>OZ009948.1:33253897-35653897 GCA_963932025.1 Erebia epiphron | reverse complement strand
GATGAATGTACAAACATAATCAATCAACGCAAGGAAGCAGAAATTTCTTACACGATGAATATGTCCCGTAATAATTTTTTGAAGTACCAGCGTATTGATGCTAAAAGTAGGAGACTTACTTCCAAAAAGAAAAAAACTGGCTGGGTATCATACTGTGAAACCCTAGATCCCTGTTCTCCTTCTTCTACTGTTTGGAATAAAATTAAAAGGTTCCGAAGTTCTCAATCGCCTAACGACCTCTCATCCAATGATTCAAGTTCTTGGTTGGATGCTTTTGCAGACAAACTCGCCCCTCCCTATGTTCCTTGTGAGAGTACTGCCACTATTTTAACACCTATTTCCTCTAATGACGAAATGGATGCCCCTTTTTCCTTTGCTGAGTTGCAGGGAGTTCTCTCCGATCTGAAAGACTCTGCCCCAGGAAATGATGGTATTCCATACTCCTTCTTAGTGAACCTTAATGACAAAGCAAAATACTGCTATCTTGACATGATCAACAGGTTTCTATTGACAGGATTCGTCCCGGAACCTTGGAGGACTCAAGTCATAATCCCAATACGGAAACCTGGCAAAGACCCCCTTGATCCAAATTCATATCGCCCCATAGCTCTTTCTTCAACCCTGGCCAAAGTTATGGAGCACCTGATAAAAAACCGTCTGGAATGGATAGTGGAAAGTAGAAATTTATTGGCTAAATCCCAATTTGGATTCAGAAAAGGACTTGGTACTATGGACAGTGTTGCAGTCATTACGACAGATATTCGAACAGCCCTGGCTAAAGGAGAGTACCTAGTGGGTGTCTTCTTGGACATAGCATCGGCATATGATAATGTTCTTCTCCCAATGCTCAGGCACAAACTGCAACAGCTGAGTGTTCCGTCGAGACTAACACGTGTCATTTGCAACCTTCTCTCAGGCAGAAATATTCTGGTGAGATCATCCTCCTCCTCTCTTCCCCCCAGAACTATCTGGAAAGGTCTCCCTCAGGGCTCAGTCCTTAGTCCTTTGCTCTACAGCATTTACACATATGATCTCGAACTGTCTGTCGTGAGTTTCTGCAACATCCTCCAATATGCTGACGACATTGCTTTGTACATTTCATCAAACTCCATGGATAATATCTCAAGTCGTCTCAATTCTGCTTTGCACTATCTAGGTCAGTGGTTATGCGATCATGGTCTCTCTCTTTCTATCGATAAGTGCAAGGCCGTCATTTTCACGAAAAAAAGAATCATCCCTAACCTTAATATTGCCTACAATGATCAACACATCTCCCTTGAAACCAAAGCTAAATTTTTAGGTGTTGTTCTAGACTCCAGACTCAATGGCGCAGCTCATGCTCAACATGTAAGCCGAAAGTGTGAAAGCGGTATTAACATCCTCCGTGCTCTATCAGGGGTATGGTGGGGATCTCATCCGTACTCCCAAAAACTCTTATACAATGCCATAGTTCGCAGCCATCTGGACTATGGTTTATTTGCTCTTGATCCCATTAATAAAACGGCTACAGAAAAATTGAACAAAATTCAATATAAAAGTTTGAGAATCATACTTGGCGCCATGAAGTCTTCCCCCACAAATACATTGCAAGTGGAATGTGTTGATCCCCCAGTCCAAATTAGAAGTCAGTATTTATGTGACCGTTTTGTCTGCAAAGTTCTACAGCTTTCCTCACACCCTCTACTGGACAGCCTTCGACGGCTGAGTTCTGTCATCAGAGCCAACCAAGACAAACCCTTTCTCTTAAAAAGTTTCCTTAAATTTACATCCCTCCCACACCCAATTAACTCTTCCCCCAGATTACCCCTGTTTTCTACCCCTTATCAAAGTTTGATTTGTAAACCCCCAATTGTTAATCTTGGTATTCACAAAGGTTCAATCGAGGCTAACCAGAAACTTAATGAAATTATTCAAAACGACTGGCCCGATTTCCTTACAATATACACCGATGCCTCAAAACTATCTCAGAATGGCTCTGTTGGAGTAGCATGTTGGATTCCAAAATTCAAAATTAGTATTCAATTCAAGTGTCCCCCGGAATCTTCAGTATTCACAGGAGAGTCTATTGGCATATTAGAAGCAATCCTTTTCGTTGAAGCCCATAATATTAGACAAACTATAATATTGACTGACTCCCTAAGCTGCTTGCAAGCTCTTAAGGGTAACCCTTTCCATAGTAAGGAGAGAGTCTCTGCTGTGTTCAGGATCCGGGAGGTGTTATATTCTTGCCAGCATAAAGGCCTAAACGTTATACTGGCTTGGATTCCGGGTCACTCTGGTATTAGTGGCAATGAGACTGCCGACGCTTGCGCCAAACTTGCAGTTGAAATGGGCACTATGACCCATTATACTTTGCACCCACAAGACCTCCGTTCTCTAGCAAAAACGGACTTGGAGAGCTCTTGGAACTCAATATACACTGAATCGATTTCTGTCAAGGGTAAGCACTATGCTTCCATACAACCCGACATCCCGCGACGACCTTGGTTCTTCTTTCATAAAAAATCGGTTCGCTGGGTCACCTCTACCATCAGTCGTCTTCGAATTGGTCACGCCTGCACCCCCGTACACTTGGCTAAATTAAGAGTGCGTGACAGCTCCCTGTGTGAGTGTGGTCTGGACGAGGGATCAGTCTCTCACATTTTGTTCTCCTGTCCTAAACTTCTCTATAAATTATATGATGTTCTTCCCCCTAAAGTTCCCCGCCCCTTGAATGTTGAGTGTGTCCTAATGTTAGCCTATAGCCCTTATGTTAAGTATCTTTGTAAATATTTTAAAATTAACAAACTTAAATTGTAATTTATACTATAGTAGTCTCCTTTTATTTGTATATTTATTTGTGTTTGTCTCTATATGGTGTATTATTATTTAGTGTAGTCTACTAACAAATATATAAATATGCCTTCTATTACAGAGAATTTCAGTAATTTTGGCACTCTGTAACCGGCCAATCTCCTTCGTGCCTCCCTCAAGTTACTTGACATTGGCGAAGTGCACTGTGCTGTTTTGGCACTACTGAAAGCCAAAAACCAAGAAAAGAAGAAACGTCAAAAAATATGAATCCGCCATTGTTACCCACTCTTGATTAGTGTTGCTTAACTTGGAAAGATTAAATAATTTCGCCACTGAAATTACGTATTAATCTACGAAATTCGTAGATTTGACCAATTAAAATTGGTCTAGTATTTTATTTTCCTTCATTTCTCTACTTGTACAAGACCAGGCCTACGCCCCATACAAATCTGAACCGTCTTCTTTTAGCTATGTTAATGGGTAGTAAAACTGTTAAATAAAGCCTTAACATTAATTGACATGTATGTATTATTAAAGCAATATTCGAGTTCTCCAAAGAATTTTTATTTATCCGTTGTTTTCGATTCGATCGATTGAAGCTAACAAAAAATATAAACCAGTCAAACAAAGAGACAGACAGGCATCATCGAAGCTTGCAAGATCTCACATTAGTTTAAATTAATGGACCGTACGATGTTTATTACAGTATTTCTTGCTAATGCAATACATGTTTACTGACCGAAGTGACAAAATTGGCATCGAAACCTATTTTGCAAGGTTGTTTTCCGCTGAAACTGTCATATTCAATACCCATGACAAATGAGCAGTAGGTAAAACATATCATCATTGTATTGATTCACTATATATTTAAAGTTTGAACTGCCTCGTTGGACTAGTGGTTAGCATGTTCGACTGCGGCTGACGAGGTACCGGGTTCGAGTCCCGGGTCGGCCATAACAAGTATTGGGTTTTTCTATCAAGAAATTCTCAGTACTACCCCGGAGTTAGGAAGTTGGAGGCGTTTCACCCCTGTGCCTCGGAGAGCACGTTAAACCGTCGGTCCCGCGCCTGATCTCTCTCCGGTCGTGTCGGATTTTTCGTCCCATCGGGCTATGAGAGTAAAGGAACTGAGAGTGCACTGTGGCACTATAATATCTCCCGCGCAAATAGCTAATCTCTCTGGAGATAGGCCGCCGTGGCCGAAATTCGGTCGGTAGGACATTATTTAAAGTTGAATCAAATGAAGTCAATAAAATTTATCATTAATTATTATAAGATCTACTACATAATATTCTACCAAGTACCAGCTGAATAGGTATAATATAACACGGATGGATATACAAAAAATCTATTAGACTAGTTTTTCCGACTAGTTTCAAACCTGTAGCTCTGAGATGGGAAGAGTAACAAAACCGAGTATAGACGTGTTTTATTTGCAATGGGTTTTTAATGTTGTAACATACCCACTGATATAAGACATACTGTAGTATGTCTTATATCAGTGGGTGCATATATTATATGAGTGTGTATTTCGCTTCAATGCATGCAGTATTACAGAAGTTAGGACTGTTAGGAGTTTTACACATTCTAAATTTGCTCGATGTTACTGTAAAGATTTGAGTACTTTTGAGGCTTTTAGTGTATTAAAGTCTTATGAATTATAACGGTTTGTTATAATTTATTTAGATTTTAAACATAATAAAAATCCTTTTTTGCGCATAAAGAGTTCAAGACCAAGAAATGCGAGGTCGTGTGACGTCTCAACCTGTTTGCTATGTGTTTGCGTCTGACAAAAACTTAGAACGACGAAGCGTTCTTTGATCTTTATTATCTCACCCATTTAAAAAAACAGTTTTCTCAATTTTTTGGATCATTTTGATACCTGTACGGTGTACCTAACTAAATTTAAAAGCCACAATTCTGTTTAAGTAGGGATCACGACAGTTTGAAAAATAAAACATATTTACCTGGACATTTATATAAGCCCCTGAATTAATTAAAGCTAGGGCAATATCATAGAACCCCTCCTTGCAGGCGATGGCGAGCGCTGTGCACCCGTCCTTGTCTAAGGCGTTCACATTAGGCTTATGTTCTAACAGCATTTGGACGATTTCATAGTGATTACCTGAAAGTTAAATGGATACGTTAATATCTCATTCCACAATTTTAAATCTGGTAAAATTAAATGTAAGTTGGTATGACCCAACATAATGTTTTTTACATTAAAAAATTTAGAAAAACGCAAGCGAAATGTGACAAAAAATTTAACGTTGAAATTTTAAAATATTATGGTCTTCGAAATCCTACGGATGGAAATCCTATTAAGAGCTGGCTGACCCATACCACCCAGGTTCAAAAAAATATTCTTATAATGCCAATGATAGAGAAAACCTACATGCAAAATCTCAAGTTTCTAGATAAAACGAGTAAAATACTATGTTATATATCAATCAATTTATCCTTCTATAAGTATATATTTAAATGCATTAAGAACTTTTAAACAAGGTTGGAATCCAAATTTCTACATTAGTTAATGAACCAGAATATAAACAAGTTTTCGCGCAAGTCTCACGCGTATTAATACTACTCACGCCACGTGCAACTCAATCCTAATAATTAATTCAAAGATGATGAATTCGATGATTTTTGTCTCACGATGTATCATCTCACTGGGTGGACAAACTAGTTTATTTATTACCAGAACACAGCAGACAATTTTTATTGCAGAAAATTCTGCTTCCAATAGAAAAAAAAAACCCTATGAATTAACGCTTAAGTTTTTTGCAATCTTAATATAGGAGAAAACTAGTCAAATAAATATTATAAATGCGAAAGTTTGGATGGATGTCTGGATGGATGTATGGATGGATGTATGGATGGATGTTTGTTACTCAATCACGCCCCAACGGCTGAACGGATCTGGATGAAATTTGGCACAGAGATAGATTATAGTCTGGAATAGCACATAGGCCACTTTTTTCCCGGAAAATGAAAGAGTTCCCGCGGGAACCAAAAAACCTCAATTCACGCGTACGAAGTCGCGGGCATCAGCTAGTTTTTTTATACATAAAATTACCACAGATACTACTAAACTACGGAAGTTTTTAAGCCTTTAGTTATTTATCCATCATACTTTAATATTATAAATGCGAAAGTTTTGTGGGTTTGTCCTTTAATCACGCCGCAACAAAGCGACGGATTGACATGATTTTTTGCATGGGTATATTTGAGGACTTAGAGCGTGACATAGGCGTTTTATCCCTGAAAATTGAGGAGTTCCCGTGGGAATTAAAAACTTATCCACGCGGACGAGGTCGTGGGCATCAGCTAGTAATATATAAATCTACTTAGACTCAAATTATTATTTAAAAATTAATTGCAACAAACTCAACTTTGACGACGTTTGATGCACGACAAAACATTTGGTTCTAAAGTACAGAAGAAGTTTCTAGAATACCTATATTGTGATTTTAAATTTTGCGTATTTCAGTCTCAAAGACTGTCAGCTTGGCTAACAACCAACAGTACTGCCTTGCGCATGTCTGTCGCTAAGCCGTCAACAGAAAATGTTGTTTTGCTGGAACACCGCGGACAAAATGGTATATCCCTGATTATTTGGCATTGAAGCTGCATTATATTTTTACGAGAAACTCTATATCATCTGTTTCAATCTATATTTCTAATAGAACTAGCTGATACCTGTGACTTCGTCCGCGTGGATTGCGGTTTTTTGGTTCCCGTGGGAAGTCTTATCAAAGGTTAAGAATTTCCCGGGATAAAAAGTAGCTTATGTGTTATTTCAAACTATAATCTATCTCTGTACCAAATTTCATCCAGATCCGTTCAGCTGTTCTGGCATGATTGAGTAACAAGCATCCATAAATCCAAACTTTCGCATTTATAATATTAGTAAAGATAAACTGACTCTAATATCAACGTAAAACTCAGACAAGGTCTACAAACTGCGAGATTAGAGAACTGAGATTTTGCATATAGGTCTTCTTTATCAACCTCCTGTCCTCCACAAAAAAAAAGATCTTGAAGAAATTCCACCTGAACGCCCTAAGGGCTAGAGGTATTCAGCAAGACAGGCATGTTGTCAATGCAACCATGCTGTTAATACAATATTTTTGTCAACCAGTCCGCATTTGGCCTAATTACACAAACAAAGAGCCCA
The DNA here is from genome assembly GCA_963932025.1 of Erebia epiphron. Lineage (NCBI taxonomy): Eukaryota > Metazoa > Arthropoda > Insecta > Lepidoptera > Nymphalidae > Erebia > Erebia epiphron. The sequence goes on along the minus strand of OZ009948.1, from coordinate 35,646,927 downwards.
TATAAGGAGTGCTTTTAATAGAACTTAAAAGCGCATACAATGCAATGAGTTAACTGTCTATACCTTGCTCCGGACCACATCAGGCCTATTCAGAATGTCGGTATCGCTAGGAGGCCGGGCAGAATGCCATAACTCATAGAACCGAAACCGAATAGGGGTACATGGGTTTAATATAACTGCCATGCCCCTAACAACTTAGCCCGCTACCATCTTAGACTGCATCATCACTTAGCATCACGTGAGATCGCAGTCAAGGGCTATCTTGTAGTGGATATAAAAACAAAACTTACCATGCGTAGCCTGCAACAGCGGCGTCCAGCAATACATGCCGGCATTGTTGGCGTCGGCCCCGGCCCGCAAGAGAGCCGCGCAGGAAGCCACGTCGCCGGCCCGCGCGGCCCACGTGAGAGCAGACGTGGCATATTTGTCGCATGAGTTGGGCCGAGCGCCCGCTGCCAGCAGGCGCGTCACAACGCCGCTGTGACGTCGTCCCGCCGCCCATACTAGTGAACTGCATAAATTGATGCCATAGGCAATTAACCACAAGAAATTAATTAGATCGCAGTGAAGGGCTAACTTGTAGTGGATAAAAAAAACACGAGGTGATGCCCGCAATCTCGAACCGAAATTGCGGGTAAAAGCGAGTGGTTTACGAATTTCCATCAGAACGCTTTTTTTCCGGAATACAGTCCTCCAAAATGCAATAAGCGTACTTGAGGTGTATAGATTAGCATACCGTTACACATTTTCGGATTCCTTGATTCAGTACCTACAGTATTGATGGGTTGTCGTATTAAACTATTTAGAATTATTATTCAACTACATGATGCTCGCGACTTCGTCCGCGTGGATTGATGTTTTTTGATTATATTAGCCTATGTCCTTCCCCGGGATGTAACCTATCTCTGTACCAAATTTCATCACAATCGGTTCAGTAGTTGGGCCGTCAAAGCGTAGCAGACAGACAGACAGACACACTTTCGCATTTATAATATTAGTATGATGTCCAAGCAAATGAAGTCATAGCATTGAGCTCCTTGTAAATTACATGTGTATTCAAAATGATAAGTATAAGTTACAAACTATTTCATTTTATTCAGCGGTTTGCATTTATTTGATATATTGTGCTGTTAAAACTAAAAGCATGAATACCACATCAATATAACCTCAAATGGCAGGAACGACAGTATTGCGATACTTTATAGGTTATTATACAGCATTCTTAGTATCGTCGCGACTTAATGGAGTTGCTTAACATCGTGTCCTGGATTTTATCTAATTTGCAAAAATATTTCTAAATATTAATTCAAATCCAATCCACGGCAGTTGGCATTTTATTACAGCTTAAAACAACTCCCAGCTGACAGATTTACGCTAACTCCTGCAACGAAAGTCTTTAAATCTATAATAAGTTTAAAAAGAAACTGACTGACTGACGTATCAAAGTAGAGGTCAAAACCTATGTTGCCTATACCTAGATTGAGATTTTGCACATAGATTCTCTCTATAAGGTAGACGAGGTAAACATTACATTGGTATTTTGAGAAATATCATAAATTCATTAAATTTTGAGAGTGAGAAAGTTTAATGAAACTAATACTAAAGATAATCGAAACTATTTATTAATCAAAGCGGTATTGTTTAAAACACCACAACACTGCTTAGCTAAAAGCTTTTCATAATTAAATAGCGAATAGAGATTTTTTAAATGTTTTTTTTTGTTTCATAAAAAATCTGACATTGAACTTGCAAGTGACGTTGAACTTCAAGACACTACGACTTACATTAAACCACCGGAGTCGAGTTACGCACTAATTTATTTGCACCATAGTAAATTTCAGCTTTTCCTGTCAGTTTTGTATGTTAGTGTTGTATTGATTTTTATATCTGTTGCCAACTTCAAAGAGACGTAAAATGATACTAACTTGATATTGTAATTGCCGTGTGCGTGAACATCGGCGCCTTTCTCCAGTAGCAATCCAACTATTTCTTCGTGCCCCTTGTATGAGGCCCACATGAGAGGAGTCCATCCACCCTACAAAATAAAACAATCATTTAGGTATCTCTGATTTAGTGAACTGATGCCTTTTGTGTTTACAACAAGAGTTCAATTCGGAATTAAAAATGATCATTGATAACGTCTTGACTCTTGGTTGGTGAGACTTGAGATACCTAATTCGCGAGTGGGTACTGCTGGTGGCCTTTTGCGTTTCTAGGTAGACTTGTTAATTTTACACGAAGCAATGTAGGCGGCGGATTAGTTGTGTAGCCACATAGGTCCATCCGTCAATGGTGGGCTTTAGGGGTAGATATGGGTGTGTTTAAGCTCCCACGGCGGCTCTTCCAACGCGTTTCAATCTTAGACTCATTATTGTTTGCGTCAATTGGAAACGTCATAAAAAAAGTAAATAAATATAATAAACGTTACACGGCCAAACGTATTCGGCCACATAATGTAAATTACAACAACGGGTATTTCCAAGGGTTTTTCATAGATACGTTGCCCCGCCAAACGTGACACACATTGAAATGTAGCAGGCAAATCTATAGAATATATGGCGCGCGTAGACCGTATGAGTGTATATTAATTCACACGCGCAGTGCGCACCGGTTTGTTTTTGTCGTCAGAATGCAGGATATATATCAGATATTTGGAATACATATATTATCACATATTTGTATTAGGTTAATTGACTCATGGGAAAATTTATAACGCACTAGAATGACCATAGGTTATAAAAAAGGTACACATTTTTCCTTTTCAAAAATAAAGAAGAACTTGAAGGCGCCTTTTTCTTGGGGCATCTTTTTATCAGGATTATTTTTATCAAAATGTTGGATAGAAGCAGGCGTTACTTTGCGGAAGTCCATGTTACCCAATGAGGGTAATGGTAATTGATACTATATCACCTGCTAAACTGAATGGGTTATATTATAAAACCCATACTTAAATTAACCTTTTCCGAAGGGGATTTTATAAAACCCATACTTAAATACCCTTACTCAGTCGATTTTACGTAGAATAATACGCGAACGTCGCTTGCTTAATGGTATGCCAGTCCTATTTAAAAATATAATACATTTAGCAAGCAACTTTTGCCTTTTACCTTTATAACTAATTAATGTATAATACATGATCGTAAGTTGAAATTTGATACGCTTATTCCAGAAGCGCGAATGGTATGACTAATGCCAGCGCAAGCGGTACGAATTTGTCAATATGTTGTAAATTAGATATAGACCGCGACTGATTTTAACCTCCTGAGTAAATATTATGACCTACATTAATCTACAGGGAATCGAAGCCGGGTCGACGCAGCACGTGGGATGTCGAGAAACACCTAAACTGTTTGTTGTGCCAGAACATAAACAACGCTCCATCATGCTTCATTAACTCTGTTAAATGAGAATAGACATTAATCGATCTCTATTAATATATTGTTCATGAAAGAAGTCTGCTGTACAAACATCACACGTAATACACTGTAACCGGATTTAAGAATGTGGGATTGTCGCTGATTTCTTGGCAGCGATCCACCACAAGTATAAATATACAAAATTTGGGTGCACAGTCCAGAATACACTTGGTCATTGCTCTACTTCTATTTGAGTCAGCACTTGCATTATTGTGCATTTTATTTTTTCATGAAACTTGCTATTGATTTGATTAAAATCTTCTTCCTCCTACCCTTGTCCCACGCTACGTGGGGTCGGCAAAACATGTTTTCTTGTTCCACTCACTTCTGTTATCCGTCAACCTATCATTCACCCCTTTTATACGCATATCCTCTTTCACACAATCCATCCATCTCTTCTTTGGTCTCCCTCTACTCTTTTTTCCCTTTCACATGCATATCTATCATTCTTCTCGTAATATGTCATTCTTCCCTCCGCATTAGGTACATGTCCATACCATGCTAGCCTATTACTCCTCATCTTTTCTATTACTGGCGCTACTTTCAAACTTCCCTTATATATTCATTCTTAATCTTATCCATGCTAGTCACACCCATCTCAACATTCGCATTTCGGTCGCATGTACTTTTCTTTCATCTGTCCTTTTCAACGCCCAACATTCTGAACCATACAATGCGGCAGGTCTAACGACTGTCTTATAGATTTTCCCTTTTAGTTTAAGAGGCATTCGTGGGTCGCATATTACACCCGAGACCTGTCGCCATTTCATCCATATTGTTAATATATATGATTTAAATAAAGTGCTATTATTATTTGGAGGAGAATAAGTAGCGTTAATCACCAAGGATTTCCTATGCTCAAATATTATGCAATTTATAATGTATTATTATGTAATGTATTATTATAATAATAGGCCTATTAAGTAATTTTGAATGGATTTATTTACAACAGATTACTTAAACAAAAACTGAATATTATATCAATATCGGTTTTGGAATATTTTATGCAAATATTTGCATAATATTTGCCTACAATATTCCTTCTCCTTTCGGAGGTCAAACGCTAACTGTATTTCGTTCACCAGTTCCAAACAGTGACTGTGCTCATGTTGAACCAATAGCGATGCTCCTTAAGAGCGTTCATAACTTGAGCCGCTAAGCAAGTTTAGGTATTTATCTCGGGTAAATCCTTTGTCTCGGATAGTCCTTTGTTAAAGCGAGTAAACAGAAGGCGTCGGGTGCAAAGTAGTTTGACGAACCATTTTGATCCTAATCCCATTACAATTATTTTTTCAATATTTAAAAAAAATTGTTTTTAATTCACTTTACATATACGTTCCATGTAAACTGTTTTATATAAAGTGCATTCATATAAAGAGAAGGTTGCATGATTGTAAGTATAGATGTTTTTAAGTAGGTACCTTCATCCATACATCTTTGTTTACTTATTTTCTGTTAGTTATTTATAAGACTCATTTAGTACAAAAAGAAATAAAATAAAAGTAAATAAATATTTTATATTAGTATTATTTCGATTTGTACGTAAAATTATTCACAATCAAAAATTATTATAATTTATATAGTCCATACTATACAAGATAATTCATTTATATACATATCATTACGCTTGCAGGCTTAGCATGCGCACAACGAGATTATTTCGCGAGGAGAGAGACAAACGTTGTCGTTGCCGGCGATTCAATTCAATTTATTTTAAACATTTTTAGGACATACAGGTGTCTCTTATGTTACGTAATGTTTTGACTCCATCACTGGTTCGGAAAGCAGATTCTGCTGAGAAGAGCCGGCAAGAAACTCAGCAGTTGCTCTTTTTTTTATTTGAAACAAGATATTACAATTCGTAGGTAAGTATAAAAATAAATACACTAGTGTAAGTTATTATACTATCCTGTGGGTTTAGTGGCTAATTTTTCGTTTACCCCAATATGCACAAAATGCGGTATATTACAAGAAAAAAATAGTCGCCATGTAAAGATTCGTAGAGAATAATAGCACAGATAAGAAATATTACTTTTGTCTCTACTTTTGACGTAACGAGACAAGTAACTATGTTAGCTTCGGTAGACAAAAAGAGATAACGAGTAGACATAATTTTACTCGTTGTACGCATGCTAGCCCTACTGGTCTTAGTTTTCACATTGCAAATTCGATTGATCGTTACCTACTGATCATATTATTTATTATTTTTATGAAAAAAAATGTAAAATGAATCTTAACAGTATTGATTTAGAGCTCAATTTCGTGTATACACTATGCATTCACAGCTACCGCACCAAATGGAAACGTTTTGAAATTAATACGGTTGGAATTTGGGACTTTAAATCAAGAGCCTATGGGTCCATTTTACTCTGACGGCAATGTGATAGAACGCTCGATTACGATTAATCCAATTTTCAATTTCACAATTGGACAAGGTCGTAGATATTTTTGTCATTAGTTTGAAAATCGGAGTTTTAGAATCCATTTCTGAAAAAAATAACTCATTTTCATTCGCACTCAATGAATCGTAAAGACAAAACAAAAGAGATAAGCACGTTCAGATGCAGGTGTTTCACTAACGTAGGCTTTTGTTTATCATGATAACAATAGCGATCACTGGTCAATAGTGATACAATAATAAAAGAAAGGTCCGGTTTGAAAAATATAGAACACATTCGTCAAGTGGCACTCTGTAAACGATAACCACTTGCAAAAGGTAATAAAACTATATAATCCTGCAGGTGTTGCGCTAGTGTACTCAGTTTACCAAAAAACAATAGAAATTTACTGCGCGCGTAGTAGTAATAAAAAACAGCTTTGCTACCAATTCTTCAAATAACTTTTTGCCGTGCTAATGAGTGTATTGTTATTTGTTAGAAATAAATAATTTTACCTGACAGTAAAATAAAAACGCGATGCCAAAAAAGCGCATACCATGAAAATCGAATTCAACTTTTTCGTGATGAAAATCGATGAACCTAAATATTTGACTCATTGAGTAGTCTAGGAGTGAACTGAGGAAGTAGGAAAAGGCCGATAAGCTTTATCAAATATGCAACATAAAAAAGTTATTTTGACTTTTACATAATATTATTTACAACATAAAATTATTAGAATTACTGATTCACATCAGACAATGTCTTCTCAAATTCCAAACCAGGCAATAAAACTGATTTGGAATTTGAGAAGGCACTTGCAAATTGCAGGTATTGCACTAATGTAGGGTTTTGTTTAGTATAATAACAATTGCGATCACGGGTACAATAACAAAAAGAAAAGTCCGGTTCGATAAACATAAAGCACAATCATCTAATGACGCTCTGTAAACGAAATCCACTTGCAAAAATAAAAATTATATAAATACAGTTAGTCATCATGAGTGCATTGTTTGGAATAAGTAACTTTGCCTGACAGTAAAATAAAACACGCAATGCCAATAAAGCGTGAAATGAGACCATAAAAAAACTTTTATAATACATACAAAACAACGACGTGATTGACCGATTGACCGACAACGCACAGACAAATCCGATGAACCTAAATATTTTATTCCTTGAGTAGTCTAGGTGTGCACTGAGGAAGTATTTTGAGTTTCAGTGAAATATCTCAGTTTGGATTTGCCATGACGTCATACTATGGTCATATAATATCTCACTGTTCAAAATATGTAGTTTTGCAATAAAGAGGGAACCAACAAACAAAATCACATGTACATACATGATTGCTAAGGAATAAGCATTCCCCAAGTCATGAAACATAAAACAAAACCTATTCATCAAAAAGGTCCGTAAGCGCGGCTAATAATAATAACTACCCAATTGTTTGCATAGCTACCTGCTTTTGCTACCGTAAAGACTGTATTTTTATGGTCATAAATTATATCTATCATAATGCTAATCACACCAATAGTCATAAGGAAAGACAATTTCACAACCGAACACAAGATACCGCGCTAATATGCCATGAAAGACAATAAAAGAGTGATTATCATTTCAATATGTGACAGTCGGATTAATATTTATAAGGGATGGAGTTGCCAGTCTAGGTAGAGATTGTTGGTCAGCCTTTAAATAATAGTTAATCTAACCACAAGCCTAAAATGCAAGTTTAGTAAAGTAAATAATCTGATACACACGACCTTGTCTGAATGGAATATTCAAATTATTATTTAAGTAATATTACCATAAATATCATACACGTTCTGTATAAAGTATAAAAACCTTAAACTATTAAAAAAAAATCATCCATCAATAAGAAAAAGCAGCCAGTATTAAAAATGCCTACTATCGAGAAGTGGCAATCACACTACAATCTCAGGTATATGCTACGTATCTCATTTTGAGTTGCGGAGACAAAAGGCGTTACGTCCACCCTCTGGGAAGCCTCAGCTACGACTAGTTTTACTAGCGCTTGATCACGCAGTTTTGTAGGGTGTTACAAACTTATTTTTAGATGTAAATTATTGTTAATTATGTATACTTTTTTGCTTTATATAATTGAAAATATGTCTTACTTTTAGGAGTACTAATATATTTTTACAAATTAAGCCAAATAACCTCCTAAAATGACGGTTATATGTGTCCTTAATTTCGTCAAATTAAATCTTCCATGTTTTGAATTTTATAACACAAAGAATAGCAAATTAATAATTTTTATCTTTAACTATGGTAGTTCAGGACCTTATACTCAATAAAAGGATCTCTTTGTGTGACCACAACGAGTAATTTTGAACGTTCGCTAACGTCAAACTTTACACAAAAATCAAGATTGAATAATGGTCTCTTGGTATTTTCGTAATAAGGAAAAATCTATTAATTAATTTCAAAATGTTGTCAGTCATAATGGTAGATCAGAGAATTCCCTACAATTTGGTATGAATAAGTTTTGAGTTAATGCAGTGAATAATGAAATATCAGGGGGCAAAAAAGCTAAATATAAGGGTTTACCCTTGCAGCTCAAGTGTATAGTCTTAAACCAGGATGATTTTTTTCATTTGCACTTTATTTTTTCTTGGATATAATTAGTTGGAGCAGGTCATAATATTTTGAATTTGGCAAGATGTGACCTTGTTATTCAAGCTTTCTCCTTTATACACTTATGAGGAAATCAGTGGACTTTCCAATGCTTCGTATCACGGTAATATTGCGAATATGATCACTTCATCATATTCGCAGCATCCGCCTGTACACCCACATCTCGTTCGGTTCCTCTACGGATTTTCTAATTCGATCACGTACTCCGAACTTGGATTTTTCCATTGCCCGCTGAGTGAATAAGCTTTCTTAACAGAGCCAAACATTATCGATGCTAGGCATCGAAAAAACCTTGCCTTTTACGCCTTTAAAGCGCGCCCCTTAACACAGTCCTGACTTCCTCATTAACCTTATAGTATTATTAAACGTCTCCCATTATTACCTTGTCGGTCCAGCGTGCTAGAGGCCGCTTGAATTTTGAATAACCTGGTGATTGGCAGGCTACTCTTTATTTCGGAAAATAAAACCAGCACCTCAGCAACTTTTACATAATACGTACGAACAATAGTGAAGTCCTGCTACTCTGCGTAAAACAAAAAAGTTCGTTTGGTTTGTTATTAACCGACTTTCAAAAAAGAAGGTGGTTCTCAATTCGGCGCGTATTTTTTTACTTACGCAGTCTCTTGAGTCGACCAGTGCCCCAGCATCGAGTAGCTCTTGCGCGACGTTGAGGTGACCGCCGCGGGCTGCGAACGCGAGTGAGGTCCAGCCGTCGTTGTCCGCCGCGCACGCGTCCGCGCCCGCGCCCAACAGCAACCGCACCGCTATCACGCGCCCGCTCTCGCTTGCGCACATGAGCGCTGTTGTGCCGTTCTGTTGAATGGAAATTTAATTTATTATCATCGCTCCAATAGAAAGCCTTCAAAATTGACATGTGGAATACCCGATAGAAGTAAAGCTTCTCACCCAATTTTTTTACCCAACCAGGTGCGTTGATCGTCCCGTTGATTCATGTCACTTTTTGCGAGTTGAGAGTGATGGTAACTAAGAAGCTTTAACTCAAATCTCGAATGAGGTTTGGTTTTTTGCAAATATCACAAAACTATTTGAAAAATGTCAAATTTGAAAAAATATTAAGAAATAGGAGGAAATTTTCCAAAAAAAAAGTTTTATTTGCCGGAACTGTAGGATTCGCGATTTTTTGGAAAATTTAGTCCTCTTTTTGAATCTTTTTTCAAATTTGAAAAATGTCAAATAGTTTTTGAGATATTTGCAAAAACCAAACATCCATATTTCTTTTACAGTGAATTGTTAATAACTTTTGCAATTTTTGCAAGCGGCTCTTGAATTTTTTTTGAAAATCATCTACACGGTAGTCCGAATCGAATGACACCTCGTTCAAATTTTTCTGAAGCGGAGAAAAAAGTTTGACCCAAAAAGCACTTGTTGACTAGACTAGTAAGTAATTATTATACTTATCTGAAAATAAAATATTATTAAGAGTTTGGCTTACTTCGTCCCTGTCGTCGATATTGAGGTTTCTATTGGAAGTGAGGTAATTCTGTAGCTCGTTGCCATCATTGTTTATCAGTTGACAAAGCGTTTTGAAGCACGCCAGGGACACCATCGACTCGCTGCGGTGGAGGCTCTGTAAGAAACGTAACAAGTCATTACTGTATTGTTCTGTTTAGAAAGAAAATTAAACTGCAAGAACTTATGGCTTCGTTTGAAAGTTTCGAATGATTGCGTAAGTTTCATTTACCAGGAAACGAAGTTGTAAAAATATATAATTTCGTTTACACCCTGTATAACAACAAGGTCTGTTGCTTTTGGAAATTAAATACATATTTTTAACCGACTTCCAAAAAAGAGGAGGTTCGCAATTAGGTCCGTATCTTTTTATTATTATTATTATTGCTCTTTTTTTTGTACACACCAACACATAAATAACACAAATAAATACATAGAAAAAAAAACAAAGAACGAAGTAGAATACAAAAAGGCGGCCTTATCGCTTAGCAGCGATCTCTGCCAGGCAACCTTAGGATTAGGAGAAGTTGAGGAGATTAACTTGCGCGTGGTGTATTAATAAACATACAAACAAATACCTACATACTAATACATAAACAGTTACACAAATATTATAATACTTATAATAAACATATGAAAATGAACTAATATATGTTATGTATTTTATATTACATATACTAAAGGACATTGTTCCGTCCCCATACAAAGTTCGCCTAAGAACCAACCGTCATAAAACATTGATTACTGGGTTAAAATTAATACCTTTTTATACTTGAGAGCAGATTAAAACAACGGACACTTGCTAAGAAATTACTTATTATCAAAAATATTTTCAATATTGAGGATATTTCAGCTTTCACAATCAATCTGCTTGATCAAATAAATGTCATCTTTAACTAGTTGTAATACAGCTGTAAACAGTATGTAGATAAGACAAGATTCGCAGTAGTCCGTCAAAAACATTACAGATGGCGTTATTAATAAGGATGCAGGTATCGTCATAGTTCATCGATAACTTCACAGATGGCGTTAGAAATATTAAATTATTGTACTTTCAATAGATGGCGTTGCGAGATTCAGAATACTAGCGCACTTAGCACTTTAAGCTGCTTTTATCTTGTTTCTTACGATACGGATCTAGCGCTCAAGCGGTTGTATTGGATATTATTTTAACCTGTTACTGTGGTTAATAATCGAGAGACGGAAACGTATAGTTATCAATTGAATACCCATTTATTTACTTTTAATTAATTTGAAGTGTCCGTTGAATTCTAATATTTGGAATAAAGGTTTTAAAATAAGCTAAGAATTACTGTATATTTCAAACGTATGTTGATTCTTAGGCGAATTTGGTCAATGTCCTTTAAAATTTTATGTATGTAGGTATTTCGATGCAGGCTGATTACGTATCATGCAAACGATTCGCGATAGCAAAAATTGTACAATATTTGCTGTCTAATCGCAAATTCGTATTATGTATCGTGTATTCGTATTATGTATGTATTAGACCGCAAATATTGTACAATTTTTGCTATTTTTGCTATCGCAAATCGTTTGCTGATGCTTAATCACCCAGCGGGGTTTCTGTTCGTGTTTTCGGTTTTTTCAATGGCTAGAAGTTGACGCATCAGGCTCGCCCGACTTCAACATCGTGTGTAGAAATCTAAATTATTTTTTACTTTGGAAGTCGGTTTTTTGGAAATAATGTTTATCAAACAGCGAAACCATATTTTTAGAATACTAAAGATTAATAGTGATTAACCAAAAATATGTTCAAGGCAGTAAAGCGTTTCATCAGATATCAATGATATCATGATTCCTTATCATGTAAAAAATAGTCGTATATTAATTTGTGGTCTCTAATTTCTCTTGGTAGAATAATGTGTCTACTGCTATTACAGTTTTTATAAAATTAAATGGTAAGTTAGTAAACATTACATAATAGGTAATAACCTGTAGATAGATACACAATAGAATAGGAATTTAAATCATTTACAATCTTTGCTTTAGAATTTAGATAAAGCTTGAGAATATCTCTTGAAATGTTTACCAAAAAAATATTGTAGATTTTGTGGTTAATCACTTGTTATTATACTTTAGCTGTTTAATATTCTTCTTCAACTTATTAATAATTTTATTTTGGTTATATAAGTACACACGAAATTAAAAAACCATGCAATTTTCCACGCTGCACTGTTAGGCGACAAAATCTAGACGCACTTTATAAAATTTTAGTAAATTATTATAAGAAAGAACACCTCGGCTGCTTGCAAACTCCAACGCAACATTTCTAGGTCACTGATAATATTACTCAGGATACAAGAAAACGATTTGTAGTAAAGCACACAATAGCAAGCCTGCGTTTGCACTGTACAGTTCACAATGTCTATAATGAATATTAATAAATATGGCTAGATATCATGATAACGAAAGATATCACTAGAAGCCTCCACGAACGGCTAAAGCACACTGTTTACAGTCAAGTGACGTTTTTTATTGCTATTTTTTTATTATTATTTAAGAATTACGCTTGAATACTAATTAACCGTCTAGTAAACAATTCCACGCCTTAGTTTCAATTCTTTAATATAGATAAACATTCCAGATTCTACACTGTAGGTATCATCATGTTGTTGATAACAAAGATTGTAGTAAGTATGTACTATACATATTAGCAAATGCATTGTATGTTCAGAGTTAATCGATACTTTTCTTTCATGATTTCCTTGTGGTAAGTTAAGTCAGAGATTAGTGCAATTCGCAATTCAAAAAAAATCACACAACTGAGAAGACATGCTAAGTTAGTACTACAACGAGGTTGCACACAAAATTTACAAACTTGTATTGTTATTTTATCTGTAACGGCAACACTAGGAATAGCTTTCGCTCAGACCGTGTTTGAGTGCCGGCGAAGAGCAAAGCCATGAAACGGGAAGCCATGACTGTGGCGGCGGTGTTCCCCAGGAGGCGCCGTGACGGTGAACCGTGGCACGTTGAGATGAGGGCCTGCAGACAAGGGCCCTGTATGTTCGTTTCCGCCTCTAATGTTGAGATGAAGAAACGAGAGACGCCGTCGCTTAGGCAACGGCGGCACCAACATCGCACCCGCGAAACTATTACTCTTCGCTCGCTGGGACGGCGGTCCCTCTTCTACACTACTGATATCTGATACATCAGGCTTTTCAGAGACATCGGACCGGCTCTGATCCGTGTCCGACGACGGTGGCGATTCCCGGACCACTTCCAGCGGCGTGTCGGACAACACGGGTGGCCTGGACACATTTCTCGGTTTGTGTATATTTGCAATAAGACAGCGAACATGTACGAATTCATTGTCGTTATTTTTTTTCTGGGGCAATTGAGGAGCTCGGGACATATCGCGACGACGCGCATAATAATACGAGCGCTCCCCAAGACGTCCCTTGACAGATTTGCGAGCGTAGTAACTGACTATCGGGATACTCGGACCGTCTCTAGTGATCACGATGGGCGGATACTATTTAGAGCGTGCCGTAGTGAGGGCGGGCGGAGGGCGGTCACGACTCACGATGAATGAACGCGGCGTATACGTACAAGAGAATAGTTACTGTAGGCGGCTAACGATAGCCGTTTGAAGATCGCAGATGCGGCAGTGCGATGTACGATTCTCTCGGAAGGCAGCATGTCGCTCGGTGTCCGCGCACACTGTGCCGAGAAGGCGACTGCGAGTCAGATACCAATGCCCGATCCGAGACATTACTCCCCGCCGACAACCAAACCACTTTTAGTTTTTTTTTTATCAATACCTAATAAATTTAAATATTTTCATATACAAATTGGATTTAAATTTCATAGAGGCATTAGTAGTTCCTTTATAGGGAACAGTTATGGTGAGAGGAATATGGTGTACCTACGGTCTGTTTCAAATAATAAATATCGTATGAACTAACTTCATCAAACACTTTACACTACCAACATTTGCATAGAAATCACAAAAACAATTATATCTGGATTTTCGTATTCTTAAATTATTATATTATACTCGTAAAAGTCCGAAGTAGATTCGTAAAAAATTTTTGTATTCCCGCGGGAACTCCTTATAAATAAAAAGTACCTATCCTATGTCCTTCCCCGTGATTCCCCGTGAACCTGTTCCACAGACAGACAGGCACACTTTCGCAATTGTAATATTAGTATGGATTATAATAATTGACTGTCAACAAAATACTAACAGCTTAAATAATAAAATAATCAATATAAAATCAGAAATCGCGGCAGTCCAAGAAATACCGCGCCGACACATTTTAGCGGCACATGATTTGACCGATCAGTCTCAAAAGTACAAAAACTCGACAAGCTCCTTGAACTTCGACGGCATGAACTTGACCATATGCGGTTTGCAGTAAGCATCGAAGCTTACTTCATAACCATTGTACCTACTGTACATAATAACCAGTTTTAGATCTAGTAGTTAGTCGTAACTCGAAACTCGAGAAAAAGAAAAAAGAAATAGAGGTGAAGATCCGCAAACGCAATGCAATTGAGATAAAAAGAGTAACGGGGTTGCAGGATTCCGTCCAGTCACCATGCAGCGTGATGAGATTTGAGACATACGAGTATTACCATAAAATAATTATTATACTCCACTCTACATTTCGTTAATTAAAATCGATTTAGTATTCCTATAGTAGTAACAGATACAGTTCCTATACAGATACGGTTTCGGGTTTCTATACTTGACATATTAAAATATTATTTTAGGTACGGGCACATCCTTAATTTATGAATGGGTTTGTTGTTATATTTATATGTATAATACTAGATGATTCCCGCGACTTCGTCCGCGTGGACCAAGTTTTTTCGATTTCCGCGGGAACTCTTGAATTTTCCGGGATAAAAAGTAGCCTAAGTCGTTTCCCGGGATACAACCTACCCCTGTACCAAATTTCATTAAAATCGGTTGAACAGATACATATTTGATTCCCGCGGGAACCTTTGAATTTTCCGGGATAAAAAGTAGCTTATGTCCTTCCCCGGAATACAACCTATCTCTGTACCAAATTTCATCAAAATCGGTTGAACAGATGGGCCGTGAAAGCGTAGCAGACAGACAGACAGACACACTTTCGCATTTATAATATTAGTATGGATATTGTATTTTATTTGAATAGTATTAAGAATCGGCACAGTTTAAATAGATGTAGGTATGTATAATATTATCTAGCGAAATGGTACAGGTAATCACAAATCAACACCATCATTTATGATTGTGTAGTGCACCGAGTAGTAATTGGTTGTATGGTCTGTGGTGTAGTGTAATGAAATTATTTACAGTAAAATGCCTTTCATCGAAACCTATTGAAGTTTTATGTCCAACTAGCTGATGCCCGCGACTTCGTCTGCGTGGTTTGAGTTTTTTGTTATTCCCGCGGGAACTCCTTAATTTTCCGGGATAAAAAGTAGCCTATGTCACTCTCCAGGTCCTCACCTATACAACAAAAAAAGAATTAGCGAAATTGGTCCAGCCGTTCACGCGTCATGCCGTGACCAAGGGAAATATATATATATAGATATTGCAAGTTACAAAAACGGACGGTCCACTATTACAAATATTAATAACCCATTCTTGCCAGCAGTTATTCACTGTTTTTCTTCAGATTTTTAAAATTACTACCGGACTACGTTCAGATTTCCAAAAAGCCTAAAACACTAAACTGAACAATTATTATGAAAATGACGGACTTTCATCAACCAACTTCAACCTTCTTAGGGTGGATTAAAAAAAAAAACAAGTAACCCGCATTTTTCCTTTTGAACTGAAAGTCATTTTGAAACGACATGTGTTACCTATTGAATATAATATGTATTATAATATAGTAGGGGAGCCTATGAGGCAATTTTTGGTTTTACTTTAGCGCGGCAAATTAATATAAGGGGCGTCCCGCGTCTGTCTAGGACAGAGGATCAGAATAATTTTTAAAAAACCGAGAATCAGAAATACTCGAGCGCGTCAAATTGAGGTAGAGTAGGTAAGTGAATTGACTGCATGCTGAAAAGTGTACATTCAAATAATCTGACGATTTGAGCGAGACCTAAAGGAGTGGAAGAGTAACAAACAAGGAAAATGTTTCGATTTATTCGTACCTGTCCGTAAGTCCGTATGAGAGAGGCCGCACGAAGCATTCCGTCGAAACTTCATCGAAACTTGATTGGAATTAACGGTAATAATCGATATTTTATTGGATACAAAACTCCGACATTACTCTTAACTTCCAATGAACAATGAACGTGATACTGGACATTGCCATTATTTATAGGCAAAGTTAGCTTACATATTGGATGTTGATATTAGGATTTAGGATTAAGCTGTTTTCTTTAAACACAGATTCACCTGATAACTCTATAGTTTCCATACACCAATAATTTACTCGAGGCCCATAAAGTATGGGAAGATAATGTAGTTTACCGTTAAACCTTGGTATACCTGATTACACTCTTTGCTCTTACTCGTATGTACGAGTATTACTCTTAACTTCCAATGAACAATGAACGTGATACTGGACATTGCCATTATTTATAGGCAAAGTTAGCTTACATATTGGATGTTGATATTAGGATTAAGCTGTTTTCTTTAAACACAGATTCACCTGATAACTCTATAGTTTCCATACACCATAATAATTTACTCGAGGCCCATAAAGTATGGGAAGATAATGTAGTTTACCGTTAAACCTTGGTATACCTGATTACACTCTTTGCTCTTACTCGTATGTACGAGTAGGTACGAGTAGTTATTTCAGTACCGGGTCGATCCGTTAACTTATGATTAGGCACCTACTAGTGGTTCGCACTTCACCTATAACTAAGACCTCGCGTCCTATGAGTTCGGACGAATAGTCGTACAATAGAACTGTTTATTAAGTAGAAATATTTTTTAGCCCCCCACAAATAAAGATTTTTTATAACTATATAAGCAATATTCAGCTGAATCCCATCGGTTTACAAAATATTATGTTTTTTGAAGTAATTACGTTCACTAACTCAGAAGTTATAAGGCTCTGACAGACAGACGGAAGGACGGACGGACAGAAGGACAAGTGCAAATTCACTCAAGTAGATTCAGAAACTTCGCTTCGCTGGGTCAACTAAATCCAATAGGCAATAGGTATATTGGATTAAACCGCTTTCCATGAAAGCCCTATGACAGTTTCCTAGATTCCTTAAGTTCTTGAGAATCTTAGAGAATTCAATTCCAGTCAGTGTGTTAAGTAGGTACATAGTAACTATTATTGTAATTATGTAAGTACTTATAGGATTTAATGTCTGTCTGTCTGCTACGCTTTTACGACTCATCTGATTATCCGATTTTGATGAAGTTTGGTACAGGGGCAGCTTGTATTCCAGGGAAGGACATAGGCATACTTTTCATCCCGGAAAATCAAAGAGTTCCCGCGGGAATGAAAAAACTTAATTCACGCTGACGAAGTAGTGGGCATCATCTAGTAACTTATCCGAGTACTGAAGCATGTTTGCGACGCCCCTGTTGTATAATAATAATAATTGATAATGACACAAAAAAATCACCTCAATCGGCATTGGTTCACTCAGAGCTTCTCTCATAAAGCGATAATATGGAAAAACACTCCCATAACTCCTCGGTACTCTAAACGGTAGAACAAGTGCACGTCTTTCGGGCGAATCTGACGAAGACGAAGGCCTGCCTCTATCTAGCCAATAAGACATTTCACATTCACTTCATATCACAAATTACAACTTTAAACTGGCGCTTTTATCAACTCAACGATGGTAATGTGTCAGAAGACTTTGACTTGACCGATTTGTTCTATTTCACTCAACCTGTGGGTAGTCATTTTAAGAAAACTCAAAACACGAACAAGCGCTAAGGACGATTCCATGTCACAACCGACGCTCGACTTATATCGATAAGAATTGATGGAAGAATCATTAAAGGAGTGCTTATCAAACTTATCAGTTAGTTTGTTGAGCCCTCCTCGTGGTGTTTACGTATTTACACAAAGAAACATTAGTGGACCGAAGACATAGGTACCTAGCTGATATAATATAACTTTGTGTATAAAGGTGATCTGTTCCTCCTTAAAAGCTTAAATATATTTTTTTAAATTACAATGTTACAACTAAACTAATACTTAGCCTAGTCTAATTACTGTACAAATCTCATGATGTCGAGAATTGTAATACTGCCTGCATTTCCGCGCTAAAATGACAGGATCCTTTGCATAAAGAAGCCTTTTGCCTTGGGAATTGGCCTGCATTGCTACAATTCAAATAAAAATGCTCATAATCATAAAACTCTTTAAAAATGTATCAATGTGCAAAATGTAACAAAGTGTACAAGTGCAGCCCTCTATCGGTGATTCATTATATCAAGAGACCCTAAACGCTTCAGCGTGCGCTTGCGCAACTTGTCGCGCATATAGATAGCGTGTAAGTTACAGCACGTTTGTATAGATGGCGCTTTACAACGTTTGTTTTTTTTAGATTAAGGTTTAAAGACTTTTTTATTTAGCTTAAGCTTTAGTCACTATTCACGAGTGGTTACAACTTCGGCCTCCTATATGGGAATCGGACCCACACGTATAACTTTTCGGAGTAATGTGCGTTTTTAGGTAGTTACATATTAGGTATCAAAAGATTTAATGATGCAGTACATCATGGTGCAGATGCATCGTGACTAAACCTACATGACTGAGAGTTCTCTATCACGTTTTCAAAGGAGTGTGAGGTCGGCTAATTTTTACTTGGACAGCTTATGGACTATGGACTATATAGCCTTTTCATTCTAAGAGGAATCCGGTGCTCAGTTCGGGGGGTGATAGTTTGAGTTTGGGATGGTGAGTTTGTTCCTGAAAGTACCTATATTTATTTTAGTAAAAACTTCACATATTCGTGTAAGGTAAGTCGTAAGAAGCCTAATCCATAAATTTCAGCATGATGCATATTGACAGTACAGACTGCTTGCAGAACCGGCCAGACTTAGCTGCTACTTTGACAGAACTCGTATAAAACTTTTGTCAAAATGTCCTAAATTTATTCCTGGATGTAAATCTTACCCGGCGTCTCTGCAAGCGCAAGCGGGCCTTACCGGATGACAAGTGCCAACGTCATAAATGCAACCTTTATTCCCAGCCCGATGTGTCCCGTGGTTTGAGCTGTGTGTTGATACAGATCAGTCGGTCAGTCAGTCACCTTTTTCTTTTAGGTATTTAGAAATATGCTATTATGTATATTATATAGTTACGAGTAGATAAGCGTTACTCAAGATAAAAATGTCAGTCTTTACGTTGGTTTCTTTTGTTTTAAATGTCTGTGTTTCATAGTAAGCAGATAAAATATGGCTTTAAGGTAAAGACTTACCCACATACTTAGAATACTAATTCTATAAAATATATTCTGTGATGATACATTGAGAATAACAGAACAGCGAGAACCATTACACGCTGATAAATTAATGTAGCCAATGAATCACGTTTTTTCAATTGGTCGTCAATTGTCTACATTCTATGATAACAACAAACAATTCAAAGAAACCAACCTCTAGTTATATGTAAAAGATCATTGCCAGACAATCATTGAATGAACTTACAACTGAATAGGCACTACAATCTATGTCAAAATAACACAAATCTCAAAAATTGAAAAATATCATTAATAGCAACGTCGGTAATTAGTTACAGCTAGGATAATAAAAACAGATTATAACATAGTTTTACGCCTTCAATTATTGTCATAATAAACTCATAATAATTAGCGTAAATGGAGAGCTGATTAAGTAGGCAAGGGCTTAGATTAGAGCTTGGATTGGGACCATAATATAGAACTGAGGGCAAAAACAAGAGTCGGTGCTCAGAGGCCCAATTGTCCAAGCCAATCGTATTCATATGACAGCTGATAACGTATAATTCAAACTTTTTAAGGAGTACATACATGCGTTTTGACGTGCGCATCTATGACCTCCTTAAAAAGGTCGAATTATACGTTTGACAGACGATTACGATTTCCTTACATAATCGGGGGGCAGATCTACCTTTAGCTATTCGTTTATTATGTGGGCAATCGCGGCTAAATTGTAAACAAATCCTACATATAGGGTTGGAAAATGATTTTGTACAGAACAGTACCTTCCTGCAAATGAAATTAAAATACTAAGGTATAATCAAGACAAACCCGGAAAAATATTCGTATCACGATGTCACGCCAGTAATACGAAGTACCTATGAAATCGTTTTATAGCAGTTATAAATAGAGTAAATCACTAGAAACGCGCAGATAATTAGTTTCATTGTGATGCAATGACCACGTCTTCGGCTCGCAATATTATATCTACAAATGAAATGAGGATGTCAGCAACCCCATTTTCTTATGATCTCCTCTCAGGCACTTTAGAGCAGCCCATACTTAGGTACCTTTTTGATCCTCGCCAAATTCGTAATGACGAAGGGCCTACTAATGGTTCTGAGAAAGTTACGGGCAGGAATCAAGAACAAAAGGGAGATAAATTTAACATGAACATTTCGTCGTTAATCCTAAAACAAATAACTAGGGAGGTTTAAAAATAACGAATAATGTAAAAAGATAAGATGTAAATTACTAGTGAGTTATTCCGAAAGTAAAAAGGTATTATTACCTTTAAGTATTAGTTAATTACCTATTGTTCTTGATTATAATTTTCGAAGTAGCCATGTCTGGTTAATTAATAGATATGATTATGATAATATTGACCTCTTCTGTAAATCTGTACCTATTGATTGAGTTTTTGTCTTTTAATTGGCAGTAAATTGGACGTGCAATTCAAATGATTAAAGTACATTATCGAAGATACGTAGGAATATGATTGATGAGTGATCTTGTTCAAGTGTAAATACTCCTCTATATTTTTGATTTTTCTGTTTGATCTCTCTTCTCCACTATCTTTTATGTTTAACTTTATTTCATAACTTTAAATATTTTTACATTTGGTTATACATATGAATATGGAGTAACTTTAATATCTTAAGTTATAAAGGCAGCTTACATATTATTATATTCCTTGGCTTTGATCCAGTCGCGCTATCGATTGTAACCCTGACATCTTTAATAAATGTACATTACATAACAAGCACTCATATTTCGCGATAATTTGTCATCACAGCGAATTGCGAAACATGCTTAGTATTATAGTATTAAGGCCATGGAACCTTTAATGTATAGGTACCCCCCACTACCCACCGAATATTCTATAGAAACTTGTACATTTGTATAAATCCAAGTAAGTGTTCAGTTGTTCATCATTATCGCAAAATATTTTGTCTCAAAATATCCCAAAAGGTGTTAAAGGCCAAGGTTACATTTGTTTGTTGAAAGTTGAAAGGGTGAATACATAGTAACCTACTAAAGCCTCGAAGGTTTAGCGTCATACATAACAATGGAAAGGGCACTTGAGCTTAGAACGTCATTGGAATTTTTCAAATCCCACCGTATACTGTACCAATGGTCACTTGGTGTATAGGTGCCAAGTCAACTCAAGGTCGTCTTCTCTTCAAATTTTACTTTCTTGAGATTTTGAGGAATCCCAACGGAATGTTGGGATATAACTTCTTATCTCAATTTCTTCCAACTTTCAAACTAGGTCCACCGGTAAAGGAGGCGTTCTCTGTAAATCAGTCACGTCGAGTTCACGTCACGAACACACTATGTTTAAAAAATCGGCATACTCGCGCACAAAGGTTTCCGTACCACCAAACAATATGAATTTTAATAAATAACAAGAAAGATGTCATAACAACAGTTCCCATACTCCTCCGAAACGGCTTGACCGATTCTCATGAAATTTTGTGAGCATATTCAGTAGGTCTGAGAATCGGCTACTATCTATTTTTCATACCTCCACGCGGACGGAGTCGCGGGCATCAGCTAGTTATATATAAGATATGGCGCTAAACTGGTAGTGCCTGACGCACAATTCGACACCCTATGAGTACGAAACCCTAATTAACGATTTTCGGATTTTTTCCTTTACTTGTACTGTATACCTTGGTACAGTTTACCTTGTGTTGACCTTGCTTCTTGCCCAATTTCATGATTCTAGATCAAGGGGAAGTACCTACCCTAAAGCTTTTGATTTCTTGGCGTGTCAAAATATACGACATAAACGGCCGTATCTTTTGATTGCGTTGACTCAGAAGCTTGATTTTTTCAGCTCTGAGCTCTGAGGAACCATAGATCTACGTATTTGATATAAGGTGTTTGACAGACAGACAGAGAACGAAGTGGTTCTATAAGGGTTCCTTTTTCCCTCTCGAGGTACGGAACCCTAAAAATAGTTAATTGGTCTGTTTAGTTTTTCCAACAACGACACAAAACTATGTAAAGCCACTTCGCATTAACTTCATTTCATTAACTTCTATGAGCGTTAAATACAAATAAAGTTTTAAAATATATATTTATAATTAATTTTATTTCTGGGCTTGGGCCATCGATTTACATATTATCATAATATGTGAATTTTAAGTTATTATGGTCATTCATTCAAAAGTTATAGAGCTCTTACAGACACTCGACAGACAGACGGGCGGCAGCTTTTAGACGAAAAATAATTCTTTCCAAAAAACCGAGACTGGGCGGGTATAACAAGGATAAACAAAGTTGACGCATCAGGCTTGCCCGACTTTAACATAGTGTGCAGAAATCAAAATTATTTTTCACTTTACAGTAGTTTTGGAAGTCGGTTTTTTGGAAAGAATTTTTATTTTTAGGTTGAGGATTTGGAGTCAGAATTTTTTATGGGACCACCTCGAGAGCTTCCTCTAACGACTGATAGAAACAATTTTCAAATCAGTTTTGAAACCATGGAGTTATGCACCGACATACATTTAAAAAAAAAATACGCGCCGAATTGAGAACCTCCTTTTTAGGAAGTCGGTTAAAAATAGAAAATTCACTTACACTGAGAAATCGCTCGCTCGTTTATTTATTGTACTTATAGGAAATTTATTTAAGCGCCCTACAAAGCTCGTAGTTATTGTATTTCACATTGTCACAGACTAGACACAGGTCATGCCCCGGTTGAATTCTCATGTGTGCAAAAAAGATAAGAGTGTAAACGTGCAGAATACATCGCAGCTGATAAAGTTCAAAAGGGAAAGTTTATGTTATAAAAATATAATGTTACTCAAATGATTATTAATTATTTTTAATAAACAACATACAATCTAGTCATTAACTCGTATAGCACAAGTGATTGATTGTTTCAGAAAGGGCAGGTGCGAAACAGTGCCACTGCCAACTACCAAGCAGTGTTAAATACATTTTATTGAACGACCCAATCACTTTTGGCAATTTTTCTCAATATATATTGCATATAAGTAGCAATACAATAAAATGTATTACAATACTTACATATAACTAGCTGATGCACACGACTTCGTCTGCGTGGTTTGAGGTTTTTTGGTTCCCGCGGGAACTCTTTAATTTTCCGGGGAAAAAAATATCCTTGCTATTCCAGACTATAATCTATCCGTGAGCCGAACTTCATCCGTTCAGCCGTTCTGGCGTGATTGATTATCAAACATCGATCTATTCAAACTTTCGCATTTATAATATTAGTGTAGAAGTATTGATAATAATTAATATAAGGTGTAAGGTAAATGGTATAACATACCGGCGGCTACCCATGCTATTTTGACGTTATAAACACTATGGTAGAGTTAAAAAGTCAAAATTAATTATCAAAAACTTCCATACAAAATTAATTAGTTAATTATGGAAAATAAATTTTGGCAACCCTGTGGAGTCCTTTGTTCCTTCTACACCTAAAGTCGGAACTGTACTGCAAGCGATAATAATAACTATTATCGTATCGTTATGCTATTTGGCAACTCATTACAATTTGCAACACATTGAAAGAACAAACTACACAGAATAATTAATTATTGATCAAAACTTAAACGAAGTAAGTCGAGAAATTAATCACAGGGAAAGGCGGCTCATAAAGTAAGGATAAGTGACTGACTTCGACTTACGAAGTCCGATACTAGTCGGGCATTTTTTTACAACAATACGTAAGTTCTAGCCGGGCTTTTGCTTTGAGAATTTAATTGCATGCCGAATAATGATTACTTTAGTATCGCGACTGGATTTTATCGCAACGCTCGCACTGGCAACGAGGCTTAACATACGTCGTATTGTTCGCAGTTCATTGATATTGAATCAGCTGTTTTAAGGGATGCCACCTCAACATTTATGCTAAAACTTTGAAGTCCACATAACTCCCCCAGGATATGAGCTACACGTCTTATGACATTTTTCCAATATATCTATACACCATCTAACATGGGTAGCCGCGGGTATGTTATACTAATTACCTTACACCTTGTATATTGCTAGGTATTCATAAAAATTTACACGTGTGAAAAATTTCAATGATTGGTCGTAAAACTGATAATGCTATTGACCTCAAAATTTTAGTTCACCGTTGGGTTGTGCTTGTTAGCAATAATTATTTTAAATTTTAATTTAATTCAGTCTCTCCAGACATATAAGAAGATATTCTATTCAACCTACTCAATATAATTAATAGATATTATATGTATAAGGTACCTGACCTTAGAATAATTGTGGTACAATTCAATGCAAAGCACGTTCTGTGCATTAACAACGTAAATGTGACTCCATGTATTTAGTTTTAAAGATCTCATAAAACTGTAGACCAGTACCCACTAGAACATAAAACACATTTTTTTATCTGATTATTTATTAGTAGCAGACAGCAGTAGTGCCAACGAGTTACTCATGTTACTACAATCTAGCCTAACTAATATTTGGCTTCTGAGTAATTTTGTTTTAACCTAAAGTTATAAGTCTAAGTCTATCTTGACCAACATAACTTATGTTTTAGTGCACAGATAAAATTACATGCTCGTATTATCATTATTAATGAAGTTTAATTAGTTTTAAATACTGACTACTGAGAGGGAAGAGTCATGAAACATATGCCTACTAAAATAATGTAATGGTATTCCAACAGATTATTGTATGGGATAGATTAATAACAGCTAATGTTATACGTATACGTGCGTACAGTATCACTTCTAATATTGGCTTCAATTGGTAGGTACCTAATGAAAGTGTTTTATAATTAGGGCGCGGTGATGATGTCATAGCAACACTAAAAGAGCTGTGAAACGCAAAAATAATACCGTAAACTGGCCTTGAGCCTATCGTATTCAAAAACCTTTAGTATACACTCCACAACTAGCTGATATAAAAAAAAGCGGGAAATCCAGGGCTTCCGCTCCCAAAAACACCTGTAGATATAAGTTATAATTTTTTTATAACCATCGATACCTTCCTGTAGCGAATATAAAGTTGCACATATTCATTTTGCCGATACGTATAATAATGTTTGGTTTCCTATCCAACAATAATGACTTAGGTATTATGGGATTACTAGATAAAAACGAAGGATTATTTTTGTGTCAACAACGACAGATATTAAAGTAATAGAAACACTTCAAACGATTAATTAGTTTATTCTTATTATAGTGATACCTACATCACTATTATAAACCTCAATTAAAAAGTCGCTGTAAAATACAGCAATATGAAGGATACTTGAATATTTACTTCAAGTATGTACTTGAACTACCTGGACACGACCTTAAGTAAGACACAGTCTTTTATTTAATTGGTATAACCCTGAATTCCCAAGGGAACTCTGCGATAACACTTACATATATATTTATTATAAAGAGCCCTTTCCAAGTAACCATTCTATCTCTTAATTTCCGCGGAAGCTCATGGATGAAAACTTAGTAAGTAAAACATGTGGAGCCATTTTTTAGAACCGATTACATATTCTAAACTAGACCTATAAATGAATTTATTTTCATAAAAATAATATTATATTAGTAAGTAAAACAAGGGTAGGTTATACAGGTATACGCACCGACATCGGCACAACCCGACGAGGAGGTGGAGGTATTGAAATCAAAATCAAAATCAAATTATTTTTATTCAAATAGACTTTTTACAAGTTCTTATGAATAGTCAAATGAATCTACCACTGGTTCGGAATGCCGTTTCTACCGAGAAGAACCAGCAAGAAACTCGGTGGTTGCTCTTTTGAAAATAAAAAATAGTATATGGTATGTTTACAATAATCTACATACAACATATACAGATACATAAGTAACCACTGTCCTGAGCATTGCTGGAGCGAGTCAAATCCATGCGCCTTTATCATTAATATAATCTTCGACAGTATAATAAGCTTTTTTTAGGAGCATTTTTTTAATGGTTATCTTAAACTTGTGTAAAGGCAAGTTTATAATAGGTTGAGGAATTTTATTAAAGAATAGTATGCTCATTCCCACGAACGACCTTCGGACTTTATTGAGGCGGAGCGATGGAGTCACGAGCCTATGACGGTTTCTAGTTGGCCTATCGTGCAGATCGCATATTCTTTTGTAATTCTGAATGTGCTGTTTTACAAAGATTAGATTACTGTAAATATACTGCGAAGCTACTGTAAGAATACATATTTCCTTGAATTTCTCCCTAAGGGATTCACGTGGTTTTAAATTATAAATTGCACGTATTGCCCTTTTTTGTAATACAAATATTTTTTGAATATCTGCCGCTTTACCCCACAGCAAGATTTCGTAAGACATAATACTATGAAAATAAGCAAAATATACAATCTTTGCAGTTTCAACGTCTGTTAACTGCCGAATCTTTCTGACAGCGTAAGCAGCAGAACTGAGTTTACCAGCTAGATTTGATATATGGGTGCCCAATTGAAGCTTAGCATCTAAGGTCACCCCCAAGAACACGGTGGCCTCTTCTATTTTTAACATATCATTATTTACCACTAGATTAATGTTACGTGTATTCTTGGTATTGGGCAGTGCGAACTCAACACACTTAGTTTTTTTTGCATTTAAAAGTAAGTTATTTACAGTAAACCATTGAGTGACCTGAGAAATGGCACTATTTACGTCGTCAAAATCATCCTTATTTCTATCGACTTTAAAAATTAAAGACGTATCATCAGCATTTGAGGTGTGCATTTGATCCTCATTGTATGAGGATATCTCAAGAGCCATACATACCTCTAGTACCTATTACAATGTTGTGATGGGGGATTTCAACGCAAGGCTGGGTGAACGAAGCGGTGCAGAGGTGAGAGTGGGGCAATTTGGATATGGGCGGAGGAACTACAGGGGCCAAATGCTGGCCGACTTCATGGAGAGGGAGGGCCTCTTTATGATGAACTCCTTCTTCAGGAAGCGTCCACACAGAAAGTGGACTTGGATAAGCCCTCATGGTTCCACGAGAAATGAGATTGACTTCATCATGTCGACCAGGCGGCAAATATTCAATTATGTCTCTGTGATCAACAGGATAAAAACCGGAACAGATCACCGCATGGTAAGAGGCACATTGAATCTTAACATCAAGCTGGAAAGGGCCAGACTGGTGAAGTCTACTCTCCGACCTTCTCATGCTCATATTCAAAACCCCGAGAGCTTTCAACTGGAACTGCAGAACCGGTTCGATTGCCTAGCAGATTGCGAGTCTGTGGACGATCTAAACAACAGTCTGGTGGAAACTGTCCAGACGGTAGGGTCCAAGTTCTTTAAGACCCACCGTCCAAAAAGAACTAAAATGTTTTCAGACCACACTCTCAAACTCATGGATGAGAGAGCAGAGATGAGATTACAGTCTTCAGCAGACGCGTCTGCTTACCGGCAGATTAATAGGCAGATCTCTAAAGCGCAAACGCGCGACTTGCGAAACTTCAATACAGAGTACATTAAAGATACCATCGAGCGTAACAAGGGCTCCAAAGTATTCGCAAGAGATCTGTCTATCGGACAGAGCCAGCTGACGCGACTAAAAACTGATGACGGTAGTCTCATCTCATCCAAACCTGAGATCTTGGGAGAGGTCGAGAAGTTCTATGGACAGTTATACACCACAACACAAAAGCCTGTTGAGGAGGTGGCTAGAGATCCCAGAGCCAAATTGACCCGACACTATACCGGACGTCAGCCTTTACGAGATTAGTATGGTTCTCAAGCAACTCAAGAACAACAGGGCGCCAGGTGAGGACGGAATCACAGCAGAACTCCTGAAAGCGGGTGGAAAACCGATACTTAAGGTCCTTCAGCGATTGTTCAATTCCGTCATTCACGAGGGCTTAACGCCACAGGCATAGCACAGGAGCGTGGTGGTTCTGTTCTTCAAAAAGGGAGACAATACCTTGCTGAAGAATTATAGACCCATCTCGCTGCTCAGCCATGTCTATAAGTAGTTCTCGAGAGTCATAACGAATCGTCTCGCTCGTAGGTTTGACGACTTCCAGCCTCCCGAACAAGCCGGATTCCGGAAAGGCTTTAGTACCATAGACCACATTCACACGCTGCGGCAGATTATACAGAAGACTGAAGAGTATAACCGGCCACTATGCTTAGCGTTTGTGGACTATGAGAAAGCCTTCGATTCGGTGAAAACTTGGGCTGTGTTGAGGTCACTGCAGATATGCCGGATAGACTACCGGTATATCCAAGTGCTGAAGTATATCCAAGTGTTTGTACGAAAACGCCACTATGTCAGTTCGGATACAGGACCAGACAACGAGGCCAATCCAACTACAGCGGGGAGTGCGGCAGGGAGATGTTATCTCCCCGAAGCTCTTTACCGCTGCGTTGGAGGACGTCTTTAAGCTTCTGGATTGGAACGGATCTGGCATCAACATCAATGGCGAGTACATCACTCACCTTCGGTTTGCCGATGATATAGTCATCATGGCAGAGACTCTGGGTGACCTTAATGCAATGCTCAATGACCTCAGCAGAGTTTCCCAACAAGTGGGCCTTAAAATAAACATAAATAAGACGAAAATCATGTCTAATGCTCATGTTCCGCTCCACCCAGTAATGGTTGGGAGCTCTGCACTCGAAATTGTAGACGAGTATATATACCTGGGACACATGGTCCAGCTAGGTAAGTCCAATTTCGAGAAAGAGGTGAGCCGCCGAATCCAACTCGGCTGGGCAGCGTTCGGGAAGCTTCGAGATGTCTTCTCGTCCAATATTCCTCAGTGCCTGAAGACCAAAGTCTTCGAACAGTGCGTGTTGCCAGTGATGACATACGGTTGCGAGACTTGGTCGCTAACTATGGGCCTCATAAGAAAGCTCAGGGTCACTCAGCGGGCGATGGAGAGAGCAATGCTCGGGGTTTCTTTGCGCGATCAAATCAGAAATGAGGAGATCCGCAGAAGAACTAAAGTAACCGACATTGCTCGACGTGTTGCGAAGCTGAAGTGGCAATGGGCGGGGCACATAGTTAGAAGAACCGATAGACGTTGGGGTCCCAAAGTGCTGGAGTGGCGACCACGCACGGGAAAGCGCAGCGTTGGCAGACCCCCTACTCGCTGGACAGACGACATCAGGAGAGTCGCAGGGAGCCGCTGGGTCCAGGCGGCGCAAGACCGAGGCGTGTGGAAATCCTTGCAAGAGGCCTATGTCCAGCAGTGGACGTCTATCGGTTGAGGATGATGATGATGATGATGATGAAGTAAAACAATGTCTAAAATGAATGAATAAATGTATAAAATGATTTAATATAAGTACCTATTCGTTTTATTAATCAAAATATCTATTGTGAGCGAGTGAGTATATTGTGACCTTAGGGGTGAAACAAGAGATTTCAGATGAGGGTGAAGTTTCCTGCCTGTGCGAAGCGAGGTCTGGCAACCAGAAGTCTGAAATCGTGTTACATCCCGCGGCACACACTATATTTTAGTGTAGTTTCAATGCCTGTTGAGCCACCTGAATCTAGTCAATTTCAGACGAATACGTCATTCAGCGGGTAGAAAACAAAGTCGTAGCAGCCCTCCTTTCAATCCTGTCAGAGAATCTTTTGTTTATTTCAAACCTAAATTTTATAATTATCATTTTAACCATCAAGTAAACTGACAGATATCATATTTGTAAACAACAACTTAGCAACTAAAATAAATAAGGTTTTTTTTTATAAAACTAGCACTTTCACCGCCAGTTTTTGCGACAGCAGCTAAACACAGAATTGTAGGATTCTAGCTAGCTATTCTATCTATGTAGCTACGTCATTCAATTTAACGGGTAGAAAATCATCGTTTTTTGCCCTAGGGCAGAAAACCCGCTGAATGACGTATTCGTTTGAAATTGACTAGTTTCGGGTGGCTCAACAGGCATTGATCTCGCACTTTCAATGCAGGTTATATGAAATAATCATTTTTATGCACCCTAAAAGCTTTGCAAATCTCAACGAAATTGTGTGGTAATTAAGAATTTAAATTTATTTATTACAAAAATACATTTGACATGGTGAAGGTATATAAAATTTTTTGAAGACACCGTGTAGTATGGCGAGCATGGTGCAATTACTATTGCACCATGCTCTGCCATGCATTACTTACCTACTGGTAAGTATTCAATTTTATAGAACAAGGTAATGCTGAAGCTGTAATTTTAAAGGCAGTAATTTTTCTAAGGCGTATACTTAACGTTTAAGTGCCTTAATGACTTCGTTAAAATGTTTTGCACATACTTCGCCGAAAGCCTCATCATCTGGTGCGAGTATGCCCTAAAGGTTTTCACAAAGAAAACTATAAAAATTAAATAACACTGAAGCTGTTAAATAACAGGCAGTAATTTTTCTCAGACGTATACCTTACCTACTTAACGCTTAAGTGCCTTAATGACTTCGTTTAAAAATGCTTTGCACATACTTCGCTAAAAGCCTCATCATCTGGTGCGAGTATACCTACAAGTTTTTCACATAGAAGACTGTAAAAATGAACTAGTATCGTTTGTTTGACTGTTATTAGAAATAGAAAAATTCAATGGGATTACTAAATCCACATCGACTGATCTTATCTTATAAAATTGCTTTACATATGTCACCGTACGATTGTAAAAACCGTAAGATTGTAATCTAACGCTTTTTTTTCAATAGACTGTAAACAGTCGAAAGATTGTGAACCGTTCAATGTTTTAAGTGTCAATTTCTGAAATATTCATTGTATTTACGTTTTCTTGTCTTTTTCTTGTAGGTTAGGTTAGGGTTCGACATAAATAATCAAGTAGTAGGTTCTATCGGGTTAATAAACCTAATAGATTACAATCTACCGGAAAATAATCCGTTATATTGTAATTTGTAATCATTCGACAGTTTACAATTTCGCGGGTTAGATTATAATCTAACGGTTTTTACAATCTTACGGTGACACATATATTGCAGTCGTTAAATACCAACGTGAACATGAGTATACAACATGAAAATGAGTGAAAAATGTTTAACGTGTTGAGTTCGGTAATCCAAATATATCTACCGGAAAATAATCCGTTATATTGTAATCATTCGACAGTTTACAATTTCGCGGGTTAGATTATAATCTAACGGTTTTTACAATCTTACGGTGACACATATATTGCAGTCGTTAAATACCAACGTGAACATGAGTATACAACATGAAAATGAGTGAAAAATGTTTAACGTGTTGAGTTCGGTAATCCAAATATACATACAAGGTGATCAAATATGACTTACACAAAATATTAAAACCTTTATCTTATTATATAGTACCTAATTATAGCCAAATCCTGCAGTTTAAAATAAACTTCAAAGAACCATGCAGATAAAAATAATAACTAATGTTTACATTAATTATAATTATTTGTAACTCTGTATTTTATTACTTATAGTTATAATAATTCTTCATCTATTAATAAGATAACTTGGGACGATGATGAAGCATCACCAATCTAGTTGTTATATTTTGTAGCATTAATATTGTATAGCTATGCATTTAAAGATAATAAATGCAGTTCAAAAACTACAAACTAAAAAAAAAAACATTATTATTCAGTAAACAGTAGTCTCAATAGGTACACTATGTTCATTGTTCCTTGTTGATATTATTATACTCATTCATCAAACAAGGTTGCCCATCTTTTATACAAATTATGTTAAGGTGAAACCTTTTTAGTTGTTCAAGGTGCATTTAATAAAAAATACTGTTTCTGAACAAGACTAGAATATTATCTGATTTAAAAGAGTATAATAGGACAAAAAGTGTGTGTGTGTGTGCAATCACACACGGCAGAAGTGAAACTTCAGAAAAGTAGCCTACGAGATACTTAGATAAATATAACTTGTTGTCTATTTCATTATCTCGCAGACTAAATTCTATATATTATGTTTGTCTCTTTTTCGATTCATTTTTTCGTTTCATTGAATTTTCAAATCACAAAGAAGTTTCACTTCAAAAAGGTTTTCAGAAATTCTAACTTTTTTCAGAATTTACCTACCCCCAACGCAGAACTCTAGAACTCACTTTCTTATGGTGGGTTTAAAAACTAAACGAACAAAGAGCTAGAGCTAAAACAAATGCATTCTTTCTAGATCTTTTAGTGTAAACGAAAGCTCGTTTTCAGGGCTTACACCAAAAGAATATCAATGAGCAAGAATGAGAACCAGAAACTAGAATTCTTGCACAAGCTCTAGAGATGTTTAGATCAGCCTAACGAATTATTATTGCTCATTCGTGACATCTCTTGTGCATCGAGAGATGTCACAATTGCAAGTGCTGCATTTATTATTTTTATCACCGACATATTGTGCAGATTTTATGCATCATAAAAATTCTTTCCAAAAAACCGACTTCCAAAGCCACTGTAAAGTAAAAAATAATTTTGATTTCTACACACTATGTTGAAGTCGGGCGAGCCTGACGCGTCAACTATGCCTATCTTTGTTATACTCGCCCGATTTCAACATAGTGTGTAGAAATCAAAATTATTTTTACTTTACCACTGTAAAGTAAAAATAATTTTTACAGTGGCTTTGGAAGTCGTGAAAAAAAATTATTTTCAAATCGGTTTGGAAACCACGGAGATATGCGGTAACATAAAATATAAAAGACGTGTGGCACTCGGAGACTGCCGCGGTAAAGCTATTGCATAGCATTTTTTATCAACTTGCTATGACTACTTGTGTTGTTGACTTACCCTCAACCTCCTGAAAAACCTCAATTGAGGTTTTTTGATTCCCCTTGGACACCCGGACTATTGAAAACATAATTCTTTAAAATTATTTCGCCTTTATATTTTCAACAACTTGAAGTCAACAACACAAGTAGTCATAGCAACCAAAATCATCTTTGCATAAAAATAGTTTTTCAACTTGAAGTCAACAACACAAGAAGTCATAGCAACCAAAGTGTTAGGTTTTTTTTCGTTACGGAATTTCTGGATTCGGTCTCCACGCTCAAGGCCTGCGATAGAAGCTATGCAATTGCTTAAAAAAAAAGTACGCGCCGAATTGAGAACTTCCTCCTTTTTTGGAAGTCGGTTAAAAATACAAACACAAAACACTGCTTTTGGGATTAGGAAGGCAGTGTTTCTTTCAAGACTGGAAACAACTAGACCACACCTCCCTTGAATCACACTTAATGTGTTTGCTAAGCACCAAACTGAAGAAACGTGACTCAATTGTCGTAAAAGTTGCTGATAAACTAGCAAATTGCTAATTTTATTTATTCAATGTCGTAATTCACTATCGTTGTAGGTATTATATATGCTGAAGATTTTTTGCTTACTTGTTTCAAATATAAATACGTATCCGATAGGTTATATATAAGTACCTATTTAAAAGATCCTATTTATCCATACTCTACCACGCTGGCCAATTGCGGATTCTCAGACTTCACAGTTTACACACCTTTGAGAATATCAACAGTCCTAAGTATACAATATACAAAATTCTGCAGGAAAGTAACTAACTAATCTTACAATTGATTATTATCTTAGCCCCTAAAAGTAAGCCCTTGACTGCGATCTCACCTGATCGTAGCTAAGTCATGATGCAGTCTAAGATGGTAGCGGGTATGATGTTACGGGTACGCCAGCTATATTGAACCCATAGCCCTAATCGGTTTCTATACGGCGTCGTACCGGAACGCTAAATCGCTTGGCGGTACCGAGCCAAGGCCGAAGCCTCCCACCAGACCAGGCCAAGGAAAATTCAACAATTAAAAATTCCCAATTTACCCTGCCAGAAATCGAACCATCGTTCCGCGTACTATTGTATTTAAAGAAAGATTTTCCTGAATTGAAGACTTCGGCCGCCTGTCCGGGAGGTCTGGGATTCGATCCCCGAGCACGCACGTTGAATTTTTAGGAGTTATGTTTATACTGCCTATATGATCCTGAGTAAACCGCGTGCGTTATCCATAATATTCTCAAAGATGTGTCACTTAGCCAGCTTGGTGGACCCCATGGACCTTTGAGTCATTTGACCCGTTTCATCCTGAGAAACAACTTGTGTTCAGCTGTGGTGATGTTTGACATGATGATAGTTTCAATACCAATAATTCTGTAATTGTAACTAACTAGAACATTGCATTTCGTGCAAGTAGAGGTATTGATAAGCTGAACAATAACATGTTAGTGCCTATTGTAAATTATAGCAATAATATTTTACGGTGCACTGACTCCCTTACCTACTGGTCTTAAAAATATTTTAACCAAACAACAACAATACAAACAACAATTAAACAATGTTTTAACAAAATCTTAATTCTAAGTGAGCATTCTAAGATATTTTCTTTGAAAATTGTGAGCCAAATCAGTTTAAATTTTATTCCGATCAGTTTTTATTATGAAATCACACACAAAATCATAACTCATGATATCATTGTTTGATGTGATTAAAGTCAACAGATTTATCGGCATCCTTGA
The DNA here is from genome assembly GCA_963932025.1 of Erebia epiphron. Taxonomy (NCBI): domain Eukaryota; kingdom Metazoa; phylum Arthropoda; class Insecta; order Lepidoptera; family Nymphalidae; genus Erebia; species Erebia epiphron. The sequence continues at coordinate 35,612,223 of OZ009948.1, read as the reverse complement.
TCGATTCAAATCAGCGTTCAGAAGAAATATCAATTTCCAATATCTATTCGGTAGGGTAAGTAGTTAGGTACGTTTATAGTAGGGTTGTAACGGAACGTCGCCTCCGGCTCCGCAAGTGCGGAACTCCCTCCTCTCGTACCTCCGCTTCCGCATCCGCCTCCGCTAATTTTTTTTGCGGAGTTGTAACGGAGGTTTATTTACGTTGACTTATAATGCAAGAGGTACAAATCGAATAGTGCGCTACCTTAACGTGCGACTGCGCCTTGATACATTTTATTAATATTATACGATATAAATTGATAATAATGAAATACTTCAATTCATGTCTTGTTTTATACTTTTTGGTATCCAAGCAGTCGGGTATTTTGTTCTTTTTAAATTACTTTTTTATTTCAAACTTTTTAGTTAAGTAAACATTTACCGTAAACAGGCGACGTTTTATCTGCTCGAAGTAGCATCAATTATTATGTATTCTGTGGTAGCTCCAAAGGTGCTAATAAATATTTTGTATAAGAAGTAGTAATAAGCATGAGCATAGTGACGAGAGGCGATCACCATAACCATCATCAAATTTGCATATTAACATTATAATGCTAATATTAATTTGGTAATGTTTGTAAATCTGCTATTTTTCCTAAAAATGAGTTCATTTATTTTCGAGAGTCCTATCGCATCGACGTCACGAGCAATGAACATCGGCCACTTACGAAAGTGCCTGTAGACAATGCAAAAAAGTATCGTATTTAGTACGTAGTGGGCGTATTTATTTAATTAGTATTTAGTTTATATCTAAGTGGACTCGGAACCAATATTTTAATAGACATTAAAAATGTTAGTCGGAAGTTATGTTAGTCGAACGTGCGCTGCATGTAACGTTACCGTAATATATGAGAACGTACTGTACGCCCCACCTTCACCCTACCTATCCGCTACCGGCCGCGTCATTTTCTGTTGAAGGTTACTGTATTTCTACGATATCTCATAAGATATTCATCTAAATTGAATGCTGTAAAGGACAAGTTTTGTCTAAATTAAATACATGAGATGCGTAAGATATTTATTTTGATAACGAATTATCGATTAATACTATGTTGATAAAAACACCTTCGCAAGTAAAGGACTGTTTAGACCAAATTTAAAAATCATGCAAATGGTTATTGTGAGCCAACCTTAAAAGATAGTTATATGCTATCGCGGACTTTTTTTAGAAATTTTTGGGAGGAACGTTTCCATCATACATTGTTGTCGTGTAATTTTAACGATTTAGGCAGCGCACGCCACATAAGCTCTCAGATGAGATGATTTTTTCCGACTTAACTAACATTATTGCAATTTTCGTAAGGATCTCTAATTTGTTTGGAAATAAAATATAGCCTATTTTACTTATTAATAATGTAGCTTTCTATAAGTGATATACGTTTTAAAATCGGTTGAGTGGTTTTTGAGATAATTCACCTAGTTTGATAGATATAGATGATATGAGTAGGAACTTTAAACATTTCCTTTGAAACCTCGTAAATCCTAAATTATCATTTAAACGGAAAAATGGTTTAAGGAACCTAGGTGCGATTTTAAAAGACCTATCTAACGATACCCCACTTGCTTATAGCCCATCGACTTTCATTTCTCAATTGGCTTCCAGTCGACGCCATTTTGTTTTTCTCAAATTCGGCCTCCGTTGTGACACTCGGAAGACTAAAACAAATCTATTAGTGCGATTACTATCAAAATCGGTTCAGCCGTTTTTTCGGTAATGTGTCACAAAGGAATACCACCTTTGAAACCTTGTAAATCCTAAATGATCGTTAAAATGAGAAAATGATCAAGGAAACCTAACTATGATTTTGCAAGACCTTTTCATAGATACCCCACTTGCCATAGTCCATCGACTTTTATTTTTTAATTTGTTACATTATGGCTTCTAGAAGGCGCCATTTTGTTTTTTCCCAAATTTGGCTTCCACAGTGACACTCTAATGATATATTCGGCACAAACTGGTGCAAGAATCATCAAAATCGGTCCACGCGTTTAGGCTGTAGCTGTCCTGCAAGGAACATACAAACATATATAGACTGATGAACACATAACCCTGTGCGTTCCGCAGTCGGGTAAAAAGACAACTATCCTTAGAAGAATCCTCAAAATAAATCAAATGTGGGATTCATCGCATCCTAGAGCAGAGAGAAAATGGACGATTTGATCGGAGAAATCCACCTCCGCCTCTGCTTCCGTTAAACTTTGCATCCGCGGAGGCAAGGCCCTTCACCTCCGCATCCGCCTCTGCTTCCGTTAAGAACGCCTCTTTTACAACCCTAGTTTATAGTTATACCGAGGCGTGACGCTATCAAATCAGTATTTGCGTGGCAAACGCTTATCAGAAAAAAATATAGATTTAAAAAGTCTTGGCCGCAACTCTTTTCTTATTTTATCAAACTGAGATATTATCGTAGCATCTTAGATGTAACTTGTAACTTGTTTAATATATCAATCCAGAGCCAGGTAAATAATTTTCAATAAACATAGGTTTCTTAAGACACAAAATTATATTAATATATTATGTAACTAGCTGATGCCCGCGACTTCGTCCGCGTGGTTTTAGTTTTTTCGATCATCGCGGGACCTCCTTAATTTTCCGGGATAAAATGTAGCCTATGTCACTCTCCAGGTCCTCGCCTATATACCTACAACAAAAAAAGAATTAGCGAAATTGGTCCAGCCGTTCACGCGTGATGCCGTGACCAAGGGAAATAGGGATTCATTTTTATATATTATGTAATTTAAAAAAACGGTCAATTGCGTGTCTACCCACGCGCAGTTAAGGGTTCCGTAGTTGCCCGTCACAATTAACGGACATTTCATAAGTAGTTTCTTTCTAACTTCGTTTTAAAAATTAGTTTTCTAGTAGTAGCCTCTGAGCTAAGCCGCGGACAGACAGACAAACAGACAGACCAACAGATGGACGGACATAGCGAACTTTTCAACCTATTTTGACGAAAATAGTTTGCATCCCGCGGAATCAGAGTACCAAAAAGCGGATTTTCCAAAAACCCACGCGGACGAATTTGCGGTGGTTAACTAGTTTTATTATAAACTCAATAACCGAGCCGTAATTCGAGCGAGTAGACATAGTCTCAATTGCCAGGATTAAATTGAATGCACGCAACTCATTGCTCGTAATTTTTCAGTGTAGTCATGGTTGTCATGCACATCGTTCATTATCCGCAACTGTAATCCTAACAAGACTATTCACTATGCAAACAATTTTATTTTGTGAACCCTTTGTGCACGAGCTGAGTCGCACTTGACCGGTCTTAAATGGGTATAGTAAGCTATCCTTAAAATCATACATCATAGTACTATCATACTTAATAATATTATGAATGCGAAAGTGTGTTTGTTTGTTGGTTTGTTGGTTTATGCTTTATTTATTGGTTAATGCTTTGTCCTTCAATCACGCCGTAACGGAACAACGGATCGATGTTATTTTTGAACCCGACCTGGAAAGTGACATAGGCTACTTTTTTTCCCGTAAAATTAAGGAGGACGCGGCAATCAAAACAAATTAAAATTAAAACCCACGCGGACAAAGTCACGGGCATCTGCTAGTATAGAAATATTATGCTATCGCGGACTTTTCTTTAGACCCATAAAAGCTGAACAATTCCACCATACCTTGTTTTGGTATAGGTATATGAAAATTTGTTAGGTAGTTTCTGAGTTTATCGCGTTCAGACAGACTGACAGACGCGGCAGGTGGACTTTGTTTTATTAGTATCTAGTGATTATTGAAAAATTGAATATTAAAAAATTGAAAAATATGTAAAAAGTAGCTACGGAATTAGCACCTATACGTCTATAGTTTTAAACTAGCAGATGCCCGCGACTTCGTCCGCGTGAAATAAGTTTTTTAAATTTCCACGGGAACTCCCTAATTTTTCGGGTTCATATAGCCTATTCTTCTTCTTCGGGTGCCTCTCCGATCAATGAAGGTTGGCAGTCAGCTTTGTATAGGTACTCTTTTCGGTTCTTCGCAAGGCGAAATAATTCTGCGGCACTTGCGATTCCGGTCCACTCCCGTCTCAAAAAGTCTTGGCTTCGCAACATATAGCCTATGACACTCACAAATAATGTGGCTTTCTATTGGTACCAGAATTTTCAAAATCGATTCAGTAGATCCAGAGATTACCCCCTACAATGTCACAAATTTTACCTCTTTATAATATTAGTATAGATTAGGTAAATACGGTAGGTATGTAATAACTTAATATTTGCTATATGAACACACATAATGGGTGATTCAATATTTTATCAACTAGCTGATACCCGCGACTTCGTCCGCGTGGATTGAGGAGTTTTAGTTCCCGCGGGAACTCTTTAATTTTCCGGGATAAAAAGTACCCTATTATTTAATCCGGACTTCTAACTTTACGTCTGCAAAATTTCAAAGGAATCGGTTCAGTAGTTACGGCGTGAAAGCGGAACAAACATACAAACAAACTCACTTTCCCATTTATAATATTATATTATAAGGATACTAAAAAAACCTATGTTGTATATTATGTAAACGACAACTTATCTATTGTTAGTAGGTACTTTACGTAGGTAGGTATTTCAAATATAACTTGAATTGAGTTTTTACTTAAATTACCTATTAAAAACCAAAGCTGTGAGATAAGTTACCTTGGAAGTAAGTTACGGTCTATTATACCTATTTATCGCCTTTTTTTGTTTAATAAAAAAGTAGACCAAGGTTATAGAGACAAATAAAATAAGATTGAGTAAGTAAATAGCAACTCTGCTGGGCACATAATGTGTAGGTAAATACAAACTTGATGAAAATTCGTTGCAGGTTTTGCTTCTTAAGTTAGGTACCTACTCAACTTAGTTATTAAATAGGTAGGTACCTAGTTTTCATCATTGGGTAGGTACAATCTATACTAATATCGTTGTATTGTGTGCTAATGTTACAAATGCGAAAGATTGGATGGATGGATGTATGGAACTGGATGTATGGTTGTTACTCAATCACGCCAAAACGGCTGAACGGATCTGGATGCAATTTGGCATAGAGATAGATTATAGTCTGGAATATTACATAGGCTACTTATTATCCCGGAAAATTTATGAATTCCCGCGGGAATCAATAAACCTCAATCCACGCGAACGAAGTCGCGGGCAAGAGCTAGTTAAAAATAAGTTATAGAGGTAAGTCGGCACATAATTATTAATAGTTAGGTAACAATTTATTCATATTATTTAGTAAAAGCCAAAGTGATACTTGAAGGAATCTACTTATATAATAATATTTACAGAAAAAAGTATGTACATCAACTCATGCTGTTTAAGCACACGTGTCAGAAGAATAGATTGAATATGTGACAAAGTTTGTCAAACTATATACCTCATTAGCTCTCTGAGGTTCCCCTCCCCAGATATCTCTCCAGTGGATCAAGTGATGGAAATGGTTCATATAATTGTGATGGCGGTGATCACGCTTTTTGCGGAAGTCTGTCGGAGAAGGCGGCGCGGTGAGGGACTGTCGTCGGCCGCTGCCCATTGGGACCACAATGGGAGTCTGTTGTACATTCAACAGCCTCTCCATCTCCGGCTCATCTGACGAAACGCTATCCGTGAGCAATCGAGCGGACCTCAAACTGCCTCTACCCAAACTATATTGCGAGTCTCCTTTCTTCATTTTTATATTTCAGACACTAAGAAAACAAAACACAGAACACTACCGATAAATGCAGTTCGGAATACCAGTGTGTGAACGCGGCGCGAACTATAACAACATTCCAATCAACAGGGGACCAAATGAAGGCGTGTGGCGCGAGCAACGCCGGCCTCAGACTGCGGTGCTGTGGCCGCCGCCGCGGTGACGGTCGCACGTGGGTGCTATTTCGACGTCAAAACAATGGGTAACCGTATGCCCGTACGCCGATAGTTATCGACTGCATACTGATTACTGAAGAATGTATCAACAATGTACCCACCACAGAGAAACAATCAGAAGTATAATGTTACCATGAAAATCTTCAGGAATTCAAACTAGAGGCACAGAATAATAACTAGTACTACTAGAGGTAGCCTAATATACCTACAACACGTATTTTAAGTAGCTGCAGTACTTTACATTTACAGTACCCATACTAATATTATAAATTTGCAAAAGTGTGTGTGTTTATTTGTTTCCTTTGTCCAATTTTGATGAGAAATTTACAGAAATATACTTTGAATACAGAGGAAGCTTGCATGAGTAATAATTAACATGAATAAATGTTTTAAAATATTTCAGTAACTATTAATTGTCTCCTTATAGTTAACTAGCAGATACCCGCGGTGTTGAAGATTGTTCGGGTCCTGAATCTTCTACTCAAAGACCAATACGTTTCAATTATTTCATGTAAATAATTTACCTACTTAAATGATAGAACCATTATGTTTTAGTATTATATTATAATTATTTACGTGTAAATTAGTTAAAATCATATACTTTTATTAAGTATGTACTTATATATATAGCGATAGTATAGCCACTTAGTTGTTATGTATAGCTAAGTTTTGTGAATATAACAAATTAAATACAAAGTAGTGCCATGATTAAGGCATCTTAGTTAGTAATATTAACTTTATATTACTACAATTCTGTACCACTGATTATATTACTATTATATTATTTCAAATCAATACGAAACATAGCCACGAAACATAGCTAATTATGTTATATTGTTTAAATAGCCACATTTTTATATTGCATCTTACGATAGTTAATACATACTGGGTTAAAAGATTAATTATAGAGCTTGGATTATATACAAATAGTAACTAAGATTTCGCATATAAACTTAATGTGTTTCACTTACCTTTAGTTTTTAATATAATATGTTCTATGTGTATTAGTTATATTTGTATTAGTTTTATATTTTGTATTAGTTTTCTACATATTTTCTAAGTTAAGTTCAATGTTTTAATTATTACTAAATATGTAAAAATATTCTATTGGCTAAAACTGATTATCTTAGCTGGTCAATAAAGATAACGATGTGTGCGCTTCAAAACGCAATAAATACCGTCCGCACCCAGTCGAGTTACGCACTTCACCACGAGACTCCGAAGCGTACACATCTCCGCTTCCGCAACAAGAAAAAGTGTTTTATTTCACTCCCTCGCTGTGGCTCGGGTCACACCGATCCTCCACAGTGCATGGTCCTTCGAGCCGGATAACAACAACCAGCGAATCAACATCAAGATCTCAAGTCTCAAGATTCTCCGCAATAAGCAAGATTGAAGAGGAATCTACCTATCCCCTCAGAACGAAGTCTGCGGGCAGGGAAGATCGTTCAAGAACGCTGCGGACTGAAGTCGTCGAGAGGTCTGCCTAGCAAGACTGAAGAGGAATCCACCGTCGTTACGCGGGTGCATTGAGGCGAGCTCCGGGTAGCAGCCGAAGACCGCAAGAACGTCGGGAGGGATCGCTTCGTCGTCGCTACAGACACAAAACGTCGCAACTGCCACGCAAAGCGAAAAGGATTTCGACCACGGCTGCGGGGCTCCCCTACGTTTGGAAGACCGCAAAACCCGGAAGATCGTTTCGCCGCGCAAGCAAGTCGACATCAAGAGCTTTCGTCATCGCAAAGAAAAGGACTTAACTCATCGCTGCGGGTGCATTGAAGCAGGCTACGAGTAGCTGCCGAAGACCGCGGCGGCTGGGGGCATCGTTTCTACGCGTTGAAGAATTCTCTATAAGCGCGGTTTACCGCGGCTCTCCCGCTCACCACCTAACGGTGTCAAACGGTGAACGGGCGAGTTAACGCCTCACGGCGGGAGCAGTATACCAGACGATACTGCCAGTTCACTTTAACCGGTGAACTGTAACAGTCTGATCGCGCCGGTACGGTGCACGTAAGCTAGTGGCCTCCTGGTGGGCCTGCTGAAGGGTTGGGCGTTCCTCCCAATTCCCGAGCAGCTAGTCTTGCGTGTGACCCTCTTCCGGGCGATTCCCACCTCACCTTACCCTTTTTTTTTTCCATCCCTGGGAGAGTGTGTTCTTCGGGACCCTCGAACAGGACTGCTAGGGCTGTTAGGGAGGTAGGGCTGTAGGGAAGTAGGGCTGTAGGGCTGTTAGGGACAGGAAGACAAAGGACCCGACCAAGATGAGCACAATAGAAACCCGAAGCAAGAAGGCGCATCCCAAGGACAGGGACCCGGGCGAAGTGGAATCTGGGAGCTCATCCAAGACTGGGCAGTCTAGTAGTTCCCAACAGACTACGAGCACAGATCGAACTACTAGTACCGATCAAACCACGAGCGCGGTACACTCGAAGCATGTGATGAGGAATCCAGTAAATGTCACAAGCAACGTACCACGTGAGAAGAAAGCAATGGGATCACGCACGTCCCAAAGTAAACGCGCTGAACTTGAAGCGAGGTTGGCACTTCAAAAGAAAGAAATCGAAAAGGTCGAAGCCGAAGCTGCAGCAGCTCGAATTCAGTATGAGCTAGCACAACTCGCCGAGGACTCTGACATTGAAGAAGATGTCCAACAAATAGAATCAAATGTAAATGATTGGTTAAATAAACCAACTAATGAAACAGAAAATGGAATAGACGTATTATCAAAGTTACTAGCGAAAGCTTTGAAACAAGATAATAAGCAAGAAGCTCCAAGAAAACCACCCGCATACATGAGCGACCTACCACCATTCGATGGAGATCCGATTAACTGGATACCTTTTATAAAACACTTTACAAGCACCGCTTCGTACTTCATCGATATTGAAAACATAGCGAGAATACGAAAATCACTCAAAGGTCGCGCTAAAGAAGCCGTGAAATCACTTCTGTATACTAGCTCAACGCCAGAGAGCATATTGAAAGAATTGGAAAGAAGATTTGGCCAACCAACTTATATTATTAAAGGTTTAATCGCAGAACTGCACAAATTACCGAGAATGTCGGAGGACATGAAAGGTATTGGGACTTTCGCCAGTGCCGTCTTCAACACGGTAGATACAATAAAACAACTAGATCAACTTGAATATTTATACTCAACGGAAATATCAGACAAGATAGTGGACAAGATGAGCACATTAGTCAGATTTAGATGGCAAGAATTCAAATCAAACCGAAGAAAAGAGCCAATGTTACATTTACTATCTGAATTCCTAATAAAAATCTCTAACGATTTCGACGAACCAAGTCCAAACGACCAACCAAGAATGGAAACTAACAAATCTCGCCCCATGAGAAGACAAGTAAACGTAGCCCAACACGATGAAAGCGACTCGGACCTTTCATACGACACCGAATTCAAAGAGGAAATGCAAATAGTATTAGCGGCCTCTACGTTAGAAAAAGAAAAATGTCTCCTGTGTGAACGAGCGCACGACATAACGAAATGCAGGAAGTTCACCTACCAGCCAATCAGAGACAGATGGGAGACGGTGAAACAACTAAAAATGTGCTTTAAATGCCTAAAGACCAACCACAGGCATATAGAATGCAAATCCAAACCATGTGGCAAAGACGGATGTACAAGAGAGCACCACGAACTCTTACATAGAGACAAACCAAACCTAGAAGACAATATAGTTGTGTCAGTCAACCACATAGGCACCTCCACAGGCTACCTGAAAATTATTCCCGTCGAATTACACGGACCCAACGGATCAGCCACCGTAATGGCCCTATTAGATGAAGGATCAGCAGTGACACTCTTGCAAGACAAACAGCCAATTACATAGGAGCTACAGGACCTAGTAGAAACTTACTTCTAGAAGGAATAAACGGACATCAAATAAATACCGAACAATCTAAACATATTAAAGTAAGAATTAAAGGCCTGTTATCAAGAAACTTTGAAGATTTACAAGCACATACTATTCACAATTTAAATTTACGAAGTCGATCTGTTAATAAAGAAGACATCGCCGACTGTCCTCATTTAAATGAAATAGAAGACCAACTAATCTACGAGGAATCACCACCAACACTAATCATAGGCCAAGACAACTGGCATCTAATAGTAACAAGAGACATGAAAGCTGCCGATCCCTTGAAACCAGTGGCATCCCTAACCAGATTGGGATGGATTCTACACGGTTGCAAACCTACAAGCTCTGAACCAGTTCCTTCAATAAATCATACGTCATGCGATGAGAAGGCAGAAAGCAGAGATGAGTGTATTGAGTTTTCCTTAAGACTAAACCCATTTGAAATAACTTCGGAAAAAACAACTAATGATCCAGATCAGCAACACTTGAATATTACAGAAAAGATAACTCACCGATTTCCGAAAGGCAAGTTTGAATGCGGAATACCATTTAGAAGCAATAACGAAACAATGCCAGTAAATCGCAACTACGCATTACCCCGCCTAAAAGGATCAGAAAACCAATTTGTTTTCAAAATTAATTACAGCAAAGAACTATTAAATTATTTGTCAAGCGGCTATGCTGAGTCAACAATCGTCAAACTTACGTCACCAAGACATTGGTACATACCATACTTTAACGTCGTGCACCCGCAGAAGGGAAAACTTAGAGTCATATTCAACACAGTAGAACCGACAACAGGAACAAGAATAAAGGACGCATTATTACCTAGAACTGACCTAACACAATCAATATTCGCCGCACTGATAAGATTCAGACAATGCCCCATTGCTGTAGCGGCAGACATTAAAGAAATGTTTTCAAGAAAAAAGATAAGTCGACCAGCAGACCTAATCCACAAAAGCGGCGGACTCGAACTAAGAGAATTGCCCTTTAACCAACCTTTCGTTATCAAAGGCTTAGAGACAGATCAGCCAGATAACATACAAATGTGCAACGAAAACGTCTACGAAAAAGTAATAGGATTGCAATGGCAAAATAACAATGATGCATTGAATTCCAACCAGAACCTACGCAACACTTTAGAAGACATAAATTATGATAAACCTACCAAACAAGAAGTCACAGGTACTGTGAGGTCGACATTCGACCCTATAAGTCTAGCCAATCCAAAATTAATTCAAGGAAAAGTCTTAAATCAAAAGCTATGGCATCCGGGAATACATTGGAACGAATCGACCCCCGACCATATGACTCAGCCTCAGGAAAACTGGTTGAAAAGTTCTAAATCGCTAGAGGAACTAAGGAACCTACCACGATGCATAGACTCTCTAAACGAGGGGGAGCTTGGCTTCATAAACGCCATTGAAAATGTCGACACAGCTTACACATATTGGTATACCACTATCGACGTTGAAGTCAAAACAAAACTACAAGAAGCAAAAACAAAAGACGCTCTGTTGATACAAAAATCGATACCACAATCAGAACCTCAAGCTGCATTACTATGCTATCGCCTAGCTGCAAATGGACAGAGCAAAAATGACGCCAACATAGAAAGTAAATCCTATTGGACAGATGCACAAGCATGGATTAAATTCAACCCGTGCTATAAAACCGACCGCGACCGAAGGCGAACCAACCAAAACGCGACCTATAAAACCTTCGTCGCACACCAATCGGCCAAAATTAAATATCTTGCGAAAACACGTCAATGGAGATACGAGTACGTGCCCACAAGAACTCCATCAAGAAACTTAAATATTGAACACCGCTGGTTCAATGGGCCCAAATTATTATTACTTAACGCCAACGAATGGCCTGCAAATCACATCAAACGACCACCTTCACCGATAGGAGAGGAAAAGATTGCCTCAGTTCGTCTCTCCGAAATACCATTACATGATGTAAAGGGATATTTTTCATGGACTCAATTCATCCGGACTAAGGCCCGCTTTCTCCAAAGCGTTAACTGCTTTAAATTACTTTTAAATAAAACCAAGAAGGTAACCGCAACTATGTACATCGCCAAAGATACAAGCTGGAAACCATATTATAGACCGAAGAAAAAACACAAATTACCAATAACAGAGACATCTTGGGATCCCGGCTTACAAGAAAGTCTGACTCACTGCCATTTTTTTATGGGAAGGTCAAGCGGCACCTATTGTTTTGGAGACTTCACCGATAGCGAGCTTATCGGAGCTACCTGGAAAACGGCTACAAGACTCACCGACTATTTCTGGAAACGGATGGATTGTTGAATAACTACGGACAATAGCACCAAAGGACAAAAACTACTACGATAGCTTTGCAAACCCAGCTGCAAGAGATAATGTTATCACCATTTATAGCTCTCTTCCACGAGGCACGTGGTATAAGAGCGAAACCATCGAATCTTATCCTGGCCCAAATAGGAAATACACACAGTAGATGTTCGTACCACCGCAGGAGTCATGAAGAGACCCGTTTCACGATTAGTAAAAATCGAACAATCTTCTTCCACCAAGGATAGTGCTCCAGATTCCATCTTCGCACGAGGGGGAGACTGTTGAAGATTGTTCGGGTCCTGAATCTTCTACTCAAAGACCAATACGTTTCAATTATTTCATGTAAATAATTTACCTACTTAAATGATAGAACCATTATGTTTTAGTATTATATTATAATTATTTACGTGTAAATTAGTTAAAATCATATACTTTTATTAAGTATGTACTTATATATATAGCGATAGTATAGCCACTTAGTTGTTATGTATAGCTAAGTTTTGTGAATATAACAAATTAAATACAAAGTAGTGCCATGATTAAGGCATCTTAGTTAGTAATATTAACTTTATATTACTACAATTCTGTACCACTGATTATATTACTATTATATTATTTCAAATCAATACGAAACATAGCCACGAAACATAGCTAATTATGTTATATTGTTTAAATAGCCACATTTTTATATTGCATCTTACGATAGTTAATACATACTGGGTTAAAAGATTAATTATAGAGCTTGGATTATATACAAATAGTAACTAAGATTTCGCATATAAACTTAATGTGTTTCACTTACCTTTAGTTTTTAATATAATATGTTCTATGTGTATTAGTTTTATATTTTGTATTAGTTTTCTACATATTTTCTAAGTTAAGTTCAATGTTTTAATTATTACTAAATATGTAAAAATATTCTATTGGCTAAAACTGATTATCTTAGCTGGTCAATAAAGATAACGATGTGTGCGCTTCAAAACGCAATAAATACCGTCCGCACCCAGTCGCGTTACGCACTTCACCACGAGACTCCGAAGCGTACACATCTCCGCTTCCGCAACAAGAAAAAGTGTTTTATTTCACTCCCTCGCTGTGGCTCGGGTCACACCGATCCTCCACACGCGGCTTCGCCCGCGTAAATTTTAGTTTTCCCTATTCTCACGGGAACCATGGATTTTCCCGGGATGAAAAGTAGCTTAGGTATGTGTTAACCCAAGATGCAATTTATCTCCATTCCAAATTTGAGCCAAATCGGTTCAGTAGTTGCGGCGTGAAGGAGTATTGAAGCTTGGTAAAATACGAACTTTGGAGCCCCGTTTCACCCCTTTAGGGGGGAATTTTGAAAAATCCTTTCTTAGTGCACCCCTAGACCTGATAAGGAACCTGTGTGCCAAATTTGAAGTCTCTAGACCCAGCGGTTTGGGCTGTGCGTTGATATGTCAGTGAGAGCGTGAGTCAGTATCTTCTTTGACATACCATGAAATTTTCCGGGATGAAAAGTAGCCTATGTATCAATCCAGGATAAAATCTATCTCCTTTCCGAATTTCAGTCATATCAGGTCAGTAAGTGCAGCGTAAAGTAGTATTTTTCACGCGTGAATATCAATTTTTCAGTTTTCCCGCAAAAACCATGGATTTTTCCGGGATGAAAAGTAGCTTTTTTATCAACCCAGGATATCATCTATGTCCATTCCAAATTTCAGCTAAATCGGTCTTGTACTTCCGGCGTGAAGATTTTTTTCCGCGTGAATTTCGGTTTTTAACTAATCCCACGGGAACCATGGATTTTCCCGGGATGAAAAGTAGCTTATGTGTTAACCCAAGATGCAATTTATCTCCATTCCAAATTTGAGCCAAATCGGTTCAGTAGTTGCGGCGTGAAGGAGTATTGAAGCTTGGTAAAATACGAACTTTGGAGCCCCGTTTCACCCCTTTAGGGGGGGAATTTTGAAAAATCCTTTCTTAGTGCACCCCTAGACCTCATAAGGAACCTGTGTGCCAAATTTGAAGTCTCTAGACCCAGCGGTTTGGGCTGTGCGTTGATATGTCAGTCAGTCAGTCAGTGTCTTCTTTTATATATTTAGATGAGGAACTTCCTGTGAGGTTCACTACTTACTTAAGTATGGTTGGTTAACAGTTGCATCAAACTCATACCTAATTATATTGGTGCTCTTTTTATACCAGAAAATTAAAGAGTTCCCGTGGGAATTAAAAAAACTTATTCCACATGGACAGTGTCACTGGCAACAGTTAGTTTTTCATATTTTGTCAATATTTTACAAAAACAAACAGAACAATGTTGCTGTTGCTTAATGCATAATATGCAATTTTACAACCTTAGAGCATGATTTGTGATTTACCTACTCAATTGGGTCCTACCGGCCACTACAAAGGATAATTGAAATAATTTCACCACAAAAGTTACAAGTAAATTTTTTCTAAACAATTTTTCAGAAACCCATAAAAGCCTTGTCAGCGCATATTTTTCATACAGATCTTCCACTGTACATGAGTCTTAAATAAAAAAGTCTTTAATAAAGAGTCAGATACATATTTTAAACTAGATGATGCTTATGACTATGTCTGTGTGGATTAAGGTTTTAAGATTCCTGTGGATTTTTTGGGATGAAATGTTGTCTGTGTCTTTATTTGGGTTAAAAGCTCCCTCCCTTCTAAATTGCAACCTGATTAGGTTAGTCATTATGGGGTGAAGGCACAGACAACAAATTTATAGTGAACTAGCTCATGCCCACAACTTCATCTGTGTGGATTAAGTTTTTTAATACCCTCAGAAACTCCTTAATTTTTTGGGATGCCTATGCCTCTAGGCCTAGCCTAGCCTATGTCACTCTCCAGGTCCTATACCTATGCCAAAAATCACGTTGATACGTTGCTCTGTTGCAGCGTGATTGAAGGACAAACCAACAAACAAACACACTTCCGCATTTATAATATTAGTATAGTATGATATGATAGGTACTTTTAAGATAGTGTATAGTCTTGTTTATGTCAGGAATATCTAAGAATAATTTTTTTAATTCAACTGCATTTTTAAATAAGAAATATAATTAGCTGATGTTGTCATATGGTAGAGAGTTGATGATCTTCATGCATACTTAAGTATCAGTAACACAATTCTGATTGGTTTCCCTTTAGGAAATACCATCCATCCCTACATTGTACCTTTCTTTTACACACTGGTTATAATTTACAGGTTATTATTTCTGAATTTTCTCTGGTCTGGCCTGGTGGGAGGATTCGGCCATAGCTAGTTACCACCCTACCGGCACAGAAGTGCCATCAAGTGTTCCAGTACGATGCTGTGTAGAAACCAAATAGGGTTATGGGTTTGTTATAACTGTCATGCCCCTAACAGGTTAGCCCGCTACCATCTTAGACTGCATCATCACTCATGGTGAGATTACTGTCAAGGATTAACTTGTAGTGGATAAAAACAAATGCCTTAAGGATTAGCTGTGTGAGACAATTTTTATTTTGTTTTTATTAAAATCTGGTTTCCTTTTTAAAAATATCTACCCTTCGCCACTGTTAAGTATTACTCCTTACTATACACTTATATCCCAGTAAATTAAATACCATATATTATATTGTTATGTTATGCCAGTTGTACCTACTTAGGTAGTTGTAACTGTTGTATGCTGTTTTTAGTTAGGGCTTTAAGAGCTTGATAATCGCGCTATCGTTTCTAGACACTATAAGATCATAACAATTGATGGAGGATTGCGTTAGGCATTGAATATACAGGAACTGGGAAACATACTTAATTTGCGGGTATTTTACCAGTAATAGGAAACCAAATCAAGTTTAGTAAAATCTCATACTACTCGCTATTCTTCTGACTACTGCGATAAAATAATCGGAACCCGTAAACTGTTTGAATATAATGTATACAAAGGCTGACAAGATTTATCAATTATAATTACACTTACTTGGACTTGAATTGCCTTTTTTGTACTTGCAGCATGAGTTTAGTAACGTAAAACTTTTAATAACACATTTTAACAACTTATTAGACATGCAATAAGCATTTGGAATTATTATTCACAAATCACATTATTTTAAACTTTAAAATCTAATGTAAAGTTGTAAACGTAAAACGAAAACGAACGATCAACGAACAGAGACAAGTTAACCAGAGATCAACGAATATGAACAGCAGGGCGACCGCGTAACTTTTGCATCAATCATTGATACATCGCAATCACCTCCAATTGGCTGAATTTATGGTATTCTTGCTGCGTCAATGGATTTCGTCCAATAGTGGAAGAGTGTTAACCAATCAGAGGTGATTGCAATGTATCAATGATTGATGCAAAAGATACGCGGTCGCCCTGCAATTTAATACGAATAAATAAGAATCGAGTATAGGTATGTACAGTACATTCAGAAGCATCATTCAGGTAGGTACTTTGATTCTTTTATCTGAACATTGTCCCACAGAGTACATTATATAGAAATTGTCCTAGTTCTTGTCTCTGGTTTTTAGATTTTTATCTGACAGAATTCAGATCAGAGACTATTTTTATTTTTTACGGATTTTCGGTGGTTTGCAAGTTGATGTTTTGTTCTATTGCTAAGTTTATTAAAATAGTATAAAATACAGAAAAACATAACATATAATTTGCATTGAAATAATAATTGTGTTTGTTATGGCTCTTCCACAGAAAAAATACTATAGGCAACGGGCCCATTCAAATCCTATTGCTGACCATTGTTTTGAATAGTAAGTCCTAGGGCGGTTTGTACTTAGCAATAAATTACCTTTTAATAGCCTTGTCGTTTTCAAAAAGTAGTTTTTGATCCCTAAAACAGTGTCAATATATTTGATGGCCTTCACGGTTCGCAAGTAATAATACAAATCCTGTCTCTTTCAGTCCTGCTCATCCAGATAATTATGATTGGTCTATTTTATATCCTGTGCTCAAAACAGATACATCTAAAAGGGTTGAGTTTTTAGATGTTGGATGTGGATATGGAGGACTCTTAGGTATCTGTTTTATTAAATTACATAATTATTATATGGTATTTATTTTTATTTGTTTTGTTTATCCCGATAAAACTTCTTTTTTCAGTAACACTATCACCAATGTTTCCTGAAAATATGATGTTAGGGCTAGAAATACGTGTTAAAGTATCAGATTATGTTAACGATAGAATTCTAGCACTGCGGAAGCAGTTTAAGGACCAATATCAAAATATTGCTGTACTCAGAACAAATGCTATGAAATATTTACCAAACTTTTTCTATAAGGGCCAGGTAAAAGAAATTATTCTCTATTTATAAATTAGATTCCGATTTCTACTGCACACTATAAATAAAATGTTTTCTTTTCAGCTTAAAAAAATGTTTTTCCTTTATCCAGATCCTCATTTTAAAAAAGCCAAGCATAAGTGGAGGATTATCAATAAGTGGCTCCTCTCTGAGTATGCCTATGTACTTGCAGAACATGTGAGTGTTTAAATCATTCCTATACTTGTGCTGTGAGACCTTGCTTCTTGCCAAATTTCATGATTCTAGGTCAATGGGAAGTACCCGATAGGTTTTTATCTATGTAGCAAGTATCTATCATCATAAATGGTCATATCTTTTGATTGCAGTGACTTAGTAGAGTAGCTTGATTTTTTTACAGCTCCAAGGGACCATAGACCTTAGTATTTGACATTAATTTCAAGTTGATACCTCCATGCTTTCACAAGAAAAAGTTGATTGAAAGACAGATGAACAGTGAAGTGATCCTATAAGGGTTCCTTTTTCCTTTTGAAGTGCAAAATCCTAAAAAGAATACTGTAGCACTGTACTTGGCCAGTTTTTTAATTCTAGGTGATTCCATGTTTTTCTCCTATGCCTACTTGTACCCTTCATTGAAGATACTTTCTTTTTTTCAGGGTGTTGTGTATACAATCACTGATGTAAAGGATTTACATGAGTGGATGGTCACCCACTTTGAAGAACACCCATTATTTGAAAGAATTTCTGAAGAAGATTTGGTTAGTCTACTTGTTCATGAATTAAATATTATTCTTTATCGATTTCATTGCCAGTATTCTGAATAATTTTTATTACTTTTAGAAAAGCGACAAAATTGTGGACAAATTATATGAGAGCACTGAAGAGGGTCAAAAAGTTACTAGAAATAATGGAGATAAGTATCTTGCAGTATTCAAAAGGATACCCGATGCCTTAACAGAAAACAATAAGTGACTTATTAATGTTATGACTAATAAAAAAATATTTTGTTACTGAACTTTATTTTTAATAAATTACATTTCCTTTTCTATATCACAAAAATGCTCTTAGATTACAAATTCATACCAACATGGAAAAGCATGGAAATTGGAAATATTATATTGATGTGAGAATTAAATAATTTTGGCAGTAATTCATTGTTAAGCTGATTACATGTTTTAATTATTTACATATCTGCTTAGTTTTTTTTCAACAAGATTTATCCACCTATTCAGGCTTCTAGTTGTATCTAGACCTTTTCTCATGTATCCAGTAACTCTTAAGATCCATTTTTTCTTCTCAAACCACATCTTGTTGGTCAAAAGTGTGAAAAGCAATGCAGCCCAGATTTCAGACTGACATGGGTACATGTGAAGCCCTGCCTTTGCTAATAGCAGTGATTTAAGTTTATGTCCTGCTATATGTTCAGCAATGCTAGCTGTAGCAATCATTTTTGCTGAATCAGTATCATTCTTATTATGTGCTGAGCTCAATGCTCTTTGGGCACAGGAACTGGCTATTTTTGCTTTTGTATCTGATGCTTTTAAAGAATACTGTGCCATACAAAACCATAATTCGGTACTACTAGGGTGATCATGGAGAGAATCACTCAACAATTTAATAGCTTTGTTGACATCATCATTGAGTGCAAGATAAGATTTCAAAAAGCCTATGTCATACCCAAAGTTGCTAACTTTTTCATATTTTTGCAACTCGCTCAAAGCCAACTTGGATAAACCTTGGTCAGAATGTATTATTCCCAATGAGCATATAGCAAATAAACTATATGGTGTTGGCTTTTTCAGTGAAACTTGAATGCTATGAAAGAGTAATGTTTTTGCATCATCCATGCCTTTAAACATGTACACTATGCCAGACATGGCTACAAGAAGATCTGCCTTTTCATCATCATTATTACTAAGCCAGTGCAAAGCAGTATCATATGCTGAATATGATTCTTCATAAAGACCTTTTTTGAAGAGGGCAAGTGCTAACCCACAAGCAGAATTTAAACTTGCTTCTGTTATTTCTTTGTATGATTTAATAGCTTCATCATACTTTCCAAGTCTAAGCAGAGTTCTGCTTATATTGAGAAGAATTATATTTTTCTTGCCTTCCTCTGCATATTGAAATGCTTTTTGGTAAGAGACTAATGCAGAATCTAAAAGATGACTTCTTTCTTGTAAAATACCAAGTATATTATAAGCATAGGCATTGTTTGGTTCATATCTAATAAACCACAGAATTAAATCCATAGCATATGATATTGCATATAGTCCATCAATAACATATTTTAATTCAGAGCTATTTTCATATGCGTCACCTTTTAAGGTCCGGCATACCCAGTCAGCATATCCTAAAGCACTCTCAGGGTGGTAACCAAGGCGACAGGCATGCCTGAATAGGTCCATTGCTTCTTCTTCTCGAATGACTTCAGCAATTAATCCTTGCCCAATCCAGCTTTGAGGATAAGATGGCAGTGTTGACTGTCCACGCCAGAAACAATAATTGGCCAATTTATGAAGCCCTAACTTGACATAAAGAGTACCCAAATTACACCATATTTTTGCAACAGACCATTTACGTGTTACTAATAATGCCTTAATAAAGCAATGCTGAGCTAGAGCATACCTTTTCATATAAATACATATCTTTCCTAGCAGGTTCCAGTTTCTCCAAGAGCTTGGTTTTATTTTTATGTTGGCTATAGTTAAATTGAATGATATGTGACAATTAACTATATCTTTTGTTGCATGATAATAATCAAGATATGTAGCTGCCAAGTCATATGAAGTGACCTGAAGCTTTTGTTTTGCAATCCTGGAATAGCATGCCAATGCTTGTGCATAGATGTCATGACTTTCCATTCTTGCCATTGTATCACTGTTATCAGTAAATGATATTTTCATATTGACATAACAATATTCATTTGGTAACTTTGTTACAAATATTAATGAATCTGCTAATAATTTCCAAAAGCTTAAGAATTTTTTTTCAATTGTTATTGCTTGAATTAAGTAATTAATAGCATATTGCGCAGTGTCTCTAGCACTGCCAAAAAGTTTGGCATTCAATTTCTTCTTTGCTATTCTCATCCAAGTTTCTGCAATGCCTTTTAAAGCCAACAGCGAATTAGGGTCCATTTCAAATACCTTTTCAAAAGTTGCTATTGCATCCTCATATTGTGTTAATAGGGAATTAATATAACCTATTCTAGTAAGGCAATGTAATATATTTCTGGGATTCATTGATATAACTTTGTTATATGCTTTGAGTGCTGATGTAAAGGATCCTCTTGAATAATAAGCATCCGCTAAGCATTCAAAAGCTATTATATTGTTAGGGTCAGCCTTAATAACAGTTCGAAAATGTAATATAGCACTCTCCCACTCTCTTTTATTTATATAATGTAGGCCTAAACGGAAACTAATCCATGATAGGTCCATTTGAACATTTTGGCTAACTTTACTTAATAATTCAAAGTCAGCATCACTGAGTCCCAGTTTTGTGTAAATATCACTTAAATTCTGTATAATATCAATGTCTAAATTATTGAGGCTATGAGCTTTTTCGTAACATTTTCTTGCTTTTTCCAAATCTCGCTTGTGGTGTTGATAAATCATACCCAGATAGAGAAATGTGTCTGCATGATCTGTATTAACTTTGGCAGCTTTTAGTAGGTAAATAAGGCACTTATCATACTGTTCTAATTTCCAATAAGCTTTTCCTATGTAAAATAAATTAAGTGGTATATCTGGTGATTGATCTAATATTTTTATAGCATCTTCATATTTTCCTTGTTTCATGAGGTAGAGAGCTTCTAGCTGTCCATAATGCTCCGTTTCTTTTAAATTTTTCATAACATGACCTGCATCTTCATTACTTTCAATATAACATTTTGCAACTGCCAACTGTTCATTTATATCCAAACAATTTGCAGGAATTTCATTTGCAATTGAAATAGCTTGTTTCCATTTTTGTTGTTCAGCCAATGAAAGGAAAAGAAACTTTTTCAATGTTATTGCAAAATTCTTATCTTTAACCTTTATTAAGAAATTAGTAGCAAGTTTCTGTACCACTGAAAACTTTTTCAACATAAATGTGCATCTAATGATGAAGGTAGCTTCGGTGATATCTGCTTCTTGGTAATTTACAAGTGGAACACATTGTTTATAGGCTTCTAAATATAGTCCCTTTTCATACAAAATCATACTCTGTAACAAGCCAGGATATTTTGAGTTTTCAATTCCCACTGTAATATCATTAATATGTTCTTCAATGTCAAATCCAGAGAAAGAATTGTTTTTGATGTAATATGTACATAAATATTTGCAAAGCCATTCACGGAAAATGATGTTAGATCTAAAAAAATATAGGTTCATCACCTCTCTCATTGCATCAATAAAATTATTATTTTGCAGGATTACTTTGCCAAGTAAAATGTGTAATGCATCATTTGGCTCTTTGTTTACAGCTTGTGATAGGTAATTAATAACTTTTACTATATCTTCCTCTTTACATATTATATCTTTCTTTAATAGTTCAATGAACTGTTTTCCAGCAGCAGAATATACTTTTTCATCTAAGTCTTTTTCCATGTAATTTATGAGAATTGTTATTGCCTGGTTGTCTTTAAGGGAGCATCCTAGTTCACCAAGCTTGGTTATAATTTCTAGAGCTTTCTCCTCTTCTATTTGAAGTTTTAAAATTTCATCATAAACAGCAATAAGCTTAAGTTTTGACACATATTCCTCTTTATGTTCATAGAAGTTGGCAAGGCCTTGCCAAGCTAAAGGATGATCGGGCTTGCTTGCTATAGCTTTCTGAAAAGCTAATGCAGCTTGTTCAGAGTCTTGTAAAGATTTACCCAGTAGAATCAATCCTAAATAATTGTGTTTGTCTTTTCGCAATATGTTTTTGCAACATTCTTGTGCTTCTTTGAAATTCTTGTCATCAATCAATTTTCTTGCCTCTTTTAGTAATGACTTGACATCGGCCATCTAAAAACACAAATCATGTTGGGTTGTAAGTGGTAGGTGCACTAAAATCTATCTTCTTAGTAATAAAATGCTACCAAAATTCTGTTTACACAATCTAATAACTAAAATGACAGCTTTAAATCTAGTTTTGTCCCTTTCCGCAGGGAGTATTATGAAAAGGTTAGCAATATTTTTAAAACTGTTATCTTAGTTTAGAGACTGCACTACAGAATCAGCCCTATTATATTCTGTCTAAATGAGTAAGTATACCAGATAATGCCAGCAATTTTTTTCCACAAACTCAGATTTTCGAGAACGAAAAGTAGCTTCCAACTCTGGGATA
Organism: Erebia epiphron; assembly: GCA_963932025.1. Lineage (NCBI taxonomy): Eukaryota > Metazoa > Arthropoda > Insecta > Lepidoptera > Nymphalidae > Erebia > Erebia epiphron. The sequence continues at coordinate 35,589,547 of OZ009948.1, read as the reverse complement.
TGTTGTTTTTACATATTTAGTTGTAGATTAAAATTATACCTATTCCTATTACTTTATTAATTTAGTTACATTATTATAAACAATTCTTACCGATAAGCATTAACAAACTCTCTCCATCCAATACAATAAGTTTTTGCAGGAATCAATTATCACTATAGAATCAACAAACAATAAAATCTCCGGTATATACACTGTAGTCTTTGAATAAAATGTAGGTACCTAATCAAAGAAAATATACTCTCTAATGAAAGAAAAACACAGAGTAAAAAGTTTTGAGGTTGTTTTTCGGGTCATGTCTCTGTTTCGGGTTTCTACCAAAGAGAATATAACCACTACGTCTTTGTGTACTTCCTCTAAGGGTCGGTGCCTCTGGTCAACTTGGCTCTGCCGACCATTTTTCTCTGTCTACGCTGCCAACTTGTCTCTGTCTCTGCCGAAGAGTTCTTTTTCTGGTCGGTGGTTGTCATGCACTTGTTACTTTCTCAGAAGGTCTAGAATCCAGAGCCGTTAAATCAGTTAAATAAAAAAAACAATGACATTACTTTTGTACTTTTGTTGTGATTCGTTTTTTCAAAAAACAAAAAACTTAGACAATCCGTAAATAGATGGATCTTGATAACTTTCTAAGAAAAGTACTTCCAGGTTCTAAATTAATGTACTTCCAGTCTTCCATAGTACACAATGAATTCTGTGGAAGTATCGTCTGCCTATATCAAAAAACTAAGTACATAATTAATATTGTTTCATCTCATTATCTCAAGATGAGTACAGTTTTTCGAGTAACAATATAAAATTAAATTCTATTTTAGACCATCCAATGAGAGAAATTCGCGAGCGCTCGCTGCAATTGCTAATGAATAAACTCCAGCTAGGATGGGGACTAGAGGACGAATTGGCGGGAACGCGAGAACTATTGGAGGCATTGCTAGCTTGGTTCAATGTACAAAAACCTACATTTCAGAAAGAAGCTTTAGTATTCCTACTGCAAACTATAAAAGTAAGCTTTTTTATATCATAATACAACCTTTTTGCTTAGTCTTCATGGTATATGCTGTTTTTCTGTAAGACTTGTCCATAATGCTTCAGAATGCAAATTACCTTTATTTTAAAAATCATAATAATAGTAATATGATATTAAAAAATAGCTGTTTAGTGGTAATAGCCCAGTGGTTGAGACCTTCAATTAGGGTGGTCAGAGGTTTGATACTCGGGCATGTACTTCCAACTTTTCTGAGTATTTTTTTAAATGTATTTTTAAACAAATATCCCTTTTTAATGCACTTTATGACAATCATGCTTAATACAAAGCAATGATGAGGTCTAATATATATGTCACCGTAAGATTGTGAAAACAGTTAGATTGTAATCTATCTAGCGAAATTGTAAACTGTCGAAAGATTACAATATAACGCATTATTTTTCGATAGATTGTAATCTGTTAGTTATATTAACCCGATAGAACCTAAGTACCTGGTTATTTATGTCGAACCCTGGCCTTACCTACAAGAAAGAGACAAGAAAACGTAAATACAATGAATATTTCAAAAATTGACACTCAGAACATTGAATGGTTCACAATCTGTCAACAGTTTACAATCTATCGAGAAAAAATGCGTTAGATTGCAATCTGATGGTTTTTGCAATCTTACGGTGACATATATACTAATGTTATTAATGTGAAAGTTTGGATGGATGGATGTTTGTCACAGAGATAGATTATAGTCTGGAATAACACAGGCAACTTTTGTACCCCTGAAAATTAAAGAGCTTCTGCGGGGAGCTTCCGCAGGGAGAGCAAAACAAAACCTGAGTCCCCACGGACGAAGTTACGGGTATCAGCTAGTCTATTTTTTTTTTTTATATGAAATCCCTAACAACAATATGGCTGATCATGACTTATAATTATTTTGTGATTCACAGACTAAAACTGGGGCCTACATTGCTAAAGAAATTGGCATTGAAAAAATCTTGTTAACTTTAAACAAAGTTAAACCTAAACTAACATTAGATGCGAGTGAAGTTTTTGACGACCTTATTGAAACACTACGCTTTTTACACACAGTAGATTCTGAAGTCAACATGGGAGTTCCACCTCTGAATTTGCATTCACAGACAAGGTTTATCGAAATTTTGTATTCTTTTCTAATAATTACTTATAATAAGTTTTGAATGTTCTTAGTATAGGTGTTATGTAAAACTTATTGGTAGCATAAACTGTACTTTACGAGGCATCAATTAATTTGCAATTATGGCATTTTCACATTGAATCTGGCTGTTCAAGTAATTATGACACTTCATTTGTTATTGCTTTAAGTATGGTTTTATGGATATTGGCACTACTATGAAAGATATTTAGTCTGTCTGTCAATGTATATTATTCAGTTCATCTAAAGAAAACCCTAGGCGATGTTCACTGAGATAAAAGCAGCCTCCAATATGTAAGCTATCTCTCTCCTAAATTTCAACATAGTTAAATGTCTGGTCAGTTAAAAGGTAACAGATGGACAGGTGATTTCCGTATTGATTTTTCTTGTCCCTACTAACTAAAAATATAACAATTTTTAATTACCATATTTATTTCTAATTCTATAGTTCTGAAAGCAATGGATCAAGTAGCAGCTATTATAATATGGGACTCAATAAGGGACTGTCAAAAGAGAGCTCTAACTCCAGTGAGGATATTCAAATAGGCAAAATAAATTGGTATGTATTTCCATATATACCTCAAATTTCTACCATATAAAGCGCTTTCCACTAAGGAAAAAATTCCCAATATGATGTATCTAAATCTATACCAACCAATACAAAAAGCAAGGAAATCATCCCCTTACTGACCCCAAGGGGATGATTGTCTTGCTTTTTCTAGAGCTCATCGTACTAATATTATAAATGCGAAATTGTGTATGTTTGTCCTTTATTCAGGCCGCTACAGAGCGACTGATAGACGTGATTTTTTGCATGGGTGTTGTTGAGAACCAAGACTCCTAGATAGTGACATAGGCTACTTTTATGTTGGAAACTTGAAGAGTTCAGGTGTGAATTCAAAAAAAACTTGTTCCACGCAGATGAAGTCGCAGGCTTCAGCTAGTCTATGTATAAGCAAAAGGAATTCCCGTGCAATGTTACATGTGGCACCCTTTTAAGATGTTTGTGGTCTTTCAACTGTTTTATCAAGGAAATGGTGATCACTCAATGGTGATAAACATTCATGTATACAAAGATACATATTATGTACTATGTTCAGCACCTGTAGTGAAGTAAAAACTAAAAAGTACTTATCTGTCTTTATTTTCAGTTCTAAAAGTTCAGGAATAATTAATGTTCTACTCTTTCCGTGGGTGGAAATCTCTCCTTCTGATTTGAAAACCATGATTTTAATAGAAGATTCACTTAAGGTTTTGAAATCAACTCGACGTTGCTGCAGATTCATAAGGGATGTCTTTTTACGTGATTTTCCAGCAGAAATATTTTTAAACAGACCTTCTATCGTAAAGGTAAGTAGATATTGTTTTCTTTTTATACTACATAGTTAGGAAAGGTTCCTAAATAAATAACTAAAAACTTTGAACATCTAAAGCGCCAAGTGTTGTGAGAGACAATTTTACAGTATTTACTACTAGATAGTGTGTGCTAGGTTCTTGTCCTAAATCCTGTAGGAACTATTTCACTTTCCAGGATAAAATAATCTCCAGGATCCTTCCCCAAATTGGAACCTAGCTCTGTACCAAATTTTGACAAAATCAGTTTATCAAATAGACTTTTAAAGCATAGCATACAGAGTAAGAAACATATTTACTATGAAGCTATGCTACCTAGTTCTCTTCTCGCCATTTTAGTACTGAAATGCTAAGCATCATAAACATCTATATCCTGAAATAGTATCTCAAACATGTTCAAAGCATTTTATTGTTAAAAGCGATTTGCTTCCCATTTCTAGACTAATGAGGCAGTTAAAATAAAGTTGTATAACAAGTACCTAATCACTAATCAGCTAGTAAATATTATGAATAATATTAACTGAATTTCAGCTTTTATTAGCAATCGCTGATGGCCAATACGACCGACACCCAGGAGAGGCATTGAATGTTCTATTGAGCATAACACAGACGTTGCACGCAAGATTCTTGCAATTATTCTCCTTGGACTTAATCTCACAGACATACAAGGTACTGAATTACTGATACCATTAAGGTCATTGGCAAATATGACAATGTGTTTTTTTTCCTGTACAAAACAAACATAATATTTTCTGGCATGCTATCCTTGTGTCATGTTTCATCAAGTTCCTATGTTTCATCAAGTTCCTCCTGTGAGGCTGTAAAAATGTAATGGATACACTTTCCCATTATTTTCTAACATAAGTATGAAGAATCCATAACCATACTGAATATGGATTTTCCAAGGTATAACTGCTGCAGGTAAGGTATAATATGCTGCAAATTATTTACGCCGTTAGTAACATAATATGTTAACTTAACTGACTTAGCGAAACTAACGCTACGTCAAAGGCATAACGCCGTTAGCACACCGACGCATTTCGCATGTAGTAGCGAATCCCAAACGACTCCTTTGAAGCCGTTAAAATAAAATTTCCCGCATGCCTCGGTGTGTTAAAGGCGTTTTATATACTCGTATATCCAATACAGTTTCGCAAAGATTTGGTAACATATTTTTCTTTTTGTTTAGTATTTATTTTAAAAACTAACTTTTACAGGCCACTTTTATGCAATTGTTGAACCTTTGAATCTGTCTGTGTGAGAAAGAGTGTGACCACACTTGAAATTTTCTAAACAGGTTAAACCCTGCTAGTCTTTTATTTTTAGGGTTCAGTGGACCAAACAGAGTCAGTTGATAACGTGAATATAGAGCTACAGCATTTTGCTGGCGGGAACACAATGCTACCGCCTGATGATGCATTAGTTGCGTTAAGACAAATGCCGGCACCTGTATATGCTTTGGATACTATGCATACCTTGCTCACTATCATGATCAGAAGTATTGTATTAGACACAATTGAAGAAAATGAACTCATGTGTATGGTAAGTCTATTTTTACTTGCGACATATAACTCCTTGAGGGAGCTCTTCCCATTTATCAAGGAAGTTATTATCAAGTCAAGTATCAAATGGTAAGGGGGTTCTTAGTAATAATCGATACTAATATTATAAATGCGAAAGTGTGTCTGTCTGTCTGTCTGCTACGCTTTAACGGCCCAACTTTTTAACCGGTTTTGATAAAATTTGGGAATCAAAAATCTTTATCCAAGCGGATGAAGTCGCGGGCATCATCTAGTAATAATATAAATGGCATTCCGAATCAGCGGTAGATTCACCTAACGATTCAAAAGCAGCGATGTTTATTTGAATAAAAAACATTTGAGTTCTAATAATATTAAATAAAAACGTATGGCTTTAACAAGGCTTGTCAAACACCCGAATTGCCTGGCAGCGCAGTTTAAGACGCTGCATGCGATTCCTCGCTTAAAGAGGACTCTTATCCTAGATGATATAAAGCAGAGAGATATAGTGCTTCTCACTGGAGAAGTTGCCTCAGATTGACAATCTATGCTACGACAAATCTGCTCATAGTTCGCCGACTGATCGCATGATAAGACACAGAATAAAAAAGCAAAGCCTGAGCAAAGTCAAAGTACGCTCTAAAATTCTCAGTAATAGAGTGCTTCCCGCCGGGGAAGTGGCCTCAGATCGCCAATTTATCCTACGGCAAAACTGCTCATAGTCCACCGACTGATCGTAGAAAAATAATTTGATGTTCCTCATTTCCTCATGAAAATTAAATTACATGAATGATTATGGTAATTACTGTAATTTTTTATTCATTGACAAGTTATTTTTCTACTGCAATCTCACCTTGTGGTAGTGTTAAAAATTGTAACTGTATGGGGAGTGACAGTTTTATTAAACAGATATGCATAACTGGTTTTAGTGTGGCTTCATGTGGAAACACTTATTTGCTTAGCAGCATTTCTTTGCTAGAAGATTGATTGTTCGGTTGCCTTATTTAACCTTCCATAGCTAGTTAGAAATTATTCACGATTTTTTATTTATGAACGCTTGAATACTTTTAAACTCTGCAAGTACATTATTTCAGAAATCTTAAATATTTTATTTTCAGAAAGAATTGAATACATGTTTGTCTTTAATTGAAAACCTTATCGAATTATTACTGAAGTGTGTCAATGAGAAGTTTTGGGATGTGGAGCACACTTCTAAAACCTACAGGGATATAGCTCACAAAGCCTGCATGGTCATGCGAATGTTGGGCGAATCACTAACCAAATACAGGTCAGTACAGAATATCTTTTTTAGGGTTCCGTAGCCAAATTTGGCAAAAACGGAACCCTTATAGATTCGTCATGTCTGTCTGTCTGTCTGTCTGTCCGTCCGTATGTCAACAGTCACTTTTTTCCGAAACTATAAGAACTATACTGTTGAAACTTGGTAAGTAGATGTATTCTGTGAACCGCATTAAGATTTTCTTACAAAAATAGAAAAAAAACAATAAATTTTGGGGGTTCCCCATACTTAGAACTGAAATTCAAAAATTTTTTTTTCATCTAACCCATGCGTGTGGGGTATCTATGGATAGGTCTTCAAAAATGATATTGAGGTTTGCAATATCATTTTTTTCTAAACTGAATAGTTTGCGCGAGAGACACTTCCAAAGTGGTAAAATGTGTGTCCCCCCCCCTGTAACTTCTAAAATAAGAGAATGATAAAACTAAAAAAAATATATGATGTACATTACCATGCAAACTTCCACCGAAAATTGGTTTGAACGAGATCTAGTAAGTAGATTTTTTTTAATACGTCATAAATCGTAAACCGCAATTTACCTTTCATTCAATCAACTCAAAATCTATTTAATATAAAACTTATATTTAATGTTTGTACGGAACCCTCGGTGCGCGAGTCCGACTCGCACTTGGCCGGTTTTTTATTCCACTACTAGTTAGCCTGCTAAGAACTGCGATATCACCTGATAGTAAGTGATGATGAAAACTTTGTTCATATTCGTTACGGCTTTGTAAATATAAATAACGGTGATTAAAAGGGGCTAATATCTTAGTATGGAGCCTGGCTTACCTACTACCCTGTTTTTTTTTCTCGAAATAATGGCCACTCAAAAACCTGTTTTAATTAATAGCTGGCATCAATACAATCAAGTACTTATTATATGAGACAAAATCTTCCAAAGCATCAAAGATATCAAAGCTACATCAACAATGTGTACGAGAGCAGGTGATATGGCTGACCGTAAAAAAAAAATACGCGCCGAATTGAGAACCTCCTCCTTTTTTGGAAGTCGTTTAAAAATAGGATGATCATCCTCCGAACGGGTGTTGTGCTTGGAGACCACTGATCTGACCATTGATCTTTGGAAGTTCTATATATATAGCATAATTCAAAGAAAACTTTGTAATGGCGATTTAGGCTCTTCGTGTTCTTCGTTTTTTGCTATCTATTGGATTATGTGCGGACTGCGAAGACGGCCACAAATGCGATCATCTAGTAGGTTTATAACTTTGATAGCTTTTATCTCGGAAACCTGACGCTTTAGAAGATTTTGTCCCATATGTCAGCTATTGATTAATAGAGGATTTGCTGCTATTTCACAAAAAAAAAAAATGGTGGAACGGTAAGTAGGTCAAAATATTCAAACCCCTTTACAAAGATCTCGGTGCGGTGGTGATAAATGATAATGATAAATGATTTATTTATTTCACATAGGACAACTTGTGTCACTTATGAAACGTTAAGAGTAAGACTCTACCACCGGGTGGGAAACTGGTGCTACTGAGAAGAGCCGGCAAGAAACTCAGCAGTTGTTATTTTCTTAGAAAAAAGAAAACATTACTACTATAGACTCTACTAGAGATGTAGGTGTGACTCAAACATGGGTGTTTTTTTGGATGTAATGAATTATTAGATTTATTTCTGCAGGTCATCATTTCATAAGGACCCCGATCGTGCTCATCACAGAATCGCATGGCTGCGCTTAGTTCCATGTGGCGTGACACTATTGAACTGGGCAAAGGCGTCGCCGTTGCCGCCTTCTTCACTGGTCACAGCATTACAGTCGGCCCAGATAGACCCTGCTATAGAACTGCTGTATCCCGCACTGAGCAAGAAGATAGCTGCGGTTTTACTGGTAAGCTGACCCAACAAGTAATGATTAAAAAAGTTTTCAAAGAAAATCGCTTGGGGTTTGCCCTATCATGTCTGGTGTTTAATTACAAAACATCTGTTGAGATCCTAACTATTTGCAGGTTATGTTAATCTTAAACGACGTTTATGGTTGCAATAGTCTTTTTTTTGTCTAAGAATCAAATAAATATCTTCCGCAATTTTTGTTTTCCTCTGCCGCCATTTTGTATTTTACAGCCGCCATTTTGGCTTTTTATAAAAACAGCCTAGCTTGTAAATATTGCACAGTTATGACGCGTTATGACAAATAGGGAGACATGTCATCGACAGCTTTTGAGATGCTAGAGACGTTCACTCTCTCTCGATGTACCCCTTAGGGACTTTGAGAGTATGGATAGGTATATTGCAATATCGATATTCTAGAAAGATATAAAAATAAGTAGGTAATAGTTATTTGTTATACAAGAGTGAAAAGTTGTTTTTTAACCGCGTGCTCAATTTTGATGACCGAGCAAGCGAAGGATTCTAAAATTGAATCACGAGTGCAGCTAGTGGTTCAAAAATTAGAATCCTGAGCGTCAGCGAGGGAATCAAAAGAGCACGAGGTGAAAAATCTTTTCACTCGAGTGCAACACGTAACTTTTCATCCCACCTCAGCGAGGAAATGACATGACGTGAAAGAAAATGGTGCGCGCAAAGCAAATTAAAAAAGTACACCAAGAAGGTTACGAGTGTGAGTTTTTAACAAATTAAAAAAGGTTGTATGGAAATTCGGCACCATAGAGGTAGAAGTAAATAGGTTTTAATGATGTTTTGAATTCACAAACTTCATAGACGAGTGATATTTACTAACGTGCAAACGATGTTCTAAATTCAATTTACTTTATCCTCAAGAGGATAATAACGGCTTTTGCATTCAGATATCGAAAATTAAAAATACTCTTTCCGAGATGGTGGGATGAAAATAATATTACTGGGCACGTTCGAACCAAAAGTAACAAACTACTAGTTCTCTAGTTCTTACAAAATTTGAGATATATTTAATTACGTTTATCTTCACAGAGTGCAAAATCATCAGTCGACCAAGAATACAAAAGCAAATACAGAGAGCTAAACAAATTATACGTCAGTATGGATCACACAATCCAAATCATGAAACTCCAAGATGGAGGTCGTGTATCCAAGAATATTTTAACTTGTATAAAAAACTCTCTACCAGTACTCCATTTGAACTTAAATAAAAACTTCTTGAGTGATATTGCAATGATTTTGCTTAAAAAATCTAAGGATTTAGATTTGAGTGATAGCGATTGGTGTATAGCTCGAAGTATTGCGTTGGTTCTAATGGCGCATAGTGTTGAATGGGTGCGTGTGAACTTTTATAAAATGCTATGTGACATGGTCAAGGCAGTGCTGATGAGCGATGAAAGCGATCAGCCGGAAAACGAGAAATGCCTCACGTTAGTTTGTGACGTGGGGATTTTGACGGAGATCTGTTGCCATGGTCTGTCTTCGGATCAGAGAGAGGTATGTTTGAGTTAGAGGGTAAATCTTACTATGCTTATTTAAAGTAAGTTGTTAGTGAATTTAGTATATTACTAGCTGATGCGCGCGACTTCATCCGCGTGGATTGGGGTTTTTTGATTCCTGTGGGAACTCTTTTTTCAAAAACATAAAATTAAAACTAGACCTAAGCTAACTTAACATTTTAATCTGTGCCACACAGAATCCCAAAAAGTACATCAACTCAGCATAATGCAGAAGTGGTGTTTGGCCACCACTCCAGCGCTATTCTTCTGGCGACCCCTAATAAAACTATTAAGGAAACCCTACGTCCCGGACCTGCCCAATATGAGAAATGTGTCTATCTGTCTGTCTGCTAGGCTTTTACGGCTCATGTTTTCATCTGATTTTGATTAAACTTAGTACAGAGATAGATTTTATCCCGGGGAAGAACAGGACTCGGGATATTCATCCCGGAAAATTGAAGAGATCCCATGGCAATCAAAACCTTATTCCATGCAGATAAAGTTGCGGGCATCATCTAGTTAAACATTTTTAGGTGGAAAGTAGCTCGTCGGAAATAATGCTGTATTTGCTCCGCGGTAGAATGGTACTGAGCGAGACTTGCTGGTGGCGTCTGCTCGCGAGTCTCTTACCTGTTTTGCCACTTCTTCACGTTTATGCTGAACACGATACACAATTGGGTAAGCAATAAACCTATACTAACAATACTGACCGAATTTCGGTTACGGCGGCCAATCTCCAAAGAGATTAGCCATCTGTGCGGGAGCACGCATACTCAGGTGCACTCGCTGGTCCTTTACTCTCATAGCCCGATGGGACGGAATATCCGACACGACCGGAGAGAGATTAGGCGAAGGACCGACGCGCGACGGCTCTATCGACGGCTTTACGTGCTCTCCGAGGTACGGGGGTGAAACACCTCCAACTTCCTAACTCTGGGCTAGTATTGAGAATTTCTTGTCAAAAAAACCCTATACTTGTTATAGCCCGTCCCGGGACTCGAACCACGTCGCCCGCGGTCAAACATGCTAACCACTAGAGTAGACCAACGAGGCAGTTATAAACTATCGCTCATCGTCGAGTGCAAGCGAAAATAAAGTAATCTAAATAAAATAGGATAATCGGAAGTGGCGTTTGTATTACATGCGTCTGAGCTGCTTTTATCGTGGTGTTTAAAAGTAGTAAATTTAGTGCCACAGAATGAAAATCTCTCTTTCCGGGAAAGGACAAAGGCTATTTTTCATCTCGGAAAACTAAGTCAGTTTTCGCAAGAATTAAAAAAAACTTAAACCATCAGCTGATAGTCACATAATATATTTAAATCATAATGAGCTTTCATAAACTTCCGTTTAGTAAATGATTAATGAGTAATGACCATCAGTTTTTCCAACCAGCATATAGTTATGCTAGTTGGAAAAACCACTAAAAACGTCTTTCTTCGCAGTTCTTTCTACGCAGTTCCTTCTTTTGTTTAGGTAAAGCTATCTGCAAGTCTTTGGAGCCAGATATAGTGGAGTGTATGGGGGTGTCGAGATCGGAAATGATCGCAGGGCTGGTGCGACTCATGTTTGTGAAATGCCCTGCCGTGACTTTGGATGCTGTACATACCCTCTGCCAGTTGTTAGGCAAGTTTATCAAAAAAATTATAAATCGTTCAAGCTGACCGGCCCCTGCATCTATGGGTGGAAATCCTTGACACTTGTATAATTTAACAGAAAGTCCAAATATTCACAAATTTTCATGAATATAACTTGAAAAAATCCACGGACTTTCATTTCCAGGAATTCCTAAAAATTCTGAAACATATACTTATTTCTTATTTTTTACTGAAAGTCTAAATACCATTTCACAATAATTTGTTTAAATGGCGATATTACGTCTAACAAACTTTCATCCCAAATTTTACCTCCTTAGGGTTGAAGTTACTACTCATTCATCGTGATCATCATCCGTGTAACTGATTTTGACAAAATATGCCCAATTCCTATAAAACAACTTTTATTTAATTTAATTATTTTTTCAGATGACAGTAGATATTTGCCTCCTCGAGAATCTTTGAGAACTGACATCATTCTAAACGCAATGAGACGAGTCGAGACACAAGATTTCAACGTCGACCAATCTAGTTCTCCTTCAAAGAATACCCAGGTAGCTATAATTTTAGTTTCTTGGTTTTATCAATATAAGTTTGTACGCTAACACTGGTTTTAGCGGCCTTAAATTGAGAATCGGTTGTTTTCTATACTATTTTACTGATCATGATTCTTATGACATACCCATGTCAATAGAGGTCAAGCTCATGACATACCTATGTCGTGAGAGGTCATGCTCATGACATGGGTATCGATGCTTAAGGAGCTCCCATTTTCCAAATTTCGTGATATAATTTTAAGGTACTATACCTTGCCTATTTGTGTCACGAGGTATTGAATAACGCGTACATAATAACTTAATTATGCAATGAAACATTCAATACATGTTGCAGGGAGTCCCTTAAGACGCTGACTTAAGGTGATTGTGACGAGTAGGTCTTTCTCTTTCTTTCTTAGCTTTAGTCACATTCGTTTGACAGCCGTCATTCTAATCAAGCTATATAATATTATGGACTATACATATGGTATGCTCCGATATACACTGCGAGCACTGTAAGGTGTCACGTCAATTTAGTATACTGCGAAGCCGTTTCTTAATGGTTAGCTATACTGGTTACTGTTAAAACGGAACGCAGTCAGCACTGAGAGCACCTTACCTCGAAAACGTCAGTTTTAAAGTACAAAAATGGCGACGATTTATGACGTCATATGTTTCCCTAGGATACTGCGGCAGTATACTGTCAGTCCACAACGGAACGAATTTCTCCCCAGTAAGAGCACTGAACAGTGCTCGCAGTGTATATCAGAACATACCCCTAGTAAGTAATTTCCTCAATGTTATATTTCAGTCGTCAGGCCTGATTCAAATCCTAGACGTCTTAAAACAAGACTTGGTTCTCGATGAGGATACTCTAGAGTACGTGACGCAGAACAGTCCAATTCAACCGACTTTGGAGCCGTCCTTACGCCGCAGCACATTGCAGCAGTTGGCAGTTATGTTGCGGCAACCGGAACTTCACGAAACCTTCTTACAATATGACGGATTGAAGCTAATCGTAACTTTGCTCAGGTTAGTTTTACAGTTTTGTTTACTTCACTACAAGTTAGCCGTGATTGCGATCTCACCTCGTCTAAGATCGTAGCGGCAGGCTTACCTGATAGTGGTATAGAAGTTACATAAAACCCATGCCATAAACGGACTATTTCTACGCGGATACATGACATAACTGCGTGTCCTTGCTGGTAGGGTGGTAACTAGTCACGGCCGAACCCACCAGACCTGAGAAAATTCAGAAATTATGTATGAGAATGTTTGTTCCTGCGACGAAGGGTGCGACTGGAGAACATGGAAGGTGGTATTTGATTAAATAACTCTTCAGAGCACTCCCCATTGTAGAGACTAGAGACGATAGAACACACAAAGAGAACTAACGTCTCTTCGGTGCTCTAGGGATTCCAGCGTGCAAGTAATTTTGGGATTGTCTACAAGTCGAACTGCCCACTTAAAAAATTAAAAAAAGACGTGTGGCACTCGGAGACTGCCGCGGTAAAGCTATTGCATAGCATTTTTTATCAACTTATGTGATTATAATTATTTATTTTATTTATGCAGTATTTTTTTTCCTTTGTTTTTCTTTGATATTCATTCAAGTTACTAAAAGTTCAAAGTTCAAAGTACAAGTCATTAAAAGTTCTGCTATTCATCGATAGATGGCAAAACTAAAAAGTATCACCGCCACAGATCACACATATACTAGTTCCTGGGGACAGATAGGACAGTGCAAAAGTTGACGGTTAGTTCCGGTGCATTCGCAAAGCGCTTGTGTCGCAAGAAGTGTTGGGACATAATTTATCTGGGTGGGTATTTTTTTGGTAAATCAATTTAAATTAAATTAAAATTTAATAAAAATAAAAATAATAATAATCGAAACAAAAAATAATACTGCATTTGTGATAATAATAATAAAATGTATGTAATATAGAGTAGGTACTCACTCATTTTCTTTTACTATGTTTTCGTGACTTTCTTCATTAATAAATGCACTTTGTTTATTCATAGTTAAAACACTTTGTACATTGAGGTTTTTTGATTCTCCTTGGACACCCGGATGGAACGAATAACTAGCCTATGTAACTATTGAAAACATAATTCTTTAAAATTATTTCGCCTTTATATTTTCAACAACTTGAACTCAACAACACAAGTAGTCATAGCAACCAAAGTGTTAGGTTTTTTTTCGTTACGGAATTTCTGGATTCGGTCTCCATGCTCAAGGCCCGCGATAGAAGCTATGCAATAGCTTAAAAAGAATAACAAGCAAGCGAGCATGTGAATCACAAGTTTTAGTGTGTTTGCAGTCAATGCAAGCCATGAATTATATTATGATGATTCGATAGCAGTAGTTTAGTGTATCAATTATACTTTATATTTTAGATTATCCCTGATGGTGGAGGATTACTTGGCCTTTCCCGAATGCGCGATAAGCTGTGTGTCAGTATTGAACAGCATCTGTTTCGTGAGCCGGCATACTTTGGCTAAGATATCTGATCTGCCTTTACTGTTACTAAGAGGTTGGTATATTTTGAAGCTTACAGTTTATTATAGCGATCAGGGGGGTTACTATGAGCTCTTAAAGCAGGGCAGAAATTGAATTGCAGCACAGTTCAATGCAGTGTCTGCCTACCAGTTCAGTGCCTTGAAGTTAAGTGTAGTTCAATATCTGTCATGCTATAAGAGCTCATAGTAACCCCCCAGAAAGATTGTCTCAACCTGAACGGTTTGTCTCAATAAGTAATTTGATGCTAGATTGATTTGAGTACAGTTTTTCTCTGCCTGTCAATAAAGTCAGTTTAATTCATTGAACCCTGTCCACCGATGTAGCGATCCTGTATTATTATTTAAGACAGCTTAATAAAACTATACGAGGGGTTGTTATACATACTGTTTTCACCGACAATCCCTACATTTAAGGACCATTCTAAGCCCAGTTAGGTGATATTTGGCAATGTATGATTACGCCGAGTTCCTTGCCGACTCTTCTCAGTAGAATTTCCGAACGGGTGGTAGAGTCTTACGTCTTGAAGTATCATAAGTGACACAAGTTATCGGACGTGCAATAAATAAATCATTTATCAATTGTAAAAACTTGTCTCAGGTTTTGTCTAAAATTTTGGGGGTGTCTGTGTAAACGGGCTTATCTTATTTCGAAAACGTTGTAAAAGCCATAAATGAAACAATAAATCTAAAATATTGCCAGAAAGATTGTCAAAAAAAAGTGTGTGTGTGTGTGTGTGTGTGTGTGTGTGTGTGTGTGTGTGCAATTCACGGCACGACACGGCAGAAGTGAAACTTTAGAAAAGTAGCCTACGAGATAATGAGATAAATATAACTCGTATTCTATCCCATTCTCTAGCAGGCTAAATCTTAATATGAATATGTTTGTCTCTTTTTGGTGTCGTTTTTTCGTTCCATCGAATTTTCAAAAAGGTTGGCTTCATAAATAATGCAAAGGATTTTTCAGTAATTTTGGTGTTTCCTGCGAATGAAAACACAGTGCTGATGGCGGCTCAAGTATTGTCGCTAGTAGCTTGGGCGGGTTTCGCCTTACAGGAGCTGGACGCTAACCGGCGTAGAGTTCCCGCGTTACCGCTCAGCGTGACGCGGAGGACATCCCTTCCGTTCCCTGTCAACAGCTATTGGACCACGAGCCCTAATGCAGAACACTCATCTGTTGGTAAGTTGAGATATCCCTTGACATCGACGCACCGACGCACGACTGGAGTTTACTCTTTACGAACGATTATAAAATATATAGATTAGTAAATAAACGCGTTTTATTATACTGAAAACATGCTTGATAAATTTATTTATATTTATATTCATTAAAATACATTACATAGTTATGGAAACATGAACAAGTGTTACCATACCATGGAAACATAAAGTCAATAACGTAACGGTGAAAGGTTTTACTCCCCATAAATTTTCATACTCCGTTTTTCATATAGGTATATAAAAATTGACTCTAAACTAGGTAAACTACAAAAATTAAACAAAGTAACTTCCGAAAATATATGTTTTTATGGATCATCAGTCAGTCAGTTTACCCTTTTATGCGTTACTAGCTGATGCCCGCGACTTCTGGTTTAAGTTTTTTTCCCGCAGGAATTCCTTATTTTTCCGGGATAAAAATAACCTATGTATCTCTCCCGGTACTCAACTATACCCATTCCAAAAATCACGTCGAACTGTTGCTCCGTTGTGTCGTGATTGAAGAACAAACTAACAAACAAACACACTTTCGCATTTCTAATACCTGAACACCTTTATAGTTAGTATTGCAGAAATGCTAGCTGTACAATTTTCATGTATTTGGCTCTCCTAAAATCCCTCCATTCCTGGTTTCACAATCAAAATGTTATAAACAGAGTGGCTGTTGAGCGAAGAGTTGTGGAGGAATGCGATTCGCGTTCGCTGGTGGTGGGTTTGCGGCGGAGGTGTCAAGCTTCTGCGCACCTCTACACCCTTATCGCCAGTGTCGCCGCCGCCTACGATAGAGTTGGCTGCTCTAAGGTCCGCCTATCTCCAATACTCGTGCTCGAAATATCTGCTGGCATTGGAGAATGCTACCACACACGAGCAAGTCAAAAAGGCGTTGCATCTGTTGGAGAGGTAATTATACCTACCCACAGTTAGTTAGTTAGTAGTTAGATTAGTTATGTCAGATAGCTTTTGACAAATTTTTTTCTACTTCCACAACGAGATAGAAAGACTGCGTTGAATTATTATTATTTATGATTGCATATAATATATTTACTAGCTGATGCCCGCGACTTCGTCCGCGAGGTTTAAGCTTTTTTAGATTACCCCCTTAATTTTCCGGGATAAAAAGTAGTCTATGTTACTCTCCAGGTCCTCAACCCTAGGCCCTAACCCAAACTATACCCACGCCAAAAATCACGTCGATCCGCTGCTCCGTTGCGGCGTCATTGACGAACAAACCAACATACAAACACACTTTCGCATTTATAATATTAGTATGATTATTTTTCTATTGTGAGCAAAATAGCAAGCATGCCTTAAATTTTAGTGTTTACCGACATTCTTACCGTCTGAAAGACAAAAGTTACTGTAATGCGTTGTCGAACTACTGATGCTTCCACTGATGGATTCCTCCTCTCTCAAAAAAAGTTGGACATACCAATTCTATATATTATACCAAAATGATGACTATGTAATTTTATTACATAACTAGACTATGCCCGCGACTTCGATCGCGTGGATTAAGTTTCTTTTTATTCCCGCGGAAACTGTTGATTTTCCGGGATGAAGCCATTCCCCGGGATACAAACTATCCCCATACCAAATTTCATCAAAATCGGTTGAACAGATGGGCCGTGAAAGCGTAGCAGACAGACATACAGACAGACAGACAAACAGACAGACAGACACACTTTCGCATTTGTAATATTAGTGTTTAAATACAGTATTGTATTCTAAAACGAATTAATCCTCAGAGGCACGCACGAATGAACCAAGCGCAGATTTTCGATTTCAATCGTGTCGAATGACCGATACTGCAGGTGATGCTATGATAATCCAATAATAATCATTAAAGTTTATCATTATCATTAAGCTTTGACGACCTCCGTGGCGCAGTGTGTAGCGCTGTTGCCTTAACGTGCGGAGGTACCGGGTTCGATCCCCGGCAGGGTCAATTTGGGAATTTATAATTTCTGAATTTTCCCTGGTCTGGCCTGGTGGGAGTATTCGGCCGTGGCTAGTTACCACCCTGCCGGCAAAGACGTGCCGCCAAGCGATTTAGCGTTCCGGTACGATGCCGTGAAGAAACCGAATGGGAGTATGGGTTGAATATAACTGACATGCCCCTAACAGGTTAGCCCGCTACCATCTTAGACTGCATCATCACTTACCATCAGGTGAGATCGCAATCAAGGGCTCACTTGTAGTGGATAAAAACAAAAATTAAACTAATTTATTTTTTCGATTTCGAACTGGTAATATTTCATCTCATTATTACGTATTTGTTTAGCTACACACATCTGATAGGAATATCACCAGCGAATGCAAAGGAATTGGGGAGTCTGCCATGGCAGCATACGAAACGATTCCTGAACGCGCTACCGGCCTCCTCCCGTGATACAGCGCTATTAACTTCATTGCTACAGTTTATTGTAGCTTATATGGACAATGTTCCAAAAGTAGGTAAGTTTATACACGCTTTGTTGTGGCACTTTTTTTATCCAAAGATAGGTGACGAAGATTAATGGCAAACAAGATAATATAGCGTACTAGCTGATGCCCGCGACTTCGTCTGCGTGAATTGAGGATTTTTGGTTCCCGCGGTAACTTTTTAATTTTCCGGGATAAAAAGTAGACTATGTATTATTCCAGACTATAATAATATAATCTATCTCCGCCAAAATTCATCCAGATCAGTTCAGACGTTCTGGCGTGATTGAGTAACAAATATCCATTTGAAGTTTTTGGTTCCCGCGGGAACTTTTTAATTTTCCGGGGTAAAAAGTAGCCTATGTGTTATTCCAGACTATAATCTATCCCTGTGCTAAATTTTATTCAGATTCGTTCAGGCGTGAAAGAGTAACAAACATCCATACATCCATATATCCATACATCCATACATCCATAATTACTAACTACTGTGGTTATGTAAATGAAATGGTTTTGTAGAAAGGCTACATAATATTATTATTGTTATGTTAGGTGACGAAAATAATTAATGGTGAACAATATAATATAGCATATGTGGTTATGTAAATGAAATGGTTTTGTAGAAGGGCTACATAATTTCATTGTTGTTAGGTTCTAAAAACAATAGGATATTTATATCTGTCACCGTAAGATTGTAAAAACCGTTAGATTATAATCTAACTCGCGAAATTGTAAACTGTCGAATGATTACAATATAACGGATTATTTTTCGGTAGATTGTAATCTGTTAGGTTTATTAACCCGATAGAACCTAAGTGCCCGGCCCGCGCCCGGGCACTACTGGATTGTTTATGTCGAACCCTAACCTAACCTACAAGAAAGAGACAAGAAATCGTAAATACAATGAATATTTCAAAAATTGACACTTAATACATTGAACGGTTCACAATCTATCGAAAAAAAAAGCGTTAGATTACAATCTTACGGTTTTTACAATCTTACGGTGACATATCCACCACAAATACCACAAAACCGCAGAACACATACCTACTACAATATAAAGCTGCCCACAATTTAAAAGTGCCGTTTCTATGTTAATAATCACAATCAAGGCGCGCTTTTAAAAATAAATTTATATCCAATTAAGGCTAATAAATCTTGCGTAAGGATCCATGTTTTTTGCATATATCAGTTTTTTTGCAGTTGTATCCTGTACCTATTATGTGGTTTTATATTTGTTAAAACAAATAATGGCTATGTGTTAAATTCGCCGTACCCCTAAACATGATGGCATGAACAGGAAACTTTGAGAATAGGTATTGAACAATTATATTGCCGTCGCGCTGTTCCTCGAATATAATTCCATAACACCCGATAGAGACAACTGCAGCTTGGACCGATAATACCTATGAAAAACAGTCGAATTCGAAGGTTCCATATTCTTAAAATTATGAATTTATCGAAAAAAGCAAAACATGGCACATACAGATTTTATGGTGCAAAAATATTTTCTCTATTGTAATAATTATGCACGGAGAAAACCAACTAATACGATTGTATGGGGAAACAGCCCTCCCGTATCGTCTTAACCCGCTACCATCTTAGACTGGATCATCACTTACCATCAGGTGAGATCGCAGTCAAGGGCTAACATGTAATGGAATTAAAAAAAACGATTCAATATAATTTACCATGTTCTATTCACCCTCGGTTATGTGATACTTGAGTAAAAAATATCTTATCTTACTAATATTATTAATGCGAAAGTTTGGATGGATGTATGGATGTTTGTCACTCAATCACGCGCCAACGGCTGAACGGATCTGGCTGAAATTAGAGAATGACCAAAAGTGGGCCATTCTTGCGTCTCAATGAAATTAACGGTAAAGCATTGGAAATATACTCAGGATTATATAATAAAAAAATCATTAAGATATTAAATCTGACTTTTAAGTTTTGTAATTGTTAGGTATTATTTAGCCATTTAGCTTATAATAATATATTTATCGACATGCAGGTTTCCGAAATACGTTAGTAAATATGTATAATATAGATAATTATTTAATTTTTATCTTTAAAATAAAAATAATTGTTTGCGTATAAGTTATTTTGTTTATTTGTACCATCTAGATGGCACCACTTGTACTCTAGCTCGCGTAAAGCTAGCGTAACGCCATCTAGGTGGCACAAAGCAAATTAAATTAACTTATACGCAAACAATTATTTTAATTAAATCTAAGAATAAAATAAAATAATAACGTATTTCGTATTTTGTTGATAAATATATTATTATTAGCTAAATGGCTAAATAATACCTAAAAATTACCAAACTTAACCTCAAAACTTAAAAGTCAGATTACTCCAAACTCCCAGTTAATATCTTAATTATTTTTTTACCATTTAATTCTGAGTATATTTCCAATGTTTTACCGTTAATTTCATTAAGACGCAAGAATGGCCCAAATCTCATACAAAAATGGTCAAGATCCTTTGGCACAGAGATAGATTATAGTCTGGAATAGCACATAGGCTACGGAAAATTAAAAAGTTCCCGCGGGAACCAAAAAAACTTCAATCCACGCGGACGTAGTTGCGGGCATCAGCTAGTAGTTTTATAGTTTCATGTATATTTTTAGAAAACGATACGATGTCCTGGATCAAGTCATCCTTCATCGGTAATGATGCCACCATCATATCTCTATTGAGTCGAGATCGTCTCTATCCACAACAAACATTGCAAGAAGACATAGAACTAACCCAGCTTCGAATACATATAGTTAAAGTGCTTGTGAGGTGTATCTTATTTGTTGAACATCAAGGTGACTATAGTTGCAGTAAAATGGAAAGCTTGTTGAAGATTTTGCTGGCATGTTTGGAAAGGATCGACTTGAAAAATTTTCACGTTTTAGGTAAGCCAATTTTCTTAGGAACAATAAAGGGGTCTGATCGCTAGTTGCGATCCATACCTACGTTCTGTCCTTCATCACGACATCCTATTAACGTCCCACTGCTGGGCACAGGCCTCCACTCTCATAGGAGGGCGGGAATTAGAGCTTAGACCCACCACGCTGCTCCAATGCGGGTTGGCGAGCTTTAACGACTACTATCATGTTATTGATAATAACCGGGACCGACGGCTTAACGTGCTCTCCGAGGCACGGCGGTGAAACACCGCCAACTTCCAACTCCGGGCTGGCACTGGGAATTTCTTAATTGAAAAAATCAATACCTAAACTTTTTATGCCCGACCGGGAATCGAACCCAGGACCTCGTGATCCGCAGTTGACTATGCTAACCACTAGACCAACGAGGCAGTCAGTCCTTACATACTTCAGTTCTGTCCTTACATAATTATGTAAATTATATGTTAGTGCGATCTCTCTCTTTCTTCTCCGAAGAACTCTCGGGCGTACAGGTTTCCTCGCGATGTTTTCCGAGTTCGAAGTACGAGTATAATTTCCCCAAATATTAAGGTGGAATCTTTCACAAATTCTGAGATAAATAGCGATTTCAAACTACAAAATTGCATGTTACACACCCTTAAACCACTAGACAGACTATCACAGTGCGATTAGTCCCTATATATTTTTAATTTGACTCGCACTTGGGCGCATCGAATTCCAAAAATACGGTAACATAATATTTTTCACCACTTTTCCTTATATACTTACTTTTTGAATTTATTTTATCCTCAAATCATCTAAACATTTATTACGATACAGAACACATTATCATAATGTTTGTGATTCGAAGAAAATCATGACTTGCAATATTAGATATTGCAAGTCATGTTTTCCTCCGAATGTGTTGGAATTTACTAAATAGTTAGTCATTTTGAGTTCATCAGCCTCATCAAATTGTAATATTTATTTACACATTGCGGTAATATTTGTAAAACAGCGTGTGTTAAACAAGGATAAGATTGTACATAGGACTAGCACAAATAGGATTATCAAGTTGGGTTCATGCCACATAACTTTGGCCGGCCTAGTCGGCTTTACATAGTGTTGAACACTACATCGTTGAGTCGAAGTTTAATTTACATTGAAAATTCTAAAAAAAACCGGCCAAGTGCGAGTCGGACTCGCGCACCGAGGGTTCTGTACAAACCTGTAGTAAGTTTTAAATTAAATGTTTTTTTTAAATATTTGAGTTGATTGAATGAAAGGTAAATTGCGGTTTACGATTTATGACGTATTAAAAAAAAAACTACTTAATAGATCTCGTTCAAACCAATTTTCGGTGGAAGTTTGCATGGTAATGTACAACATATATTTTTTTTAGTTTTATCATTCTCTTATTTTAGAAGTTACGGGGTGGGGGGGGGGGGGGGACACATTTTACCACTTTGGAAGTGTCTCTCGCGCAAACTATTCAGTTTAGAAAAAAATGATATTACAAACCTCAATATCATTTTTGAAGACCTATCCATAGATACCCCACACCTATGGGTTAGATGAAAAAAAAATTTTTGAGTTTCAGTTCTAAGTATGGGGAACCCCCAAAATTTATTGTTTTTTTTCTATTTTTGTAAGAAAATCTTAATGCGGTTTACAGAATACATCTACTTACCAAGTTTCAACAGTATAGCTCTTATAGTTTCGGAAAAAAGTGGCTGTGACATACGGACGGACAGACAGACAGACAGACAGACAGACAGACAGACAGACAGACAGACAGACAGACATGACGAATCTATAAGGGTTCCGTTTTTGCCAAATTTGGCTACGGAACCCTAAAAAGCGAGTCACGGCATCCTTTTTTCCAAAATTTTATTTCAATTAATTATCACTTTGTCGGCGTGATTTATATGTATGTCCATTGCCCATGCCAAAATACAGCTTTCTAGTACCTACTAGGGCATCTGAGCTAAGCCGCGGGCAGACAGACAGATGGACATGACAAAACAATAAGGGTCCCTTGTTGACTACGGAACCCTAAAGATCAGCTATTCATGAAGAGCACTTTGTTTTATTGATGCAGAAATCAATTCATTTAAACATTTTATTTTCGCAACGTTAATAAAAACTGATACTATCTTAATTCTGCGAGTATATTTAAATTTTTGAAGCAAAGTATAATAAGTCGTATTCAAAACATATTGCACATTACACGCAATAATATGTCATATGTGTTATTGCATTTTAATGATTTCCTTGTGCTCTTATTAAGACGTCTGTGCGAAACCACTCGCCATCTGTTTCGCATCGCATGAAAAACGCGTCTTGCATATCCTTGTTAATTATATTAGCCACTTGTCAGTGTAAAGTTTAGCCTAATATCTCTGTCTGATTTAGGTTTTTAACGGTTCTGTTGTTATAAAAATCTATACAAATGAAAGAACTAAACGTTTAGTTCGCTATAATCCGCCACAGTAGGTAAATCTACGTGGTACAGTGTGTATCTTGCACTTGTAGCTTGAGATATTCACCGCACCACACAAATCTTCCAAATTATTCTCAACGTATGTTTCACTCCGACACCGGAGCATCTTCACCTACTGTGGCGGATTATAGCGAATTAAACTTTTAGTTCTTTCATTATCATGGACTTCCGCAAACTAACGCCTGCTTCTTTCTATCCAATATGTAAAAATCTATACTATTTAAATCCAACTCCCGAATGCAAATTATCCCTGTACCTGTCAAATAACGGTTCAGCGGTCGAGCTGATCGTCGAAAGAAACGGATACATAAACTATATCGCAAGTCGTATTTACGAGTATTATTGTGTTTCAGAAGCTGCAGTGTTAATATTGATAAAACATAGGTATACTCTACATTATTTTTGTATATGTATACAGGACTTGATTTTGTGTTTGTTTTAATGGAAAAACAACAAGATCTTGTCGATGTTTGAATACAGGAAAATGCATACTAATACGTGCGACTGTTGCTATTTTTAAATGCTTATTTTTAGGGTTCCGTACCCAAAGGGTAAAAACGGGACCCTATTACTAAGACTCCGCTGTCTGTCTGTCTGTCTGTCTGTCTGTCTGTCTGTCTGTCTGTCTGTCTCCAGGCTGTATCT
Source organism: Erebia epiphron (assembly GCA_963932025.1). Lineage (NCBI taxonomy): Eukaryota > Metazoa > Arthropoda > Insecta > Lepidoptera > Nymphalidae > Erebia > Erebia epiphron. Next base: position 35,565,536 of record OZ009948.1, on the reverse strand, counting down.
CATAGACCGTGATAGCTAGAAAGCTGAAATTTTCACAAATGATGTATTTCCGTTGCCGCTATAACAACAAATACTAAAAATTAAAAATATATATATATATATATTAAGGGGGGTCCCCATACAATAAACGTGTTTTTTTCGTATTTTTTTGCTCAATATTAAAAACGGTAACAGGTAGACGGTTCAAATTTTCACAGAATATTAACTTGTATATTACCTTTCAAAATAAATAATTAAATATCAATAAAGTAAATATTAAAGGGGGGCTCCCATACAACAAACGTAATTTTTTGATATTAACAGTAAACCTCTACAAACAAAGTTAGTTTTGCGGTTCATTAACAAAGGTAATTATACCTACTTCTTGAGTACGGAACCCTCGGTGCGCGAGTCCGACTCGCACTTGGCCGGTTTTTCATTTATTATGGAAGGCCAATACATTCCCGATTTTAGACATTGTTAAGAATACACTGGAGTTATGACTGAACTACTGGTAATTGTGTTCAATAACTGAGGAATAAGTAACCATACAATGGTTTCCAAGTAAATATGACTAATATGAAGACAATTTCCAGGATATCTCAACGAGTTGATACGCTGCATAAGATACGCAATGCATTCTCGGTACTGCAAGTTGTCAGAAGATTCGCTAATACAAAGCTTGAAGGTGATGACGTATGCTTTGAGTGGATGCGCGACCGGTGCGGGGCGGAAGGGGCAGGCTTGCAGATTGGATGCTATGCTCTCTTTGCTAACTTTATTGAGACAGATCCGCGAAGATTCTGTACCTGTACAGGTACGTTTCCTGTAAGCTCTCTATATATCTAACCAGATACATATTCAAATTATTCGGAGAATTCGCTCAAAAATTATTTCGCCTTTATATTTTCAACAACTTGAAGTCAACAACACAAGTAGTCATAGCAACCAAAATCATCTTTTCATAAAAATATTTCGCCTTTATATTTTCAACAACTTGAAGTCAAGGATTGCTCTGTGGGCTTTATGTTATAATAACAATAATAATATTTAATTAGTTTAGTAATTTAATAATTATGTTTAATTAGTTCAGGATTATTTTAGCTACACTAGTGTATTAGGGAAACCTGTAATGCTAGTTGTAAGTGGGGAAATAAATAAATAAACAACACAAGTAGTCATAGCAAGTTGAAGTCTCCGAGTGCCACACGTCTTTTTTTAGGGTTCCGTAGTTTTTATATAAATGAAATTGAAATGAAATTTATTTATTTTTCTGTAAACTATAACATTTGATCTTATTTCTATGAAGAATCTGCGCTAGGTTACTTACTCTTGCATTTTTGGTTTTTAGGGTTCCGTACCAAAATGGTAAAATGGAACCCTTATGGTGCGACTTTCTCCGTCTGTCTGTCCGTCTGTCCGTCTGTCCGTCTGTCCGTCCGTCACACTCGATTATTTCAGTAACTACCGAAGCTATCGACATGAAATTTGGAATAGTTGTATATATTAGTGGCCCAAAGACACTGGAATTAAAAAAAATTGGAAATTATTTTTGTTCTTATTTAAAAAGGGGGGAAAACCTGAGGGTTGAAATTTAAAAGTGAGATAACTGTACTGTGTGGGGTATCATATAAAAGGGTTTACTTTGTACATTCTAAAACAGATTTTTAATTATTTTTAGTTATGATAGTTTTTGATTTATCGGGGAAAATGTCTAAAAAAATACCGTTCCCCCCCCCTTATCTCCGGAGTTTACCAATCGAAAAATTTGAAATAATTATGGTCAATAGGAATTTACGTATATTTTACAGGAAAACTATAGCCAATGCTCTAACTAGCATAGTTTTTTTGATATTAACAATAAACCTCTACAAACAAAGTTACTCTTGCGGTTCATTAACAAAGGTAATTATTTATTAATAATGGTACGGAACCCTTCGTGCGCGAGTCCGACTCGCACTTGCCCGGTTTTTTCATTTTTTATTCCACTACAAGTTAGCCCTCGACTGCGATCTCACCTGATGGTAAGTGATGATGCAATCTAAGATGGTAGCGGGCTAACCTGTTAGAGGTATGGCAGTTATATTGAATCCATACCCTTAGTCGGTTTCTATACGGCATCGTACCGGAACGCTAAACCGCGTCTTTGCCGGTAGGGTGGCAACTAGCCACAGCCCAAGCCTTCCAGACCGGACCAGAGAAAATTCAGAAATTATAAATTCCCAAATTGACCCTGCCGGGAATCAAACCAGAGACCTCCCACGTTAAGAAAACAGCGCTCAACACTGCGCCAGGGAGGTTAAGTATGTCCATACCAATATATGTTTGCGTGGTACGCCGTGAAAAAATGAAATTTAGAAAATTAAGTTGCGAAGCATACCTAAAAACTTATTGGTCTCATCTAGTTCGACATACGGCGTATACTTTTACATGTCTGGAGTCTGGACGCGCTTAAAAGCTTCGTTAACGTTTTCATTCAGACTTTTGAATTATAATCGAGAGACTTTGACCCTAAAGCTTTTGTCTAAAAATAACTATTTTTTATTGAAATAATTTAGTTATGTATTTCTATTTAACAATTTCACGCACACCTAGATAGACACTACTAGGCACTCAATAATACACTACACAATGGGGATTATGTAAGTACGTGTGTAATTATGTAACTATCTATTTTATTTAGTGCCCCAATCAAGATAAAATGAGATGAAATTATAGAAAATAATTTCATTTTTGTGCCTTTTGGTGTTGAAACCCTGGGGTCGTGGGGCGAAGATGCTAGACCCTTTTTAAAGGATCTATCTTCTCGTCTCACAAAGTCCACAGGTGACCGGAGGGTTGGCAGTTACCCTCGGCTAAACATAATATAAGTTTGGCTATTCAGCGGGGTAACGCAGCAAGCGTTCACATTGCCTTATTACAGCGGCCTAGATGATATTTTTAATTTTTATTTTTTAACTAGCGAATGCCCGCGACTTCGTCCGCGTGGTTTGAGGTTTTTTGGTACCCGCGGGAACTCCTTAATTTTCCTGGATAAAAAGTAGCCTACGTCCTTCCCCGGGATACAACCTATCCCTGTACCAAATTTTATCAAAATCAGTTGAACAGATACATTTGTTTGATTCCCGCGGGAACTCTTCAATTTTCCGGGGTAAGCCTATGTGCTATTCCAGACTATAATGATTGCGCGTGATTGAGTAACAAACATCCATACATCCATACATCCATACATCCATACATCCATCCAAACTTTCGCATTTATAATATTAGTAAGATTTAGTTTTTAATTTATTTCATAGCTTTAATTTAAATAAAGTAGGTATATTATTTCAGATAAAGTTGTTTTTATTATTTTTATGTATAAAAGCTATAAAGTCTTTCTGCCAATAGAGATGGAGTGAAGTATGGGACGGCAGCGTGGTTCGCGCCGTCGTCAGATGCAGTACCGCAGACGGCGCGGAACTGCGCGCGACCGCTTTGCACATCATGGCCGCCCTTGCTCAGTACGCGCAGCTAATGCCGCAGTTAATGCAATGTAAGTTTAAAATATTAAATTTTATCATATTCTCAATATTTGTTCGCCGAAATGGCAGAGTATGTTAGAACTGTTTAATAATTATTATTGTATCTTTTTATGTACCCGTATTCGAGCAAATAGAACTATCTTTATCTTTTTATCTTTACCAAGATATATAGCCCCACCGCATATTTTTTACAAGCTTTTATTTAACTAGTATGTTTGTGTATGATTAGGTCAAATCTTGCAGCTGAATTTTAAAACGGCTATTCCCAACCGATTGAGCCGAAATTTAGCGTATTTTGGATGACAATGCAAGTGACGCCATTCTAAATCCAATATGGCGGACGCCCAAAGATGGCGGACTAGTTATTTTTTATGCACCACCATGATATCGGTATCAATTAGAAGGGTTTGCTGACAATAATACGAAAAAGAAAATGACGTTAAATTCAATATGGCGGACGATAAAAAATTGTTTATTAATTATTTTTATACGACTGCCTGAAAAAAGGAGTATATTGTTTTCAGGGTTCATGTATGTATGTATGTATGTGAGTTTGTATATTCCATCATAACTTCTATACGCCTGAACCGATTTTGATAAATGAGGTATCGTTAGAATTCCTAGCTTATTCCGGGTGACATAGGCTAGTAAAATTTAAAAAAAAATTGATGGGGTGACCATGGTTCCACATTAAAGACTAAAGTTGAAAAAAATATATTCGAAAATAAGATTAACTATATAATCATCATCTAGAAAATGATGAGTAGATTCCAAAAATATGTAACACTATAGTTCAATATCCAGTGATTCACAAAAAAATATCATTTAATAAAATAGTGAATAAGATTCCAAAGGTGATTAATGACTGTGGTATCGTTACGTAGTAGCAGTGGTAGCCGTACTTCCATTCGAGGGGGATTTTTTATTACACGACTTCCCAAAAAGGAGTGTTAAGTTTTCAGGGTTCGTGTATGTATGTGTGTCTACGGCAGAGCAGTCGTATTTTTTAATAATTTTAATTATATTCACTTGTTAATAATTTAAAACTTATTTTTATTGCTATATAAGCTAGGCTGAAACGCGCTTGCCTAGCAGATGCCTGTCGCTTATCTTGATACCCTTGCTTTGAAGGCGTAACTTCATTAACTCCAGAGGGATTTGACGAAACGACGTTGCGTAAGTTATTTACCGGCACGTCGTCGGGGGCCAGTCACGAACGCATAGCCGTTTTGAGGCCGCAATATTTAACGTCTTGTCAAAATTATGTCTACTCTACTGTATTACTCTAGTAGTATAACTCATACTGTGTCTAAGATTAATGAATGATTTATTAAATTTATTTTATCAGATGTTCCCAAGGAGTCGTTGGTACAACACGGAATAGAAGTGTTCTCTAAAGAAGGCGAGGCCAACGTAGTTCGCACCGCGGCAGCTTGCTTGATGACCACGCTTAGTGCTCGGACCTCTTCGCACACGCAGGTTAGTAAAGGAATCTATTGATAAGTAGGTGTTGTCTGCAACTTCATCTGCGGTGGCTTAGGTTTCTTTATGCCAAAGCGGTTGTTTCATCTTGGGCCAGGTACCTGTACAGTATTCCAAAAAATAGTGTAAAATCATAGAAAACAAAATAAAATATGCTTTTTTGCAGTTTTACAGTGATTAAGAGGTACAAAAATAAAATGTTTAATTAGGTACATTTGTAGAATAGCAACTCTCGCAGCGCATCCAAATTTTTTTGTTGTCTGTAATGTTACGACGTTAAGTTTGTAATGACGTTACATGTCTTTTCTATTGTAAAACGTCGAGACAACATAAACGAGAATACATAAACCTATCTCATCATTATTTATTCCGTCAACTTGTAAAATAAAATCTTTTGATCGACTCGCTGACTGCTGTTGGATATTTTAAGGTTAATTCTCATTTCTCAGCTTATTTTTTAAGTCAAATGTAATCATGACACGTGTAATATACTTACGTCAATGTCAAAATGGACGTATGTTGTAGCGCTTTTATTTCGCAAAATAATTTCGCATTGTACCTCGTAATTTGAACTTTTTAGTAAGAAAAAAAGAAAAAAAAAAGACGTGTGGCACTCTGAGACTGCCGCGGTAAAGCTATTGCAATTTGCATAGCCTGTAGTCTTGGTAGTCAGGGGGCGGTGCGGGTAGGGCTAAGCTAAGCTTAACCCGCTTGTCCTCCTGATTTCCGGACGAGCCTGAGGAGGAGGAGCTCGGACGTGCGCGCTTGGCCAATTCGAAGCCAGGCGTAGGTACAACTACGCGGGCTACGATGGCAGGCGTATCGTCGTCGCTGTCTTCGCTTGTTTCCGATTCTATCGGCGAGGTGGTGGCGGCGGTAGTAGTAGTGGTCGGAGGACGACTGACGAACTCGGCGGCAGGGAACGGGGTAATGGATGGGTCCATTATATTCCGGTGTACCACTGCGCGCGGAATCCCTGTTCGTCCTCTTCCCTGTTTCGGCGGCCTCTGGTCGAGCGGTTGCTTGTCGGCCATGGCGATGCGATTGAAGTACGTTTAAAATGTATTTAAAAACGATGAAACGATAAAACGATAAAAATAATGATTTAAAAACGGGTTAAAACGGTTAAAACTATTAACACTTAAATTTTTTTTGGTAAATGAATTTAAATTAAATTAAAATTTAATAAAAATAAAAATAATAATAATCTAAAAATACAATAAAAATAATAATAACCGAAAAAAAATAATCGGACTGGAGACATCTGGATTCAAACCGGGGTCTTCTGGTATCGTGACCGCCCATTTCCCACCTGAGCTACTTTAACCTTGTAGATGGTGGCGAAATTTACCTTCGTATTGACAAATTGTAATATTTTTTTCGTTACGGAATTTCTTGATTCGGTCTCCCCGCTCAAGGCCCGCGATAGAAGCTATGCAATAGCTTAAAAAGGTTATTATTTTATGACCCCGAACATTTTAAAATACCGTACAAATACCTGGCCCAGGCTCCATATAAATTTGAAACAACCCCTTTCATCAAAATCTGTGGCCGTGAAACGGTAACAGATAGACGCACTTGCGCATTTATAATATTAACTTACATTTTAGCACTTTGCTGTCACTAAGTTAGAATTACTTTTCCACGAACTATGCAATACAGCTTGTAATTTATAAGACAGCAAAGCTTGTAAATAATCGTGAATTATTGTATTATTACTGTTTTTCTCATACTTTATATTCTGTTAGGTACATTTCCCTAGTCAGTCTGTTTTTATATGGTATAATTGATGTTTATAAAGTTAGGTATACTTTGCCTAATCACAAATGCTTGTATAGTACTCTAGAACATCACTAGACACAGCAGCCTCCTACGTTTATCATTACATGTATAAAATAGTGTCCTATAATGATCTATAAATTATAGTAACCGCAGTTGTACGTGCATCAAATATTGAGGACCACCTACGTGGTTCGCGATGTTAGTTATATTTAGGTCCGAGTGCGTCAGTAATAAAAATGTATCTTCAATCGACTCGTATGTGTTAGGCCAAGAGGCAGGTGGAAATTTTAAACTCGTGCTTGAAAAAGCTAGCTCGTTATTTTGCCGTAGGTATCTAAGCACAAAATGCATAATAGTAAGGCAAGTAGGTTTTAAGTATGTATCCAAAATTATCACTATAACCTACTTCACCTATTTGACTGAATGAGTACTACACTCAGACCATATTTGAATTTTATTGAACAAAATAAACACTCGCATTTTGGTTTATTAAGCAAAGGTACTAATTTAATCTCCGCGTTTAGCAAAATCTGGCGCATATTCCAAAGGGGGCCTCTGTGCAAAAATTTCGGTCCTAATGTTATGAAGCACCTCCTCAAATCTGTCTCCGCCCTCTCAGATTATAGGAGTATGTATTATACTGTATGGAAACAATATAATTGAAGCGTGTCATCAAGTCATCATTCATCAGTCGAAATTATTACATTACTCAACCTAATAAGATAACTTGTAAATGTTTTTGACCTGAACGAATGGTGTCAAATGATTACGTAAAAACAGATTTAAATATAATAACAAATCGCGTTTCACATAATTTATAACATATACACATAACATCATGTTATAATCATTGTTAATTAATTGATCAGCAATTAAATTTATCTTTCAGCTTCCAAATAATTTTCAAATTTAAACAAAAATCTTCATCTAGCCTTTTCGCGCATTTTCTTTACAATATCATCAAGTATCGTTCAGGCTAGCAAAAGGTTTTGAACAAGCAAGTTCTTGATCCCATCTCCTCTTCAGATTACTTTGGCTGCAATAAATAAATAAATAAAATCGTTTTATTTACAAAAAAATAATAAAATGAAATGTAAGAAAAAACTAGAGCTACAACTAAATTTTAATAATACCATAACGTATACTTATGTCACCTGGTGTTCTGAGTCTGGTGAACTTTCTTTATACCAGTGTCTAAAAACACGTTGTCAGGGGATGCCTGAGCGATGATACCACAGACGATACTAATCATACTATTGTTAGAATTGCGAACCGATTCCCAGAAACCCGCAATTCTGTTCAGTATGATTGCATAGAAGTCAGGTAACCAGCGTCAGCGAACATATTATCCGACGCGCTGCAATACCTCGGCATCCATATCCATACTAATATTATAAATGCGAAAGCGTGTCTGTCTGTCTGCTACGCTTTCACGGCCCATCTATTCAGCCGATTTTGATGAAATTTGGTACAGGGATAGGGAAGGACAATTATCCCGGAAAATTAAGGAGTTCCCGCGGGAATTGAAAAAACTTAATCCACGCGGACGAAGTCGCGGGCATCATCTAGTTTTTAATGAAATGCGGAGGTCATTGTTGTGCTGAATTCTGAGGGTGTTAGTACAACAAGGGGTACAACAAGCGTGCCCTGCCCATTGCCACTTAATTTTTATGCTTTCACGATGATATTAGATCGGCCTTAAGTGGGGCGAGCTAAAGCATAAGGCGTCCGACAGATCGGCTTAGAAAAGAGTTGTGTCTGCCCTCTGCCCCGAAGGGGGGAAATAGGACTTGATTATATGATGATGATATTAGTATCGTACTATATATTTTCGCCTATGCATGGGTTTGTGTCAATTCAGTATGTAATTGTGGTGCCCAATAGAGAGAAAATATAAATTGCTAAGTACCTGAAGTAGGTATAGCAATAGGTGTTAAACTTAATTACAAGATCCTAATCTCTATTTTCAGTTTTTCTTATGGGAATAACCCACGTAGTTATGTTAATAACACAATAGAACTTAATTTTCGCTTATAAAAATGTTCAACACTCATATTTATTTTACATTGTTCACATTTGGAAATAGTCGACTGTTGAGAGGAAACTGGTTATCAAATGGCAATAATTATGTGGTAAGTAGGTATACTAACACGGTATACGGTACTACGGTAATAAAACTCATGTAATTCGTTTTTTTTTGCACTTTTAAATATGGGAAAATAATTACAGTTGTTAAGCTAGAATGTTGATGAAAAAAATATTAATTTTAATTATTTTACTTCTAGGACTGTATAACTACTGAGGTGATTTTTTTTTATTTATATTTCTCTTATAATACGAAAAATACTTCTTAGTTAATTTTCCTTAAATCATTATCTAACAAATTCATTCAGTTATAGATGAATCTTAATAGAATTGCTTGTAAAAATGCTCAATGTAAAATACCCTTTTTGACATCATTGTGTTTTAAGTTTAAATAAAGAACAGTTACACTTTTTTATGGGACAGTTAATGCGGAAAATAACTCCAAAACGCAAATATACCTGCTTGTTGAGGTGTGTGCTTTATATTCAGACTTTTTACTATCTTACAGGTTCAAATCTGCTCACGTGTCTGACGAAGCCCAAAAAATACGAATATAATCCTTTTTTTTTTTTTACCACTACAAGTTAGCCCTTGACTGCGATCTCACCTGATGGTAAGTGAAGATGCAGTCTAAGATGATAGCGGGCTAACCTGTTAGGGGCATGGCAGTTATATTAAACCCATACCCCTATTCGTAATCTGTAATAGCATACCCGTATCTGTATTTGATAATATAAAAGGTGTAACTGATTGACTGACTTACACTGACGTACATTATAAATCGCTGGGTCTAAGTAACTTGTTGCATGTAGATTTTTAGAAATTCGAGCGAAGCCGCAGTCTGCCACCTAGCTGCTAGTTACTAATATCATCTTTGGAATTTTACTATAGAGCGTGCAATAAAAATAGCTCTACAATTAGTATATGAGATTAAACATTGTGATTACGATAACTGTCCAGCAGCAGCGGTGGAATGCGTAATTTGTTTCTTATTGCTTATTCTTGTTTTGGAACACAATGGACGTTATAAGACGTCACTACACAGCGCTTGAGTTCTGAATAAGTATAAAAAATATTAGCCTCTGAATTCCATAAGACGACAAAATTTTATGTAAAAAATAAAATAGTGCTCAAAACTATAACAATTATATCTACGAGTATGTTGTGTTATATCAGATTAGTATTTATTTTTTTGTGTTTGAAGTACTTATGTATGGTGTCTCTAGAAAGTCTTTGCATCATCGGTACAAACGCCAAGGGTCTCATCACTGGCTTGAGCCGGTCAGAAAAAGCTTTATGTATATGGTTTTAAGAGTGTAAAAGACATCGCTCGCCCACAACAAGCGGCAATGTTTTGCCGCGTTTTCACTCTTAATGAGCGTATACACGCTCACATACTTAAAGCTTTTCTGACCGGCTCAAGCCGGTCCCGCGTCGATAGATTTGGTGAGACCCTAAGGCGACGTTAGGGAGGTGAAGTTAGGGCGACTCACCTAAAATAGATGTTTTTTCTCTCTGAACATTAATGATTTTGTTGTGAAGGTTGAGAGGTGTCTACATTATTCAGACTTCCCTGATAAATGCTGATCGCATATGCCACGAAATAAATTATCTGTAAAGTAATTAGTGTTATCTAAGTAAGGAGTTAAGATTTACTTAAAAAGGTTGTCAACATGTTTTAGTTCCCTGGCTTAGGTTTTGCCTAAAACCTACTAGGTACTCAGAGTTATGACAAATCTATCTCAAGTTAGTATTTTATAAGGTGAATATCTTATATTTTGTAACAAAAATGCTGCAATCTTGTTTGCTGCTGAACTTTAGCTGGTAACAAAGTGATGCGAGTGACTAAATTCATACCGACTGTCTACGATCGCTTTGTTAATTTACGAAATAATGGTGCTTCTCTCGCATTGTTAGGACCAATTAAAATGTGAAAAAGCGCCCTTAGAGTGGGCATGCGGGCATATATGCAAGTCACGGACTCGGTACGTCAACATAAACGACCTTGAAGCTACGCGTAGAGCTTATCTTGACGTTCACTAGCGAGTAAGCGATACTGTTCATTCGCTTTCTGACCGTCACCGCCGCTAGCGCCGCAGCCGCTCGCCACCAAATGAACTCGATCGGGCACGCGTGCTGCTTTGTTTACAATACAAACCGCCGCGAATAATTAACTTTAGTTCACCCTTTAACTGTGGTTTAATTTAATAAGTATCCTACACGCAAAAAAATTACAACTACAACAATAAGTGAACATGTGTGTTACTATTATTGTATTAGTGGCTTTGCTTTCGTTAGTGTTCTTACTTACAATTTTTCACTATACGACGAAAGGAAGGAAATATTGGCAGTATAGGAAAGTGCCATATAGAGAGCCATGCCCTATATTCGGCAATTTTGGTGCTTCGCTGACTATGCGCCAAAGTTACACAAAAACGCTTCAATGTTTTTACGATGAATTCCGAGACGAAAAATATGTAGGCATTTTTCAAGCGAGAAGACCATCTTTACTATTGATGGATGTAGATATAGTAAAGGCAGTCCTAGCAAAGGATTTTGCAAATTTTAGTGATCGGATATCCGTTGCGACAGACACCCAGCGGGAGCCGCTGTTACGGAATCTAGCTAATATGAGTGGCTCAGAATGGCAAGAGATGAGGCACATTGTTACACCCACGTTTTCTTCGGCTAAGATGAAAGCTATGTTTCCTTTAATAGCAGACTGTGCAACGACATTCAAAAAGATTCTTATTCAAGAATCGCAAGAGGACATCGAGGTACCAAACCTAATGTGCCGATTCACGACTGATATTATAGGCAGCTGTGCATTTGGAGTTGATCCAGGGTCTTTAAGGGATAAACAGTCACCCTTCTTAATAATGTCACAGAAGATGTTTAAAGCTGATCGTGCTACAATATTAAAACGGTATTGTCGAGCATTTTGTCCACGACTCTTTAAGTTCTTAAATCTTAGAACATACTCGTACAACGTTGAAGTTTTTTTCACCGATATCATCAATCAAGTGCTAACAGAAAGGCGTGCAACTGGTAAGCAGCGAAGTGATTTTCTGCAGCTTATGTTAAATGTGCAAAAAGCAGAGACAGGATTTCCTATGACGGATGAATTAATTACGTCTAATTCCTTTATTTTTATGTTGGCGGGACTGGAGACGTCCGCAACTACATTGTCGTTTTGTTTATACGAATTGGCAAAAGATGTCGACCTGCAAACAAGATTGAGGAATGAAATAAAAGAAAGTTTGGAACGTTGTAATGGTTTGAACTACGAAGCTGTAAGCGGAATGCGCCTAGTAGCTCAAACGTATTTGGAGACTCTTAGATTGCACCCTCCGACGCCACTGACTACACGGTTATGTACAAAACCCTGCACATTACCTGGAACAGACCTGCACATGAAAGCTCGGGAAGCGGTTATTATACCAATTCATTGCATTCAAAACGACTCCAAATATTTTCCGAACCCGGAAAAATTTGATCCTGACAGGTTTAAGGATGATGTGAATCCAAAGGGTTTTATTGCTTTTGGGGATGGACCAAGGAGTTGCCCAGGTAATATTATCTGTAATTGATATGTATAAAGATTGTTTACACTATCTTCTCCCTTGTTTAAAAATTATGATCATTGTTTCGACTACATCAGTATTGTTAAGAACCCTCGTCCAAGTCGATGTTATTCAAACAATTTTAGGAAGCGTGAGAACATTTTTATTATAATTATTTTATTATATTATGACATGAGAAACAAAATACATTAATAAAATTAGCGGTCCTACGGTTGGGCAGCCTTGCTATAGGTACCTAGTCTATAGATAAGGTATCTGACCCAAATTTTTGCTGTATTGAGATTCCATATAAAAGATGAGTGAATTTAGTCAATTTGGATACGTACGTACCAAAATGTTATTATCGGGGTCAATGGCCAGCATTCTCGTAAATGCTTTGACCATTAACTTCGTTCGGTTATCGATACAATGATCGAATAATCAATTGAATGGATATACATAGGTACTTGATATTAGGAATGTTGCCAGTTAGTTATCATAATCATAACAATCTACTCTGAAGGATTTGCATAGTATAGAAATTAGCTGTAGTTGTCCATCAAGCTTAACCGAGTATAAGCAAGGAAGTCTAACTAATCGCTAATAAGGGGCCATACTGCCAACGCTTAAAGCCATATTGTTTCATTATTGTTGACTTTCGTGCTTTAGAATTATAGTCCTTATTTTTAGAACGATAAGGTACGTGATATCAAACTGTCATTTTGTGTAATATTGCTTAAGTAATGCTTTAAGCGTTGGCAGTATGGCCCCAGTATGTACGTTCTGATTTCGCAACGTTGCGTAATTTACCAAATATAATAATAATTATTATCAACTGATCTTGGAATCAAGAAAATAGTTACTGTTTAGTTGGTGTTTCATATTATAACTCGTTTTTCAGGGGCCCGATTTGCTCAACTAATGGTTGTTGCTGGTCTGGCAACTATACTTGACAATTTCGTCGTGGAACCGTGCGCCAAGACTACTCCGACCATACAGTACGATCCCAGAAGTGTGATGCTAAAAAACAAAGGGGGAATTTGGCTTAGATTTAGACCTCTATAAATGATTATTATGGACTCTAAGCAACTTATCCTATTGGTGATCGGACACTACTATGGCTATTTAATGTTTTTATTTATATCTCCTGTATGACACCTACGTACGTACAATTTTTACGCTTTAGTATTTCAGTATTGATAGAAATTAATGAATCGTAGGATAGTGTTATCTTATCTCGCATTTCTGAAATAATTTGTTTTTTGTTTATATGATTCAATCATGTGATAGTTATTCAATATATAAATACTTATGTTACTTAATATATGTAATAAGTTAAGATTATTTATTTATCTTTTTGTCTGCAGTTATCCGTTACGAGTAAATTATATTGACGATTCTCATAGGCATATAATACAATGTAAATAATTTGATGTAAAATGAGTAAGATTTTAATTAAGTGAATATTTTTTATGTGCATTGCTTTGGTGTAAGTTGAGAACACAGACATACTTTTCTTAAATATATTTGTACTTAAAACATAAATGTAATTAAAGTTTTGGGACTGAAATGTACCTTAATTGTATTGTCTTTAGGTATAATTCGCTGTGGATAGATACACTTACTGGTAGTGTAATTATGTGTTTTAGCTTAAATTTTATTTACCTACAGATATCATTGTTAGATACTATACAAAAGGTAAAACAATAATTACATACTCAAGTTTAACACTTGAACATATTGTTTTAATTTTTACTACACAACTACAAAACCGTCAAATTACCTTTACAAGTCCAATATTGATTGTAAATTTTTCCACGATTGTAGACCTAGAAGGTCAGCAAAATTATAATATTCGGTGCAGTCACCTCCAAATAATCCATAATTGGCTGGCTGTAGTAGCAGTAGTCAGAACTACTAAAAATTGTTTGTGGATACTAAAATAGAAATTTAAATACATTGAATATTTCTTTTTTAATCCCGGGGGAACTCCTTAATTTTCCGGTATAAAAAGTCCTACCCCGAGATGTAACCTACCCTATCATCAATATCGGTTGAAAAGATGAGCCGTTAAAGCGTAGTAGGCAGACAAACAGACTGAAAGACACACTTCGCATTTTTAATATTAGTATGGATAGTATCTGTGACAGTATGATTGATGCTTGTGCATTGATTTCCGATTACTGTTTTTTAAAATGACGGGGGAACTATGTACTATTCCAAGTAGCCTAGGTATGCTACTCTTAAGGCGCTCAACTATCCCCATGAAAAAAAATCACATGAATCCGTGGCTCTGTTGCAGCGTGACTTAAGGATAAAGCAACAAACTAATCCACTTGCATCCATACTTAATATTATAAATGCGGGTGTGTCTGTCTGTCTGTCTGTCTATCTGTCTGCTACGCTTTCACGGCCCATCTGTTCAACCGATTTTGATGGTACAGGGATAGGTTGTATCCCGGGGAAGGACATAGGCTACTTTTTGTCCCGGCATATTCAAGAGTTCCCGCGGGAATCAAAAAAACTTAATCCACGCGAACGAAGTCGCGGGAATCATCTAGTCTTTAATAATTTTTATTTAGGAAAATTGAAAAGTTACTCAGCTAGTTTATTATATTGGTATGGATTATTTTTTCTTCGACTATCCTAGGCTTACTACAGCCATATTATTGTACTACTACGCATTTGATTCAACTCATAAACGTTTATTTTTATCATCGTTAACCTGTTTAACAGTTTAAAACAAAAAGGTTAATATGAAAAGTTGAGATTATTTATTTGAGTTGAACGATGATGGACCGATTGAATAGAAAACATGTATTTACTGTGTGGGCCTATATAGCTCAACTTATCTCTTATTGGTAATCAGAGAATTACAAATTTGTAGGTACTTACTGACTGAATGTCAATCTTGTTTCGAATCCATACTAATATTATAAATGCGAAAGTGTGTCTGTCTGTCTATCTGTCTGCTACGCTTTCACGGCCCATCTGTTCAACTGATTTTGATGAAATTTGGTACAGGGATAGGTTGTATCCCGGGGAAGGACATATGCTACTTTTTGTCCCGGCATATTCAAGAGTTCCCGCGGGAATCAAAAAAACTTAATCCACGCGGACGAAGTCGCGGGAATCATCTAGTAACAAATAATCGGATTTATTAACTAATATTAATTAATAGTGGCTCGCTAAGGAAATCTTACAACGATATCCTTAGCGATCATTTATGGCTTCGTCAATATAGAAAATTAACAAAACTGGTTAAGCCGTTACCTTTGCTATATAATATGATATCGAAAACAATATAATAATTATATTATTATACTTACGTGTTTTCCGATACTTGTTGCAGCTTGCACCATGTCCCTACTCGTATATTTATCATCAATCATTATTCATTACTATAAGTCATCAGATCAAAATAGCTTCTGTTCGAAACGTATTTCATTCATTTTCCATTCAAATCATGGACTTATATTCATTTGCATACAACAATGGTTCTAATGGTTGTGTATTGGATCGTAGAGCGCGGGTTTCCTTATCTATGCTCTACTTCTATTAAGTAATCTGGGGACACGGGAGTGTCCCCGCCAAAGACGAGCCAAAGGAAACGGGGCACTACCTACCTTTTCTCGAAGCGTTTCGTCGAATTTTCGAACCGTCATAGCTTCGGTCCGAATGACGCTAGAAAGCTGAAATTTTCAGGATAAGATGTTGTTGGGGGACTTACCGAATATACCAAGTTTCAATTTTTTAGCATTTATAGTTTCAGTTTATTGATTACCTAAAATACGTCGATTTCGTACTCACTCACTGATGATCATCAACTGAAAAAAGGTACTTCCTGAAGTGCTAGAAGACTGAAATTTGGTATGTAGGCTAGAATTTGCATATAAACAACAGGAAAATTAAGAAATCTGAATCTTTTCATCTCCAACCCCTCGTATAGGGGGTGCAAATCTGACAGCATTTCCTTGTATTTTAGAACAGTCATAACTTCG
Source organism: Erebia epiphron (assembly GCA_963932025.1). Classification (NCBI taxonomy): domain Eukaryota; kingdom Metazoa; phylum Arthropoda; class Insecta; order Lepidoptera; family Nymphalidae; genus Erebia; species Erebia epiphron. Next base: position 35,549,120 of record OZ009948.1, on the reverse strand, counting down.
GTACGGAACATGGTAGAAAGCTGTAATTTTCAGGATAACATGTCGTTGACAGATTTATTAAACTTACCAAGTATCAATCATCTAGCATTCAGCTAAAAAAATCAAAAAATCTAGGGCGCCTGCCAAAAATAAATGAAATCCCACCAAAAACATTTCATGTAAAATTGGTTGCCAAAGACTCACAAGTGCATAATGCTTTCACTGTTAAAAAGTTATGAGATCTCTAATTAGAGCCAAGCCCGAAGGTGAGCTCCTCTTTGTGCTGCGCATCATAACCCACGGAGTCTGTCTCAAGTTCAAAGTACATAGTTCTAAATGCTCTTTACTGTGTACCAAACTAATAATATTAAATAACATGTAAGTCTATATATAAAACTTGTCCCTAGAACCTCTACATCTTGGTAAAAAGGTACGGCTTGGCCGTTTCGTATATGTCGCCCTAACTATTCCTTAATGACTTAAATGTTATGTCAGGAAATGTTCGACGAATATTAAACGGCCAAGCCATACCTTTTTACCAAGATGTAGAGGTTCTAGGGACAAGTTTTATATATAGACTTACATGTTATTTAATATTATTAGTTTGGTACACAGTAAAGAGCATTTAGAACTATGTACTTTGAACTTGAGACAGACTCCGTGGGTTATGATGCGCAGCACAAAGAGGAGCTCACCTTCGGGCTTGGCTCTAATTAGAGATCTCATAACTTTTTAACAGTGAAAGCATTATGCACTTGTGAGTCTTTGGCAACCAATTTTACATGAAATGTTTTTGGTGGGATTTAAATTTACCCAATGTTTGTGCTATTGTTGACGTATGATTTGATACGAATCGCTAAGATTTCGATCGTCTAGCCGGTAGCGTTCACGTCTCTGTATTATATAAAACGTTATAATTGTGTAAATTATGGAGTTGCATGAGTCCATAGATCTTTTCTAGCATAGCGCGCTTCAATCTAGACCTCACCATTTATTTTGAAACATTACCTGGAAAAAAATTCAAAGGTTAACTGGAATAGAATACCTCTATGTATTAAATTCGCCTTTGTACATTGTATTTTATGTGCAATAAAACACTTTAACTCAAAATCAAACAAACAAACATTCGTTGTCATCAAGCGCTAGCCTTACTGTAATAAAAATAATCAAGAATATTTTCCTACGTGCTTATATTAATTCATTGAATTAGAACTTATTCAAATAATGAGGCCAGAACTTATCTAAACTCCTGTTTTTCTTTTCAAGATTTTAGAACGTGAAGTTCTGCAAGCCATGGAAGAAGGCAATTTCATCGAAGAGTGTTTACAAGTTTTCGTTGACTTCTGCAATGATACATTAGCTGACTTCAAAAATTGTATAGGTCAGAGTAAAATAGCTACTTATTTTTAACTGCAATGCTCATAAGTTATCTTAAAAGTGCTGAACTAAAGTTATTTCAATAGAATGCTAGTGCCGTTTTGATGGTTTGGATGGATGGATGGATCATTGGATGTTTGTTACTCAATCACGCCAGAACGGCCGAATGGATTTGTATGAAATTTGTCACAGAGATAGATAATAGTCTGAAATAACACATAGGCACTTTATATCCCGAAAAATTAAAGAGTTCCCGCGTTCAAAGTCGAGTGCATCAGCTAGTACTTATCATATTTTATAATAGAAATATTCAGATTCTATTGATATTATGTTCTGTCATGGATCTTGATTCTAGTATTGTATTTATTTTCCCGTTAATATATTGAACGTATACGTTGTTACATGCGAAAGTCCTTTATTGGCGTTTTTTTTTAAACAATATTTTCGTTTTAGAGCCAAACGTGCCTGTATCGCTATTAGAGCGTAGATCAGAACTAGAGGTGCGCACACACAAGAGCGGCGAAATGCACCTATCACCTTCGTTACAATTTCACAAGCCCCCGCCAAATGCGTCGCTCATCGCATCTCTAGCCGACGTTCTGCATAATATCACCGCCTACAAAAGTGCACCCGTGCTGTTATGGAATGAACGTGGTCTCTACAGGGTATTATTCAGGTAATATTTAATTTTTAAAAGCTCTTGGTTTTCTATTGTAGGTACCATTGCCGACTTAAAGGGTAGATAAACAAATCGCAAATAGATTCTTTCTCTTCTCTAACTAATGTCTACTACCTGGTTATAACGTCCAATATGCCGTGAATAATATATTCCTCTTAAATCGGCTAATGAAAAATATTTTGAATACCATTATGAATTACTGTCGTCGCCTGAGCCTATAGACGGCCACTGCTAGACGAAAGTCTCCATGAATCTCACACATGAATCTCACACATGAATCTCCACAGCACTCACTAATCTTGTACCGCTTGCTTACGGCCACTACCTACCAAAGACCTATAATGCGTTTCATAATAATATAGACGTTGAGCTAGCTAAAATGAATAAGCATTCGCTGATAGCTTAGTATTTAGCGCTTAAGCGTTCTTGAACATGTCAATGATACCGATAACTTACTGTTAGTCATTCAGGTTTGAGTAGATTGAAGTGCATAATTGATGTTGTCATTAGAATTACTTACTAATATGATAAAGCCTTTGTGTTTCTGTAGTAAAGGAACACGTGTTTGAAACGTTTATTATGCATAGTAACTTGCTTTGTATTTAAAAAGATACGAAGTCTGTGAGTGGGACGTCGCGATTTTAATTTCCGGCTAAACTGATAGATACGGGTATTTTTAATCGTTCGGTGGGAGGCGACGGCTTTAATTACAATTTAGTTACTACCTAAAGCCGTTTTACCAAGCGATAAAGAGCAGCGTGAGATTAATGGGCGTATAATAAATGATATCCACCTAGGTCCTAGACCAATGGTGGATTACATTGAACTCCGGAGGCCATACTGCCAAAGCTTAAAGCAATACTACTCAAAATGACAGTTTGTTGATACGTACCTTGGCGCTCCTAAAATAAGGGTTAGAATTCAAAAACACGAAAACCAAAAATAATGGAACAATATGCTTTAAGCGTTGGCAGTATGGCCCCAGAACTAGAGTGCTGTTGCCACTGATGGATCCAATTAATGATTTTAGTGGATTGAGGGAACTGGCCTGCCTTTCAAAGTTCTCTATGCTTTGTATTTCTCACTGCTGAGAGTCGTTACCTCATTCCATTGTATATTTAATGGAAAGTTATTAATTTGCGTAATATCAAAACGGGCTCCCAGTACCTACCGTATTAACCTTTCCCAATAAGGGCAATCCAATCTTATACAGTTACCATTATTTGATACTACAGTCAAAGGCTAACTTTTACCTATGCAATAAATAGTTATTTGTTATACAAGAGTGAAAAGTTGTTTTTTAACCGCGTGCTCAATTTTGATGACCGAGCAAGCGAAGGATTCTAAAATTGAATCACGAGCGCAGCGAGTGGTTCAAAAATTAGAATCCTGAGCGTCAGCGAGGGAATCAAAAGAGCACGAGGTGAAAAATCTTTTCACTCGAGTGCAACACGTAACTTTTCATCCCACCTCAGCGAGGAAATGAAATTATTCTCGCGTGATTGTTGAGGGAGAAAGCTCATTTCCGCATTTTTAACAGTTTCAGTCAATTCTGTTGGCGTCAAATTGACTTTTTCGTCACTAGAATCACTCATTTTAGGTGTTTAACTTATTTTCAATTTCCTTGTTTTTAATCGAAGGTTTTAATTTTAAACAATATGACGTAAAAGAAAATGGTGCGCGCAAAGCAAATAAAAAAATCACAAGAAATTATACCAAAAAGGTTATGAGTGTGCATGAGGTTTTAGTTTTAACAAATTAAAAACGGTTGTATGGAAATTCGGCACCATAGAGGTAGAAGTAAATAGGTTTTAATGATGTTTTGAATACACAAACTTCATAGACGAGTGATATTTACTAACGTGCACACGATGTTCTAAATTCAATTTACTTTATCCTCAAGAGGATAATAACGGCTTTTGCAATCAGATATCGAAGCTTAAAAATACTCTTTCCGAGATGGTGGGATGAAAAAAACATTAATTTACCAGCTAGTGTTTGAATAGTGTCACATAGAAAACGAAATGGTCAATGAATCATTAAATGTAATAAATAACATTCCAGGAGTAGCATGCTTATCTCAATAGCTCAGGTATATTGTTAAGAGGCAATTGAATAATCCGATTCCGAGAAATCAATAAAGTGTAAGTTTTATCATTTTTATGCCACTGACGTAATGATAAAGTTTATATGACTTGTGGGCTCCCACTGAATAGCGAGTCGGCTTATATTATGTTCTGCGTGGGCTCCTAGCTAGGCATGTTAGCAACATTTTTAACTTCCTTAATTTAAGGCCGCCTTAAATAACATCAGCCATAGCAACTAACAAGAAAATCTCAAAATAGAGCAGTAGGTACTTGTATCCTTGGTTTTCTATATTCGTATTCCGGATAGTTATGTTTGTAAAAGTATCCCTTTGTTTTCCCGGAATAAAAGTATCCCTCTTTCTTCGTCAACATGCAAGTTAAGTTTTCAACAAGACCGTTAAAAAGTAACTGAGCTAGCTAAGCTTTTCAAACAAACTTAGTTAAGTAATAGGCCTATTACACTGCACTTTTCACACGGCCCTGTGGCAAGGGTGGGCGTGGCCGCTAGTTTTGGCGTTGCTTATTACAAAGCAAAGACTCTTTCTACCTAAATCTTATTACACTACACTGAATTAGGGTAAGGCTCCCTGTGTAAAGTGCAGTGTAATAGGCCTATAAGTCCAATGTATAATGTGGAATTTAGTGGTGAATAGTGGAAAATTTACTGAGTTTACATTTCATTCAAATCCATACTTTACTAATATTATAAATGCGAAAGTGTGTCTGTCTGCGTGCTACGCTTTCACGGCTCATCTATTCAACCGATTTTGATGAAATTTTGTACAGGGTTAGATTGTATCCCGGAGATTAGGCTACCTTTTATCCCGGGAAATTGAGGAGTTCCTGTGGGAATAAAAAAAATCTTGATCCACGCGGAAGAAGGCGCAGGAATCATCTAGTGTTTCATACATTAGAGGCGTGAGTCTATCTCTAACTTGATCAGTTTTTAAGTGAAATAAGTTGATTTCGTTTGATAGGTGCACGTCTTGGTCCCGAGGGTCGCCATCGGAAGTGTATCGAGTGCGCGCGTCTACGAGTCGCGCCCTCGCGGCAGCCGCATCGGTCAAAAGCGTGAGGAGCTCGCTGGCGGGCACCAAAGATTGCCTCTACAATCTACTTGTTACGTTGACACCTGATGAAGAAGGTGTGTATGCACGGTATTTTACTTACAATGTGTGTGTTCACAATTTATTTCATTTCATTTATTTTATTTGTTTGAAACACATTACAATATTTTCGGTTAGAACTATTGGGGCAGTAGTTTCCACACTAGGATTCCCTGTATCGTGGAAACCAATTGAAAATAATATGTGGTTCAAAAAGCTAACTGCATACTAAAAGATTACATGGAAAATCAAATCGTTTGTTGATGGCGGTAGACGGCTACAACGCTCTAGTTTATATGAATATAGCACTATTATGGCACAAATCATTTATTTTGACATTAGATTTACGAAGATATTAGACTCATTGCTTAAACCCTTATTACACCGCACTTTTCACAGGGACCCTTCCCCTGAATCAGTGTAGTGTAATAAACCACAGGGTGGAAGGGTCCCTGTTCTGGGAGATCGGGTGGTCCCGATCTGCCTAGCTGTCTTTGCGCCCTGCAGTCAGGGTAATGTAATAACATTCAGGGCGATAGGGAGCTCAGTCGTCGCACGACCAGCGTACGGTTCAGTAGTTGCGTTCTCCGGCTCGCGCGAGTATTTTGACAATTATTATACATTCAATCACAAATATAATACATCGTGTCCAAAGTAAAAATTATCAAAATCTTTCGCATATTTTATGTAGGACTAGCTGATGCCCGCGACTTCGTGCGCTTGGAATGAATTTTTTAGGTTCCCGCGGGAACTCTTTAGTTTTCAGGGATACAAGTGATGAAATGTATATGTCACCGTAAGATCGTAAAAACCGTTAGATTATAATATACCTCGCGAGATTGTGAACTGTCGAAAGATTGTGAACTGAACATACTGCTTACAATTTAACGCATTATTTTTCGGTAGATTATAATCCATCGAAGTAAAACCGTCAAATTGTGAAATACCGTGCGACGGAACGCACCTAGCGCGCTGATTGGTTGAACGGCATATGCCATGCGCCGCCATATTTGTTTGATAATTCATTTGTTGTCGAATGTAAACAAACAGTGTTTTGGTGATTGTAAATTGATTTCGTGTTGAAAATAACTCACAGCTTTAGAATTAAATATAAAACTGTTGTGGAAGTAAAATGACTCTATGATTAACCAAAGAAGTGCAGTTTGAATAATAAATAAGTTCGTATTAGTCAGACCGACCAATCAGGGACGGCCTTGGAACAGCTGACAATTTAACGCGCGGCAGATTGTGATTTAACAGTTTCACTTCGATGGATCTACCGAAAAATAATGCGTTAAATTGTAAGCCGTATGTTCGGTTCACAATTTTTCGACAGTTCACAATCTTGCGAGGTATATTATAATCTAACGGTTATTGCGATCTTACGGTGACATATATTTTATGTAGGACTAGCTGATGCCCGCGACTTCGTCCGCGTGGATTGACGTGTGTTATTCCAGACTATAATCTGATGTTTGACAGTAACGAAACCCATGAACATTTTGCATGGGAAAATCAAGGGAAAATGTATTTTCTTTTATTTTATTTTTTCGTCAATTGTCCAATGTTTTTAATAGTTATTCTGCTATTCGGGACGGAAACAAATACAACAAATCAAAAACCATGAAAATCGGTCCAGCCGTTCGATAGCATGGGTGCCTAGTGAACGATAAAGATACACGTACAACTCTGTTGACGTTCTCGTTCAGACTGATTTAGGGCCCGATAGTCAGTGCAGTGTAATAGCAACGCCAAAACTAGCGGCCACGCCCACCCTTTTCACAGGGCCCTGTGAAAAGTGCAGTGTAATAGGGGTTTTAGAAAGTGAAAGCTACACTATACACAAATAATTTTTTTGCTGCGTTAGCCGTGCTTTATGTTTCTTCTGTCATTGTTCCTTACTTAAGAAAACGGTCACCTATGTTACCGCGCTGGAACATGTTATGTGGAATACCTGAGAAGTCTGATCTGAATTTAATTTTTGAAGGGTCACACCTATGTACATACAAAAAATAGACACATCGGTGCCATTCTAATTTCTATCTCGGTTTTTGTTTACACAGATATAAATAACTGAAGTACTAAACTCAAGTATCATATGAGATAGCTTACCTATAGATACCTTACCTTATCTATTGTATAATAACATGTACGTGATATAACAAACAAATCTTTTATCTGCCAGAAAATTATGACATGGAGTGGTTCGTGGCTCGAACGCAGGGTTTGTACCTACTCGCTGCGTTACTCCCGGAGAGGTCAGCGAGTGACGTCGTATGGTGGGAACTGAAGAAGCACTCGACCCTTTTAGATGTACTACTGTACGCCCTGGAAAGTGAACACCATGGTAAATAACAATCATATTATCACTTATCTGTCACTCACTTATCACTGTCTCACTCACTTTCTGACTGCTTCATGACGCAGTCGCGGGTGGTCGCCAGTCAAACTATAATTTAATTTTCCAAGAACTTTGTTGAACATTATTCATTAACATTTGATTAACATTTGAACTTCATTGCACCCAAAACAAAATAAAGGAAATATTTGTTTAGTAAATTGAAATCTTGTTTAAACTTTTTAAAAAAAAAACGTGTGTGTCAGCTCCGACGCACGACTGGAGTTTACTCTTTACGAACGATTATAAAATATATAGATTAGTAAATGAGGGTAAATGAACGCATTTTTTATATTACTGAAAGCCTACTTGATACATTTATTTATATATTAACTAGCAGATGCCCGCGACTTCGTCCGCGTGGTTTAAGTTTTTTCCTCACAGGTACTCCTTAATTTTCCGGTATAAAAAGTAGCCTATATCACTCTTCAGGTCCTTAACTACCCGTGCAAAATACCCGTTGCTCTGTTGTGGCGTGATTGAAGGACCAACTCTCTATTTCACCCCTTTGGGGGTAGAATTTTCAAAAACTGTGAAACACATATTTCTTTGTTTTCAATCGGTAGCTCACATACCAAGTTTCATGGCTATTACTTGGGAAATGAAGGACTTTCATACAAATTTCCGACCCCTATTTTATCCCTTCAGAGGTGATAATGTTAAAAACTGTGACATACGTACTTCATTATTTTTTACCGAAAGCCAAAATACCAAGATTCGTTTAAAATATCTTGAGAAATGAAGGCCTTTTATACTAACTTTTATCCCCTATTACACCCCTTTGGGGGTAGAATTTTGAAAAACTGTGAAACACTTACTTATTTCTTCATTTTCAATTCGCAGCTCATATACCAAGTTTCATGGCTATAACTTGAGAAATGAAGGACTTTCATACAAACTTTCAACCCCTATTTTACCCCTTGGGGATAGAATTTTGAAAAACTGTGAAACATGTACTTCTTTATTTTTAATTCGCAGCTCAAATACCAAGTTTCATGGCTATAACTTGAGAAATGAAGGACTTTCATACAAACTTTCAACCTCTATTTCACCCCTTTGGTGGTGGAATTTTGAAAAACTGTGAAACACATATTTCTTCATTTTCAACTCGCAGCTCATATACCAAGTTTCATGGCTATAACTTGAGAAATGAAGGACTTTCATACAAACTATCAACCCCTATTTTACCCCTTTAGGGGTGGAATTTTGAAAAACTGTGACACACTAATTTCTATATTTTTAACCGGTACTCCACGTACCAAGTTTCTTAGCTATAACTTGAGAAATTAAGGATCTTCATACAAACTCTCAACCCCTATTTCACCCCTTCGGGGGTGGAATTTTGGAAAACTGTGAAACACATATGTTTTCATTTTCAACCCGCAGCTCATATATCAAGTTACATGGCTATAACTTGAGAAATTAAGGACTTTCATACAAAATTTTAACCCCTATTTCACCCCTTCGGGGGTAGAATTTCGGGATAAAAAGTATCCTATGTCTTACCTCGTAGTATGGGCTCAAATCGTGCCAAGTTTCGTTTGAATTCATTCAGTAGTTTCGGCGTGATGCGCGGCCAAGATACAGACAGACAGACAGACAGACAGACAGACAGACAGACAAAAATAAAAAAAAATACAGATTTGGTTTCAGTATCGAATAATGAGTGCCCTCCAAAAAAATTTTCAAAATATCTTCAATGTACAGAATTGGACCTGTTACAGTTTTATTATAAGTTTAGATTATAATATAATTATATTCATCAAAAACATTACATAGTCCTGGAAACATAAACAAGTGTTACCATGGAAACATAAAGTCAATAATGTAACGGAGATTGTTTGATTTTACTCTCCATAAATTTTCATACCCCGGGCTAAATATGAAAATCATATCTTAAGGAGGTAAACTTCAAAAACAAAAGTGATCTTTTCTCGGAAGACATTTTTTTTTAAATTACAGATTTACAAGAAACAGCAATGCACTGTGTAACACAACTAACGCGCTCTATATCACACAAACGACACAAAGATAATACCAAAGAAGAATCTTGTATAGACTTTCTGAACAATTTGAAGTCGCCATACTTGAATAGACCAACAGACAAATTCTCGGCCGGCGATAGCGCAAGGGCGGATTGTCGACCGGAGTATGTGGTTGAGGAAATCTGCAAAGTTTTGATGAACATTTACCGACAGCTTATGGAGAACAAAAAGTGTATATCTAGTCAAGGTATTGTCTCTATAGACCTATTTAATTAATACTCTGTTGTTTTTTTGTTATGTAGCTTACCTACCACTACAGCCTCTTAACGTCCCACTGCTGGGCACAGGCCTCCACTCTCATGAGAGAGAGGGAGTTAGAGCTTAGACCCACCACGCTGCTCCAATGCGGGTTGGCGGGCTTTAACGACTATTATCATGTTAGTGATAATAACCGGGACTGACGGCTTAACGTGCTCTCCGAGGCACGGGGGTGAAACACCACCAACTTCCTAACTCCGGGCTAGTACTGAGTATTTCTAGTCAGAAAAACCCAATATTAAATTATGGCCCGACCCGGGACTCGAACCCAGGACCTGGTCGGCCGCAGTCGGACATGCTAACCACTAGACCAACGAGGCAGTAGCTTACCTAATACTCCACTATATAATTAACAAAAGCCTTTTCACGCGATATCTTCATATAACAATTAACAATGATTTTTTAAATGTCTTTAATTTCTCGGGATAAAAAGTAACCTAAATTATTCCGTTCATAATTTTCTACTTGAATTCTACAAGCCTTGTCTATAACAGACAAATTATGAAAATGGGTGGATTTTGATCATGGGTAGTAGCTATGTGATCACAGACTGAATTTATATTTGAATGTTTAAATACCAATAGTTGAATAAAACAATTCCACTCGAAAGTCGTTTGTTTTGGTCAAGGATAAATCTAGCGTAAAATTATCTATGCCTTACCTTATGTATGTTAAGTATTTATGCCTTACCCTTATTATAGTATGCCTAGTACCGTGCAAAGATTTCGCTCGCGGAATTTATTGAATTTACTGTATCCATCCATGTATAAAATATTTTCAGATGAGAAATGGACGCTAGTGTGTTCCTGCCTCAGTTCCGTGCTCTCTGTCAGTGCCCGCGCTCGTCTGTACTGCGTGCACAGACACTTCACGGGCACGCTTCTGCAGTCGCTACAGACGCTTCGAGACACGCTCTCGTTGCAGGGCAAACCCGTCGACGTCATCAGGAATGCCGATAACGTGAGTAGGTTAACTTAAAGAAACCGAGAAATGGACGCTAGTGTAATTTTCTTGCCGGCTCTTTCAATTGAATCTGCTTTTCGATAAGCAGGCTGAGTAGGAGTTTTTTTATGTGTTCAATCGCGACAACGTTAATAACTACCATTTAATTATTTTTCTCAAACATGCTTGGAAATTTGAGCATTATTTTGACAACCTTGTTCGAGATAAATCAAAATTGCTGTACTGGCCAAATACATGCGAGCAACGGCCGGATAAAGTTGTATGAAGTCCACTTTAAATTTCAAAAATTGTACATTCAATAACTGTATTTTTAAATAAAATGTTCTGTCTAGGTACTACTTAGTTTTAATTTCCGCGCATTATTTGAGAAAAGTACTATACAAGCTTTGGCCACAACTAGCCATTGGTCAAAGACAATATATAAACCAGTTTAAGACTGTTCTCTTCATACATTAAATCAAAGCTCGCTAAATGCGCATTAAAGTCGCCGGTACCTTGTAGTTCTTCGCATTATCTGAGATGGCGTAACTGTGCAAGCTGAAAAATAATTAATAACGAACATAGCTATTGCCATCTAACGAGTAGTAGTTGAATCATCAACTCGATCAAACTTACCTAGTGCCATCTAACGTATAGTTATATATCCATGACTGCCTCGTTGGTATAGTGGTTAGCATGTTGGACTGCGACCATAGATTAATTATAATACAGGTTTATATATTGTCTTTGACTGCGACCGACGAGGTCCCGGGTTCGAGTCCCGGGTCGGGCCATAACAAGTATTGGGTTTTTCTGGCAAGAAATTCTCAATACTAGCCCGGAGTTAGGAAGTTGGCGGTGTTTCAACCCCGTGCCTCGGAGAGCACGTAAACGTGTCTGATTATATATTTTTAAAAAAAAACAATCTTGATCACTTGTTTTTGTGTTTTTTTAAAGTATTTCTTATATATGTTAGTTAATCTTGTTTTTTGATTCTTTCACAAGTCAGCCCTTGACTGCAATTCAACCTGATGGTATTTGATGATGTAGCCTAAGATAGTAGTGGGCTAATAAGAAGGGGTATAACGGCTTGGTACTTATAATAAACCCCAAATCGATTTCTAGGTACGCTAAATCGCTTGGCAGCACTTGGCTTCGCCGGTAGGGTTATAGCTAGCCATGACCGAAGGCTCTAAGCAGATCAGAACTCATGTGCATAAAGTTCTGAAGTAGGTAGACTCTAGAGTAATGGTAAATTTAGTTTTTTTATCAAGTATTTCTTGAATAATGCACAATACCTACTGTAAATATTTTTTCTTGATTATTACCTAAGTACCTACCTAAATTATATCGCCATCAACCAGACTTCTACTGTAATTAGCTAGCTATAAATAAAATAATTATCTATATTATATTTATTTGTTTACATATTTTGGAACCCTGCATGTCGATAAATATATTATTATTAGCTACATGGCTAAAGAATACCTAACAATTGCCAAACTTAACCTCAAAGATTAATCGTATAGCAGCAGAATCTCAGAGTCCAGAACAAGCGTAGGTCAGCAGTTAAGTAGCAGGATCTCGGAGTCCATTAGTCTTATCACGTTCACAAACAAAAAAAAAACCGGTTAAGTGCGAGTCGGACTCGCGCACCGAGGGTTCCGTACAAACATGTAGGTATATCCTATAAGTAAAAGTTATAGTATTTTTATTCAACTTATCTAATATTTTAATTTCAATTTAATACCTCTACGCGTTCATGCGGAAAGGGGAAGTAAGTTTAAAATTATTAAAAATATTTTTTTTCTTATAATATGACTAGATGATGCCCGCGACTTCGTCCGCGTGGATTGATGTTTTTTTTTTATTCCCGCGGGAACTCTTGAACGCGGAAGCCTATGTCCTTCCCCGGGATGTAACCTATCTCTGTATCAAATTTCATCCAAATCGGTTGAACAGATGGGCCGTGAAAGCGTAGCAGACAGACAGACAGATAGACAGACAACAGACTTTCGCATTTATAATATTATAGTATGGAGTATGGATATAGTATGGAAGTATGGATGTAACTAAAAATTTATGCTTTTCGCAATTTTTCCTTTATCTGTGCTATAAGACGTTGCTTCGTACCAAATTTCAAGATTCTGGGTTCACGTGAAGTGCCCTGTAGGATTTGATTCCCTTGCGAGTGTCGAAATTTGCAGCAAATAATAATAATAATAACTTTTTATTTCAGGCTTCAACAACCATAACTTGTTAGTAACAATCACTTAACCTATGTTAGTAAAAAAACAACATAAAATACCTAAACTAACCAACCCTGCTCTCAAACCTAAGCCTCGACACATTTACAGGTCTCTTTGAGGCCTCCTCATGAGAATGTGTGCACCATTCCAGCGCCTCCAGAGAGGGCTGTCCAGCTTAGTAGCCAACGTACTGAGGAGGGTGTTGGTGCTGCTCACTAGCCTGCACATCATAGACGCAGCACGCTTGCGCACGATCGCGTAGAAATCATCCACGCGAGCGTCCGCGAACATGGCCGACGCGCTGCAGTGTCGAGGCCTCCTCAGCACCGCCCTCAGCACATTGTTATATTGAACACGCAGAGCATTGTAGGTCCGCTGCGTATAGTCTATATGTCACCGTAAGATTGCAAAAACCGTTAGATTGTAATCCAACTAGCGATATTATAAACAGTCGACAGATTGTGAACCGTTCAATGTTCCGAGTGTCAATTTTTGAAATATTCATTGTATTTACGTTTTCTTGTCTCTTTCTTGAAGGTTAGGTTAGGGTTCGACATAAACGAAACGGCCGGGCACTTAGGTTTTATCGGGTTAATATACCGAACAGATTACAATCTACCGAAAAATAATGCGTTAAATTGTAATCTGTCGACCGTTTACAATATCGCTAGTTAGATTACAATCCAACACCCTTTGCAATCTTACGGTGACATATACACAGACTGCACGTGTAGAAAGACGGCAAAGCAAAAACGGCTGTAGATCTTTTGATTGTGTTAGCTTAGAAGTTTGATTTTTTCACAGCTCCAAGGGACAGTAGACCTGAGTAGGTATTTGATATGAATTCCAGCTTGGTACCTACCTCCATGTGTTCCTGAGAAAAAGGGTCTTGACACACAGACGGACGGACAACAAAGTGATCCTAGGGTTTAGTTTTTTTCCTTTTGAGGTACGGAACCCTAATTATTAAAAATATTTTAATTAAATGATATAACTAAAAATTTATGCTTTTCGCAATTCTTCCTATATATCTGTGTTATAAGACGTTGCTTCGTACCAAGTTTCAAGATTTTAAGTTCACGGGAAGTACCCTGTAGGTTTTGATTCCCTCGCGAGTGCAAGAAAAATCGAAAATTTGCAGCATAAACGGCTGTATCTTTTGATTGTGTAGGCTTTTAAGTTTGATTTTTTCACAGCTCTAAGGGACCGCAGACCTGATTGATATGAATTTCAGCTTGATACCTCCATACGTTCCTGAGAAAAAGGGTCTTGACACACAGACGGACGGACAACGAAGTGATCCTATAAGGGTTCCGTTTTTTCCTTTTGAGGTACGGAACCCTAAAAACACAAGAAACGCACAATTCACTGAGCCGGCACCATAGATCTTACTCTTACTAATATTATAAATGCGAAAGTTTGGATGGATGTATGGAGGTATGGATGTTTGTTACTCAATCACGCCCCAACAGCATAACGTATCTGGCTGAAATTTGGCACAGAAATAGATTATAGTCTTGAATAGGTAGCACATAGGCTACTTTTAATCCCGGAAAATTAAAGAGTTCCCGCGGGAACAACAAAACCTCGATCCACGCATACGAAGTCGCGGGCATCAGCTAGTTAATTATAATACCAAGTACCAACCTGGTTTATAAGTATATCGTCTTTGGCCGGCACCAAAACAAGAGGAAAAATTATTTTAGTGTATCGTCAGTTTGTGACGCCATCTATAGGAATGCAGCATAACTGCATGGTCCACTAGCTGATTATAACATAAGAATACACAGAACTTGTTTCAAATCATTCAATTAATTTGTTAAAATTAATTGAATGTAAATTTGCTATTTGCTTTAGTGATTTTATAAAATTTTTGTATTTTGATAATTTTATATAAATAATTAATACAAACTGAACCAAGAAAATACGATATTTCACCGATTTTACTTTAATCATTTGTCGAGCGAGCCTGGTAGCGCCACCTATCGATAGTATTAACCTAGAAAAATTTTTATATGGGAGTTCGCAATCTATACTTGGTTTATAATTAATCTATGCCATTGGTGGACTTACGTATGTGTGGCCGAGGCGAATCGTCCTTCAATGCCTGTTTTGCTGGCCGGCGCAGAAATCTACTACATCTATACTTACTTGATATTATAAATGCGAAAGATTGGATGGATGGATGGATGTTTGTTACCTACTCAATGGCGCCTGAAAGGCTGAACGGATATGGATGAAATTTGGCACAAAGATAGATTATAGTCTGGAATAAAACAGGAAAATTAAAGAGTTCCCGCGGGAACCGAAAAACCTCAATTCACGCAGACGAAGTCGCGGGCATGAGCTAGTACCATAATATAAGCGCTTGAAAATTCCATACAAATCGTAGATAACGTAGTCGCGATCGAAAGGGAAGAAAATCACGCAGCACACTGGTGGTAAAGTCCTGACTTATAAAAAACCCTTGACTTGTGTCACCAGGATAGTAATTGTTTTTACTGATTGTAGCGGTGCTAGCGGTGGTAGGTAACCATAATCAGTTTTTCCACGGCATCGTCTCGCTGCGTCGTATTCCTCATTACTGAGGGTCGTGACTCCTTTCCATTAATCAAATAATGAAAGGAATTTCCCTGGGATAATAATGCGGTGGGTTCCCAGTCCTTCCGCATACGACTCGACTCAGAGTATTTAAACTCTTAGGTTTTTGTAACGATTATTATAAGATGTTAGTGATAATAACCAGGACCGACGGCTTAATGTGCTGTCCGAGGCACGGAGGAAATGAAAAGGCCAAACTCAGACTTCTAAATTCGGTCAGCCATCCAGTTACCTACTTGGGTCAACGTTGTTTAGCAATCGCAGTCGACTGATATGCGTTGTCGCAACTAGGCCACTAGTCCCTCAACTGAACGGCTTCGTACTGGAATGATAAATAGATTGCAAACGCTACTAACAAATATTTTTTTTCCATTTACAGGAGCCGATACTTCACACTCTTAATTGGGTGCTCACATTGACAACATGCCACATGCTAGAATGTGCCGCGGCCAAAGAGCGTATTGCAGAAGACATTGCGACCTCTTTGGTTCGACTGTGGCCCTGGTGTATGATTACTGAACAATTGAGGGACACCATCATGCGATTGTTGATCACCTTCACTAACGAATGTCCGAGAGGTAATGCTAGTGAATAATAAACTATACTAATCTATACTTACTAATATTATAAATGTGAAAGTTTGGATGGATGGATGTTTGTTACTCAATCACGCCAGAACGGCTTTTTATCCCGGAAAATTTAAGAGTTCCCGCGGGAACCAATAAACCTCAATCCACGCGGACGAAGTCGCAGGCATCAGCTAGTCAGCTAGTATTATAAATGCGAAGGATGGATGTATAGCTGGATGTTTGTAACTCAATCACGCCAGAACGGCTGAACGGGTCTAGATGAAATTTGGCACAGAGATAGATTGTAGACTGAAATAGCACATAGGATAGGACTTTTTGTCCCGGATAATTAAAGAGCTCCCGCGGGAATGAAAAAAACTTTAATCGTGCGGACGAAGTCGCGGGCATCGTCTAGTAATATGATAAATGCGAAAGGATGTGTGTTAGTTTGTCCTTAAATCAAATCGCAACAGATCAACGGATCGACATGATGCCCTTCCCTAGAATACAACCTATCCATGTACCAAATTTCATCTAAATCGGTTAAACAGATGAGCCGTGAAAGCGTAGCAGACAGACAGACAGACACACATTCACATTTATAATATTAGTATGGATGATTAGTGATGTGAAATATCGTTTTTAGCTTGGGCAAGTATGTGTAGCTGCGTGGGCGGGCGCAGTTTGCTGCACGACACCTGTTCGCTCGTCAGCAAAGAAGCGGCGCGGCCGCGGCCCACATCCGTTCTGCAGTTCAGCCTTAGGATACTGCGCCAGTGTTTGCCGCATCACCATTGCAGAACTATCATTATAAAGGTATTTCATACACATGTTTATCTTTGGCGTCTTCGGTGTCTAGGATTTTTCGAAATCCCGAGGGAACTCCCGTAAATTTTCCAGGATAAAAAGTATATTGGAAATCCTCTATATTGGATTAATAAATTAACGTGTGACACATTTTTTCTTTTTACTAAATTACTATTTCTTATTCTACAAGATAAGTGATTAAATTGATATTCTTAGTGGTGATGATATATCACTCTCCAGGCCTTTAACGATATCCGTGTAAATATCATATTAAAGCGTGATTGGACAAACCAACTAACTAATACTCTTTTTCATTTATCATAATATGTGTAGTGACAACGAGTTTTGTTAAATAATCTCGAAGGAACCCTTTATTGGATAAAAAATATTATTTCTCCCATTAGATTCTGATTTCTCATAGATAAAATCATTAATTAGGTCAAATATTCATGAATATATTCCAGAACGAGGTGCTGACATGTATATGCAAGTTGCGCGCGCGAGGTAACGGCTACGGTTCCACCGCCGCGAGCGAAGAGTGGACGAAGCTATGCGAGGCGATGGCGCGGCACCCGGACGGCGCCGCCGCAGTGTTGGCCACTGTCTCGCTGCCTGCACTGAAGCCCACGCCTGCGAGGCTGCTGCCTGCTTTGGCGCACGCCGCTCATCATCACAGGCTCTCCTTCCTGCAGTCGTGTGAGTGGAACTTCTATTACCTTTAGTAGTGACCGGAATGGGTATACACCGGCAATCTTATCAGACCCGGCGACAGCATCGCTAGTATCTATGAAAAATAAAATAAAAACAAAAACTAAACGGACATAAAAATTTGTTCCAATTTTGGTCACCGGGTCAGATAAGTTTGTGGGACTTTAAATACTCAAAATATCTACGCTTGGAGTGCCGCGAGCGAAGAATGGACGAAGCTATATGTGAGGCGATGGCGAGTCACTCGGACAGCGTCACCGCAGGTTTGGCTATTGTGGCTTTACCGTGAGTTCCACACTTCCATTGGAAATATAACTTTGCAAACTTACCAGTGCGAGTGGAGAAGGCGCCATTGGTGCTGATTCTGTATAACACAATCTCTAAACTAAACTAAAATGGCAGCTTTAAATCTAGTTCTGTCCCTTTCCGTAGGAAGTGTTATGAAAGGGTTAGCAATATTTGTAATGCTCTAATTTTAGTTTAGTTTAGAGATTTTGCACTACAGAATCAGCCCAACTGTCTTTTTAAAAATCAACGGCCTTCAGATCGGAGTTAAAAGGATAACTATGGCACTACAACTGACTGAGAATCAAACATTGATATCTCAAATGCCTATCTATTTTGTCTGAACACCAGATCCTTAACAACTTCGCGGAAGTAATTGCTAG
Organism: Erebia epiphron; assembly: GCA_963932025.1. Taxonomy (NCBI): domain Eukaryota; kingdom Metazoa; phylum Arthropoda; class Insecta; order Lepidoptera; family Nymphalidae; genus Erebia; species Erebia epiphron. Next base: position 35,530,647 of record OZ009948.1, on the reverse strand, counting down.
TTAATTGCTTAAGGGGTCATAACAAAACAGATTATTAGTGTCCGAAACCGAAACCGAAACAGATACTTCCTTACAAGGACATTTTGAGGGAAAAATTAAGAAAACGTTAAACGTTATTATAATCAATCAGTCTTTATTTTTTAATTATTGTCAAGTTGTAAGGTTTTTAAAAATTGAAAAACAGAAATGAAATATTAATATTATTATACGGATACTAAGGTAGGTGCCTATGTAAGTACCTACTTGTTTAATTATAAATGTGTTACTTTTATTTAAAAAAAAAAACAATTAGGGACTTATGTAAGTATCTAACTGTACTTGCCACTTGAATACCTTGGTAATAAGTATTAAAATGGATTTTGAAACTCTGAATCCATATTATTATCACCACTAATGAACTATAGTAAGTACCAAGTACCTAACTAATGTTTGTTTAGGTATAGCATTAGCAAGAGTTAAATCAACCAAAAAAATATTTAGATAGTTAGGTTAAACTTGATTCTACTATAATGTATGGATTAGTTAGTTATAATGACTTATTGTTTTATGTTGACTAGTGACTACCTACTCTCATGTCATAACTTATATCACGTAGTAAAACTTACCAAATTCAAAATAAATCACACGAAAACTCACAACAAACAAAACAAACTGCAAACACAAGCCAGTCACTACATGATTAGGCACGTTGTCGCGGCGAAATTTCTTAGTCGCTTACTTGCTTGGATGGAATTTAACGCGCCGAACATGACTGATCACAACGCGAGAACTCCCGAATGCAGTTTCGGTTTCGGTCGTAAATTCGGCATGTTTGGCGCCGAAACCGAAACTAAACCGAAACTCGTTATTTTGGCGAAACTCGACCGAAACCGAAACCGACACCGAACTTTCAGTCGGACACTACAAATTATAGCAAAAATTATAATTAAAGAACTAGCAGTTTTATTCGCTATAATCCGCCACAATAGGTAAATCTATGTGGTACAGTGTGTATTCACCACACCACACAAATCTTCCAAATTATTCTCAACGCACGTTTCACTCTGACACCGGAGTATCTTCCGGAGATGTTGACTCGACAATAAATTTACAATCGTGCATTTTCGAGGTTCTTCCGCAAAGTACCGCCTGCTTCTATCCAATATGCAAAAATTATAATTAAATTATCTTCTCTAAGCTCTGTATCATGCAATTCAGTCAAATTAATAGGTTTTTATATTATTTAATATTTTTTGTGGCGCCAGCGGACCTCCTGGAACTGCTCTCGGGCTGCCTCCTGACTGGTGACACAGCAGAGATTGTCTCCGCCGCGAGGGCTGTATGGGCGTTAGCAGCCAACAACCACAGGGTATGTTACATTAGGGGCTTATCTATACTATTCAATCTATCGTATCATACTAATATTATAAATGCGAAAGTGTGTTTATTTATTGGTGTATCGGTTTGTCCTTCAATCACGCCGCAGCGGAGCAACGGATCGACGTGATTTTTGGCATGGGTATAGTTGAGGACCTGGAGAGTGGCATAGGCTACTTTTCATCCCGGAAAATTAAGGGGTTCCCGCGGGGATCAAAAAACTTAAACCACGCGGACGAAGTCGCGGGCATCAGCTAGTATTCTATACTAATTATTATAAATGCGAAAGCTTGGATGGATGGATGGACGGATGTATGGATGGATGGACGGATGTATGGATGGATGGCTGGATGTTTGTTACTCAATCACGCCAGAACGGCTCGGATCTGGATGAAATTTAGTAAAGGGATAGATAATAGTCTGGTATAACACATAGGCTACTTTTTATCCCGATAAATTAAAGAGTTCCCGTGGGAACCAAAAAACAGTTCACGCGGACGATGTCGCGGGCATCAGCTAGTCAAATAGAATACAAATTTTACTATGCACAGAAGTGACAGTTACTGTATTCGCCAATTTATGGCCCGCGACAGAAGCTTAGAAGAATTATGTATAGCGTTGTCTTATAGTCCTGTTCAATTTATAAAATACTTATTATACTGAAAAGTTTTCAAAAGTCTTAATATATTCACCACAAACAAACTTCATTTTTAGCAGGCACTAGTCTACTGATGATGACCGCCAACCATGCATCGCTTAATGTCATTTTAAGGCAGCCAATTCAAATGCGACGTTGTCCTTGTCAGTAATTGTAGTAGTAGTAGTAGTAGTAGTAGATAGTTAAAGTAGTACACTTGTATGAAGGAAGCTGTTATCTTATAATTATCACAGCGTCAATAAATACAGTGAGACAAGGCCTGCGCCCTTGATGTTTGCGGAAGAACCGGCTTTAAGGACGCAGCACCTACAAACCCGAACAACTAATCCATTACCATGCAAAATAATTAAGGCTTTTCTGCCGACTTCTAATACTACAGAATTAATTTGTCTATTCGATTAGCTTCAGTCGATTTTTTTAAGCTGAAGTGTTGATTAGTTTTCAATATTGTCATATACGAATAATTCATACTTAACTTGGTGTAAAATTTAACATTTGCATGCCAGAAATGGCTGAATACATTTGATCATATTCCATACTTAATATTATAAATGCAAAAGTGTGTCTCTCTGTGTGCTACGCTTGCACGGCCCATCTGTTCAACCAATTTTGATGAAATTTGATACAGGGATAGGTTATATCCCAGGACAGGACATAGGCTACTTTATATACTTACCGGAAAATTAAGGAGTTCCCGCAGGAATCAAAAAACTTAGTCCACGTGGACGAAGTCGCGGGCATCGTCTAGTATAAGTATCACCCACTGTACATGTATTCATGCAAATAAAGAATATTGTATTGTATTGTATTGTTTCTTTCTAGGCAAAGCTAGTACTACGGAGCGCAGGAATAACATCTGCGGTGCAGTCGACATTGCAAAGGTTGCAAAAGTATTCTAACGATGTCCAAATACAACGAGCGGTCGAGCTTCTCACCTACACACAGACTGTACTGCAAACTACCTGACGATACTTTGCATTTTTTACTGGAAAGTTCTACAAATATTTGCCTTTCGCGTGAAAAATTGTATGCCATCTAGTCTAGGCTGCGTGTACAAAGACTACATCCTAGTTGCTTTTGAAGACTGCAGCATCAGAAACGTCGTACTCAACATCAAGAATACAATTATTTGGCCTAAGTAAGGGATGTATGTTTTCCTTCAGTTCATATTTCAAAGGCAAAAATTCCGGGAAGTAATAAGCTTCAAGGTCGTATTTAGTGTCTTGAATTATATGACCAAAATTATGAATTGTCTTATTCTGTAGTTCTAATTACTATGTAGATACGTATTAACTTTGAAAATGTAATGAAATAAATTTTATTTGAATTTTATGACGCAGTTTATTTATTGTACTTATGATACTTTTACGTTGTTAACTACCTACTGGACCACTGAGTTTTTTAGCCCTAGTTTTAGTAGAACCTGCTTTTTGAACCGGTGGTAGACTAATATTGCCGCTCATGAAAATAAAACATATCGGGAGGCAAACAAATGAAATAACAAGTAACTTTCACACTTTGCTCCTCCGTCGAGACCTGCCGTCTCTTAACCTTACGAATGCTGAGACAAGTACAGTACAGTAGACTAGTAACTTTTGTATGAGAAGTGTGGAAGTTGACCGAATAGCCTGTAGCCACAAGTATTTCAGCACGGGAGTTGTGGAATACTGAATGAATACAACATTGCTATACCTAATCGCAGTGTTGGCCGCGGTATCCTACCTTGGAGCACGTGATTACAATTACATTTTAAAAGTTTCCAGATATTGATGTAAACGCTTTTTAGGGTTCCGTAGCCAAATTTGGCAAAAACGGAACCCTTATAGATTCGTCATGTCTGTCTGTCTGTCTGTCTGTCTGTCCGTCCGTATGTCACAGCCACTTTTTTACTATAAGACATAGCTATAAGAGCTATACTGTTGAAACTCGGTAAGTAGATGTATTCTGTAAACCGCATTAAGATTTTCTTACAAAAATAGAAAAAAAACAATAAATTTTGGGGGTTCCCCATACTTAGAACTGAAACTCAAAAAAATTTTTTTCATCTAACCCATAGGTGTGGGGTATGTATGGATAGGTCTTCAAAAATGATATTAAGGTTTGTAATATCATTTTTTTCTAAACTGAATAGTTTGCACGAGAGACACTTCCAAAGTGGTAAAATGTGTGTGTGTCTCCCCCCCCCCCCCTTCTAAAAAAATATATGTTGTACATTAATTACCATGCAAACTTCCACCGAAAATTGGTTTGAACGAGATCTAGTAAGTAGTTTTTTTTTAATACGTCATAAATCGTAAACCGCAATTTACCTTTCATTCAATCAACTCAAATATTTAAAAAAAACATTTAATTTAAAACTTACTACAGGTTTGTACGGAACCCTCGGTGCGCGAGTCCGACTCGCACTTGGCCGGTTTTTGTCATTGATACAAATCCACAGAAGTACAAGTAGGTCAATAGAAATTTCGCACTAGGTTCCATGCAGTTAATTTTAAATATATGTAAATAAAATCATTTAATTTTAAATCAGAGGTTATTGCGATTTTCAAAAAAACTGTAGTCTAGGCTATGTCAACAGGCTAACCATCTAAATTGCTCTATAGTAATATAAATTAGACAAAAACACATGAGTAACTACTTTTTATCCTCAGTATCCGTCGATAAAAATTTCGATGCATCCGGCTTATCAATGATTAAGTAGCTCTTGGTTATTTTGCTTCTATATCTTAATCTAGCTTCCTAATTATTAAATTAAGGGGTTTATTAAATTAAGGGTAGTAGGCAACTTATTACTCTTTAAGATAAATACAAATTATTATTGTCATTTATGCTGAGGAATCAAGGTGATCCCTCGGGAATCAAGGTGTTCCTCACAGAATTCTAAAGTAGGTAGGTACTTTGCTGAAGTGCGTCCTATAAACCCTAGGTAGGCTATAACTACTGCTATACCTACCAAACGTACCCAAGTATACTCATAGGTATATGTAAGTAAGAATCTCCTTGAATAAATTCATCTTTACGAACAAACCAACAAACATGATAGTAGGTAGGTTTGTCTATGTTTTTAACTGGCTATTGTGTATTCATGATGGATCTTCTGCGCCTACGTCACTTGATATAATGAATTTATTGTAAATAATGTGGGTAGCTAATAGCTATAGTAAAATAATACATCAGCAAACCCGCAGTGGACGGCCTCCTTTCCGGAGGTAAGCCGGCAATATTGGCACGTTTTGCTTATCTTGTTCCGCGGTCGATGGCTGACGTACCTATCCAATAACGTGTAGTGGTAACCTATAGCTGGGCGAGTAAAGTGATCGACGCGATTTTAAGTTGAGGAAGTATGCATTGCTTATTATCGCAATAAAACGTTTAATCTACGTCAGTTCGGGCGCCGGGCGAGTGTGAGTGAGATTGCGCCCTGCCGCGCGCTGGCCTAGTGTGTTACAAGACGCGCGTTGATCAATATGGAACAATGAATCCGCGAAGCGGTCGCCGCCGGTAGGACATCTGATCCAATCGTTCGGGACCGCGTCCGGCGTCTCGAATCCACGACGCCTTTGGCCCTTTCCCAGGGCGACGGTTTTGTTTGTGTTGTGAATTAGAAAGAAATGTTGAAATGTCACCGACGCTGTTCAACTTTCCACCAGAGAGCTATTCGGCCGTTTACACCAACGATGTTACGAGTGCGAATGTGAGTATGTTTGTGTCGGTGAGTGGCGATTGACTACGTTATCGGTCCGGTCCGAGGCATGCGTGTGCGCACCGTCAAGGCCACGACGGTGTACATTGGTGCATTCAACTCTTCTTTCTGGAATAGATCATAAATATTAAATAGGTAGGTGTTGGCAATTTTGTGAAGTGCCAACCTGAACTAAGTAAATAAGCATAAGTAATAAGTATAATAGTAAAACCACTTTCCTGTAAGTACCTTAGTAAAGTAGGAATCTAGTGCTGTCCTTTTCCACAAGGGGCATTATGAAAGAGTTAGAAATATAATTTTAGTTTAGAGATTTTCACAAAACAGAGAAGCAAGGAGGTTGTGTAGGGGAGACCGGGGATGGTTGACTAACTTTTGACTTAAGCTCGTATATCTCTGATGTTTAACTTAATATAACAAAAACAACAGTTGATACAGATAGAAGAACTATTCAGGTACCTAAAATACTAACCTATAACCTATATATTTATCATTATAATACTTATTTAGTTGATTTTCTAAACCCCTGACGCTTGGTCAACCTACCCCATATCCGGGGTAAGTTGGCCATAAGCATGGGGTAGGTTGACCTAGGCAGTAATCCCTATAGTAATCCGAATATATAAAATTGTTAACTAATCAACGCACAGCCTAAACCACTGGGGTTAGAAACATGAAATTTTTCCAGCAGGTTCCTTTTGTGACGTAGGCGCTTCGTAAGGAAGGATTTTTCAAAATTCCACCCCTAAGGGGGTTAAATAGAGGGGGGAAAGTTTGTATGAAAGTCAATCATTTCTCAAGATATTTTACAAGTTATTTCAACGAAACTTGGTATTTTGGCTTTCGGTAAAAAAATAAAGAAGTACGTGTGTCACAGTTTTTGGGGGGTTGGAAGTTTGTATGAAAGTCCTTCATCCCTCAAGTTATGATCATGAAACTTGGTATGTGAGCTACCGGTTAAAAATAAAGAAATACGTGTTTCACAGTATTTGAAAATTCAAAAAAGCAACAGGTATTTTACACGACCTGTACACGGGTAGTTCAGGACCTGGAGAGTGGCATAAGCTACTTTTTATCACGGAAAATTAAGGAGTGCCTGTTGGAAAAAGATAGAAACTTTTTATTTTATTATAAACAAACCTATAACTTTCTATTTTGTATGGAATTTGGTATTTCTATGATGTGGCGTTTATGCTATTATTATCGAAGATTACTCTTTCTAGGATGTCTTTTGGTACATCACCCCTTTCAGATTTCCTTATGTACGTATTCATTTTCTGTAAAAATACAACTGTAATTTAGTATGTGAGAGAAGACCATAATAGTGTTTACATTGATGATGCATGGTTAATCCATTAGCCCACACAATTCTTTAAAATAAGTATAAAATGTTATACTTACTTATTTTAAAAGGGTTGGTTGACTATTAGTCTACCTGCCCCGAACAAAATTTGTCAACCAACCCCTGACGCCATTTTGAATTTCAGCTGCGTATCATATGAAAACTCTGGCACTAACATGGAAGCAATTCTGTGTTATATAGAATAAAACTATCATATTAACATTTGGCATAACAACAACAATGTTTCTAACAGATCCATAGACACAATAACAAAAAAAGTACGAACGAAAAAAATCACTTAGCAAGACCTAAAATACAAAATGTGATGCCACTCACGAACGCTGCGCTACTCCGGCGGCTCACTTCGCACAAGTTAGCGGGTCGCAGGGAGGCATCGTCGTTCGTGATTGGTTGATCAAAAACACGTGATAGTGGCGAGTTATTGTTGATTAGTCTACCTGCCCCTATAGCCAACTATCCCCGGTCTCCCCTACATCTACAACTGAATTATGCATTCAATAGTCTAATTTTTTGTAGCTGTTTGTAACTACTTGTTTACGTTTTATTTTCATTTACAACTAGCTGGTGTCCGCGACTTCGTCCGCGTGGAGTATTTTTTTTAAATTCCCACGGGAACTCCTTAATTTTCCGTGATAAAAGTAGCTTTTGGCGCTCTCCAGGTCCTCAACTCGATCAAAAAATCACGTCGATCCATTGCTCAGTTGCGGCGTGATTGAAGGACAAACGAACAACCAAACACACTTTCGCATATATAATAGCACTAGATGATGCCCGCGACTTCGTCCGCGTGGATTGGTGTTTTATGTATCCCGCGGGAACTCTTCAATTTTCCGGGATAAAAAGTAGCCTATGTCCTTCCCCGGGATGTAACCTATCTCTGTACCAAATTTCATCAAAATCGAATTTCATCAAAATCGGTTGAGTAGTTGGGCCGTGAAAGCGTAGCAGATAGACAGACAGACACACTTTCGCATTTATAATATTAAAGTATGGAAGTAGGTATGGATTATTATTAATTATTGAAGTACCCATTATATTGACACAGGCTAAGGCGTGCTTACGCAGAGTTCATAACTCGGAAGCTACATCTGCTTTGTTCTTTTGTTTACTCAAGGTTAATAATACGGAGATCGTATTGGCCTGAGAGACCGTGGGAAACTTTAAGGAGGCTCTTGATAAACGATTTTTCAGGTTAGGTTGTCTTTGGTCTTACTGTGCTTTACCTTTGCTTCTTCGTGATTTATCCTACTTACTAAAACCTCCCTACTCCCTACCAGCCAGATGAAGATAGATGATAATATTTTTTATTGTAAAACTAATTAGATTATGCCCGCGACTTCGTCGGCTTGGATTAAGGTTTTATTAGTCCCGCAAGAAATATTAAATTTTCCGGGATTAAATGTAGCCTTTCATTCAGGGTAGGTATAACCTATCTCCATTCATATCATTTCATTTAATTTTATTTCAGCCAAATCGATTCAGTAGTTATGGCGCGAAGGAGTAACAAACATCCAAACTTTCACATCTATAATATTAGTAGGCATAAAAAGTTGAGTAAATGACTGGAACCAGAGGTGGAATCATGTAAGGATTGTCGATCAAATCGTTAAAGTTCCGCTTCAAAGTAAAATAAACCATAACAGCATTAGACTAGAGCTCAATTTCGTGTATCCATTCTCATACGTTTAGGTATGTACGATACCATAAACGTATGAGAATGGATACACGCAATTGAGCTCTAATTCAATGCTGTTATGGTTTATTTTACTTTGAAGCGGAACTTTAACGATTTGATCGACAATCCTTACATGATTCCACCTCAGGCCTGTGTCACTCTTGGTACTTGCGCGACGAAAATACCGACGATCGCGCTCATTCCCGGAATGCTTACGCAGTCGGGGCTGGCGCGTTATAAGCGAGCGACGTGCTAGTGAATTTAACGCTGTTTTCGTAAATATTTTTTTGAAAATATTTGTTTAATAGTTTAAGTTAAGTGTTTAGCATAATATTAATTATTTGTAGGATAAATAGTTGTAGACATTTAAACTCATGTATATATAATGGTCTATCGATCTTTAGAATTAGGTATAATGGCAAAAAGTCGCTGCAACCATAATTATTGTTGCGTGGAAGGATGCTTATTGAGCACACAAAAGGATTCAAATTTATATAAAAAATTATATATTATATATATTTATACAAAAATATAAGACATTATATTAAAGTCAAACAGCTATAAATATTAAAATAAATAATTAAAAATTACCTAAGTACTGTATTTTTTTACTCTTTGTTTAACGCGCGGCGATAATGTTTAATTTAGCTTGCTTGCGTGTTTTATCTATTTAATAATCATTATTTAGGCTATTAAAGCTAGCAAGCAAGTCAGCAAGTAGTCAATACAATAATAAGTAGTCAATAGTACTTCTATCACGGAACAGGTACAATTATTCATGTCAAACTTAAATGAGCCTCTTTTCAAGTAATTTTTTTGAATCGAGGCACGAGCTGTAGGAAGTACAAACGAGTCGCAGGGAATACGCTCGCCCTAGTTAGGCCCTTACTCCCTAATTCTTATTACACCTTGCCAATTTAGAGTAAGGGCACGGAATATATATTTATATATTTCCGTGATCGAAGTGTACCTACCTCTCCGAGCGAAATATTATGTTTCGCCGCACTGCTTCGCCGCGACGAATGACCTTGCAAGTTGCGTGCGTAGTGAAGAACTCACTGTGTAGCGACACACAGTAAACACAGTCGATCATAGTCAGAGTAGGTACTTACCAATTCGAAAAACCTACTGTATTGTTGTACTGTTTGCTGACAGCCCTAGACAAGCTCGCAATGTCGTCCGTGACGTAGGAAAGGGAAAAGATGCAAAGCAATACGGACACTCGCGCGTGGCGCTAAAGTTTAATTTAGCTTGCGTGCGTGATTTATCTTTTTAATAATAATTATGTAGGCTATTAAAACGTCGGCAAGTAGTCAACATCAAAGGAGTGAGACTTCTGTACGTCAGTACTATTATATTATTCTGTGCTGGAACTTAGTATTAGTATTACTACTTAATCCTTAGTGAATGTAAAACTAAGTGTCAACATAGATTAATACTGGTTTATATATTGTCTTTGGTGTCAAGCATCGAAATCAAGTCTCTGCTGGGAGTCTCTTAGCGCCATTTGCACAAGGCCGTTAAATGCGTTAGTAAGTTTAATTTTCTATACCAGCTGTCCTTTTCGTGTCAACCCTGAAATAAACATACTTTTACAAAAAGTGAAATTTTCACCATGCATCGTTCTGCAACTCGGCGTTAGGTATAAGTACCTAATTAAGGTTTGCCAAAAATGTCTTGGGGAAAAAGTTTAAAAGTTTACCAGCAAACCCCAAAAGTTTTACCACAGCATCGTACCTGCTTTATGCCATAGGTACTTGTACGAAGTGTTGTTACAATACAAATTCACAAAATCCAGTCTACTAAAATCGGACAGCAATGGTGAATGGAGATATATAGTAGGTATATACCGAATTTAAGCTTCTATCAAAAAGCGTCTTCATTTTGTGAACGGGCTCTCAGAGCGCAACTAACGCTCAACAAGGGTGTAGGTGTTTACATTATCGTATGTGACTCCGACGCTATTTACATAGCCTAATGTGCCACATGGCGGTTATTTAATTTATAATGTCCCGAAAACATACACGTACACAGGTCAATGTTATAGGTATTTAAGTAGGTAGATGAACGAAATATATTTCGAGTATGTATCTCACATACCTACCTATTTCAGGAATGGCTTCCATACCTAGATAAGTGCCTGATCTAACTCCCTTACGTTTATACATATTATCACCTATCCAGACAACAAACATCCATCCCATCCATCCATTTATAATATTAGTAAGTATATATTGCAGCGAAAATAATTATAGGTAGGTACCTACTCAATTAGTTACGTACTTAAAAATTCCTAATTTAAGAGGTTTAATTAAAACTGCCATACCACCGGCTCCTTGCTAGTTTGCCATGCTATAATTCCATATTAAGTGTGAGATCTATTTAGAGCATACTTTGACTTAGCTCTAGAACTTAAGACTGAGTTAAAATGAGACAGATTATGGTGATACGAATTACGCACATAAGTCCATCCCGATTTAACTAAGTAAAGCCTGAACAAAGTCAAAGTACGCTCTATAGATCTCAGCATCAGACGCATTTGGTAAATCAATGATCAGACGCATAAAAACGCACATTTATAACTCGGATAAGTACATATGTATAGGTGTGCGCGTCGGGGTATCGAACCCCAGGACGTGACGAAGACTCTTGACTAAAAGACAGCAGTCAGCAGTCTTAACCACTAAAAACTAAATTTGTTTTAATTACCACAGGTGGTGAATTCCAAACCAGCAAATACTCCTGATGGCCAGCTCTCACCTGTCTCAAATGTCAACGCGTCTTCAGCTTCACTTTTCAGCTGCTTTCATTGTGCTGTAAGTATTGATAATTAATCTGAAACCCGCTTTTATTGTTATTTTAAAAACTATTTACTCTCTAACGTTAGATTACATTTCCAATTCGAGCCGCATAAGATAAATAAATAAATAAATCTTTATTTGGGATTTCACACACAGAAAAAACAACAAAACAAATTACCAAAATAGAAAACAAAAGGAAAATAAAACTTAAAGACTAACAATCTGTGTCGTAGAAAATCCCAAAAAAGGTATCAAGCTCAGCGTAATGGTAATGGTTTTCAGTTGACCCCTATAGAAATTGGTATCCTCAAATCAAGAGTGAAAAAGCATCTTCTAGGCAAGCCCTCTCTACCTTAGGGTCTCCCCAAATCCGTCGACGCGGTACCGTTTTGAGCCGCGCTGGTCAGAAAAAGCTTTATGTGTATGGTATAAAAGGGTGAAAACTACGAAAACGGCCGTTTGCCGCGTTTTCACCCTAATTACCGTGTACTTCCGTTAAGCTATTTTGACCAGCTCAAGCCGGTTCGTTGTCTATACATTTGAGGAGACCCTTAGGCTGCACCATCACCTATCAGCAGGTTTGATTGTAGCCAAGTACTTAAGTATATAATTTTTAATATAAGTATAGGCTACAATCTGACTTGCATTTCTACTCATGAAAACGAGAACTAAGTACTTAATTTTCCGGGATAAAATACTTTTTATCCTTCTCCGGGATACAAACTATCCCTGTACTAAGTTTCATCCAAATTGGTTGAACAGAGGGGCCGTGAAAGCGTAGCAGACAGACAGAAACACTTTCGCATTTATAATATTAATATGGATATAGTATGGATTGTAATTGTGGTAACTCTTGATAATAGATACGTACCAAGTACCAACTACCACCCTCCCTCTATGCTAAAATAAGGTTGAACTGTGACACATATATATATTTTTTTCAGTTCCGCAACAGCATCAACGTTATCCGGAAAGAGAAGCATGCAAAGAAATCAAAAGTGAGTGTTTAGTATTATTCTTGTCAACTTACTCGTACGTGACCCCATGTCGAATCATTTTCCGTATCAGGAGATTTTGATAAATCGGAAAGTCGATACGTCAAAACACAAAGTAATTTGAATTAGAATATAGAGGAAAGGTTAGATTATAGAGGTTCAACCGTAGATTAATTATTGAAACTTCGAAAGCTGGGCATCCATCCAGAATCCAGATAACGACATGCTAGATGGGTCTCTCTCCCTGCACCGTATTTCTCACTGCATAGAGACGTGACATCTTGCCTTCAATGAAAACACGTGTGTCTATAACAATGCTGTGAACTAATAGTTTCTTGAACGACTCGAGTAAGAGTTGCTTAACCAGCAAAACTGACTGATAAGAGCTGGCGCCACTATGTCACACCACTCTAGCCCTATCTAACTAGATACAGCTGTAGTTAAAGGTACCTAGTTATACGTGCGTGATCAAGACACGCGGAAGCGTGTCCAGCCAAAGTCCAAAAAAGAAAGAACTGGCAGCACCGTGTGTAATATTACACGAACCATTTGGAGCCACTTTTGACCCCCTCATAACTCAAAAACTATTACACTTAAACATGTCAAATTTGGCTCATATATTGAGACCCGCGAGATACGTATGTGCTCCAAATTTCATAAGCACACCTCAAATGGTTATTTAGATATAAACGTCCAAAAATCGTCATTTTTATGATCTACCTACGGATAGATCAAAACTCTGACACGGGGCATACTACCATTGCTTAAAGCCGTATTATTTTAATATTGTTGACGTTCATGTTGTAGTGTTATAATCATTATTTTAAGGATGTCAAAGTACGTGACATTCAACCGTTACTTTGAAATAATACTGCTTTAAGCGGTGGTAGTAACTCCCTCGTCCACTTCCTGCGGCAACTTGCATTACATTCTACGCATAGTGCATGCACAACTAAATAAAACAAGAGTTGTTAAGTAAAAAAAAAACTCCTATTACATAAATCATACTGCAGGTCTTTGTTTAAATTCGTTATTTTGTGTTGTTAACTATTGAAAATGACACATAATTATTATTTTAATGTAAATAATAATGAATAATAATATAGTTGCATTAAAACCTTACCTTCGTATTCACGCATTTTGTGCAACGAAACGTCATTGACAGAAAAGAAGAAGAAACTTATTTGAAGTCGTCAGTTCAAGTTGTCAGTCATTGTGATTTTTAATCATTGTTTATAGTGTTGACTGTTTACCGTGCTTGTTTTCAATGTTTCACTAAAAACTTTTGCTATACTATAATATGGATTCGATCTCGCCGACTTCGCGCTATATTCCATGGATGACCATTGTTTGCAATTTGGGTACGTTACGTTGAGGTGCATAAATTGTCACCTGAGTGTAAACAGGATGCTAAGACCTGTTGTTACCATGGGTGGGCTCACCATCGAAATGATATTGTTGCACCGGCAGCTTTCTTGATAATGTAACGACAGTGATTACCTATTTAATATGAAGATGAATAAATCAATGAACTAATAGAAAAGTCCTATTACAGTGTAAAGGATTAATTGAATGATAGCAAGGCATGGGTATGAATTGTTACAGCGGCTGATTATGTAACTGTTATATTGTATATATAATTTCAAATATTTGTGAGATGGTGATAGTAAAACAAACACAGTTGAGTTTGTTGCGGGCTCTTCTCAGACCAGGGCACGTTTGGAACCCTCGTAGCTTTAGTTTTAAGATACCGTAGTTAGTTATCACCATCACGTCTTATGCTCTGTAAGCATGACGTTCAGAAGGTGTACTTTGTAGGTACCTATTTTGAATAAATATGTTTTGAGTTTGAGATTGTGTTCAATAATTTCTGTACAAAAAGAAATGATATCCCATCAAAAACATAAATGTAAAATGAGAGCCAAAATCCAAAATTGTGATATGTATATAATATATGCATTGGTTGTTGACTTCAGCGACAAAAGAAGTGAGATCTAAATGGGTGCCAAAGTTCAATGGTCAGTCCTGCAATTTATTTATAACAACATAAAATATTTTATAACAACTTAAAATATCATTTCTTCTTATAACTTAGGATAATATTATGTTGAAGACTAAGGCTTTGGCTTGGCTAGTTTTCATATACGAATTATAGCCTTCGCAAGTTGTAAAGCTGTAAGTTCTTATTTTATTCTTCCGAAAATTTAGCTTGCTAGTAGAAACTGTACTTTTAGGTACCTACTTAATAATAATTCGTATATGGAAACTAGCCAAGCCAAAGCCTTAGTCTTCAACATAGTATTATCCTAAGTTATAAGAAGAAATGATATTTTAAGTTGTTATAAAATATTTTATGTTGTTATAAATAAATTGCAGGACTGACCATTGAACTTTGGCACCCATTTAGATCTCACTTCTTTTGTCGCTGAAGTCAACAACCAATGCATATATTATATACATATCACAATTTTGGATTTTGGCTCTCATTTTACATTTATGTTTTTGATGGGATTAGTTATTTCTGAAATAACTATACACTTCAGCTACCTACTTCTATCTATCAGTGTCGAAATAATACGTGGATAAATAGGATTATTGAGACCTCCCTTTTGTCATATTATCTATGACCTATGTCATAAGAAAGGCTTTAACATAATATTACCTACCTACTATCATCATACTAAGAAATAATTAATTAATATACTATTTATTTATTTATTTATAAATATTATAAATATTATAAATGCGAATGTTTGGATGGATGGATGTTTGTTACTCAATCACGCTCCAACGGCTGAACGGATCTGGATGAAATTTTGCACATGGATAGATTATAGTCTGGAATTACTTATATACTTTTTATCCCGGAAAATTCACGCGAGAGTTCACGCGGGAACCATAAAAACTTTAATCCACGCGGACGTAGTCGCGGGCATCAGCTAGTACTAATATGAATGCGAAAGTTTGTTTTGTTTGTTGGTTTGTCCTTCAATCACGTCGCAACATAACGACGGATCGACGTGATTTTTTTTGCATGGTCATAGGTCTTAACTCTTAAAATAAACTTTCATGTGGATGAAGTCACCTCACGGGCACTAAATATATCGAAGAAAAATATTATTTTCCATTTAAAAAAAATCAATTCTATGCTATGCTACAAAATACGTAACATGGGTTGCCTAGCTAATACGATACTGTAAGACATATGATACACTCGGCGTCAAAAAAATCGCACCTTTCAAAAAATCTACTTCAAACAACTTTAAACCTTATAATATGACATCAATAATGAGGGTCATGTTGGATATCATTAGAAAGGCGATGAAATGGAAAACACAAAAACAATTCAATTAATTATTTTTCTTTTATCGGAACAGCACAAAAAAAAAAGTAGGTATATAAAACAGTAAAAATCCTTAATTAAGCTTTAATTTAAAACATTAATTAAACAAAAAAGAATACAAAAGTGATCTCAAAACTAATCTAAAATCTAGTGTTACCCCCCCTTGCCCTGATGACTGCTTCCATACGATCGCTTATGGATCTTACCAATTTTAAAATGTCTTCTTGAGGGATAGTGTCCCATTCCTCAATAACGGCACCTTTGAGTTCCTGGAGTGTCGTAGGAGCGGGATCATGAGACCGAACCTTGCGTTTTAAATGGTCCCATAGGTGCTCAATCGGGTTCAGGTCTGGACTTCTCGCTGGCCACTGCATGACAGAGATCCCAACCGCTTGAAGGTAGTCGCGCACAATCATTGCAGTGTGAGCGCGAGCGTTGTCATGCATCAACGTGAACCCCTCGCCAACAAAACTGGCATAGGGGACCACATGTTCTTCCAGGATCTCTGTGATGTACCGGTGCGCAGTCAGCGACCCTTGCCCGCGGGCACCTATCGAGCCCGGGAGACGCTAACAAGGTCGGTTTTGCCTTCGACCGACATGCCGCCCCAGAACATACAAGAACCGCCTCCATATTCCACCGTTTCCTGGATGCAGGCTTGGGAGAAACGTGTACCCTGTCTTCTGTACACTCTTTTGCGTCTGTCGCTTCAGAAAAGGCGCACTCTCGTCTCGTCTAAGAAGAGAACAGCTTTCCATTGTTCGAAAGTCCAATTGTCGTGTTCGCGAGCGAATTGCAAGCGGGCTCGCCGATGCTCTGCGGTCAATTTTGGACCCGTAGCAGCTCTTCGCGCCGCTATTTCTCTCTCCCCCAGTCTTCGTCTAACTGTAGACACTCACGGTTAGACGAAGACTGGTCTTCTGTTAGCAGTCTGGAGCTGCTGTCGCAACTCAACAGCATTTAAGAACCGATTTCTAAAGACGTCGATACGATGAATCGGTAGTCTCTCTCCGAGGTGTAGCGACGTCTACCAGACCCACGTCTTCGGACGTAGCCACCGGTCTCCAGGAAACGCTGGTACACTCTTCGAACCGAAAAACGGCTCAAGTTGAGTTGCCGAGCGACATCACTCTGCCGCATGCCTGATTGCAGTAGTGCAATCACTTGGGCGGCCTCATCAACAGTGGTCAGTGGTATCCATCTTCAAGGGTATTTTTCTTGGGAATGAGCTTCTCGTGTGTCCACTTCAACGGTTGGATAGCGAATGATCCCGATTCTCTCGGGTCTTCCACGCAGGCCTCCACAGGCCTCGGGGTAACTGATCGGGGCGATGGCCCCCTGCAGTGGTTTAAAACGCCGCCTGCGACTACAGGCGGGGCGATGGGTGGGACCGGTTTGGTCCATGGTGTCATGTCCGGGGTTGTATGTCCGGGAATATCCTGCTGCAGTGCGATCAAGCCCGCGTGGTGTCGCGAGCGATCTGCGGACTGCTGCAGGGTGGTATGACCGTGATGGGCTTCGCCCGCCACTCAGCGAGGTCGAGCCCGCCGGTAGTGTACCGATGGGCGCCCGTCAGCCAGTGGCGAGGAAGCAGTCTGTCCTAGGGGACTAGGTCTCGTGGCAGGCCTCTTTTGTCCGGTGGTCGCCGATGGTATGGCGCGATGCCACGCAGGTGCTGGGATCGCGCTCCGTCGGCGCGCGCGAACAGAGAGGAACTCAGGCGGCGAACGAAGTCGTCCAGGCTCTCCATGTGCAGGTCTCTGGAGATGACCTGATTCCGTACGAAGCGTGGTGCTCCGGAGATGGTACGGAGTGACAGTGACTGCTGCGCTCGCAGCGACTTGCGGCCCGCTTCGCTGGTTAGCGCGAACCACGCAGGGGCCGCGTAAGTGAGTCGCGTGCGAATGTACGTCTTGTAGACGCACAGCTTCGTACGGAGAGGCAGGTGGGACGCTAGCACGGGGCGGAGGAGGTTCCGCGCAGCGCGCGTCTGGTCGACCACGTTCTTTACATGATGATCCCGATTGATCCTGTATTGACCCTTTTATACCTACAAAACGTAGCGCAACTAGCGGCTGTTTTAAAAAGCAAAATTGTAAGTGTTTTCTTCTTCTTTTTTTGTGCTCTTCCAGTAAAAGAAAAATAATCAATTGAATAATTGTTTTTGTGCTCTCCATTTCATCGCCTTTCAAATGATATCCAGCATGACCCTCATTATTGATGTCAAATAAGGTTTAAAGTTGTTTGAAGTAGATTTTTTGAAAGGTGCGATTTTTTTGACGCCGAGTGTATACCTAGCTATTTCCTATCCTTTGAGGTTCACAAACACAATCATTATGTAGGATTCTGATTATACTTTTGACGTAAATCATATGACTTTTTTTATTGGAGGATTCTGGAATAATCCAGGATCATGCGCTTACGTTTGTTTGCGGTGAGTGACCGGGTGCGACCGGCCCGGGCTGCGGGCGTCGAACGCGCACGTTTTTTATTATCCTATGGGTACACAGCTTCCTTTCTCTCCTCTCTTCCGATAGTCGTGGCACTGATTGTATAATTCTCGCTATAGATTATCTCATCCATAGTTTTACATTGAACACCAAGTCAGGTGTTCAATGTATTCCTTGAAAGGGGCTTTTATGTAATTCTAGGGGTCACTGGGGAGTTGGAACCAATTTAGCCCTTAATATAGGGCTTAATATACAAGGGGGTGAAAAATATTGGGTGAAAACGGTTGGCTTCCAAGTTTTTGTTTCAAGTGAGCTGAGGTAGGTACAATTTTTTCGAGAAACCCTCGTCGATGCAGGTTTCCTCACGATGTTTTCTATCACGGTTGTAGCAAGTGATACCTATTTGATTGCATAAAACCACATAAAAGGCGTCATTGTACCTAATTCCAAAAACTTGGAGGATTTTATTCACTTACTCAGGTTATAAATAGATCTTCAACTTGAAATCAAATTTCTTGTTTACTAACTGATAGATATTTTTTGGTCTAGAAGTTTAAAACAGCTTTTCGAACTTCGAAGCTATTTGAAAATAGCTTGATAAGTCTAAACTTTAAGATTTTCAGGATTCCCTTGGACCAAATATTACCTCAATTTCTATGGAATCTACAATTGGTCTTTCTTTCGCATTTGACGGGCTGATTTCATAGTACCTACCACTAGGCATCCATTGAAACTAGAAACATGTCCTTGAGAATTGCTTGAGAAATAATTATACAGTCTTTTTTTTTTTTTTTTTAAATATATAGGTTAGCGCTTGGCTGCAATCAGACTTGCTTGCAAGTGGTGATGCAGCCTAAGGTGGAGCGCGCTTGCCTAGAAGATGCCTATTCACTCTTGATTTGAAGGTACCTATATTAAAAGAGGAGGGGAAAACGGAAGCCGGGAGGGCATTCCATATCCTAGCGGTTCGAATTAGAAACGAGGAAGCAAATCGCTTCGTACGAGCACGCGGAATTTCGACTGCGTAAGGGTGCAGACCTTGTCTATTATTCTGTGACCTTGTCGATGCCTTGCGGTCCGATAGTAAAAAGGTGACGGAGGAACCAGATCGAATAGCTCTTGAGCACACTCTCCGAAATATACCTATCCTGTAGAATACCGACAGACAGGCAACTTTGCGCCGATGTTCTAAGCTTTGCAGCTTTGAACTGACCAGCGCTTTGTTACCAATAAGTCTCCTGGCGCGACGATCCACCGAATCCAATGCATCAAAAGAAAATTAAAGCGAAATGGTGAATTAATCATGAATAGTAAGTAGAATAGCTGTTAGAAGATCACGTGTATTTCGCTACTTTCGAAATATCTGTTGTCGTTGTTTTAAATTAGGTACTATCACTGGGACACGTGTTTTGCGAATTGATTATAACTTTTCCCTCTGTTTGACTGGCGAAGACGTTCATTTCGCAGGTCAAACGATTTTAAAACGATTAAAAACTCTCATAGTGAAAATAGCTAGTTAAATAGATACCTATATTTCTTGATAAACCAGATTAGGTACGTAAGGACAATTATTTCAATCTCTACTAAGTAGGTACCACAGACCATACATAGGTTTACTACTCGGTGGTAGGTACTAATGCGCCCACGTTATACCTACTGAAGGATTTTTAAGCTACCTATTGCATAGCTTCTATCGCGGGCCTTGAGCGTGGAGACCGAATCCAGAAATTCCGTAACGAAAAAAAAACCTAACACTTTGGTTGCTATGACTACTTGTGTTGTTGACTTCAAGTTGTTGAAAATATAAAGGCGAAATAATTTTAAAGAATTATGCTTTCAATAGTCCGGGTGTCCAAGGGGAATCAAAAAATATCAATAGAGGTTTTTTGATTCCCCTTGGACACCCGGACTATTGAAAACATAATCCCTTAAAATTATTTCGCCTTTATATTTTCAACAAATTCAAGTCAACAACACAAGTAGTCATAGCAAGTTGATAAAAAATGCTATGCAATAGCTTTACCGCGGCAGTCTCCGAGTGCCACACGTCTTTTTTAGGGTTCCGTACCCAAAGGGTAAAAACGGGACCCTATTACTAAGACTCCGCTGTCTGTCTGTCTGTCTGTCTGTCTGTCTGTCTGTCTGTCTCCAGGCTGTATCTCATAGACCGTGATAGCTAGAAAGCTGAAATTTTCACAAATGATGTATTTCCGTTGCCGCTATAACAACAAATACTAAAAATAAAAAAAAAATATATATTAGGTAAGGGGGGTCCCCATACGATAAACGTGTTTTTTTCGTATTTTTTTGCTCAATATTAAAAACGGTAACAGGTAGACGGTTCAAATTTTCACAGAATATTAACTTGTATATTACCTTTCAAAATAAAGGGGGGCTCCCATACAACAAACGTAATTTTTTGATATTAACAGTAAACCTCTACAAACAAAGTTAGTTTTGAGGTTCATTAAAAAAGGTAATTATACCTACTTCTTGAGTACGGAACCCTCGGTGCGCGAGTCCGACTCGCACTTGGCCGGTTTTTATTTTTTTTCATGGATTTTCCCATTGATATAGAATTATAGTACCTATGATTTTCAACAAAAAACAATACATTTCGCATTCACATTGTGTAAGTTACGTACGACACGGGATGACTGTATAAAAAACTGATTTTAATAGAAGTAGAGATCGATATACCTACTTAATGTGAAATTCATAAATTATGTAAGTTTGATGTTTCTTTATGTAATCGCATTACGCAACCCAGAGCCAACCATCAATATTTAGTAAACTTTTCTAACTTGGAAAAACACTCTTTTTTGTTGACGTTTTTCTTAAGATCTATAGATCTAAAATTTGGAATAAGTATCTAGTCGCTAAGCAATGAGCTCTATACATGACGACAATAGATTTTCAACACCATACTTCATACTAATATTATAAATGCGAAAGTGTGTTTGTTTGTTGGTTTGTCCTTCAATCACGCCGTAACGGAGCAACGGATTGACGTGATTTTTGACATGGGTTGAGGACCTGGAGAGTGACATAGGCTACTTTTTATCCCGGAAAATTAAGGAGTTCCCCTGGGAATAAAAAAAAAACCACGCGGACGAAGTCGCGGGCATCAGCTAGTACAGAATATTCAAAAGAAAAGTAAAGCGAAATGGTGAAATCATTAATAGTTAGTAGTGAGATTTGGATGGATGGATGGTTGGATGGATGGATGGATAATATGAGATAAGTCTCAAGTATCTAAATGGTACCTACTTGAGATACAGAGGGTCGAAAATTACATAATATACTAACGGTACCTAGTTACCTACTTACTCACTCATCAAAATTATGTAGGTACGTAGTTGTACGTAGAAAATTAAAAATATACCTATCGTAGGATAAAAGGCTTTAGTGTGTAAGGTAAAGGGAAAACTTGAAAAAGGTCCAAAACTTAAATTACACTCAGGTTCATTTAAAAAGTAAGCAATTAACTTGTCTGGTTCAGCACCACGCAAATAATAATGTTCACAAAACATTTCGGACATTCAGAGCTATATCTGAGGCCCAATGGTCTATGCCAATCGTAATTTGATATCTCAACATACTTTTCGACGTGCAGGCATACTAGATATGAACCCCTTAAAGTTGGTGGTGTTTCACCCCCGTGCCTCGGAGAGCACGTTAAGCCGTCGGTCCCGGTTATTATCACTAACATGATAATAATCGTTAAAGCCCGCCAACCCGCATTGGAGCAGCGTGGTGGGTCTAAGCTCTAATTCCCGCTCTCCTATGAGAGTGGAGGCCTGTGCCCAGCAGTGGGACGTTAATAGGCTGTAGTGATGATGATGATGATAATTATGGTCTGTGAGGTCAGTGGATCTTCAACTTTTTCGGTCGTCCTAGGTAAATTGTTAAACGAAGGGTAGGTAAGCGGTAACCCATTTACACCCTATATATTATTATTTGTGCTTGTTAGGTACAAAATCCAGGAAGAGTCAATAATTATAAACTTAAAAATTTAAGAAATTAATCAAATATTTAAATGCTGAAGTTACTAGCTAAGAATTACATGGCTAAGCCATGTGTGTATGTGTGTGTAACTGTAGGGTATTTTGGTTTAGATAAGCAAGCAGGAGGCAGGCCGGTATAGTACTGGCAGAGGTCAGGATTGACGTCAATATGTCACGTGGTCGTATATACGAGTATACCTACCTAAAGTCGCTAGCGCAGAGCAACGGACAATGCTATGTGCAAACGCCATGCGCCAATGCGACCTTACGTTTGTTAATATTGTAAAATTACCAAATCTACCTTTATGGGTTTGACAAGGGCGAGGGGTGGATGGGTCAGTCAGTGAGTGAATCAGGACTTCTCTTTTCAACCCCCGACGCAAAAAGTGGTGTTATTAGTTTAACGTGTGAATTGAAGAATCTATGTATCTGGCTGTGGCCTTCTAGCTCCCAAACGGGTGTACCGATTATACATAGTTTTTATTTTATTTTATTTGAAAGGTCGAGGATCGAGGGTGTTCTTAGCTAAAAAAATCGGTTTAGCCGTTTGAAGTTCATCAGCTCTTTTCTAGTTGATGAAGAGATGTGAGCAACTTTCAAAGGGCTGATTGAATCGAAAGTGGATAAAGGGGGGTATTTTAAATTGTGAATGAGATTTCTACATTTTCCGCAAATTCTTTAAGTAGACTAATATAAAGATAGTGTTGGTACAATCAATAAGCATAATTATGCAGCTATAGCTGTGAGTCTAATGAGATAAATCCTTCCAAAAATTATTATGAATGTGGAACTACGAGTATGTTTGTTTGTCGTGTTTTTATTACGGATCGACGTAGTTTTTGCATGGATGTTGCTTAAGACCTGGAAAGTGACATAGGTTGGATAGTCTGTTGGTTAGTGTTGAATATCCCATAATATTATAATAGGTATTTAGGTAGGGTAACGTTGTAGATACTTTGTCTATGACTGATGTTCTCTTTTTTCGAGCGCCCTGCAAATTTTGTGTTAGAGTTAAGTATGATATATAAGTTTTATTAAGTATAGCATTTTATTTACGATCCGTGCTTCAACTCCACTCATATACCTACCCATTCTCATTCTACTCTGCAACATCTAAACTTATCATTATCAAACCAAAGACAGGAAAATCCGTCGGAGATACCACGGGATTTTTAAAAACCTAAATCCACGCGTCCATCATCTAGTATTTACAAGCTTTTATTTAACTTTCAATGTTTGTGGGTTAGTTTAGGACCTAAACTAACTAACTAACTAACCTAACCTAAACTTTAGGTCAAATCTTACCACTGAATGATAACAGTTATCGCCAACCGATTCAGCTGAAATTTTTCATACTTACATGTTCAGTTTGGATAACAATGCATGGTTAGCTAAGTGACGTCATTCTAAATCCAATATGGCGGACAGCCGGACACCCAAAGATGGACTAGTTATTTTTATGCTTCCCCGTGATATGGGTATTACTTAGGTAAAAGGGTTGGCTGAGAAAAATACGAAAAATAAAATGACGTCACACTAAATTAAATATGGCGGACGATGAAAGTTGAAAACAAGTTTCAAAAATATTTTTTAACGGTTTAAGACTAATTTTAAAAACTTTAATATATAATGTACATTTATTTCCATCATTCTTTTGTAAAACGCAGCGCAATATGGCCAAAAAGACTTATACGTGTCAATATTCCGTCAGGCGCTGTATGCTTTATTTTATCATACGTCAGCCGTCCGTTACAGCCTACAGGTTCATTAAAAAATAATGATATAAGTATAACTAGCTGAGAAATTTCAACGTACTTAGCTGAGTCGTACGAACAGGTTTTTGTACGAGTAGGCTTTAATTTAAGAATATATTAAAAATACGAATGAAATATGTTCATCACTTTTTGAAATTAGCACCGTTAACTGGCCGACAACGACAAGGGCGTAGCCAGGTACCGACAACTGCCCCCTCCCTCGTCGTCGTCAACCGATGGACGTACATTGCTGGACGTCTAACGTCGACTACATAGGTCTCCTGTAGGGTCCTCCACAAACCACGGTCTTGCGCCGCCTGGTTCCAGCGACTCCCTGCTACTCTCTTAATGCCATCATCATCCGTCGACCGTGTGCCGTCCGCCCACACGACGCGACGCACGACGCTACGCCTTCCAGTGCGGGTTCGCCATTCCAGCACCTTGGGACCCCAACGTCTCCCCCTAACAGGGCATAATAAGGTTACTTTCATTGAATAGTAATAGTTGATTTGTTGTCGTTTATATATCTACGTGTTACGAAATGCAGAGACATAAAAATCTTCACTTTTATAGGAGGATAAGAACCATTTTGCAAGTTGAAAGCGCTATTATGATCAAGATTGGCGGTTGAATTTTTTTTTGGCAATCCTCTTCCCATCCCTGGATGATCCCGGGTACGTCAAATTAGTAGGGACACGAGGATACACCACCTATATTAACCTATTCATATTATAAAATTTAAATTATTCTTGGGAAATACAGCTTTTCGCTACAAGTGGGTTTTTCAGTCTCATACAGTATACCTATTGTTTCCAAATAATTTGTTATCGTATTTCACAATGTGCCTACACATTATAATGAAGTTGTACGTCATAATAAGTAGGTATCGTGTCAGCAGTGGCGTGTACAGGGTTCGAATCAAAGGGTATTATTATTTACAAGAATGAGTATTGTGAAGTGTGCTATATTAAACTAGGTTAAGCTGTCCATTTACGTATCTACGGTCTGCTCGGTATGTTGATACTGTTACTAAGAATTAAGAATCTTACTTCAAAAGTATAAATCTAAATTATTTTTATTTTCATAAACTACATAAACCCAATGATGTGCTATACCTACCTATACAAAAATAAATATTGGACCGGCTATTTATGTATCACTAGCTGATGCCCGCGACTTCGTCCGCGTGGTTTAAGTTTTTTGTTATTCCCGCGGGAACTCCTAAATTTTCCGGGATAAAAAGTAGCCTATGTCACTCTCCAGGTCCTCAACTATACCCATGCCAAAAATCACGTCAATCCGTTGCTCCGTTGCAGCGTGATTGAAGGACAAACCAACAA
Organism: Erebia epiphron; assembly: GCA_963932025.1. Lineage (NCBI taxonomy): Eukaryota > Metazoa > Arthropoda > Insecta > Lepidoptera > Nymphalidae > Erebia > Erebia epiphron. The sequence goes on along the minus strand of OZ009948.1, from coordinate 35,505,205 downwards.
ACCAACAAACAAAGTGACTTTCGCATTTATAATATTAGTATGATTCGTCTTCAACTGCCTCGTTGGTCTAGTAACTGCCTCGTTGGTCTAGTGGTTAGCATGTTTGACTGCGGCCGACGAGGTCCCGGGTTCGATTCCCGGGTCGGGCCATAGTTAAGTGTTGGGTTTTTCTGACCAGAAAATTCTCAGTGTTGGCGGTGTTTCACCCCCGTGCCTCGGAGAGCACGTTAAGCCGTCGGTCCCGGTTATTATCACTAACATGATAATAGTCGTTAAAGCCCGCCAACCCGCATTGGAGCAGCGTGGTGGGTCTAAGCTCTAATTCCCACTCTCCTATGAGAGTGGAGGCCCGTGCCCACCAGTGGGACGTTAATGGGCTGTAGTGGTGGTGGTGGTGGTGGATAGTGGCGCTGTCGTAATTTGTAATTATTACTTTGATAACTTCCGTTGGTACGTACGCAGCTAATTTAATAGTGTATTTTTTTGAATTCCTTTAATCCTAAATGACTGCAAATTATTTAAGTTTAAGTAAGTATTCTACCCTCAACGATTGGGGTCTCCTCGAGTGTAACCTAGCCGAGATAAAAAGAAGTAACTAGCGGCCCAGCACTAATACTTACATAAAAATGATATTCACACAATTATGTGCTTTTGGGTCAAGTTAGGTCACGCATCATTACGTCACAACAACACAAGGTAGAGTGACGTCACACTACTATAACAAAATTATTCTTGCAAGCGCAACTTTAAAGGCCCATAACTTTTTCATTAGTTGAGACCACAGACCATGTTGAGACAGTGCTGGATTTACACATTTGCCGCCCCAAAGCTATAAAACTTTTGCAGCTCCTACTGACTTCTAAAATTAGATACACTGTTCACAATAAAACTTAATTCCTTTTTACCATTGAAAATGGTTATCAGATGCAAATCGCCTGAGAAGTATTTTTGGCCATAGCTCCGAGGATTTTGAGAGGATCGAGATGGGAATGGTACCAAGAGTTGAGAAATTTATCAAGACACGTGTGAGCGTTTGAATGTTGAAAATCGGCTGGTAACTTTTTTTGTTATTTCGAAAAATGCAATAAACGGGTTTTTTGGGGGGTGTTTGTTTACTAAATTGTTAATATTTCGGAAAAAACCGACTTAAGAAAAAATTAACATAATTTTTTTTTGGGCCAATATTGCCGCCCCCTCTAATTTTACCGCCCTAAGCTTCAGCTTTTTCAGCTTCTATGGTAAATCCGGCACTGAGTTGAGATATTTTAATGATTCATATTTTTGTTATATTTTAACTTAATTATTTATAAAAAACCCGGCCAAGTGCGAGTCGGACTCGCGCACCGAGGGTTCCGTACAAACCTGTAGTAAGTTTTAAATTAAATGTTTTTTTTAAATATTTGAGTTGATTGAATGAAAGGTAAATTGCGATTTACGATTAATGACGTATTAAAAAAAAACTACTTACTTGATCTCGTTCAAACCAATTTTCGGTGGTAGTTTGCATGGTACTGTACAACATATATTTTTTTTAGTTTTATCATTCTCTTATTTTAGAAGTTACGGGGGGGGACACACATTTTACCACTTTGGAAGTGTCTCTCGCGCAAACTATTCAGTTTAGAAAAAAATGATATTACAAACCTCAATACCATTTTTGAAGACCTATCCATAGATACCCCACACCTATGGGTTAGATGAAAAAAAAATTTTTGAGTTTCAGTTCTAAGTATGGGGAACCCCAAAATTTATTGTTTTTTTTCTATTTTTGTAAGAAAATCTTAATGCGGTTTACAGAATACATCTACTTACCAAGTTTCAACAGTATAGCTCTTATAGTTTCGGAAAAAAGTGGCTGTGACATACGGACGGACAGACAGACAGACATGACGAATCTATAAGGGTTCCGTTTTTGCCAAATTTGGCTACGGAACCCTAAAAATGTAGGAAACTTCTCCATTGCTCTACAGTTTCAGTTCTCTCTGTGTTCTATCGACTTTACTATGGGGAATGTTCCGAGGAGTTATTTAATGTAAAAATACTAATAAACCTACCCCACCTTTCCAGTTTTCTGATCGCAATTCGCATCTCACGTCGTAGAAACAAAAAATAATACTGCATTTGTGATAATAATAATAAAATGTATGTAATATAGAGTAGGTACTCACTCATTTTCTTTCACTATTTTTTCGTGACTTTCTTCATTAATAAATGCACTTTGTTTATTCATATTTAAAACACTTTGTACATTGAGGTTTTTTGATTCCCCTTGGACACCCGGAAGGAACGAATAACTAGCCTATGTAACTATTGAAAACATAATTCTTTAAAATTATTTCGCCTTTATATTTTCAACAACTTGAAGTCAACAACACAAGTAGTCCAACCAAAATCATCTATATATATAAAATTCAAAGTCCTGACTGACTGACTGACTTATATATCAACGCACAGCCTAAACCGCTAGGGTAAGAGACTTGAAATTTTGACAGTAGCTTCCTTTTGTAACGTAGGCGCTCACTAAGGAAGATTTTTTCAAAATTTCACCCCTAAGGGGGTGAAATAGGGGTTGAAAGTTTGTATGAAAGTCCGTCATTTCTCAAACTATATCCATGAAACTTAGTATACGAGTTATCGGTAAAAAATAAAGAAATACGTGTTTCACAGTTTTTGAAAATTCTACCCCCGAAGGGGTGAAATAGGGGATGAAACTTTATATGAAAGTCCTTCATTTCTCAAGATATTTCTCAAGTTGTATGAACGAAACTTGGTATTTTGGCTTTAGGTATAATATAAAAAAGTACGTGTGTAACCGTTTTTCAAAATTCTACCCCCAAACGGGTAAAATGGGGGTTGTAAGTTTGTGTAAAAGGCCGGCGTTTTTCAAGTTAAATAGCCGTGAATAGCTTGATATTTGGGCTACCGGTTTAAATTATGAAATATATAATTCACAGTTTTTATAAATTCTATCCCAAAGGACGTTAAATAGTCCTTCAATCACGCCGCAACAGAGCAACCGATCGACGGGTTTTTTTCATGGGTTCTTTTTATCCCGGAAAATTAAGGAATGCCTATGGGAATTAAAAAACGTATGCCACGCGAACGAAGTCGCGGGCGTCCGCTAGTCTTTTCATAAAAATAGTCTTTTTGTTTTCAACAACTTGAAGTCAACAACACAAGTAGTCATAGCAACCAAAGTGTTAGGTTTTTTTTCGTTACGGAATTTCTGGATTCGGTCTCCACGCTCAAGGCCCGCGATAGAAGCTATGCAATAGCTTAAAATTCTCACCACCTGGATGCATAGTTCTCTTCCATCGGTTGTTTTTCCGGGCCGTTTCTGTCACGTACCTGAAAGTTTTGGAACCAGCGCCCAGTTGCTGCTATTCAAGGGGCGGATAAACAATTTCTTTTAAAGCCGGCAACGAGTTGGAGGATCACATAATATGACATAACATTATATGATCCGCCAGCTCGGTATATTATATTCAGCTTGCTATATTTAATTGAAATAATGTAAGTATCCATTCTTAATTACGATCACTGACTGTCAGTTCATCGTTTAGATTTGTAATATTTTATTATTGAATTTTATTGCTACAGCCTGCTCAGTATCCTAAGTTGCTAAGCCATCTTTGGTGTATATTAACGAAGTACCTATACTAAGTACTTACTCCAGATTCTTACAGCTATCTTGATTGATTAGTTGAGTATCGTGATTCTTGATACCGGTAACCGGTTACAATAACATTGATCAATTAATTATTTATCAGTAAGATCCTGGGCTGCTAGTTTTTACCTATCTAGTAGGTTCTCTAAACTTGGCACATAATAACTTTTATTTTTCATTGAAAGAATCCATACTATTCATACTTCCATAGTAATATTATAAATGCGAAAGTCTGTCTGTCTGTCTGCTACGCTTTCACGGCCCATCTGTTGAACCGATTTTGATGAAATTTGCTACAGTTTTATGTGGTATCCCGGGGAAGGACAAAGGATAATTTTTATCCCGGGAAATAAAAAAAATTAATCCACGCGGACGAAGTCGCGGGTATCATCTAGTAAATTATATAACTATATGACATCAAACTACGAGTATATTATCATATTATTTACTTATATATTTAATTACTATTATATATTCAATTTTAGCATTTTTTCTGTGTCTTCATAATTGGATTTCATTAACCATTTATTAAGCGTTTTTTTACATTTGTACCGGGATATTTTCAAGATTTTGAGAGCTATATTAACTTTAGTGTAGAGAAATGGCCCAGCAAAATGGAAGAATTTACGTGCCGACTGTGTGCGCAATAAGGGGCACCTCCACTTCTGAAGGCGAGAGCGTGTGATCACTGTTGAGGCTGCTGACTTGTGGAATCTCAGCACAACAGATCTGACATATAGCTGTCTGACACGCAAATATCCACACTCTGAGTAGAGGCTGTCTGTGGAATAACGGAAGGGTTTTTTATAGGCAGTATTTAGAACGGAACGTTGTGCACGTTCCAGATTCATTGAAAAAGTTTTACCAGCTCCACCCCACGCAGGTAGGCAGTAATTTAGAGTTGATTCACAAAAGGATAAATAGACAAGCCTTATTACCTCTGGATTAGCCACATTCCTAAGCCTTTTAAAAATGAACATAAATAAAACATAAAGGTCGTCAAAAACTAATTAAAACTAATTGACTTTTCCTACACTAGGGCGATAAAATATTAGCTTACAAATGAGTGCGGCAATATTCACATTCATACAAGTGCAGTATACTATAATGGCCGCCATACACAACAACAGCTGTTTCGATGCTGCCATCGTTTTAGAGGTATTTTAATAGCAGGTATACTGTTATACTAGGTACCAAACGATAAAATGTTTAAAATAAGTATCATAAAAGTTAATTTTTTATAGTGTCAGTGTAGTTAGGAAAACATGTAAATATTTTATGTCTATTTTATCACTTTCCTTCCCCATGCTTTGTTACGGCGTTTTCATTTTTACGAGTTGTGCAATAAATTTAGGCTATTTTTAACCTATAAAAGTAGACTAAATTAAGAATCGTTGAGAGTTGATTCATTATTTATGCGATTAGAATAGTATAAGTTCTCTGCCTGCAGTCACGTAGGCTTTTCGGCACAGAAAAGGCGCGTGCGCACCGTAAATGTCGAAGGCTTTATGCAGTGCAGTGGTCACTGGTCAGTGGAGGTATATTTTACCTATACGGTATACGTGTGATTGAGATAGTCAGTTAGCTGCGGAAGTTATCTTAGGAATGATGGATTATATTTACTTTATTGCTGTTGAAGATTGTGCCTTACCTGCGATCGGGTCCTGAATCTTCTACTCATAGATTAAGATATAGGATTTTAGGATGTTGATTATTTCACGAAAATGAATCACCACATAGGTGATAGGCTTATTTTGTACAGCAATTTTGCATAATATTCAGTTTAAATACGTATATAATCATGTACGTAAGTACTTATAATATAGCCACTCATTAGTGAGCGCTATATGAGACTTCATCTCAGCTATAAATTAATAGACAAGTCATTTCATATACAAATACCTGAGTAAAATAATAGAAACTCTATAAATACCTAAAGATTAAATACACAGTATGGCCATGATTAAGGCATCTAAGTTAGTAATATAATTTAACTTTATATTACTACAATTTATATCTCAACTCACTTATAATTTGCTATCACTTGTGTACATTAAAATATTTATATCATACTACTAAAATAATAAAAGCACAATAGCTAAAATAATATGTGATCAAACTCAGATAGTAAATACCTTGATGTACTAATACTTATTTAAGAAAACTATGTAGCTATAATAAATTTATTCCTTTACCTTAGCATTAAGATTTTATGTGCATCAATTTTCTGTTTTGTTTCTATGTGTAGTTTTCTATGTGTTTTAGCTCTATTTGTATTGGTTTTATATTTTGTACTATTTTTCTATATGTTTTCTATGTGTATCTCTAAGATAGGTTTCATAATTATAATTATTACGCAATTTGTAAAAGCGTCCTATTGGTAAACGTGATTATACGAGCTCGTTAATAAATACAGCGACATGTGCACGCTTCAAAATACAATAAAAACCGGCCGCCCCCGGTCGAGTTACGCACTTCACCACGAGACTCCGAAGCGTACACATCTCCGCTTCCGCAACAAGAAAAAGTGTTTTATTTCACTCCCTCGCTGTGGCTCGGGTCACACCGATCCTCCACAGTGCATGGTCCATCGAGCGCCGGATAACAACAACCAGCGAATCAAGATCAAGATCTCAAGTCTCAAGATTCTCCGCAATAAGCAAGATTGAAGAGGAATCTACCTATCCCCTCAGAACGAAGTCTGCGGGCAGGGAAGATCGTTCAAGAACGCTGCGGACTGAAGTCGTCGAGAGGTCTGCCTAGCGAGACTGAAGAGGAATCCACCGTCGTTACGCGGGTGCATTGAGGCGAGCTCCGGGTAGCAGCCGAAGACCGCAAGAACGTCGGGAGGGATCGCTTCGTCGTCGCTACAGACACAAAACGTCGCAACTGCCACGCAAGGCGAAAAGGATTTCGACCACGGCTGCGGGGCTCCCCTACGTTTGGAAGACCGCAAAACCCGGAAGAGCGTTTCGCCGCGCAAGCAAGTCGACATCAAGAGCTTTCGTCATCGCAAGGAAAAGGACTTGACTCATCGCTGCGGGTGCATTGAAGCAGGCTACGAGTAGCTGCTGAAGACCGCGGCGGCTGGGGGCATCGTTTCTACGCGTTGAAGAATTCTCTATAAGCGCGGTTTACCGCGGCTCTCCCGCTCACCACCTAACGGTGTCAAACGGTGAACGGGCGAGTTAACGCCTCACGGCGGGAGCAGTATACCAGACGATACTGCCAGTTCACTTTAACCGGTGAACTGTAACAGTCTGATCGCGCCGGTACGGTGCACGTAAGCTAGTGGCCTCCTGGTGGGCCTGCTGAAGGGTTGGGCGTTCCTCCCAATTCCCGAGCAGCTAGTCTTGCGTGTGACCCTCTTCCGGGCGATTCCCACCTCACCTTACCCTTTTTTCCATCCCTGGGAGAGTGTGTTCTTCGGGACCCTCAAACAGGACTGCTAGGGCTGATAGGGCTGTTAGGGAGGTAGGGAAGTAGGGCCGTTAGGAACAAGAAGACACAGGACCCGAACAAGATGAGCACAATAGAAACCCGAAGCAAGAAGGTGCATCCCAAGGACAGGGACCCGGGCGAGGTGGAATCTGGAAGCTCATCTAAGACTGGGCAGTCAAGCAGTTCCGAACGGACTACAAGCACCGAAGGTACTACGAGTACCGAGAACACCACCAGTACTGAACAAACCACCAGTACTGAACAAACTTCAAGCACGGTACATTCCAAGAATGCTGCAAGAAGGGAATCAAACGTTAAGAAGAAGCCAACAGGATCACGTACGTCCCAAAGCAAACGCGCCGAACTTGAGGCGAAGTTAGCTCTTCAAAAGAAGGAAATTGAAAGGGCCGAAGCCGAAGCCGCGCTAGCCCGAACTCAGTTAGAGTTAGCACAACTCGCTGAAGACTCAGACATTGATGAAGATGTCCAGCAAATAGAATCAAGCGTTAACGAATGGATGAATAAACCATCAAACGAGACGGAACCGGGAATGGCTACATTAAGTAAATTACTCGCGAAAGCTTTGAAACAAGACAATAAACCAGAAGCACCGAGAAAACCACCTGCATATATGAGCGATCTACCACCATTTGACGGAGATCCGATTAACTGGATACCTTTCATAAAACATTACACAAGCACCGCCTCCTATTTCATCGATATTGAAAACATAGCAAGAATAAGAAAGTCACTCAAAGGTCGCGGAAAAGAAGCAGTGAAGTCACTTTTATATACCAGTTCAACGCCAGAGAGCATATTAAAAGAATTAGAAAGGAGATTTGGCCAACCAAATTATATTATAAAAGGATTAATCGCAGAACTGCACAAATTACCAAAAATGACGGAGGACATGAAAGGAATTGGTACTTTCGCCAGCGCCGTCTTCAACACAGTAGACACAATAAAGCAATTAGACCAACTCGAATATTTATATTCAACAGAAATATCCGACAAGATAATAGACAAAATGAGCACATTAGTCAGATTTAGATGGCAAGAATTCAAATCAAACAGAAGAAAAGAACCAATGCTAAATTTATTATCAGAATTCTTAACAAAAATCTCAAATGACTTCGACGAACCGGGCCCAAGTGACCGACCGAGGATAAAATCTGAAGCAAACAAATCTCGCCCAATAAGGAGAGCACGTGTAAACATAGCCCAACACGATGAAAGCGACTCTGACTCGTCATATGATAGTGAATTTGAGGAAGAGATGCAGATCGTTTTGGCCGCATCAGCAGTGCAAAACGAAAAATGCCTTTTATGTGAACAAGCTCACGACATTTCAAAATGCGATAAATTTTTAAATGAATCCATAAAAGATAGATGGGAAACCGTCAAGAGATTAAAAATTTGCTTCAAATGCTTAAAAATAAACCATAGACACTTATCATGCAAATCGAAACCATGCGGCAAAGATGGATGTATTAGAAGACACCATGAATTATTACATCAAGAAAAATCAAACCCAGAACCTAGCAAGATAGTATCAGTAAACCACATAGGCACCTCACGAGCCTACTTAAAGATTATACCCGTCGAATTGAACGGACCGAATGGGTCAGCAACAGTTATGGCCTTACTAGACGAAGGATCAACGGTAACCCTATTATTGGAAGACATAGCAAACCACGTAGGAGCTACGGGACCGAGTAAAAGTTTATTACTCGAAGGCATAAGCGGGCATCAAATAACAGAGCAATCAAAACACATCAAATTAAGAATAAAAGGCCTATTTGCAAGAAATTACGAAGACCTGCAAGCGCACACAGTTAAAAAATTAAACCTTCGGCCTCAATCCGTGAGAAAGGAAGACATCGCCGACTGTCCCCATCTAGCAGAAATAGAAGATCAATTGATATATGACGGAGCGCCACCAACTTTATTAATAGGCCAGGACAATTGGCATCTCATAGTCACAAGAGACATAAAGGCTGGTTCATCTTCAAAGCCTGTGGCATCGCTGACCAGCCTAGGTTGGATATTGCACGGTTGCAAAACCGAATCAACCAAACCAGTATTTTTTATAAACCACACCTACGATAAATCAGAAGAAATCGATGAATTAATAAAGACTCACTTCAGCCTGGATTCACTAGGGATAACTCCGGAAAAACCGGTTAATGATCCGGAGCAACGAGCCATAGATATTTTGAAAAGAACGACTCACAGATTACCAGAAGGCAGATTTGAATGTGGACTGCTGTGGAAAACCGACAAAGAAGTAATGCCTTTGAACCGCAATAACGCCTTACGTCGCCTGAAAGGCATAGAAAACAAATTTGAAAAAAACAAAGATTTTAAAGTCGACTACACCAAACAAATATTAAACCTATTATCAAGCGGCTACGCCGAACTTGCCAACGATAAACCCACATCACCCAGAACTTGGTATTTACCACATTTTGCCGTTGTACACCCGCAGAAAGGCAAACTAAGAGTTGTATTCGACGCAGCCGAGCGAACAAATGGAAAAAGCCTTAACGACGCATTACTGTCTGGACCCGACCTACTGCAATCACTATTCGGCGTACTAATTAGATTCAGACAAGGCTCTGTCGCCGTAGCAGCCGACATTAAAGAAATGTTTTTAAGAATAATAATACGCGAAGAAGATAGAGACAGTCTCCGATTCCTCTGGCGAGAAAACGAATCCGATGCCGAACCAAAAGAATACAGAATGAAATCCCTAATCTTCGGAGCAACATCATCACCCTGTTCGGCAATCTACGTAAAAAATAGAAATGCACAAGATTTCAAAGATAAATACCCAGAAGCTGTAAATTCCATATTGAGATGTCACTACATGGATGACTACCTGCAAAGCTTTGCCACCACTGAAGAAGCATCAAGAATAAGTCAAGAAGTAGACTTGATTCACAAAAGCGGCGGTTTTGAATTAAGAGGTTGGACTTCAAACCATCCTTCTGCCATAAAAGATCTGGCAACCGACCAGCCAGATCATGTACAAATATGCCAACAAGAAGAGTACGGCAAGACACTAGGAATGTTGTGGCAAATCAGCAATGACGCTTTAAAATTTACCCTCAACCTGCGCAACACTCCAGACGACGTAATTCATGGTATACGTCTACCAACCAAACGAGAAGTCGCAAGCGCCGTGATGTCAGTATTCGACCCTATGGGCCTGGCTACTCCGATACTTATACAAGGAAAAGTCATAATACAACAACTATGGCGCACAGGCATAAGCTGGGACGAACCCATCCCAGAGAACATGGCTCAATCGTGGACAGATTGGTTAGAAAGCCTAGAATCATTAGAAGAACTCAACATACCCCGATGCTCAGACTCGCTTAACGAGGGGGAGCTGCACACATTCGTGGACGCCAGCGAAAGCATCTACGCAGCCGCTACGTACTGGCGCACCGTAAAGAACAACAAAGTCAAAATAAAACTAATAGCAGCAAAGGCGAAAGTAGCCCCGCTTAAACCAATATCGATACCGCGGCTAGAACTCCAAGCTGCCTTATTAGGCTGCCGCCTGGCTTCAAGTATTCAAAACGAAATGGACGCCGAAATAAAGAAGAAATATTACTGGTCAGATTCGCGAACAGTGTTAGCGTGGATTAAATCCGACCCGCGCACATACAAAACCTTCGTCGCACATCGATTGGCCGAAATAGAAGACCTCTCAAAAACGTGTGAATGGAGATATGTGCCCACCAAACTTAACGTCGCCGACGATGCCACTAGATCTCCACCGAAAAATTTTAACATCGATCACCGATGGTTTAATGGCCCCGAATTCTTATTACTTGACGCCGACGAATGGCCCGAAGATCGAAGCAAACGATCACCATCACCAACAGGCGAAGAGAGAACACAAACTATCGCCACCGTTCGACATTCTGAAATACCAATGCCTGACGTAAAAAGATTCTCGACATGGACTAGATTCGTCCGCGCCACGGCACGCTTTCTCCAAAGTGCGGACCGCTTTAAATCCCTTCTAAGCAAAACCGAGTAGGTGACCACCACCAAACAAATCAAGAAAGATGTGATTTGGAAACCATACAGGCCAAAGAAAAACAAGTTACAAAAAACAACTCCAGAACTAAATCAACCAGCACCAGATAACCCAAACAGGATTAAGTTGACAAACGATTACTTAGAAAAGGCACAAAAACTGATTATTCAAAGAATGCAAAACGACAGTTTCCACGCTGAGATAAAATGTTTGAAAGATAATCAACGTTTGAATAAAGATTCGCGACTAAAAAGACTCACCGTCATTTTAGACGAAGGTATCATGTACCTGGAAACTCGATTATCAGCCGCAAACGTTTTGATATACACCTACAAGAAACCAATCATACTGGACGGCAAGCATCCTATCACTCGACTGATAATTCACCACTATCACCGAGAGTACAAGCATGGCAATCATAACACCGTCATGAATGAAATACGCCAAAGATACTACGTAACGTCACTTCGAACAACAGTGAAGATGATAGCAAGAGAATGCCAATGGTGTAAGACACACAAAGCAGTACCCACCGTAACTCCCATCGGAGACCTGCCAGCCGAACGTCTGAAACATAAGCAGCATCCGTTCACATGTACTGCAGTGGACTACTTTGGCCCAATAACCATAACTATCGGAAGGAAAACCGATAAACGATGGGTAGCGCTGTATACCTGCCTCACTACTCGCGCCGTACATTTGGAAATCGCTACATCACTATCATCCGATAACATGATACTCACATTAAGGCGAATGATAGCACGCCGCGGGAAACCTAAAATCATGTACAGCGACAATGGGACGAATTTTGTGGGAGCTAACAAAGAGCTTCAAGCTGAATTCGACGAAATGAAAGAAAAGACAGAGGAAAAAGGAATTCAATGGAAATTCATACCACCTGGAGCCCCACATATGGGAGGAGCTTGGGAAAGATTAGTACGATCCGTGAAAACTGCATTAATAGCTACACTTAATACGCGGCATCCACGAGAAGAAATCCTTCATACTTTACTCCTGGAAGCAGAACACCTAATTAATTCGAGACCAATAACAGAGATCTCATTAGACCCCGACGATCAAGAGAGTCTAACTCCCAACCATTTCCTTATCGGAAGATCGAGCGGTGCCTACTCTATCGGAAACTTCACCGACAGCGAGCTTATCGGCCCCGCTACCTGGAAAACGGTACAAAGACTCACCGACCATTTCTGGAAACGTTGGCTTACCGAATATTTGCCTACAATAGCTTTGAAATACAATAACAACCAAGATGGTTTTGTAAACCCGGCTATTGGAGATATCGTTATCATCATTGATAACTCCCTTCCGCGAGGCACGTGGCCCAAGGGCGAAATCATCGCAACTTACCCTGGCCCAGATGGGAAGATACGAATAGTTGATGTTCGTACCACCGCCGGAGTAATGAAGAGACCCGTTTCACGCCTAGTGAAGATCACACAATCTTCTTCCACCAATGATAGTGCTCCAGATTCCATCTTCGCACGAGGGGGAGACTGTTGAAGATTGTGCCTTACCTGCGATCGGGTCCTGAATCTTCTACTCATAGATTAAGATATAGGATTTTAGGATGTTGATTATTTCACGAAAATGAATCACCACATAGGTGATAGGCTTATTTTGTACAGCAATTTTGCATAATATTCAGTTTAAATACGTATATAATCATGTACGTAAGTACTTATAATATAGCCACTCATTAGTGAGCGCTATATGAGACTTCATCTCAGCTATAAATTAATAGACAAGTCATTTCATATACAAATACCTGAGTAAAATAATAGAAACTCTATAAATACCTAAAGATTAAATACACAGTATGGCCATGATTAAGGCATCTAAGTTAGTAATATAATTTAACTTTATATTACTACAATTTATATCTCAACTCACTTATAATTTGCTATCACTTGTGTACATTAAAATATTTATATCATACTACTAAAATAATAAAAGCACAATAGCTAAAATAATATGTGATCAAACTCAGATAGTAAATACCTTGATGTACTAATACTTATTTAAGAAAACTATGTAGCTATAATAAATTTATTCCTTTACCTTAGCATTAAGATTTTATGTGCATCAATTTTCTGTTTTGTTTCTATGTGTAGTTTTCTATGTGTTTTAGCTCTATTTGTATTGGTTTTATATTTTGTACTATTTTTCTATATGTTTTCTATGTGTATCTCTAAGATAGGTTTCATAATTATAATTATTACGCAATTTGTAAAAGCGTCCTATTGGTAAACGTGATTATACGAGCTCGTTAATAAATACAGCGACATGTGCACGCTTCAAAATACAATAAAAACCGGCCGCCCCCGGTCGAGTTACGCACTTCACCACGAGACTCCGAAGCGTACACATCTCCGCTTCCGCAACAAGAAAAAGTGTTTTATTTCACTCCCTCGCTGTGGCTCGGGTCACACCGATCCTCCACAATTGCTATAGATTATATTTTATTGTTGTAGTGGAGTTATGACAAAGCGTTAGAAGAAACTGTTATCTGCTTATGTTGAGGTACGAGTATATGTGGTTATGATCACATCTACATCATTGAGCACGAAATGATATGATAAAATTTAAGTATCAAACTTAGTGCATTTTCACTATTTTCAGTCCATATAATAATAAGTATGTATTAGTTGTATACCTAATTCTAATTTTGCTTTTTTCTGTTTCCTCATGAAAAATAGTTGTGAAAATAATATAAATTAAACAAATAAAGTAGTTAAGTTTTTTATTATACCTTACATATTATCATATTTACATTCTAGATTGCATTTTACATTTGGGTATATTTTACACAATATAGGTACCTATAACGTAGCTATCAAATATCAATCAATCAAATAAATATTATAAATGCGAAAGTTTGGATGGATGGATGTATGGATGGATGTTTGTTACTCAATCACGTCCCAACGGCTGAACAGATCTGGATGAAATTTGGCACAGAGGTAGATTATAGTCCGGAATAACACATAGGCTATTTTTTATCCCGGAAAATTAAAGAGTTCCCGCGGGAACCGAATAACCTCAATCCACGCGGACGAAGTCGCGGGCATTAGCTAGTGTATAAATATAACAAGAACATTTAGGTTCTTGTATTATAAATTTATATGCTTACCTAATTTAATTTTTTATTTCGACTCTAATGCATAAAAGCGGTTGGTTGTAGGTACCTACCTATACCTAGGTAGGTACCTACATACTTTCGGAGGAACATATATTTTCCAGTGAAAAGAAATAAACATTTTATTTCTTCTTTATATTTACTGCAACATTGTCCTAGTATATATATTATATTATTCAAAGTACATATATACTTCAATGAAATTTATATATGCATAAACCTATCCAGAGGTAGAGGTACGTCAATCTCTAATTGTGCCACCGATTTCGTTGCGGTTGAGATAATAATTTGGTTTTAATTATTGCAGAAAGACATTAGGAGCAGTCATTGATTTTTTTTAATGATTGGCGTTCTCATAAGTTTGTGACAATAATAATTAATTACAAAAACGATTAATAGCGAGCGTACGTGACTTAAAGTGTGTCGGTAAATAATTAATTAGTTATTAGAGGGCGGGCATTTTAATCCCATTTCCAAGTTTATTTATATCTGTTGCGATTCAATATATCGATTTCCATTTTCCTCATATCGTCGCATTTGCTTGCATGACAGGTTGAGGTGAGATTCGATTAGGCTTGGGAAGTACGGTACGCGTTGGAAGTTGGAACTTCCTTTGGGGTTAACCCAGTTTTATTACGCGAAGCCTTCGTTCCTACTAAGGCAAAGGAGGTCAATGAAAATCAAGTTGTGCACTTCAACCTTAACGCCTTTTGAAGCAATTTGTGCAAGGAAGTGGGAAGATAAATGATACTTCATTCTTACTACCTGTGTCCTGTACCTACAGTAGTCTGTAGCTAACTAACATACCCATATAGCAATCATAAATAGGTACAGCTATTTATTTATAACTAGCTGATGCCCGCGACTTCGTCCGCGTGGATTAAAATTTTTTGATTCCCGCGGGAACTCTTTGATTTCCCGGGATAAAAAGTAGCCTATGTCCTTCCCCGGGATACCACCTATTCTTGTACCAAATTTCATCAAAATCGGCTGAACATAAAAGCTGTGAAAGCGTAGCAGACATACAGATAGACAGACACACTTTCGCATTTATAATATTAGTACCTATCTATGGATATGGATTCATATTGCTTTAACGGTTCCTGGGAAGAGCAATTCGTATTTATTAGAATGTCTCTGATCTGGTCTAGTGTGAGGTTTCAGATGTAACTCGGTACCACACAGATATACTTAAGCAAGTAGGTACGCCAAGAGATTTAGTGTTCCGGTATGATGCTGTGTAGAAACATAAATCGATATCCTAATCGGTGGATACCTATGAATGATATGTGCCAGATTTCGACTCTGACCGAATTCAAAGGAATTCGGTCAGAGTCGTATTAAAAGTAATAGACCTAACCTGGATTTGATTCAGCAAAGAACTTAATACTCAGACGAGCTAAACAATGCATTTCAGTGGCTGGTTAGCCTGTGGGTAACATCATGATGGTTATCACGGTAAAAGGTAAATTATGAAAGCATAAGTGAATTTTTAATAACTCTGCTTTCGCAATATCCATGCGACCATTCTGCGATAGATACTCGTATAATATTATAGGTACCATTTCCAAGTTAGCGCGCTTTTATCAGACTGCTTCGATACTTACCTACCACCAGATGACATTGCAGTCAAAAGCTAATTTTATCATCGAATAAAATTTATAGAGCCGTATAAACTTGTACATTAAAAAATCTTTGAAGTCGTAAATAGAATTTTGATGTAGTCTTGATGTATTGTTTCGAAATCGGAATTAAGTGTCATCGTCTCTTGTGCGTTTCCGCATAATTTAACCATTCCAGGTTAAATTATACGGGAATAATAAGAAGCGTATGTCTGAGCCTTTTTTTGTTTGGAGATGATTATTTATTACAAGCTATACACTTTAAAAACATGTATATGTCGCATTGTTCGAGTGTTGCCAGTGTAGGGTAAAGGGCAACGCTCAGGAGCCGGGCCGAGCTAAGAATGCAGACGTTTGGGGTAAACGGACTGATGTCCGTACTCCGTGGATCCATTATTCAGGAGGCGCACCATTGACCCCTGGTAACTGACTACTGCGACCGAAGTTTACTTTTGTGAAAACATCGGTCCCTTTTGCGAATCTAAAAAAAAGACCTGGGTTCAGATACATATTTATGGATAATCGAATAAAAAATCTAAGTCCACTTGACGTCAATCAAAGCTACATAGATTGATGTATGGATGGATGGATGTTTGTTAATCAATCACACCAGAACGACTGAACTGGATGAAATTTGGCACAGAGATATATCTATTATAGTCTGATAGATTCTCGCGTGAACCAAAAAACCTCAATCCTAAGGGCATCATATTTTAAATTGTAAACTATGAAGGGCTTTTTCTACTATGGTTTTCGTCAATTAGTAGGGATAAATAGTATAGAAGTAGTAATTCGTTAAAAGAAACAACACTTGGTCCAATTTACAATTATGTCTATTTGGATGAATATCACAGGGAAAGGCATGATAAAATTTTAAACATATCGATTATTTGTTGTTATTCCGCGTTTCCCTATAAAAGCACTGTAACAATGGGTTATGTTACAAAAAAATGATCGATAAGTGATTGAGGTTAAAATGGGTTAAAGTGTACCTA
The DNA here is from genome assembly GCA_963932025.1 of Erebia epiphron. NCBI lineage: Eukaryota > Metazoa > Arthropoda > Insecta > Lepidoptera > Nymphalidae > Erebia > Erebia epiphron. The sequence continues at coordinate 35,488,269 of OZ009948.1, read as the reverse complement.
ATTGGCTGTGTCAGCGTCAGCAGTCGGTCAAATATAAAATGATACATTAACGTTGCACGAATTCACCTCGTGTCTCGTAGGCGTATCGACCACTTGCCTGTGTGCTTTATTTATTTTTATTGTCTTTATAAAGAGGGAATTACAGGATATCCTCAATAATAACAAGACTTGATGCAAACTTGGATAACGTCGAATTAGTGGGTTATGACTATACGCATTTTATGAATCTTTGCTTTAGTAATATACCTAATGTGCTGTATGCAATGTTGGATTAGAAAACTTCACATAGAAAATCTAACCACGATAAAATATTTTTTATTGATCTTTCCCTTACCCCTTGGTATATTTCCCGAAACTTCATAGAAAATCAAATGAAAAAGGTCCTCATCCTGTCCTTCTAAGCTCGTGCGCTAAGTATTGAGTGCTAAAACAAACTCTGAAAATATACTTAGGTACCTACCGATGTTTCCGGATTTTTACCTTGTGTTTTGTTATTGTGTTTGTTTCGCATCTTAATTATTGTGCTAATTTGAATTAAGCCGAAAATCCGAAACAATGTGTAAAGCACTATAAATTATAATAAGTTCCTATGGCGCTTATTGAGCGCCTACGTAATAATTAATGAGCTGGAGGCCGGGCACGCTCCTCTAACTTACCTATCGGAGTCATGTACGTAATACGTTTTAAACAAGTAAATACTTGCTTTACTGATCACGGAAAACTACGTGAGGAAAGTCTGAGAGTTTTCAAGGTTTTCCAAGGTGTGTGAAGTCTGCCAATCTGCAGTTCTGACCAGCGCGTGGACCACAGCCTGAACTCTTCTCATACTGAGAAAACTCGTACTCAGCAGTGGGTCAGCGGTCAGCAAAGGGTTGATGAATAAGACATACTTAGGTATTCGCACGAAAACGAAGCTAAAGATAAATTGCCTTTCCTTGTTAGATTTTCATCATCATCATCGCGTGCCTTCTTCAAAATGAATTTTGGTGGTCATCATACGAAAAACTTCTCTATTTTGTGCCGCATCTTTGAGCTTCGGATAGCTAAGCCCCGTCCACTCCCTTATATCGTCCAACCACTTGCGCCTTTGGCGACCTGGAGCTCTCTTGCCTGCAATTCTTCCTTCCAAAGCGAAGAACTAACTACTACTACTAATAGAGAACTAAATGTTAGATTTTAGTCTAGCATAAAGGATAAATTTATTGCACTCAAACTAGTGCACCGTACTACGTAGGGGATCAATCAGTCACAAAAGGAGTGCGTGCTTGTGGCGATCGGCGACGTACGCCACTCAACAATCACGCCTGGTCGATTTGCGACCAATTGCAGGCTAATCATTGTTTTATTTGCTTATATATTGTACGATACCTATTGATGTTTTGCTTTCGTGATCATCTTCTTATACAGTTTGCACGCGAGTTGAATGCAGAGTAAATTTATGGTGACACATACATTTACTCTACATTCAACTCGCGCGCGTTGAAGATTTATAAGGACGAATTATTCTATGGACGTTAGGCCTCTCGAAAAGGCCTATGTCCAGCAGTGGGTGGATGCATACAGGCTGATGGATGGATGGATGAAGGACGTTGTTAAGTCATTAAATTAGTCAAATATTTATATTACAAGAAATATACCAATTTATATTAAAACTAGCTGATGCCCGCGACTTCGTCCGCGTGGATTGAGGTTTTTTGGTTCCCGTAGGAACTCTTTAATAGCTCTTTAGTTAATTATGTTGTAAAGTTGACTGTAATCTATCTCTATGCCAAATTTCATCTAGATCAGTTCAGACGTTCCCGCGTATTTGAGTAACAAACATCCATTTGAGGCTTTTTGGTTTCCGTATATGGGAACTCTTTAATTTTCCGGGATAAAAGTAGCCTATATTATGTTATTCCAGACTATAATAATCTGTCCCTGTACCAAATTTCATTCAAATCCGTTCAGCCGTTCTGGCGTGAAAGAGAAACAAACATTCATACATCCATACTTACAAACTTTCGCGTTTATAATATTAAAGTAGGATATAAAATAATTAAATATAGGATACAATACTTTCAAAACTTGAGTTTTTCATATTTGCATTATAGAAATCAAACTTTTTAAGGGGTACTGCACTGTGCAGCAAGCAAGCTTCACTCACGGTTAAGGCTACACGCTGTGCGATGGCGGGGACGTTTGTGGTCACTCACTGTATGACCGGGTCCATGGCCGGGTCGCGCTGAATATGCAGCAACATGCTCTTTAATATTAAAGAAGCTTCTTATAAAACTACCCGCGGGCAATCACTGCGATAATCGAGCGTAGATGATTACTGGGGCGGTTGACCTGCCTGCGCCCGAGAACGACCCGCAGGCTGATTACGTATCATGCAAACGATTCGCGATAGCAAAAATTTTACAATATTTGCTGTCTAATCACAAATTCGTATTATGTATCGTCGATACCTATTACGAATTTGCGAACAATTTTTGCTATTTTTGCTATCGCGAGTCGTTTGCTGATACTACCTTATACTACCTCTATGGCTGATACGTAATCAGCCAGCCGGTCCGCAGTTCCGCACATGGGTCGCCGAAAGTTCGTGCAGCTTATATTTTAGATTCATCTTTAAAAATTACTGTGTTCTTATATAAAATTATTCACATTATCTGTATATACCTAATATACGCTCCATCATCATCAATATACAAAGTAAAAAAACCATTTACTTACTTAGATAATTAAATTCTAGTCATTCAGTATATTATATCTTATGCCTTTTACTCTCACGCACTTTACATACATATAAAAAGCTTAAAATAAATATGATTAACTTACATGTAATGATCATTCGGTTCACAAGTTAACCAAAAGTTAATAATGAAGCAAAATCAAAAAAAAGAAATAGTTCACCAAGACCTGAAACTCTTAAAATTGGTGATAGTAAACTTGAATAAGTAAGCAGTTTCTATATATATATATATTATATGTATACATATTTATTTACATTTACTACCTTAATATTAAGTAACTATCATATTTTTTAGTAAGTATATTATATATTTTGGTGTAAGTATTTCTTGCTATGCATTTTGACTTAAATTCTTTATTCAAGCCATTTACTAAATTGCTTGATAAATTATCATACCTCACTTTATTACCTACTACCTAATATACCTATTTATACCTATTGTACGCACTGTGATCTCAACCCTGTCCCCACTACCAAAGGCTAACTGAAAGAGAATACCTCTAGGTATTAAAATCGCCTTTGTACATTGTTTTAATTATGTGCAATAAAGAATTTAAACAAACAAACAAACAGATTCCATTATCTTGGCTCCATCCTAATCTCACAAAACAACATTGAAGAGGAAATAAAAGCTCGATTATCAGCTGGTAATAAGTGCTTCTACGCCTGTAACAAGTTCCTTGCCTCGAAACACCTCAAAACACTCACACTCAAATGGTTGGGTAGTGGGTACCTATGCATGTGAAACCTAGCCCCTGACTGTGAAAGAAGAAATTTAAACAATTTTGGAAAGAAAAGTACCTACTTCGCAAAATCTTCGATCCGGTCAGAGAAGACAGTGAACCCTATAGCCACAAAATGAACTTCGAACTCGAACGTCTGATTCATAGGGAAAAAATTCTTTCCTAAATACAGACTTCCAAAGTCACTGTAAAAAATTATTTTGATTTCTACACACTATGTTGAAGTCGGGCGAGCCTGATGCGTAAACTTTGCATATACTTATTATAGGTACCCGCCCGACTTCGACATAGTGTGTAGAAAGACATAATTATATGCCTTCTCGAGAGCGCCTAAATTACCTAATTATAAGGACGTTAGGCCTCTGGAAAACGCCTAACGTCGTTATAATTAGGTAATTTACACCTACCTATCTACCTAATTATAAGGACATTGTTAAGTCATTAAATTATTCAAATATTTATATTACAAGAAATATAAGTACCAATTTATATTATGTAAAAGTAAAATGCAATGTAGAATGTTAATGTTATGTTGTGTGAGGAATAATAAAAAGCTATTTTATTTTATTTATAATTAGGTAATTTATGGAATATTAACTACAAAATACATCCAAAAATTCTACAGTGATAATATGCTGATGCCACGCTTCTTATAAGTTTGTATTGTATAATCTGAAAAGTGAAAACAAATGAAGTAACTGCACTTCGGGAAATTTTATTCAAATGTTATGTATGATTATATTATTAGGTACTTAGGATAAGGTATTTAATTAATAACTAATAAATTTTAAAATAAATAATTAATAATATTTTTTTAATTTTTCAATAAAATAAAAATAAATAAAATAATAAATTTCATATCGAATTTAGTTTTTAAATTTAGTTTGAATTAAAATGGGTAGTAGGTACTACCCATTTCAATTCAAACTCTATTGGCACTAAATTCAAAATTAAATTTATTATTTTATTTATTCCGTAGTACAAATATTATATTCGAATATGTAATAGTATATAGTGTACATTATACATAATATATTATATAAAGTGAAAAATTCCTGAAATCACGTAAGGAATACATTTCCTTTATCTCTGGACTGAGCACGTTGGGTTCAACGATCCATGGGAAAAAACTATAAGCGACGACGCCTATGAATTATTCTACCACATAAATAAAATAAATATCAACACCGACCACACAAGAATTCCTGGTATTAATGTTAAACGGGTGACCAAAAATCCCAGGGGTACTTTATGTTATTCCAAAGCACATTTTCCTTATAAACAAGATGTTATGTTGTACATAATACAATAATCTATGTTATTTATTACGAATAACATAGCACTCACAGTAAGTAGATCAGGTATTCAGTACGAAGTTACCATGTTACGTACCTGAAAATTGAAATGAAACGTACCTAATATGTTGCATTATTCGGCTCTGGGTTTCCTCGTAGATCTTTTCTTGTTAATGTGCAATTAAATACCTACCTAGTTAGTTTAGTTTAAATGAGTAAGAAGTTGAAATAGATGTGAGATTACTCACAACTAAATTAGGTATGCTAAATTGCTCCTAAAATAACATGTTGGCAACTGACAAGGTCGGCAACATTACATATTTTGTACCTATATACCTACCTACTCGTTTTTTATCGTATCCAAAAGTGCAAAGGAACCAAATGTATTTATATATAATTTTAATCACTTCTCTAGCTCGAAAAGCGCGCCTTTGCTGCTTAAAATCAGTGAGCGAAAGTCGTTTTTGTTTACTCAGTGAAAAAAAGTGTTTTGAGTTTAGAGCTCTGGATTAGGCATTTCTTTTCATTGTCTCACGATACGTTCAGAAATTCTTTCAAATATTATTATTAAACAAAAGACTATTCAATTAGAATATTATGTATAATTTTGAATATTAATAATAAATGTGTCTTTAAACTTAATTCGTTCAAAAATTTCATTAATTTACTTCAAACTTAAAGAAGAAAATGAAAATTATGTATGGCTGGCACAGACTACTGATTAGGCGGGATTAATTTGTTTTCCTGTTTTTAAGTTATTTTAATAAACGATACTTCGCTCGCTCGGGATTCAAATTTCAAACTAGTTAGGCACTCGCAACAAAACGAACTTTGCTATCTTGTTGAACAAGTATTAGCTATTAAGTCCGAGATTCTACAGTGGTCAATTCTTGTTTTACAGATTATAATTTTATATTTAAAATCTAAACTTTCAACATTTCGCTTTACTTTTAAAATGTAAGAATAAAAATCTTTTAAAAGGTAAGATTTATTTACTGGCGCCTGTGGGCACAGCTTTGATTCAAGTTAATATTGTATTCCATATAAAGCATACTAATAGTTTATTATATTAGTGTCGTCATTGTAATGAATAATTGTCCATGCAACCCACTAGGACCTAGGTATAGCAGCCCACCCATGTTGAGACCCACTCACTAAGAATGTATCCTTTTACGATATTTGCAATATTTGCTACGTTAGTTTACAGTATATAATTTTTTTTTCAAGCACTAAAAGTTTTACAACTTTTAGAGCTTAAAGGGTTAGCCCACTACCATTTTAGACCGCATCATCACTCACCATCAGGCGAGATCGCAGTCAAGGGCTAACTTGTAGTGGATTAAAAAAAAATATCATCATCATCATCACTACAGCCTATTAACGTCCCACTGCTGGGCACAGGCCTCCACTCTCATAGGAGAGCGGGAATTAGAAAAAAATATATAAGACCTAATTTTTCAGATTGATTGACTTTAAAGTTTATTCTTTTCTTTTTTAAGAAGGCTACCTATTTTTTCGTGCAAGTACCTACTAAGTAGTATTTTACAGTTTTATTAGGTAGACATATAAAGCGTACCTACTGAAAATTACGTAGTTACCTATTTTAACTATTCTTTTAGTTCATATTACTTATAATATGTCAGATAGATAACTAAATGATAAATTACCGCAAACAATCTACAGTTTCCTTGCGTTTTCCTACTCAAAAGCTTTCCAGGCATAAATCAAATATGAACGCCTTTTGTAATTTATCTTTTCTTTGGTTGTTTAAGCATATATAGTACTCAATACTAATGATAATATTTTACATCCCTTAGGCCACCTCGCGAAAGAATTCCGATTTATTTATGTTGGGACATAGATACTCACACATATTTAATCAATAGTGATAATAAGTACTTAAATACCTACCCATCTGCTCAGTTTACATATTCAGTTTGCTAATTAATATAATACGATTAAGAGCTTAAAGTATCGATAAAAAAATGTTTGCAATGAACTTTAAATATTGTGAGCGTTTTTCTTATTTGCCAGTATTTTTCCGAAGAACGTTTATTAAAAACTAGCTGATGCCCGCGACTTCGTCCGCGTCGATTGAGGTTTTCGGTTCCCGCGGGAAGTCTTCAATTTTCCGGGATAAAAAGTATCCTATGTGTTATTCCAGACTATAATCTATCTCTGAGCCAAATTTTAGCCAGATCCGTTCAGCCGTTTTCGCGTGATTGAGTAACAAACATCCATCCATCCATACATGTAACATCCATCCAAACTTTCGAATTTATATTATTAGTATAGATGTATGGACTTCGTTTTATGAGGTTCTATTCAACTATGTAATAATTCTAAAGTATTTAGTATACCCCATACTTGTACCAACCTGTTGGCACCCTTTGGTACGAAAACCTAAAAACTACCAGTTGGAAACAGTTGGTAGGTACTAGGTACCTACTACCTACCTACCATTTTAGGATCTGCTCGGATTTAGAAGAATCATTATTCTCATAATTTTGAGATCTCAGCCTCATCTCGCGGTAAATGTCGTAATAAACTGAAGTATTCCTGGAATCATATGGCGATTCATCAAATATGGTTTCACATCCTGTTTATGCAGAAATTTTAATATAATCGTATATTAGGTAGGTATATATTATTAAGTAAGTACATAATTATATCGTATAGTGGTACCATAGCGTAGGTATCTACCTAAATAGTAAGGTTTAATACAAAATAATATCAAATACGGCAAGTTGGCATTACCTACCCTCTATGTTTCAACATAGTGGGTAGAAATCAAAATTATTTTGTACTTTACAGTGGCGTTGGAAGTCGGTTTTTTGGAAAGAATTTTTATTTTTAACTTTTTAGTATCAGGGTTGAGGATTTGGAGTCAGAATTTTTTATGGGGAATGACTGATAGAAAAAAATTCAAATCGGTTCAGAAACCAAGGAGCATGCACCGACATACATTAAAAAAACCGGCCAAGTGCGAGTCGGACTCGCGCACCGAGGGTTCCGTACAAACCTGTAGTAAGTTTTAAATTAAATGTTTTTTTAAATATTTGAGTTGATTGAATGAAAGATAAATTGCGGTTTTCGATTTATGACGTATTAAAAAAAAACTACTTACTAGATCTCGTTCAAACCAATTTTCGGTGGAAGTTTGCATGGTAATGTACAACATATATTTTTTTTAGTTTTATCATTCTCTTATTTTAGAAGTTACGGGGGGGGGGGACACACATTTTACCACTTTGGAAGTGTCTCTCGCGCAAACTATTCAGTTTAGAAAGAAATGATACTACAAACCTCAATATCATTTTTGAAGACCTATCCATAGATACCCCACACCTATGGGTTAGATGAAAAAAAAAATTTTGAGTTTCAGTTCTAAGTATGGGGACCCCCAAAATTTATTGTTTTTTTTCTATTTTTGTAAGAAAATCTTAATGCGGTTTACAGAATACATCTACTTACCAAGTTTCAACAGTATAGCTCTTATAGTTTCGGATAAAAGTGGCTGTGACATACTGACGGACAGACAGACAGACAGACAGACAGACAGACAGACAGACAGACAGACAGACAGACAGACAGACAGACATGACGAATCTATAAGGGTTCCGTTTTTGCCAAATTTGGCTACGGAACCCTAAAAAACCGGGCAAGTGCGAGTCGGACTCTCGCACGAAGGGTTCCGTACCATTATTAATAAATAATTACCTTTGTTAATGAACCGCAAGACTAACTTTGTTTGTAGAGGTTTATTGTTAATATCAAAAAAACTATGCTAGTTAGAGCATTGGCTATAGTTTTCCTGTAAAATATACGTAAATTACTATTGACCATAATTATTTCAAATTTTTCGATTGGTAAACTCCGGAGATAAGGGGGGGGGAACGGTATTTTTTTTGACATTTTCCCCGATAAATCAAAAACTATCATAACTAAAAATAATTAAAAATCTGTTTTAGAATGTACAAAGTAAACCCTTTCATATGATACCCCACACAGTACAGTTATCTCACTTTTAAATTTCAACCCTCAGATTTTCCCCCCTTTTTAAATAAGAACGAAAATAATTTCCAATTTTTTTTAATTCCAGTGTCTTTGGGCCGCTAATATACACAACTATTCCAAATTTCATGTCGATAGCTTCGGTAGTTACTGAAATAATCGAGTGTGACGGACGGACAGACGGACAGACGGACAGACGGACAGACGGACAGACAGACGGAGAAAGTCGCACCATAAGGGTTCCATTTTACCATTTTGGTACGGAACCCTAAAAACAGTTATACGCGCCGAATTGAGAACCTCCTCCTTTTTTGGAAGTCGGTTAATAAAATATATAGAACTAGCTGATGCCCGCGGCTTTGCCCGCGTGAATTGAGGTTTTTTGGTTCCCGCGGGAATTTTCTGAGATAAAAAATAGCTGTGTTAATACAGGCTATAATCTATACATCCAGATCCGTTCAGCCGTTTTGGCATTATTGAGTAACATACATCCATCCATCCCATACATCCATCCAAACTTTCGCATTTATAATATTAGTATAGATTTAATTTACATATAGCTAATATAAAGACACGTCAAATAGTTACATTGAATTTTGATCGATTTAGTTCTCCATTGACGTCATAGAAATATATTAAAGAACCTACCTACTTTAACGAGTTCTGGCGTTTTTATTCTGTGTATTTAGGGTTCCTTTGTATTTACGTAAATAAGGTAGTTGTGGTCTGGGAAGGTATGTAGGTATATCCATTTAAAATTACAGCTTTCTAGTACTAAGGACCTCTAAGCTAAGCCGCGAACAGACTGAGAGACACAGACAGACGGATGGACATGGCGAAACAATAAGAGTTCCTTGTTGGCTGCGGAACCCTAAAAAGTAAAGTAGGTAATAGTTACAAAAAACTAACACGATCTTCTTTTATTGCTTTACCAGATGATGCTCGCGATATAGATTTAGGTTTTTAAAAATCACGTAGGCACTTTTGATTTTCCGACACAAAAATTAGCCAATGTCCTCCCCCGGGATACTCCCTAGGTGCCGAGTGGCGAGTGCACTGCATTGAATAGTTATTTATTTTCACGGAATCCAACCTGATTCCGTGAAAAGTCAAAGCTATTTTCATCATAACCATCTATACTTTTCTAATAAATTAGCTTAATTACAGTGGCTAGGTATAAATTTAGTTTTTATAGATGTCACAATAGTTTATGGACTTGTGTCTGTATTATTTTATAGTTGTCACCGTAAGATTGTAAAAACCGTAATATTGTAATCTAACGCTTTTTTTCGATAGATTGTAAACAGTCGAAAGATTGTGAACCGTTCAATGATTTAAGTGTCAATTTTTGAAATAATTTTTGTATAATTACGTTTTCTTGTCTCTTTCTTGTAGGTTAGGTTAGGGTTCGACATAAATAATCAAGTAGTGCACTTAGGTTCTATCGGGTTAATAAACCTAACAGATTACAATCTACCGAAAAATAATCCGCTATACCTATTGTAATTATTCGACAGTTTATAATTTCGCGAGTTAGATTATAATCTAACGGTTTCTACGATAGACACACTTTTGCATTTATACTAATTTATATTATTAGTATGGATAATGTGCATATTTCACTTGTGAAAAGTGGCTATCGGATTGGTTACAGGACCATCGAGTGTAGGACCAAGTTAGGGGAAAAAAGATTTCCTAGGGTGTTCCTTAGGTATAGTAGGTAATTTTTGCTTCAGTATAATATGAAGTAATAATCATTATTAGGATAGGATAGGGGATTATTAGGATAGGTGATCTGAATTTGATGGACCATTCTTATATTTATACTTATACGGAAATAATTATTTTATAACATTTTAGCAGAATAAATATTTTAGTTGAGTACAAACTTAGAAAATATAATATGACGAAGAAGCTCTAGATATCCATTGTATCTAACGAGGGCGTCGATTTTCAACATCCTTTTAGAAATTGACAAAACCATTGTACCTACCCACCATTTGCAGTTTGGAGAAGAGAAAGTATTGGGTAGTGGTCGCGGTTCGCGGTCGTGATTGACGTCATAGTCAGTTGCGCTAGGTTTCACAATCCCACGTCCTCGCATGAACCCGCGCATCAGTATAATGCTTGAAGTGACCACACGATATCAACTCTGATATTGTCCCATGGAAATTATTGAGACTGTTCACACTGTGGTTCACACCTATCATCTGCATTAATATTTTACATAATATTACTGATATTAAATCCCTTAGAATATAATAGAACTAGCTGATGCCCGTGACCTCGTCCGCGTGGATTGAGGTTTTTTGGTTCCCGCGGGAACTCTTTAATTTTCCGGGATTTTAGACTGTTATAGTAGATGTGTTATTCCAGACTATAATCTATCTCTGTGCCAAATTTCATCCAGATCCGTTTAGCCGTTCTGGCGTGATTGAGTAACAAACATCCATCCATCCCAAATTTCGCATTTATAATATTAAGTATAGATAGAAAAACTATTTAAAAATGAAACAATATATAAGAGGTAAAAAGATTAAATAGAAAGTTATTCTGGATGATTTATAATTATCACATTGATTCATTTTGTGTTTTGTGTAAACAAAATTAATATTGTGTGCACAACGATTCACGTTATGACTTCTTATTTAATAGGGCATATCCCCTATTTTATTGTGATTATTGAATCAATAGTACTTTTTGTGATAGGAAGAATTTATGGTATTCTTACCGCACCTCCTCCGGAGCATCATCCTGATAAAGTAATAAAAATCCGTTTTATTCATGACGTTTTTATTAAATTTGACAAGTCTCATGAATTATTCGCGCATTAGGGTGTCTTCTTAGGTTTGAGGTGGCCAAAAGTTACAGTTTTTGAAATATTTTCCCGTTTTCCTATGATATGCTATACCATAATATTATAATATGAAGTTTCTTGCAGTATTTGCTTTAAGGCACAAACACGTTACCGTATTGCAATGTATCGTAATTAACACATCAGAAGAATCAGAAATCGTTCGGAGTCGTAGGTCATTTTTAACCGACTTCCAAAAAAAGAAGGAGGAGGTTCTCAATTCGGCGCGTATTTTTTTTATTGTATGTCAGTGCATATCTCCGTGGTTTCTGAACCGATTCGAAAATATTTTTTTTCAGTCCTTAGAGGAAGCTCTCGAGGTGGTCCCATATAAAATTCTGACTCTAAATCATCAATCCTGACACTAAAATGTTAAAAATAAAAATTATTTCCAAAAAACCGACTTCCAAAGAAACTGTAAAGTAAAAAATAATTTTGATATCGTGTAGTGTGTACACTATGTTGAAGTCGGGCGGGTATAACAAGGATATGCAAAGTTTACGCATCAGGCTCGCCCGACTTCAACATAGTGTGTAGAAATCAAAATTATTTTTTACTTTACAGTGGCTTTGGAAGTCGGTTTTTTGGACAGAATTTTTATATTTGAAGGCGTGAACACTGTTGACGCCTGGGTTTAGCAGCCATATTCTCTAACTCCGTGGCTATCAAAAAATAAAAGCCACTGATATACCTATACTTTTTATCTATCGAAGGTTTGCTATGAAAAAAAATCATAGCCAACATTCAATGGAAAAAAATATTTTCATCCCACCATCTCGGAAAGAGTATTTTTAAGCTTCGATATCTGATTGCAAAAGCCGTTATTATCCTCTTGAGGATAAAGTAAATTGAATTCAGAATATCGTGTGCACGTTAGTAAATATCACTCGTTTATGAAGTTTGTGAATTCAAAACATCATTAAAACCTATTTACTTCTACCTCTATGGTGCCGAATTTCCATACAACCGTTTTTAATTTGTTAAAACCTCACACTCATAACCTTTTTGGTATACTTTTTTGTGATTTTTTTTATTTGCTTTGCGCGCACCATTTTCTTTTACGTCATATTGTTTAAAATTAAAACCTTCGATTAAAAACAAGAAAATCAAAAATAAAGTTAAAATCCTAAAATGAGTGATTCTAGTGACGAAGAAGTTAATTTGACGCCAACAGAATTGACTGAAACATGTTAAAAATGCGGAAATGAGCTTTCTCCCTCAACAATCACGCGAGAAGTATTTCATTTCCTCGCTGAGGTGGGATGAAAAGTTACGTGTTGCACTCGAGTGAAAAGATTTTTCACCTCGTGCTCTTTTGATTCCCTCGCTAACGCTCAGGATTCTAATTTTTGAGCCACTCGCTGCGCTCGTGATTCAATTTTAGAATCCATCGCTTGCTCGGTCATCAAAATTGAGCACGCGGTTAAAAAACAACTTTTCACTCTTGTATAACAAATAACTATTCCGAGATGGTGGGATGAAAATAACTATTGTCAGTGGCTTTTCATTTCATAGCCACTGAGTAGGAGAATAGGTGGCTAGAGAGTAGAGACACAGTTGGTCCATCGAAAAATCCTGTACTGCTTTGCGGCTATAGATGCGTCTGCATTTCTGCAACTTTACGACGTCTGATGAATAGTTATCTACTATAATCATTAATCAGCTTTGCGACTAAAGATCGTGAAGCAGAGTGCGATAAAACTTACAATAATTCTGCAAAAATAATTAAACCAATGTAAAGCTTGCAGAAATGAACTGCATTTCAATATAAGTTATCGCATTTAAAATCCGTACATTGTACACGTTTGTAAGAAAATGTTATATCTTATCTTTTTCATATTCTAATGACGTCTTAATCTTAATGACGCACTTAAGATTATGAAAATTATATTCATGAATTTTAATCTTAAATTACGAACCAGTCTTAAGATTTAGCAAGTTGTCAGCGAAACCTTATGTAAAAGGCGTTTTTCTCGTAGGCTATGGCAACATGGTCAACTCAAACAAAATAACTGTGACAATCGCGTTTTTATACGACTGCCTGAAAAAAGGAGTATATTGTTTTCAGGGTTCATGTATGTATGTATGTGAGTTTGTATATTCCACCATAACTAACACCATAAATACGCCTGAACCGATTTAGATAAATGAGATATCATTAGAATCCCTAGCTTGTTCCGGGTGACATAGGCTAGTAAAATTAAAAAAAAAATGATGGGGTGGGCATTAAAGTCTAAAGTTGAAAAAAATAATTCGAAAATAAGATTTACTATATAATCATCATCTAGAAAATGATGAGTAGATTCCAAAAATATAGGTATAACACTATAGTTCAATATCCAGTGATTCATAAAAAATATAATTTAATAAAAATGTGAATAAGAATCCAAAGGTAATTAATGTATCGTTACGTAGTAGCAGTGGTAGCCACTAGCCGTACTGCCATTCGAGGGGGACTTTTTATAACACGACTGCCCAAAAAAGGAGTGTTATGTTTTCAGGGTTCGTGTATGTGTGTGTGTCTACGGCAGAGCAGTCGTATTTTTAATAATTTTAATTATTTTCACGTGTTCTCCATTTCCATTAGGTAGGTACCCACCTACAATAAAATAAACGTTGCTCATTTAAAAGTAAATGCAATCGGTCGATATACTCATTATATTTTTTACAACACATATTATATTTATACACATAGAGATAAGCCGCGTACCACGTAATTTACGAGTCTTAAATTTTTATAAAAACTTAAACGAAGTACCTAATTAAACGTCTGGGCAATTTCGACTTTAAACAACATAAGGACTTTGTTCGTAAGTCGTAACTCATGTCATAAGTCCAAATATTATAATAAAATGTTATCGGAAACTAATTATCAATTATAGGCGTTATCAATTATTATTATAAACTAGATGATTCCCGCGACTTCGTCCGCGTGGACCAAGTTTTTTCGATTCCCGCGGGAACTCTTGAATTTTCCGGGATAAAAAGTAGCCTATGTCCTTCCCCGGGATACAACCTATCCCTGTACCAAATTTCATCAAAATCGGTTGAACAGATGGGCCGTGAAAGCGTAGCAGACAGACAGACAGACACACACACTTTCGCATTTATAATATTAGTATGGACTAGTTATATATAGGCACTACATGCAGACATCACATCGTCAGCATCTGTTAATTAAACCAAATGTATGGGTAAGAATTTGCAAGAAATTCTTCCTTCTTGGCAATAACATGGGTAAGTTATGAGTTTTCTTATGAGGCTGTGTTGTGCTTAGGAAGCTAATCACGTTCAATTGCGCTTTACTTTAGCGCAAGCCGCATTGTTGTTATACTAATGCGGGTGTCTCAAAGGCGCCTCTCGTAATGACGTTAATAATTCCTCAACTGGGTAGCACGCTGTGCATATCCGATTCGAAAAGGATTTTTTAATGCTAAAACTAGTTGACAAGTCCTGGCTTGGCAAGGGTATAGTGCATTCAATATTAACTGGCGTCTTTCCACTTGAACCTAAACAATAGGGGTAATAAACCTAACACTCATAGAGCCCATTCATTTTTAACGAAGCAGTTTCGGCCTTATCTATTTTGTTGCAAACCAACCAGTGTTGATACTTTTGAATAATCGTAGAATAATTAAAAAAAAATACCTAATTTACAGGTATGTTAAATAAAATACAATTACAAAAAATATTTATTTATTCTAAAGTAATAAATCAAAACGTGTGGGTTTTAAATTATGACGACTCACTGATTTCTTCTGATTCCGAATTATTTTCCACGGTTTCATTGTCTGATGAGTCGCTTCCAACATTTATTATAAAGTTAGTGCATGGTGTTTTTTTAAAAATCTTTGTTCAATTTTCTTACAGTGATTGTAAGAATTCTTCCACAGAATCGGATCCGAAGTATTAATAATGTGACGAATTTTGGTTATGACACTATCTCCTACGGTTGGTGTGATGTTTTCTCTTCGTATTGTTTTTTAACTCTATGGGATTAAAAATGCAGTAATACGGAGGAAGTCTACAAACTTCATGTCCTGCTTCCTGAGCCATTTTATCCACTGCGTAGACTTTTGTTAAAAGATTTTCATTTTTACTGACGATTTTCAAGAGCTGTATCATTTGATTATATTATTTAAAGGAAGATAACATAGGGAAAGTATCAAAAACGTTTGAAACACCGTTTGAACGCCGCACGTGTTTTGCAATACAAAGAATTCACCCGCCACGACTTAATCCTATTGTTATTGCTAATGACGGTCTCAAGTGGAAAGACGCCAGTTAATATTGAATGTACTATACTATTTGTATTATGTAACTACCCATTGAGAAGTGAACTTTTATCCCCATCCGGAACCCTATATTGTTTTTTGGGATAAAAATATCCTAAATGCACCTCAGAGCAATAGCTATAAGTAAGTATGATGAACCCATGTAATACACACAGCACACGAGTATACTCTGTGGTAATAGTTTCAGCTTGATGCGTGCTCAGACAGACAGGCTGATAAAAATATTTAAATAAATATTGTTTTAGGCTCTTTATATATTGACGATATAACTTGAAGCTACCTCCAAATAAAATTTTCAAAATATAATTAGGTATGTAATGTACAGAAACCATCCAGTTTTATAATAAGTTTATATTAAATTCAATTTGTGTGCTATTATTTACAGACTTTAAATAAGTTAAATCTCGACCGCTTTTCATAATTTCTGATCAATATGAAGGATAATATCTAGGTATAAAATCGGTCACGATCAATTTACTTTCTAATAATTTTGTATCATACAAGATAGGTACCTATTACATAACCAAACATGAGAAATATGAATATATTATTGCATATATAAAAATAAGTCGGGTTTTCCTTCCTGACGCTATAACTCCAGAACGCACGAACCGATTTCCACGGTTTTGCATTCGTTGGAAAGGTCTCGGGCTCCGTGAGGTTTAGAGCAAAGAAAATTCAGGAAAAAATTCAACAGAAAAGCGGGAAAGTCTTTTTAGCGGGAAAGCCATCTGGTGGCGAAACGGAGTTCGCCGGGTTTGCTAGTTATGCATATAAAATCTAATCATGATAATAGGTGGTCCGCCGTTCGGTACTTCATCTGATCAGATACTTAGGTACATATCAATATGTAACGACTCTATAAGTAAGTAAAATATTTTAGTAACTAAGCCATCTAATTTACTGCACAATCATAAGTATACATATATCAGATAGATATCCATAGCTCTAATTTCTTGTTAATCCAATTAAAATAAATTGAGCACACCATGCTCAATTTATTTTATTTCATTAAAAGCACAGTTTGGAATCATAATAGTTTTTTATCCAGTAATTTTTCTTGATAAAACTTATGTCATGCTCATGCCACCTTTACGACCCCAATCGATTACGAAAAAAACTTAGTACGAAGGTAACATTGTTACATACATATTTACAAATTATTACATCAACATGCTAATTAGCTAAGTTTATAATATTATTATTCCTAATGTAAACGATTAAATCACAATAAGACCCCATATTCTTAACTTCGAAAGGCGTGGGCATAAAGTATAATGTATAAAAATTCGGCTTCCGACTGGTTCAACTAAGAAAGTTAAATTTTAAATGGCCATAATCATCATAATTAATTAATATTGGCCAACAACTAACTAGTCGAATTTTGATGGAACTTTGGTCGTTAGGTAGATCCACCCTAATGACATCGGACATCATGGTAAGATTGTAAACAATTGGGCTCTATGTTTGGCCTCACCAACCTCAGCAGGGCGACCGCGTATCTTTTGCATCAATCATTGATGCATCGCAATCACCTCCGATTGGCTGAATTTATGGTAGGTATTCTTGCTGCGTCAATGGATTTCGTCCAATAGTGGAAGAGTGTTAACCAATCAGAGGTGATTGCGATGTATCAATGATTGATGCAAAAGATACGCGGTCGCCCTGCAGATTTGATTGAAAGTTTGACAACCCATCAATGACATTGATGCTGAACTTGAAGTAAAGTATTATTTATGTTTTTTATATTATAAGGTGCACAGCGTTCAGGCGCGATATGCGTGCATCCAGTGACCCCGGCGCGGCGCTTACGACAGACTTCCGTGGGCTTGGGTTATCGCAGAAGTCTTGGCCGTTTCCACTCTCGTCTACCTACTCGCTATACAGGCGTCTGCCGCAACTAATCTTATTTGGCTGTTGACCTATTATCCTATACATGTGGCATGTGTGCCGATAGTCTGACGTAAAGTACTGGCAGTGTTACACTTACCAGAAACTAATTTGGAAAAGGATTTTCCCTTCGGAAATTAGTTTTCCGACGATCGATTTTACTGTTGTCCTGTCCAATATTCAAAACCTACCACCTGAGGACCTATAGCTAAGTATTCACAATTGGACTCGGTAGGTAGCGCTACAATCGGGTTCTATGTTCAGGGCAGGGCAAGTTTGCCGGGCCCAATAGTCATAATCATAATCATAATATTTTTTCGCTGATTGTAGGTACATAGGAAGTTCTTACATATAGGATCGAGCCATAATCTACCAATCATATGGTGTGCAAATTATCATTTATTACTATGTAATATTTGGGCCATTCTCAAAAACGGACCAAAAATTTTGGAAAAAAAATGTTTATTGATATGGTCCGAAGTAGTCTTAAATTAAAAATACAGTGTCCTAGTATATTTTCCGATTATGATCCGAGCTATTTCACTGTAGTTTTCATGAAAATTAAAAAAAAAAAGAAAATCTCTTTCCACGGAAGTGACATATTCAAATAATATCAGTAATACATATTTGATTTGATATAGAAATTAAAAATTTTTTTTTTTTTTCTATTCATGTTTTAATTAACTGTTAATTAATATATAAAACTAATTAGGCTAAAAGAATATAAATTTTACATGGTTTTACTATGATATCATCATCATTTACTTTCGAAATACCCTCAAATTGTGGCCAAACACACTCTGTGTACTCATCATTGTATTTTCATAAGTCTAATCTAAGACTAGATTGTTTTTAGATGGTGCAATGATTGCTTATACCAAAAACAAATATTTTTATTCAAATTGGTTATAAAATGTTGATAATAGTATTGTTACTTCCATGGACTAGAGAATCCACGCGGGCGACAACCATGGAGGTGACATTTTCAGCATAAACACCGTTTTTTTCGTAAACTCATTAATTTATTATAAGTCCAGTGATGTATAAGATACCCTATACACAGTATCTGAAATACAAGATACAAGATACTTTTAAAAAAAGCATTTCAGATACCAGATACAAATACTTTTCTAAAAAGGTATTTAAATACTAGATACAAAATACCTATCTTTCAAATACTTTTTAAAGATAAAATACTTTTGTAAAAAAAACAACATTTAATTGAACTGCCAAGTTTATTTATTCCAGAAAACAATTTTCGATTATATATAAATGTATGTATTAAAATTTAATTTATTGAAATTTCTTATTGAAAACTTTAATTTTTTTAATCTATATATGTTATTTGAGATTTTAGTAAAAGTAATTCCTCAAACATATTGTCCGAATCTCACAAAGGCGATATTGTTATTGTTAAGTATTTATTATTACTTCACTTCTTTTGTGAATGGCTTTACTCGTGCACTAGGCACAAATATTTTGCCAATGTCGCGTTGAAGGAGAGTACACACTACTGGAGAAACCTGTGAACTTGTCTCGCATTTGCTAGCGTTCAGCCTGAGTTAGTGGTTAGTTCTACAACAACACAAATAGAAAATATTAAATAAATTAATTATAATAGGTAGGTACAATTATTATCTTAATATTATTACTTACTAATAACAAATGGTACATAAAAATAATTATTATATTAAAAATACGTTTCCAGCACACTATATTATATATACTGTGCAGGAAAGGTGAACTAGATCAAACTCTTTGCAAGCGACAATTAAACTTTAATTTTGTTGTAATCTATAAATTTGCTTAATAATTTTGCGAAGGGGCCAAAAACAAGAGATAGTAAAGATTTAATGTTAGTAGGACGAGGGAAGTTAGGGGGAAGGCAATCATGCATAGATATGTGGAGCTTAGGGCAATAAAAAAATATATGGTCCGGGGAGCCTTCATCGAGCCCACATTCACAGATAGAGTTGTCCCTGATCCTTAGCTTAGCTAAATGTACTGGAGTGCAAGAATGACCCAATCTCAGCCGACAAATTACTGAAATAATCTTGCGATCAAGATTTCTATGGCGGACAAACCAAGGTTGGAAGGGAACCGTTTCCTGTATGTCCCCATAGTGCTTGCCTTTCAATAATCTTGAGATGGCCCACCTTTTATTCCATGAAGCATATAGATCTGATTTGGCTGCTGAGATTAGATCATGTGAATAATTTTGAAAGTTGTCTAGCACACCCGAATGGGTGGCAGACTTAGCGCAGGAATCTACAGTTTCATTACCATGGATACCTTTATGGCTGGGGATCCATCCCAATATGACATGAAGGCCTCTTTGTTGACAGAGTAACAATACTTCGCGAATCCTCAGTATCAGTGGAAATCTATTTTTAGATCGAAATGGATTTTGGGCAATAGCCTGCAGTACACTTAGACTATCAGTGATGATCAAGACTTTGTGCAAGTTGTGAGACTCCACATACTTAATCGCCTCCAATATTGCCACAGCTTCACCAGTGAAGACTGATGACTGACGGGGACATTTAAAAGACAAGACTATACCATATTTGGGGAGCCAGCAAGCAGCCCCTACAAACCCGTTTGCAGAGAGTTTTGAAGCATCAGTGTAAATCGCCAAAAAATCCGGCCAGTCCTGTTCAAGAATGGATTTAAATTTAGTGTTACATTCTAAGTCCTCTTTCTGAATTCCAAAGTTTAAAATAAGAGTAGGTTTAAAAGTCAGAGCTTGGAAAGAAGTGGTGAAAAGAGGGTTCGAGGGAGAAGTAAATAAAGGAGAAGGAAGTCTGGTGAATTTGAGGAAGCTAAGAAGTAATGCTGAATATTTATCTACTGACTTTAATAAGGAATGCAGACATTTAAGACTGTTGAGAAGGGGATGAGAGGATAGTTGCAGAGCTTTGGCCATAAATCTGTCAGAGAGATACTGTCTACGGAGGTCAAGAGGAGGGTCACCGCCTTCCACCTGCAAGGCATTCGTTGGGGACGATTTCATAGCTCCCATAATAATTCGCAAACATTTATATTCTATTTTATCTAATTTATTACTAGCTAATTTACTAATGGGGTCCATAATGAAGAGACCATAATCCATATAACTACGAATTAAAGCATTGTATAAAATCTTAAGTGTATATGGGTGGGCTCCCCACCATGTGCCAGCCAGCGACCTTAAGATATTCACATTTTTTTCACATTTGTCTATGACATACTCAGAGTGCAGATTACCATTTAATTTGGAGTCTAAAATAACACCTAAAAACTTAGCATTATTAGCAGAAGGGATTTGTTGGTCCTCATACGTCAGTGTTATGTCAGGAACGTTTCTTTTGCGAGTAAATGTGACTGATTTACACTTAGATGGGGATAATTCCAAACCGTGGTCAGCAAGCCAATAGCCCAGATATTTAAGGGCAGAATTCAAGCGGGAGTTAATATCAAAAGATGACTGAGAAGAGGTGTAAAGGACTATATCATCTGCATATTGCAAGATGTTACAAAAACTGAGGACAGACTGGTCAAGGTCAGATGTATAAAGGCTATAAAGTAGAGGGCTAAGGACCGAACCCTGCGGGAGGCCCTTCCAGATACTTCTGGGCGGGAGAAATTCTGAATTGTTTTTGATCAAAATGGTTCTATACATGAGGAGGTTACAAATAAAATGAGTCATTCTCGGCGGGAGACCCAGCTGTTGCATCTTTTGCCTGAGTACCGGGAGAAGCACACTATCGTAAGCAGCAGAAATATCCAGAAGGAACTCGCCTTTAGCATGAGCAACTCGAATGTCAGTCGTCAAAATACTCAAGCTATCAGCCGTGCTAGAGCCCTTACGAAATCCAAACTGGGTACCAGCCACCAGTCCCCTGTTTTCAAGAATCCACTCCAGGCGGTTCTTGATGAGATGTTCCATGATTTTTGATATGTTAACAGAGAGGGCAATGGGTCTGTAGGAGCAAGGGTCATTTGGATCCTTTCCTGGTTTTTTGATGGGAACTATAATTTGGGTTTTCCAGGCCTCTGGGACAGTCCCTGTCTGGAAAAATGAATTTAGAATATTTAATAGATGTAATTTAGCTTTATCATTTAATTTACAAATGAAGGAGTAAGGGATTCCATCGAAACCAGGAGAGGAGTCTGTAAGACCATCAAGGACCAGTTTAAATTCGGAGAAAGAAAAGGGAGCATCCATAGGATCTGAGGAAGGAACAGCGGAGTAATTAGGGATTTCATCATAATTTGGGGCAGAGGGGGGAGCTAATTTATCAGAGAAGGATTCTAGCCAGGTTGAGGAATCATTGGAAGTAAGTACAGAAGAGGTAAAGGAGCATCTATAAATTTTAATCTTATCCCAGACCATAGAGGAAGGAGCTCTGGGACTGAGAGATTCACAGAAACCTCTCCAACCCAGCCTTTTCTTTTTATGGAGAGTTCTTAACCCTGACTGTAAGATAGTTATGTTTGCGGACGACGTCTCACTACTCACTGAATGCTCCGACATTGACGAATGTAAACTCCATTTAACAGAAAACCTACAAAACACGCGAAACTGGCTGAAACAACATAATTTGGAAATTAATTCAAAAAAAACAAAACTTATACAATTCAGACCATACCAGAAAGTACCCCTTGACTTAAATAGCTTCTCCAGAGAAATAAACATAGAAGTAGTTAGTGAGTTCAAACTCCTAGGATTAACCATAGATACTTACTTAAACTGGAAGCAGCATGTGCAAAGTGTGAGGACTAAGCTCTCACGGTTTGTATACGCACTAAGCATCCTTAAGGCGAATACAAACTATGAAACAGCGCTGTCAGCATACTATGCATATGCCTACTCGTGGCTTCGTTATGGAATAATCCTATGGGGTCAGAGCCCCGACGTAGGAGACCTGTTTATATCTCAAAAAAAATGCATGCGAGTGCTTGTAAATATTAAGCAACGCGATAGCTGTAGGCCACACTTTATTAATAAAAAAATTCTCACCTTACCCTCCATTTACATAATGGAGATGGCTCTGTTTGTAAGGAAACATATACACCTATACAAAACTTTCGTAAGCACAAAAATTCAAAGAGATACACGCAAGAACAAAAAACTGGTTGAACCCCGCTTCAACCAAATAACATTAGCCCAAAAAAGTCCATATTTTAGATCCGTAGTAATTTATAATAAACTACCAAATATTATCACAGACGAGATCAAAGAGACAAAATTTAAAAGTAAATTAAAAGAATGGCTAATCCAAAAATGTTATTATAGCATAAAAGATTTTTTAAATGAATAGACCTCAATAATATTATCAATTAAATTAAATTAAATTAAATATAAAAATATGTTAATTAATATCCGAAATTTTGTTATTACTATATTATTAAGTAATATATTTTGTGCAAATATAAATTAATATGTAAAAGATAAATAATTAGATATTTATGTATAAATATATATAGGTAATTATAATTATAATTATGTTATCATGTAGCAACGCCCTGACAGGGCCTCATGTCCATGCATGCTAATAGCTAATTGTATTATGTAATAATATAATGTATTAGTAAGTAAGACATGAAAGCTATAAATAAATAAATGACTAAATGACTAAATGACTCCTAGCCTTAGCAGAAAGTTTTTGATATTGAATAAAATTATCAACTGACATATCAAGTTCATAGTTTAATTCTGCATCTTTCCTATTATGAATGGCTACAGTGCAGTCTTCATCCCACCAGGGGAGAGATGGTTTATGCCAAGCACCTGGTTTTTTAACCGGGATGTGGTCATCAGCAGATCCCAAAACAATTTTGATAAATGCTTCATAGATGTTGACAATGTACTCCTGGTCAAAGTTAGTGGCTTCAAGTTTCTGATCAACTGATGTACCAAACTCCAGCCAATTTGCCTTACTACAGCGATATTTCAATAAGGGCTTAGGGTCAGAAGGGGGAGGTGCTCTAGAAGTTAAACTAATCAGTATAGGGTAGTGGTCACTACCATAAGTACTTCGGAGTGTTTCCCATGTAATTAGGGGAGAGAGAGAAGGAGAACAGAGAGATAAATCTACAGCAGTATTACTATTTTGATGAGGGTAGACTCTACGTGTTGGGGCACCATTATTTATGATATTTAAATTTTCATCATCAAAAATATCTAATAGCATATTAGCAAAATTATCCGAATGGTGGCAACCCCATACTGTATGGTGGGCATTAAAATCTCCCATTACAATGATAGGTCTAGGGAGAGCCTTGATAATAATTAGGATATCAGGAATTAATGAAGGGCTGGGATGAGGTATGTAAATAGACAAAAAAGATATATTAAAGGCTTTTATTGCAACAGCATTAATTTGTTGAGAGTGAGGGGGAAGACTGATTTGGGAAAAAGTATAATGGTAGTTAAATAATATTGCGCAACCTGCATAGCCATCCATTCTGTCATCACGGAGACAAGTGTAACCTGGGACACGAAAACGAGACCCTGGGATCAACCAAGACTCCGCGATGGCAATCATGACTGGTTTATGTTCGTTAATTAAATTAATCAATACAGATTTTTTAGCACGAATGCTATTACAATTCCATTGTAGCAAGGGGAGATGGTGCATTATCTGATCTATTATTAAGGGTTTGTATAATCTGTTGAGTCACGTTGGTCGGTATACAGTCACTATATTTAGTGACTATATTAAGTAATGTGGAAACTAATAGTTCCACTAAATTTTCATTAGGAGAAAGAGAGATGTTTGTTGAAGGCTGAAAAGCACATCCATTAGGAGTAGAGGAAGGGCAGTCAGCGGTAATATTTCGGTGAGCTTGGGAATCATATCCTTTTTGGGGGGAGTGTTGAGGGCGGGGCTTTCTAAATGTTGTCTTGCGGTAGGAAGTGTTTGTGGGAGGAGGAGTTGAATTATTATGGGATGAAGAAGTAGGATTAGCCTTTGTAGCATCAGCAAAAGGTTTATTAACGGGAGAGTGCCTGGCAGATGCTTCATTATAGGAGATGGATTCTTGGGTCATCATAACCTTGATTGACCTCTGTCTTATGTGTTCGGGACAGTTCTGGGAATTAGCAAAATGAGAGCCTGAGCATAAAATACAGGAGGCTGAATCAGAGGTGATTGGACAGCCTTCACCGGTATGTTCTTGACCACAACGATAGCATCTACTCTTTGATCTGCATTGGGAGCGGATATGACCAAATCTGCAGCAATTTAAGCATTGGATTGTAGGGAAGGTATAAGTGTCCACTGGGAGAGAGGTGTGGAATGAGAACACTCTCTCTGGGAGCACTTGTCCTCTGAAAGTGAGTACCACAGATTGGGTTGGGATCCAGGTGACAGTGTTATCTGAAATTTGTTTCCTGTTTAGTCGCCGTGCTTTAAGTATCTCGCCGCATCCATTTGGGAGAGCTACAGAGTCAACAAATTCATCTAATGCCCAATCAGTTGGGACGCCTCTGACTAAACCCATACGAGTAATGTTGAAAGTTGGGATGGTCGCTTTGTATCTATGAAGGGCCAGTACGGGGTTTTCTAAGAAGAAATTCGCGGAATTTGGCGAAGAGAACTCCACCGAAACTCTATTACGCCCTATACTTTTCACTCCTCCTTTCACAATGTCCGTCACACCAGTCTTGTAGAGGAATTGGCCGAATCTTATTGCGTGGATGACGGAGCCGGCAGGCACATCATTTTCATCTTTTGTTATGTGGACAATGTAGGGTCCTTTATCTTCGGGTAGGTATTTGGCAAATGCCTGCAAAAGGGAAGGATGAGAATAGATGTTTTGAATAGATGGATTACTCTGAGAATCTGAGGCCATCTTTTTACCTGTCACCTCGTTGTTCGGATCTGAATCTACTCGTCTTTTACGCTGCCCCGCCGGGTCCGGAGGACCCGGAGGGACGGTCTCCATTATAAAAACCCGTCACCAACACCAGATAATACTCACCAACCACAAAAAAGAACTAAAGGCTGATAAAAGAACAAGAAACACCAATTAACTCACAGAAACGTACACCTACCAACAGGCAACGAAGTGAAGTCCTATTTATTATTAAAAACACCGTACAACACGTGCAAAAAAATTACGTCAATGAGTGACACTGACAGGAGTGACGGGTGACATTTGTAGAAAGATAGTGTCGCCATCTGTCATTTGGTTCAGGCAAACGCGCTGCGTTCAGTTGCGTTCGGAAATAAATTTATTTTAGTAAAAGTATCTTGGGGAACAAAGTATCTTTAAAATACTAAGATACCAGGAAAATGTATCTAAATATAAGATACAAAATAATAAAAAAAAAGTATTTCAAATACAAGATCTAAATACGTATTTTGTATCTTGTATCTGTATTTCAAGTACTTTTATCTAAGATAAGTCACATCTCTGATTATAACAATGAAATACCTCGAAAATGGCTAAAATTTCGTATTTTTCAACGTTATTTACTGGACCTTTATTGAATAAATACTTGGTGATATGTAATCCACAAAAATGACCGTAATAGCATATTAATTTTTCAAAAATATCACCTTTTGAGTCATGGTTCCGACATTGTTCCCCCGGAATTGGCAAACTTTCAAAAAATTGCAAGATGGTGACATACCCGTTGTCTATGTTTGTTCATGAAGGTGACATTTCCACAATGCACAAAATATGGTATGAAATATTTTAAAATCATTATTTTACCGCTGTTTAAATTTTCTAGTGTTTTTTAGAAACTTTAATCGATCTTTTATAGCAAACTAGCTTATGCCCGCGACTACGTCCACGTGGATTGAGGTTTGGTTCCCGCGGGAACTTAGTTTTCCAGGATAAAAAGCAGCCTATGTGTTATTCCAGACTATAATCTATCTCTGTGCCAAATTTCATCCAAATCCGTTCAGCCGTTTGGGCGTGATTGAGTAACAAACATCCATCCATGCACATCCATACATCCATACATCCATCCATCCAAACTTTCGCATTTATAATATTTATTTGATTTGAAGAGTAGGCACTCGTTAAATCATTTATGATTTATAACATTTATTTTTAGATAAATTGTCCTGAGTGAACCTTGCACGCGACATGTAGGTGACATTTTCGACACATTTTGATGATAATTTAAATAATTATTTAAATATTGTAATTAATATAAAAATCCTAAAAATATAAACTACTTCGAGAAATAATACAAGAAAATTAGATAAATAATACAAGAATTTCTCATTTTAAATCATATGCACAAAAAAATTCACCAAAATTAGAATTGCACATTTATATATTTACTTAATAAATTCAAGAAATTCATACATTTTACCTCTATTATTTATGTATATCAATTACAATCATTATTATACAAACTATTATATTATATTATTATTATTTTATAAAAAATAATTGCTGTTCATTGGTAAGCGCATAACTTTAGAACGGCTGGACCAATTTATGTTCATCATAGTCCGAATAAGGTTTTTAGGGAAAGAAAAGTTGAAAATTGGAAAATTCGGGACAAACTGAAATTGCTTTTTTCTATGAGTTTTAAGGAAACAACATCTGTCGGGTCAGCTAGCTGAATAATGGAAATTAAGTTTGATTTCACTCATTGGTAATTGTAAGTGAATCTCAAATTTTTCTTTGTATTTACGTTGTTAGTTTAGTAGATAATATTAGGGTTCAAAACGAATCATAGTACAAAAGTGAAACGAGTTGAAGTCTTTTAATAACATGTTGTGGTAGGTATGTTCTTAGAATATTGATAATAGATATTATAAGATCGATAACATGCATCAATTATTTTAACCATGATAATTACACTTGTTGGTCGCTATAAAATAATATATTAATAAGCTATTGCATAGCTTCTATCGCGGGCCTTGAGCGTGGAGACCGAATCCAGAAATTCCGTAACGAAAAAAAAACCTAACACTTTGGTAGTTGCTGGTTGGCTTAACTACTTGTGTAGTTGACTTCAAGTTGTTGAAAATAAAAAGACTATTTTTATGGAAAGATGATTTTGGTTGCTATGACTACTTGTGTTGTTGACTTCAAGTTGTTGAAAATATAAAGGCGAAATAATTTTAAAGAATTATTATGTTTTCATTAGTCCGGGTGTCCAAGGGGATTGAAAAAACCTTTTTGAACCAAAATCATCTTTTCATAAAAATATTTCGCCTTTATATTTTCAATAACTGGAAGTCAACAATACAAGTAAGTAGTCATAGAAAGTTGATAAAAAATGCTATGCAATAGCTTTACCGCGGCAGTCTCCGAGTGCCACACGTCTTTTTTATGTTTTATTAATTTATCGATATTTTGTCGATTATTTTATATTCTGAATGAACATAAACAGAAGCTTTTAAAGATATTATGGTGAGTTGTGGACTGTGGACTATATTATTGTTTTCTGTGTATAGTAATGTACATGAGTAACTTATTAGGTACAATTTTTATTTCCGTATTTTGATTACAACGATTAATCGAAGAGGACTTTAACCCATATTCTGTTTACAATTTTATCAATTGATGTACTTGGTATATGTAGTACGTACAACTTTAACGTTATAATTATTGGTATTAGACATAGTAATAATAATTAAAGTAGGTGTATTGAAATAAGTACATTAAGCTGCTTAAGCAATGTTAATATTAATAATATTATGCCATACTATAATATGCTATTGTAGTACTTACTACGTAGTTAGTACAGCGATCTGTATAATAAAGTAATTTATCTACTCCTGCCCCCCTAGCATGGGCCGGGACATTTTCTCCCCGAGGAAAGGATAAAAATTAAAGAGTAACGAAAACAAGCAAAATCAAAAGCACAGATAAAAAATTATGACTCCTTGACATTAGTCGGGGACTAGTCTTTCCCCGCCTTATCACCGTCGATAATTATATCCACCCCTGTGCCCCTACTCGGAGAGTGGATAAAACTGTCGGAGGGGATAAAATTTTTATCTCCGGCCCATGCTAGGGGGGCAGCATCGAAAAGTTCCAATTTCGAATTTGACAACTATATCGAATTGAACCCTCTTTCGTGTTTGCTTCTCATAACGATACAGTTCGTTGTATGGGAGCTGTATCGTTATGAGTCGTAGCTGTATCGATATGGTTATCTTCATAAATAAGATACCTATAGCTTAGCGGCTCTGGGTTCTGGCACTTTCCCAACCACAGAGTTCTTAGTATGTAGAGGAGCCATACCTACATCATGGCGGATGGTGGCACCCGTCATTGAATATGTACATATTATATATTTCATCTCCACCTACTCTATACTCTATGTACCCAACCCACTCTATG
Source organism: Erebia epiphron (assembly GCA_963932025.1). Classification (NCBI taxonomy): domain Eukaryota; kingdom Metazoa; phylum Arthropoda; class Insecta; order Lepidoptera; family Nymphalidae; genus Erebia; species Erebia epiphron. The sequence continues at coordinate 35,459,134 of OZ009948.1, read as the reverse complement.
GTTGGTACTGCCACTCTTACTGCCAATATTAAAAAAAATTATAAAGACGTCCTTGTCGTAGATAAAATCTTGTATGCAACTGTACGTAATTAGTCATTTTAATTCTCGTACTATCCTATTTTGATACTCGGCAAGCCTCGTATCAAAAAACAGCACTCGAATTAAAATGACCCTCATTACGATACAGTTGCATAAATAGCTATTATCTGAGCACTATCAATATAGCGTAGCGTAAGTGTACCTACCTGCGCAGTAAGAAATGAAAAAATTCTTCGTAGCGGCAATGATAGGCAAGTACTAATATACAATATTATGCTATAAGTATAGAGCTATTTAGATATATCTAATAGATTTTCTATGGATATAGGTACGTTACTGACATTGAGCTTGTCAGTCAGTTAGTAGGTATAATATATTAAATATAGGAATCGTATTGTAACTGCAGACGAGAGCTGGTGTTATGAACTGTAAACATTCGCACGGTACACGGTTCTCTTCCGTTCTAGGTATGTCTGTATATACCTGTGTAATACGTAAACACCAAATACAATCTACAATGCTCTCAAAACGTGAGAATGGCGCTCCGATACATTATATTACTTACCTATATAGTTCGTGCGCGAGTTGAATGCAGAGCTTATGTATGTGTCTGCGATTTTATTTATGGGTGTAGACTTCTTAATAAAGCTCCTTAACAATACACAAGCTATTGACAAAATAAATGTACTTTCTAAGATAAGTATAGGTATTGTATAAGCTATTAGGTATACATAGGTATATAATTTTACTTTATTTAGGTTTGAATTTAAAATAAGAAACTTCTGTACGTAGCAACTTTTTCAAACAAAAATAAAAATATTTAAATTGGCTGCTCTAAAACAGTATTAAACTGCAAGCCATACTTACGCGGTAGGCGCGCGACGCGACGTACCGGTAGACAAATAGGTTATTATTAGATTAGATAGATATATTGTAATGATTGAGTAAATTATTAACTATATTAATTTCAAACGTATGATGAATCACTGTCTGTATAGTTCGAGTGCTATGTAAATTCAACTGTCACACAAAACTCCAAAACATTTATTTGAAAGAATAATTACATGCGCTATATTAATACATATGTATGCCGGCGCTCGATTGACGTCAACGAGCTCATCGTGGCATAATACAAGCGGATTCCATCCATAAATAAAATACGAATTAAATAGGAACGAGGCATACAGACGGACAACTTTTTAATTGCATTGATACCTAGTAGTTAGGGGTGTTGTGAGCTCACAAGATCAAAATACAGGCGCGCGGGGGTGAAATCGAGCAAACGCATGTCGCAAAAAATGCAAGAAATCATTTGTAAAAAAAAAAATATTTCCTGTTCAATACAAATTAATCCGACAATGTGTTTGATTTAGAAATGTAAATTTTATCTTATAATTATTTCTAGAGTAAATTATTAGTTTCTAATTGCTTTAAAAGGCAAATTAAGAGGTATGTTTAAAATAAATTTCAATGCAGAGATTTTTTTTAAATTGTGTTTTGAGATGCGTCAAATGACTGCTTAAAGGTCTTGAAAACAGCAAATTATTTTTACAAGCATACAATTATGTCACCGTTTGATGGACACTGCTTTTAAAAACCGCCTTTTACGCTACACATGGCCTTAAAAGGGTGGATATTCTACCTCCGCTGAGACGTGTTAAATTTGTCAACAAAACATTATGAACTAGTATGAATAAATATAAATATTATTATATTTACTTTGGTCTTTAAGTCTATGTTAAAGACAATTCCATAAAATGTGTGCATTTTAAAAATTACTGCATATACATACATATATATAATACATATTATAATATATATAATATGTACTATATACAGACTGCCTCGTTGGTCTAGTGGTTATCATGTTCGACTGCGGCTGACGAGGTCCCGGGTTCGAGTCCCGGGTCGGGCCATAATTAAGTGTTGGGTTTTTCTAATTAGAAATTCTCAGTACTAGCCCGGAGTTAGGAAGTTGGCGGTGTTTCACCCCCGTGCCTCGGAGTCGGTCCCGGTTATTATCACTAACATGATAATAGTCGTTAAAGCCCGCCAACCCGCATTGGAGCAGCGTGATGGGCCTAAGCTCTAATTCCCTCTCTCCTATGAGAGTGGAGGCCTGTGCCCAGCAGTGGGACGTTAATGGGCTGTAGTGGATATATATAATATCTTGTACAAATTTTGAAAAAAAACAGAATTAACAACAGTCTTTATTAACACGGCCTACGGTAAACGAATTAAGGGTGTCGAATGTCGATATATACATACTAAGAAAATATAATCAATTTGAAGCAGAGCAAAACTAGGAGTATAATAAAATAAATCGATTGCAAGTCGGTTTACCGTTTAGAATATACTATATGTTATGTACCTGTATATAACATATAGTATATTATACATACATATATGTAGTTAAAAAAATTGGTTTAAGGGGGCACAATAATGTCCCCTGAAGTACCAAATTTTTTAACTAATAAGTTAGCTCTTACTATTACTATTACTAAAATTTTTGGGGTTCCTACCCCAAAAATTTTGAAATCAGTCGGAAGTGACGTAGACAGGTTTAAGTATACATAGTTCGTCTCTACTTCTGTCGAACGTAATCTTTTTATTTTCGACCAAAAATTTTCCGACTTGGGTTAATGGTATGATGGTAAGTAATTATTTTATGCAAAGTAGCACACTTCATAGCAAGCATGTTCACAAAAAAATGTTCGGAAAAAACACTAAATAAAAAGAAAAAGAATTTAACATTCACTCCCTCAGAAATCTCGCGAATAAAACTTAAAAAAATTAGAAATCGAAAACTACCTACCAAAAATCGCTGAACATAACATGGGGTATTTTCTGATAGGTCTAGGGTACGAGGAATCCAAATTTTTTCTTTGGACGTCACTATTTGGTCCACCTGTATACCTACTTATTTGATTGGAAAATATCGATTTATTATATTAAATAAGCATTATAAAATGTATTATATTAGTGTTTAAATGAATTTATAAATTATGTACATTGTACGTATATTAGGTAAGCATGACCTCAGGTTGAACTACGGAATATAACAGTTGATAACATTTATATCCAGTTATAACTGCTTAACAGAAAGTTTGCATTATATGATTCCATCTGTTTAAAATTACAATGTACCTATTTAGATGTTTTTATTATTTGTATAGTAATAATATGATCATTGATCACGTACGTGTTAAATGGTCCATAGTTAAGTGATGATTTGATGAATGATTGGGAACATTAATTAATTATTATTTATTACGATAGGTTACTCATAGGTTAATTATTACCATAGGTAGATATTATAGCAGGCCTCCTGTAGGAAATTTTAAGGAGGTCATGATAAATGCTGAAACCTGCCACTGACTGTCTGTTTTGCTAAAATCCATTTTGCTAAAGGCCAGGTTTGCTAAAATCAGGCAACGGAGAGAGTTAACTACAAAGTCTCTTAATTTATTGTCTTTGAGCCATTATTCGGACTTATTCGGTACCTATCTCCTATCTACGGCACAGAATAATATAATAGTACTGACGTACAGAAGTCTCACTCCTTTGATGTTGACTACTTGCCGACGTTTTAATAGCCTACATAATTATTATTAAAAAGATAAATCACGCACGCAAGCTAAATTAAACTTTATCGCCGCGCGTGAGTGTCCGTATTGCTTTGCATCTTTTCCCTTTCCTACGTCACGGACAACATTGCGAGCTTGTCTAGGGCTGTCAGCAAACAGTACAACAATACAGTAGGTTTTTCGAATTGGTAAGTAAGGTACCTACTCTGACTATGATCGACTGTGTTTACTGTGTGTCGCTACACAGTGAATTCTTCACTACGCACGCAGCTTGCAAGGTCATTCGTCGCGGCGAAGCAGTGCGGCGAAACATAATGTTTCGCTCGGAGAGGTAGGTACACTTCGATCACGGAAATATATAAATATATATTCCGTGCCCTTACTCTAAATCGGCAAGGTGTAATAAGAAGTAGGGAGTAAGGGCCTAACTAGGGCGAGCGTATTCCCTGCGACTCGTTTGTACTTCCTACAGCTCGTGCCTCGATTCAAAAAAATTACTTGAAAAGAGGCTCATTTAAGTTTGACATGAATTGTACCTGTTCCGTGATAGAAGTACTATCGACTACTTATTATTGTATTGACTACTTGCTGACTTGCTTGCTAGCTTTAATAGCCTAAATAATGATTATTAAATAGATAAAACACGCAAGCAAGCTAAATTAAACATTATTATGGTTACAGCGACTTTTTGCCATTATAATTCTAAAGATCGATAGACCATTATATATACATGAGTTTAAATGTCTACAACTATTTATCCTACAAATAATTAATATGCTAAACACTTAACTTATACTATTAAACAAATATTTTCAAAAAACTGTTTACGAAAACAGCGTTAAATTCACTAGCACGTCGCTCGCTTGTAACGCGCCAGCCCCGACTGCGTAAGCATTCCGGGAATGAGCGCGATCGTCGGTATTTTCGTCGCGCAAGTACCAAGAGTGACACAGGCCTGTCTACGGTTGGTCCCCGGTGAATAGCTACGGAATAAGGAATACACTAATGATGAAGGAATCACCGCGAAGCTTCTGCGAGCTGAAGTACAACCTACTCCAGTTTAAATCAAAATAATGGAAAAGAACTGTTGCCTATGGTTCTTTCTTTCAAAATGGGAGACTAAGAGCGACCTTAATAACAACACGCCAATATCACTTCTGAAATTACGAGCTTCACTCGTGCACTAATACGGATTGTCTTAAATTATACAAAGCTAAAGTAGTTCAACGGGCTACGGAATAAAACAAAGATATGTGCTGGAAGACGTATGAACGACTTCCAACTCGTTACGTTGCGCGTTGTTCAACCGGTTAGACCGGGCTATGGTCATAGGTGTCACTCTGGAATAGAATCCGCAACGAAGATATCTGTTGGAAGTGTAACGGCTGGAGGTATGAACGACTTCTAAGTTCCACCTATGGACCGACGACTTTAAAAGGTGTGGACGGATGGACACGGAGACTGTGTGCAGTTTTGCGCTCTTTGAAAACCCTATGTTCAGCCGTGGATGAATTATAAACAAGACTTGTGTATGAAGAGCTCGCTTTAAATAACTTTCTTTTATCTTTATTCCAGAGGAGCCTCTACAGTCGATCTCACTAAATACTGCCTTACATCTAGATCTACAATCCTTTTTGATTCGATGAAGATCACGAGCTATTATCACCAGCACCTACAAGTAGGTAATTTTCCTGAATCTGTTCTGATGTAACAGGGCCATCATCAATGCCCTATAGTTAAATTAATAATAAGTGTAATATTGTAATCCCAATTTTCTTAGCATGTTGTAAAAAAGTTTGCTGCTAGTAGCTAATTAAGTAAAGTTACAGCTTACAGAATGGTGATAAAAAATTGTCGTCTATCAATAGGTACATGACTTTGAACTATCTAAAAACAAAACTTCAAAGCATTTACTTATGCTTTCATTTCCTTTTAAATGCTTATCTTAATTACTCTCTTGTCACTTTCTCGTTACCAGCATCATTATCTAATCCCCTGACGTCAGCTTCCCTGACCTACCCGCACTAATTCTTTATGGCGACAGTATGGAAGATTAGATAAACCCCTAAAAAATCCTGTCGAGATCGATCGTTCCCTTTCCCTATGAAAGTATGATGGAATGCAGCGTCAACAAGCTGAAGAGCCAAATAATTTAAGCCATGCCAAGCTTTATGTAGCAAAGAATAGTGATCATTTTAGCAAGATAGACGCATCTGGCTAGCATCTCCCACAAAGCATCTCTATAGCCAAGTATTATCACTATCTATACTAAGTATAGTTAACGGGACGCCACCGTTGGCGGGGGAAGGGTGCAAGCTACAAACGGGTTTTACACGGGTTTTAATACAAAGCAGTTCATCTTTTGAGGTTATAAACGTTCAGAAATTGGTGCGTCTTAATTTTGTGTATACCTACTGTAATGTTTATTTTGCTCCGTAAATTCGCGAAACGACAATGTGACTCCAATGAGTAGAACTTTTGCAGCGGCGAGTCACAAGTGCGTTTCAAGAGGTTATGTTGACAAAGCATCTTTGTTTCTCCGTGAGTAAATTATAATTTATTACTGTACGAATAGGCCCCTATATTATATTTAAATTGACGAATGGCAGTTCATAGCTGTATTTTAAGCAATGCTAAGTCATTGTCACAATGATTCATGTTCCGTCGTCGTCGTTCTCCAAGTTAATGTTAATCGTTTCATTATTGGTTTACCTATTCAATAGGGGCGTGAAGTGTTTATTTTTATCAGTTTATAATCAGGCACCTAATTAGTTTTGTTGCCTATTGATTACGTGACACGTGTATTTCCTCTTTAACATACCTACTTACCCGTTAGGTATTTTTTCTATTTCTTATTTTACGAAACCTTTCAATTATCAGGTTAATAGTTAATACCTACTTAAGTTGGATTGGCACCTAATTATTATTATTATACCTAGCCTTTTATTTCCTTAACCGACCTCCTCCTCCGACCTCCGTGGTGCAGTGTGTAGCGCTGTTGTTTTAACGTGCGGAGGTCCCGGGTTCGATCCCCGGCAGGGTGAATTTGGGAATTTATAATTTCTGAATTTTCCCTGGTCTGGCCTGGTGGGAGGCTTCGGCCGTGGCTAGTTACCACCCTACCGGCAAAGACGTGCTGCCAAGCAATTTAGCGTTCCGGTACGATGCCGTGTAGAAACCGAATAGGGGTATGGGTTTAATATAACTGCCATGCCCCTAACAGGTTAGCCCGTTACCATCTTAGACTGCATTATCACTTACCATCAGGTGAGATCGCAGTCAAGGGCTAACTTGTAGTGGATTAAAAAAAAAAACAATTAATCAAATCCAGTCCGTTTTATAAGAAAAAAGTTCATGAGTTAACTAGGTAGGTAGGTATGCACTGTCCATCTCATTTCACTTTTTAATGTTTATACACTTATAATAATTTAACTTAGTTTTTCATTTTTAAACCATAATGTTTAATATTAAATTTTTTTTTAGTCGTTAGGGTTGAGTGAAGGCTTTCTCCGTTTCATTCCACACGCACGCCTTTCTATCCTAGCATTGAGGACCCAGTTCTCCCCTGCTTTTGTAATTGGTACCTAATTATTATGTCGTAATTACCCATGGAGAGTCCTCACACATATTATCATTTTACTGACCTAGCATTTTACTAGTAGTCATAATACTGAGATTGAAAAAATGTAAGTTTTTCATGGTAGATACAGCCCAACTACTTCCAGTGTGAGATCTGTTGAATCTTTGCTTATATACTTATCATACCTACTTATTTATCCTTCATGGGTCAGACATCCGGTCGGTCTTGGCGCAACGAATTCCTTTGCTATATTTTTGTTTTGTTGTTAAAGCCCAAAGGTAGGTAAAGCCTTACGACTTATCCATCCATCAGCCTGTATAGTGCGTCTACTGCTTGATACAGATGTTTTCGAAAGCGCTCCACTAAGGACGGCCCTCCGCCTTCGTCGTCCAACCGCCACCTCATCGGTCGGTGCTGAGGGTTGTCCTACACTGCGTTTCCCGCGTTCTCCACTCCAGCAGGCTTAGCATGCGCACGATGGGAAATCACGCGACAAGAGAGAGAGATGTTGTCGTTGCGGCTAATTCTTCGTTTACCCTAGCTTGCACAAAATCCGGCATATTACGAGAAAAAAATAGTTGGCCTATACGAGTTCGTAGATAAAACCACAGATAAGAAATAGGTAATACTTTTAAGTTTTATCTCTACTTTTGACGTAACGAGACAAGTAACCATGTTAGCTTCGGTAGACAAATAAAGATAACGGGTAGGTATAATTTTACTCGTTGCGCGCATGCTAGCCCTAATGAACATAACTATAAAGCATTGCTTACCTAGGTAGGTATTTACTTTTCTTGCAGTCCCTTCCATACGGTGTAGGTCTAGGTACGTGTACTATTAAGTATTCTTTATCTATGTTATCTGCCATCTGTGTATCTATGCGGTAGAGATTCATAAGTTTAATCGTCTGATTAGTAAACAAAACGCGTGGCTACGCCGCCTCGCACGCTGGCGATTGTATAGTTCGGACGAGCGTCACAAAAGCTCTGCGATATTGGTGAATTAAGTGTCAATGAATTGGACCCTGCTGTTGTGATCTGCCTGCCGACTAGTTATAGAATTCCAGTGTTTTATTTATAGTAAAAGCGGGTCAGGTCGCTGCCCGCTGGCCTGTCGGACGCGGCGCAGGGAAAGTCACTCGAACATGGATAACTCACTAACAGTTGTAAAGTTTCTTTTTGCAAACTCGGTAGACTGGGTACGCATGCGCGGAGCGTATGTACGTCAGTGTTGCGTGGAACCTACGTTCACTTCGGACGCGCAAATCGCGCTAGGGACCCCATGTTGACATAATTGGATGTACTTATGAGTAAAAAGTGTGTGTGTGCTGTGTGTCGATCATGAGTGGCACGGGAGTGACGTCGAGGGGCGTGGAAAGCGTCTCGCTCCCGGCCGACCTACCCGTGCGGCTCTACATGCGGGCTCTACGTCAGTATCAAAAGCTGATCGATCTAAAACGGTTCTCCCAGGAAAAAGTAAGCACCGATCTTGTTGCATACTTTAACTATGCTGCACTTGCATCACTCCATCTACATACCTACATCAGTGCGTGCTTGATTTAATGAATTATTACCTAGTTCGATAACCCCGTACCTATTAAGAATACGGACAATGGAAAGCAACTTAAATTAGATCTAGAGCTATACATGCGGGCTCTACGTCAGTATCAAAAGCTGATCGATCTAAAACGGTTCTCCCAGGAAAAAGTAAGCACCGATCTCGTTGCATATTTTAACTATGCTCCACTTGCATCGCTCCTCCTACCTACCTACATCAGTGCGTGCTTGATTTAATGAATTATCGCCTAGTTTGCCCCGTATTAAGAATACGGACAACGCAAAGCAACTTAAATTAGATCTAGAGCTACCAAGTAGGTACGTACGTACGGGTTCTATTAGACTATCCTAGTCGAATTTTGTCAAACCTATATACAAACAGCTAGGTTTAATTAATGTGATACATAAACTTAATATAAGTAGGTATTAATTCGATAATTGGTTTTTGTGTACATACTTTTTTTCCCACGCCTCCTGAATTGAGAAAGACTGCTATTTTAACAGTGCTATTAAGTACCTACATAGGTATAATAATATAAAAACAGGTATCTGAATCGATCCAAGCATCTGTGATAACAGCTCTATGCCTAATCTAAATAGGTATCCTTCAACGATTTGTTTAATAAAACATAAAATGCCGTATCATTTAAAAAGTTTCAACTTTGAAGACGCTAAAGTCCGCACATTTTTTTTGTATTCGCCACAAAATACAAATATTTTTATTTATTTATTTAAACATACTTAATTTAATAATTGAAACAAAGTATTTGCGGTCACGACTGCACATATATAGTGACACGTCACATAGGTATAGTGTAGTTTTCAGAGCTAGGTCAGATTCGGTGGAGCTGGAGACTGCACGGATGCCAACCGCCAAGTGCCAACCGCCAATCGCACGATTCAGTATTTTAGTGTAAGTTAAGTAGAATTAAGAATACCAACCTAATCCATATCCATACTAATATTATAAATGCGAAAGTGTGTCTGTCTGTCTGTCCGTCTGTCTGTCTGTCTGTCTGTCTGTCTGTCTGTCTGTCTGTCTGCTACGCTTTCACGGCCCAACTATTCAACCGATTTTGATGAAATTTGGTGCAGACATAGTTTACATCCCAGGGAAGGACATAGGCTACTTTTTATCCCGGAAAATTAAAGAGTTCCCGCGGGAATCAAAAAAATGTATCTGTTTAACCGATTTTGATGAAATTTGGTACAAGGACAGGTTGTATCCCGGGGAAGGACATAGGCTAGTTTTTATCCCGGTAAATTTAAGAGTTCCCGCGGGAATCGAAAAAATTTGGTCCACGCGGACGAAGTCGCGGGAATCAACTAGTAAATAATAATTTCTGCAGAACAAAATTTATGAATTGAAAACCGTTCTTTACTATAACTATTGCGTCAAGTAGAAGAAGAAATACAACAAAGCCATCGTTCCTGTGCTCCAAATAATAGAGGCCATTTTGCAATATTATAAGTACGTAGAGACGTCATGACTCAAGGATAGGCGGTCGACAGTCGACATCGATACCAGATACTGCCTCCGGCTGAATGACCTTTCCAACAGAATGACCATTTAAAATATTTGATTTGTACCTATTTCATACCTACGAACATTATTTGGATGTTTTGGATGCTTAATCGTCGTTTCTTAATTTTAGGGTTGCGTACTAAAATGGTAAGAAAGCATTTTAAAGCCTTATGCTGCGATTCTCTAAGACTTAAGTCTTTAGCTAGGACATTTTTTATAAATCAGCGGTAAAGCATAACATAGGTCTATATTACCTACCACTACAATTTACAAACTATTTTTTTAACCTCTCTATTAAATTTGTAGCTCCGGTCGTCCTCATTATTTTTAGAGGTCAAATAGTTAAACCAAATCCTTTCAAGGTATGGAACTCTCGGTGCGCAAGTCCGACTCGCACTAAGCCTGTTTTTTTAATCAGGGTGAGTAAGTTTAAGTATTTAAAAAAAAATTGTGTGTCAGCTCCGACGCACGACTGGAGTTTATTCCTTAGGAGCGATTATAAAATATATAGGTACATTAGTAAATGAGGGTAAATGAACGCATTTTTATATTACTGATGAAAGCATGATAGATACATTTATTTATATTTTAAATATCTATCTATTAGTTTCATAATTTATATTCATCAAAATACATTACATACCTACCTAGTCATGGAAACGTAAAGAAGTGTTAACATGAAATCATTAAGTCAATAATGTTACGGAGAGTTTGATTTTACTCCCCATAAATTTTCATACCCCGGGGTTTTAATAAATATATGAAAATCGATTCTAAAGGAGGTAAACTCCAAAAATTATTGCTACTTACTACCTACGCTTGAAAAATGTTAAGTCTTAAAATGGGCATGGCACGTTTTGTATCTATAGCTTATATTTACTACCTACCTACTTATCTGTTTGTTTGTACGATGTATCAAGGTCGGCAGGAGACTCGGCAGTAAAACGAGTTAAATGCTAACGGGGATCAATGCCAAGGGTAAAGTAACAATTAATTATTTTAACACGGAACACCAGATGATGCCTGCGGGCGTGCGGCGTCGTCAGCGTTAATTGCTGTTTTTGATTCCTGCGGGAACTTCCATTTTCCGGGATAAAAAGTGTTTTATATTTGTGTGTGTGTTATTTCAGGGTATAGGGCTAATCTATCTCCATCCCAAACAGCCAAATCGGTTCAGTAGTCGTGGCGTGAAGGAATGACAAACATCCAAACTTTCACGTTCACTTGTTTTTCTGGAATAGGTAGGCTTTTATCTATAAAATAAATTCTTATTAAGTATTATAGTCATCCAAACAAATTCTTTCACCGGTAGCTTTAAGTACCTACCTACTCTATGATGTAACGAGAAAATCACTTTTGCCTAGGTATCAAATTGCATTTTTAATGACTTCTTCTTTGTCAAAATTTAATCAATCTTTAAATTAGGTACAGTGTACCTGAATCTTCCATCTTTTTTATTTGTATGTACCTAAGGAGTTTGATTTTTTTTACATCAATAAGCAAAAATGAAATATGAATGACATAAAAGTACGTCAGTTCTTTGTTTCCTACGAAGTTAACGAGTATCTTTGCATCGCCTTTAAATACAAAGAAAAATTATCATTCGGTCCACTTTCACGTCCTGCTGTGAAACTTAGAAGTGGCATTTCGGGGCTTCAGTTCAGACAGTTGTGCCAAATAGGAAGTATAAACTGCATTCGATTTTCAACCGACTTCAAAAAAAGGAGAAGGTTCTCAATTCGACTGTTTTTTTTTATGTTTGTTATCTCAGAACTTTTGACTGGGTGGACCGATTTGGATGATTCTTTTTTTATTTGAAAGGGCATACTTCCCAAGTGGTCCCATATAAATTTTATCGGAATCGGTCGAGCGGTTTTTAAAATATCAACAATAAAATAAGTACTTTGTATAGCGTGTGCTTGTTGTTGTTAAGTTGGCGCGGGAGTTTGAAGTCGGTTGTTTAAAAAGATTTTTTATATTAAATTATAAACTCAGTAGATGTATAAATTCTACACACATTATAGGTAGGTAAGTAATAATAATATAACTAAGATATGTTCCCGTAGGAATTAAAAAAAACTTAATCCACGCGGACGAAGTCGCGGGCATTATCCTACGAACTTAAGGAAACTAAGAAACTGTACTTAAATGGTTATTTCAATTAGAGTAGGTATTTAGCTAAGTACAAAGCCAAACAAATTTAGACGTAGTGACAAGCAGATTAGCGAACAAGGCGGCAGCCGGCACATGTTATATTTGTGCGAGTTGCAAGAGAGGCATTCGCATTACAATCTTTATCCATAGTTTATATTATAAATACTAAAGTGAATGTGTATCTGTCTGCTACTCATTCATGGCCCATATTTATTTAACCGATTTTGCGAGTACCTACTGAGACCTATCTCGCTACTTGCATTAAAAGGAACTATAGGTACTTATGCGTCCTAGAAAATTAATAGACTGCACGGGATTTCAAAAACATAAATCCACGCGGACGAAGTCGCGGTCATCAGCTACTTCAGTCATGAATTAGAAAAGATTTGAAAAATCGTGCCAGAGAAACTTCACTACTTCACATTAATTTCCAACGGTCATTCTGTCAGCGCGTGTTTGAAGAAATGACATAGACCTTTTGCTCTTGAAATCATGTGATAATAAGAATAAAACATTTCATCAGCTTGATTATATTTGAGAATGTTACTTAAAACGAAATGGCATCTGCATGACATTGAAAGAATAGGTATTTAACAATAATATTGCCGTCTGGCTGCTCCCCGAATAGAGTCCCATACACCCGATAACTGCAAATTTACATAACAATTAACTGCAGCTTGGACTGATTATATCTATGAAAAACAGTGGAATTCTTACTCTCGTATTCTCCTGTTTCCTCCTCCAAAACTGAACCGTTTTTTTTTCAAGAATTATTTAATCATGCTATGTCTGTATGTTCTCCTTTTTTTTGATTATATTCGTAATTTTTTTTGCGTTAATTGTCTGATTATAGAGCGAAAACTGGCCTTTTTTGCAATTTTTGAAGGTTCCATGTTCTTAAAATTATTAATATATCGGAAAAAGGAAAACATAGGGACATGACACGGGTACATATGGATTTTATGGTGCAAGAATATTTTCTCTATTGTAATTATCCACGGAGAAAACAGATTAATATGTTTGTATGGAGAAACCACCGAGCTATTTCGCCTTAAAAGAAGTTATTCATTAAGCAACATCATACGATAATTTCACGGGCGATAAAGAGTAACAATCGGACTACGGATACTGAAATAGACCGATTTGTTCACTGAGCGAGAATAAAAACATTAAGATAACCTCTGGATTCTGATACTATTTATAAATTACAATGACGTCAAACACTTACTTAAGTATGTACTTAATTGTACTAGCTGAGAGATTAATATAATAAGGACCATTATAATGTTTTTATGCCTATTAAGTACATAATAGCATAGCTGTTGCGAGTAGATTCATACTACGTACATACATAAGTACCTATTATGTACATACTACATACTGTAAGTGAAACGTGGTAAATACGTTATAATTTTTTTTTTTGACCTTCTGAGTTCGATTTTCTTTTAGATATTTTTACAGAGAGTTGGGAAGGAGGTCACAGCTTTTTAAAATATTATTTTTATTATTATAGAAGTAAAAATCATTTCATCGTCATCGTCATCATTTCATCCCATCGCTAGCCCACTAATGGGCCCAGGGCGCGAGTCTCTTCTCAGAATGATGAAAGCCATAGTGCACCACGCTGGCCACGTATAGGTAGAGAGCTTTTTATTAGCCCTCTATAAAGCTGCATAATTTTGATCCATGTTCTAAAATCTAAATGATCCTAGTAATGTTCAGAATAGGTATAAGGTACTCAGTTAGGTATTTATCGTCTACATAATATATTAGTTTAATTAATTCGTCCCTAATGGAATATTTTTATATGCCATTTTATCATAATTATCACGCTGTAGCATAATAAATAATTTATAATTTTATGCTTACCAAGTTATTTTATAGTTGAACGGAATTTCGTAAAGAATTCAGAATTGCAACTTTATCAATACATAAAAATTGTTTTAAATTATAATACCTATGTACTTATTACCTTTTAGGAATAGGTGCCAGAGTGTCTCGATGCCCAGGTTTTATTTTACATCACAACATAATGCATAATACTCATGAAGTCATATCGATGACGCTTCCTTGTTTTCTTTAACCTGACCTTATCTGCAGCTAAGCTTGTAACATCACAGAAACTGAATTCCCCAACTAATACCTACCTATTTAAATGTCTTAAACTTACACCTATATATTTTATACAAGCTGATGCCCGCGACTCCGTCCGCGTGTTTTAAGTTTTTTTGATTCCCTCGGGAACTCCTTAATTTTCCGGGATAAAAAGTAGCCTATATTACTATCCCACGGTATAATCCCCCTATAATGGTGAAACACGTACTTCTTCATATTTTAACGAAAGCCCAAATGCTGTTTCATGGCTATAACTTGAGAAATTAAGGATTTTCATAAAAACTCTCAAACCCTATTTCACCCCTTCGGGGTTGGAATTTTGAAAAACTGTGAAATACATATATGTTTTCATTTTCAACCCGCAGCTCATACATCAAGTTTCATGGCTATAACTTGAGAAATTAAGGACTTTCATACAAACTTTCAACCCATATTTCACCTCTTCGGGGGTAGAATTTCGGGATAAAAAGTACCCTATGTCCTACCTCGTAGTATGGGCTCAAATCGTGCCAAGTTTCGTTTAAGTAAATTCATTCAGACATGACATGGATACAGACAGACAGACAGACAGACAAAAATGAAAAAAAAATACAGATTAGCTTCAGTATCGAATAATGAGTGCCCTCCAAAAAAATTTTTCAAAATATCTTCAATGTACAGAATTGGACCTGTTACAGTTTTATTATAAGTATAGATTCTCATTCATTCACATGGTAGATTCATTTGACTATTCATAAGAACTTGTAAAAAGTCTATTTGAATAAAAATCATTTGAATTTTGATTTTTTTTTTAATTCAATTCGATATTAGAAAGATTTGTAATTCTTATACTTTCTTTTAACATAGCATTTTATCATCGATAGGTACACTTTACAACAATAAAATCCGTTGACTTGTGGTTCGACTCCTCGAGTATGAGATTTTGAAAATCAATGAATTCAGTTCTAATTTTCTTTGGAAAAATTCATGTATCGCAAATAATTTAATCTAACCAGTTAAGTACCAGCTGCTCCCAAATAACACCTTACAAGGGCTGCCGGCTGCGTCGCGTCGGAAATGACGCGTAGGTATACCTATATAGTAGATAAGTAATAAGTTGCGGAACAAGTAAGTAGCCGATTACAGCATGGTAAACATAATATACATATAGATGAAGGCACGTTCGGTATATGATTTCACTCGATTATTTTATTATCAATCTGGCGGCGTAGGTAGACAGATATATATGACGTAAGTAGCATGCATTATCGATAACTTATCTATGTATCTAACGTGGGTGTTGCTTATAAAGTTCAAGCATACAAAACAAACCAGTTGCTATGACTTTATACACGTATTTAACACCATAGTGTAAACTCAAACTTCTTCTTTGTAAAGTAAGTATTAATTACTAGTCTTATGTACTAACGATTTTAAATATACCTACCTTTATTTTCAGGCTTAGGTAGGTATCTGAAGAATTAATAAAGTCTAGATTAAAATCTAAAATCTAAATTAGATAAAATCTAGATAGTCTATAAGTCTATCTGGATTTCCACTTTAGAATAGCTCTTAGGCAGACAGGTATAGTGGGCTATCTCTACTTAGAAAATTGAGATAAATGCATAATTAGATAAATAAGATTGTATCCTTACTAAAGTCACCGCCTCCCATAAGTTACGTAATCAAATTTGAAGGTCACTAAAAGTAGGTTTTGACGACCTCCGTGGCGCAGTGCGTAGCGCTGTTGTCTTAACGAGCGGAAGTCCCGGGTTCGATCCGCGGCAGGGTCAATTTGGGAATTTATAATTTCTGAATTTTCCCTGGTCTGGCCTGGTGGGAGGCTTCGGCCGTGGCTAGTTACCACCCTACCGGCAAAGACGTGCCGCCAAGCGATTGAGCGTTCCGGTACGATGCCGTGTAGAAACCGAATAGGGCTATGGGTTTAATATAACTGCCATGCCCCTAACAGTCCGCTACCATCTTAGACTGCATCATCACTTACCATCAGGTGAGATCGCAGTCAAGGGCTAACTTGTAGTGGATAGAAAAAAGACGTGTGGCACTCGGAGACTGCCGCGGTAAAGCTATTGCATAGCATTTTTTATCAACTTGCTATGACTACTTGTGTTGTTGACTTCAAGTTGTTGAAAATATAAAGGCGAAATAATTTTAAAGAATTTTGTTTTCAATAGTCCGGGTGTCCAAGGGGAATAAAAATATTTCGCCTTTATATTTTCAACAACTTGAAGTCAACAACACAAGTAGTCATAGCAACCAAAGTGTTAGGTTTTTTTCGTTACGGAATTTCTGGATTCGGTCTCCACGCTCAAGGCCCGCGATAGAAGCTATGCAATAGCTTAAAAAAAAAGTCCCATCATGCAATCAAAATTACCGAAGATTCATTTTATACAACCCAAATGAATTTCACATGTTTTCATTTCAAAAACAACGTCAATTTTTAGGGTTCCGTAGCCAAATTTGGCAAAAACGGAACCCTTATAGATTCGTCATGTCTGTCTGTCTGTCTGTCTGTCTGTCTGTCTGTCTGTCTGTCTGTCTGTCTGTCCGTCCGTATGTCACAGTCACTTTTTTCCGAAACTATAAGAGCTATACTGTTGAAACTTGGTAAGTAGATGTATTCTGTAAACCGCATTAAGATTTTCTTACAAAAATAGAAAAAAAACAATAAATTTTGGGGGTTCCCCATACTTAGAACTGAAACTCAAAAATTTTTTTTTCATCTAACCCATAGGTATGGGGTATCTATGGATAGGTCTTCAAAAATGATATTGAGGTTTGTAATATCATTTTTTTCTAAACTGAATAGTTTGCGCGAGAGACACTTCCAAAGTGGTAAAATGTGTGTCCCCCCCCCGTAACTTCTAAAATAAGAGAATGATAAAACTAAAAAAAATATATGTTGTACATTACCATGCAAACTTCCACCGAAAATTGGTTTGAACGAGATCTTGTAAGTAGTTTTTTTTTAATACGTCATAAATCGTAAACCGCAATTTACCTTTTATTCAATCAACTCAAATATTTAAAAAAAACATTTAATTTAAATCTTACTACAGGTTTGTACGGAACCCTCGGTGCGCGAGTCCGACTCGCACTTGGCCGGTTTTTAAATGAAATGTTACATTCGATGTAAAGCATTCTGCATTTTACATAATAATACCATAGAAGATTACATACATGGTTTTATCATTATTATCAGCGAAGTCATCTTTACACGAGGAGTGGAGAAATCTGCAAAAAGTTTTTTCATCCCACCATCTCGGAAAGCGTATTTTTACTCTTCGTTATCTGAATGCAAAAGCCGTTATTATCCTATTGAGGATAAAGTAAATTGAATTTAGAAATTCTGAGGTGGGATGAAAAGTTACGTGTTGCACTCGAGTGAAAAGATTTTTCACCTCGTGCTCTTTTGATTCCCTCGCTGACGCTCAGGAATTTTAGAATCCTTCGCTTGCTCGGTCATCAAAATTGAGCACGCGGTTAAAAAACTTTTCACTCTTGTTCAAATAATTAATGCATAGACAGTAGATATTATGTTAACAACTTTACTTTTGCCTACGTCTTTAGTCTTTACCTACGAGGAGCGCTTTGACTTTAGTCAAAATGAAAATAATTGCAATAAATGTCTAGCCATTTAACTAACAAATGGTGTTCAAAGGTCACATTATCACTGGAATGTAGAATTTCATACGATAACTGCTAACTATCTAGCCGCTAGCGACGATACGATTATATACCTACGATTATCATTTAGCACCCCTTATCTTAGTCGTGAATTCATCGTCATTTTTATTATTACAATATTATTTGAAAAGCTCTCGATGGCTTCATTCTTTTTTGCATTTTCAACAGACTTCAAAAAAAGGAGGAGGTTCTCAATTCGACTGTTTTTTTTTTTTTTTTTATGTTTGTTACCTCAGAACTTTTGACTGGGTGGACCGATTTGGATGATTCTTTTTTTATTTGAAAGAACATACTTCCCATGTGGTCCCATATAAATTTTATCGAAATCGGTCGAGCGGTTTTTAAAATATCAACAATAAAATAAGTACTTTGTATAGCGTGTGCTTGTTGTTGTAAAGTTGGCGCGGGAGTTTGAAGTCGGTTGTTTAAAAAGTATTTTTTATATTAAATTATGTATTAAACAGTCAAAAAAAGAATCCTTTGGGTATGTTTCCACCAGAGATGCGTAAGGAACCTAAGTGATGTGAATAAGCGTAGCAAACTCTTTGCGATATGTTACAACTCTGGGGCAGACAAGCAGGGATAGTGTGAGGTTCCATTGAGTAGGTACTAAATTACTTATGATTTTTCCTATGTAGCATGCCTACCTCTTGGCACCACCGTCTTTTGATTGGTAGTCTAGAACCTGTAACTCGCTTAGCCATACCGCCGCTTGATTGTCTTTTTTGCTTTATTATGAACAAAGATCTCGCTCCGATAAGAATTAGTCGATATTTTCCTTGTGCACCGCTTCGCTATCTCGCACATCTCTAAACTAAACGTACAACTTAGTTCGTTTGTTAATAATAACTGTTGGTCTGTTGACTGTCACAGCAGCACTTTTCAATAACTAATAATGCTATCGATTTAATTTAATAGTTAAGTAATATATTTTCGCTATCAATAATCAATACTTAATTGATGGTGGTAATCGATTTTCACATAATATTAGGTATCAAGATCCCTGTATTTAGAGAACTCTACTAACAGGTGTAGGGGAGGTCACGTGCTATAAAATGAGAAAATACTTAGTGATCATTAAGGCTCTGTCATAGAGGTTTCTAAAGCAGTTCTACTAAACGGTCGCTTAAGTATGATTGAGGAATCTATAAATATAATATGATGTTTTCAAGAACGTTAAGCAGCATTTGTTCTATCAATAATTAGAAAACATAATTTGAATTCTTCGCTGCATAAAAATATATGTTTATCATACAATACACTTACCTCCTTACACTTTCACCTTTCAAAGCAATTTTTCTCCCCATTAAAAAACTAAAATTTACTCGTAAAGTATATTTCATTAAACTCCAAATAACATCCGAATCAATTTTTATCAAACAGTAATATTTTATTTTGTTGTCGAATTTATGCCAGTTTTTCGAGAGTTTGTTAATTTCATTTTCACCTCTGCCCGCACCGTGCCCCTACCAGTGTACATCAGAACGTGACGGATGACGGACCTAACTAGGCCTAACTTGTTGGATAAAAAAAAAAAAAAAAAAAATGTTCCTTCTCTGCATTTTTTCATTGTTTCCAGGCATGTCTGGTGTGAGGGGTGAGGAGAACCAAACCCTTGATTTCGCGCCTATGTCTTAATTTAAGTAGTTATTAAAAATAACTAAAAAACCTAGCTCTGCTAATCACCTAGGTATTAACTTCATAATCAACCTAATCATTCTAGGAAAATACCTTTAAACCAGGACTAATTACTTCAGGACCAGTTTCCCTATAATTAAGGAAACACAAAATTATAGCTAACTAGCTATTTCAAAGCAAGCAAGCGTTATGAAGACGTCTTTAGGGACAAAAAACAGATAAATATTTACTAGTGTATGAGCCCAGTCAATAAATTTAAGCCTGAAAATGTCGAAACAAGTTTTGAATAATTGAAATGTGACGCACTTTATAGCCTTGCGGAGATGCGCTATATTTCGTAAGTCAACAGTACGCACAAAGACATAATATGTAATGTACTAATGCTGGTTATTTTATCCTAATATTGATAGAATTCAAAAATTCATATAAACTTTTACGAGGGCTTTTGAATCGTCGCGCGTCGAGCGAATCTACTACCTGGTTTGGAATGCCATTCATACCGAGAAGAGCCAGCAAGAAACTCGGTGGTTGCCCTCTTTTTTTATCACATTAGAAATTTGCCGTAGGTGTCAATATTTGAACCTACATGTTTATTTTTTCTTCCAATATAGGTAGGTATGTTCATTTCCTTTGCATATATTATTGAGAAGGTACTTGGCAATTATAATATGACTTATTAGCGAGGTTTACCTCAATGCGTCTTTCAATACCTCGTGCGATGTCTTATACTTTATATCAGATATGATATATTTAAAGTTGACTTACAGCTGACCTGCCCAAGTACCTATCGTTAAATTTCGGAAATTACTTTCGCAGTAGGTGGTCTACTTTATTATGTCATAGAAAAAAAAAGGAGACATCCTTTGGCGGATTGGATGGTACGCTTATGCCACAGAATAGGTAATAGTAGGTATGTTACTAAGTACATAGCATTTGCTTATGTACCTACCTACACTTTAATAGAAAAGTAAAGAGCAACCGCCGGGACTTTTTGCTGGGGCGGCATTCCGAAATCCGAACTAGCCGTGTTATGTAGTGAGAAGATTCACAGTTTGATTATTCAATCATTTGTCTCTTTGAATAAAAACCTTTTGATTTGATAGATGTGTTCATAAGTACATACGCATAATTTACGTATAATGCGTCTCGTAATATTTTTATATCATTTTATATCAGTTCTTTAAGTATTCATCATCATCATCATTATCAGCCGACAGACGTCCACTGCTGGATATAGGCCTCTTGCAAGGATTTCCACATGCCGCGGTCTTGCGCCGCCTGGATCCAGCGACTCCCTGCGACTCGCCTGATGTCGTCCGTCCACCGAGTAGGGGGTCTGCCAACGCTGCGCTTCCCAGTGCGAGGTCGCCATTCCAGCACTTTGGGACCCCAACGTCTGTCGGTTCTTCGAACTATGTGCCCCGCCCATTGCCACTTCAGCTTCGCAACGCGTCGAGCAATGTCGGTTACTTTCGTTCTTTTGCGAATCTCCTCATTCCTGATTTGATCGCGCAAAGAAACCCCGAGCATTGCTCTCTCCATCGCCCGCTGAGTGACCCTGAGCTTCCTTAAGCTCTATAAGTATTATTAGGCCAAAAAAGCAAAAATTTAAAAGAAACTGCACTAAGTAACCATGGGGGTAGTTAGGCAATCTCTCAGTATACCTATAATATTTGTATAGGTATATAAATGTATATATATGTCCAACATCGTAAACATCATTTCCCCTTCCGCAGTGTATCCTGAATTTTGATTCGAATATTTCACTTGTTATTCCGGTGAACAAGTAGAATTAATAAGTATTACGAGTTGTTGCCAATATTTTGACCAGCCGCAGAGTTTTTGTTGGTGCGATACATGAGATATGAAGTAAGTACTTAAGTACCTTCATATAAAAATAAATAAATACTTTATTGGATATTGATATTGAATAAAAAATTAGTAATAAGACCAGGTATGTACAACTTACTATACATAATATAATTAACTATATCTGTATAAAAAAGGGGATGTTGTATGTGTGCTGAGTAGGCACTAGGTACCTCTTTGTAAATGAACCTATTATGTAAAAACGCACTATCATAGTAATTTAGATACTTAAGTAATTATTCATACCTCCATACAAAAACCTTATTATAGAAAACTCTTGAAAATATCTATCAATTCTTCGTTACTATAATTTATTTTCATAATCGATCACAAAAATTATGGTTCACAGAATTATTTTGCCGGGTATGGGTATAACTGTAAGGATGGAAATGATGTTCTAGAATCTAGAACTGCCCTCCAGCACATAATATATAGCATATGCATAGGTTCTGGAGGGTATTAGAAAATCCAAAAAGGAGGGGACATTAGATAATCCAATAAAGGTACGGCGTAAAATTTGACTTATTTGAGCCGTTGACGTTATAATAATATTTTAACTCATACGCAGAAGCAACAAAATGCGACAATGAGGTAGATATGCAAATAGAAACATTAATTTTGCGATCTGCAACAGTCTATTATGTCAAGCTTGAGAAATAATTGTGCTGCAGAATACACAGTCTGTAGCCTAGGTTTGATACATTTTGAAATTATTGTAGCATGCAGTCGTGGAGCAAGCGGAATTTCAATGTCGCACAGTGTTGGTCTGGCGCAAAACTGGGAAGTGGGAACCTCAAAGAGGACAGCTCCAAGAGCATGCGGTTACTCTATGCCTCTTTGGTAATATTCAATTACGATGCCTTGACTTTGTTACTGCCACTTTGTCCTCAAGCCATGGTGTTCGAATTTACGCTTTGGACAATACTTCGTTTGTTATTTTGTATTCGCCAGTGCGGGCTTCCGCTTGCCGATATAATTAACATTTGACCCCGAAACGAACAAGCTGACAAACCGATTTGCTTATCCTCCTTCTCGATAAGAATCTTAAAGAAATAATTCAATTTAATAAATGATTCGGTTAATAATTATCGAACTGTGTATTGGCGACGAAAAATTTGCATTATTATCAGTTATCACCATTAGATTCGTTTTGGGATTGGGGATAGGTTAGGGTAGATAGGTAAGTAATAAGCAGATTGCCTGTTCCGTGGGTAGGCGGCTCCGCTATAGCATTTTGCGATAGAAGTTTACACAATAATTTATGATTTGTATCTATTTGATTAAGACATGTGCGTGCACAAATACCTTAGATAACTCGCGCTTTTGCCATTTCTGTTAGGTTTTGGTCTCGTATATTGCTAATGCTATGTTCAAAAAATATATTCCTGCAACCGCTACGCTGTATCACAGTCTGTTTACTGTGGCTGTATTCTTAGTTTTTGTAGTTTTGACGCAGTAGCAGAGTGATTTGT
The DNA here is from genome assembly GCA_963932025.1 of Erebia epiphron. Taxonomy (NCBI): domain Eukaryota; kingdom Metazoa; phylum Arthropoda; class Insecta; order Lepidoptera; family Nymphalidae; genus Erebia; species Erebia epiphron. The sequence continues at coordinate 35,435,912 of OZ009948.1, read as the reverse complement.
TGCTGTTAATATTTTCTGTGAGACTGCATGCCAGCACGCATACTTCCTGACGGCTAACTGCTCATTGTTAAATTTTTCCGTCCTTTTGTATTCTTTTAATTTGACTAATCTACAATTATTATCTCATCTTGTTATGATATTATTATTATTGACGTACAGGGTGGGTTCAAATTGAATACCTATCATTTTTTGTTATGTATAGACTTTCTTCTTATTACAATGAATGTACCTACCTAACTATATAATATAATATTTAAACTTAATCGGGATAATTATTTAATATACGATATACCACCATAATTATCGGTATTTTCAGTTATTTTTATGTAAGTGATAGTATTATATTATTGTTTGAGAGTGTATTATAATAAAATACTTAGGTAATTAATAGATAATAATCCTACTGATCGGGATCACACTCGAAGTAAGTAGGAATATGTTTGCCTTGTCATCAAAGGGAGTCGTGAAATAACATAACAGTGCTTTGCACTCTTTGCAGGCCGTATAGGACTGTCAATATATTTTCATACAGGACGTGCATAGCGATTTCCATCCTCGGACCAAATCTTATAGCTGTACTTACATTTTATTGCAGTCTCTTTCAGACCTTTGGAGAAAGGAATTCGATAACAGAACCACGGAACCTGCAGACTTTTTGACATAAATCCATACATTACACAGTCACATATTTTACGCCAGCTGTGTCAATAAACACTACCTGCGCCAGCGCAATTCGGACTGCGTCATATGGCTTATTTCGACAACAACAGCCATTCAATAATGTTACACTCTCATTAAGCAAAGACAAACTATTGATCGGCAAATAAGTCTGACGTTATAAGGAGGCATATGGTATGATTTATAATAAGGCCGTGCCCAGATGCGCCATGGGTAGGTAGGTAACTATGATTGAAAATTGGTACTCAGTAATACTCAGTGCAGTAGTTGATAATAATTGTAGGATGATACATCATACATGATAGGAAAAGTATCATAGAAGGGGCTAATTAATAAGTATTATATTCAGGATTTAAATAAAACGTCACGTGTTTACTCACACGCTCTCTAATCGGAACTGTTCACTTAGCCTAAAGGGGAATTGTATCATTTGGTCGATCAACAAAATAATTCAATGTTGTCCTCAGGTTATTAGAGAGCGTGTGAGCAAAGACGTGACGTTTTATTTAAATCCTGAATATAATACTAATTATTTAACCCCTTCTATGATTATTTTGCTATCACCATAGAAGTGGGTTTCGCAGTCCACTTCTGTTGTATTTGTGTCGTGATTCTGCGTCGTAGTGTGCAGGGTGCAAATGTAAAGGGCACTGAGCAATACGGTTGAGCGTTTCAGTACCCAGCTAGAAATTGAATGTATTTAACAAAAACCGCCTTAAGGTATGAAAGGTATGGAAGTTTATGTAAAGGTGACCTGCCTTAAGTTTCCCTCAACATTTTCAGTGATTGGTAGAAGTCAGTAGGTATACTTTTGATAAAAGTGGCCAGTCCACGTGATTAACAATAAAATAATAGACATTTTAATTAATAAGTATATATTTTTAATGTACCTAATATATAAAGCTGCTCGTGCTGATTCACTCACTGATGGATCATCTCTCCTGTAAAATTTTGTATGAATTTTTTTTGTTTTACTCGTCGTTTCGTATAGAAGACAAAAATTCATTCAGAGGAAAAATACGGAGAGAGCTGATGATTGAGGATTTCGAAGACAGATGAATAGCACAGCCAGGGTATTGAAGATAGGTGGGGGGTGCTCGAACAAATATCTCTCAAAACTTCATCCAATTGACAGTGAGCTGAAAAAAATTTCAAAATGGCGGATTTAAGATGGCCGCAATACAAATTTCGCTGGTGTCTATCTCGGAGAGTATAAAAAATTGGAAGACTGGTTTCTTTGAATTTATTTTTCCATAGACAATGTATGGCGAATATTGAAGAGGCTACAATTTAGTGTAAAACTATGCAAGACTTTAACGCGGTTCCTTTTCAAAATTTGTTTTTAAAGAACAACTCTCCATAATTTTTCGGTGAAAAAAATATACCTACTTATGGAGGGCTGATGATCGCGGGTTCGAAAGATGGTAGCACGGCCAACATATTTTCATAGGTGTCTATTTCAGAAAGTATACTAGATAGAAGAGTGGAAGTAGGAAATATGTATGACTTTGCTATCGTTTTTTTTTTACAAAATTTGTTCTGTATGGAAGAATTGTGGGTTTGCCGTTAGGAAAGCCAAGATGGCGAAGTTCAATGGCACCCATACTTACCCGATCGTCAGCGGTATTATATTGATTTTTTGGATAAAAATGTTTTTTTACATTTAAAGACCCTTTAAGATTCGAGGGCGGTCTCTGTTTTATGTTTTCTTATGAAAAATTTTTTTACGTCTGTCGGACGCTTGGCACGCTGGCACTTCCACTGTGCTCGCTAGCATAGCAGTGTGTTGTTTACTTCAGAACACGTAGGCAGTAAAAACTAGGAGAGAAAGAAGGAGAGCAAGTAAGTAGACAGTGGGCCGCGCGGTCTACTACGCGGTCCGCTTCAGCGGGTTCCTCGCCATTTTCGAGGGAAATTTGGGTTACGGTGCCGCCTTTACAAAAACTGCCATAACATACCTTATTTCACTAGCCAACACAGCATCATCTACCACTAGTTGAGATGCATAAAAAACTAGATGTATCGGGCCTAAAGCACATAATACATAATAGTACAAGTTCCTAAACTAGCAAGTAGTTTACCTACGTTGAATGAAATTCACCTTGTTTGCGCTCTGATAACTTCGAAGGCTTCAGCATTTCAGCGATAAGTATGACTCATGAGTCATAACATAATAGTTTTAAATAATTAAGTATATTAACAAATTTGAATACATTTACGTAAGCAGAAGAACAAATATTTAGTCAACTTGTTTTCTTTACAAAATATAGAGTTAGGCACGCATTTTTGTAAGAAGAAAAGTTGTTTTTTTATCCATTAGATACAAGTTAGCCCTTGACTGCGATCTCACCTGATAATACGTGATGATGCAGTCTAAGATGGCGAGCTAACCTGTTAGGGGCATGGCAATTATATTAAACCCATACCTCTATGTCTATTCGGTTTCTACACGGCATCGTACCGGAACGCTAAATCGTTTGGCGGCACGTCTTTGCCGGTAGGGTGGTAACTAGCCTCAGCCGAAATCTCCCACCAGGCCAGACCAGGGAAAATTCATAAATTATAAATACCTACCCAAATTGGGCACATGCCTAGCTACTCTCATAGGACAGAGGGAATAAGAGCTTAGACCCACCACGCTGCTCCAATGCGGGTTTGCGGGCTTTAACGACTAGGTATTATCATGTTAGTGATAATAACCGGGACCCGAGGCACGGGGGTGAACACCGACTACTTCCTAATTACAGGCTAGTACTGAGAATTTCCAGTCAAAAAACCCCAATCCTTAATATCCCGTAGGTACCTATCTAATAATTATCCCGGCCCGGGGCTCGAACCCGGGACCTCGTCGGCCGCAGTCGACCAAGCGAACCACCAGACCAGCGAGGCATTAATTCTGCCTCAGTACATATTATTTATGCATAATACATATAATATATTATACATATATATACGTATTTTACAGACCTCTAAAAACATTAAATTAGCAACCTATTCCAAAAATAGATATATTTGGTGTCCCCAAGTACGTAAGTAGTCTAATACATCTAATTGATGTAGTTATTTTAGGAGAGAATAGCCGTAGCACGATAACTGTACATAAAACAAATATAGGTACACAATATAAATAACAGGCTGAAGGGTAAATTGATATATTTTCCACTGCCCACTACGTTCTACAATATTCAGCCAATTCACACCAAGATGCTATTTCCCTTCCATCAACGTTGATACAATTATTTATTTTTCGTCATAGCTGGGTAAGTACGTAAGTAGCCTCTGTAAGATAATTCATAAGGTCCATATACCTATTTCACTTCATGGGACATCTATCCTCCTTGGAATTTTCATGGCGGGGCCTCTAAAGACTATTAGGCATAGGCATATCATATCTTCAAAAAAAATGGGATCGCAAAATCTAACTTTTTGCAAAACCAGTAATAATTGTTATCAAAAAGAACAATTTTCCCGCCAGATATTTTATCCGTGACTTTTTATCGAAAAAATAAATAGTTACACAGCTCAGTTACAACATAATATGTTTAGTTGACGTTCTAGTTTTTAAAACTTTTATTTAGAATTCTTACATAATTTAATTATGTATTCATGTATAAGTAGGTAAGTATAGACTAATTAAAGTCATAAGGTTAAAAAGTATTAAATCTACGAAATTTATTCATTACGCTGTACGCATCATAATTAGTATTTAATTCATATTTACGCACATAAATTAACAGGAAATTATATCTAAACCAGCTATTGTCGTCAGAGTAATATAAGTTAAATAATATTATAATATTATTAAATAGCTCGTGACGTCATCTTTGAACTGCTTGTATGAACAATCAGAGTTCCCAATTTTCATTTTTCAGTAAGAAATAGATGGCTTAAATAAGTACGTTGGTACATTCTTACGCTGTGATAGTTCATAGTACCTACCTACTCTCAAAATCGTTTTTTTTTTTATATGTGTTCCTCCCTTTTTTCCTTCAACATGGCGATCGGAGACTGCCATGGATCCAAATCGTTTGTACCTACAAGGTTTTAATATTGAACTAGCCATGGTTCAAATCTTACAACTGAATTTAGGTGTAGTTTCGCCAAACCGATTGGGCTGAAATTTTGAACACATACGGCTAGGACGTAACTTCAATAATAATGCAATAGTAATATGGTACCACGGAGAGTAATATGGTACCAGACAAATAGCGGTATAACCATTTCAAAAACTGGCTGGACTGTCTAAATGACACCAGGCCTAGCGACACCGGTGCGAACAGTCCAGCCCTGCGATGACCAACACGCCTGCCCAGCGCAGTCATTATGGGCAATTTCCTTATATGGGTGCAAAAACAAGGCCAAGGCCCCTAGTCCCCGGCGGCCCCGCTATTCCTAGCTCTGGCAGCGGTTATGGTGACGGCAGGCAGGGGGTGCTAATATAATCTCCGGAAGAGATTCCGCTGCCAACCCCGACGACTAGACCTGGCAACATACAACACACGCACCAAAGTCTTCGAACAGTGCGTGTTGCAAGTGATGACTTAGGTACGGATCCGAGACATGGTCGCTGGACTATGGGCCTGATGAGGAGGCTCAGAGTCACTCAGCGGGCGATGGAGAAGACTATCCTGGGAGTGTCCCTACGTGATCAAATCAGAAATGAAGAGATCATAAGAACATCGATATATTTTACAACTTAATACTAATGGTAGGTAAGTCTGTGGCGTTTGAGCTCATTGAATTTGTCATGACAAGTACCTACTTAGATGGTGTTTAAAGTCTGTGTCCATGGCTGGAGAAAACCTTGTTTAGTAAAAAGATTTTTATATATCTAAGTGTTTACATTAATATCGAATGTAAGGAGTCCATCGCCACTGTATAATATTAGCGAGGGTAAACTGAGTGTATTCTATTAGCTTATGCTAACCATATTTGATGTGAACATTCAACATACACATGGACATGACCACCGCAGTTTATTGTAAACATTGGAAAAGTACGAGATGCATTTAACCGTCGAGCGTGATCACAATGCATTATCTTTTGTTTTACATCCCCATTGTCAAAATGGGAATCGTGCAGCGTACATTTTACCGTTTAGATCATTGCCAGAGTCATCCTACAAAAATGTCATTGATTGGGAGGCTTTTATTATGAAATATCATCATCGAAAGTAAATAACGGCGCATCGCAATTGGCCTAGGTAGATATATGCTTTGAAATGCCCAGAGCGCTTGGTCCAAAATGGGTCCGAACCCAAAACTGGCTTTTGCCTAGTGAGTTTTCAAGCTAATTTAGAAATGTGTTTTCGACTAAGACCTAATACGGTGCTTTGATATTTCTGAATGCAATATTGAACTACTTTTAACTGTCTGAACATGAAAAGAGAGTAAAACAAATCCGTACCTAAGTATCATATCGTTGAATGCGTATTTAAAATCATTGTATTCTCGCACGCACTTGGCCAGTTTTTAAGTCAAGGTATGATTCCTGATTGTGACATGACCTAAAGTGATAGTGACCTAGTAACCTACATAATACATCTGCATAAAATGATCTGAACTACCTATGTTATGTTATGTTACCTACAAATAAATAAATAAAATAAATGTTTGTTTTTTGGTCTTACGTTATAGGTAATTTACAAAAAACTCAATCTCAATTATTTTTTATTTTAAAAGTTTAGTAAGTACACACTTCAAGTTTTATAAATCCTGGATATTGATTTGGCCAGTGTCCGTTCAAATCCTGTGAGGAGTTGATGGCGAAAGAAAATCCAAAAAAACTAATGTACCTACCTAAGTTTGTAAATTAGGTACCAATCTAAAGACATCTAAATCATTTCTATAAATATTTTAGGCCATTATTCGGGCATTATCGTTCGCTTTCCTTATGGTAGGTATTATTTTGCGATTATCGTCGATTAAGATTTTTTAAATATTATTATGATAATAAAAGCAAAGATTGAATTAATTACGTACTTATTTAACTAGACATTTTTGATACAAGTTCACCCACATAACTGCACATTTGCAGTTCACTTTTTTTATGCAACATGCAGATTAAATAAGAACAATACAGATGCATTGAAGGATAAAAATATATGATATCATATTCATGCTTTGTGTGACCTACTGACCAATATATCTCGATAACCGTTTTATATAAATTGATACTCGATAGGTACATACAAAATATGGACATGCAGTTATCCTCCAGAGTCCAGACATGCATTCAATCCGTTGTCTACGCATAATGCACTAGGCAAATCATATAAAATCAATGCACCTTGCACCTAAGACACTTTTATAGGTTGGCCATGAACCGCCATGACCGAAGTAGATATTCAAAGGGTACCAAGCGAACAAACAATTTAATTCAATGTCGTGTGTCTACTTGCCATGTTTAGTATATAAAAAATTCAGAAGCGATGATATTATACAATTGGAAGATTATTATTTTTCATCGTCAAGTTTTCTTTAAGTATGCAACTAAGTATAATAATGAGATTTTTATTGATTTCGTAAATACAACCTACGTTTTACCTCCGTACATAGAGTCCGTACATATAGTACTACTGCACAGCACTGCAGTAGGTACTATAGCACAAATTACTCAGTCTCAAGTGACTTATTTATTATGACTGTATAGCGTTGTTTGGTCGTGGTGATTTACTTTGGTAACCTGTTACCTGATAGTTAGTGACAGTGACAACAACTTTTTCATCCCACCATCTCGGAAAGAGTATTTTTACTCTTCGATATCTGAATGCAAAAGACGTTATTATCCTCTTGAGGATAAAGTAAATTGAATTTAGAACATCGTGTGCACGTTAGTAAATATCACTCGTCTATGAAGTTTGTGAATTCAAAACATCATTAAAACCTATTTACTTCTACCTCTATGGTGCCGAATTTCCATACAACCGTTTTTAATTTGTTAAAAACTCACACTCGTAACCTTCTTGGTGTACTTTTTTAATTTGCTTTGCGCGCACCATTTTCTTTCACGTCATATTGCATTTATAAATAGTCATTTCCTCGCTGAGGTGGGATGAAAAGTTACGTGTTGCACTCGAGTGAAAAGATTTTTCACCTCGTGCTCTTTTGATTCCCTCGCTGGCGCTCAGGATTCTAATTTTTGAATGAATCGCTGCGCTCGTGATTCAATATTAGAATCCTTCGCTTGCTCGGTCATCAAAATTGAGCACGCGGTTAAAAAACAACTTTTCACTCTTGTATAACAAATAACTATTAGTTTAGATACGTAAGGCCAATAATATTATTCAGTAAACGTAGGTTAGCCTCTGCAACGATCAAATCTGTGGTGTTCTTCACAAGGGGCTCTGCTATGTGATTCTCTTTGATTATGTGATTCTCTAAGGTAAAATAAAATTTACAACCGTTGCAGTCAAAGTCGATCTCTTTGATGTTACATCTCACTTCTCAGACCGCATCGATGCCAGCAATGCTTTAATGTTTCTTAGAGAATCACACTGCAGCAGGGCAATGCAGTGTAGCATTATACCTAAACATTTATGCATTGCTAGCATCGATGCGGTCTGCGATGTAACATCGAAGAGATCGACCTTGACTGCAACGGTTGTAAATTTTATTTTACCTTAGAGAATCACCCAGCTGATTTCAATTCCCCAGTTGGTTCAGTTGCGAAAACGAAAATTACTTGACTAACTAAAGCAGCTCTTGTCTGAATGTTTCTTCTGATTCAAGGCTGGCCTTGGCCTATTACCAGCCTACCGTGAAGTGTGTAAGTGTAGGTAAGCTGGGAGTTAGGACCTACCGGACCGGTTATACTTCGGACCAATATAATTAAAATTTATCTATTAACTGTTCGTTACATAAGCAAATGTAACTAACTACTTAGTGTTTCACTAAACGTTCAACCAATTGAGTTGAAACTTTGTAGTTTGTACTGTTACTGTGGGTACTTGCGTGAACTTTTCTGACATAGTTTCATCAACGTAGGTACGATAGGTGGCACGCAAATCTTATTGCAATGTATGCCGAGATCATAAGCGACAGACATAGTTATATGGAGATTTAGATGGAGGGAACCATAAGCACAAATCGATGCATTCATAACCTTCAATTGTAGACAATTTAATATTTTAGAACCGGTCGCGATTTAACTGGCTGACGTTCGATTATCGAAGCTCACAGTAAACCTATTTATGTATACGTGCATTTTCGTGCCCAAATGTGTAGCGGATACGTCATAGACCATAGTAGGTACCAAGAATTACGCCAAAGTCAAGCTTCAGAAGTTCGGGCGTCATGCATGGACCAAGGAGGGAAGTGTACCTAACCTTCCCTTTGCGTCACGAATTCTGTAAAGGACACCTACTGACGTCACTGGTCATGCTCTGTTTCATTTACTTTAAGAATATATGATTTAGATTGTGCATTATTATGGCCTTTCAAATTTGAAATAGTCTTCTCTTTCAATATCCTACAGAATTTTGAGAAATTGACGAATACCTAGGTGTAAGAATAAGTAGATATTAAATCGGATAATTTAAAATCCAAAATCCCCCGAATATAATCGAGATAAACAAAACTGTAGTTCATGCCTTTGATAAAGATGGGACACCGAGAAACTCGTGAAAACCATCAGATCCATTTCCGGAACCGGATTAAATAAAATTAATTGCCCATATTTTCCTTTTTTTTTTTAATAAGTTAAATTGGCATTCTTGTTATTGCCTGAACCACCCTGAACATTATACCACATAAGTACAAATATAACTGAACATTTTTATGATATAAATCACCATTTGGCAGTAAACAACAAAGTCATGGCCGTATTATTCTCGACAAAACATAAACACGGACCTACAAATCAAATTCCATTATGTACTGTACGAGTAGGTATGTAGCTGTTTACCTGCGTAAACTTTGATTGATCTGCTATTGTCCTTATAGATAAATCGACGGTCAATGCATTTGTATTCGAGTTTGTGAAAAATAGGCGCTAAGAAAATTCGATGTACTTGTGTGCCGACGGAAAGCCGTGAGGGCGCGAACGCTCCGACGACGTCACAAGAAAGCCGAGGTCTCTATATAAGCACGCCTGACCCTCCCACTGGCACCACTCGCAAGCCAGCAATAGTGTCACGCACGTCGATCGCTTCTCGCGCGTTGTTCTGTATCGCTTTTTCGTGTCCACACTTCCATCGCACGTATACTCGTACATAATGACCGTCACCAGCAAGATGAACAGTGTCTCCCGCCAATCGGTCCTGAGCCGTCTCGGACCTGGTGGCCTTCAATATGCCGCAAACAAAATTATAGCGGTACGTCATCCCATTGTGTGTGTTACATTTAATATGGAAGTGATTATTGTTCAACAGTGATAATGTGCGCGCAAATATGGTGTTTGAACTCGTGCTTTTCATTGTCCGCAGGTTGCTGCTGGCAAGGATGAGGAACGTTGGCGCAGTAAGAACGATGGAGCCTTGTTCAGGCGCTGGAAACGTACCGCATCCTCGGTGGAATCCACCACTCCCACCTTCACTGCACCGACCACACCAGTGTCGCAACCCTCCGATTTGCTCAAATTCTTAGCTATTGTAAGTACCCATTATTTATCCCTTTTACAAATTTTTTACACTCCAAACAATTATTTAGTGATTATTCGAGTTTTTATTTTTAGGCCTACTTGCTTAAGGTCTCCTAAATTGATTTAGTTAAATATTTTAATGCTGTCCCTTTTTAGCAACAACAATGTATTTGCCAAAAAGGGACAGTATTACAAAATTTAACTAAATCAGTTTAAATGTCCTTGCGTGCAAGCGGCCCTTAATCTAAGCTTCGTTCCTCCGTTTAAATAAATGACTGCTCTTAAACGCGTCATACTACGAGTAATTATAAGGTAGTGATTAAATTGTTGTTTAAGTAATTAGTCAGTTTTCATCATTTACCTGCTCGTAGTATAGCAGTAAATTATGTGTTACTATATGATGCCCGCGACTTCGTCCGCGTAGACTAAGTTTTTTCGTTTCCCGCGGGAACTCCTTAATTTTCCAGGATTGCATATGTCCTTCCCCGGGATACAACCTATACCTATACCAAATTACATCAAAATCGGTTGGACAGGTGGGCCGTGAAAGCGTAGCAGACAGACAGACACACTTTCGCATTTATAACATTAGTATGGATTTAATTAGGTGTAGTTATTTTAAACTTTCGTTCGGTAATTCGGATCAAGTAGGTCACCGTAAATACGTAACTTTGAATATGTGACTCACAAATATGTATCCTTTTGTTACAGAATGCTTTAGAGCTCTCAGCACCAGCATCCGACGCTTTACTGAAGTCGCGATCGTCGGAATGGTTCCAGCTGTCTGGACACCCAGGCTCCTTGGCGCCTGCAGGCCCCGGCACCGTCTGGAAGCGCCGTGCGGCTGGCGACCATCCGTCGCACAACCCTGAACGCGACGCGTACGAGGCTCTCGCAGCCTGCCCCCACATGCGCTCAGCCATCCCTCGCTACTACAGGGAGCTGGAATACGGCGGAGAACACTTCATCGAACTACAAGATCTGCTGCATGGTTTCCGTGACCCACACGTTATGGATGTGAAAATGGGTACCCGCACTTTCCTAGAAGACGAAGTCAGCAACGCTCGCGCCAGACAGGACCTTTATGAGAAAATGGTTCGCCTGGACCCTAACGCTCCCACCGAAGCTGAGCATGCCGCGCGCGCTGTGACCAAGCTGCGCTACATGCAGTTCCGCGAACAGTGCTCGTCATCTGCAGAGCAAGGCTTCCGCATCGAAGCTGTCAAACTGCCCGGCCAACCGCCGTTGACAGACCTCCAGAGAGTACGAGAGCCGAAACAACTGAGGGCCACAGTTGCCCGCTTCCTCGGCAACGACGACCGCGCTCGTCGTGCTATAGCTGCTCGTCTCCGTGAAATCAAGAGCTTGTTTGAAAAGTCAGATTTCTTCAGAAAACACGAAATCGTTGGAAGTAGCATTTTTATCATCTACGACGATGAACGAGTCGGTGCTTGGCTCATCGATTTCGGAAAAACTCGCCGCGTGCCAGATGATATAAAAATAACACATCGAGAACCTTGGCAACAGGGGAATCATGAGGAAGGTTTCTTGTATGGATTAGATAGGCTAATAAATACAATTGAAACAGCAACGCTTTCTGAAGCAGCAACTGAACCAGATGTCTCACGTTGAACGACCGGCGAGAGGAAGCTGGACTCGCCCCGCGGTTACTGCACCGTTCGCTTGGCCTTAGTGCCCCGTGCCATTCTCCTGGCGCCAAAGTCGAGGCCCGGAAGATGTACAGAAATACTACGTTTTGTGTTTGTCTATATGAAAGAGAATGCGATGTATCACCCAATTGTTTGATCTAGTCCTTAATTAAATAATTAATTATAATTTTTTGAAATGTATGCAGTGTTTGATTTTTTACCATTTTTATTAAAACAAAACTTACATATTCTTAATAGTTTTAGGGATATTTATGATGCTTTAATTAAACTAACTCTAAGCTGGTACTGAAAGACATCGAGTACCTATTAGATAAAACTATTATGAGTACCTAGTAAGTAAATAATCCATTCTAATAAATGCGAAAGTGTGTGTCTATCTATCTGTCTGCTACGCTTTCACGACCAATCTGTATTCTGTTTTACCGATTTTGATGAAATTTGGTAAAGGGACAAGGGTTTATTCCGGATAAACTACTTAACTAGTAGGAACGCAACTTAGGTATGTATTTGTGTAGCCTATGTGTTAAGTCAGCAAGCCATCTAGCATCTCCATCCAAAATTTCAGCCAAATCGGTTCAATTGTTGCGAGGTACCTAAAGGATAATAATATCTTTCTATCCAAACCAAAGTAGTTTATCTATCCAAACTTTCACATTTATTATATTAGTAGGACTAACTAAGGATTGCATAAAAAAATTCCTTAAATGAGGCGTTTTCTATTTAAAAAATCAACACTATAAGATCAACGTATTAATATGTCAGTCACGTACCTGGGTACCTAACACATTGAGGTATAAGTCTGTGGGTATAAACTTTAATGTAGGTAGGTAGAGGTACTAGCGTACCAATGTTTTTTTTTAAATATTTTATATAATAGCATATCAATGACGTTTGACGACCTCCCCTGGTGCAGTTGTTAGCGCTTCATGTACCGGGTTCGATACCCAGCAGTTAATTTAGGAATTTATAATTTCTGAATTTTCACTGGTCTAATCTGGATTCTGGTGGGACCATTTATGTAATCTTAGTGTACTCATTCTATTACGATGGGTGGGACGCTTCGGCCGTGGATGATTACCACCCTAACTGGCAAAGACGTTCCGGTACGATGCCGAACTAGAAAACCAAGTTTCTTGCTGGTTCTTCTTGGTAGGAATGTCGTTCCGAACCAGTGGTAGATTCACTTGACGATTCTAAAGTACTTGTAAAAGTTTATTTGAATAAAAAACATTTGAGTTTTGAAAATAAGAAAAACGTGTGTTGGAGACCTGAGTCTTCAGTTTACTAAAATACTAGTTCTCTTAAGTCATCATCGAGAGATCAGATATCTGAAGTAAGTACTATAATAGCGCCATCTAGTATGTATTTATAGAAATACTGTTTCAAGAAACATTCCCTACATGAAATGGCGCTTAGGGTTTTACGACATGCGACCCACAGTATAAAAAAACCGGCCAAGTGCGAGTTAGACTCTAGCACAGAGGTTTGCGTACCTTGGAAGCATTTTGTTTAAATTAGACCTACAAATAATGAAGACGGTGCTACAACTAATGAAGTTAAACTGTCGTCCCACTGCTGGGCACAGGCCTCCACTCTCATAGGAGAGCAGGGGACCCACCACGCTGCACCAATGTGGGGGTTGGCGGGCTTTAACGACTATTATCATGTTAGTGATAATAACCGGGACTCCGAGGCACGGGGGTGAAACACCGCCAACTTCCTAACTCTGGGCTAGTGAGAATTCTAGTCAGAAATTACCAGACTAGAAATTCTCAGACCTACTGAGAATTTCTAGTCAGAAAAACCCAATACTTAATTATAGCCCAACGAGGTCTCGGGTTCGAGTCCCGGGACTCGAACCCGAGACCTCGTCAGCCGCAGTCGAACATGCTAACCACTAGACCGACGAGGCAGAGACCCTTATTAACGAGTTTTCAAATAAATTTTTTTGAGGTTTTTCATAATTCTATTTGTTAGATGAATTTGAAAAATGATATATTTGAAAAACAAAAAAAAATTATATTTAAAAAGTATATTTTTTAAAAGTATCTATATTTATTACACATTAAAAAGTAATGCAATAAGAAACAGATTCTAATTCAAATTACATGATATAAAAACTTATTTTATAAACTGCATGTGATGCAAATATGACACAATGTGAATTTAACGATTATTACTGTATCTGTTATCTTTCATAAAATAGGCATTGATATTATTATGCTGCTGGAAGTATCAAAGAAAATTAGGAATAGGGATGATGCCTATGTCAAAAATTTTTTTTTTCTTACAGATTATTAAATAGAGGGTCCAATAGATCTTCCAAAAGACCACTAAATACAAGATCTTTTGGAAGACCCTGTATTTAATAATCACACACACACGCACACACACATTTTTCATATCTTATGTTAGTTTTAAGTTTGATAACCATTTTAAACTATCAATAAAGAAAATAAGTGTGTTGAAATTTGATGATGTCACAACTATGTATTTCCAACAAACTTCCAAAATAGAAGCGTGTTTGAGTTTGATAAAGATTTGCTGATTTGATTGAGTTGTCATCATCCCTATTATATTGTTTGTAAAAAATGCAATCCAATATGAATCAATGTTATTTTTTGACATCATAGAAAGTTATGATACAACTGTTAACTAATATACCTACTTAGTAGAATTAACAATTATGAATATTAAGGATTTAGATGTAATTAACAATATTTGAAAAATTAATTTGTACACAACAAAACAATTTTACTCATCATTATTATACATAACATCATCAAAACTTGTCCAGCAATTAATATAGATTGTAATTTATAATTTTTAAGAAACGCTTTAATACCTAATTAACAATTTGTGTATGTTTTAGCACTAAAAATATTAAAATTATTTCGGTGGCTTCAGCAAGATGTTTAAAAATTACTCATAACAATTAGAAACTATAACTAATAATTAAAATTAAGTTGCATCATTTAGTTATACCACTGTCATATTACTTATACAATAGAATGTATAAAAATGCATGATACAAATTAATATTTAAGTAGTATAGCTAAGTGTTGCTAATATGAAATAATATAATATATGTCAGTAAAAATTAATGTCAAAGTTAAAAGTCAACTAATTGCGTCAAATTTTTCTTAGCCTTAATAGTTCGGCAGGTGTTTACTTTTGTAGCAAACCTTAAGGAGTTGAGAGTCTCACCAAAACATTCATCAAATTGGTTGATATTCACCAACATAAGGGTTTTAGAGTTACCCCCCAGGCTTGGCATCAATAAATGAGTTAGTTTGGAATTTCTGTATGGGATATGACTCTGATTGGTCTGCAATGACAAGATTACTTTGGATAGCTCAGAAAGTGACCTGTTGATATGTTTTGTTTCATCCATCCTCTGTGTTGTTTTCCCACTTTCAGAACCTGCTAAGTCTACTAGATTCAAGTTGCTAGTGAACTTCTCCTTACGTTTTTCATTGACCGCAGTTATTTTAATCTGTGCAACTGAATGAGACCTGGAGCTTCTCTCGTTGTTTATAGTAGCCGCAGTTTGTCTATTACGTTGAGCGAATAACATCAGCCTGATGAAGTCGTGAGAGCTCTTGACTTCTTCTTCTTTCAAATTTGAAACATACAAATCAGTGCCTTTAGAATTCACCATCTTGATTTCGTGATTCACTTGATCTTTACATGAATTTAATAAATCATAAATTATTTCATTGTAAATTTCTAAAAAAGAAGTTTTGATTGTGAGATCCCAGCCCATTCTTTTGAGGTCTTCCATGCAAGTGAAAATCATGTTTATAGCCCGCGGTATTATACCATATTGTTCCACCCCGCATCCACCTTCCATTGTGTAGGTCTTTCCAGAACCTGTTTGCCCATATGCAAAGATGCAGACATTATAGCCATCTAAAGCAGATTGGACCATTTGAGATACTTCAGCGAACACGTCTTCCTGAGTTGAATGAGGGGTGAAAATGCCATCAAACGTGAATGAATGCTGAGATTTACCTTTACGGGCTGAATTAAGAAGTTCGATCTTTTCCACTTCAATAGAACAAGCATCAAGCACATTGAGATTATACAGCGGCTTTGATGCCTCCGATTCAAGTGGAGGTCGTACCCTGCAATACACTCGAATATTGCCTTTCAGATCTTGTACTGTATTTCTAAGAGCTCTTTGATCAGTGTACATTGCAGCTAATATGTTTTGTAATGCATCTGTGTCCGTTTTAGTTTTTGTTATAGTGTTGAGTGCATCTTGGTGGTCTAGCTGCAATTTGTCATGTTCAACTGATATTTTTTTGAGGTGATCTGTTAAAACTCTTAGAGCCTCAGTCTCTTCGCTGAGACTTTTATGACGACGTGACAAATCATCAAACTCCATTTTAAGTCTGTCGAATTCAAGTGACTTAAGTTTCAAGCTTTTTGTGACATCTTCCAAAAGGTTAGCTTTGCTAAGCAGTTCTTCATTTTCTTGTTTTTTAATTTCATGGTCAATTTTTAAATTTTCATATTCAACAGACTTCTGTCTTAGATCTTTCAAAGTGTTCAAAAGTTTTTCTTTCAACATATCCCTCTCTGCTATACTGCCTTCAACTGATTCCTTAACTTTTTCATACTCGTCAGACACTTCTACATGTTTATCTTTTAGCTCCCTAAGCTCACTTTTTATTACCTTATGTTTTTCTAGCAAGTCATTGAATCTTGCCTTGTAATCATACGGAGCGATTTTGGGGGCTACAGTTACAGTTTTTTTTTCTACCTTAGCTATTTTATTTGGTACCACAGAAACAGATGTCGAGGGTACCGTAGCTGATCTCTTGACGCGAGGAGCTGGGACAGTTGTGACTGAAGCACTCCGCATTGGTTTAGTGTGATTCAATAGTAAATTCTTTTTTTCCGCCTCACTAAGGCTGCCGCCGATGGTCCTGGTTACATTTCGTGTATTCGATAAAGCTGGCCGATTCTCTTTAACAGCCGCTGGATATTTTGGAATGCGCGACATCTGAAAAGCATATTGATTATAATTAATAAGTGCCTTTCGACTTTCGAGTGTCTTATTTTAACACTAGTAAAACAAGAAATAATACAAAATGTATCAAACACACGAGTAGTGCTCTTTTTAACATGCAGATCTTTTTATGCATTCTAGGTATGCCGCTGCGGGTGTATTACATTTCCAGATCACTGAACCACTATAACACTAACATGACGCACCTTTAGATCTGTTTTCTTATGAAATACATTCAAAATTATCACTTTATAACACGTACAATTGTTTCGTTTGTCAATACAAATCAACGGAATTTTTGATTCAAATTTTGAATCCAGTAATGTTTTTTTAAAACTTGGAGTGGCTTCAGGGATTCGAGTTCTAGTATTATGGTTTGTCATTGAGGTCTCTGAATGGACTATGGATTGTCTATTAATGATAATAGACAATCCATAGCTTTAGAGTAAGAATAAAGCATAGAGAAGGCATTGTAATAATAATACCACAAGTGAGCGAAATTAGTATATACGCTAATGCCAAAGAGTGACAGAGCGCGAAAATCTCTTTTCTTGTCCTGCTCAGCGTATTTCTTTTTTTTGTTGGACCTTTAAGCTAATGGAGGTCAAACAATCCTGTGTGGTTTTAGAAAAAAGCTTAGGAAAAAAGTGATTTAACTTAAAGACGATGGTGTATTTCTGTGTGTTAGGCTGCAAAAGCCGAACTGAACGTAAATACGAAAACTTAACCTAAAATATGTAAGTTTTGGCATATTTTTAACAATTTTGACCTTATTTTGACCTGATTGTTACAGATAAAAACAGGTTATATATCTGTAAATACTCGCATGAATGCTACAAAGTATAGAACAAAAAAATACTTATTTAGCATTAAAAAAATTATCAAATTTTGTAGCATTAACCACCCAAGTTAAGAAGGTAAGTAAAATGATGCCAGGTTCCATTTTTGTATGTTCTATGAGATTAGTCGGGTGACTCGCGTTATTATTATTATTATCACTCGCGTTGTGGGGATGCCAGCTGTATTATCATATATACCCAAGTTTGGAACCCAAAATTAAGGGGAAAAAGGTGTCAATTTAGTATACGTAATAAGAAATTTTATTCATTTACCAATATTTTATGATAGATATTTTAATGAAAGTCATTGAAGTAGTTAAACACCCGTAACTTTACTTGTTGATTTTCAGGATTCAAGACAAATCCATGCGTGACAATTATGAATAGAGTGGACAGGACGAAAGAGGTGGGATCCAAGGAAATATGCAAGTAGGTGTTTTAGGCATTTTAAGCAGCAATGCTTTCACAAGACACAGAGCATGACTTTGATAAGGTATATAGGGAAGGATGTGTTACATTTTACTCAATTATAGTTATACGATGCATTTTGATAATTAAACATGTACTACTATGTTTTGACTATTCTTACTTATTTAAAGCTACGTTTTTAGAATGAGACAGGTGTATTATGTTATTGCGTGAACGTGTCAGGCAATTGTCATATGACGTCATCAAATTTTGCTATTGAAGCCAATTTTTTTGTAGCCGTTACATGGCGTCTGTATTGCTTCCGGTGTTTTGGTTGTGGCTAATTACCAGTTTTGTGAATATTTTCATAATATTTTTATGTGTTTTTGCTTAGTTTTGTGCAGTTTTGTGTAATCAACAATGGTGAAGTGCTCAGTTGTGGGGTGTCGTAATAATAGTATTGTAAAACGCCCAGGAATTTCATTTCATAAGTGAGTAACATAGTTGTTTTTATTTTTCTTTTCGTGGCGAGTATTTTAAGTTATTTCAACTAATTATAGCTTAGTTTCATCTTTACTGAATCCAAAACACGTCAATTTTTGCGCTATCCCCGAAAATTTGGATTATTTCATTAGTTTTTGTTTGAGTGTTTATAAAGTGTGAGGATTCTATTGTTTACAAATAAATTGAGTATCGATAAAATTAAAATTTCATATCACTCTTACTGTTTCTCACTCAGAGGGGTAGAGAGATGAAATTGAACAGTCAGCTTCTACTTATAATATTGCCAAACTCATTTTAGGCTGTAGCGATGATAACCTTGTGATTAAGACACCCGATCTCCAGGATGGTGTCTCGTATTCGAAAATTACAGTGTCTATTCAAGTGGTTTTTGGTCCCTTCATTGCAGTTATTGTGTATCATTTTAACTAATTACTATTTTTGACTGCCTCATTGGTCTAGTTGTTAGCATAGTCGACTGCGGATCACGAGGTCCTGGGTTCGATTCCCGGTCGGGCATTAAAGTTAGGTATTGGGTTTTTCAATTAAGAAATTCTTAGTGCCAACCCGGAGTTTCATACAAAATTTCACCCCCTATTTCACCCCCGTAGGAGTGGAATTTTGAAAAATCTTTCCTTATTGAGCGCCTACGTCACCAAAGGAACCTACTGTCAAAATTTCAAGTTGCTAACCCCAGCGGTTTATGCTGTGCGTTGATCCCTTAACGATTTAGTATAGGTACTTTCACTCCACTCTTCCATTTAGTATAGGTACTTTCTGAAATAAACACCTCCATATATTTTTTCTCCGAAAAATTATGGAGAGTTCTTCTTTAAAAACAAATTTTGAAATGGAACCGCACCCGCCCGCGTAGACCGCGCGGCCCACTGTCTACTTACTTGCTCTCCTTCTATCCTAGTGTTTACTGCCTACGTGTTCTGAAGTAAACAACAAACTGCTATGCTAGCGAGCACAGTGGAAGCGCCAGAGTGCCACGCGTCTGACAGACGTAAAAAAAATTCTCATAAGAAAACATAAAACAGAGACCCCTTAAATATCTAAAAGGGCCTTTTAATGTAAATATTCTTCAATATTCGCCATACATTTTCTATGGAAAAATAAATTCCGCCATCTTGAATTTTTTCCTGTTCATCAAGTAGACCTTCATGTCCTGATAATCTTATGCCAAGAAACCACTCTTCCATCTTTTATACTCTCCGAGATAGACACCGACGAAATTAAATAATTTAATAAATCCGCCATTTTGAATTTTTTTTCAGTACACTGTCAATTGGATGAAGTTTCGAGTGACATTTGGTCGAGCACACCCCACCTATCTTGAATACCCTGGCTGTGCTCTTCATCCGTCTTCGAAATCCTCAATCATCAGCTCTCTCCGTATTTTTCCTCCGAATGAATTTTTGTCTTCTATACGAAACGATGAGTAAAAAAATTTTTTTTCATACAAAATTTTTTCATACAAAAAACCTCAATTCACGCGGACGGGGTCGCAGGCATCAGCTTGTTCATTATAAAATACGAATACAAGTGTTTTTCAAAAATTATGTTTAATTATTTATTATTTATATTTTGATAATTTTATATCGAGTATATATAAGTATCGACATAATCAAAGGTATCGATAATTTCAGCCCTAATGCCTGCATTAAGCTCCGCCCATGCGCCATTTTAAGGATAAAGGAAGCTTCAATTTAAATAAAACATATTTAAATTGAACACATCCTTCTCTATATACCTAATCAAAGGAGCATGATATATCTATATGAAAATTCAATACCAACGCTGCATACGCATGTAATTCATAATTTTATACGTTTTATTCACTTATTGATTAATACAGCTTATACTAACCTGTGATTTATAAGATTGAAAATAAAAATACGGCGATGCCAATTCGTAAGATTAATTATAATAATGCCTATCCAATGATGGTACCACCCTTACGATGAAGCTTTTGTATCATTACAACACTTGATTGTTTTATGTCAGTTATTGATCAATACAAGTTTTATGCGTGACGCTGTTTTTAATTAATTATTGCTTGTTTATCCACTAAACTCGTGGACGGCGTATAAGACGTGGACTTGCTACTAAAAGAATAATAATTATGAAAGTGAGAAGACGTTATATATATATATATTTATTCTGTACCTATAAGATCATTATATTCATAAATTAAACTTGTTTTAATCTGTATTTAATTTGTATTATTTCCCTTATTACAAAACGTACATAACTTATTTTAAGGGTGTCCGCTCCGGAAGTGAATTGAATTGTATGTAAAAAGCGAAACATATTGATTATAAATACATTCAATTTGAATTTCGTTTTCTTTTCTTGTTTTCACTTGTGTGTACGGTGACGACCCGTCTCTCTTTCTTTGCCTACGTCTATTATGATGATAATTTTGACAGAGTCAAAGTCAAAGTCAAAATAACGTTTATTCAATTTACGTAGGTATACTACACTTATTGACGTCGAGTTTTTTATAATATATAATGGTGATAATCAGTAACGGTATCTTAAAACTAAAGCTACGAGGGTTCCAAACGCGCCCTGGTCTGAGAAGAGCCCACAACAAACTCAGCCGGGTTTTTTTTTTCATTATCACCATTTCACAAATCATCTTAACTAAGGAACTATCAGAGCCAATAGATCAAATCATTGCCAAGCTTACTTGTCATTTAAGTAATTCTTTACATGGTAATAAGATTTTTTAATGAGTTTACGTTTTACATTAACTTTGAACTTATTCAGAGACATTTTCAACATGTCTTCTGGGAGCTTATTGTAGAAGCGGACATGAGACAAGAGTGAGACAGCTGAAGCACAAACGGTATATTTGTTTTAGTTCGGCATCTGCCAAAATCATCAAAATTATCATCTTACATAGATAAGACAGTCTCTCTTTTTAATTAAGCAGTTTTTAAAGTGAAAACTTCTTTAGGCGCGTTGAGCACTTTTTGGTAGGGGGTAAAAATGTGGAATACGCGAGATCGACACCGTTCTTCTTAAGACAAGACATCTTAAGTATAATAATATAGTACATTCGTAATTAAACTTTAATTCTTTAGTTTTAAGGTTTATATCTTAATTATTTTCAAAGTGCTTTATTTATCTTTACAAGTAAAATGTAAAATTGAATGGATTATATTGGCGTTTGAACTATTTCACTCAAGAGCAGAGCAGCGAATACTGCCGTTTCATACGTGGGTGTCTCTTGTGTGAAACGGCCATCAGATGATCTAACATAGGTATATATAAATTATTAAAGAGTGTTTTAAGTTTTTTCATCATTAAAAACAAGACAATCATGCTGTTAGCATGTAAATATGTCATGTTTAACGATATCATACGAATATTATGAATGAATATAATACATATAATGTGTTTGTTTGTAGCTTGTCCTTCAATCACGCCGCATCGGAGCACCGGATCGACGAGATTTTTGGCTTGAATGTAGTAACTCATATTACTTGTACTAAAGCTATGTAAACAAAGTACCTACGTCATTCAAATCGTTACGAACTATAGCTATAGATTAAAGTTTGAAAGGTAATCGCTCTTCTTTATGGTTTACACAGAAAAATAAGTCGTTATGTGGAAAGACTAAAGGAGCATTTTGATCGTTGTGGGCGCTTATTGGAACGCACTGTAGAAAAAGTTTTAGTGTTGCCATTCATCGAAAAATGTTTTCTACAAATGATATTTTTCATATTATTTAAATGGAGTTTAATGTGATATTTTTTTCTCTTTCACGTGATGGCAGTTTGGTTCTGGTTCATTAACACTCAGAATAAAAAACCACCCTCCATACTGAACTGGGACATGTCATTTATTACATAGAGTAAGGCCGTCAAAAAATTCCTACAGTGTCCTTGTCTATCCTAGTATTTCATACCAAAGTTAGAGAGGAATCGAGACAGTATTCTATTTTTAAGAAACAAAAATGTCGGCATCTGCGGAGGACGCGTTCCGCCATACTAACTGTAACCGGAATCCGGCGACTCGACGCTCTAGGGGGGACCTGGAGAGTAACTTAACGTAAAAAGTAAACGTAAAAAGTAACTTAAGTTACTTTTTATCCCGGAAAATTAAGGGGTTCCCTTGGGAATCAATAAAAAAATAACCACGCGAACATAGTTGCAGGCATCAGCTAGTTAGGAAGAAAGTGTAAAAGTTTAAGTATATGTACTAAGTAGTTAGCTAATTAATAAAGATTTAGTTCTTTATTTTCCTGCATCTTTTACGCTTTCATGGATGAACAAAACACAAAGCTGCAAACGACCTGTAATTTTTAGCCCAGCTACTTTGATTTAAATTTATTTATATGATTAGTACTAAACAATTTTTTTTGATAAGACGCGGGGCCTAACCTAAAAAACAGTACATGTCAAAACTCTGTCTCCGTCAGAGGTCTCCGGTCCTGCTAAAGTAGTTAACTGCGTACAATTAACACGCAGCTTGCGCAGATTCATTATTTGGAAGACAAATTCTCCATTAATTTTTTTTAATTTGATCCAAGCTAACGATTATTATTATTCTTTGACGAATGGGCGAAAGTTACAGTGCGACAACTTGACAAGTATAACTTGGCACAGCTGTGCGCCACTGTGCTCAACACCAGTGTTGCTATTGTATAGAACATGACACTAAATTTGGGAAAAAATATATTCATTGCGAATTCTTAGTTTAAATGATAATGTTGTGTTTCAATTTGTTTTAATTATTGCTCAGTATTTTTCTATAGTACAAGTACCATAAATCATAAGTTCATTAAGTTTCGGGATTAGATAAGTAGAAAGGTTTTTGAATAATTCAAGAGGCGGTAGGTAGATAGTATACTTACATTAAATACCTCCTTGTTTTTTTAAAATTGTATACAAACTCATTAAAATAAATATAATGCATCTACTCCTTGTATATGATCAGTTTCTAGTACCTACAGCATAGGGATGTTAGGAGATGCAATTAATGATTAAACGAACTTACCTGTACGTGAAGTTCTATCATAATTATACGAAGCGCTTCCTTCGAAGAGATTAGTAACCTGAAAAGCTAAATAATATATGTAGTAACACGCAAGTGACACCACTCATGCACTATAGTTTGGAGAATCTTTGTATTTTCCCCTTGTTTACATTTTTTTTTTTTTTTCCTTGTGGGTAGTTCGGTTTGCCGGTTGCGCCGCTCGCCCTGTCATGTCATTAAGTTTAGAGTTAGTTAACAACATCATTTAGACATTTTCGCAGCATGAAAGAACGGCGGGAGGGCGGGCGGGTGTTACTAATCTCTTCGAAGGAAGCGCTTCGTATAATTATGATAGAACTTCACGTACAGGTAAGTTCGTTTAATCATTAATTATACTCGCGCTTCCTTCTCGAGATTAGTAACCTGAAAAGCTAAATAATATATGTAGACCTTGAGAGTTAGTTTCAGAGCTGAGGAAATGTTCTAAATATAGACAATTTAGAAATAGGTAAGTATTGTACTATTTATTCCAAAAAATCATATGTGAGTCTTATTTACAGGCTATAGAAAGAACAAACATAACCGGTAAGTATCTGTCTACTAAACGTTAAATAGTCAAAACTATCTAGGGTAGCAGACAATAGATTTAAATAAGCTATCACTTGATTACATTTATTTAGATATAAGCTATCACCTGTTTACATATTAACTGAGAATATTTATTAATTATCGTGTAACACTGCGGCAGCTAGTGCTGCTTCATCGCCTGTAACGACAGCACGATTGTAAAATTTGCCAAATATTTGAGAGCTTCCGCTCCACCCCGCAGTGCTACGTATCAAATCAACTGAAACACCGCGTTGGTGCGCCCGAGACGTGGCAGCGTGCCGCGTGCTGTGGGCTGTGAAAATCGATACATCTATTCCACTATCCTTTAAGACGGATTTTATCCACCTGCTCAACGACTGGCTTGTAACAGATCTATGCGGCTTTCTAAAGCTTATAAAAAGATTAGTGATGGTTTTGCGCAATATTTTTGTTTTCTCGATATACGTAATTAGAGTTTTCGAGGGACAAACTTCCGGCCTTTCCTCAAAGAAAGGCAGTATGAGGACAGGTTGCTTGAAACCTGGCCGTGAAGTTTTTATATGGTCCGGAATTTTAATCATAATTTTTGTGGGCAGAATCTCTATATTATTTATGATTATTTTAGACAGTGTTTGTACACGGTGGGCTGTGGCAAGTGCTAGCAATGTCACACATTTTTTAGTTAGTTTTTCTAAAGTTAAGCTCTCATTAGGGTATTGTTGTCCTAAACAATTCAAAACCAAAGATGTGTCCCACGTGGTGGTTTTGGTTGCGGAGGGTGTAACCGGAAAACGCCTTTAAAGAATCTTGAGATTCGGTCATCGTTAGCCACGTGAGGACCTAAAATCAGTGCCAGAGCAGATCTATAAGAATTTAGGGATCCGTATTTGCTACCTTTATTAAATAATTCTGTAAGGAAATAGAGTACAATGGGAACCGATGCCTCATATAGGCTAAAGTTATTCTTTTGACTAAATTCGAACCATCTCCTGAGTGCAACGTCGTATTGTTTATAAGAAGTTTCTGCAAGCGACGCCATCATAATATCTACGGATGAAGGCGGTATGCTGCGTCGCAGTAGCGCTGTCCGCACAATACTCCGGCAACCAGGGTAAGGTTCGCTTGAATGTTCCGGTTGCTAGAATGGGAAATTATATTATGATCATTAGGTTCGAACTCTATGGGTTCAGACGCAAGGAGCCGATTGAAAATAGGATACCATGGTTGTGTGGGCCATTTAGGTACAACCATGATACCTGTTGCTTTGTCCGCGATTACCTTACGCAGCGTCTTGAGAATGATCGCGAATGGAGGAAAGGCGTAAAAGTATAAATTTGACCATTTTATGGTAAAGGCATTAATAGCAAATGCGTCGGGGTCTCGTTGCCAAGATACGTATTTAACACATTTCGCATTCACTCTGCTTGCAAATAGGTCAACTTCGGGTTGTCCAAGCTGGTTAGTAATTGTTTGAAAACAATCAGCTCCTAGCTCCCACTCTATATCGGGGTGTACGCGGCGAGACTCCGCATCCGCGGTTACATTGTCCGATGACTTTATGTAGGACGCATATATGTACAACCGACGACTTTCACACCACTGCCAGATATCTTTAGCTATCTTAGTTAGGTAAGGGTATTGTACTCCTCCCATGCGGTTAATGTATGCTATGGCAGTGGAGTTATCTATACGTAGCAGCACTTGGCAGTCTGTAAGATTTTTCGCAAAGATTTTTAGCCCGAAAAATGCCGCAAGCAGTTCAAGTTCATTTATGTGCTTGTCCTGTTCCTCCCGCGACCATACTCCACTCGCCGTGTCATTACCGCACGCCAGGCCCCACCCCCTAGTTGAGGCGTCAGTAAAAATTTCTGTACGGTAATCGTCGATACGTATTTGGCGTACAGAGCTATCGATGGCATGCAACCACCATTGCAGATCAGGTTGCAATGATGGTGGCAAAGTCATATAGCGGTCATAGTCCTCATGGTCTTTCAGACTTAAAAATTTGTGTCTCTCGAAGTCTTTAGTGTAGAGTATACCATACTCTATGGCTGGACACGCAGATATTAGTAGCCCGACTAGATGAGCAAACTTCCTTATTTTGCAGCGTCTTTGATTCATCATTTTCGCAACTTCATTTTTTATTTTTACTCGTTTTTCTTTGGGTAGACTAATGCGAAACGCTCGCGAGTCTATGATATATCCTAAAAATTTACAAGTTGTTGAGGGTATAAGGTTGCTTTTTTCCTCATTAATGATGAATCCAAGACTAGTCAGCAGCTTTTTCGTAACAGTAATATTATCGAGACATTCTAGTTTTGTTTGGCCTATTAAAAACAAGTCGTCTAAATAACAAGTAGACAGAAGTCCACTTGTTCTAAGTAATTTGACAATTGGTTTCATTATTTTCGTAAAAACGTAGGGCGCTGTGCACAAACCGAAAGGCAGACATTAAAAACTTATTATTCCAGAAAAATCTCAAGTATTTTTTATAGTCCTGATGAATGTTAATTAATAAATATGCGTCTTTGAGGTCTAAGTTGCCCATGAGACAATTTTTAGACACAATTTTAATTGCCGTTCGCAGGTCTTCGAGCTTAAAATGATCAACGGTGATAAATTTATTTAAATTTTTTAGATTCAAGATGAAGCGCATCTTGCCGTTCGGTTTGGGTCGCAGAAAAATATTTGATATAAACTGGTTTTCACATGGGTTACACTCTGATATAGCTCCGATACAGAGTAGATTATTGATTGCTTCACAGAAGTGAGTTTTTTCAGTTTCCGAGTAACTTAGTCCCTTAGGAGGGTAAGTTTGTACAACGGGGCTAGAAAATTAGATTTTGTACCCATGAATCCAAGAAAGTATGCACCGGTCGTTAGTGATAAGCGACCACTGTTTGTAAAATTTAGATAATTGTCCAGCGTACTTTACCGAGCTTATTGCCGGCGGGTTTGCCTCGACTGACGAGGCGACGGCTTCGACGAGTTCGAGCGCGTCGTGTTGCGATATGACCGCGCCGCTGGGCCCGGCGCCGGCGGGGGCGGGGGATCGCGACCGCCGCGTGGAGGCTGCTGCTGCTTGCGCGCTGGTGCCGGGCTCTTCCAGTTTAAATTTGCTCCAGAAACAGACGACTTCGGTTTGGGTGGAGGCTTCGTTTTCAGCTCGCTGCCGGACTTTGTAACAGCCTTCGCAGATTTAAGTGTCTCGGCTAAGTTGTCGCCAAAAAGTGTTTTGTCGATTTTTGTGGTAACAAGATGTTCCTTAAGTTCTTTCTTAATTGAAAAAATTGCAAAGTTACGACGGGTCACTGACTCGGCGTGTTGTATATCACAAAGAATGCGGCATACGTCCATAAGCTGTTTCAGCCGTGTGCTGTCTTTGTCCTTGGTCTCAATCTCTTTATTGATTATGTCAGCCAAACCGGAAATCGCGGAAGCAAGCTGTTTTTGCCGTGCTTCTATTCCCTTGTCCCTTTTCATGACGGTTTCGGTGACTGCCGCTTCAATTTCGGGGTTCATGGAGGGAGCGCCGACCTTAGCACAGTTTGCAGGTATCAGGTATTTTTCATTGAGCTCTTTGCGCGATTCTTTTGTAAGGCCAGAAGTGGCGATATGCTGTAGTCTTGAGGCTAATTCACTATGAATATCTTTACCGTATTCTACAGTTGCTGAGGGATCAATGCCAAGGATCTCCAAGAGGTCATTGTCTACTTCAATAGAAGGCGTCTCATCTGTATGAACTACCTCAGACGAAGGTCCGGCCTCCGTTGAGGCTGTAGGGTTAGCGCCGAGATTAGAATCCCCGATATTTTCTGTACATGGGTCTTCGTTTTGCTTAGCCGAACGTGTAGCCTCACTCGAGCTATCCAGAAGTTCTTCCACTGGAAAAAGAACATGCTTGCTACAGGCCTAAGCCAAAAACGTTCATAGAGTATTAACGTATAGGTATTTGCGGACGTCGGGTCTGTCCCAAAAACAGCCCTGATTGTCATTACGAAAGGTGCCAGCGAAACAGTCCCAAAAACTGCTCTGAATGGCTATGCGTTAATACGGGTCCGTCCCTAAAACAGCCCTGAATAACGCTGGCAGACCGTTAAAATATATCTATCTACTTAGATAAGTAAACATGGAGACGGCCCCTAAAGCCGCCCTGATTGTGTTCTCGGTAACACTAACATACTAGCGTTATAAGCGTTAAAAGTAATTTTCACTTTGGTAAAACAAAAATATTTGTGACGTAACTAACGTATTTGTTAAACTGTAAGTAAGTGTTAAAGTGCTCTGAAGATGCTAGTGCCATGTTATTGAAACGTCGAAATTTCGCAACGCACTGATTAAATAATTGTAATAGAAACGTGCCTGTTATATCCTCGCGATCAGCATCATGTCTCCGTAGTGGCGATCTATCGTGGTCGCGAGATCGCGACCGTCTCGCTCGTGAGCGGGACCGGGAGCGGTCACGATGTTTAAGATCCTTGCTGCGGCCGCGACGATCTAACTTCCGTTCTAACTTCTTAATTTTCCACGTAAGAAACTCCAGTTTTTCGTCTTCATCGTCCTTATGCCTACGTTTAGGCATTTTTAGCACCACACACTAAATTACAATCACAAAAGCACTTGAAAAACAAAATCACGTGTTGAGTGGTTACGCACTAAATCGTGAATGACATGACAGGGCGAGCGGCGCAACCGGCAAACCGAACTACCCACAAGGAAAAAAAAAAAAAAAAATGTAAACAAGGGGAAAATACAAAGATTCTCCAAACTATAGTGCATGAGTGGTGTCACTTGCGTGTTACTACATATATTATTTAGCTTTTCAGGTTACTAATCTCGAGAAGGAAGCGCGAGTATAATATAACAATTTTGTTTATTAGGATTGGTGATGGATTTTTATTATTCACATTTTGAATAAGAGTAATAAAAAGTGATCTTCTACATCTTCAAATTTCGAAGAATTGCTATCAGATGATGTGTCACTGTCACTATCGAGACATTAAAATTCACTAATTCGGTGTCGTCATTGCGATATACATCCAACCTCTCAACGTGATCAAAATGTGCCTTCCACGTGGCCGCCGTTACAGCTTGAAAAACATCTTGCTCCAGATTATTTTATTATATCTGTTTTGGATCGACCCACATTGTTTTCCTGAAATAATTAAAAGTAATTGGTACACGTTACAGTATAATAGTTATTATTTACTAGGCTAGCGTTTTACCAGTACCTGACCTGGTGCCTGATGGTTATTGCCGCCACTCCCGTATTTATGGATTTAGTGGTATAATTACTTTATTTCTCTCACATTCTTGAGCACAAAACGAATGCACTTTTAGAACTATTTCTCTAGCACTACTTTTTATCACTTTTGGCATGATTACTGCTAAGTATTTTACAAAATATACGCAACAAGGTCAACATGAACTTTCAAGTGTCAAAATGAATTTTCAAGATGGTCGCTTTCGGCTTTAGTTTCTAAAAACGCCACCGCCAACTTATACTTGTGGCACTGTATATTCATAAACTTATATAAAGTTGTAATTATAAAAATACACACAATTGTAATTGTAAAATAACACACAAAACACTTCAATCCAGGCCCGTAAATTAAATTTAATAAGAAAGTTATAATAGTTGATGTATTTATATCGTTTCAATGAATAGTACCTATGGCGTTATGTTGGTTCCCCTGTCTGTTAAAGTCATTGGCACGAAAAGACGCTCCCGCAGATTTTGTTTATTTTCATTTGATTTTCGACTGAAATCATGCCCAAAACTTTGAAAAGTGGTGAAAGAATAATGGTGTTAAAGGTGAAGAAATTTTGTGAACGTGAAAAACGTAATAATGCCCCATTAATTCCTTTAAGATGTGTTCAGGCTCGTGTCGCCGCCATCAAATAGGGCTACCCTACCAGTAGCAGTTAATAATTTCCACACTTATACTGCCATTTTTTTGAAACGGTAGTTATTTGTAAGACCTAAGCAAGCATGTGTACTGCGACAATTATTGGTTAATGTATGACTTTGATAATAGACAAATAAACCGAAATATTTTTTTTAGGTGTATCCGAAAAAACCGTGTCTAAAATCACCAAAGAAGGTGAAGTCGCAGCGAGCACGTCGACTATGGTTTCAACACCACGCAAAAGCGGTCCCCGGCCTAAAAGAATCGAACTGGATGACTTCAAACGGTGTGCTATAAGGCATAAAATACATGAATTTTATTCCGTAAAAAAGGAATTGCCTACTCTAATAAAGTTATTGCATGAAATGCGAAGCGAAATAGATTTCAAAGGAAGTCGTTAAAAAATGTAGGTCCAAAAGGAAAGTCTTAATGGAGAGGTACGATATTGTCGCCTGGCGTTATCGATACCTGGAAGAATTGCGAAATAATCGTCTCGGAAACCAGCGCCCAATTGTATATTTGGACGAGACATATATACACGCAACATATTGCGCCGGGAAATGTTGGCAAAGCGAACAAGAAGGTGTATTATCATCAGACTCCAAAGGGCCACGTTGGATTATCGTCCACGTGGGTGGTGCTATGGGTTTCATACCCAATGCTCAACTGATCTTCAG
The DNA here is from genome assembly GCA_963932025.1 of Erebia epiphron. Lineage (NCBI taxonomy): Eukaryota > Metazoa > Arthropoda > Insecta > Lepidoptera > Nymphalidae > Erebia > Erebia epiphron. The sequence goes on along the minus strand of OZ009948.1, from coordinate 35,405,054 downwards.
ATCTCAGTCACAAGCGGCCGATTATCACGACGATATGAATAAAACGAATTTCAATAAGTGGCTAAGTGAAAAGCTTATACCGAATCTGCCTCCCCAATCAATTGTGGTAATGGATAACGCCTCCTACCACACAGTACAGCTTAACAAAGCACCAACAATGTCAAGCAGAAAGGCGGAAATGCACAACTGGTTAACATGTAATGGTCTTTCTTACTTGCCAACTATGGTAAAAGCCCAGCTATTTCAAATAATAAAGGAACACAAACAGCCGCCCGTTTATGAAGCCGATATAATGTTGGAAGCGCATGGGCATAAAGTGGTAAGGCTTCCACCTTACCACTGCGATTTAAACCCCATAGAGCAGATATGGATTGTCTTAAAAAGACGAAATCCTGAAAAAAACTTAGGTCAAGAAGCAAATAAAATCATCCAAATCACAGAAGAAGCCTTTGCAACGATCACCGAAAAAGAATGGAGAAAAGAATGTGAGCACGTAAAAAAAGTGGAAGAAAAATATTACGCCGATGGCCCAGTTATCGATAGCGAGATGGACAGGTTCATAATTGAAGTGGGAGACGATAGCGACACTTCTGATGACGAGGATGATATGGAAGATGAAGATGACGACGATCTCTCGGGTATAAGTCCGTTGGATGAGCATTTTTTGTCTGATCATAATTATAATAAAAATTATCAAATAATTTATGCTTTTTATTTCTGTCCTGATTTTTAAAATGATAATCGAATAATTTATACTGAAACAACTTTTACGGATTTTATCGCGGTAGTAAAGTAGCGGCGTAAAAGTTATTTAATAATTATAATGAGTCAAATTCGCGTAAACATAAGAAAACAATCGAATAATTTGTAAATATATAAGAATCTAACTAAAAACATACTTAAAATCACCCTTACTTTGAGGTAGGTTATTATAGGTAATGTGGCAACACTGGAAAACATCGCTGCCAACATAACGCCATAGGTACTATTCGTTGAAACGATCTATAGTCTGGCTGCGCTAAGTCTGCAGCACTGGTAGAATGGTCGAATTTGAAAATCTGTTGATGATAACACAGACTGTAATGCGAAAAAACATATTTGATACTTGTGTTTTTGTTTTTAATCTGCTTTCTTGGGGTCATTGGTCGTTTTAGTACATTTAAAAAACTAAATGTAAATATAGGTCACAGTTTGGACAGCGTATATATTAAGGTAGAGCATAATGATTCCCGTATTTATTTATATTATAAATAAATACGGGAATCATTATGCTCTTATAAATTTTATATATTATATTCGCCTTGCATGAATTCGTCTGCGTGGATTTCGGCTTTAAAATCAGGCAAAACCGTATATTTTTGATCAGGGGATGAGTCAAAAAAAGGGTAACAGACAATTACTCTCGCATTTAATATTAGTGTGAATCTACTGACGCTAAAGAGTAACAACAATTTATTACTTGATCAGGGGAGATCTTCTGAACTACTTAAGGACAACATAAATAAATGAAACACATAGTCGATAGTCAAAGCTGTTTTATTCAAAATAGGTACCAACACTGTTCACTTTTGAACGTCAGTAAAATATGAGACGTGATGGTGATAATTAACTGCAGTATCTTAAGACTAGAGCTATGAGGGTTCCAAACGCACCCTGGTCTGAGAAAAGCTAAAAATTGTCAATTTGACTTTCATTTCCCGTGCTGAACGCTTTTTGTAGGGAGTCCACCAGATTCCCTCTTTAGACTGGCCCTCATTTTTAATAACTTTTAAGATTCCTACTCTTACACCTGGAAATAAATGAATTTTTTTTTTTTGCATATGCATCATAATTATACGATATGAACAGGCGAATATAAACCGATTAAACGTTTTATATAAATTATAATCTTAATGCAAAGATCGAAAAGCAAAATATCAAAACCGTTTGGTCAGCTCACTTGTCAACTCTTCGAATTCTTGTAAACATTGTTGTTTTTGGCTAAAGGCAGCATCGTGTTCTTCCTTTATGTGTTGGAATTTATGAAGAATTTAAGGTTTAACCATTATTTCACTATTTCACTTTTATTTTCGAAATAATAAAACGAACATAAACACACCTGACACCTGAATTGACAAATGTAAGAAAACAGATTAGACGAATGTTTTTATTTTCTTTTAAGTGTTGCCCTTTTATTCCGTGGCAGAGTTAGCGTAGCCAGACTAGGTATATAAATATTTGTTTGTTGTTTGTTTGATGTTTTCTACTCTGGGTTTTCTGAATTTGGCAACACTAATTGTCTAATTATGAAATGTCAAATCAAATCAAATTGCCATTTTTGTTTCAATGTGTGTGGTGTGGCGACCAAGTGTTGAAACCATATTGCGGATAAATAGTGGTTAATTTATGAAGGATTGTCGTAAGAGAACCTCCGTGTGGACTAGCGTTGTGATGCATAAGTTGTTTATACCATTTTCTATCCATTACAAATACCGTCGCTAGACCCTGTTTATCACCATTGACGGATGTCCTTGTACAATTTGCAAGAAGAGTGGCGGCAAATTTGATTTTCATTTACGATTTCGATTTAATATGTGAACATTTTGTGTGTAATAAGCTAAACAATGGGTAGCTCAGAAGAAAATGTGCTCACTAGTGACAGTAAACATGAGAACGAGAAAGTCGAACTCGACACAGGTGATAATAATTCGGAGAATGATGTTGCGGATACTACAGATCCGTCATTGAATACGAGTGCGGCATCTAATATACCCGCAAGCGAAGGCAACACATCTAAGGAAGGTGAAATTTCTGGAGCAGGAACCTCAAAGAAAACCAAGAAAAAATTTAGGCATGGTAAGAAAGGACATATCCCTAGCAAGGATAACTTGGAGAGGAGCGCCGTGCGGAGGCTTCACCACACCGGCACAAAATTTAAGCAAAATAAAAAACGAGCACAAAGTATTCCTTCCTTATCTAAATACTTTCTTCCTACTAAAAGGCCTCGCAAAGAGACTTTTATCCCACCCACTAAATTCCTCCTCGGTGGAAACATTTCTGATCCACTCAACCTTAATAGCTTGCAAGACGAAAGTGTTAACAGAGCTATGAATGCTGTGACTCCTGAGTCTTCACCTTTGCCCACTCCCCCGAGGCACAAGGCTAAGATAGATGTTATTATCCCACCCAACATCAGGGATCCGCTCAATCTCATGGAGCCATTGGATAATGATGAATATGAGAAAAGACTTGAAATGCAACAGCGCAAGCCAAGAAAGAAGCCAAGAATAAGACGTCGCACTATTGAGACTAATGCAAACACAAATCCAACAGAACCCACTGTTGATGTGAAGCCTGAGAAAGAGGAAGGGATTAAAGAACCTCTCCCTCCCGAACCATCCACATCCAAGTCTCGAAAGAGGTCTTGCAGTGACAGTGACAACAGTTCACTCAAAGGTAAAGATGGCAAGAAGCTCCGGCGGATGGATTCATTGGACAAAATAGTGAGTCCAGTGGTCCCCCAGCCTGGAGCATGGATGCGAGCCAGACCGCAGCAGCGGGTTGGGGTACCAGAGCGCCCTGTCTCACCACATAGAACTAAATTAAAGAGCACCTCTGAAGAAGAACAACAGGCACCAACATTTAATCCCAAACATTCAAGATACCAATATGGAAATTATGATAGGTCTGTACATTTCACATTTTCAAGTGACTTGAATGATGATACTTGCAATTTAGTTTATGTGGACTTAGGTTACTTATTTCACATATTTTGATAACACATTTTAATTTTCTGGGACAAAAAGTCATCTTTGCTGTGTTGAGATGCAAACTTATCTTTCTAAAGCTATCTTTCACTCACAATCACTTAGTTTGCTAAGTGATTTTGTCATGAGAATGTAACAGTAGCAGAAATACAGACAGTTAGGTGATAACACAAAGTGGTGTGTGGTAACACAAAGTGTTACTTTTTATTATAGGTAATTGGGTATTTGACAACTGGTCAAATAAATTATTTGTTAGTGAATCATATTAAATAGAGGATCTCCCAAAGATGTAACATTCACATCTGTTAGTTTTAAGTTAAATAACCATTTTAAACTATTGATTAAAGTAAAAAAGTGTTTCTAAAGTCCGTCCATCGAAACAAGATACCAGACATAAACATGGTCGGTCATTTACTCCTAGCAATGACGGAACAAACAAAATATAGTCTATCTCTTTCTATCTTGCTTGTTTGCTATCTGCCGCACGGCTCACGGTTACAATGCCGAAGGTCAAACGAGGCTATAGATGGGTTTGAAAACACTTGGACAGCCATTTGATTTTGTAGTTATTATTTCTATTTCATCGTGTCCGCAAGCGCTCGGGGTCCTACCTCGTAGTATGAACTCAAATCATGGCAAGTTTCATTTGAATCCATTCAGTAGTTTCGGCGTGATGCGCGGCCAAGAAACAGACAGACAGTTAGACAAAAATGAAAAAAATTACAGTTTTCACTTCAGTAGCGATTATAAAGTGCCTTCCAAAAAAATTTTCTAAATATCTTCAATTTACAGAATTGGACCTGGTTCAGTTTTATTATAAGTATAGATTTTAAAAATTAGTGTAAGTAAAAAAGGTAACAAAACCCTGCATAAGCGAATGACCTAGCAGTAAGTTTGTTTACGTCTGGTATCTCGTTTCGATGGACGGACTATAACTTTAATTTCACAATTTATTATTTCGTACAAAATCCCATACTGAGTGTGCATTTTGACATTTGAAAAAAGCTACTGATTTAACTATTTCACTTCAAATACCCAATTCAACTTTGTAGCATAATTTATAGTCCCATAAACTTATCTGGCCTGGTGGCCCAATTGAAACTAATTTTTATGCCTGTTTAGTTTTGTTTTTATTTTAATTTTAATAGATACTAGAGATGCTGTCACTGTACAAGAATCAGCTTTTCTAATTATGGTTCATTTTTGGTAACGATAACACATCTTTGACCGGTCATATCTAATGAAAGGTCCATCAGCATGCGGTCAGACTTTCACTACCAATATCAGTGGAGAGTGTAGTACCCAGCTATTACTGAATCAGCTTTTCTGGGGATGGTTACAATAAGTGCAGCTATCTCTTAGTCTACTGGGTCAGATAAGAATGTGAGACTATAAAACTGGATTGCCTAATTTTATCAACAAGAAGGTAACTAAGGTGCCTAAGGTTAACTACTTGAAAATGTACCTTAATGTAAATATGAAAATACATTTACACCATGATTATGAATTTTTATGGCCCTTGCATTTGTAATATTAAGTAACAAGATTTGACTTTTGAACAATTTAACATTTGCTAACTGGTTATTTTTCAATTACAGGTATTATGGCTATCGCAATTTGAATGCAATGATGGATATAAGACTCCAAGTTTTTGAAATGCACCGGCACCTATTTCAGAACAAAGATGTATTGGACATTGGATGCAATGTGGGCCATATCTCCATAGCAGTAGCTCGAACACTTGGTGCTAAATCTGTTGTAGGAATTGATATTGATTCAGAACTCATTGGTATGTATATCTTTTAACTTTTGTAAAATTATTTACATTATTGTCTGTTTAATCAATTGTTAATGCAAAAAGTGTAATGTTCTGATTGAGGCAATACTAAAAGTTTTATTTTATAAAGACAGATACAAAACAAAGGCCAAGTTCTTTTTTAATGCTCAGTTTATTGTTTTATAAATATACATACTTGGAATAATTTTGTTTTAGGCATGTAAGTATGATGAGCCATGTATCTAGTACACTTACTGATGATTAAGTAATATTATTGTTAAGTACTGTTCCCAAGTTTTAATGCCTGATCTAAGTAAGCTTGCTTCATGATTCTAAATTATAATAAGAAGTGAAGGATAATTTTAAACAAGTTGCCAAACAATAACTTGCAAAATCTTATTGGATTCTTCTTTCAGGAAGAGCAAGAAAGAATCTACGATCCTTAATTCCTGTCCCTTCAGAACAACCAAAGATAGAAGAAGACAAGAAAAATGATGGATGTGATAAGAAATCAGAATGTGATAAGTGTAAGGATGAGAAATGTGAGGAATGCACTATCACAGATCAGAAGCATGACAAAGAAGATGATTCAAAGAAGAACTTGACTGGGAGGAAGTTACGAAAGCCGAGGAAGAATAGGAAGTCTATTCATAAGCAAGATCAAGGGCAGTGTTTCTTTCCAATGTCAATGTCGCTTATGTTTGGTCCAATCGGAGATCCTAAGATTGCTGTTGCAAATCCTGGCTTTCCATATAATGTCACTTTTAAACAGGTAAGTTAGGAATTTATACAATACTAGATGATGCCCGCGACTTTGTCCGCGTGAATTAAAGTTTTTCGATTCCCGCAGGAACTGTTTAATTTTCCGGGATGAAATGTAGCCAATATCCTTCCCCAGGATGTAAACTTTCTCTGTACTAAATTTCATCAAAATCGGTTGAGTAGTTGGGCAGTGAAAGCGTAGCAGACTGACAGACACACTTTCGCATTTATATTATTATAGTATGGATTAATATCCTATTTTGCCAAAACTTGCCAGTTGAATTCAGTTGGCTCTGCAGTGGAGGAGACAATTGAAATACTGAAGTTGTATAAATAAAGATTTGGACTTAAAAAAAATATCATGCACCGGTCTAGAAATTAATAAAAAAAAATCATAAGCGAATTTCTTTGTAGAAATCGATAGATTATGGTGTAATTATGTATGTATGAAGTATGTATGAAGCCCAAAACAATGAGAAAAAAGTGAGGTTCAATTCCCAAACTGTGTATGAGAATTTTTGACATGAGAATTGACAACAAGTTTTCTGATGTCAAATACCTGTAGGTATGTGTAATAAACAGTTAAAATTTTCCATTTACTGTATTGCCAGATTGCCATAAAAAGAAACGCCCTGTACAAAAAGGCTGTCAGCTGTCGTGAATAGCTGCATAAGATCAAACAGGTTGAAAAATCACCCAAGCCCAAGGCCAGATTTATTTTTATCTAACTAACTGTATAGGATTGTTATTGTTAGGAGTATAACTCTGTGTTTTTTAAATAGCCAATTTTATATTCCCAGGGAAATTATGTCCCACGAGAGGACTTCACAATAGGCAGTATGGAGAGCCCCCAGTTCGACCTGATCCTGTGCCTTTCCACCACAAAGTGGCTGCATCTGAACTGGGGTGACGCGGGGCTCAAGCGCGCCTTCCGTCGCATGTTCGCGGATCTGCGCCCCGGGGGCAAACTAGTGCTGGAAGCGCAGAACTGGGCCAGTTATAAGAAGAAGAAGCGATTGACTGTGAGTATTTCATTTGAAGTAATTTTCTGCTTCATGTTCGCGGACCTGCGCCCCGAGGGCAAACTGGTGCTGGAAGCGCAGAACTTGGCCAGTTATAAGAAGAAGAAGCGATTGACTGTGAGTATTCCATTTGAAGTAATTTTCCACCACATGGTCGCGGACCTGCGCCCCGGGGGCAAACTGGTGCTGGAAGCGCAGAACTGGGCCAGCTATAAGAAGAAGAAGCGATTGACTGTGAGTATTCCATTTGAAGTAATTTTCTGCCGCATGGTCGTGGACCTGCGCCCTGGGAGCAAACTGGTCCTGAAAGCGCAGAACTGGGCCAGTTATAAGAAGAAGAGGCGATTGACTGTGAGTACTCCATTTGAAGTAATTTTCCGCCGCATGTTCGCGGACCTGCGCCCTGGGGGCAAACTAGTGCTGGAAGCGCAGAACTGGGCCAGTTATAAGAAGAAGAAGCGATTGACTGTGAGTATTCCATTTGAAGTAATTTTCCGCCGCATGTTCGCAGATCTGCGCCCCGGGGGCAAGCTGGTGCTGGAAGCGCAGAACTGGGCCAGCTATAAGGAGAAGAAGCAATTGACTGTGAGTATTCCATTTGAAGTAATTTTCTGCGGCATGTTCGCGGACCTGCGCCCCGAGGGCAAACTGGTGCTGGAAGCGCAGAACAGGGCCAGCTATAAATTAGAAGAAGCGATTGACTGTGAGTATTCCATTTGAAGTAATTTTCTGCCGCATGGTCGTGGACCTGTGCCCTGGGGGCAAACTGGTCCTGAAAGCGCAGAACTGGGCCAGTTATAAGAAGAAGAGGCGATCGACTGTGAGTATTCCATTTGAAGTAATTTTCTGCTTCATGTTCGCGGACCTGCGCCCCGAGGGCAAACTGGTGCTGGAAGCGCAGAACTTGGCCAGTTATAAGAAGAAGAAGCGATTGACTGTGAGTATTCCATTTGAAGTAATTTTCCACCGCATGGTCGCGGACCTGCGCCCCGGGGGCAAACTGGTGCTGGAAGCGCAGAACTGGGCCAGCTATAAGAAGAAGAAGCGATTGACTGTGAGTATTCCATTTGAAGTAATTTTCTGCCGCATGGTCGTGGACCTGCGCCTTGGGGGCAAACTGGTCCTGAAAGCGCAGAACTGGGCCAGTTATAAGAAGAAGAGGCGATTGACTGTGAGTACTCCATTTGAAGTAATTTTCCGCCGCATGTTCGCGGACCTGCGCCCTGGGGGCAAACTGGTGCTGGAAGCGCAGAACTGGGCCAGTTATAAGAAGAAGAAGCAATTGACTGTGAGTATTCCATTTGAAGTAATTTTCTGCGGCATGTTCGCGGACCTGCGCCCCGAGGGCAAACTGGTGCTGGAAGCGCAGAACTGGGCCAGTTATAAGAAGAAGAAGAAGCGATTGACTGTGAGTATTCCATTTGAAGTAATTTTCCGTCGCATGTTCGCGGACCTGCGCCCTGGGGGCAAACTGGTGCTGGAAGCGCAGAACTGGGCCAGTTATAAAAAGAAGAAGCGATTGACTGTGAGTATTCCATTTGAAGTAATTTTCCGCCGCATGTTCGCGCACCTGCGCCTTGGGGGCAAACTGGTGCTGGAAGCGCAGAACTGGGCCAGTTATAATAATAAGAAGAAGCAGTTGCTTTCTTTTGCCCCCATGCAGTGAAACAGTTTTAGTGTTAGTTTTATTTCTTTTATATGGACTCATTTTAGTAAGTTAAGTTTATTATTTGCTGATAATAGTAAGTATATGCTAGAGTCTGACTGATTTCTGGATGAAGTCGAAGTTGAAGCCTATTAATCGGCTATCGCCACAACCTTCGGCCAAAGACAAAGCCGACGGTTAATTACCCTAAGAAATTCGCACGTAGTGAGACCCCGCGCCTCGCATCTTCTATTGCGTGCTCGCGCATTCGAAACATTTCATTGCTAGAAACCTTCGGCCAAAACTTCGGCTGAAGCCAAAATTTTGATTGAAAGTGTCAGTAAATAGGGTTTCTGACTAACTAATGCCTACCCTAGCTTCAAGCCATGTGCACGCCACTGAAAGTGGTTTTGTCTAAGGCGTGCAAAGCCAAAGCCGAAGTTTCAGTCGGAAACTTGTATTTGCTGAGTTAAAGGCTAAGGGGCTATTTAATTTCATACTATGTGTGGATTTACAGTAAGAGCCACTAGAAATTCAGAATTTAGGAAACAAAAATGCATTCGCTTTACGCAGATTAATGAATGCACAATATTATTATGCATCTTCATTGAAAATATCAATTTTATAGGGAAAAAAGCTGATTAAGTGTAATTAGCCCTTCATTGCAATATTAATTTTTGACCAATCTGGTATCGAACCCTAAAACAAAAGATTTGAAAAAAATTATTGGTATTTAATTAGGTACCTGAGAACTAGTCTAATCAGGTACTTTTTTCAAACTTCAATTGCGCGCTTAGTATAGGTTTTTTTATGAAGTACTGAATTGTGATGTCGTCAAAAGAAAAAAACATAAGATTAACAAGAGACATGGGTATAACGTCTTTTGGCAGGTCCTCATTAATTAAAAAAAATAAATATTTGACTAGTCAAATACTTAATTATATTACCACTGGTTATGTTTTTAAATGATTTATTTTATTGTTACAGCCAACGATTTACGAGAACTTCAACTCGATCGAGCTATTCCCGAACAAGTTCAGGGAGTATCTCCTCTCGCCGGAAGTCGGTTTCAGCAAGTGCTGTATCCTGGGAGTTCCTCAGCACGCGAGCAAGGGCTTCCGACGGCCCATACAACTGTACGTGAAGGGTGATTTCACGCCGAGCAAAGCGCGCTGGTCGGACGCGTACGCGCCGTCGTCGCACCACAAACCGGAGGCTGAGCCGCCGCGACGGACGGTTTACGCGCCGGTCGCGCCCGCTTACCGGCCGAGTGACGACGCGCCGTCCTGTGGCGCGGTCACCCCATACTCGCCAAACCTCGACTGCAGCGCGGATGACTCGCCGTTCTACAACCCGCGCAGCGATTCATACGCGCCGTCGTATCAACCGCCACGGCCGACTGTTTACGCGACGCTACCATCGCCGCTCGGCAGTGCGTCGCCAGCCGCGTCGCCGGCCGCGTCGCCAGCGCCGCCGGACCCCGTCTCCGCGCGCGGCTTCCCACTCCACGACGACTGAACGCCCGCGACACCAGCTGGCTCATCCGCCTTTCATTTTATATGTAAATAATAATTATTGTAGATTATGTTTCGGATAGGCTGAAAATATTTTATATTATATTCGTAACGCATTAAGCATTAAAGTGTGTTTCATTTTAGTATCCTTACTTACCTACCAGTGATAATGCAATTTGCAATCAATGAAATCAATCAAATATCAATCAAATAAATATTATAAATGCGAAAGTTTGGATGGATGGATGTATGGATAGATGTTTGTTACTCAATCACGCCCGAACGGCTTAAGGGATCTGGATGAAATTTGGCACAGGTAGATTATAGTCTGGAATAACACATAGGCTACTTTTTATCCAGATTTTTATTTTTTGACAGATGTCAATACATCAAAATTAGTCACATAAAGTTTACTTGGCGACAATATCAAAAGAAATCATGCAGAACATCGAAATTTAAACAGATTACTTATAATAATATCAAACCTAATGAATGTAAGAAAAAATGCTTGAATTCTCCAAATACAACGCTGCATGTCCGCGGCCCACGTTAGTGGTCCGCGCAGCCAAGCAAAATACTAGAACAATGAACATTCCTAATTCCTGGGCACGGGAGTGACCCCGCCAAGACGGCCAAAGGAACGGGGCACTGATACCTACCTTTTCTCGAAGCGTTTCGTCGTATTTTCGAACCGTCATAGGTTCGGTCCGGATGACGCTAGAAAGCTGAAATTTTCAGGATAAGATGTCGTTGGTGGATTTACCAAATGTACCAAATATCAATTATCTAGCATTTATAGGTTCAGATTTATTGTTACCTGAAATACGTCGATTTCGTACTGATTCACTGATGACCATCAACATGAAAAAGTTACTTCCTAAATTCCTAGAAAGCCTTAAGTAGGCTAGGAATTGCATGTGAACAATGGAGTAATTAAGAAATCGAAAGCTTTCTCTTTCCAACCCCTCCTTTAGGGGGGTGCATATTTGAAAGCGTTTCCACGTATTTTCCGACCGTCATAGCTTCGGTCTGGATGATGCTGGAAAGCTGAAATTTTCAGGATAAGATGCCGTTGGCAGACTTATTAAACTTACCAAATATCAATCATCTAGCATTTATGGTTTCAGATTTATTGGCACCTGAAATACGTACTTAATACATACTTTTGGGGGTTTTTCATTTGACTAAATCACATGTAAATCAATACCTCTAGGTTACTTTCTAAAGTCCTACAAAGCCTAAATTTGGTATGTAGGCTAAGAATTGCATGTAAACAATGGAATAATTATGAAATCGAAAACTTTCTCTTTCCAACCCCTCCTTTACAGGGTGCATATTTGAAAGCGTTTCCACGTATTTTCCGACCGTCATAGTTTCCCTCTATTCCTTCTCGGTCTGGATGATGCTGGAAAGCTGAAATTTTCAGGATAAGATGCCGTTGGCAGACTTATTAAACTTACCAAGTGTCAATCATCTAGCATTTATGTTTTCAGATTTATTGCTATATGAACTAAGTAGTTTAGGGTTTTTTTTTAATTTTACGAAATCTGTTCAAAAATCAACTCCTCTAGGACTCTAGGGTATTTCCTATAGTCCTAGAAAGCTGAAATTTGGTATGTAGGCTAGGAGTTGTATATTAACAACGGAAAAATTAAGAAATCTCTTTCTGTACAGTCTGTACTTAAATAAATATTTGCAAAATGCAGTATACATACATAATCTATACTTATAATAAAACTGTAACAGGTCCAATTCTGTAAGTACATTGAATATATTTTGAAAAATTTTTTTGGAGGACACTCATTATTCGATACTGAAGCCAAATCTGTATTTTTTTTCATTTTTGTCTGTCTGTCTGTCTGTCTGTCTGTATCTTGGCCGCGCATCACGCCGAAACTACTGAATGAATTCAAACGAAACTTGGCACGATTTGAGCCCATACTACGAGGTAGGACATAGGATACTTTTTATCCCGAAATTCTACCCCCGAAGGGGTGAAATAGGGGTTGAAAGTTTGTATGAAAGTCCTTAATTTCTCAAGTTATAGCCATGAAACTCGATATATGAGCTGCGGGTTGAAAATGAAAACATATGTGTTTCACAGTTGTTCAAAATTCCACCCCCGAAGGGGTGAAATAGGGGTTGAGAGTTTGTATGAAAATCCTTAATTTCTCAAGTTATAGTCAAGAAACTTGATACGTGGAGTACCGGTTAAAAATTAAGAAATACGTGTTTCACAGTTTTTCAAAATTCTACCCCCAAAGGGGTAAAATAGGGGTTGATATTTTGCATGAAAGTCCTTAATTTCTCAAGATATTCTCATGTTATACAAGGTGTAAGGTAATTAGTATAACATACCCGCGGCTACCTATGTTAGATGGTGTATAGATATATTCGAAAAATGACATAAGACAGACACAGATATCCTGGGGAGTTATGTGGGACTTCAAAATTTTAGCCTAAATGTTGAGGTGGCATCCCTTAAAACAGCTGATTCAATATCAATGAACTGCGAACAATACGACGTAAGTTAAGCCTCGTTGCCAGCGCGAGCGTTGCGATAAAATCCAGTCGCGTAACTAAAGTAATCATTATTCCGCATGCAATTAAATTCTCAAAGCAAAAGCCCGGCTAGAACTTACGTATTGTTGTAAAAAAATGCCCGACTAGTATCGGACTTCGTAAGTCGAAGTCAGTCACTTATCCTTACTTTATGAGCCGCCTTTCCCTGTGATTAATTTCTCGACTTACTTCGTTTAAGTTTTGAACAATAATTAATTATTCTGTGTAGTTTGTTCTTTCAATGATTTGCAAATTGTAATGAATTGCCAAATTGCATAACGATACGATAATAATTATTATATTATCGCTTGTAGTACAGTTCTGACCATAGGTGTAGAAGGAACAAAGGACTCCACAGGGTTGCCAAAATTTATTTTCCATAATTAACTAATTAATTTTGTATGGAAGTTTTTGATAATTAATTTTGACTTTTTAACTCTACCATAGTGTTTATAACGTCAAAATGGCATGGGTAGCCGCCGGTATGTTATACCATTTACCTTACACCTTGTATATAGAGTTACATGTTATTTAATATTATTAATTTGGTACACAGTAAAGAGCATTTAGAACTATATACTTTGAACTTGAGACAGACTCCGTGGGTTATGATGCGCAGCACAAAGAGGAGCTCAACTTAGGGCTTGGCTCTAATAGAGATCACATAACTTTTTACAGTGAAAGCATTACCTATGCACTTGTGAGTTTTGGAAACCAATTTTACATGAAATTTTTTTGGTGGGATACATTTCTCAAGTACTTTGACTTTTAGGGCCTGTTCACAATCGCCAAGTAAACTTTAACTGACGAATTTTGATGTTTTGACAGATGTCAATACATCAAAATTCGTTACATAAAGTTTACTTAGCGACAATATCAAAAGAAATAATCATGCAGAACATCGTTAAACAGATTACTTATAATATTATCAAACCTAATGAATGTAAGAAAAAAATGCTTGAATTCTCCAAATACAACGCTGCATGTCCGCGGCCCACGCTAGTGGTCCGCGCAGCCAAGCAAAATACTAGAACATTCTTACCTAAATGTCTAGCAAATGTCCAGATACCTATGCAGACCTACATATAGTACCTACCTACTCAGCCTAGTGTAGTACCTACATCAAACTGCAAAAATCTCGACGGGAGCTTGGCACCTGTATTACGGAAGTTGGGACAGACTCATTACTTAAAACTTTCAATCCACTTATGAAAGTAGCATTTTATATTATTGGTTCGTAAACTAAATTGACTTAGTTATTTATTAATACTCACATAGAGATATAGTAGACTACCTACCTAGTTTGCAAACCATTCTAATTGTCTAATTGGGTCAGTGCTCGGTAGGTAAGCGATATAGGTAGGTACGCGTGAACTAATGAATTAATGCCTGCACACGTACCCTTAACCCAGCAAATTCGCCGGAAACCGGTTATTATGTTGACGCACGGTTATGAACATCGTTAATCATTGTCTGCTAGGAAATAAAACTACATAACTAACAGGCCATTTCAAAAACTAAGTACCTACACAGTTTTTAACTCTCTCAGTTGGACCAGTTTTCCTAACTGGTGGTAGAGTCTAGGTAGATCCAATTTATACTACTTATTACATGAATATTTTTTTGAAATCATTTTTATTGATATAAATTATTATGATTTAATTAGTTATGAGACAAAGTTGTAACCCGAACACAATAGGCGCATGTATGTAAAAATACCTATGTCCTACAGATTTAAGGCCTATCAGACCTAGGTAATTAGTTATTTCCTGTCTAGATCCTTCAAAACGGTTTACAAGAATTTTCATTTTTAGTAAGATACATGAGATTCCGAACTCCGTGGGTAATGTATGTTTTTCTGGGATAATAAGTAGGTAGGTACGTAGCCTATGCCTTTCCCCAGATTGCAAGCTATTTCTGTACCACATTGGTAAAACGGATGGAACTCGTTTATACACCTATCATATTTAATGGAGCTTTGTCATCACATCATCACATCACTACAGCCTATTAACGTCCCACTGCTGGGCACAGGCCTCCACTCTCATAGGAGAGCGGGAATTAGAGCTTAGACCCACCACGCTGCTCCATAATGCGGGTTGGCGGGCTTTAACGACTATTATCATGTTAGTGATAGTAACCGGGACCGACGGCTTAACGTGCTCTCCGAGGCTGGCACTGAGAATTTCTTAACTGAAAAACCCAATACCTAACTTTTATGCCCGACCGGGAATCGAACCCAGGACCTCGTGATCCGCAGTCGACTATGCTAACCACTAGACCAACGAGGCAGTCATGGATTCATAATTCATATCATAACTGATTTTTACAACATAAGTAACCTTAAAAGCAACCTGTGAAAAATAGTGAGTTCAAAGCTCTACCCACTACAATATGTCGTTAGAGCAGCTAAGTTTCTCATGAAGTTCATAAGTCTGCTTAAATCTTCTGAAGCCAATTCTTTGGGAGGTTCTTTACAATATTATATTCGGTGTCGGATCATGAATTTCTAAAGCCACAGCCACAATATATTGTAGTACTAGTAACCTACTTACATGTATAATAAATAAATATAATACTTACCTAGTTGTTGTAGTACCCATAAGACTATTATAATATTATGTATTTAATATTTATTATAGGTACTGACAAGGTCAGCGCGGTCTTTAGGGGGCCAGTAAAATAAGATTTTAACTGGTTCATATAGTAGATTGTTTATCAAGAGACTAAAATGAGCCATTTCATACGAAATGTTTAGCTTTCCGAGCGTAGCGAGGGATGCTATAGAATCGATTAGAATGGCTTTTAGTCCCGTGGTAAACACTCTTATTTTCACTTCGATTGCGAGAAAATAAAATAAATAACGATATTTAATTATATTTTCATATTAGGAGTAACATCTTTATTTTCAAATAATAGTTACATTCACATTACCCAATGCCTTCACTTTGTATTACGTATTGTGCAACGAAATTTGAGATGGATTAATTAAACATCCATTAGAATAAACGTATTAATTACAAAAAAAAAAACTAGAGATAGAGCTGTATGATACGATGGGTGACATTAACACATTGACGCATACTTACATTCAACACAGCATTCAACCAAGGATTGCGTGCAACCAATAACAATTTACTGTAATAAGTTTAAAAATAAATCTTAAATTATAAAAAAGTTCCTTTAAATTTTTTCCAAGATTTTTTTCAAAAATGGAACATAGAAAGCAGATTCTGTGTGGATCGTAATTCATGGATGTCGACGCTCATACAAATGACAGATGGGTGATTCTCGGTAAAATAAAATGTACAACCGTTGCAAGCAAGGTCGATCTCTTCGATGTTACATCATGTGAAAAATGAAATTATGATGTGAAAAATAATTTTTAAGATTTTATAAGCTTACTTAATTTTTCTGTTTATTATAAAGTAGTAGTCTTAATACCTACTTAATCAGTGCTGGATTTACACATTTGCCGCCCCTAAGCTATAAAAAATTTTGCCGCTCCTACTGACTTCTAAAATTAAATATATAAGTTTTTTGTACTTTAGAGTAAAGTAGGTAGGTATGTATATACCTATATTAAGTACCTACCTAACGGACAGTCGAAGCGGCAGCGGCAGGCCCTCCCGAGGCGGCACGAGTGGGGAAGCGGCTGATACCGCCGCCCCACCTCGTGTCCGCAGCCTTACTTTTTTCTGTATCAAATATTTTTTTGGGCCAATTTTGCCGCCCCCTTAAATTGCCGCAGCTTTTACAGCTTCTATGGTAAATCCAGCACTGTATTTAATCGTATATTATACTAGAACGCGGTCCTTGGGTCTTAGTCAACAATAATAATTAACTATTTCATCGTCAAATCTTGTTTGAATAAGCCGCCCCTTGTCCGCTCTGAAAGACATTAAACAGTATGACAATAATATTTTTCATCCCACCATCTCGTAAAGAGTATTTTAACGCTTCGATATCTGAATGCAAAAGCCGTTATTATCCTCTTGAGGATAAAGTAAATTGAATTTAGAACATCGTGTGCACGTTAGTAAATATCACTCGTCTATGAAGTTTGTGAATTCAAAACATCATTAAAACCTATTTACTTCTACCTCTATGGTGACGAATTTCCATAAACCGTTTTTAATTTGTTAAAAACTCACACTCGTAACCTTCTTAGTGTACTTTTTTAATTTGCTTTGCAGTAGAGATGCGCCGAATATTTGGCCGAATATTCGTATTCGGTACATTCGGGATATTTTTTCATGTTCGTATTCGGCTGAATATTCGGTTGATTTGCCGAATAATTACCGAATATTTAAATCAATGTTAATATTTAAAAAAGAACATTTTATTAAACAGTAAGGTTAACTAATTACTAAAGAAGTGTGGTTTTTTGACGAATGACAATGTTAGCAAAATAAAATCTGATTCTCAAGATTACTATTATGTCCTTTAATCATATCGTAACATTAACATACTTAAATTATGATGATTTATCGACAAATTAAAACAACATAATATTTAATAATTATAATTTAAGAGTGCTAAATTATGATGCAGAAATACTAGGCTCTCAGCCCTGTGAGGCAACAATCTATTTCTTTTCTCTTCATATACATTGCCTGCTTCCGAGGGCCGCGGGTTGCGCGCGGGGCAGAGAGGGGGCGGTGGCAAACGCCGTCCGGCTCTTGCAGAGCGCCGTACCGACGTGTACAAACGTGTTTACCGCGCAGAATTGAACCGAATGATTCGGCCGAATATTCGGTTCGGTACATTTTGGACCGAATATTCGGCCGAACATTCGTATTCGGTTGAACCTACATTCGGCGCATCACTACTTTGCAGGCACCATTTTCTTTCACGTCATATTGTTTAAAATTAAAACCTTCGATTAGAAACAAGAAAATTGAAAATAAGTGAAAAACCTAAAATGAGTGATTCTAGTGACGAAGAAGTTAATTTGACGCCAACAGAATTGACTGAAACTGTTAAAAATGCGGAAATGAGCTTTCTCCCTCAACAATCACGCGAGAAGTGTTTCATTTCCTCGCTGAGGTGGGATGAAAAGTTACGTGTTGCACTCGAGTGAAAAGATTTTTCACCTCGTGCTCTTTTGATTCCCTCGCTGACGCTCAGGATTCTAATTTTTGAACCACTCGCTGCGCTCGTGATTCAATTTTAGAATCCTTCGCTTGCTCGGTCATCAAAATTGAGCACGCGGTTAAAAAACAACTTTTCACTCTTGTATAACAAATAACTATTAATGCTCTACTTTATAAGGGTACCTTCAGGCTACAGTCTCTACATTATGCGTGCCATTGTTCTATGATTCTAAATTGCAAAGTCGGTGTTAGCACATATATATATAAATAGGTACTTATCTTACAATACTCAATAGATACTTACTTTGCTCGTTAAGTTGCTCTCATAATTCTTAAATTATACTATAAGGTACATCAATTAAAACTATAAGGTACTCTTTCCCACACATAAATGTTACCGCATTATTATAAGAGCCTACAAATGTTTTTTTTCGATACAGTTGCTCGAAAAATGTACCCTATAGGAGGTAGTAAACAGGGCTTGTTAGTTATAACTGCCCTTGTGCTACTTTAAAAAAATCTAAATAAAAACTTTCACTAGGTACTTTAGTTTCACTTTACTACTAAATAAAAAGTTTTCTTGCAATAAGGTTCATAATGATAATAATATTATTATCTTTGTATGTCGAAAACATAAGAAATAATAACATTTAGATGTGGATAAATCAAATTCATTCATGAAATCAAAACTTGTATCATACTTACTTACTAATATTATAAATGCGAAAGTGTGTTTGTTTATTTGGTGGTTTATTGTTTTTTTTTTTTTATATATAGGCTAGCGCTTGGCTGCAATCAGACTTGCTTGCAAGTGGTGATGCAGCCTAAGGTGGAGCGCGCTTGCCTAGAAGATGCCTATTCACTCTTGATTTGAAGGTACCTATATTAAAAGAGGAGGGGAAAACGGAAGCCGGGAGGGCATTCCATATCCTAGCGGTTCGAATTAGAAACGAGGAAGCAAATCGCTTCGTACGAGTCCGCGGAATTTCGACTGCGTAAGGGTGCAGACCTTGTCGATGCCTTCCGGTTCGATAATAAAAAGGTGACGGAGGAACCAGATCGAATAGCTCTTGAGCACACTCTCCGAAATATATCCTGTAGAATACCGACAGACAGGCAACTTTGTGCCGATGTTCTAAGCTTTGCAGCTTTGAACTGACCAGCGCTTTATTACCAATATAGGTCTCCTGGGTTTGTCCTTCAATCACGCTGCAACGGAGCAACGGATTGACGTGATTTTTGGCATGGGTATAGTTGAGGACCTGGAGAGTGACATAGGCTACTTTTTATCCCGGAAAATTAAGGAGTTCCCGCGGGAATCAAAAAAACTTAAACCACGCGGACGAAGTCGCGGACATCAGCCAGTTTAATATAATATGCTCGAAGATACGAACTAGAGTCTAGAACCTAGAGCCATGGAGCCAATGAAAAAAAACCCCGCGGCAGAAGTGAAACTTCAGAAAAGTAGCCTACGAGATAATGAGACAAATAAAACTTGTATTCTATCTCATTCTCTTGCAGGCTAAATCCTATTAAGAATATGTTTGCCACTTTTTGGTGTCGCTTTTTCGTTTCGTTTTTCGTTTTATCTACTCCCATGCTATAAATCCTCTATAACAGGTTCTGAAACAGTTAGCTTATTGCCAACATTAAAACACCCAATGTCCTAATAACTATAACATCATCCAAACGGGTGATGTAATGTTGTACTGAATTTCATAACAACACTCCTTTGTTTTTTTTTCGATCCCCTCTGCGCAAAGGGTTTACTCAACAGACAGCCACATCTGCTCGATGCGTGGTATCTGTATGAATTACAAAAAAAAGAACATCTATACGAATTTCAAAAAAAGAACATTGTTATACACGCGCGTTTCACTACCAGAACGCCGAGCGCTGTAAAAAAAAGTAGGTTATTAGAATTTTCCCCGCCATTTTTCTTCGTTTTTTTATTGTTTTGTTAACAAAAAAATGAGCGATTCAAGTTTTGATAGCACATCGGGACCTTCCAACATTAAAGAACATCAAGTGAATTTTAATAATTGCACTATACAAAATGTTAATTACTAACTACCTACTACAATAAATAATTCTTTCATTAATACTTAGTTTATTTGTATATACTCAGTAATGGATGATATTCATCGATATATATTATGTAAGTACTAGATGGGCCCTTTCATAGAAAAATGGCGGGCGACCAACTATGAGAGCGCGCTCCTATAACCTGTCATAAGCCTGTCTTTGTCCCCGTCGTAGCGCGATCACGGTCGCTCATCGTGTAGATAATTTGTTATTAAGTTAACATCAAAAGTCTTATTAGTTTGGCACTGTATTATTTTTATTTTAAGGTAAGTGTTTCAATTCACAATTATACATTTCCAAGAAAACGTTATTTAATCTTCCTATTTAATATTTTTATCCATTTCGCAATCATTTAATTTCCGCGGCAAACTGTATGATATTTTTTTTTTACTAATTGGCCTTACGGCTTTGGGTTCCAGCCCTAGAATAGTCCAGTCCAGTACGATAAAAAAAATGCAGCCAAGATTAGTTCATGCATAGATGGGCAGAACGGACAGTAGGCATTAATACCTTCCGAGACGCAATATTATGCTATTGTAATAATATGATAAAATTAGTTATTGACGTGAGTTTAATGTTTAACCAACTTCAATAAATAAAGGGTTTTTATTTATTAAAGTTGATAATTTTTATTTTGTACTAGCGAATGCCCGCGACTTCGTCTGCGTGGTTTGAAGATTTTTGATTCCCGCGGGAACTCCTTAATTTTCCGGGATAAAAAGTAGCCTATGTGCTATTCCAGACTATAATCTATCTCTGTGCCAAATTTCAGCCCGATCCGTTCAGCTGTTGGGGCGTGATTGAGTAACAAACATCCATACATCCATACATCCATCCATCCAAACTTTCGTATTTATAATATTTATATTATATATTATATATTATTATTTTTGATTTGATTGATTAATATTTGATGAAAAATAAATAGTTAATTCAAAATTCAGAATTTTATTATTTCGTTGAACAAAAGTTGTTCAGTACCTATTATGTACAGCTACCTACTTACAAGTGTTTATTACTTAATCGTATTTTTAAATGCACACTGTGTAAGTGATTTATCTCAAAATAACTTTTAATATTTCTTTTGATGGCAAGTAGCATATGTACTTAGAAATGTATAAAATAAAATAATTTCAAATGAAGTATTTTTCTGTGACTCGATCCATTAGTACTCTTTCACCTCTCCCATTCCAACCCCTTTTTATAATAATAGTACTAATAATTATTTTTGAATTCTTTCATTTGCAATAAGGTTTGGCGAGGATTATTTTAAACTGTTTTAGCTGTTATTATTTTAAATTTCAAGTTTTTTGAATTAGTAGTTACCGAATTATGCTAAGTGTGACGGACAGTCATGTCGCACCACAAGGGTTGTTTTCTTATCATTTTGGTTCGCAACCCCAAAAATGACTTTATTTCTGTCAATTTTTCGACAAAACTTCAGTATCAACAATTAACAAATAATTAAATTAAAAAAACCCACGACGAACTGCAGCGCCCCATTGTGTGGACTTTGACCTTTAAATATATCTAAGAACCTTCTCACAAGCTATATATCTAATGCAAAAAACCGCATAATAATCGGTTCAATGGTTTTCCAGGAAACTGGTAACAAAAAAGTGGTAAATATAACAACGTCATACTAACATTTATCGTTTACCTCAGAGAGTACACTCATGTAGGTATTATTTTCGACAAGCGCATCTGTACTAATCTATGACCGAGTCATACGTTTTCAAGATGGCGCATATGTTGCAAGCAAGTTCCCGCTTTTCAGACTAGATGGCGTTGTTAAACATAAGTCCACATTCTTTGTTCGACAGGGCCCGTCTATGTAAATTGAGGTCGTTGATGATATTAGGTTACTAGGACGGGATGTTTTAATGTTAGCACTCAGTAAGCTAACTATTTCAGAATCTATTATAGAGGATTCATATTATGAGTGTAGATAAAGTCTTGTATGCAACTGTTGATAATTAGGTATTAAAACACTCATAATATGATACTATTTATTATCACACGACGCGAACACATTCGTCTTTTAATACCCCTTATTACACAACTGTTGCATAAAATATAACTACTATTAAACGTTTAGGCGGATTTATTCATAACTACTTCATACTAATATTATAAATGCGAAAGTCAGTTTTTTTGTTGGTTTGTTGGTTTGTTGGTTTGTCCCTCAATCACGCCGCAACGGAACAACGGTTCGACGGGATTTTTGGCATGGTTATAGTTGAGGACCTGGAGAGTGACATAGGCTACTTTTTATCCCGGAAAATTAAGGAGTTCCCGCGGGAATCAAAAAAACTTAAACCACGCGGACGGAGTCGCGGGCATCAGCTAGTATTATTATAAATGCGAAAGTGTGTTAGTTTGTTGGTTTGTCCTTCAATCACGCCGCAACGGAGCAACGGATCGACGTGATTTTTGGCATGAATATAGTTGAGGACCTGGAGAGTAACATAGGAGGTATTTTTATCTCGGAATATTAAGGAGTTCCCGTGGGAATCAAAAAAACTTATTCCATGCGGACGAAGTCGCGGGCATCAGCTAGTAAAACAAAAAAGCAATGAACAAATCAGACATTCCACTGCTACATCTAAATAATCAAACAGAAAATTACGAAAATGGAACTCTTTGTATACACGTTCGTCCGGTGGCGCCACTTGTACCGTGGCGACAACATCCGTTTCATCGAATTTTCAAATCACAATGATTCTATAGTAAAGAAGTTTTACTTCAAAAACGTGCTATTATTAAATGTTTCATAATTTCATTGCGTTAGTTATGTGGAAAACTTAATAGAATATAATCAACTATTAGGTATTTTAAATGTGAGAAAAATTTGCGCAATTAACTACCGCATAACTAAGTCTTGAAACAAGCATGGGATAAATTATTTTCTAGTATCTAGCACTAGGATACTCGAGTTTTATTTTCATGTTTTCTCACAAATGTATTAAAAACCGTTGTGCGATACACGGGCCTTACGGCCCTCCCCTTAGCAATAGATTAATTAAATTATTATTATGGATGCATAATTTTATATACTTACCAACGACCTCAATTTACATAGACGGGCCCTGTCGAACAAAGAATGTGGACTTATGTTTAACAACGCCATCTAGTCTGAAAAGCGGGAACTTGCTTGCAACATATGCGCCATCTTGAAAACGTATGACTCGGTCATAGATTAGTACGGATGCGCTTGTCGAAAATAATACCTACATGAGTGTACTCTCTGAGGTAAACGATAAATGTTAGTATGACGTTGTTATTTTTACCACTTTTTTGTTACCAGTTTCCTGGAAAACCATTGAACCGATTATTATGCGGTTTTTTGCATTAGATATATATAGCTTGTGAGAAGGTTCTTAGATATATTTAAAGGTCAAAGTCCACACAATGGGGCGCTGCAGTTCGTCGTGGGTTTTTTTAATTTAATTATTTGTTAATTGTTGATATTGAAGTTTTGTCGAAAAATTGACAGAAATAAAATCATTTTTAGGGTTGCGTACCAAAATGATAAGAAAACAACCCTTGTGGTGCGACATGACTGTCCGTCACACTTAGCATAATTCGGTAACTACTAATGCAAAAAACTTGAAATTTAAAATAATAACAGCTAAAACAGTTTAAAATAATCCTCGCCAAACCTTATTGCAAATGAAAGAATTCAAAAATAATTATTAGTACTATTATAATAAAAAGGGGTTGGAATGGGAGAGGTGAAAGAGTACTAATGGATCGAGTCACAGAAAAATACTTCATTTGAAATTATTTTATTTTATACATTTCTAAGTATGCTACTTGCCATCAAAAGAAATATTAATAGTTATTTTGAGATAAATCACTTACACAGTGTGCATTTAAAAATACGATTAAGTAATAAACACTTGTAAGTAGGTAGCTGTACATAATAGGAGTGGGTAATATCGCTTTTTCTGAATATCGAATCGAAACCATATACCTATTGATATTGGATATCGGATTTCGAAACACTATATTTTCAGAAACTATATATTGACTGATATGCCGTTCTAGCAAATACCTCGCGATGAATATCGACCTCTTTAGATATCGGGTTCGCAACGATTTTTGACAAAGTGGATACTGACCTGATACTGGGCTACGTACAGTATCTACTATCTATTGTAACTACCTACTAAGATACTTAGAATGACTACTATTATGAAAATTAAATTTGTTTTTAAATACCAAAATAACACAAATAAACCGTAATACTTCCCTACTAATATTATAAATGCGAAAGTCAGTTTGTTTGTTGGTTTGTCCTTCAATCACGCTTCAACGGCGCAACGGATCGACGTGATTTTTGGCATGGGTACAGTTGAAGACCTGGAGAGTGACATAGGCTACTTTTTATCCCGGAAAATTTAGGAGTTCCCGCGGGAATAACAAAAAAATTTAACCACGCGGACAAAGTCGCGGGCCTTAGCTAGTAATGAATAAATTATTATGAGTTAATCTCAAAACTTTCAAAACTATGGAGGAACAAATAAATGTGCTCACTCGACTGTTTAAGTGAAACTAAAAATAGAATAGGTACTTCTAAAATTTTTTCTTAGCTAATTTCTTTGCTCTCTAGTTCAAGGCCAAATGTTAAGAAACTTACAACATACAAGACTGTGCATTGGTCAAAAGGTGACATTTCATTTCATAATACGATCGATCGCGTCAAAATACTAAAAGATACAAAATACTAAAACCTTCAAACAGACTTAACAAGTTCGAGTTAAGGTTTAGAATCGTGTGTATTGTATAGCTATTTCGGTTTCACCATCGCGCACTCCCTCTCCTACCTAGATATCGTGATTCGGTTCGGCTACGAATTTCGTTTCGTTTCCACCGCGATACAATATCGTCGCAAATCGGAATCGGCCGTCGCACAAGCGATATAGTGTTTCGCTCGAATATATAGTTTTAGCTCAGGCCGATATCGGATTTACGATATTGAATCAATATATAGTTACAATAACTGTATACGTTTCGTATCGCCCACTCCTAGTACATAATAGGTACTGAACAACTTTTGTTCAACGAAATAATAAAATTCTGAATTTTGAATTAACTATTTATTTTTCATCAAATATCAATCAATCAAATCAAAAATAATATTATATATTATATATAACATAAATATTATAAATACGAAAGTTTGGGTGGATGGATGTATGGATGTATGGATGTTTGTTACTCAATCACGCCCCAACGGCTGAACGGATCGGGCTGAAATTTGGCACAGAGATAGATTATAGTCTGGAATAGCACATAGGCTACTTTTTATCCCGGAAAATTAAGGAGTTCCGCGGGAATCAAAAATCCTCAAACCACGCAGACGAAGTCGCGGGCATTCGCTAGTACAAAATAAAAATTATCAACTTTAATAAATAAAAACCCTTTATTTATTGAAGTTGGTTAAACATTAAACTCACGTCAATAACTAATTTTATCATATTATTACAATAGCATAATATTGCGTCTCGGAAGGTATTAATGCCTACTGTCCGTTCTGCCCATCTATGCATTAACTAATCTTGGTTGCATTTTTTTTATCGTACTGGACTGGACTATTCTAGGGCTGGAACCCAAAGCCGTAAGGCCAGTTAGTAAAAAAAAAAATATCATATTGTTTGCCGCGGAAATTAAATGATTGCGAAATGGATAAAAATATTAAATAGGAAGATTAAATAACGTTTTCTTGGAAATGTATAATTGTGAATTGAAACACTTACCTTAAAATAAAAATAATACAGTGCCAAACTAATAAGACTTTAGATGTTAACTTAATAACAAATTATCTACACGATGAGCGTCCGTGATCGCGCTACGACGGGGACAAAGACAGGCTTATGACAGGTTATAGGAGCGCGCTCTCATAGTTGGTCGCCCGCCATTTTTCTATGAAAGGGCCCATCTAGTACTTACATATATATCGATGATACTTACAGACTTTTTCATCCCCGTTTTCTTTGATCATATATTACGGCCTGTGGGTAAAATAATTTTCAAGAAAGTATACCAAAAAAATTACGAGTTCACGGTTTCACTAAGAACCGAGCGACTTTCAGCCTCAAGGACTTCAAGTATTACCGTCTTATTTTTTTATCTCGGCTGTTTATTTTTTGTACAAACTACTTACTTGAAGATAAGAACCTAACTAAAGTTTGCTTGCAGTTCTTTTCTCTTAAAAAATACTTACCTGTAGAGAATTATCACATACCTGATACCTTATCGATGCAGTGGTGTCCCGCAATATAGTCACATCTTACTTCTCTTGACATTTATTAATGTCCTCCCGACCGAATTTCGGCCACGGCGGCCTATCTCCAGAGAGACAAGCCATCTGCGCGGGAGATATTCTAGTGCACAAGTGTGTGCGCATACACAGGTGCACTCTCTGTTCCTTTATTCTCATAGCCTGATGGGACGGAAAATCCGACACGACCGGAGATAAATCAGGCGCAGGACCGACGGCTTTACGTGCTCTCCGAGGCACGGGGGTGAAACACCGCCAACTTCCTAACTCCGGGCTAGTGCTGAGAATTTCATGTCAGCAAAACATTGACATCTCTTGACATTTATTTTGTAGGTGACATTACTAGATTGCCTACGGACTGCGACTTTGAATTCAGATAAAAAGTCCCATGTGAACTCTAGCCATCCATGGGATGAAAGCTTTGTACCGAATTTCATCAAAATCAGTTTAACAGATAGACCGTGAAGACAGATAGACCGACTCTCGCATGCTATGGATTAAAGAAAATATTAAACTAATGGGTATAATTAGATCTTTTTTTATCCACTACATGTTAGCCCTTGACGGCGATCTCACCTAATGGTGAGACCCATAAAACTAATATTATAAATGCGACAGTGTGTTTGTTTGTTCTATAACCACGTCGCAAAACATGGATGCATATTTTTAATGAGTAGAGTATGGGTAGGTACTAGGTATGGTGAATGAGTACAGAGAAGGCTGGAGTGGATCTGCTACATTTTCTCTCGCGATAGCAGAGTTTCCACGGAATTTTAGAACCCACATTCATACCTACTTTATAATACTGCTGTATTATAAAGTAGGTATGAATTTGGGTATTCATTTTGGTTGATCTTTAAGCATAACTGCTTCTTTGTAGGCAACGTCATCCCTTTTTTCCATTCTCGATGAAAATATGAATAATATAATTTCCGTTCCCATTGAACGTGCCTTCTCCGTTTCGCTTGGCACAACTTTTTATGCAACAAATTCACAGATCCTATCAGACATTGGAATTGAATTATGTTTCTTCCTTATCAGTTTATGGGAACTTCGATTCGTTCGGTGTCAATTTTTAGGGTTCCGTAGTCAACAAGGAACCCTTAGAGTTTCGTCATGTCCGTTGATCAGTCCGTGCGCGCTTAGCTCAAAGGCTTTTATAGAAAGCTGTAATTTGGCAAGGGTGTAGTAAAAAAGCGTATTTACGTCTTACATTACGTTTTTCGTTACGTCCCCTACACGCAAACTGGGGTGAAGTGACAACTATACGGAACCCTACACAGACTGCGCGTGATCCGACACTCACTTGGCCGGTTGTTTATTTTATTTTAACAAAATATGAAAACGAATAACTTGACGGACATGGACTAAGTACCTACTACCTAGCGAGAGCCATGCATATTATTATCAAAAACCGGGCAAGTGCGAGTCGGACTCGCGCACGAAGGGTTCCGTACCATTATTAATAAATAATTACCTTTGTTAATGAACCGCAAGACTAACTTTGTTTGTAGAGGTTTATTGTTAATATCAAAAAAACTATGCTAGTTAGAGCATTGGCTATAGTTTTCTTGTAAAATATACGTAAATTCCTATTAACCATAATTATTTCAAATTTTTCGATTGGTAAACTCCGGAGATAAGGGGGGGGGAACGGTATTTTTTTAGACATTTTCCCCGATAAATCAAAAACTATCATAACTAAAAATAATTAAAAATCTGTTTTAGAATGTACAAAGTAAACCCTTTCATATGATACCCCACACAGTACAGTTATCTCACTTTTAAATTTCAACCCTCAGATTTTCCCCCCTTTTTAAATAAGAACAAAAATAATTTCCAATTTTTTTTAATTCCAGTGTCTTTGGGCCACTAATATACACAACTATTCCAAATTTCATGTCGATAGCTTTGATAGTTACTGAAATAATCGAGTGTGACGGACGGACAGACGGACAGACAGACGGAGAAAGTCGCACCATAAGGGTTCCATTTTACCATTTTGGTACGGAACCCTAAAAATTGATTTGGGACGACGCGTGACGACCTAAATAGATAAATTTACATTTTACGACCCACGTAATATTTTTAGCAAAAAGTATACTGTACTTTCATACGATAGGTAAACATAACAAAAAAAACCGGCCAAGTGCGAGTCGGACTCGCGCACCGAGGGTTCCGTACAAACCTGTAGTAAGTTTTAAATTAAATGTTTTTTTTTTAAATATTTGAGTTGATTGAATGAAAGGTAAATTGCGGTTTACGATTTATGACGTATTAAAAAAAAACTACTTACTAGATCTCGTTCAAACCAATTTTCGGTGGAAGTTTGCATGGTAATGTACAACATATATTTTTTTTAGTTTTATCATTCTCTTATTTTAGAAAATACGGGGACACACACACATTTTACCACTTTGGAAGTGTCTCTCGCGCAAACTATTCAGTTTAGAAAAAAATGATACTACAAACCTCAATATCATTTTTGAAGACCTATCCATAGATACCCCACACCTATGGGTTAGATGAAAAAAAAATTTTTGAGTTTCAGTTCTAAGTATGGGAAACCCCCAAAATTTATTGTTTTTTTTCTATTTTTGTAAGAAAATCTTAATGCGGTTTAAAGAATACATCTACTTACCAAGTTTCAACAGTATAGCTCTTATAGTATCGGAAAAAAGTGGCTGTGACATACGGACGGACAGACAGACAGACAGACAGACAGACAGACAGACAGACAGACATGACGAATCTATAAGGGTTCCGTTTTTGCCAAATTTGGCTACGGAACCCTAAAAAGTAGATAAGCTATAGGACGGTGTCACATTGAATATGCATTGAACCGGAAAGTATTTTATCGGATGCAGTGCACTCAAGCGCTATAAAATGGTTTTTCAATCTACATTATTTTAATTATTTGAAAGTTTCATCAATAACAAAATATATTATGATAAATTGCTGTTCATCATTGATTTGTCTATTAATACTTAATAATATAAATGCGAAAGTGTGTCTGTCTGACTGCAGATTCCCGGCCCATCTTTTCAACCGATTTTGACCGATTTTGAAATTTACCATGACTGATGTTAATGATTCTGTACCAAACAGAGATCTAAGGTTGCATCCCGACGAAGGACATAGGCTATTTTTGAGGTATTGCTGAGGGTCGTGTCCCCATTTAATTAATCATGACGTAATGATTAAGTTAGATACCATCAACCCATGGCTAGTCCAGTGCTAAGCAATAGTTTCCTTCTCGGACTGAGAAGGCTAGGTATACTGGTCCGTTAAGACGTGGCCACGCTGGCCATCAGTACATTGGAAAATTGAACACACTATTGAGAATACTTATTCACTGAGAGAAATCGCCCTTCCTCTGATTTTCTCCTTGCAAAAGCGTTTTTAGGGTTCCGTACCAAAATGGTAAAATGGAACCCTTATGGTGCGACTTTCTCCGTCTGTCTGTCCGTCTGTCCGTCCGTCACACTCGATTATTTCAGTAACTACCGAAGCTATCGACATGAAATTTGGAATAGTTGCGTATATTAGTGGCCCGAAGACACTGGAATTAAAAAAAATTGGAAATTATTTTTGTTCTTATTTAAAAAGGGGGAAAATCGGAGGGTTGAAATTTAAAAGTGAGATAACTGTACTGTGTGGGGTATCATATGAAAGGGTTTACTTTGTACATTCTAAAACAGATTTTTAATTATTTTTAGTCATTATAGTTTTTGATTTATCGGGGAAAAAGTCTAAAAAAATACCGTTCCCCCCCCCCTTATCTCCGGAGTTTACCAATCGAAAAATCTGAAATAATTATGGTCAATAGGAATTTATGTATATTTTACAGGAAAACTATAGCCAATGCTCTAACTAGCATAGTTTTTTTGATATTAACAGTAAACCTCTACAAACAAAGTTAGTTTTGCGGTTCATTAACAAAGCTAATTATTACCGTCAAAGATAGGGTTAAACGCAAGTTCTTCTAAGTACTCGTCGTCAAATAAACATATTGGTTTTTGCCTGATTGTTTTGCTTCAGTACCTACTTCTTGAGTACGGAACCCTCGGTGCGCGAGTCCGACTCGCACTTGGCCGGTTTTTTGTAAAGAGAATGTTTCCGTTACCGATGATTTACCTACCGTATCGAAAAACTCAAATTTATACCGCAATACTTTGTGAAGGTGAAAATCACTGTTTTTTATGCCACTACAAGTTAGCCCTCTGCAATCTCACATCTGCATCTTAGACTGCATCATCACGAACCATCACGTGATGATGCAGTCTAAGATGGTATCGGGCTAACTTGTTGGGGGTATGGCTGTTTTTACCCATTAAACCCAAATCGGTTTCTAGTTTCTACACGGCATCATACCGGAACGCTTAAATCGCTTGGCGGTACGTATTTCCGGGTGGGGTGGTAACTAGCCAAAGCAGGTCAGACCAGAGAAAATTACTTATAAATTCCCGAATTGATTCTCCCGGGGATCGAACCCTGAACCTCCCAATTTTTGAGACGACAGCGATCACTATTGCGCCAGGGAGGCCGTCAAAACCGTCGTTACGTTGGCCGTCGCATATTCACGATGACTAGGAGCGTTTTTTATTTTTATAGCAATCCTATCTTACGACAATTGTATGTCTCTTCCTATTCACAGAATGCTGTTGGGCTTATTACTATCACCTGTGTAAGGCATTTGATTGTGTTGATCACAAAACTTAGTTATGCGTGGCCACTCAAAAGACTTCATTTAATTGCTTCTTATCTTAGTGACAGAACTCAAAGGGTATGCATAAATAACGAGAAGTCTCAGGGTTCGTCTGCTTTAATGGGTTTTCCGCAGGGCTCAATCTTGGCTCCCTCCCTATTTGTGGCGTATTTCACGATCTGGCTACTACATATTCAGCAGAAATTTTAATACGATTTGCATTTAAAGCACTCTCTAGCCCTTTATGTGTAGGCTTTATCGAATGATTACGGCCCATAATTTATATATTAGAAATGTTTCTAAGACTGGAGGGATAGGTCCTAGCTCTCTAGGCTAGGCGAGGCTTAAGATTTAAGTATCTAAGATAACAACATCAAAGTTATTCCAGGAGGACACCGTGAAAACAAGGTATTCTGTGTGGTGGCACTTCCTTTTATAAGCCAGCATTATACTTCCAAAAGGAAGCGATGCTTTGAATGGCATCATTTACTTGTGAAAAATAAATGATGATTGATTAAATGAATCCTCTGCGCTAGGTACCAATGGTGAGCTTCTGCCTTCTCTCGGTACACCATGAGGTATATTAAGTCAAAAGAATGAAAGGTCTCATAAGTCTCATATGAAACCTTGCTTCCCCCAAAACCACACGGTTATCATTAATGAAACAGCGCGACGTATGCAAGCATACTTTAGAGTGGCGCGTACCAAATGCAAGCGTAAAGCTGCCTAAATACATTTCTAGTGGTGTACTCCCATAGTGGGAGTACACCACAAAAAATGTATTTAGGCACATATAAACAATATAGTGGGAGTACACCACAAAAAAATACCTGTAATAGGTTTCAAGGATGCACCAGGCGCACTGCGGGATAGTTCCCCGCAATGTGGTTTTAAGCATTACTGAAATCCACCATAGGTACCTACAGTTCGCGCGCGAGTTGAATGCAGAGTAAATGTATGTGTCACCATAGTATTTACTTTGAAATCAGGTCGCGCGCGAACTATAGTTGTCTGACATTCAAGTATCGTCCGAAATTTTCCAAGCAAAAGTTCACATAGCACACCAAAGTGGGCACTTTGGTCCCACTTGCCCAGGTAGCAGCCAGTCGCGCTTGTAGAAAATACCTACGCCGTGTGCATACTGCATAGGCCCTTATGTATAGGCCCAGTAAACACAAAAGCGGATATAGACGAAAGAAATATGTGTGTTACGTTACTACATACTACCTACTGTTGCTACAGAGAAGATGAGGTGTGCTTCAATAGTAGTAACGATATCTATGATCATGTATTTTCTCCTCTCCGTTCATATATTTGCTTTGGTGGATAGTGGATACCGGGTCTTATTCATATGAGCGAAAGGAAAATAATACCAGACCCACGCGACGCCACACGTGTTGCCTCATACAATATACACGTGACGTGATGCTTGTGAGTTGTGATGCTGGCGATATAAATAGTCTTTTGATTTGAGGCAATGCACGCCACGATCCTTGGCGTGAGTATGTTGCATGTTAGCATGGTTTTGGATGACCTCCCTGGCGCAGTAGTGTGCTCTGTGGTCTTATCGTGGGAGGTCGCTGGTTTGATCACCCGGCATGGCCAGCATGGTCAATTTGGGACATTATAATTTCTGAATTTTCTCTAGTCTGGTCTGGAGGGAGACTTCGGCCCTGGCTATAGTTACTATGTACCTTAAAACCGATTAGGGATATGGGCTTTCTTAATGTAACTGCCGTAACTCTAACCAGTTAGCCCGCTACCATCTTGAACGCATCGTCACTTACCGTCAGGTGAGACCGCAGTCAAGGGCTAACTTGTAGTAGAACTAAAAAAGGGCAACTCTGTTGTAGAGAATGTGGCCATTCTGATTCTAAAATGACGGCTCTAAATATAGGTATTACTACAAAATAGGTAATACATAGTTGGTATTACTATAAATTTTTGGTCTTACACAATTAAAT
The DNA here is from genome assembly GCA_963932025.1 of Erebia epiphron. Classification (NCBI taxonomy): domain Eukaryota; kingdom Metazoa; phylum Arthropoda; class Insecta; order Lepidoptera; family Nymphalidae; genus Erebia; species Erebia epiphron. Next base: position 35,371,887 of record OZ009948.1, on the reverse strand, counting down.
CACAATTAAGTAAATATGGTTTTAAGCCGCGTGCTCAGTTCACTGCAATATAAATCTAATAAGGGTGAAAATAATTGGGGTAAAAAATACCCAAGGCTTAAAATTAAGTTTGCCGCCTATAGATCAATTAATAAGTTATCTTAATTAAAGGTACGTAGGTAACTACTCAGGAATAATTTCTGCGTAAGGATCATAATAGTTTATTAAATTGAAAATTGTTTAGCTGACTTAACACGATTTGAATCGTGTTTAACTGAGATGTTGGCCTGATTGCTGAATCTAATGGAGATTATTTATCATACTTACTAATATTATAAATGCGAAAGTGTGTTTGTTTGTTTGTTTGTTTGTTTGTTTGTTTGTTTGTTTGTTTGTTTGTTTGTTTGTTTGTTTGTTGGTTTGTTGGTTTGTCCTTCAATTACGCCGCAACGGAGCAACGGATCGACGTGATTTTTGGCATGGGTATAGTTGAGGACCTGGAGAGTGACATAGGCTACTTTTTATCCCGGAAAATTAAGGAGTTCCCGCGGGAATCAAAAAAACATATTCCACGCGGACGAAATCGTAGGCATCAGCTAGTTTTGGATATATTACAAGTGCTTACCAACGACTTCATTAGATAGTTAAATACCTACGTACTTACTAATTGAACTGAACTAAATAGTATGATTAATTTATATATGTACCTGGTAGGTAATAATCAGTGGTACTCTTTAATTTTCCGAGATAAAAAGTAGCCTAAGTATGTATGTGTTATTCCGTTCAGCAGTTCTGGCATGAATGATTAACAAATATCCATCTATCCATCCAAACTTTCGCATTTATAATATTAGTTTAAATAGATATGGATTTTTATAGTAAAACGGGTAGTGCTTGTGAGAAACATCCACTAGCTTCTAGGTGGATATTTAACCCCTTTCAATAGTTGAGCTACGCTCTAAATATTTGTTGCATAAAATATAGGTAAGTATTACTCAGTAGTATTTGAAAGCTACCTAACTGAGTATATTTAATACTAGCTAATGCCTGCGACTTCGTCCGCGTGGATTGAGGTTTTTTGGTTCCCGCGGGAACTCTTTAATTTTTCGGGATAAAAGTAGCCTACGCGCTATTCCCGACTATAATCTATCCCTGCGCCAAATTTCATCCAGATCCGTTCAGCCGTTTTGGCGTGATTGAGTAACAAACATCCATACATCCAAACATCCATACATCCAAACATCCATACATCCATCCAAACTTTCGCATTTTTAATATTTATTTGATTGATTATTTGATACCAACGTATTGAACGTTAAAGAAGGTTGAAAACAAAGCTTTGTAGGTATACTGGGACTTGTTATCATTTTGACCGACTTCGGTTATGATAAATAATATGATTAGTAGAGTAGGTAGGTAATCAAGTGCTTCGTAACAAAAAGGAAGGAAACTTTGGTAATACTATTACAGAACACAGACTAACTTTTTCCCTTCTCAAGTTTAGCGTTATTTTCTGTACCTCTACAGGAAAAATAAAGGTACAAGATAGGTGGGTAGGTTGCTTCTACATGACTTGCAGTGGCGGACTAAGGGTGGGCTGAAAAGGGCGGTCCTCACTGAGCCTCGGGTCTATGCGGAAGTCCTTTATGGAAATTTCAAACAAAAGGTTGTACTTACTTTGTTTTACTTACTTTTTTAAATCTCAAACAATAAGTTGCTTACTTAGCTGATAGCTCATTATATTATAATATTTAGTAATGAATTGATATTGTGTAAGGTTTGAGAGTTGGAACTTGCTGTTTTTGCTTGAATGCTTAATTCAGAAACCGGCCCAATATCAATTCAGAAACTGGCCGTTAGTGACTTAGTACTCTTAGATACTGATTTTCTTTACGCTTTATTTATGCATATATATCGCTTTTAGCAAAGACAATATACTTGGTATTATAATTAATCTATGCTTTTAGTAAACCTGGACACAAATTAAAGCCTGGGTAAAGTTCGAGACAAAGTTGTAGACGTCTTCAATTACCGCTAATACGCGATTCATTATAGAGTTTATACAATGTTATTTTATTCTTAAATTATCAGATGCCTATGAAAGCCACCCAAGTAATTTTTTTTCAAAGAAAAATGCTTAGCGGGCAAAGAAGGAAGGAAGGAGTAACTTACCTATATTATGTGACTACAGCCAAATGATAAATGATAAAATTTATTTTATGTAGGACCACTTGTGTCACTTATGATAAGTTAAAGACTCTACCACCGGTTCGGAAAGATGTTCTACTGAGAAGAGCCGGCAAGAAACTCAGCAGTTGCTCTTTTCTTAAAAAAGAAAAAGGGTACAATATTATGTAAACAATAAAACACATACATCAAGTATTTCAAGTATTACACTGACTTGTGGGTCACTGGATGCAAAGCCGGTTGCTTCCATGCAACTTTGTCAGTCAGAAAAATTTCAGTAGTAATGTGCAGAGTGCAGTGTTAAGTTTAAGTTTGAGTACCCCATATGATATTATAAAAACATTCGAATCTTTACAATGCAAAAAAACGGGAGATCTATGGGGGATATCGGTGAAAATTATCTGCAATGTTATTGATGTTATTGCGCCATATCTTGCTCAAGTTTTTAATGAGTCTGTGGATTTGGGATCTTTTCCTGACCTCATGAAATGTAGTAAATTGATTCCTCTTTTTAAATCAGGTAGCAAAAGTGATCCAAATAATTACAGACCAATTTCAATTTTGCCATCCTTATGCAAGTTATTTGAAAAAATGATGCTCAACCAACTGCTCCGGCATTTTAATTTAAATAAATTACTTCACTCTGAGCAGTATGGTTTTACGAAAGGCCGGTCAACAGTCGATGCGGGCGCGGCGCTGTTAAAACATATATTTGATGCTTAGGAAAACTCACAGAATGCTATTGGTATTTTCTGTGATTTGTCTAAGGCATTCGACTGTGTTGAGCACGAGACACTGTTGATCAAATTGAGCCACTATGAAATCAAAGACACTGCACTTAGTCTCATTGCATCATGTCTCATATCTTAGTGACCGTATTCTAACGGTATGTGTAAACAATGTGAAATAATCCGGATAAGCCTCGTTAATGGGTGTCCCTCAAGGCTCCATTCTGGGTCCCTTCATGTTCTTGGTATATATAAATGATTTATCATATTTTGTCCAGAATACTTGCGATATTGTGCTATTTGCTGATGATACGTCTTTAATTTTTAAAGTCGATAGAAATAAGGATGATTTTGACGACGTAAATAGTGCCATTTCTCAGGTAACTCACTGGTTTACTGTAAATAAATTACTTTTAAATGCAAAAAAAACAAGTAAGTAAGTGTAAGTGTGTTGAGTTCGCACTGCCCAATACCAAGAATACACGTAACATTAATCTAGTGGTAAATAATGATATGTTGAAAATAGAAGAGGCCACCGTGTTCTTGGGGTTGACCTAATGCTAAGCTTCAATGGGGCACCCATATATCAAATCTAGCTGGTAAACTCAGTTCTGCTGCTTACGCTGTCAGAAAGATTCGGCAGTTAACAGACGTTGAAACGGCAAGGATTGTATATTTTGCTTATTTTCATAGTATTATGTCTTACGGAATCTTGCTGTGGGGTAAAGCGGCAGATATTCAAAAATGCGTGCAATTTATAATTTAAAACCACGTCAATCCCTTAGGGAGAAATTCAAGGAAATAGGTATTCTTACAGTAGCCTCGCAGTATATTTACACTTTACAGTAATCTAATCTTTGTAAAACAGCACATTTACAAAAGAATATGCGATCTGCACGATAGGCCAACTAGAAACCGCCATAGGCTCGTGACTCCATCGCTCCGCCTCAATAAAGTCCGAAGGTCGTTCGTGGGAATGAGCATACTATTCTTTAACAAAATTTCTCAACCTTTTATAAGCTTGCCTTTACACAAGTTTAAGATAACCATTAAAAAAATGCTCCTAAAAAAAGGTTATTATACTGTCGAAGATTATATTAATCACTAGCGGCCCGTCCCGGCTTCGCACGGGTAGACATAAATAGGTACAGATATTTTTCATAATGGTGCACCCCCTTCTCCCGCACTGCCCCTCTCACGAAGAGTTAGTTACTCGATGCGCTGCGTGGCGGCCGCCGCCGGCATGTATTTTTATTTTAATATCATGATATATTTTGAATGGAAAGTCCGATTTCAATAATTCAAAAAGTAATCATCAGGTATTGAGACAGTCTTGAATATTAAATTATTTATTTGGATAAAAATTTATAAATGGTATGGATAACACGGTCTGATTTTCATCGGCATTTCTATCAATTTGTTAAATGTAAAAAAGTAGTTATAGTGACGTAACTACAATAGTTAGACACATGGTCTCGCGAAGTTTTTTGTAGATATTGATATATTCTATAATATTGTCGAACATTTTTTTGTCCTATCATTAATACTCTTCGCAGCGTATGCGATGAAAGACATTTTATGGCTAATTTTTTTACACCTTCGGTTGGTTTTAATAGGAATTTCTAAAGATTTCTATAGTACTTAATCTAGTATTAAATATAGCCTATGTTACTCAGTGATAATGTAGCTTTCTAATGCAAAAAGAATTATTAAAATCGGTCCAGTACTTTTTGAGTTTATTCGTTACATACAAAAATACAAAAATACAAATCTTTCCTCTTTATAATATTAGTGTAGATAAAGGCGCATGGATTTGACTCGCTTCAGCAATGCTCAGGACTGTGGTTACTTATGTATCTGTATATGTTATATGTAGATTATTGTAAACATACCATATATATTTTTTTTCAAAAGAGCAACCACCGAGTTTCTTGCTGGTTCTTCTCGGTAGGAGGTTCGGCATTCCGAACCAGTGGTAGATTCAATTGACTATTCTTAAGAACTTGTAAAAAGTCTATTTGAATAAAAATCATTTGAATTTTGAATTTAGAAAATCATCGATGGTGTAATAACCTCGACTTAACGAATGCTGTTTAATACAGTCTTTAAATTTATGTAATGGTAAATCTAGAAATTCTTTGGGAACCCCGAACCATGGTATAAAAGCGTACACTCGACCCCACAAAGGATTTCTATATAAATAATACAACTATTATAATACAATAAGTAGGTACAGTAGCGAGTTAACTTGCGTCATTGGCGAGTTAAGTCGCAAAAGCCGTTTGAACGGCAAAAGTGAGATTAAGTAGTTGTTAAGTTACGTTGAATAGATCGCGATCATAGAGGTAATATATTATAACTCTATGATCGCGATCCTATTTTTCAGCGAGTCCAGTGCGAAGTAGCCCCCTCTCTCGTTCTATTCGCCATGAGACTGGAGGGCTGAAGGCAAATACAAGACACGGAATAATCACAATATGCTGTCACTGTAGAAGATACAGCCAGGTACCTATCTATATAGTCCCACAAACTTTAAGCTTACTCTGAGTTTTAACATTGCAAATACGATTGATCGACGTGAGAGCTCACCACTCACCACGCCAAGTGTAAGCTAACATCAATGTAAAATGGACCCAAAAGCTCTTGCTTTAAAGTTACAAATTCAGCGTTTGGAGCGCTGGCTGTGAGTAAATACACGAAATGATGAAATGAGCTCTAAACCAATGCAGTTAAGGTTCATTTTACTTTGACGTTCGCTTACACTTAGCGTGGTGAGCTCTCACGTCGATCAATCGTATTTGAAATGTTAAAACTCAGAGTAAGCGTACTTATCGGACCCGGACTCAAAGACTAACAGGTATGAAAATTAGTTCAAATTTTGGCCACCGGCCCAGATAACTTTGTGGGACTCTACCCTCATTAATTCATTGATTAGGTATATTAATTACTAGATGACTCCCGCGACTTCGTCCGCGAGGACCAAGTTTTTTCTATTCTCGCGGGAACTCTTGAATGTCCTTCCCCGGGATACAACCTATCCCTGTACCAAATTTCATCAAAATCGGTTGGGCCGTGAAAGCGTAGCAGGCAGACAGACAGACACACTTTCGCATTTATAATATTAATAATAGTATGGATTAGTATGGATTATACCAAAAAGACAAAAATAGAACTGGCATTATTTAGAGAGAGGCCAAAAGGCTTTTAGCTATAAAATGTTTCTTGAGTGGTTTTTTGTAAGATTTTGCTTTCTGTTACCTGCTTAACTCAGACACCCGAAGCGGTTGATACCTACTAGGTAAGAGAAATACAATGTCATTTCAGATTGTAGGATCAGAAGTTCTTGGAGCAGCAAAAGCTTTTCTATTGAAAATATAATTTCTTCATTTACCTAAGTACTTACTTATTTTCCTCTATCGCACGCTAAAAATGAACAAAGCTAGGGGAATTATTCAGATGTTTATGATAATAAGAGCTTATTTTATAATCAGGAAGTGAGAAAATTTAGGTATAGGTAGGTATTACAGTAACGTTTGGTAACGTTTACGTAGAATTAAATCCGTACGCCGCGCTGAGCACGACGAATTTTATCAGCCCCTTCTGAACGATTGGGCAATTTTGAATATAGGGAAGCCCAAAGAGGATTAGATTATGCTATAAATATATATTTTATAAATATATTATAATATTTATGTAAAAAAAGAGGTTAAGATGTCAGTCTCATATTCGGGTAGTCGTCGGTTTGATCCTGCGGACGTTTAATAGTTATTTGTTATACAAGAGTGAAAAGTTGTTTTTGTGCTCAATTTTGATGACCGAGCAAGCGAAGGATTCTAAAATTGAATCACGAGCGCAGCGAGTGGGTCAAAAATTAGAATCATGAGCGTCAGCAAGGGAATCAAAAGAGCACGAGGTGAAAAATCTTTTCACTCGAGTGCAACACGTAACTTTTCATCCCACCTCAGCGAGGAAATGACATGACGTGAAAGAAAATGGTGCGCGCAAAGCAAATTAAAAAAGTACACCAAGAAGGTTACGAATGTGAGTTTTTAACAAATTAAAAACGGTTGTATGGAAATTCGGCACCACAGAGGTAGAAGTAAATCGGTTTTAATGATGTTTTGAATTCACAAACTTCATAGACGAGTGATATTTACTAACGTGCACACGATGTTCTAAATTCAATTTACTTTATCCTCTAGTAGAGGATAATAACGGCTTTTGCGTTCAGATATCGAAGAGTAAAAATACTCTTTCCGAGATGGTGGGATGAAAATATATATTATGTGCTTTTTAAGCAAATAATTATCAATTGTCTAATGGTTCTTCATAATATTTTTAACCCTCCTTATTCTTAGAATAGACCCGTGCTCAGTAGTGGGCTGACGATGGGTTTCTGATGATGAAGATGATGATACTTAGGTAATATCCATATTCATAACCATGGGGCCGGATGGCCATAGGTGCGGGCTAGCGCCAACGGAGTCCTAAAGCTTCTTGCTGGCTTTTCTCAATTTGTTTTAAATTTATTTTATTTTTAGTTTAATATTTAGATTTAAGCATTTTAATGTATTAGGTAAGTACTTCAAACTCAATAAATAAAACCAAATAAAAAATGACATCATTTAATTTATTAGTATGTAATCTGAATCAGCATTTAGAATCTAATTTTGAGGCCTGATTACGACGAGGAAGTTTTATTACCGGATTCAGAGCGTTCAGGCAATTTGGAGCAACCCAAAGAGGATTAAGTACTATATATTACAAACTAGACATTAATTGTTAGCACCAAACGCTGATCGCATTACAATCTGACCAAGGAGCTTTTAGAAATTTTAATGATTTTGATGCCTGGTCACCTAGTTTTGCTTTGCCTAATTGAGAAAAATTCTTTCAAACTCAATTCATACACAAATTACTTTTAAAACTAAATCACATAAACTTTATACACGTAACTACAATTACAATAATCAAAAGGGATAAATTACAATTATTAAAAGCTAGAACTAAAACTTATGGTACTAAAACTATACAGTTTGAGGGAGCGCTACTGTAAAATGCCTTTCCAAATGAATTTTTTTATGAAAAATCTTTTGTTAAATTAAAAAAAATGATTGAATCATTTTCAAAGTGATTAGTTTATAATTTCTGTATAACTTATAAGGTCACCTTTTATCTGTAAGCATAGTTTAAGTATTAATTGTGAGTTCTCATTTAAGTGAACTTTTGTTCTTCTGTGAGAAATAAATATCTTTGAACAGCTGCACTCTGCATCTTTGCAGCTGACTAGGTCATTTTTTTGATTCAACAAGTCAGTATCGATATTAGGAACCTTATGAAAAAAAGTAGGTAAAGTTACCTAAGGAAACTCGGACAAAGGTTTGGGTTGCCCTGAAGCGCTCTAAAAATCCCGCAATGGCAATTCTGAATTCATTTGATTTACAAATAGCGGATGATTAATTATTTCATTAAGTCATTGAGTGGCTATATTTAAATTTCATTAGCCATCCCGTTCGCGGTGTGTTTCTTTTATGTACGTTTGTGTTTCGTCCGCGTGGATTGAGGTTTTCGGTTCTCGCGGGAACTCTTTAATTTTCCGGGATAAAAAGTAGCTTATGTATCCAGGCTATAATCTATCTCTGTGCCAAATTTCATCCAGATCCGTTCAGCCGTTGGGGCGTGATTGAGTAACAAACCATCCATACATCCATATATCCAAACTTTCGCATTTATAATATTTATTTGATTTGGTTTCATAGTAAATATTCTGTACAAAAAAATAAAAATGGAAAAGGTTTGTACGATCGAAGTTGGAATTAACCACAATCACCAGTTTGCCAGCGACGTACCTACCACGAGACCGACCAGACAAATCGCTAAGTAATCCTAACACTGCTCCTTGGCGATAAATTTGGAATTCTAAAGAAAAGATAATATCGTTATTATCCTTCTAAATGAAATGGCTCTGATCCTCATCGATCAGTTAGCTAAAAGATAAGGGATTGGGAGTTTGTTGACAGATGAGCTTCTTATATATTATTTTGTCGCTCTAAATGAAAAGACGAAATCCGAAATCCCATCGATCTACGTGCTGATATTAAATAATATAAAAAGAAAACGTCATATTTTATAAATTAATGTGCGACGTAGAGCACCCAAAAGGCATCTAAATAGGTACTTAATTGAAAAATATTGATTTTCCGGGATAAAAAGCCTTGTCTTTCCTATATCCTTGTCGGGTCCTTCCTTGGGAAACAACCTATTCCTGTACCAAATTTCATCAAATCGGTTGAACAGGCCGTGAAAGCGTAGCAGATAGACAGACAGACACACTCACATACCTATATAAAATATTGTTAGTGTGTCTGTTAGCCGAGACATTAAAAGCTAGAAATATTGTTTCATGCCTTTAAAATGGAACGAAATTAATAACTACTTAAGTGCTTACACTACGGTTCATAGAAAGTGCACTTATATTTATTTGGTCCTACTGCAGAATACTGCCTATGCTAGTAGATGCTAGCTTTAGTAAGAGGTACATACCCTAATCCAATTGGTTAAACTAAAAGCTTTCGAATTCATTGAATCTGTTTAAAATAGGACGTTAGGCCTCGCACTTTTATTTATAGGTATGTACCTATATAGCATACTGTAACTTTTCATTTCCAGAAAAGGTTTCACTGGAGCGAAACTTAATTCTGCAGCAAAGCAAAAAATTCTCTCAACTGTCCAGGGATAATGGCCATAATATCTTTATAAGAATATTGTGGAGATAAATTTCTAAGAAACCGATCTTATAGTAAGGGCTTATTATATTGGAAATTCTAAAGGATCTATGAAAGACATTTGAGAGTTAGAACTTAGAAGTCACGCGAGCTATATAGGTAACTGTGTATGAAATGAAGCTATAGAAAACATTCAAACCAGTTCATGATGGTTCTCTCTCTGCGATGTTTCCCTAATGTTGAGCAAAGTGTCTCTTTCCTATAATGGCAGAGTTATTGGTTTTAGAATAGTTATATGTCACATGTGATGAACTCTCATAATATCTCTGTGAATACAATTCGACTAAGGCGCAAGAAATACCAGCAGAGCTGAGGCGCAACGTCTTTCTCGATACCAATTTTGGAATGAAAAATTTTATACACATACACTCGTAGGACAACTTCTATAAGCTTGTGCAATAGTCTAGGCAATGGGGCGGTTTGTATGGAGACCCCCGCATTAAGTCCTGAGTCGTTGGAACTTGGCAGAGTTGTAGTATGGTATGAACCAATACTTACACAAAAATATCCAACAAAAGATCCATTCGGACGTTAGGTATTTATTATTTTAGTTCCAAGAGCCGGCCACCACATCGTAGACGGCCTACCACGCCACAGTTTGTACGGAACCCTCGGTGCGTGAGTCCGACTCGCACTTGGCCGGTTTTTTTTTCGATATCCAATTTCAACGGTATGCCAATGTACACAAAGCTGTGTATACAACGTAATCGAAGGGGCTAACTAGCTACGTTGCTCTACCCCTTTAAGTAAGATTTTTTCAAAGTTGGTGCACTTCAGTCACCACCTCCATGATGTTATCGGCTCCTAATGATTCTATTCTAGCCTGAAAACCAGCAGTTATTTTATTTTTCCCGTGACGGTCGGAGCTATTTGGTCAGAAAATCCATTTTAACTTCCTTTCGTCTTTAATTTACTTTGTTGTTGTTTTATGTTTCCTATTGTCATGTTTTACTTTTTCTTTCCATTCTGTTTCTTCATTTGGTTTTTGATCTTCGATGCGAGGTCAAGTAAAAAATAAGTTATACGAGTAAAAGACTCAATAAAATTTAATTAAATGTATGTATCCAAAAAGAATACCTACTAGATACTAGAATTACTAGATGATGCCCGCGACCTCGACGGCGAGAATCTTTTTATTCAATCAAACACGCTTCTTTTTTTGTAATTTTTAGAACTCCTTTTTTAATTTTTTGAGACAAAATGTAGCCTATGTGTTAATTCAGATTATAAGCTATATCAGCCAAATCGGTTCAGTCATTGTAGCGTGATTTGTGAAGGAGTAACAAACATCCAAACTTACAAACTTAATAAAATCCAAATGTTCACATTTATTATATTAAGTAGGATAAGTTATAATTAAAAATATGTGCAATATACCTATAATTATTAACTATACCTAAGTTTATTAATAAGGATAGTCAATTGCGATCTTACCTGTAGCTCAATTTTCGTGCTGAGGCCCTGAGGGGCAGCACGGTTATAGTGATTATGACCATATTATTATGACATTGCATCTCATTTGTTGTTAAAGGTGACTAAATGCCACTTTCAGCCAATACTGATTAAGGGTCAGTCGTGGTCCATCTGTCAGAGGAATAGATCTAAGGAATGTAAAGGTAGATAAGATCTACTTGTTAGTTTCATGGTCAGCGGTTCACAATCACGGCTTTCTCGATGAGATGGTAACTGCTTAGCTGAAATCTCTAATCAGACCAGGGAACTAATTTACAAATCGGAAATTCCTAAATTGAGGTAGGTTAAGTAAAAGATTACTAGATTATCTTGAATCAAATAATCTTCTCTCAGAAAACCAGTATGGGTTTAGAGCCTGCAGATCCACAGAAGATGCAGTAACGGAACTGACCGATTTTGTGGCTGCGAAGTCTGATCAAGGCAGCAAGTGTATTGGAGTCTTTCTAGACTTAGCGAAAGCGTATGACACTTTATCTAGGGAAATTTTGTTAAACAAACTGGAGGCTCTGGGTATACGTGGTATTGCGCTACAATGGTTTCAATCATACTTAACAGGCCGTATGCAAAAAGTGACTGTCGGTGATTTATCGAGTGATCTAGCAGAGGTTAATTTCGGAGTGCCCCAAGGCAGTGTGCTGGGTCCCACTCTATTCTTAGCCTATATAAATGACTTGTGCTCACTTAATGTCAATCAGGCTCAGTTCTTTACTTTCGCGGATAACACCGCGGTGGTGTTCTATGGTGATAGCTGGGGTTCAGTACAACGCCTATGTCAACAGGGGCTACAAGAGGTGTATTCTTGGCTCAGAAGAAATCTACTTACTATTAATACTAGTAAAACAAAATTTATAAGTTTTAAAATTTCTAGAAGAACGGACCCAACAGACAAACTAAACATAAAACTACATAGTTGTCCAAACTACCTCAGTAACAATAATTCTTGTGGGTGTCCTATAATTGAACAGGTTAGCGACTTGAAACATTTAGGCGTGGTGTTAGATGAATTCCTACGGGGGGACAGGCAGATACACACTCTGAGTGGTAGGCTACGCAAATTTATGTTCATTTTTAAAAGGCTTAGGAATGTGGCTAATCCAGAGGTAATAAGGCTTGTCTATTTGTCCTTTTGTGAATCAACTCTAAATTACTGCCTACCTGCGTGGGGTGGAACTGGTAAAACTTATTTAATGAAACTAGAACGTGCACAACGTGCAGTTCTAAAGACTGCCTATAAAAAACCCTTCCGTTATTCCACAGATAGCCTCTACTCAGAGTGTGGATATTTGCGTGTTAGACAGCTATATGTCAGATCTGTTGTGCTGAGATTCCACAAGTCAGCAGCCTCAACAGTGATCACACGCTCTCGCCTTCAGAGGTGGAGGTGCCCCATATTACGCACACAGTCGGCACGTAAATTCTTACATTTTGCTGGGCCATTTCTCTACACTAAAGTTAACAGAGCGCTCAAAATCTTGAAAATATCCCGGTACAAATGTAAAAAAACCGGGCAAGTGCGAGTCAGACTCGCGCACGAAGGGTTCCGTACCATTATTAATAAATAATTACCTTTGTTAATGAACCGCAAGACTAACTTTGTTTGTAGAGGTTTATTGTTAAAATCAAAAAAACTATGCTAGTTAGAGTATTGGCTATAGTTTTTCTGTAAAATATACGTAAATTCCTATTGACCATAATTATTTCAAATTTTTCGATTGGTAAACTCCGGAGATAAGGGGGGGGAACGGTATTTTTTTAGACATTTTCCCCGATAAATCAAAAACTATCATAACTAAAAATAATTAAAAATCTGTTTTAGAATGTACAAAGTAAACGCTTTCATATGATACCCCACACAGTACAGTTATCTCACTTTTAAATTTCAACCCTCAGATTTTCCCCCCTTTTTAAATAAGAACAAAAGTAATTTAATTTTTTTTTAATTGCAGTGTCTTTGGGCCACTAATATACACAACTATTCCAAATTTTATGTCGATAGCTTCGGTAGTTACTGAAATAATCGAGTGTGACGGACGGACAGACGGACAGACGGACAGACAGACGGAGAAAGTAGCACCATAAGGGTTCCATTTTACCATTTTGGTACGGAACCCTAAAAACGCTTAATAAATTGTTAATGAAATCCAATTATGAAGACACAGAAGACACATACACACTACACACTCACTAACACAAACAAACACACACACACACACAGCTAATGTAGGTATAAGTTGAATATTTATTTTTTAAGTTTATTCTAAACAAATTTATTTGTGTTACCTACGGAAGGAAGTGATTTCCGCGATACAGGGAATCCTAGTGCGGAAATCATTGTTTCACTTACTGTTGTAATCACTTCTGTACTTGTGATCTTTATCTGAATAAATCTGAATAAATGTGTCACCTAATCGAACCCGAAATCTATCATTTATAGTACCGTACCAGAGATTCTGTAACTCATTTACCTAGAGATTTTAATTTATATAGAACTTTTAACATCATATTAAAGAAAACCAAACATAAGTAGGTATCTATAGTCCTTTCTGTAGTTGATGTCTATCCACTGCGAAATAATATTGATCAAGAAAAAATATCCATAGGGACTTTTTTACGCTTCTTTAAAGGCTACCGGTCCTATTACCTTATTCAGATTCAATAGAGCGTAATAATGACGTGTTAACAACAGGGCGAAACGGGGTGATATCGATTGAGCGTTTTTCGGGTTCTAAACTTTCTTCATGGCTATTCAGCAATAAAATTTACGTTTAAATGTTTTATGAAAAACTAGCTAATGCCCGCGACTTCGTCCGCGTGGATTGAGGTTTTTTGGTTCGCTGGACCTCTTTGATTTTCCGGGATAAAAGTAGCCTATGTGTTATTCCAGACTATCTAATCTGTGCCAAATTTCATCCAGATCCGTTCAGCCGCTCTGGCGTGATTGAGTAACAACCATCCATCCATCAATCCATACTTCCATCCATCCAAACTTTCTCATTTATAATATTACTAGTGGGCCCGGCAGACTTTGTCCTGCCCTGAACCTCGAACCCGATTGCAGCGCCCCCTATCGAGTCCAATTGTGTATATAAACCATCCCGGGGTCCAAACAATCACAACAAAAAAAGAATTAGCGAAATTGGTCCAGCCATTCACGCGTGATGCCGTGGCCAAGGGAAATAGGGATTCATTTATATATATATATAATATATATATAGATAGTACATAGTATAGATGGACCCATGGTTCATATTTTCATGTTCATGATTGACTGGCTGTATTATTTCTAAACATAAAATATTCTGAACTAGCTGATGCCCGCGACTTCGTCCGCGTGGTTTAAGTTTTTTGTTATTCCCGCGGGAACTCCTTAATTTTCCGGGATAAAATGTAGCCTATGTCACCAGGTCCTCAACTATACCCATGCCAAAAATCACGTCAATCCGTTGCTCCGTTGCGGCGTGATTGAAGGACAAACCAACAAATCAACAAACCAACAAAACAAACCAACAAACAAAGTGACTTTCGCATTTATAATATTAGTATGATTCTGATAGATCTAAAAATATCTACGACTAGGAACAAGTTTTAGACTGTTCTTTGAAAATTGACTTGTACACCTTTATGGAAAAAAATGAGGTTTTATTTCCGTGAAAAAGCCTTAAAATGACTTAAACACCATTATTTCGCATAAAATGTAATTTTTTCACGAAAGTAATGCATTATTATATTATCTCCTAATGAAAAGTGCACTATTTGGACTCTCCATTACTATAGTCTATACTTGTGTACCTAGTATTTTTCAGTATGATTAATAACTGGAAAGAAGCTAGAAATGTAGAGGTACCTACTTACCCGTAATTATAATTTATTTTAATAAAAGTTGCTAACCTGTAAAATAATAATTCTTTTTACAGAAACTGCGATAGGAGCTTTGATATTCGGTCGCGTGGATAAGGTCCCTGGGGAACTCTTTGATTTTCCGGGATGTCACTCTCCACATGCAAAAAATCACTTAGATCCATTCTTCCGTTGCGGCGTGATTAAAGGAAAAACCAGCTAACCAACAAATAAACATACGTTCTTATATTTTGTAAACCTATACATTTTAATTTACCTACGCATTTAGTTAGAATAAGATTACCACCTGAAGTGCGATTGTGTAATAATTGCCCATCAAATCGTCCAAATGTATCTGTCACCGTAAGATTGCAAAAACCGTCAGATTGTAATCTAACTAGCGAAATTGTAAACTGTCGACAGATTAAAATTTAACGCATTATTTTCTGCGGCCGGGCACTACCTGATTATTTATATGTCGAACCCTAACCTAACCTACAAGAAAGAGACAAGAAAACGTAAATACAATGAATATTTCAAAAATTGACACTCAGAACATTGAACGGTTCACAATCTAACGGTTTTTGCAATCTTACGGTGACATATCCATTCTCATACGTTTAGGTATGTACGAACCCTTAAACGGATGAGAATGGATACACGAAATTGAACTCTAATTCAATGCTGTTATGGTTAATTTTACTTTGACGCCGAACTTTGACGATTTGATCGGCAACTTTTAGACAATCGGGGGGCTGATGTCATCAGTGAGATCTTACCCACTATTCATCTGAATTAGTTGAGTGGGATGTGCAGATGATATCAAAGTGAAACATCGTGTAGGTAAAGCCACAACATTGGTCGTGATTTGTGAAGAACCTACCATTTGCGGGTTCCAATTGACGATACAAAGTTGGAAGCGAAGTTAAGAGTTAATTGACAACATTACTACACGCGGTGTAGACTTCGGTAGAACTTAGGGGTTGTTAGAATATATTAAATTGACTGAGTTACTCTGTTTTCATCCTATTCCTGTACCTACTTACTCATTTTATTTCATTTATATTTTCATAGCAAAACGTATACGCAAATACGTCGTGGGTTATTCTTCAAACGGTTTAAATTGATCGACCTATATCCTTACGGCAGTGGCGTGCAGTTCATTGAGGCATAAAAGCACTGCTTACCCAAATGGAAATAAGTCTAATTGTAGTGCGTATAGTGCGTATTTATTATCAAAGCTAAAAATAGGTATTCTGACTAATTAATGCCTACCCCAGCTTCAACCCCTGTGCACGCCACTGCCTTACGGCCGGTTTCTAAATTGAGAATTTCATGTTGAGTCTGTCTCAAAGACTGCACAAGGACTAATTAAGCAATTTTTTGTTTCTGAATTGATATTGTGTAAGGTTTGAGAGTTGGAGCTTGCTGTTTTTGCTTGAATGCTTATTTCAGAAACCGGCCGTAGCTACTAATAAGTAAATTTTTGATACCCAGCACATTATTCGTGAAGAAGTAGTCTTAGAATTCGAAAATATAAAATAGAAGAATTCAGTCATAGGATGGGTCATTTTTTGCTATTTCTTCCTAAATGACTATAAGTACGCCAAGTACCTAGGTATGTAGCCTTTATAGATTTTTTGCGTATTCAAACAGCTTAAAGATGTTTATTACGAAATACATAACTATTTTAGGTGATCGTAAATTTTCTTTATCTCCAGTTTTGGGTGTTATTTTATTGGGTCGGGTTCATGATTAATAGTCTTTGGTTGGAATCATGTGTGTTGATAGGGTCAGAAAAATGGAATTACGTTCATAGAAGATGGTTTTACGATCTCTGATCGAATTTAACACTATGAATAATATTTGAGACTTGAGTAGTTGCAGTAGTTATAGGTAGGCACATTATGCATAAAGTTACAGTTATTAATTTTATCCAATATTATAATTCATGATTTTGATTAAGCCGTTTTGCACAACACTTCATGACTGTCGTGACTGATTGAGTTAAATTTTGTGGTGTTGTCACTTTTTAATATGTTTATTATTATTTGTATAGAAAATTTAACTTAAACAAGTTTAGGTCTTGTGCAAGTGGGCCTAGTATATTAAGATTGAGGTTTTTTGGTTTCCGCGGGACCTCTTTAGTTTTTGGGATAAAAAGTAGCCATGTGTTATTCCAGACTATAATCTACCTCTGTGCCAAATGCCTTTTAATTATTAGTCTTTCTTTATTTATTTGTTTACTTACATGATGTAAAGCTATGTGGTTTAAAAATAATGATAGTGTCCTAGACAATGATGCCAATTCTGTCATACACCATCTCTAAACTAAGCTAAAATGACAGTTTTATCTATATTGCTATCCCTTTCATAATACTCCCTGAGGGGCAGCACTAGATTTAAAGATGTCAGTTTAGTTTAGTTTAGAGATGGTGTTTACACAGAATTGGCCACAATATATTTCCCCAGCTTGTCTGAGTCAAGCACACGGTTGATTTAGTATGTGTTGATCAACTTACGAAAGCAGCTTTTCTCCCCAGTATAGAGACAATAAATATCATGTCAGGTGCACCGTTTTATTAAGCGTTCTCATTGTAGAAGTGTCTAGTTCAGGATCTAGGGCTTCTGTTGGTCTATAAATTAAAACGTGACAACGTACTACTGAGATTGCCTTTCGGAGAAAATGTGTCACTGTCTCACACGTTAATGAAAGTTTTCAGCAAGGTCTCTACTCTCTAAAGCATTAATGTTTAAGCATAGATTATTGTAAGTTCTCATAATGTAAGTAGGTATAGCTTTGTTATTTCTTTGGGAAACCTTTAAACCTAAAGTTAAAACTGTAAGGTACTACACTACCTAGCGTGTGTAATACCTACAAGTATAGTACGCGCGCGAGTTGAATGCAGTCGGGGCCTGAGGTGACACATTCCTCAGCTCTGCATTCAACTCGCGCGCGAACTATGAATGAGCACACTCTTGCTTTTACTTTACCGGTAAACCTTTGAAATAGGTGTGTGTAGTATCCCTATAGCATGTGTAAATAACGATACCTTTTTAACCGACTTCCAAAAAAGGAGGAGGTTCTCAATTCGGCGCGTATTTTTTTTTAATGTATGTCGGTGAACCGATTTGAATTTTTTTCTCAGTCGTTAGAGGAATCTCTCGAGGTGGTCCCATAAAAAATTCTGACTCCAAATCCTCAACCCTAACACTAAAAAGACTGGTAAGAGACCTGACGGGATGACTCTTGTTCCGTGGAAGCAAGGAAGGTCGCTTGTTTGGGATGCCACATGCGTGGATACGCTAGCGTTATCCCACTTGCAGGCGTCCTCCGTGTCAGCGGGGGCGGCGGCCACTAATGCAGAAAGAGCCAAGAGGCGCAAGTATGAAATTATTGAAAATAATTTCATTTTTGTGCCTTTTGGTGTTGAAACCCTGGGGTCGTGGGGCGAAGATGCCAGATCCTTTTTTAAGGATCTATCTTCTCGTCTCACAGAGTCCACAGGTGACCGGAGGGCTGGCAGTTACCTCGGCCAACATATAAGTTTGGCTATTCAGCGGGGTAACGCAGCCAGCGTTCTGGGCACACTGCCTCATTGCAGCGGGATGGATGATATTTTTAATGTTTAGTTTTTAGTTTTTAATTTAGTTTTTAATTTAGATTTAATTTAGATTTTAATTTTATCTACAATAAAATAAGTACTTTGTCAGAATGTCAAAGATTATGACCCTAACACTAAAAAGTAAAAAATAAAAATTATTTCCAAAAAATAGACTTCCAACGCCACTGTAAAATACAAAATAATTTTGATTTCTACCCACTATGTTGAAGTCGGGCGGACATAACAAGGATAAGCAAAGTTGACGCATCAGACTCGCAGTGGCGTAGGAAGTCGGTCTTTTGGAAATAATTTTTGTGGAATAAGGAATAAATAATATAATAATAATAATTACGTTTATTATATCAAGCGTGCCGTTTTCTCGTGCTAACTGTACCTATATATCAAATAAAGTTGCCTACATATCTGAAAATAATGAGTGTTGCACCTATGTTTGTGTGTTTGTTTAGGTCAAATCTTGCAACGGAATTATAAAACAGCTAACCTCGACCGATTGAGCTGCAATTTTGCTTACACGTCTAGTTTGGATGACAATTCATGGTTAATTTATTTCACGTTGGACAACTTGTGTCACTCATGATACGTCAAGACTCTACCACCGGTTCGGAGAGCTACGTCATTCTAAATCCAAACTCCCAAAGATGGTGGACTAGTTATGTTTTATGCACTCCAATGTTCAATAAAAAGGTTTTGAGAATAGGAAAAATTAAGGCTACGTTCGCACTGCGAAAAATATTGAAATTTCACACGGTGTTGTTACTTGTTGTAATTGTATGATGCTCATTGCCACATTCGCAGTGCGGAGTAGGTTGCGAGAATAAAATTCGCGTGACTGTTTTTCGTAGTGTGAACGTACTCTAAATGACGTCATACTAAATTCAATATGGCGGACAGGAATAGCTTTTTATATCCTAGATTAAGGATTTGCCACGCGATTTTGGAACCAAAAGCCTGCCGATGTCACTGGCATCATCTACTAAAAAATTAAGTAGGTACTTGTACCTAAAGGTACATCCCCGATTTCTCCAACAATGTCTGTCATGCCCGTAAGCTTAAGCTACGTTCCAAATTGGATAATATTATGTTCAATTACGTTACGGGAATGAGATTTTACCATTTGAATTTACCTTTTGAAACCGTTATCCTTATCTGTGTACAAAAGCTGTAAACTTGTAAGTATAATAATGTAACTTGTAAGTATAATAATGTAAAGTGCTTTGGGAATCTTGTTATACTTACTTACCGCTTTTTCAGTCAGAATTTTTCCCTTCATTCAACATACATTACTTAAACAAAGTTAAAAATTCTTGTTCATCGTATCGTTCATTAGGTACATAATTATATGGTGAGCTACGATTCTTCTAAGCTTTTCTACATACTTACCTTACATACGATTTCGACTTAAAGGTTAATTAGTATCAGGTTTTAGTGATAACCAGCTGACCTGACCCAGCTTCGCATGTCCTCAGCTTACAATACCTAATATACTATGTATACGGTATAGCGTCTGTAGAGCGAACCTATTTAAATATATGGTATGGTTAAAATCAACGTTATGTTACCATCAAAAATCAGGTACTGGAGCAACTTGTTTGGTTTTTCTGATAAAAAGTAACCTTCTTATTACTTATAATATGTTGGCCAAGTGTACAGACATATCTACTGACAGACAAACAAAAAATATTTTGAACTCCATATCGATAGTAAAGCGTTCTTCAACATGAAACGACACAACAACTAATCAATATTTTATGTTTACGAAATCGATAACGAAGAACTTACTAATAAACTTGTTGTAGCTAGGCTTCTAAGTAAGTACTATATAAAAATAGGTAAGTGTAATAGCATTTTCTTCATTTTCTCCACTAGAACGTCAACCCTTACCCTACTAAGGTAATCACAAGGTAGGTAATTGTGCCTTTTGTCAAAGTAGCTTCCTTTAGAAACCTAGCACCTAGGGCGACATACGAAAGTTCAAGGCTTTATTTTTTATCGTTTCGTAGTAAAAAGGGACCTAAATTCTGTTCAACCGCCCATAGGTACCTATGGGCGGTTGGACAGAATTATATACCTATGATACAGCTTTGTATTCTTAAGAATTCCGTTATTCTGGTAATTAGACTCAATTGAAAAGTTTCCAAGTGATAGACAAATAGGTACCTATAACATATTATTTTTCTATTTTTTTAAAAATTCAATAATCATTTAAGTATAATTGCCACAGACATAAAAGAAAATATTAAGGTATTGACAATAATAATATAAAAAAAAATTATAAATAACATTTGCTACAAAAAATCTATAATAACATTTATATTTACAAAAAACTAGATGATGCCCGCGACTTCGTCCGCGTGAATTGATGTTTTTTTAAGATTTAAACTATCCTATCTCTCAAGTTGGATCGAACTGCACATGGTGTGCGAATTTTATTATAATCGGTTAAGTGGTTTAGGAGTCCATTGAGGACAAACATTGTGACACGAGATTTATACAAGGTGTAAGGTAATTAGTATAACATACCCGCGGCTACCCATGTTAGATGGTGTATAGATATATTGGAAAAATGACATGAGACGTGTAGCTCATATCCTGGGGGAGTTATGTGGACTTCAAAATTTTAGCATTAATGTTGAGGTGGCATCCCTTAAAACAGCTGATTCAATATCAATGAACTGCGAACAATACGACGTAAGTTAAGCCTCGTTGCCAGCGCGAGCGTTGCGATAAAATCCAGTCGCGTAACTAAAGTAATCA
Source organism: Erebia epiphron (assembly GCA_963932025.1). Taxonomy (NCBI): domain Eukaryota; kingdom Metazoa; phylum Arthropoda; class Insecta; order Lepidoptera; family Nymphalidae; genus Erebia; species Erebia epiphron. The sequence continues at coordinate 35,350,518 of OZ009948.1, read as the reverse complement.
TTATTCCGCATGCAATTAAATTCTCAAAGCAAAAGCCCGGCTAGAACTTACGTATTGTTGTAAAAAAATGCCCGACTAGTATCGGACTTCGTAAGTCGAAGTCAGTCACTTATCCTTACTTTATGAGCCGCCTTTCCCTGTGATTAATTTCTCGACTTACTTCGTTTAAGTTTTGATCAATAATTAATTATTCTGTGTAGTTTGTTCTTTCAATGATTTGCAAATTGCAATGAATTGCCAAATTGCATAACGATACGATAATAATTATTATTATCGCTTGTAGTGCAGTTCTGACTTTAGGTGTAGAAGGAACAAAGGACTCCACAGGGTTGCGAAAATTTATTTTCCATAATTAACTAATTAATTTTGTATGGAAGTTTTTGATAATTAATTTTGACTTTTTAACTCTACCATAGTGTTTATAACGTCAAAATGGCATGGGTAGCCGCCGGTATGTTATACCATTTACCTTACACCTTGTATATATTAAGAAGATATACACCGCCCAAATGATCGTGCATGGGCTGGCACCCAAGACACTGGCACTTACACTTTTTTCATTTTCTACTAGATGATGCCCGCGACTTTGTCCGCGTGAATTAAGTTTTTTAAATTCCCACAGGAACTCCTTAATTTTCCGGGATAAAAATTAGCCTATGTCCTTTCCCGGGATACAACCTATCCCTGTACCAAATTTCATCAAAATCGGTTGGACGGATGGGCCGTGAAAGCGTTGCAGACAGACAGACAGACACACTTTCGCATTTATAATATTAGTATGGATTAATTATTTATTAAGAAAAATAATTAATAGAAATAGCCATTTTTAGGTGTGATGTAGGTACAATACAGGATGTAAGGTGTATAACACATGTCTGTAGTACTGGCGATTACTTAAAGTAATCACCACCAAAATCGTTTACGTATTGCCTATTGGATGGTGTTTAGGTAGTCGTAGTACCTAAACTGCGTTTTTGGTAGCGTTCCCCTTACACTCTGCAAAAAAAACTTACCTATATCGTTCTTTATTTAGTCTGACAAAATTCTGGATTATGTAGGACTGTGCATTAGTTTACCGTTATTAGTTTTGACGACCTCCGTGTCGCAGTGTTGAGCGCTGTTGTCTTAACGTGCGGAGGTCCCGGGTTGATCCCCTACAGGGTCAATTTGGGAATTTATAATATCTGAATTTTCCCTGGTCTGGCCTGGTGGGAGGCTACGGCCGTGGCCAGTTACCACCCTATAGGCAATGACGTGCCGCCAAGCGATGCAATGTAGCGTTCCGGTACGATGTCATGTAGAAACCGAATAGGGGTATTGGTTTAATATAACTGCCATGCCCCTAATAGGTTACTGCTAGCCCGCTTCCATTTTAGACTGCATCATCACTTACCATCAGGTGAGATCGCAGGAGATCGCACTACAAGTCTGTAGTGGATAAAAAAACAGTTATACTGAATAGCTGAGTAGTTTTTGCCAAGCCGTCTCTGTATAGGCATAGTAATTATACTATTTGTAAGCAAAACAAGGTCAATGTACGTAGATTAAAAAATTTGATAATTTCTTAATTGGCTTTTAATAAAATTGAAATAAAGATCCCTCTACATTGAGGAATCATTAGTAGAACCCCGAGGATACTTTATTATGGAAAACCCTAACGACGGGCTTGGAATAAATTATTCCGAACGTCTTCCAAAGTATCTCTGATACCCCATTTTCTTATTTCTTTCAATCAAATTGTTTAGTGTATAACGAGATTGTATTTAATGGGCCTGGCCACGATGATGCGAAGATAACTCTTTTTCTTTTGTCACTTGTAAAAACTAAAAAGAAAACATAAAAGATTAAAGACGATATATTAAATTTGCACAGAGGATTTATAGGTACCGTAGGTATAGGATGGAGGTACGATATTTTTATGCTCCTACAAGTAATTGGCTGCGATCTGACGAGGATATTGAAGAGGACCTAGCTACCAATTAAATTAAAACTAGGTTTAGATAGCAAAGCGTTTCGCCTCTCGGATTACTAATGTTAATTCGCGAAATTAACATTGTCAATATAGTTCATGGATAAAAAAATATATTATTAATTATGAACTACTAGCTGATGCCCGCGACTTCGTCCGCGTGGATTGAGGTTTTCTGCGCGGACTCTTCTATTTTCCGTAAAAAGTAGACCAAGTGTTATTCCAGACTATAATCTATCTTTGTACCAAATTTCATCTAGATCCGTTCAGCTGTTTTTACGTTATTGAGTAACAAATTTCCATCCATACATCCATCCAAACTTTCGCATTTATAATATAATTATAGATATCAAACCAAGATTTTATGATCCTAATTTGAATTCTACGTTTTAAAAAAAACACTGGTTTGAGCTAAGTCAGGCCTGTGTCACTCCGCATGTAGGTATTAAAACATACCTAAAGGCGGCGGCCATTGCGCAAGGGCCAATCTAGTAGGCTGCCGCAAGCGAAAAAAGACGCGCGCGCGCTATTTGTTCGACCACGTTCACCTTTCTCGATAATTGCAAAATGGACACAAAACGAAAAAAAGCAAAAAGATACTGTGCAGTATTTAATTGTTTAAATACGGATCGAGATCGAAATTTAACTTTTTTTTGGATGCCTAAAGACGCTGACAGGTAAAATCTACTTTGATTGGATTACATTATGTTCCTATTTGAAATGAAATTAATTCAAAATACAAACCCTTTCTCCCCTTGTCGAACAAAGTACTATTCCAATACCCTAAAAGTATTTAAAAGTACAATAAAAAGACATTTTAGTCGTTTCATTCGAGTTGCATTTCATTTGTCGTATTCATTTACGAACGAATTTATTAGTGAGGTAACAATGATACAATTATTATGTTTCGTCCGAAACAAAAACAATTCCAGATATTTTTACACATACTTAAAACATCTATTATTCTTTTGTCTATTTAAGTCTAATGAACAAAATGTGTTTTATTTTATTACTTTATTGAATTAAATCTTTGGCAATAATCGCATAGCATATACAGCTATGCAGCTATCTTAGACTATATGAACGTACTCGGCACTGCCTGCTGCGCGTTGCCCGCTACAAGTAGAAGTAAACGCTTGTGCTGTGCGCTAGATGGCGTAAGTAGTTTCTCGAAGTAAGCAACCCTAGTCCGCGGCTCTTTCAATACGTATAACCACGTATAACTTATTATGAACCGTAGTCCAGTAAATTAAGGCCCATATTCCCTCAAAAAAAAATTTATAGGTATGTAAATGAACACGTGCTCGACTGGAACGCGTGCTAAATTAAATCATATTGTTTATCAGATTGAGTACATATTTCTTTGAAAACCATTGCGAAGTAAAGCTTCTGTACCTAGTACTAGTTATTGTTCTGTGGCTAAGTCAACAGTATCTACTTAGTTGCTCTTTAATTATATTATATAGGTTCAGATAACCCTTCTCAATATGCAATAATAATTAATATGTCAGGGACACTAGCTTCCATTAATTAGCATAAGAGCTAGGGTAAACTCATTATATCTTAAGTAGATTAGGTATGATACTGCGGTTTCTAGGAATCTAGGTTACAAAAAACATACCTAGATACTGCCACAGCATACCTCATAATACAGGCACATCAATCAATAACTATAAAAGCCTTTGTCCTGACTGACTGACAGACAACCTACAGCGTAAACGGCTTAACGTAGGTTGAAATTTTGAGATGATATTCCTTGAGCGCCCTAGAGGTGTACTTATAGGAAGAAATTTTCGAAATTCCACCCCAAGGAGGTTTAATAGGTGGCTCAAGTTCCATGAAAAGGTAGTTCCATTAGTTCCAGGTATTTGTGCTTTCGGTGAAAAATGAAGAATTTATGTTTTTTTGCAGTTTTTAGAAATTTCTTCTTCGAGAACCTAATTCTACGGAGTCGCGGGCAAACGATTGTGTAATATGTTTCTACAAACAGAAGTATCATGAAGAAACCTTTTATAGTGCGATTGTGTAAAAGGAAACGTAATCAGTTACGTTTGTCAAACGGATAATTAATCAACTGTTTATGAAGTTCATGCTTGCACATAAAAGCATAGCTATGAACTCGTTACAGTTCTTCAAATTCGTTTATTTAGTTGTCCTTATTTCTAACACTTCTAACATAAATACAAAGAAAACTCATTAAACATTAATAGGCATTATTTACTATCCTTGCAGGCACGTACTTATTTTGTTAATTACGTCCCTCAAGTATTCGTTTTACGAGGCTGATTTCCCATTAAATGTTTAAGAGCATCATAAGAGGTCGGCAAGGGGGGTCCAATCAGATAAGACTTTAGTGAAAGTACATAGGTACCGAGGTTTATTCATAAGGGAGAGTACCTACTTTTAAGGGTTCAGTACCTCAAGAGGAATAAGGATCACCCACTCATAGGATCACTTCGTTGTCCGTCAGTCTTTTTGTTAAGGGTCGAAGTACTGAAACATTGTTTTCTGTTCCGACGTTTTAGGATAGGAAAAATGAAAATTTCATTACTAAATTAATACCATTTGCTACTCAGTTAAATGAAGTATGACGTAATTAAAAAAAGTGGTCATAAAATCGTATAGTAACTGCAGAAAATTATCGAGAAATTCATGGAAAACTCAAAAAAGGCGTTATCGTGTTCCGACTATTGTGATTTAATCTGAGACCTTATATAAACAAAAGTTATTTCAAATTATTCATTAAAGATCGAGGAACACTTTAATTAAACAATATTTTCAATACAACTTAAAGTTTTTGTACAATCTGGTTCCAAAGATCCCTCATACGAATTTTTCATACAAATTTACACTGGCTCGTCCAACCCAAATGTCAAAACTTATAGCCTAAGAGATAACTGTATTTGTGGTAACTATCTTTTGGTAACTATAATTATATCTCCTTACTATTAATTTCCATGTTTCAGATTTATGTTAGTCTTATCACAGGTGGTCTAAGAGGTAAAATACTTGTAACTTAAATGGGAGATATTTAAACACTACACATTATCACATCAAAGCGGCGACACTTGAGCTATTTTTTACCTATGACGGAACGGACGGTATATATTATTATGTGTTTGCCCTAAGAGGTTGTGCGATTGATTGTTTGTTTGTTTGTGTACTTTTTAGTTACCATTTTCCTGGAAAACTACTGGACCGATTAGTATGCAGTTTTTTGCAATAGATATGCATAACTTCTGTCAAGGTTCTTGAATATGTTTATGGCCATAGTCCACTAAGCTGAGCTGCAATTTTGATTTTAATTTTTCAATATGTTTCCATTTTTCTGAAAAAGTACTGGGCTCATTGAGATGCGGTGTTTTGCATTAGATATGTATAGCTTGCTATCGTGCGCGCTCCTATCGTGTTTTTTTATTATGTTACCTTTTTTCTGGAAAACTACTTTGCTGATTTAGATGCGGTTTAAAAAAAATATGTTTAGCTTCTGAGAAGGTTCTTAGATATGTTTTAGGGCCATAGTCCACCAAGCTGTGCTGCAATCGTGATTTGGTAGGTGGTCGAACTCCTTCTCATCGTAAACCCGTCGTGTTTGGACTCTTTTGATTTGCCTTGACAAGCAAGGTCACAGGAACTCCAGTTTTTTATCCATTATATTTTATAACGTATTTTTTTAACTGATATATTTTAACATTTATTTATCAGAATATTAAAGTTTGACACAATTTGACACCTCTACTCATTACCATTTGGCCATAGTCCAACACGCTGGTCAAAAAAACTACTGAACCGACAAAGATGCAGTTTTGTGTTCATAAAACTACTTCTGCGAAGATCTAATTGTTGTTACAAAGTTATAAGGTCACAAATTATAATGGAGCGCTGCAGTTCGTCGTGGGTTGTTTTTAAATTTAAATTTTATTACTTGACGTAAGTACTACTTGACGTACTTAACGACGTATTATTTCTTTGAGAGGCAATATCTAGTAAACGCCCCGATGAATAGAGTCAATTTTTATACTTGTTACTTAGGTACAGTGCATACTTTAATACTATACTAGAATAAGCCTTCCTAGTTATTGGTCATTTCTGGTAACAATAACTCGTCTTTGAGCGGCGATAAGTAGTCAGGTCCCCAGCCGCTTGCAGGCAGACCATCACAAATTCCACCAGACGATAGTTACTGTTGTGAATGATACGAGCACTTGATGAGAGCTGACATTTATTATTACTGAAATATATAACAATATTATATAAAATTCACATCATCTTTCCCTTTTATTTTTTAATGTATATTATAAGTACATCTAGTTTTATTATAATTTTATAATTGGCTTAGATATGTAATTATATTTAAACAATACCTACGTATCTAATCCTAATTTATTTTCACTGAAATACCAACATAACAATATTATATAAAAATCATATTAACTGAAATACCAACATAACAATATTATATGAAAATCACATCAGCAGCTATCTGATATATCTCCTAGCCTATATATTTTTTGAAAGCTTGCCCCCTTAACCGCCTTTTTCTTGGGAACGCGTGGATACCTCCACGCGTTCCCGCCATTTGAATTTCAACTTGAAATTAATCAAGTTGAAATTAATATCAAATGGTCTACGATCCAGTCAGCCAGGTGGAGAGAAACTATGGAGGAGGCCAAGACCCACAAAGGGTTGTAGCGCCAAAGGAAGTAAGTAAGTAAGGTCTATGGTCCCTTGGAGCTTGGTAAGTCAATGCTTGGAGCTGTTAAAAATCAAGCTTCTATGTCAACGCAATCAAAAGATACGGCCGTTTATACCGTATATTTTGCATATTTTGACACTCGCGAATAAATCAAAAAACTGATATAGGGTACTTCCCGCTGACCTAGAATCATGACATTTGGCAAGAAGCAAGATCTCACAGCACTAGTATAGGAAAAAATCCGAAAATCGTTAATTAGGGTTCCGTACTCATAGGGTAGCGAATTGTTTGTCAGGCGCTAAGTACCTATCTGTTTAGCGCCATTGTGGAGGATCGGTGTGACCCGAGCCACAGCGAGGGAGTGAAATAAAACACTTTTTCTTGTTGCGGAAGCGGAGATGTGTACGCTTCGGAGTCTCGTGGTGAAGTGCGTAACTCGACCGGGGGCGGCCGGTTTTTATTGTATTTTGAAGCGTGCACATGTCGCTGTATTTATTAACGAGCTCGTATAATCACGTTTACCAATAGGACGCTTTTACAAATTGCGTAATAATTATAATTATGAAACCTATCTTAGAGATACACATAGAAAACATATAGAAAACTAGTACAAAATATAAAACTAATACAAATAGAGCTAAAACACATAGAAAACTACACATAGAAACAAAACAGAAAATTGATGCACATAAAATCTTAATGCTAAGGTAAAGGAATAAATCAGTTAATTTATTATAGCTACATAGTTTTCTTAAATAAGTATTAGTACATCAAGGTATTTACTATCTGAGTTTGATCACATATTATTTTAGCTATTGTGCTTTTGTTATTTTAGTAGTATGATATAAATATTTTAATGTACACAAGTGATAGCAAATTATAAGTGAGTTGAGATATAAATTGTAGTACTATAAAGTTAAATTATATTACTAACTTAGATGCCTTAATCATGGCCATACTGTGTATTTAATCTTTAGGTATTTATAGAGTTTCTATTATTTTACTCAGGTATTTGTATATGAAATGACTTGTCTATTAATTTATAGCTGAGATGAAGTCTCATATAGCGCTCACTAATGAGTGGCTATATTATAAGTACTTACGTACATGATTATGTACGTATTTAAACTGAATATTATGCAAAATTACTGTACAAAATAAGCCTATCACCTATGTGGTGATTCATTTTCGTGAAATAATCAACATCCTAAAATCCTATATCTTAATCTATGAGTAGAAGATTCAGGACCCGATCGCAGGTAAGGCACAATCTTCAACAGTCTCCCCCTCGTGCGAAGATGGAATCTGCAGCACTATCATTGGTGGAAGAAGATTGTGTGATCTTCACTAGGCGTGAAACGGGTCTCTTCATTACTCCGGCGGTGGTACGAACATCAACTATTCGTATCTTCCCATCTGGGCCAGGGTAAGTTGCGATGATTTCGCCCTTGGGCCACGTGCCTCGCGGAAGGGAGTTATCAATGATGATAACGATATCTCCAATAGCCGGGTTTACAAAACCATCTTGGTTGTTATTGTATTTCAAAGCTATTGTAGGCAAATATTCGGTAAGCCAACGTTTCCAGAAATGGTCGGTGAGTCTTTGTACCGTTTTCCAGGTAGCGGGGCCGATAAGCTCGCTGTCGGTGAAGTTTCCGATAGAGTAGGCACCGCTCGATCTTCCGATAAGGAAATGGTTGGGAGTTAGACTCTCTTGATCGTCGGGGTCTAATGAGATCTCTGTTATTGGTCTTGAATTAATTAGGTGTTCTGCTTCCAGGAGTAAAGTATGAAGGATTTCTTCTCGTGGATGCCGCGTATTAAGTGTAGCTATTAATGCAGTTTTCACGGATCGTACTAATCTTTCCCAAGCTCCTCCCATATGTGGGGCTCCAGGTGGTATGAATTTCCATTGAATTCCTTTTTCCTCTGTCTTTTCTTTCATTTCGTCGAATTCAGCTTGAAGCTCTTTGTTAGCTCCCACAAAATTCGTCCCATTGTCGCTGTACATGATTTTAGGTTTCCCGCGGCGTGCTATCATTCGCCTTAATGTGAGTATCATGTTATCGGATGATAGTGATGTAGCGATTTCCAAATGTACGGCGCGAGTAGTGAGGCAGGTATACAGAGCTACCCATCGTTTATCGGTTTTCCTTCCGATAGTTATGGTTATTGGGCCAAAGTAGTCCACTGCAGTACATGTGAACGGATGCTGCTTATGTTTCAGACGTTCGGCTGGCAGGTCTCCGATGGGAGTTACGGTGGGTACTGCTTTGTGTGTCTTACACCATTGGCATTCTCTTGCTATCATCTTCACTGTTGTTCGAAGTGACGTTACGTAGTATCTTTGGCGTATTTCATTCATGACGGTGTTATGATTGCCATGGTTGTACTCTCGGTGATAGTGGTGAATTATCAGTCGAGTGATAGGATGCTTGCCGTCCAGTATGATTGGTTTCTTGTAGGTGTATATCAAATCGTTTGCGGCTGATAATCGAGTTTCCAGGTACATGATACCTTCGTCTAAAATGACGGTGAGTCTTTTTAGTCGCGAATCTTTATTCAAACGTTGATTATCTTTCAAACATTTTATCTCAGCGTGGAAACTGTCGTTTTGCATTCTTTGAATAATCAGTTTTTGTGCCTTTTCTAAGTAATCGTTTGTCAACTTAATCCTGTTTGGGTTATCTGGTGCTGGTTGATTTAGTTCTGGAGTTGTTTTTTGTAACTTGTTTTTCTTTGGCCTGTATGGTTTCCAAATCACATCTTTCTTGATTTGTTTGGTGGTGGTCACCTTCTCGGTTTTGCTTAGAAGGGATTTAAAGCGGTCCGCACTTTGGAGAAAGCGTGCCGTGGCGCGGACGAATCTAGTCCATGTCGAGAATCTTTTTACGTCAGGCATTGGTATTTCAGAATGTCGAACGGTGGCGATAGTTTGTGTTCTCTCTTCGCCTGTTGGTGATGGTGATCGTTTGCTTCGATCTTCGGGCCATTCGTCGGCGTCAAGTAATAAGAATTCGGGGCCATTAAACCATCGGTGATCGATGTTAAAATTTTTCGGTGGAGATCTAGTGGCATCGTCGGCGACGTTAAGTTTGGTGGGCACATATCTCCATTCACACGTTTTTGAGAGGTCTTCTATTTCGGCCAATCGATGTGCGACGAAGGTTTTGTATGTGCGCGGGTCGGATTTAATCCACGCTAACACTGTTCGCGAATCTGACCAGTAATATTTCTTCTTTATTTCGGCGTCCATTTCGTTTTGAATACTTGAAGCCAGGCGGCAGCCTAATAAGGCAGCTTGGAGTTCTAGCCGCGGTATCGATATTGGTTTAAGCGGGGCTACTTTCGCCTTTGCTGCTATTAGTTTTATTTTGACTTTGTTGTTCTTTACGGTGCGCCAGTACGTAGCGGCTGCGTAGATGCTTTCGCTGGCGTCCACGAATGTGTGCAGCTCCCCCTCGTTAAGCGAGTCTGAGCATCGGGGTATGTTGAGTTCTTCTAATGATTCTAGGCTTTCTAACCAATCTGTCCACGATTGAGCCATGTTCTCTGGGATGGGTTCGTCCCAGCTTATGCCTGTGCGCCATAGTTGTTGTATTATGACTTTTCCTTGTATAAGTATCGGAGTAGCCAGGCCCATAGGGTCGAATACTGACATCACGGCGCTTGCGACTTCTCGTTTGGTTGGTAGACGTATACCATGAATTACGTCGTCTGGAGTGTTGCGCAGGTTGAGGGTAAATTTTAAAGCGTCATTGCTGATTTGCCACAACATTCCTAGTGTCTTGCCGTACTCTTCTTGTTGGCATATTTGTACATGATCTGGCTGGTCGGTTGCCAGATCTTTTATGGCAGAAGGATGGTTTGAAGTCCAACCTCTTAATTCAAAACCGCCGCTTTTGTGAATCAAGTCTACTTCTTGACTTATTCTTGATGCTTCTTCAGTGGTGGCAAAGCTTTGCAGGTAGTCATCCATGTAGTGACATCTCAATATGGAATTTACAGCTTCTGGGTATTTATCTTTGAAATCTTGTGCATTTCTATTTTTTACGTAGATTGCCGAACAGGGTGATGATGTTGCTCCGAAGATTAGGGATTTCATTCTGTATTCTTTTGGTTCGGCATCGGATTCGTTTTCTCGCCAGAGGAATCGGAGACTGTCTCTATCTTCTTCGCGTATTATTATTCTTAAAAACATTTCTTTAATGTCGGCTGCTACGGCGACAGAGCCTTGTCTGAATCTAATTAGTACGCCGAATAGTGATTGCAGTAGGTCGGGTCCAGACAGTAATGCGTCGTTAAGGCTTTTTCCATTTGTTCGCTCGGCTGCGTCGAATACAACTCTTAGTTTGCCTTTCTGCGGGTGTACAACGGCAAAATGTGGTAAATACCAAGTTCTGGGTGATGTGGGTTTATCGTTGGCAAGTTCGGCGTAGCCGCTTGATAATAGGTTTAATATTTGTTTGGTGTAGTCGACTTTAAAATCTTTGTTTTTTTCAAATTTGTTTTCTATGCCTTTCAGGCGACGTAAGGCGTTATTGCGGTTCAAAGGCATTACTTCTTTGTCGGTTTTCCACAGCAGTCCACATTCAAATCTGCCTTCTGGTAATCTGTGAGTCGTTCTTTTCAAAATATCTATGGCTCGTTGCTCCGGATCATTAACCGGTTTTTTCGGAGTTATCCCTAGTGAATCCAGGCTGAAGTGAGTCTTTATTAATTCATCGATTTCTTCTGATTTATCGTAGGTGTGGTTTATAAAAAATACTGGTTTGGTTGATTCGGTTTTGCAACCGTGCAATATCCAACCTAGGCTGGTCAGCGATGCCACAGGCTTTGAAGATGAACCAGCCTTTATGTCTCTTGTGACTATAAGATGCCAATTGTCCTGGCCTATTAATAAAGTTGGTGGCGCTCCGTCATATATCAATTGATCTTCTATTTCTGCTAGATGGGGACAGTCGGCGATGTCTTCCTTTCTCACGGATTGAGGCCGAAGGTTTAATTTTTTAACTGTGTGCGCTTGCAGGTCTTCGTAATTTCTTGCAAATAGGCCTTTTATTCTTAATTTGATGTGTTTTGATTGCTCTGTTATTTGATGCCCGCTTATGCCTTCGAGTAATAAACTTTTACTCGGTCCCGTAGCTCCTACGTGGTTTGCTATGTCTTCCAATAATAGGGTTACCGTTGATCCTTCGTCTAGTAAGGCCATAACTGTTGCTGACCCATTCGGTCCGTTCAATTCGACGGGTATAATCTTTAAGTAGGCTCGTGAGGTGCCTATGTGGTTTACTGATACTATCTTGCTAGGTTCTGGGTTTGATTTTTCTTGATGTAATAATTCATGGTGTCTTCTAATACATCCATCTTTGCCGCATGGTTTCGATTTGCATGATAAGTGTCTATGGTTTATTTTTAAGCATTTGAAGCAAATTTTTAATCTCTTGACGGTTTCCCATCTATCTTTTATGGATTCATTTAAAAATTTATCGCATTTTGAAATGTCGTGAGCTTGTTCACATAAAAGGCATTTTTCGTTTTGCACTGCTGATGCGGCCAAAACGATCTGCATCTCTTCCTCAAATTCACTATCATATGACGAGTCAGAGTCGCTTTCATCGTGTTGGGCTATGTTTACACGTGCTCTCCTTATTGGGCGAGATTTGTTTGCTTCAGATTTTATCCTCGGTCGGTCACTTGGGCCCGGTTCGTCGAAGTCATTTGAGATTTTTGTTAAGAATTCTGATAATAAATTTAGCATTGGTTCTTTTCTTCTGTTTGATTTGAATTCTTGCCATCTAAATCTGACTAATGTGCTCATTTTGTCTATTATCTTGTCGGATATTTCTGTTGAATATAAATATTCGAGTTGGTCTAATTGCTTTATTGTGTCTACTGTGTTGAAGACGGCGCTGGCGAAAGTACCAATTCCTTTCATGTCCTCCGTCATTTTTGGTAATTTGTGCAGTTCTGCGATTAATCCTTTTATAATATAATTTGGTTGGCCAAATCTCCTTTCTAATTCTTTTAATATGCTCTCTGGCGTTGAACTGGTATATAAAAGTGACTTCACTGCTTCTTTTCCGCGACCTTTGAGTGACTTTCTTATTCTTGCTATGTTTTCAATATCGATGAAATAGGAGGCGGTGCTTGTGTAATGTTTTATGAAAGGTATCCAGTTAATTGGATCTCCGTCGAATGGTGGTAGATCGCTCATATATGCAGGTGGTTTTCTCGGTGCTTCTGGTTTATTGTCTTGTTTTAAAGCTTTCGCGAGTAATTTACTTAATGTAGCCATTCCCGGTTCCGTCTCGTTTGATGGTTTATTCATCCATTCGTTAACGCTTGATTCTATTTGCTGGACATCTTCATCAATGTCTGAGTCTTCAGCGAGTTGTGCTAACTCTAACTGAGTTCGGGCTAGCGCGGCTTCGGCTTCGGCCCTTTCAATTTCCTTCTTTTGAAGAGCTAACTTCGCCTCAAGTTCGGCGCGTTTGCTTTGGGACGTACGTGATCCTGTTGGCTTCTTCTTAACGTTTGATTCCCTTCTTGCAGCATTCTTGGAATGTACCGTGCTTGAAGTTTATTCAGTACTGGTGGTTTGTTCAGTACTGGTGGTGTTCTCGGTACTCGTAGTACCTTCGGTGCTTGTAGTCCGTTCGGAACTGCTTGACTGCCCAGTCTTAGATGAGCTTCCAGATTCCACCTCGCCCGGGTCCCTGTCCTTGGGATGCACCTTCTTGCTTCGGGTTTCTATTGTGCTCATCTTGTTCGGGTCCTGTGTCTTCTTGTTCCTAACGGCCCTACTTCCCTACCTCCCTAACAGTCCTATCAGCCCTAGCAGTCCTGTTTGAGGGTCCCGAAGAACACACTCTCCCAGGGATGGAAAAAAGGGTAAGGTGAGGTGGGAATCGCCCGGAAGAGGGTCACACGCAAGACTAGCTGCTCGGGAATTGGGAGGAACGCCCAACCCTTCAGCAGGCCCACCAGGAGGCCACTAGCTTACGTGCACCGTACCGGCGCGATCAGACTGTTACAGTTCACCGGTTAAAGTGAACTGGCAGTATCGTCTGGTATACTGCTCCCGCCGTGAGGCGTTAACTCGCCCGTTCACCGTTTGACACCGTTAGGTGGTGAGCGGGAGAGCCGCGGTAAACCGCGCTTATAGAGAATTCTTCAACGCGTAGAAACGATGCCCCCAGCCGCCGCGGTCTTCAGCAGCTACTCGTAGCCTGCTTCAATGCACCCGCAGCGATGAGTCAAGTCCTTTTCTTTGCGATGACGAAAGCTCTTGATGTCGACTTGCTTGCGCGGCGAAACGATCTTCCGGGTTTTGCGGTCTTCCAAACGTAGGGGAGCCCCGCAGCCGTGGTCGAAATCCTTTTCGCCTTGCGTGGCAGTTGCGACGTTTTGTGCCTGTAGCGACGACGAAGCGATCCCTCCCGACGTTCTTGCGGTCTTCGGCTGCTACCCGGAGCTCGCCTCAATGCACCCGCGTAACGACGGTGGATTCCTCTTCAGTCTTGCTAGGCAGACCTCTCGACGACTTCAGTCCGCAGCGTTCTTGAACGATCTTCCCTGCCCGCAGACTTCGTTCTGAGGGGATAGGTAGATTCCTCTTCAATCTTGCTTATTGCGGAGAATCTTGAGACTTGAGATCTTGATCTTGATTCGCTGGTTGTTGTTATCCGGCGCTCGATGGACCATGCACTGTGGAGGATCGGTGTGACCCGAGCCACAGCGAGGGAGTGAAATAAAACACTTTTTCTTGTTGCGGAAGCGGAGATGTGTACGCTTCGGAGTCTCGTGGTGAAGTGCGTAACTCGACCGGGGGCGGCCGGTTTTTATTGTATTTTGAAGCGTGCACATGTCGCTGTATTTATTAACGAGCTCGTATAATCACGTTTACCAATAGGACGCTTTTACAAATTGCGTAATAATTATAATTATGAAACCTATCTTAGAGATACACATAGAAAACATATAGAAAACTAGTACAAAATATAAAACTAATACAAATAGAGCTAAAACACATAGAAAACTACACTTAGAAACAAAACAGAAAATTGATGCACATAAAATCTTAATGCTAAGGTAAAGGAATAAATCAGTTAATTTATTATAGCTACATAGTTTTCTTAAATAAGTATTAGTACATCAAGGTATTTACTATCTGAGTTTGATCACATATTATTTTAGCTATTGTGCTTTTGTTATTTTAGTAGTATGATATAAATATTTTAATGTACACAAGTGATAGCAAATTATAAGTGAGTTGAGATATAAATTGTAGTACTATAAAGTTAAATTATATTACTAACTTAGATGCCTTAATCATGGCCATACTGTGTATTTAATCTTTAAGTATTTATAGAGTTTCTATTATTTTACTCAGGTATTTGTATATGAAATGACTTGTCTATTAATTTATAGCTGAGATGAAGTCTCATATAGCGCTCACTAATGAGTGGCTATATTATAAGTACTTACGTACATGATTATGTACGTATTTAAACTGAATATTATGCAAAATTACTGTACAAAATAAGCCTATCACCTATGTGGTGATTCATTTTCGTGAAATAATCAACATCCTAAAATCCTATATCTTAATCTATGAGTAGAAGATTCAGGACCCGATCGCAGGTAAGGCACAATCTTCAACAGCCATATTATGTAAGCGAGTTATTTCACAGATGATTACGTGTTGTTATCGATATCTTTCTCGTTATTTACTAAAACAATTTATATTGTGTGGTGGTACGGAACCCTTTGTGAGCGAGTCTGACTCGCACATACCTACCTGAAAAATCTACATTAAAATAAATCCCATCAGCAGCTGATTCAATAAAATATAACTACAGTATCTACAGCAAAAAAATATTTCGGTGTGTAAATTACGCGAAATCGACTTGGAGAGCCTGATCCGATTAAATTACTGGAGCGGAGATGAAATCACAATGGTTGATACAATTCTCCGATTAAATTCTCCAGTTTCAACAATCAGCTCCAAAACAGGGCGTGTAAATTATATGAAATTGAAATGAATTCATCGATGTGCTCTGTGAGTGTAAACCAATTTTATTGAAGGCCATCCAGTGAATGCTCATCAAAGGGGTGTGCAGCAAGGTGGGCAGAAGTTTTCAATATACATTTTCTTTTTGTAAAAAAAAGTATCTTCAACTTCTCTTGAACGAAATATTGTTAGCTTTCAAAAAGATAAGAGTCCACCAGGGAGTAGGGGCGTTATAGTATGTTTGTACATCCTAACGACCCCTTACCTATCCCTGAAGTATTAAAATCTGCCAGACACTCTATTTAAATTCGTTGGCTGGACCATAAATTTCCATTCTGTGCGATATATTACTAACTAGATGACGCCCCCGACTTCGTCCGCGTGGGTTAAGATTTTTTGATTCCCGCGGGAACTCTTTCATTTTCCGGGATAAATGCCTTTGTCCTTCCCCGGGATAGAACCTATCCCTGTACGAAATTTTATCAAAATCGGTTGAACAGATGGGCCGTGAAAGCGTAGCAGACTGACAGACACACTTTGCGCATTTATAAGTTTGGATTTACTACCATAGCGGGTACATGGCACGTAGAGTAATCCGTATTGAATTTGTGAACTATAAACGTAATATATATAAAGTAAACCATATTGTTGCACTCATAAATGTGAGTTCTGGCCTACGCACTACTTAGAGATTACTTAACAATTGAGATTTTGAATTTGTGAATTCCAAACATCATTAAAACCTATTTACTTCTACCTCTATGGTGCCGAATTTCCATACAACCGTTCTTAATTTGTTAAAAACTCACACTCGTAACCTTCTTGGTGAACTTTTTTAATTTGCTTTGACCATTTTCTTTCACGTCATGTCATTCCCTCCCTGAGGTGGGATGAAAAGTTACGTGTTGCACTCGAGTGAAAAGATTTTTCACCGCGTGCTCTTTTGATTCCCTCGCTGACGCTCAGGATTCTAATTTTTGAATCATTCGCTTTTCACTCTTGTCAAATAACTATTTCCAATTCAAAGACTTCTATTTTACTTCTAGAGCTGTTGATTTACTAGAACACTTTTAATCAATTGCTGAGCTGGGATATAATTCCTATTGCAAACTTATCAACGGAATCCTAATTAAAAATAACAACGATAGGGAAGAAAGTAGATACGCGAGTTTCGAATAACAATGGCACAGTAATAGCATATTTATGATCTCGCCAGAGGCACTTATAGGAAATAACAGGAAATCGGATAACTATATATATGTAAAGATAGAACGAATATAATAATTCGTGACTAGAAAATAAGGCACTAAAACTTGTTTTTTGCGCTAGTAAGTAGTACTAATTGCCTGCATTGTTTTTTGAGGGAAAGCTAATAATTCATTGAAAATAGGTACCTAATAAGATCCATGAGTATGTATCTAATAGATAAAGCGTATTAAGGGTAGGTTACATCATACTAATATTATAAATGTGAAAGTGTGTTTGCTTGTCGGTTTGTTGGTTTATTGGTTTGTTGGTTTGTCCTTCAATCACGCCGCAACGGAGCAACAGATTGACGTGATTTTTGGCATGGATATAAAAGGTGAACCTGGAGAGTGACATAGGCTACTTTTTATCCCGGAAAATTAAGGAGTTCCCGCGGGAATAACAAAAAACTTAAACCACGCGGACGAAGTCGCGGGCATCAGCTAGTTTTATATAATCAAAAATTAACCTCTACCACAGAATAGGTAATAGTAATGCCTCTACTGTCCCACGACTGGACTATACCATTGCTCCCCATCTTACACCAGACTATAAAAAATTGATTGCCAGGGAGTTGATGATTTTGGGGAGTCCAGAAAGAAAAAGATTTTGCCCACAAGTCACCTCGTATATTGCTCCCATGATCTACCCAGTCCCACTTGAGGAAAGCGGCTGCGCAAGGCAGCTACTGCGGGCGTTTTGAAACTAAAATCAACATTATTTACGATCAGCTAGTCTTAAGCCAATTATGGTGCGTTTATGGAAAATGTTGAGTTGATTATGTAGAAGTCAGAGCGCACCATTATATTAGTCTGCTCCCATAGAGTAGGTAAGTCTGCTACGCTTTCACGGCCCATTTTTTCAACCGATTTTGATGAAATTAGGTATAGAGATAGGAAGCATCCCGGGAACGACATTTTTTCCTGGAAAATTAAGGGAGTACAAAATCTTAAACCACGCGGACGAACTCGCGGGCATCATCTAGTCCTTTCCTTACTAATATTATAAAGTGAGTTTGTTTGTATGTTTGTTCCGCTTTCACGCCGTAACTACTGAACCGATTGCTTTGAAATTTTGCAGACGTAAAGTTAGAAGTCCGGATTAAATAATAGGGTACTTTTTATCCCGGAAAATTAAAGAGTTCCCGCGGGAACTAAAACTCCTCAATCCACGCGGACGAAGTCGCGGGTATCAGCTAGTATATAATAAATAAACGTTTTAATTTTTAAAGGGGGATGGGAAATAATTGGAAAAGTCTTCGACGGCGAAATTGATTATACGAATAATATTATTTTTCTTTCATGTCGGAGAAGTCGAAAAGAACGGTTTTATTGTGTGAAATTCTAGTGAAATAAATTATTTATGTACTTCGATATTTATTTTACCGTCAATAGACTGTGGAACTTTCTGAAAAACGTGTTTTAATTATATTGTAAAAACAATAAAGCTAAAATTACGACGTCATATTTTTTTAAAAATTTGTTTCTTTGAAATGCAAAGTCCATAGCTATTAGTAGACAAAGAAGCAGACGTATCTCGTCAAATAAATCATCTATCTATCTATCTCCGGGACTACGTCAAAGATAAAAGAAATTCGTGATCAATGGTGACTGGATGAATTAATCATATAGCTATTGATTTTGTTCTAAAAGTTCGTTTGTAGGGCAGTTGTGCGATACCGGGAAGAAGTATACGAAGATCGGAGGAGATTTTTAGTCCATAGGTCACGAAATATCTGAACGGAGTGAAATCGGGCATGCCAGTTCGTGGCATCCATGAGGATTTTCCTCCTCTTCATTATAAAAAAAGGGCAGTAGGAAATTCCTCTTCCTATGAAAGTACCTATTGTTTCATTAACTTGGGTAGGTAATATCTACGAAAAATATTAATTGAGCGGTAAGTAAAAATTTGAAAGTTGAGTTGTAGATAATTAAAACAACAACTAAGATCTTTGAAAACTTTTTAATTAAACTATTGTCCATTTTTCTACCCGCCCTAAAAGTCTACAAACTAAGTAATATGACCACAGATATACCTACCTTTGTCAAAAACCAACATTTTTTATTCTGAAAATGAAGGTTTAACTGTTTTTAAATGTAAATAATAAAATATTATAACAGCAACATAACAGCGAATATAAAATGTAGCGAACGTACCGGTTATTTCCTACTTTTATCTTTTATTCTTTATGGTACCTACCGAGCTTCAGCGCTTTAGAATTGTGAGAGTATGACTGCTCTTTGAATCATTTCGTTTTTACGATGACGACGCATATCTACAGCCTTTTTACACGATTAAAAACTTTGGCCGCTGAACTGGTTACATTGAATGTTTTTTCTGTTTATTTATTTGTTTATTTGTTCACACCAACAACTTCCATATATTATAATAACAACAATATATTTCCAACTTTGCCCTGTTAAAGTATGTCTGTTAAAGTTTTGCCCAAATTTTATATCTATTTACTTACCTACCTACCTCATTAGTAAGCCATTTTAGCTGTGGATTATTTGATTGCACCATTCAATTTTAAAGCTGATTGAGTTATTTAGGAAGAATTCTATTAATTCCGTCACAGAATATACTTAATTATAACCGTGTGGTTCGCTTTCCGTAGAAGTTACCTACTAGCTTTGAACTTATAGAGGTAAATAGTTTTGAGGAGACCAGCAGTAAACTTTGAATACGTCCATAGTATGGACGTATGGACTCCATACACAGAGGCGAGGTGCACGGGTAAGGTTTAATTTGATCGTATAAAGCTCAATAAAGTTTAGTGCACTTAAAATAACTTTAGCGTGAGTTGAGTGTGAGCAAATAGTGCTTCTGTTTGCACTTTAGTGCGGCGTACACAGAACTTGATCGGACTAAATAGGAATTCAAGACTTTGGTGACCTATATAGTTTACTAGATGATGCCCGCGACTTCGTCCGCGTGAATTGATGTTTTTTTAAGATTTAAACTATCCTATCTCTCAAGTTGGATCGAACTGCACATGGTGTGCGAATTTTATTATAATCGGTTAAGTGGTTTAGGAGTCCATTGAGGACAAACATTGTGACACGAGATTTATATATATTAAGACTAGATGATGCCCGCGACTTCGTCCGCGTGAATTGATGTTTTTTTAAGATTTAAACTATCCTATCTCTCAAGTTGGATCGAACTGCACATGGTGTGCGAATTTTACTATAATCGGTTAAGTGGTTTAGGAGTCCATTGAGGACAAACATTGTGACACGAGATTTATATATATTAAGATAGATGATGCCCGCGACTTCGTCCGCGTGAATTGATGTTTTTTTTAGATTTTAACTATCCTATCTCTCAAGTTGGATCGAACTGCACATGGTGTGCGAATTTTATTATAATCGGTTAAGTGGTTTAGGAGTCCATTGAGGACAAACATTGTGACACGAGATTTATATATATTAAGATAGACGTCATCATTTATGATCGTAAATGCGCTCTTATACTGAGATCTATAGACTGAACTTACACTTTGCTTAGACTTAAGACATGGTTGAAACGAGACAGATTTATGTAACCCACATAAGTCCATCTCGTTTTAACTCTAAGTTAAGTCTGAGCTAAGTCAAAGTACACTCTATAGATCTCAGCATTAAAGTGCCCGTCGTCATATGAATTGCTAGTTTACCCCAGTGCTTATATAACGACGTCAATTTAATAAAAATTGGCATAATACCTGTTATTTTCGATATGATACTGTCAAATGTAAATATTTTTTAAAGTAGATATCTAATAGTTGATTCTCGTGACTTAATCCACGTGAATTAGTTTGATCTTTGATCTTCCGGGATGAAAAGCAGCCTATGCCCATCCACAGTTGTATACCTGTAAATAAATACATAAATAAATAAATAAATTATATTTTATTTGCCGGAATATAGGTACAGTTATAGGCCTTAAAAATAATATTTCCCTTACATATCCTACAATACAATGGTGTGCAAATGGTAATGTATTTTTGAGTTTAAATTTCATTCGATCATAGGTAAATGTCATAATATTATAATCATCATATTATAATAGCTATTTATGCAACTGTATCGTAATGAGGGTCATTTTAATTCGAGTGCTGTTTTTTGATACGAGGCTTGCCGAGTATCAAAATAGGATAGTACGAGAATTAAAATGACTAATTACGTACAGTTGCATACAAGATTTTATCTACGACAAGGACGCATCGATATATATGTAAGTACTAGATGGGCCCTTTCATAGAAAAATGGCGGGCGACCAACTATGAGAGCGCGCTCCTATAACCTGTCATAAGCCTGTCTTTGTCCCCGTCGTAGCGCGATCACGGTCGCTCATCGTGTAGATAATTTGTTATTAAGTTAACATCTAAAGTCTTATTAGTTTGGCACTGTATTATTTAATTTTAAGGTAAGTATTTCAATTCACAATTATACATTTCCAAGAAAACGTTATTTAGTCTTCCTATTTAATATTTTTATCCATTTCGCAATCATTTAATTTCCGCGGCAAACTGTATGATTTTTTTTTTTTACTAACTGGCCTTACGGCTTTGGGTTCCAGCCCTAGAATAGTCCAGTCCAGTACGATAAAAAAAATGCAACCAAGATTAGTTAATGCATAGATGGGCAGAACGGACAGTAGGCATTAATACCTTCCGAGACGCAATATTATGCTATTGTAATAATATGATAAAATTAGTTATTGACGTTAGTTTAATGTTTAACCAACTTGAATAAATAAAGGGTTTTTATTTATTAAAGTTGATAATTTTTATTTTGTACTAGCGAATGCCCGCGACTTCGTCTGCGTGGTTTGAAGATTTTTGATTCCCGCGGGAACTCCTTAATTTTCCGGGATAAAAAGTAGCCTATATGCTATTCCAGACTATAATCTATCTCTGTGCCAAATTTCAGCCCGATCCGTTCAGCCGTTGGGGCGTGATTGAGTAACAAACATCCATACATCCATCCATCCAAACTTTCGCATTTATAATATTTATATACATATTATATACTAGATGATACCCGCGACATCGTCCGCGTGGATTTTTTTTATTCCCGCGGGAATTCTTCAATTTTCCGGGATAAAAAGCCCCCTATGTCCTTCCCCGGGGTACAACCTCTCCCTGTACCAAATTTCATCAAAATCGGTTGAGTAGTTGGGCCGTGAAAGCGTAGCAGACAGACAGACAGACAGACAGACGGACAGACAGACAGACACACTTTCGTATTTATAATATTAGTATGGATTATTATTTTTGATTTGATCGATTGATATTTGATGAAAAATAAATAGTTAATTCAAAATTCAGAATTTTATTATTTCGTTGAACAAAAGTTGTTCAGTACCTATTATGTACAGCTACCTACTTACAAGTGTTTATTACTTAATCGTATTTTTAAATGCACACTGTGTAAGTGATTTATCTCAAAATAACTTTTAATATTTCTTTTGATGGCAAGTAGCACACTTAGAAATGTATAAAATAAAATAATTTCAAATGAAGTATTTTTCTGTGACTCGATCCATTAGTACTCTTTCACCTCTCCCATTCCAACCCCTTTTTATTATAATAGTACAAATAATTGTTTTTGAATTCTTTCATTTGCAATAAGGTTTGGCGAGGATTATTTTAAACTGTTTTAGCTGTTATTATTTTAAATTTCAAGTTTTTTGCATTAGTAGTTACCGAATCATGCTAAGTGTGACGGACAGTCATGTCGCACCACAAGGGTTGTTTTCTTATCATTTTGGTACGCAACCCTAAAAATCACTTTATTTCTGTCAATTTTTCGACAAAACTTCAGTATCAACAATTAACAAATAATTAAATAAAAAACCCACGACGAACTGCAGCGCCCCATTGTGTGGACTTTGACCTTTAAATATATCTGAGAACCTTCTCACAAGCTATATATATCTAATGCAAAAAACCGCATAATAATCGGTTCAATGGTTTTCCAGTTGAAACTGGTAACAAAAAAGTGGTAAAAATAACAACGTCATACTAACATTTATCGTTTACCTCAGAGAGTACACTCATGTAGGTATTATTTTCGACAAGCGCATCTGTACTAATCTATGACCGAGTCATGCGTTTTCAAGATGGCGCATATGTTGCAAGCAAGTTCCCGCTTTTCAGACTAGATGGCGTTGTTAAACATAAGTCCACATTCTTTGTTCCACAGGGCCCGTCTATGTAAATTGAGGTCGTTGCAAGGACGTCTTTATAATTTTTTACTCTATAAATTAATAAAAACCAAAAGTGCCAGAACCCAGAGCCGCTAAGCTATAGGTATCCTATTTATGAAGATAACCATATCGATACAGCTACGACTCATAACGATACAGCTTCCATACAACGAACTGTATCGTTATGAGAAGCAAACACGAAAGAGAGTTCAATTCGATATAGTTGTCAGATTCGAAATTGGAACTTTTCGATGCTGGAGTAGATAAATCATATATTTGTGTACTCATCAAAATCTTTGACAACAAGACAGTATAATCTATCGCAAATATAAAAATTATAGATCGAACTGGACTCGGTCAGTTTATTACAGAAATGATGATTTTTGAGTGAGGAGTGAGATTTTACGCCCTAGATTACGTCTTACTTACTATCGTTTTAGGTTATGATACTTAGGATAAGATCTTACTTAGATGATTCATCATCATCATTTGTAGCTCGTTGCCATCTACTGCAAGAATAAGGCACAAAATTATTACCACACCATTCGGCAGTTTTTGCTAGTGTCGCCATTCCTCGTCACTCTTCCCCGAAGCCTTACGTAACGTCGCATGATAGTGGTAGTGACAGTGTTATTATGCATATATTTTAATAATTAGGAAGTCCTGAGATGCGAGTGTTTTTATGTTGAGTTTTGAATAATAACGAGGGTAAGATTTTTCTCTTATGTTACAAGAATGTATGAAATGTGTAGGCAATCCATTTCCATTATTCCTAAAACCATCCACCAATTTCATATTATGCTCAGTATGTTCATTCGCTCGATTGTTTATGCAGGTGCGTGACTTGAATAAGAAGTATCTTAAAACAACAGCTGCCAGAAAATTCAAAATACGTAGGTACAAAAAGTTACAGCGCTGATATCATAAAGATTTCACAATAAAACCACAAATTATGCCTTTCCACGTTAACCCGAGCTTTCATTAAACGGAAACTTTTGAAAATATTCACTAAATATTTAATATTTTACTAATATAAATTATTAGGAAGCTCCGGTGTTATGTTACATCTATACTTAATTGCTTTGTGTCCGAGACAGTGCGACCAAGGCCGTAATATGAAAAATATTGCATTTTGATTCAAATCAATAAGATTTAATGGAAACGGTTTTCAAAAAGAAAGATCAGTAGAAA
This sequence comes from Erebia epiphron, assembly GCA_963932025.1. Taxonomy (NCBI): domain Eukaryota; kingdom Metazoa; phylum Arthropoda; class Insecta; order Lepidoptera; family Nymphalidae; genus Erebia; species Erebia epiphron. Next base: position 35,326,206 of record OZ009948.1, on the reverse strand, counting down.
AAATAAACTGATGCGATACGACTTACGAGTAGATTTTGAGACAACCAATCTACTTACGAAACACTGATAATGTATTCTACTTTTTTCGAACTGAATAAATAGACGTGCATGAAGATGAACTCTAGCTTCTCATATCCATTTTAAAACACAGTTTGTGTGTATCTACTTTCTAGTTACAGTTACTAGTCTGTATAGGTCTCAGTATTCTTTTTTGTTTACAAATTATTAGAATTTGATTAATAAATATTTAAGAACCTTTAGCATTTAACGGAGCATATGCTATTTAAAGCTTATAATGAACAAAAAGCTGAGAAAGAAAATCTTCAGCACCTTATTCAAGTGATGAAAAAAGAAATACATGCCCTACAACAGCAAATTAAAAAACTTACGGAAGAGAAAAATGCTAGTACTAGTGGTCCATCCACCACTACTACTGAGAAAAATTCCTCTGAACCCACGGAATACCACACGGACGAAGAGGAACTAGCGAAAGAGACGGAGTGGATAAGGGTGAAAACTAGAAAAAAAAGGAAATTGAGTACTTCACCTGCTCATCACCAACAGTCAGACAATACCACCGGAACTGACGATGACGCTCCACAAAGAAAAACTAAAATGCAAAAAATACCTCCACCACCGCCTATAATTGTAGATGGGGTAAAAGACTATCAGTCGTTTTTTGACATGTTATCGGAAAATCAAAATGAAGACTCTTTCAAGATAAAAATGATGAACGGAGAAAATGTCAAAATTAACACCAACTCTGAAGAGGCATATAGAAAAATAACAAAGTTATTATCCACAAACAAGCTACTCTGGCACTCCTATGAAAACAAACAAGAGAGGCCAATTAGAGTTATGGCAAAAAAGTTGCATTCCACGTACAAGCCGGAAAGAATCGTTGAAGATCTAAAGAAGGAAGGTTTTAAAATAGAGAATGCAGCTAACAAATTAAGATGGAAAAACAAGGCGCCACTAAATATGTTTATGCTCACCTTCGAAAATGGTGAGGACATAAATAAAATTTATGGAATTACATCGATATTAGGATGTAAAGTAGAAATTCATCCGCTAAAAACATCGAAGCTAGTTCCCCAGTGCAAAAGGTGTCAAACCTATGGGCATACCCAGAAATACTGTTCCAGAGAGCCAAGGTGTGTAAAGTGCACTGGAAAACATTTAAGCGCAGACTGCAAGAAACCGGCAGATCAAAAACCGAAATGTGTCCACTGTGGCGAATCTCACCCGGCCAATTATAGAGGATGCATAGTTGCCAAAGAAATGCAATCCCTTAAGAACAAAGCTACCAAAAAGCCCCCAGCTGATGTCAATTACTCACAGGTACCTCGTGAAACAGGTAAGCCCAAATCATCCTATAATAAGCAACATGCAGAAACTATGAAAAACTCTAAGACTGTTACATATGCTCAAATAACAGCTAATAAAAGCACAAAGGGCAATGGAAATTCAAATAGCCCCTTCGAAGAGAAACTAGACGCAATTCTCAAACTTATGACTTCATTTGATGAACGATTAAGTAAACTAGAAAGTAGCAACAACAAAGCTACCAAAAAAGCAAGAAAATAATTAATAATGGGATTAAAAATTATAGCTTGGAACTCAAATGGACTACTTCAACACCAGCATGAGTTACAAGTAGTCCTTGATACCGAAAGCATTGATGTGTGTTTAATATCAGAAACACACTTCACAAAAGAATCTTTCATCCGATTAAGAGGATACAAGGTTTACCATGCACTAAATCCTAATAACTCTGCAAGAGGAGGTAGTGCAGTAATAATAAAAGAACATCTAAATCATTACGAACAAAGCAAGTACGAAGAATTAGAAGTACAAGCAGTGGCAATATGTGTCGAAACAGAACGTTTTCCCTTAATCATTGCAGCTGTATATTTTCCACCGCGATATGCGCTAAAGAAGGATTATTATACAGATTTTTTAAAACTATTTGGCAACAGATTTATCATTGGAGGTGATTTCAATGCCAAGAATACCTATTGGGGCTCGAGACTTACCACAACAAAAGGTAAAGAACTCTTGAGTGCTATCCAAAATATTAATTGCGATATAGTAAGCACAGGAACGCCAACATACTGGCCTACAGACCCCAAAACGATACCAGATCTCATAGATTTTTATATATATAAAAATATATCACCAAGGTATCTAAATATTGAACAGAAATACGACATGAACTCTGATCATTCTCCTATCATGTTAACAATTAGCGAAAACATAGCATATAAAGAGACCAATGCTACACTAGTTAATAAAAATACTGACTGGGATAGCTTTAAGATCGACTTGAATAATAGGATAAACTTACAAGTTCCTCTAAAAACACCTGAGCAACTTAACTATGAACTAGAACAATTCATAATTGATATACAGCAATCAGCTTGGCAAAACACGCCAACTTCTAAGAAGTGGCGAAAGGGTCAACATACCCCAGTAAAATCATCAAGCTCATTAAAGAAAAAAGACAACAGAGGAAAAAATGGCATCATTCAAGATCTCCACAAGATAAAAGACTTCTAAACAAACTAACCAAACAAATTAAGAGAGCAATACAAAAATTTAATGAAGCCACCTTAAAAAATCATCTTCAAAGCTTGACCGCAGATCGTGATTCTAACTATGCCCTCTGGAAAGTCACAAAAAATATGAAAAGACCTATTACACAAATTCCTCCAATCAGGGATGTTAACGGCAAATGGGCAATTAACAATACACAAAAAGCTAAATTATTTTCAAATCATCTTCAAAGTATATTCCAACCAAACGATGGTCACGCACATCAAAATGACCTCCAGCAAACTCAACCAATAGGGGAAGACATCGATATAAAACTCGTCACACCAAAAGAAGTATTACGAGAAATTAAATATAACCTGAGTCAAAAGAAATCACCGGGCTACGACCTTATCACCGGAGAAGTTTTAAATAATCTACCACGCAAAGCCCTTGTGAAGCTTACTAATTTAATCAATGCAGCATTTCGACTTAAGTATGTACCTGATTTATGGAAAATTGCTGAAGTTATTATGATATCCAAGCCAGGGAAACCTCCCCAAGAAACAACGTCGTACAGGCCAATCTCACTGCTACCCATAATGTCCAAACTATTTGAAAAGCTATTGCTTAAGAGAATTAAACCCATAATAGATGATAAAAATCTCGTACCAAACCACCAATTTGGATTCAGAGAAAAGCATTCTACAATTGACCAGGTTCATAGAATAGTTAACATAATTGAGCAAACATTGGAAGAAAAAAAGGTTTGCACTACTGTATTTTTAGATGTAGCGCAAGCCTTCGACAAAGTATGGCACGAAGGACTTATATATAAGCTGAATATGATATTGCCCAAAGCATTTTCAGAAATTTTGAAATCATATATCACTAATAGAATGTTCAGAATTCGTCAAGAAGATGCATATTCGGAATTGAAGGAAATAAAAGCTGGGGTTCCACAAGGAAGTGTACTTGGTCCGGTCCTGTACCTCTTGTACACCAGTGATATCCCGGTGTCAGAAAACAATGTGATTGCTACTTTCGCTGACGATACTGCCATAATAGGAATTGGAAAAAGTCACGATGAAGCAGTCACAAAAGTCCAAGCTTCCATTAATAAAGTCTACGACTGGACGACCAGGTGGCGAATTAAGTTGAACGAATCAAAATCGGTCCATATTGATTTCACAAATAAAACACCGAAATATCACCCGATTTACATTAATGGGCAACAGATAACGTATGCTAATACAGCTAAATACCTCGGTATGACTCTGGATACAAAGCTGAGGTGGAAAACGCATGTTAAAAAGAAACGAGAACAGCTAGAAATACGTTATAAAAATATGTATTGGCTACTTGGCAGAAAATCTTGTTTGTCAATACACAATAAAATTCTATTATATAAACAAGTCCTAATGCCTATTTGGACTTATGGCATACAGCTGTGGGGCTGCACTAAAAAAACCAATATACAAATAATACAAAGGTTTCAAAACAAAGTACTTCGCAACATCGTGAATGCACCTTGGTACATTAGAAATGACGTAATTCATCGGGACCTGAAAATTGAATACGTCGACAAAGTCCATGACCATCGGCTTCATCATCACGTTAACGTTGAGGCAATCCAGTTGCTCGACGTTACGCAATTAGTGAGAAGACTAAAAAGGACAAAACCCTTTGAGTTAGTGCATAGTGACTAGTGATAGTGTAGTGAAGTGCTGCCTAAAAGAACACATGAACAAAGTGTCTATTTGCAACAAGAAAGACTAAGATACGTCACTGGATAATTTCTTAGTACATAAGTTGATTATAAGCTTAGGTTAAAGAAAAATTACTTATTAGTCAAATAGTTTGGCTAGATTGTAATTATATTGAGCACCCTTCATTGGTACTCAATAGTAGAAAAAAAAAAAAAAAAAATTTAACGCTTACAGCGAAAAGTTTAAGGAAAGCTGAGATAAGTACTTAGCTACTTCAATATTAATTTTATAAATACAACTGAGGGTTGTGCTTGCAGAAATTCAGTGATTTACTTACTAAATAAAAAATCTAGTGTGTTTTTTTATCGATGTTATGAATAATTTATGAAACAAGAATGTATAGACATATACGCAAAAAGACGATGACTACGCAAAAGTTTTTGCGGTGAATCATAAAATCAGCAGGTTTATTTTGTCAACATGAGTTATTTGTTGACGTTGATAAACGCGTATATATACAGGGTTACATTTCGACGACCTGCATTTTTTTAAATTTAATTTATAGAGATTCAATGTACAAAATATAGATACGAGATAAGTGTACAGTTTAAATATTTTGTTATAAATCCTGGTAGTTTTGAAGTTATTTACCCATTGGAAAGTTGCCACAAAAATCCTAATGCATAAAACGCAAGGAAAGAGATGCAGCGCAATGAATTGAATCGTCGAGTGAATCTACCACTGGTTCGGAATGACATTGACAACCGATAGATATCCAATGCAGGCTGGATGTAGGTGGTCTCTTCATGATTTGCCATCGCTGCTATTTCCAGTGCGAGATCGCTATTCCAGCACTTTATAATACATAAATAAACAAGCGATGGATCAATTAGAGATTTGATTCTATTTGATCCATTGCTTGTATATACCTACTTGGGCTTTACTTGCCAGACGAGTAACAAGATCCCATTAGGTGTCTCTATGCTGACATTGATCTACAACTGCTGACAAAGGATAATCCGCTCCCTAAAGAGAAACAAAGTAAACCATGCGCACTGATGCGGGTTACCGCACAGTACACAAAGATTCATAGCATTTTCAGAACGAATTTCATTTCATTTTAAAAAGTTGCACCTGACACAATGTTTATCGTCCTTTGTAGTTTTTACTCGACACTTTTAATGAAAAACTAATAGTATTTCTACTTGCACTGTATTTACCTTCACTTTCGTATTAAATAACATACCTAGTGAAATCTATTTCAACATTTACACACGTAAGTACATAGTACCTTTTTTTTTTTTTTTTGACGCTGGGAAATGCTTTTAGGCATCCCTCTCGGAAGCGCGGCAGTGTAGACTACAATGCTTCCGAGAGGGTATGTGGGACTCACTGGGACTCCAGAATACCCACTAAAACCCAGCGGATCCGTCTTCCGTCGTAATGAGGCGGTACAGGATGACAAAATGTATTCTACTGTATCCCCTGAACGGTCAAACTCAAGCCACTATGTTTCTCGCCTCTACAGTGTTACTTTAAGGCATTTGCAGGTGCGCATATCGGCGCCTCCTGCCCCCCTGGCGCCTACGGCGCATCGGATGAGCGTCGGGTGCCTCCTATAGTACCTAGTTAACCTACCCTTAACCGAGACCTCGTGCCTTAACCAAGACTTCTGTGCGATAACTAAGACCACAGAATAGGGAATAGTACTTTCTAAGACCTCGCGTCCTTGGCATTTAAACTCGTAATTGGCATGCCAACGGGAAAGCTTTTCAGGAAAAAACTACCGGTTCATAAGATTTCTTTTATATTATCAGACTGTAAAATACCTACATAATAATTTATTGAATTGGGTATTTGACAACTATTCAAATAAATAAATTTTTAGTGATTATTAGAGACTATTTGGGTAAGTTATTCGGCTCAGGATCGAAGAAATATCTTCTTAAAAATAAAAATAGAAAAGTTTTCAATTCGTCTGCTTTCTATGATAATGTAACTTACAATTTCAATTTGTAAAGAGATTGATGAAGCTGAGCGAATAGAAAAACCCTATATCCATTCTTGTTGTAGTCATAAAGTTAGTTTATTTTCCAGAGAAATGACAAATCGATAGAATACTAAGCGGAATAATTATTCCGTCGCAAAATGGAAATCAGAAATTCTTGGGAATTTTGTTTCATTGGAGATACGCAACGTTGGTCCTATTCGCTTTATATTCGTCGTAGCCGGATTGTAAAACCCGCCGTATGAGTTCACGGCTAGCCGTAGTACTAGTAGCGCTGTATTTCAATAGGGAGGTTTATCGTTTAACCGCGTGATGACGTTCTATGAGACATATGATGTAATAATATGGCTGAACGAAGATCCGCAGCCAGCTATTGAACCAGCGTGGCGTGCTATGCGTCCTTCAATGCGGTTTGCCGTCATGTAATTGGGCATGTCGTACGCCGCCGTTTCGTAAAACAGCGTCAAATGAAACGCCGGATTGAAAATATTAGAGTCAAATTAACATACTTTCTAAATCTCCAAAATCAGGACCAGAATGACGACATCCCTGGCGCAGTGGTGAGCGCTGTGGTTGTACATCGCGTTCGATTCCCGGCAGGGTCTATTTGGGCATTTATAATTTCTGAATGTCCTCTGATCTGGATCTCTTCAGCCGTGGCTTGTTACCACCCTACCGGCAAAGACGTACCGCCAAGCGGTATAGCGTTCCGTTAAGAAACCGATTAAGTAGATATGGGTTTAATATTATATCATCCGTGACCCTAACAGGTTAGCCCGCTAACATCTTAGACCCTATCATACACTTACCATCATCAGTGAGATCGCAGTCGCTAACTTGTTAATTAAAAAAAAGTAAACGCAGTCCCACGCATCGCTGGATTGAATCGAACCCTTGATTGAATGACCTTTCATTGGTCACTTTATTATTATTAATCTTTCTATAATTTTTATATGTATAACGATCACATAATATAATCACATAATGGATTTATAATTCTACTCGGTTTCTACACGGCGTCGTTTCGTAGGTACATACCTAATAATATTATGCTTATTTTATTTTTGTTCAATGTCTAACTTTTTAAAATGACCAATAGCCGAGTTTCTTCAGCAAGCACTGTCATTCCGAACCAGTGGTAGATTAATTTGACGAATCACAAGCGCTCATAAAAGTTTATTTGAATTAAAAACATTTGAATCAAATAAATATTATAAATGCGAAAGTTTGAATGGATGGATGTATGGATGTATGGATGTTTGTTACTCAATCGCGCCCCAACGGCTGAACGGATTTGGCTGAAATTTGGCACAGAGATAGATTATAGTCTGGAATACCACATAGGCTACTTATTAACCTTTTTATCCCGGAAAATGAAAGAGTTCTCGCGGGAACCAAAAAACCTCAATCCACGCGTACGAAGTTGCGGGCATCAGCTAGTTTTCATATATTTTTTGAATTTTGATTAGGTAGGTGGTCGTGCTTTGGAGATTATGTGGCGACATTTAATGATTGGGTGATCGTTAGATGATGATTATTAGGCGAATAAATGATGATGATGTCCATTAAGTGATCAGGTGATCATGCGATTAGGGTTTTATTATCTATACTAATATTATAAATGCGAAAGATTTGATGGATAAATAGATGGATCGATGGATGGATGTTTTATTACTCAATCACGCCAGAACAGCTAAATGGATATGGATAAAATTTGGCACAGAAATAGATTATAGTCTGGAATAACACATAGGGTACTTTTTAACCCGCAAAATTAAAGAGTTCCCGCGGGAACCAAAAAACCTCAATCCACGCGGACGAAGTCGCGGGCATCAGCTATAGTAACTTTTAATTACTAACTTTTCCGTTCACGGTAGAACATAATATTTCATAATTTTGCCAGCGTATTATTAGTAAACTTTAGTTTGGTATATCGGATGAGTTCAATTTGAAAGTTTGTACGTATTACCAGCTTGCCAGCTATATTTAGTACTAGCTGATGCCCGCGACTACGTCCGCGTGGATTGAGGTTTTATGGTTCCCGCGGGGAACTCCTTAATTTTCCGGGAAAAAGTAGCCTATGTGTTATTCCAGACTATAATCTACATCCAAACATCCATGCATCCATACATCCATACATCCATACATCCATACATCCATACATCCATACATCCATACATCCATACATCCATACATCCATACATCCATACATCCATACATCCATACATCCATACATCCATACATCCATACATCCATACATCCATACATCCATACATCCATACATCCATACATCCATACATCCATACATCCATACATCCAAACTTTGGCATTTATAAGATTATAGATTAAAGATTCGTCTGAATGGGTGCCTACATAGATGGAATTATGTATATTCTGAGGCGTTCACGGTTTTAATAACAACAACAAAGGCTTATCCGAATTTACGTATTGTACTTGTATAAACTTTTGTTACGCGTGTGTATAAAGATTGTAATTAAAATAAAATTCGCTGCTTAATTGTTATTTTTAATTTATTCACACGGTATTTCTCCGAGACCTTTTTTTAGCACAATACTTTCAGGCGTTTTGGATAGTATCTATGGTAAGCATATTATCAAGTATTAAATGTGAGGCTATACCAATTTATGAATTTTACCATAGTTAACGATTTCCATTAGTATTAAGTTTATTATTTTATTCATTTTATTCATATAAATAGGTAGGTACCTACTCCTTTCCTATGTACCTACCTTTCAATGAAACGAAGGGTCAGAGACATTAAGTAGATATAAATCACGAGTAAACCCACGTATTGCGATAACGCCCTCTCAGAAAAATTGCTGGATTACGGTTCGGGTAGGTATTGCACATTTGTTCACACCTACACTGGCGAAAACATTTTTTGTAACGAAACCATTTCTTTGAAACATAAGCTCTTCGATTAAACTTAATACCTACCTAGCTAGGAAGTTGAAATTTGCGCAGAGTGTATTTCTATTGCCGCTATACGTAACAAGAAATAAAAAAAAAAAAATTGTTTGTTGTTGTCTTGTTGCGGTGTGATTAACGGACAAACCTCTAAGTAACCACACTTTCGCATTTATAAAATAGGTACAAGCTGATGCCCGCGACTTCGTCTGCGTGGATGGAGATTTTTTGGTTCCCTCGGGATCTCTTTAATTTTTAGAGAAAAAAAAGTAGCCTATGTGTTATTACAGACTATATCCTTGTGCCAAATTTTCTCCAGATCCGTTCAGCCGTTCTGGCGTGAAATAGTAACAAACATCCATACATCCTGCATCTTACTATAATATTATAAATGCGAAAGTGTATACCGGAAAATTATAGAGTTCCCGCGGGAAACAAAAAACCTCAAACAACACAGACGAAGTCGCGGGCATCCGCTAGTACATCCATACATCCATACTTACAAACTTTCGCGCTTATTATATTAGTAAGATGTATAGATTTATGAAAAGGGTAAAGGCTATTGAGTTTCTCGACGGTTAATCTAATCTAAACTAATCTAATCTATTCTAATCTAAATATATATATTTATATATATATATAAAATCGTTCATAATCATAACCATAATCATAATCATTTATTTATTTGCTGATTGTAGGTACCACAAAAGAGCTGTTACAATAGTAATATTATAGTTTCGAGCCACAATCTGCCAATCATATGGCGTGCAAAATTATTTCATATACAATATAATACCTACTTAATTAATACAATACTTAATTTTAATTATATGTCGCAATGTCAAAATATTTACTAATATTATGTCCAATTAATATTTCAAAAAAGGAAAGAAATTAAATAAATTGTAAAGGTGATCGTCAAAAAAATTACATTATTAAAATAAACATTACTGAACCAAAAAAAAAAAAAAATATTATATTACTGCCTCTAGTAATCGTTAAGAGAATAGAATTGGCGGATCAATAACCAATCCGTTATCTCCGTTTTGAATATTTTGCAATTGTAGGTCAATTAGATCTTTTGGCAACTTACCTATTATAAATTTCAATTGCCCGACAATAGACATTCTTCTTATACAGTGTTAGGTTTACCGTTGGCCACAATAATTTATTTGCCCGCCTGCTGTATTTCCCGTGTATATCACCAAAAGTTTTAAAGTTGTTCAGGACACTGTTAGCCGTGGGTGAAATGAAAAGCATTAAACCCCGAACGTATGAGCGTTTATTCTGACCATTGTTCAAACATATACACCTTTCAAGGGTGTCAAGCAATAGCGCGAGTTATTGACGTACAGCGCCATCTATTTATTAATATGAACAACTTTAAATATCTGCAATGCAAATTTTCTTATTGAAATTGAACATACCGGCCGCCAAGGACTAAATAGTCCTTCAACATAATGTATCACTATTAACGAAACAATTATTACAAACTGGAGCCGATACATAAGAAATACAAACAATAATTAAAAAAATATGTGAACTGGAGTTTGCAATTTCATTTAAAACAGTTTCGCCAAACAATGACTCTTAATCTGTGTTGGTAGCCGACAATATAACAGGTGCTTATATTTTAAATGAAAAGTCCGACCTCAAATTAACAAAATTCAAATCTTATAACTATAGATAGCAAACATGCAAAAAAATACAAAAAAATGTTCCATGAAATTGCACAATTATTCATGGTGCGGAACGATAGGGATAAGACAAAGTCTTGAAGTTGGACGTTGAATTAATGAGGATTTGTAACGAAGAGTTACGACCCGTGTTAATTTATCCTTTCCGGGATGAACATCCACTACCCTGCCGTAAAGCCACTTGGTTGGAGGTAAATTGTCCTCACGCACCAACACTACATCTCCGATTTTGATCTCAGAATTTTTTATATTCCATTTGTACCTTTGGAAAAAATTAGTCAAGTACTCTTGCGACCATCTCTTCCAAAAGGTTTGAAGCATCCTTTGCGTCAGTTGCCATCTGCGCAAACTACTCATTTCGGTTGGTTCGTAATTATAATCTGGTGCGGTTAGTAATGACTCACCTACTAAAAAATGCCCCGGTGTTAAGGGCGTAGGGTCATCGGGATCGGGACTTGCAATGGATAGTGGTCTTGAATTTAGGCACGCCTCAACTTGTGCAAGTACTGTAGACAATTCTTCGTAGGTGAGGGTCGAATCGCCTATGATGATGAAGATGATGTTTCGTACTTTTTATTCCTGCTTCCCACAGCCCACCGAAATTGGGCGCATGAGGTGGAATGAAATGCCACTCGGTGCCGTTATTAGCTAACGAAGAGGCGATATCATTCACAACTGAGGAACGTTCGCTTGCAAATAACTGTTTCAACTCTCGCGCTGCTCCAACAAAATTCGTCCCATTGTCGCTCCAAATGTGATTACAGCGACCTCGTCTAGCCACAAAGCGTTTAAACGCTGACAGAAATCCTTCTGACGTGAGGTCTGACACGGCTTCTATATGCACAGCTCGCGTAGCCATGCATATAAAGAGACAAATATAGCCCTTATAAGACTTGTGGCCTCTTCCCTTAGAAACGCGAATATTGATAGGGCCAGCATAGTCAACACCGGAATTTAAAAACGGCTTGCCTGGTGTAACGCGACAAGTTGGTAACTGACCCATCAACTGTGTCCGAATGGACGCTGCATTTCTAATGCAGGGTACGCAAGTATGAATGTGGTTTTTTACAGCAGTCTTTAATTTGAGCATCCAATATTTTGAACGAATGTGATTGCCTGTTAATTGTTGCCCTCCGTGCAGGGTTTTCTCATGAGAATCTGAAATAATCAGTTTGCCCAGATACGATTCTCCAGAAATAATGATGGGATGTTTGCTCCAATCCGGTACACAGGAGTGCTCTAGACGTCCACCTACTCGCAATATTCCATCCTTGTCCAAAAACGGGTTGAGGACGGCCAACTTGTTCCTTTTAGGAACTGCTTCAGTTTTCAAGAGACTGTCTATGGTGTTCTCAAAGAAATGCGCTTGATGCTTTCGGATACAACAAGTAAGGGAATCTTGTATTTCTGTAGCAGTAAGATACGGTAAAGGTTTCTCTTTTGTCTTTAGAGAAAACTTCAGACGTAGAAATCTTCTGCAATACGCAACAACTCTTACAAGTTTTCGCAACGTGGAGAATTTCGTTTCTAATTCCAAATCATTCGAATCCTTTGCTGATACTGGGTGGGCCTTTATAGTTCTTAACTCTAGATCCGTCTTTGTGCATATAGAACTAGGTTTAACATATTCAATGGTTTCGTTACCGAGCCAGGTCGGACCATGCTTCCACAACTGACTGTCAAGTAAAGCCGCTGGAGTCATACCCCGAGAAGCGCAATCTGCTGGATTGTCCTTTGTGTTGACATATGCCCACTGGCATGCGTCTAATCGCGTGAGTATTTCCGATGTTCGATTGGCGACAAACGTTTTCCATCGGCTTGGGTGATCGCTCAACCAGGCCAAAACAATTGTTGAGTCTATCCACGCATGTAAGTCAGCTTTATTTACCTTTAAGACTTCCGCGGATAAGAAGTGGATAAGAAGTGAAAGAAGGATAAGAAGTGCGGCTCCATCTCGACGACCTTTTGTAGTGAAGGAATATGTTGAAGCCAAAGTCAAGTACGAAGAAGAAGCTGGAAATGCACAAACGAAAAGTTGGATCGATTTCTGTTCGAAGCAGGATAGGGAGAGCCTGTGGGATGGGATCTATAGAGTGCTAAGAGCTACGAGCAAAAGGACAGACGGCAAGCCTATGATCAAGGATGGAAAAACATTAAATCCCATAGACTCTGCCAATCTTATAACAACCACATTCTTTCCAGATGATGATATCCAAGAAGATTCGCCTGAGCATACGGAGATTAGAGCCTCAGTAATAGCACGGAACGAAGATGATAGCGATATGAATGACCCACCCTTTACATTGATTGAACTAGATCAAGTCATAAAAAGCTTCAATCCGAAAAAAGCACCCGGACCCGACGGATTTACGGCAGACATCTGTGCAGCGGCTATAAACCACGATCCTCATATGTTCCTCTGTATTGTCAATAAATGTTTGCACATTTTCCAGAAAGTTGGAAAATAGCTACAATTATAGTACTAAGGAAACCAGGCAAATCAGACTACAATCATCCAAAGTCCTATAGACCGATCGGACTCCTATCTATCCTTGGAAAAATTCTCGAAAAGATGCTAGTCGAGCGTCTAAGGTGGCATATGTTGCCTAAACTAAATCCGAGACAGTATGGTTTCGTCCCCCAGCGCTGCACGGAGGATGCCCTCTACGATCTGGTAAATTACGTAAGGGAAAAGATTAAAGAAAAAAATATAGTGCTTTTAATATCATTAGACATAGAGGGTGCCTTCGACAGCGCTTGGTGGCCAGCCATACAAAAACAATTGATTGAGAAAAAATGCCCCTACAATTTAAGGCACCTTATCAATAGTTACCTACAAAGTAGAAAAGTACAGGTGTCTTATGCCGGTGAACAGTGTACAAAACAGACAACAAAGGGATGTGTCCAGGGATCGATAGGAGGCCCGATATTTTGGAACATAGTCCTGAATCCACTGCTTGATGCCATGGACGAATATGGAGTTTACTGCCAGGCATTCGCTGATGATGTCGTCTTAGTTTTTTCAGCAAAAACTTCAGAAGAAATCCAAAGTAGCGCAAATAATATCCTGGCCTATATTAGCACATGGGGATTCAAAAATAAACTAAAATTCGCGGCCCATAAAACTAACGCAATGGTATTAACCAAAAAAATTAAATACGACATTCCCCAGCTAAATATGAATGGACTAGGTATAATACTTGTAGACGAAATTAAAATTTTAGGACTTACTATAGATTCCAAATTGAGTTTTAAAAATCATATTTCTAACGTTGCAAAAAAAGCGCTTAATATCTATAAACAATTAGCTAGAGCTGCAAAAGTAAATTGGGGTCTGAACCCTGAGGTGACGAGGACGATATACCTCGCAGTCATAGAACCCATAGTCTTATATGCGGCAAGCGTGTGGGCAAAAGCAGCCAACAAAGCGAGCGTTACAAAGCAGCTTAACACGATACAGAGAGGATTCGCACAAAAAATTTGCAGATCGTATAGAACGGTCTCATTACACTCCGCCATCCTATTGGCAGGTCTCGTTCCATTGGATCTCAGAGTTAGAGAACAGGCCATATTGTACGAAACCAAAAGAGGTAAGCCCTTCATATTCCTTCCCGATGACCGGGAAATAGAATGGAAAGTCAGATTCTTGGAAGCAGAACACCCTGCACGTAGATTAAGTATCGATTACACCTGCCTCGATAATTTAGAACCCAAAACAATAGAAGATCACCAGGTTAAAGGTTTGCTTCTGTTTACCGATGGCAGCAAAATCAATGGGAAGGTAGGTGCTGCAATAACAGTATGGAAAGATAGTGTAGAGGTACAAACAATAAAGCTTAAACTAGAATCATACTGCACAGTCTTTCAAGCTGAACTGTACGCTCTGGAAAGAGCGGTGGGACTGGTAGCAAAAAGAGGGGAGAAGGAATTTTGCGTACTAAGTGATTCCAGATCCTCATTAGACCTGTTGCGGAACTTTAATTCTACCCATCCACTTATTCATGAAATAAGGAGAAATCTGGCTACATTGCAGGATCAGGGAAAACAAATAAAATTTTACTGGATTAAAGCCCACATAGGAGTTGAGGGAAATGAGAGAGCCGACTACCTTGCCAAACAAGCAGCGCTTTACAAGAGAACAGCAGCAGATTATAAGGCATGCCCATTATCCTACATTAAACATATACTTAGGACAGACTCAATACAACAGTGGCAAGAAAGATATACAAACGGCATAACCGCTAGTACAACAAAAATGTTTATGCCAGACGTACGACAAGCATATAAAATTACTAGGAAGGCAAAATTTGATCATATAATGGTGCAAGTTCTGACGGGACATGGTGGATTTTCTCACTACCTACATAGGTTTAAAATCAAGGATAGCCCAGCGTGCAAATGTGACCCAGAAGTAGTAGAGGATATAGCACATCTGTTAACTGACTGTCCCCGATTTGTAAAATTGAGAAATGACTTAGAAATGGAACTAGGAATTAATGTACAAATTGAAAGTCTGAACAAACTTTTAAGCGAAACAAAAATTAGACCTAAATTCGTAAAGTTTAGTACACATATAGCAAAGGTAATAATAAAGGAAAATAAATAGTTAAGTTAAGTTTAGTTATAAAATTGTACTTAAAATAAAAATTAGTCATCGTAAGACAATAGTAATAGCGATGCTAAATTTAATAATAGAATACACAATACTAAGTTATTGTGCAGTTGTAAAACCCCAATTAAGTTCTCTCAGTGAAAATTAGCTAAGAAAAGGCTCTAATTTTTATGTGAATAACACATAAAAATGAAAGACCAATGAAAAAAGCAGTTTCACGATAGCAACCGTTCATAATATAATGAACATTCGCTTATCAAATGTCAGCAACATACAAGTTAGAAAAGGGATTATAGATAGATTTAAGAAATATCTATTGTTTAGAATATAGCATTGCTTTTTAACACTTATTAGAATACATAGACCATAAGAATAGGATGGTGAACATCCTAAACTAAAACCTATAAATTAATAATAAAAAAATAATATTAATAATACAACACTTTATGTAACATTTAGGACAAACACATAAATAAGCATACAAATTGTAAATTATATAATTATACTATGTAATTATAACTGTAATACGAAGAAAAAAAAAAAAAAAAACAAGGGGAAAGCATGAATTAATAAGAAAAAAAAAAGAGAACAAAGAAAAAAAAAAAAAAAAAACGAACCAAAAAAAAAAATATATATATACATATACCTTTATATATACGAAATGTATGTGTAGTTAAGTGTCCTAGACGAACTGTACGCACACTTAGTGCAGTAAGTAACAACATTTTACAGCAAAAAGAAAAAAAAAAAATGCCATTCACAGTACCGACCTAGAACTGTCTCCGATCGCCATGTCGGAGGAAAAAAGGAAGGAACACATAAAAAAAAAAAAAAAAAAAAAAAAGACTTCCGCGACTTCGATCAACAACTTCGTGACCAATACAGCTCCGCATAGTTCTAGGCGGGGTATAGACACTTGTTTGATAGGAGCGACTTTCGTTTTAGCAGTAACCAAGTGAGATTCAACACTGCCATTGCATGAGACACATCTAATATACACGGTTGCAGCATATGCCACACTAGAGGCATCGCTAAACCCGTGTAATTCCACGATTTTATCGCTGGTCAATCTGTGTACCCATCGAGGTAAGTGGAACTGATTTAATGTACTTAACTCTGTTCTATAGCGATACCACTCTTCCAGAAGTTCGTCCGGTACATTATCATCCCAATCAAGCCCCGTCAACCACAATTTCTGAATGAAGACTTTAGCAGTTATAATACATGGCGCAATCCAGCCTATTGGATCATACAATCGACAGATTTCAGCAATAATTTCTCTTTTAGTTTTAGGTGCAGAGGAATCCTTAAGCTTTACCGTATAATCGAATTCATCAGATCGGCGGTTCCAGATTAGTCCCAAAATTTTTGTAATATCATCTTCCTTTATTTCCATATCCTTTCCTTTATTTTCCTCGAATCGAATAATTCCATCCTATTGCTCGCCCACTTTTGCAATATAAATCCTCCCTTTTCTAATAAGTCATTTATTTGCTTGTACACTTCAATTGCTTCGCTTTCAGATTGGCAACCCGTCATTAGATCATCCATGTAAAAATCTGTTTTGACTCTGTCTACAGCTAAAGGGAAGTTACTTCCTTCGTCTGTTGCGATTTGCTGCAGAGCCTTGACAGCTAGGTATGGCGCACACGATGTGCCGAATGTTACTCTTAATAGCCGGTAATCCTTAATTTCAGAGTCAGGGTTTTCTCGCCAAACTATTCTTTGATAGTCTACATGCTTCTTTGCAACCTTAACTTGTCTATACATTTTGATGATGTCGGCTGTAAGACATACTGGATGCAGACGCCAGCGCATAATAAGATGCCGAAGCTCGGGCTGCAAAGATGGTCCGACCATCAAGGTGTCATTGAGAGATATTCCATTGGCACTACGATCGGAGGCATTGAATACGACTCTAGTTTTAGTAGTGCTTTTGTCCAATCTAATCACAGCATGATGGGGCAACCACACTTTACCGCCCTCTTCAGCTGATTCTGATTCTGGGCTCACTTCTTCCATATGGCCTAGAGCAATGTATTCCTTTATCACTTCCTCATAATCTTTTCTCTGTTCTGGAATCTTTGCCAATCTCCTTTCAAGACTCAATAACCGCTTCACTGCAACAGATCTGGTATCTCCAAATCGTTCAATTGTACTAACCCTTTGACGGAAAGGCAATTCTACGACATAGCGACCAGATGGGTCCCTCGTCGTAGTTGCATTAAAATGTTCTTCACATGATTGCTCTTCAGGAGTTAAGACCCTTGCTTCTACTAAATTGGGTTCAGATTCTATTTCCCAAAACCGTTTGATAAGTTCACTTGTTTCTATATTGGCATGTATATTCAAAATGACGTTGTGACATTTGAGCGTTTTATCATCACCTCTAGCTACCTGACCCGACAGTATCCATCCTAGGTTTGTATCCTGCGCGATTATGGATCCCTTAGGGTGTTTGATTAACCCTTGTTTCAGAATACTGCAATATACCTCAGCACCCAATAAAATGTCTATTTTATTAGGGGTATTATACTGCGGATCAGCCATTACGACTTGAGCCAAATCTGCCCAATATGGCAGAACAAATTTCCTTTCGGGCAATACTGAGGTGACCTTATTTAACACATGAGCTTTCAGCTGTAATTTAAAGGTTGGATCATGAAGGGACTGCATGTTCATCATCACTATATGTTTTGAAATGACGTCACAGTGACCTCCCCCTAAACCTGACACGAAGCCTTTTTCAGCGATCTTGTTTAAACCTAATAGTTGAACAGCTGCTTCTGAGATAAACGACGCTTGTGAACCTTGATCTAGAAGAGCTCTTAGTACATGACAACGACCATTTTTTGATTCAACCTTTATTAAAGCGGTGGCTAATAAAGTTTGACTACTCAATTGTCCCTTAGCAAAGTGGGACGCAATATTATTGGCTTCATACGTCGGATTAAATTCTTCTTCGCCATCTGGGGTTTGCTCATCATCTTGGTTTGCCTCCGTGGCAACTGCAACAGTATATAAATTAGCCTTTCCATGGAGCAGTGTGTGGTGCCTCTTCTTGCAAATACGACAGGTGGTGGGGACACGGCAGGTTTTTTCCGTATGATTAGGGCCTAAACAGTTGAAGCAAAGACCTAATGACCGAACTAGATCCTGACGACGGTTCACGTCTTCCTTAATAAATTTACCACACGAGAATAATCTGTGGTTTTCAGCACAGTGAGGACAAACTACCTCCGAAATAGCATGCACAGCTTTAGAAGTATTAAACGTATTAGGGGTAGTTTTAGGTTTAAATTTAACTGGCTCCACGAATTCTAAAGCACGGAATCTACCTTCTAAAAATTCCTTTAATCGTGTAAAAGTCGGCAATTCTTCACTCAAACTATTTACATGTAATTCCCACTGTTTGCGGGTCTCAGCGTCCAACTTCAGGCTAACAATATAGATAATAATAACGTCCCAAGTTTCTACCTTGATACCTAAATTAGATAACTCGTGCATACAATCAGATGTGGTATCTAGGAGGTCCTTGAGACCGTTAGATGATTCATGCGTCATCACGCGTTGATTAAATAAACGTTTAAGAATACAATTGGACATAAACCGCTTGTTATTGTACCTATTTTGTAACAAGTCCCAGCATTTTGTATAATTAGCCTGAGTAATGGGAATATGTTTTATTAACTGTTCTGCTTCTCCTTTAAGTTGAGTTTTTAAATAATGCAGACGTTGGACGTCATCTAAAGCAGCGTTATTATGAACCAAAGATATAAATAGATCTTTAAATGATGACCACTCTGCATAATTACCGCTAAATACTGGTATCGATATTTTAGGTAACCGCACTAGAGAATCCTTTGTTAGGTTAGATAAAGACACATCGAGGTTTGTATTCGATCTACTAGGTGAGTTTAACAACGCCTTCAACTCACTCTTGTACACTAAGTAAATTTCGTAACCTACATTAAAGACATCACTTTTAAAATATCCACTTTTGTCCAAATCTTCACTTTCGTAACTGCAGATGATGCTTTCATGCTTGTCCGAAAATCGTTTAATTATTTCCTCTAGTCCTTCTAATCTCGCCATAACATATGGTTCCGTGATTCGTTCCTTAGGCGATTTTTTAAAATTGTTTCTTCCTCGTTCTATTTGATTTTTTAAGTCTTGCATAATTCTTAAATCAGCTTCCATCTTAACCCTTTTTTATTTTTTAGTATTAACAAATTTTTCTAAAATTGTACGAAGTCCAAAAACGTTTCAAGTATCAAACTCTTTTAAAATTTTCCAAGTCCAAAAAAATTTCCAAGTCTTTTTAAATCTTCACAAATTGTACTAAGTCCAAAAAAAATTCTAAGTGTTTGAAGCGTTCAATATCAAGGTAAATTTGGACATAGGTTCCCCGTCTGATCGTTTTTTAACGAATTTTTCTAAGTCCTAGGTAACACTGCAAATTTTAGAAATCATGCATTAATTTTCTAAGTTTTTCTCTCACTGTTAATAAAGTTCAAATTTGCGTACTCACAGTTCTGCTGCACTTTACCACTTTACGTAATATGAACTTCCCGCTTGTTGTCTTTGGAGCTGCTGTTGTCAGGAATGGCCACCAGGTGGCGCCACTGGATCTTGTCACTTTTCTTCAAGACGTCAGTTGTCAATGTTATTTATAACTGTCAACTTGACACTGACAGCTGTCACTGCGTTAATTTTGACACTTGATATTTACCACAAACAAGAACAAAAAATTATTTCAAGAAAAAATGCACCAATATTGGTCAAAAAACGCTCCGACTTTGAAGGACCTTGTTCAGGACACTGTTAGCCGTGGGTGAAATGAAAAGCATTAAACCCCGAACGTATGAGCGTTTATTCTGACCATTGTTCAAACATATACACCTTTCAAGGGTGTCAAGCAATAGCGCGAGTTATTGACGTACAGCGCCATCTATTTATTAATATGAACAACTTTAAATATCTGCAATGCAAATTTTCTTATTGAAATTGAACAAAAGTAATGATTGTATTTTTTTACAAATATGCAGATTTCTTTGATATACATGCAGGGCAGAGTCAGGATATAAAATTTTTTTTAAATGGGCTTTGCACTATCCAAAAAATGTGCTCCCGTTATTGCCGTAACACATTTTTTTTTGAGCTCTAAACGCTCTATCGAAATCTGTCGAGTTACCCCACAGAATAAGGCCATAGTTGAGCACAGATGACACACACCCATGATACGCATTCAATGCTGCCTCTCGTGAAGAGATCTGACTTATTCGTCGTAAGGCAAAAACAAATTTATTCACTTTTTTACAAATTGCATCTATGTGTGGTTTCCAATTTAATTTACTATCTATTATTATCCCTAAAAATTTAATATTTTCTATTTTTTCTATTGGACAGTGGTTATATTGTATAGTTAGAGGAGCATGTTTTGAGTTGGTTGTTTCATACCGTATAAATTTAGTTTTGTCAATATTAATATTTAAGTTATTTTCATTTAACCATGAAATTATATTATTATGAATTGAATTATTAATGTCAGTCTCAAATTGGGATTTGTCATTGCATTTTATCGTAATAGTCGTATCGTCAGCAAATAATATGCAGTGGTGAGGCACAACATTGGGTAAGTCATTGATGTACAATAGAAAAAGCAATTGTCCTAGTACGCTTCCTTGCGTTAGCTATTCAACGCACAGCCTGAACCGCTGGAGTTAGAAATTTGAAATTTTGACAGTAGGTTCATTTTGTGACGTAGGCGCTCAATAAGGAAGGATTTTTTAAAAATCCACCCCTAAGGGGGTGAAATAGGGGGTGAAAGTTTGTATGAAAGTCCTTCATTTCTCAAGGTATAGCCATGAAACTTGGTGTATGAACTGCGGGTTAGAAATAAAGAAACGCGTATTTCACAGTTTTTGAAAATTCGACCCCCAAAGGGGTGAAATAGGAGCTGAAAGTTGGTATAAAAGGCCTTCATTTTCAACAAAACTTGGTATTTGGGCTTTCGGTAAAAAATAAAGAAGTATGTATGACACAGTTTTCCAAAATTTCACCCCTGAAGGGGTAATAAAAGTCCTTCGTTTCTCAAGTTATAGCCATGAAACTTGGTTTGTGAGCTACCGGTTAAAAACAAAGAAATATATAGAAAGAAAGAAAGAAGAAAATATATTTATTCATCGATGGTGTCACAAACAAACAGTCAATTATTGTACTATTGTACCTAAAACTATGCTTGTCTGTGACACCACCCAGAATGGGTGTACAGCTCAGCTTTTGCCCTACATCAAAACTTACGTTTGCACGTTTTGTGCAGGGCGCTGATTTTCAGCTGTGACCCGGGTGGCGACACATCCAATCGAATGAATATACCTAACTTACAAACCATAATAACTTACCTGTATTCCACTAAACTACAAATGTAAAGCTATCAAAAAAAAACAATAATATAAGTACAAACACAAGAATTAAGGTCCAGAGCATAAAGAAGCAACAAACAACACGTACCTATATGCAAATATTAACTCAATATATGTAAAGATGATGTTCATAGTAAATATAATATAATATAATAAAATATAATAAGAACACTTTACATAATAATAACACATAATTTAACCATATATTAAATATATTATATATTAAATATGTGTTTCACAAGTTTTGAAAATTCTTCCCCCAAATTGGTCCTTCAATCACGCCGCAACAGAGCAACAGGTATTTTGCACGGGTAGTTGAGGACCTGGAGCGTGGTATAGGATACTTTTTATCCTGGAAAATTAAGGAGTGCCTGTGGGAAAACAAACTTATACCACGCGAACGAAGTCGCGAGTATCCGCTAGTCTTTGTATATACGGAGGCGCACCGGTAATAGATCGTAATAAACTTGCCTAGTTTCTGACGTTTCAAAACATTGATGTAGAATTTTAGTACTTTTTCAAAAGAACTTGTAAGAGAAATTTAAAAAAAAAAAAAACTGTACAGAACAACCTAATACGTGTCCTTTTTATTCTACGTGACGTTGGGGAAGTGATTTGCATTCCTTCGGCATACCTCAAACTTCAAAGCTGCTTTCAGCTTTCAGATCAAAGCATACCTACCTATTTGGAGGCAAATAGGTACAATGATTTTGTTGATAATTTATGGCAAAAAAAAATGCGTTTTATGTTTTCATAAGGATAATTAATTAATAATTTATAATACGTGTATGTAGGTACTAGAAGATTATTTATTATTTAGGTAGGTATCTTAGTTGTATCTATCTGTTTTTGCCCCTGACTGCTATCTCACCTGATGATAAGTGATGATGCAGCCTTAAGATGGTAGCGGGCTAACATTTTCAGTTACATTAAACCGTACACACGGTGTCGTACCGGAACGCAATATCGCTTGGTGGTACGTCTATGCCGGTAGGGTGGTAATAAGTTACGGCCGAAGCTTCCCATCAGGCAGTTGGGTAATAGGTACCTTCACACGTTGTGAGGCTCTATGTACCGAATTAATCCTATTAGGGAGACTTTTTGTTGTGTCAACAGGTTGCTTGGTAGAGGTTGAAGTTTTTTTTTTTTTTGTTAGCCCTTGACTTGCGATCTCACCTGATGGTTAAGCGATATACCTAGCTACCAATTATATTTAAATAGGTCTTAAAATTCATTAGTAAGTCTACATAGGTTCAATAAGGCATATATTCATTTCATTATTTACAATAGATAAAAACTTATTTTAATTAAGAAGCTTATCGAAGCCATGTTGAATTACTAGTAGGTACTTACCAACTCACAATCACAAACCTGATAAAGGCTAATGAAAGTATCACGTGAATATTAACTTACGAGTATAGGTACAACTATTTTATTAGTATAGGTATCTATCCGTCAAAATTGGTAAAACGGATAGGTCGTGAAAAGGTAGAATAGAAAACAGACACACTTTCGCATTAATGAACCCGGCTGAGTTTGTTCTTTGTCGTGGGCGCTTTTCAGACCAGGGCGCGTTTTGATCCCTCGCAGCTTTTGTTTTAAGAAACAAGACAATATAAATTAAACAGCAGTGAATTATCACTAGGGATGTTATGGATATGATATTTCGGATAATGATACGGATATGGATATAGGAATAAAATTTTATCGGTTACGGATACGGTTACGGATATGTAGGTAATTATTTCGGATTAGGTTCGTTTCGGATATTAGATTGAAGTAAAATATAAACACAAATAGCATGTGATAATTTGGTTTTATTTATAAGTTTTATCGAGTCTAGGTTAGGTAAAATATAACAATTTCAAATTTTTAAAACAATTTATAATCAGTCATATAGGTAGGTAAGTAATTATTATATTTTTGTTTTTACTAAAAACAAAAATCTGTCATAACTTTCTTATTTAGCCTCCGTCTCTATCCGAAATTATTCGAAACTTGTATCGGATTCGGTTACGGTTACAGATAGATTTTTATTTCGGATATCCGATAGTTTCGGTTACGGTTACGGAGCTCCATAACATCCATGAATATCACCATCACGTCAGTGAATAAAGTTGATTGATTGATTATCTAAACTAATATTATAAAGAGGAAAAATTTGTTTGTTTGTTTGTTTGTAATGGATAAACTCAAAAATTACTCAACCGATTTTAAAAATTCTTTCATCCATAGAAAGCTACTTTATCAACGAGTAACAGCTACATTTTATTTTAAAATAAATTAGAGATCCCTTCGAAAATTGCAATAATATGAATTAAGTCGGAAAAATTCACCTAATTTAACTTTTTACGTTAAACCTCTATTCGTCTATTAATTCAGACTGTTTTTTATGTCATATTTGTTTTAAGACACTTTTATGACATATCTGTCAAGACAAACATAATAAATACAAGAAAACTTACCAACATTTTTTTTTAACATTTTAATATCTAACTGCTGTAGACAGACTGCGAAAAGCCTAAAAGATCAAGGTCTCAACTTTCTAAACATGTTCTCAGGCGAGGGCAGTGAAAATACCTCGTGTTGGAGAATCTTTATTTGAAAATGAAAAGCGTCTTGCAAGTCAGAGAGAATATGTGTCGCAATCGCGTGCCACCTGGGGATTAAAAACGGATACCGACGGGTGCTTATAATATAATAGAAATTATGTAACGTTTATCAATGTAAACCTCATCTGTAAATTGTTTACTTTGTTTTTTTTTCACGATAAAATTACAAATCTGAATTGCACCCGTGCGAAGCTGGGGCGGACCGCTAGTTAACAATATTACTATGGGCGTAACTCTATGTCACTCTCTAGGTCTTTTTAACTATACCTACTATCAATGCGAAAAAATCACGTCAAACCTATTCTGTGGTGAAACCTATAATTCAACGTTGCGAAAACACACAATGTTTTTTTAATAAAACGAATTGCGTCAACGACATTCGGATTAAATTATTATCTAATTTAAAGAATAGAAAACCTCTTTCCTACAACTATAAATTACACATTCCTGCAGATTCTATCCAGCTTAGTAAGTTTCTATACTAACTTTCTAATAGAGCTTTTGCTTATGATGATTGATGACATTTCAGAGTTCAGAGACATCAAGAAGTCACACATTAATTTACAAAAGTTTGATAGTTTTAAGACAAAGTAGCAACCTTATTGCAAGTTAAAGTTTCAAGAATTTACTTTGGATTTTTAATCTGAACTTAACTTTGATGAGTTGCCCTCGACGCTTTTGCGACCAACTTACCTATGTTTACCTAATGTTCTTTAAAATACTCTCAAAACAGCTGTTATTAGTCTGTTTATAACTGCAGTTTTTTTAATAATTTAAAATCTGCGGAACCGGCTGATTATCCCCCCCACTATCGCACCCTTGGAGTGCCTTTAGTCAATTTAGATTATGGTCCCTAAATGTCAAAAAGTCACTGACAATGCTAACGATATTATGTTTATTTTAATATCGAAGTGATTGACATTTATTCAGAACCAAAATAGTTTATCAACTCCTACAGGTAAGTAAATAAAATAATATTGGTTTCCGTTTGGTTCATTGAAATAACCTGAGATAACTATTTCCGTCGTAAGTCTAGACAGGAGCTACAGCATGATGTCCTCCTTGGCGTATCCGCCAACGGCGACATCTTGACTTTGCCTACTTTCTGGAGTGTGCGTGGATGTGGCTAGCATAGCCAAACTTGGTTAGGAAAGTCCGCCGGCACGACTCACAATAAAGTTGACCACTGTGTACACATATTATGTGAACGTCTGCTTCGGCCGAACTTTTTGCAGGTGTCGTTTTGCGCCAAGCTGTTGTAGACGCAACTCTTCAAAAGTTTTGCACCCGTCGTGTATCAAAATCAAATCAAAATCAAATGAGACTGATTTTGAGGACTTGTGTGGTGTGGTGCTGTGCCTGTGCAAATTGCTGGGTGGTGGGTGTCGCGTGCTGCAGGTGAAAGACACAGATTTGTCTACTGTAGCGGATTATAGCGAATTAAACTTCCAGTTCATTCATTAATTTATTCCGAACCAAATTAGTTTATCAACACCTACAGGTGAGTAAAGCAAATAATATTGGTTTCCGTTTTCTTTATTTTAAAACAACCTGGGATTACTATTTCCGTCGTAAGTCTAGACAGAAGCTACAGCATAATAGGTATTTTTCAACTATAAGTGGCATATTTACTTATGGTTTTACTGGATCAATCTTTTCTATTGACCGATATTTATAGAGAGGAATTTTCCACTAGTTCGTAACGCCTTTTCAGCCCTTACGTAAATGATGGCTTAGGTATTATAGCTACCTAATATACTTAATACATAAACGTTATTTTTTATTCCATTACAAGTTCGCCCTTGATTGATGGTAAATGATGATGCAGTCTAAAATGGTAGCGGGCTAACCTGTTAGGTGTACGGCAGTTATATTAAACTCATACTCGGTTTCTACACGGTATCGTACCGGTACGCTAAATCGCTTGGTGGCACCTCTTCACCGGTGGTGACCACAGCCGAAGCCTCCCACCAGCCAAACGTGCGTCGAATGTATAAGCAAAACAGGTTTTGTTAAATGGTTGTTCATTCGTAATTATAATGAATGAATAATAAAGATACTCCATACCACCTACATTATCTGTGAATGAGATAAGAAGTGAAGCTGAAGCTGCATCATATCCCAGTAATTTACATTAAAGTCACTTAATTGGTAGAGCATAGCAACTATTACCTACTAGATACGTAAACGGTGTTAAATGAAAAATGTGTCATGAAATCACCAGCTTCGAATTTAAAGTTTAACTTAGGAATTTTGAAATTTTGACAGAATTCGTATACAACATATGTCAAAACATCATATTTATTCATAAACGTCAATCGAAGTTGGTGTAATCGGCACTTACCGTTACAATTTTGCTTTAAAACTAAGCTAACACTATGGCAGCTCCAAAATTGATCCAACTGTTTCCGTGCCAAATACCTCGCCTTGTTTTTATTAATCAAAGAGAGACAAAGTCCCCTAAGTCATCTAGAGAGTAATTAAGTAAAAGCTAACAAGGCCCTTGAACTTGTGTAAGCTTTAGGTATCTAGAGAAATTGACATGTTAAATACCGTTAGATGTAGTACCTAATTACTTAGTTTTTTAATTGAAACCAATTGGGCAC
Organism: Erebia epiphron; assembly: GCA_963932025.1. Classification (NCBI taxonomy): domain Eukaryota; kingdom Metazoa; phylum Arthropoda; class Insecta; order Lepidoptera; family Nymphalidae; genus Erebia; species Erebia epiphron. Next base: position 35,299,077 of record OZ009948.1, on the reverse strand, counting down.
GTAAGCACACCTACGCAAGTTAAGGCAAAAAATATAAATGTTAGGAAATATTCTTTATGAGATAGGTATTTGCCAAAATGTTTCTTTAGTGGAAAAATTAAACTGATTTTGTAACTTCTGTATTACTTAATTAAATTTTCTTCTGATTTGATTGTGTAGGTATGTTTCGGGTTTCGGGTTTCGTGTCTAACAAAACCTGGCTGAAAGTAACCTGATATAATGTAATGTAGGTAAAGTCATTGTACAAGGTTATGGAAGTTTAGGTAAGGTTAGGTGTTTGCTTACACACACACTGTGTGTAAGCAAACACTCCCATTCGGGACACTTCCCGAACATGGTTTTAAGGTAATGTGGGGTTATGAAAGATTATGTTAGGTTTTGTAAGGTAATGTAAGAAAATGTAAATGAAAATGTCTTGCTAGGTATTTTCTTTGGGCGATAAAGAACGAATTAGGGTAGCGGAATTTTTTATTTCACAGCATTATATTTAGGTCAGTACTTAGGTAGTAGGTACTCGAAAAATAAACTTATCTAGACTTAATATTATAAGTTTGGATGGATGGATGAATGTTTGTTACTTAATCACGACAGAACGTCTGAACGGATCTGGATGTTTGGCACAGAGATAGATTATAATTTATAGTCTGGAATAACACAGGCTACTTTTTATCCCGGAAAATTGAAGAGATCCCGCGGGAACCAAAAACCCTCAATCCATGCGGAGAAGTCGCGGTCATCAGCTAGTTTAAAATAACTCAAGTTAAAGTCTATATAATTTCCATTATATTAGTGGGCGTAGTATACCTATCTAATGTGTGCCTTACGTGACAAGAGGTTGATTGAAAAATCTATTGCTGTTACCCTGCTTGTGCTCGGGCTGCGAAAGCAGGCACGTCTATTTAAGAAAAAAAAACAAAACCCACAGTGTTAGGTCTTCGACGGTTATTATTACTTTCTTTGCTGTACCACAGAATAGGGAATAGTACGTTGTTGCTGTACTTATCCCCAACTAGCTAATAATATTGGCTTTATCAAAAACTAAAGTGAATAAGAAATGGGATTACCCTATGTGCTGAAGCCTGGACATACTCGTAATAATATGTATTATGTAAGTTCTTACATTTCTTCAGCGATAAGACCACCTTTAATAGATCGCAGCTTATATAAAAATAGAACGGTGGAAGTAAATGAGCTGAACTTTCAGCCTTACTACGCGTAGTTATTAAAATACGTAACAACAAGCGCTGTGTACCTGCTTAAGCTACTTTGTGCTCTACTAAGAATGAAGTTCAAAGGAATATTCTATTGCATAAGAAATTATGAAATAAGGAAATCAAAAAGAAAATCTCACTGCAGTTTTATGCGGAAGGAGCCCAACTTATTTACCTTAAAGATTCCTACTAAAATAACACGATTATAATACAACGATCAAAGAGCTCATGACACATGGATTACCAAGCAGAGAGAGATAAATTATATTTGGAAAGTTTGAAACGGGAACCGGAAGGGGATTCCAAATCAAATAGCTGAGTGTACGACGTATTTATGAGGAACGAGGAATCAAAGTGTGCGACCGTGGAATTTGCAACGACGCAGCGGTGCGGCAGAGGCACGGGGTTGCGGTGCGGTTTTTACTTCAGACGTGCATAACTTAGTGTGCACATCTGCTTAGAAGTCTCTCACTGCTGAATTTTTGGGTATTAACTTTATCAAAGCATTCAAGAAACATATAGGTACCTACTTAAAATATTCCCGTAAGTATATTATAAATTATGTTTACAAACTGATATTGCACACTTCCATGTAACCATTGTTGGTAGTATTGGTTTGCAGTAGTATGCGAAGAAATATTATAGCTGTTATTCACAAAAAAAATTACTTAAGTGTTTAGCTCAATACGCTTTTCGTTTTAACTGTTATTCAGTAGGTATCTAACCGACCACGTAGGTACAGCGCTGATGAAATCTGAAAACTGTCGTAATGGTAATGATGAATTAATGCCATAGGTAAAACACACGTCCCATTTTCATGTCCTATTTTCGTGTTTGCTACGAAAGATATTAAGCATGTTAAGTGAAACGGACACTTATGCATCTCCATAGAAAACACAGTTCACTGTGTAAACAAAAGCTGAATCGAATAAGTGCAATTATTCCCTAAAGCCTCCCAATCCCAACATTATCCTAGTTTTCATCCCAATAATGCCTATTCATGTCTTACATTCCTTACAAACGAAGTCGTAACCATCAGCTGTAATAACGTAAAACTGTTAGGTACGTACTCAGCACTCAAGCGAAATCAGTAGGGTTAGTATGAGATTTCACATCTGGCGCTCGACAGACACAAATATAGCACAGTAAAATGGATCTTAAAGCCCTTGATCAAAAGTTAGAAAAATATACCGAATAGGAATCAATTCCGCGTCAGATGGAACCTGCATGTTATGTCCTTTTGCTACTGTGCGCGCTTTAAGTAAAAGTGAATGATTTTTTTTCCCGTAGTGTGTTTTCCCTCATACATTCCGTATTTACCAGTGGTATACTGAATGCATAAGATTATTAAGAATTTTAAAATATGTCCGCTTGTAACTTCATCCATGGAAAAATGCTTTAAAACAAAGCATTAAAAAGGTCTATTTTTTACTTTATCGTTAAAGTGCTTAGACGCTCGATTTTTATCAATGATCTCGAAACATACAATCTGATACCAACCCTGCTGCTACAAAACGTACGTTTGCAAAGTAGTAAACCCTTGTTACTTGTATGTCATAAACAATGCTTTATTGAGCGGAAAATTGGGGTAGCCAACTACGTGCCTACGACATTCCACAATTGTAGCCTTTGATCGTTGAAGCCAAAGGAAATTAGACCTACCTATCTATACTTCATTACTACAATACATACTCGTATAATTCCATTTTAGTTTTGTATCTATATCTGTACTAGATGATACCCGCGACTTCGTCCGCGTGGTTTAAGCTTTTTTGATTCCAAGGGCAACTCCTTAATTTTCCGGGATAAAAAGTACTTAGCCTATGTCCTTCCCTGGGATGTACCTAACCTACCGCAATATACCAAATTTCATCAGAATCGGTTGAATAGGTAGGGCCGTGAAAGCGTAGCAGACAGACACACTTTCGCATTTATAATATTAGTATGGATTCTATGTGTTTTCTATCTATATTATATAGGCAAATATTCATCATTATCATCATCATCAGCCTGTGGAGTGTCAGTCCATTGCTGCTGCGTCCAGACACGATCCATTCCTAGTGAGCGCCATCACACCCGGTCCTCAGCCTTTCTCATCCAGCCACTTCCCGGCAGCCTCTGTTTATCGACGGTTCATAGTGTTAGGGCCCAAGCTGGTAGCGGTGAAAACCATCGATATATAAGTAGGTACTAGATGGGCATTTTCATAGAAAAGGGTCGGGCGACCGACTTTGAGAACGTGTTCCTAACCTGTCTTTGCCCCATCGTAGCGTAGTCACGGTCGCTCGTCGTGTAGATAATTTGTTATTCTTAAGTTAACATCGAAAGTCTTATTAGTTTGGCACTGTACAATTTTTAATTTAAGGTAGGTGTTTCAATTCACAATTATAAATTTCCAAAAAAACGTTATTTAATATTCCTATTTAATATTTTTAACCATTACGCAATCATTTAATTTCCGCGGCAAACTGTATGATATTTTTGTTTTACTAACTGGCCTTACGGCTTCTATGGCTATGACCTATATTATCTATGACCGAGTCATACGTTTTCAAGCTTTCATTCAAGATGTTGCAAGTAAGTTCCCGCTTTTCGGACTAGATGGCGTTGATGGCGTTGCTAAAAATACGCCCACATTCTTTGTTTGACAGGGCCCGTCTATGTAAATTGAGGTCGTTTGTGAAAACATATTAAGAACAAAAAAAATTGGCAGGTAAATAGTCCCCGCGATTCACACACACTAGCGCGACCAGAAAAAAGTTTTTCCCTCTAACATGACCTTTTTGTGCCGACATTTTGCCCGGTACCTAATGAGTTCTCGCTTTAAAACTAGTATTGGAAAACCCTCGAACATATTATGAGAGAAGTCAAAAGAGACTTTAGTACAACAGAAGACATGGATCAGTTGATACGAAGATGACGATTTAAGTCATACAGTTCGTGGCCGTGTAATGACCGTAATTATATATTTTTGCCATTACCTTGCTGATTGCCTCAGACTATTTTGCTATTGGCCTAAATCCATTGTCGTAGGAAGAAGATCATAACCACAATAATTGAGATGGTAACAATGTTTGCTGCAGCTCTGACGAACTAGGTCTAAATTATTTACATTAGATACGCGCCGAATTGAGAACTTCCTCCTTTTTTAGAAGTCAGTTAAAAATAAAAACGCTAGTAAAAGTCCTGCTCCCAAGATCCAAACAAAATTTGATAAGAATATAACACTACTCGCAAAATTGTACACGTTTTTACGTTGGAAAAAAATCGGATTAAAAAAGTGATGCATGGCAGTAGGTAAATCAAACGGTTGATTTGGATCTACTGGGAAATCAAAAGAAATTTAGCTTTCATATTTTCTGAGGTGTACAACGGTGTACCTATATAACTTGTTTTTTTTTAACCACTACAAGTTACCCCTTGACTGCGATCTCACCTGATGGTAAGTGATGATGCAGTCTAAGATGGTAGCGGGATAATCTGTTAGGGGCATAGCAGTCGCCAGTCACATTAATCCCATCCGTACCCCTAATCGGTTTCTATATTATGTGTGCAAGCAATAAAATTCAGACCACGACTGTACCTATATAGGCCGAGATATAACAGAAAAAATAGATAATATAAAATAAACATTTCGGTTAAAACAAAAATAAAGTGTAGATATACATGACGTAAGGCATATGCAGAGAGATGGAGCAAAACCAACACAGATTTTTCTGCCTTGATTTGCAGAATTCAGAGCTTGTTTGTTCAAACCGAGCCACAAATTAGATAGCGTATCTAATTTGTGCGTGATTCACATACGTCAATATTACATGTCTACTGTTGCAGACGCATTAAAATATTGAATTTAATAAGGTAGTAGATAGAGTACTAAGGTGAGTATGCTTCATGGTAAAGTGAAGAGTGGAATGGATTTTGGGAAATTTATGAAATATCCTTCATTGGATACCAAGAAACACCTACTTTACCTGCAGGTAGTCAGTTTGGGAATTATTTTCTCTACTTGACGTGCCGCCAAGTGATTTAGCATTTCGGTACGATGTCCTGTCGAAACCGGTAACTATAGGATTGGTGGATAATTGTGGATAAAATAATAAAAGTGGATAAGGATTCGATCACCTTTTTTGTTGTCTAGCCTGAATCCCTAACGGCCAGCCTGTACTAAATTAACGCCACCATTTCGATCAATGTCACTCTCGATCGAAATGGACGACATTTTCATTTAGTTTGTCGCCCCATTTAATCACTGCAGTGTCGATTCGATAACATTCACAATATTGACGTGAAGTGACCAATCAATGTCGTTACCATTGATTTGATATCCATAGGAACAAGAAACTTATTTCACTTTATTCCGCTAACACAGACTATGTGGTACTTACTCATACAACGGGCGGAATGCGATATACAGCGTCCGCCGTCACGAGGTTTCCCCACGATGTTTTCCTTCACTGTTAAAGCAAGTAATATAAAAATACTTAAATTGCACGTAACTCAGAAAAGTTAGAAGCGCGTGCCTGAGAATCGAAACCCAAACCACTCCGAATCGGAGGCCGTACGTCTAAACCACTAAGCTATCACCGTTTTTAAATATTAGTATGTATGGATTCTTCAACCAAAATTTTTGAAATTTAATTTAACACTTACGTAGGTACCAACTGGTAATACGTTGGAACAAAGTTAATCAAGGATGTATGAGGTCTACCAACGCAAATTTTCCTCAAAACATAAGTCATGCTCACGCCGGATCTCTCACTTAAATATTTATTAAAATATTATCTTACAAGTTAGGAATCTTACCTACCGCAAAACCTCCGTGTTTGAATTAAGCTTGGTGTTATTAATCTTATCTTATCTTATCTTATCTTAATAATATATATAAATCTCGTGTCACAATGTTTGTCCTCAATGGACTCCTAAACCACTTAACCGATTATAATAAAATTCGCACACCATGTGCAGTTCGATCCAACTTGAGAGATAGGATAGTTTAAATCTTAAAAAAACATCAATTCACGCGGACGAAGTCGCGGGCATCATCTAGTAGAATATAAGTTATCTTCTCGTATATTGAACATAGATAAGTACCTACCTAATTTAATTCACATTAATAAATGTGGAAATAAAAAATTCATTACCTTTGGGTATATTCTGCACTTTAAAAATAAATTCATTACCTACTATTTAGGGTTCCGTACCCAAAGGGTGCCAACGAGACCCTATTACTAAGCCTCCACTGACCGTGCGTCCGTCAGGCGGCCCGTCCGTCTGTCTGTCATAGGTATCTCATAAACCGTAATAGCTAGACAGTTGAAATGTTCACGAGTGTGTATTTCTATTATACCGCTGTAACACCAAATACTTAATAAAAATTAAATCAAATAAAAAAATCCCTATACAAGAAACGTGTTTTTTTTCCGGCGTTTTTTGATGTGTCTTGAACCGGCATAAGTATAGGCACATGAAATTTTGGAAATTGTATGGTAAATTCGTCGTATCACCTGGTATCGCGGACTTTGCGTGCGCGGAATGCGGATTTACTGTCCGACGGACATATTTTTGTCCGTAATGTGTTTCGCCCTTACTTAGATTGTCGTGTGCTTACACCATTTTTATAGTTGCGTGTTTCCGTTAATAATGCGTGTGGAGCCTAATTACAACTTCCGGATTAATGTGTATGTAATCAAATTAGGCGGACATACCTATACAATGTACGAGTAAATATTAGTGACAAAACACTGTTACTTACATAGGTACATAGGTACCTATACTATTACATAGGTACTTTTCTTTTAGCTATTATTTTGAACTACAATAATTATCATTATACTTTTGAAAAACAGAGTAGAGTGTACCTATAATTAAGTCAACTATCATGTAATGAGCGTTCCAGGGTAATTCCAACGACTACTACGCAGTTCGTCTTAATTCAATGGGTAACCCTGTTAATTGTTATTACTATGCACAGGCCAATGCCGTTATCTCTTCTTCTTCCTCCTGCCCTTGTCCCACGCTACGTGGGGTCGGCACAACATGTTTTCTTCTTCCACTCACTTCTGTTATCTGTCAACCTATCATTCACCCCTTTTATACGCATATCCTCTTTCACACAATCCATTTTTTCTTTGGTCTCCCTCTACTCTTGGCCAATGACGTTATATAATATTATTATTATTATAAACGTAAACGTTGTGATTTGTCTTCTCAAAATATATACAATAATTTTTTTAAAAAAAAGCTTTTCTCCAGCTATCAAATTCTGAACTCCAACTGACCTAGTTGTCAAGGATTTGAAGAGCTTCTATGACCACCTCCAAGCTCCATTATGAGACAATTTCCATGGTACCATAATATTATTATTTCACTGTCATCAAAGTTACATTTGGGTTCATCGAAATAGAAATAGGTACTAAAATTGTACATCAATGTTTGGGTTCCAATTTTCAGTCAATGAGAGAGGGGGAAATGCTCAAAAATTCAGTTGTAATATTTCTTGATAAGAACTTCACATAGGTACTTATAATATACAGTGAAGTTACATAAGAGCTAGCAATAAGTATAGATTTAGGTACATCACTGGTGTAGGGGGAGTAAGTAATAGATATATTATATCATATTTTTTGACTTGAAAATATAGCTAGTTATAACCTACCGATAACAAGTTGGGGTCACAGATGGCAATGCGCCCAACGCCTTAAAAATATGCTAAAAAACCTATCACATTTCACGCAGTAAGGTGAAGTCTTCATACATAAAAATGAAAAACACAGGGCCTATACTAATTTATTTGACTGATCTTGATAGAGTTTAGAAATATAGACTGCAAAACGCTTAGCAGTATTATTATGGTCTTAATATAACTGCCATTCCCCAACCTAATTAGCCTGGTTACATCTTAGTCTGCATGATATAGCAATTAGCACCAGTCAAGGGCTAACTTTTAGTAGAATACACACAATAACAAAATTGATATACTTACTTACCTGGTTATTTTTACTTAAATACCTACTCGGAACAGGCAGTAGGCACGCAGTGGGCATAATGTCTCATAACAGGTCCCCTAGGACATACACGCATGTTAATATTATGTGCTAATGAAGAGGAGTGTATTTTTAAATTACTCACACATACAATAAATAAAATGCGAGGTGTGGCAGCAGTGTTTCTAGGAACATAGATCTTAAGTATTTTCTCGAATATGTTTTACAAAAATTGTAAACTTTTTGCTTGGCATTTTAAAGGACAATAATGTCTGCCCATGTCCCATGCAATAAAATGAAAAAAGGCTGTTTAGTTTTTGGATTGTCCGCCAATCACGCTGCACTCAGCAGCGTGATTGGCGGACTATCCGCATTAAAGACTAAAGTTGAAATAAGATATTCGAAAATAAGATTAACTATATAATCATCATCTAGAAAATGATAAGTAGATTCCAAAAATATATAACACTTTATTTAAATATGCAGTTATTCACAAAAAAATATAATTTAATAAAAATGTGATTATGATTCCAAGGGTAAATAATGGCTGTGGTATCGTTACGTAGTAGCAGTGGTAGCCGTACTTCCATTCGAGGGGGATTTTTTATTACACGACTGCCCAAAAAAGGAGTGTTATGTTTTCAGGGTTCGTGTATGTATGTGTGCCTACGGCAGAGCAGTCGTATTTTTTTAATAATTTTGATTATATTCACTTGTTATCTCGATAAATCAAAGATTCACAAGCTCAAATTTAACCTATTCTAGAAGACTGCAAAACCGCGTGAAGATATAATTTTAAAAGTATGATCTCGGTGCATCGTTCATATCGAATATCGATTTCTGCAACATAGTTCCCTTTTAGATACCTATATATCCGTTGTCAGACTTGCCATGTAGAGCCATGATTAGAAATTCCTTTGTCACGTTGCCTGTCTATAAATACGAGTATAGATGACCGAGCTCATTGAAAACGGGAAAAGATATATTGTTTCATTATTTACTCTGCGCAATACCTTCGGGTAACCTATTTTCATCCATTTATCGCTTGTCGTTATATAATAATGTAGGTATATAATTATAACAAGTGAGCAGGTTATTTTCAACTATTAACCGGCTATAGTCAGGTACATATCAAATCTTATATTTTAACCCTTTTTAGGGTTCCGTACCAAAATGGTAAAATGGAACCCTTATGGTGCGACTTTCTCCGTCTGTCCGTCTGTCCGTCCGTCACACTCGATTATTTCAGTAACTACCGAAGCTATCGACATGAAATTTGGAATAGTTGTGTATATTAGTGGCCCAAAGATACTGGAATTAAAAAAAATTGGAAATTATTTTTGTTCTTATTTTAAAAGGGGGGAAAATCTGAGGGTTGAAATTTAAAAGTGAGATAACTGTACTGTGTGGGGTATCATATGAAAGGGTTTACTTTGTACATTCTAATACAGATTTTTAATTATTTTTAGTTATGATAGTTTTTGATTTATCGGGGAAAATGTCTAAAAAAAATACCGTCCCCCCCCCCCCCCCCTCCCCCCTTATCTCCGGAGTTTACCAATCGAAAAATTTGAAATAATTATGGTCAATAGTAATTTACGTATATTTTACAGGAAAACTATAGCTAATGCTCTAACTAGCATAGTTTTTTTTATATTAACAATAAACATCTACAAACAAAGTTAGTCTTGCGGTTCATTAAGAAAGGTAATTATTTATTAATAATGGTACGGAACCCTTCGTGCGCGAGTCCGACTCGCACTTGCCCGGTTTTTTATTTTAAATAGAACGAATTTACTTGAATATCTTGGCGCACTGCGATAAGTGTGCGTGTGCTTTATGCAGATTAGATTTGTGTTTCTTATATGACAACCAACGACGTTTGCCGCCGTCACATGGGAAAATAACTTAGGCTGCATTTTCGGAGGGCATTAGCGAGCGGGAGCGGAATAATACGCAGTGTTCCAGTGTTTTTGGTAACCGGTAGCGAAATACGCCTTCCCGTCCATGTCAACTACTCCACATGAGCGATATAAACGGAACTTGTTTTCGAAATCACAATCCGCAAATAACACTTGCCCCTTTCGATTTCCGCTCGCTGCTGAAAACATACAGTTCGCGCGCGAGTTGAATGCAGAGTTAATGTATGTGTCACCACTCACCATAAATTTGCTCTGCATTCAACTCGCGCGCGAACTATAGGCATCCCACAAAATGTATAGTGTGAGCGTATCACAACCGTGGATTCTGCTCACCGAAAATGCAGCCTCATGTGCTGGCGTCATTGCCACGGAAATCAAAACTGCATATTTGCAAACACACGCGCCCAAAGCGCCGCGCGCCAGGATGAGATGAAGTACTTATCTATCATTTATTATACTAATATATTATTAGTATAATAAATGATATTACTTAATACTTATTTAACACTCATAATCGCAGCTCGGCGATTATACACATACTCGCGATTACACACTACACAAACTTTCACACTACACTACACACACACACACACACACACACACACACACACACACACACACACACACACACACACACACTCACACACATACATACATACACTTCACATTACGCTTGTACATATGCTAATACACAAACAGCATTACAAACATAATTTTACCGCTGTCACTAACATTTGTTTACTTTGTTAATTTAAATTTATTTTCCTTGTACCCACATATTTTTCTGTTATTTTTTATTGTTTTATTTTGTTTATTTTTATTATTATTGTTATGGAAGAGCGGAGCCTTCTACCACAGGGGTAATCTTAACTCTTAAAAGAAGGCTCCAACCTTTTATGTGTAAAAATAATGTTGCTGTGAAAATAAACAATTTTTTAATTTTAATTTTAATTTAATTTATATATGTATTTAGCTGCTCGCTAGTAAACCTTGAGTAGTTTTAAATAAAGACTAACTTTTAAGAACCAAAAAAGAAGAGATTTATGGTTGAATCTGGTATAAAAATGTGATAACTTCTCATTTGATTGAAAACGTTTGATTCTAACAACCGAACGTTTCTCAGTCTAAAATTGCTTGGAAAGTGCTAACAAATGCGGAATTGCTAAACGTTAAAGTTGAAACATAATAATATATAGAATTGGCAAACGATAAAGCCGCATTTTATGGCGCTAAAGTTTACGACGCCATCCTAAACTTAAATCGAAACCTTCGCCAAGTTTACATTCAGCAAGTAATAATAGGAAGAGTTCGATAAAGTAAAATGCTGACTATAAGAAACATCTCGTTACCGTTCCGGTTCAAAAATAGTTGAGACATCAGACAGTATGAAATCTTAATACAATACCATATTCGTATAAAATTCTAGTCATGACAAATGACTGACCGACTAAATGACTGATCTATCATAATCATAATCATTTTTACTTTGCAAGAATATGGTACATAATTACATAGGTGTTAAAATCAAAACTGTTATCAACACATTCTGCCAAGTTTGGCGTGCAAAAAATATTTTAAATTCACATAAACAGTCACATTATGTCAATTTAAATAAATAATAATAATTTTAATATCGACGTATACAGTTCAAACAATGTACAAGCCTGCATGCTCAAGATTTTGATAGCAGGTACATTTTATGATGGAGGCAAAAAAAATACTACCCGTTCACATAATAGTCAAATCTCACTTACACTCTTCTTTCTACGGTCATGTAATATTTCATCGAGTTATGAGAGTAGACAGAGGTGCACCTAAATTTTTTCCTTTTAGGTATTGGTATTTTGGTGACGATTAGATACCATGATAGAAGCTTTTTATTTATAAGGGTAATTATACAATATTATCGCGTTTTCAAAACAAACTTTAGCCCAAGCTTGTCATTATGTCAAGTGGGGTCAACCTGTAATACAGGTTGACCTCAGTAAAGTTACGAGAGTTTAGCTAAGTGCTAGCAAATGGAACACGGCCGTGAAAATTACTAGCTTGCCTTTTTCGAATATTTCTTCCTCTTATTTTATTTTATTTTATTTTATACTAGCTTTTGCACGCGACTTCGTCCGCGTGGATTACACAAATTTCAAACCCCTATTTTACCTTCTAGGGGGTTAACCTTTCAAAGACATAATAGCTATCTGCATGCTAAATTTTAGCCCGATACATCCAGTGGTTTGAGCTGTTGTTGTTGACTCACTCCAGCAACAGACAGGAGTAAGTACAACATAAGTAACAGCTCTAAGGACAGCTGTTACTCATGTATTCTACAAATTAATGAAATTGTAAATTATTTTTTCAAAATAGCAACCGCCGAGTTTCTTGCTGGTTCTTCTCGTAAGGAATGGCTTTACGAACCAACGGTAGATTCACTCGACGATTCAAAAGTACTTGAAAAAGTTTATTTGAATAAAAATCATTTGAATTTGAATTTGAATTTGTGCGTTTCAGCCAGCCACTTTTTCTTCTGATATATTCAGATAAAGCGTTTTAAAAAAAATAAAAAAAAAAAAGATTAAAGTTACGTTTATTGAAATGAATTCTGTGTCGTAATCGGATCAGTAAACGATTTCGTTTACTGATCCGATTACGTACAAAAACAAGATTAATGTAAAATTTTGAGCCACGGAATCTTTTACTGGTTTGCTATTTCTTATAAATTTACTAGATGATGCCCGCGACTTCGTCCGCGTGAATTGATGTTTTTTTAAGATTTAAACTATCCTATCTCTCAAGTTGGATCGAACTGCACATGGTGTGCGAATTTTATTATAATCGGTTAAGTGGTTTAGGAGTCCATTGAGGACAAACATTGTGACACGAGATTTATATATATTAAGATTTAATGTTGTTACTTACATTACTCTAGCCTCTGTTTCATAAGAAGATACTTAACCCCAAGATATGGGATATTAGTTTGGGGTCCAGAATAATTTAACAAATATAATTGTAAAATTAAGATTTTGTTGATTCTTTTGATTATTTGAAGGTTGCTATGAAATGTGCCTACTGCCTATGTGTGTACTAATGTATGTTTATCTATACATTAGTACATTGTATGTATGCTCATAAAACTACCACACCTCCTCCATGTTAGCGAGTTCCATGGTAAACCGCATCAATACAAACATCAAGCAGCCTGATTTTAGTCACCTACCTAAACCAGTGAAGTGCGAGTCAGACTCGCCCACCGAGGGAACCGTGGTTGTGAAAGAGACATAAAACAGTTATTTGGTTAAAGATAATCTACTGTCCTAAAATAAATCTCTTTGGGATCACAAAATTAAGTTCGTTTGTAAAGGTTTATTACTTTTTAAAAACTGCTAAAACACTTTTTTTACACTTTCATATACTACTTACTGTATATATTGTTTCCATAAATTATTTTACCTCTTAGTCTGCATCATCACTTACCGCAGTCAAGGGCTAATTGAAGTGGATAAAAAAAGAAAAACTTTTGCCTGACAAATTTTTGAGATTAGGGGTGGCAATATTTCTAATTTTTCAGCAGAATTCGAAAACTAAAGAGTTAAAAAATAAATAAAAATCTTGTTGTTTAAATGACTGAATGAATAAGTTCAGACCCACAGATGGATAGGCAAACAATTCAATAAATTTCAATTGAATTGCCAAATTGGGTCAGACGGACTTGGTCACCTTTTAACCATTTTGGTACGGGACCCTAAAAATCAGTGCGAGCATCAGCTGCACTGTGAAAATACGACAAAGCGTTATCCAATTTTGTCGAAACTGGAATATTAATGTAAACTTCCTCAACTTAGGCTGGGTATTCACTATGTTCGCGAACCTCTATGCTCCGCGCTCCTGCAACTGCTCCGCATAGTGGATACGTTGGCGCTCTTGGAGCGTGCAACAGTGCGCGCTCCGCGCTCAGCGCTCCAATCGGTGGTGGTTTTTGCGCGAACACAAAGGGGTGCTCGTTCTGTTCGAGGCCGCGAGCTAATGGAGATGCGCGTCCCGTCTCCATCAGAGCGGTTGCAGATGCGCGGAGCACAGTTAGTTCGCGAACATAGTGGATACCCAGCTTTAGATATAGGACGGATGTCGATCGCCGGGTTCGTCTTTTCCAAACAAATGACAAGAGCTTTCAAAATAACACGACGAACGAGGAAAGCTTTGGGTGAATCCGTAATATTCAAATGTTCTCTTATTGGAGTGCTATTGGAAAGACAGGCGTGTATTATCCTGGCTGTCAATCGAAACTTGTAAACCTCAGAAGTTATTCGTTATATATTATGCCCAAAAATATTTTTGGTACGAAGTTCCTAATCGCGCGTTACGAAAGGGGGCTAGACGGAAAAAATGAAGACCAAAAGTTGTAACGACACTTTTTATGTTGCTATGACTACTTGTGTTGTTGACTTCAAGTTGTTGTAAATAAAAAGGCGAAATAATTTTAAAGAATTATGTTTTCAATTGTTACATAGGCTAGTTATTCGTTCCACGAAGTTCCTTTCGATTAATTAGTGAAGGAATTGTAATAAAATTTACACAGAGAAACACGCGCACGCCGCACGGCTTACAACTATAGCAAAAAGTGTCGTTACAACTTTTGGTACTTCTTTCCATTCGGGTGTCCCTTGACACCTCTCAAGTTTTTGTTTGATTGTTTTCTTCATAGCAATAATTGTATGTTGGAGTGTAGGTTTAGGTTTTTATCGATAAGAAGGTCAATCTATAATGTCAATCACGAACCAATTTCGGTTACGGCGGCCATATTCCACTGAGGTTAGCCATCTGCGTGGGAAATATTATAATGCACAAGTGTGTAGCACAAGCCATCTGTGTGGTAATCCGTCACGACCGGAGAGAGTTCTGACACAGACGCAACAGCATAACTCTTCGAGCATTGACTCATCGTAACTACGTAGCTCAACGTAGCGCTAAATGAAGCTACGTTGGTCTTGGTCACTGCCTCGTTGGTCTAGTGGTTAGCATGTTTGACTGCGTCTGACGAGGTTCGAGTCCCAGGTCGGGCCATAACAAGTATCTGGTTTTTCTAACAAGAAATTCTCAGTATTAGCCCGGAGTTGGGAACTTGGCGGTGTTTCACCCCCGTCATGCCCCGCTAAGCCGTGCCGCCTGATCTCTCTCCGGTCGTGGCGGATTTTCCATCCCATTGAGCTATGAGAGTAAAGCAACAAAGAGTGCACCTGTGTACGCGCACACACTTGTGCACTATAATATCTCCCGCGCAGATGGCTAATCTCACTGGAGATTGGCCGCCGTGGCCGAAATTCGGTCGGGAGGATATTATTATCGCTAAATGGAGCTAAATGTTACAAAAACAAACGAACTATTTACTTTTCGTACTTTGATTTAAATATTTTCTTATAAAGTACAGGTTCATGAATTTCGTAAATAACTACCCGAAAAAACAAGCCACCGGGCTTCCACTCTGCACATCTGCTTTACTGTGCCCGTACAGTGACTAGAAAATTAAGTTTCTTTTCGCGAAGGCTAAACGTTGTACCTACTTGTATAATAATACTGTAGTCGCCTTAGTACACTTAATTTGTAAAGGAAGAATCCTACAAAGTTTTCAATCCTAACGTTTACAAAATACTTTGAAAGTTGCCCTACCAAGTACCTCGTAGGTATATAGTAGTACTCGTATATTATATTTAAGTTTCCCAATTGAAAACTGGTCTGCTGGTAATTTTGATGACCTACAAACTCTGCACCCCAGTTAAGTAGTTTCTGCGTACTTTAGGTGTTGAGATGGTCACCCTAACCATTCCATAAATTTTTTTGAAATCTTAAATAAATATCTCAGCACTCGTAAAATTTCGTCAGAATTTAAAACCAAGGGTTTATTTTTTGTTCGGAATACAAGAGCTTGTAAAATTCCGTAAACATCAGCTTAGGGTATAATTTTTTTAAAAGCAATAAACTATAGAATTAACGCAAACGAAACGAATAAAGCTTTCTAAATTATTATATTAAAACAAAGACTCAAACTCCGACGAGCCACTTCCAAAAAAAAGGGCGAGACCCATAAAGTAATTTTTTCTTACACCCTTCGTAGAAATGTCTAGGTTGAGATGCTTAGCAGATGTTGAGATGTTGGGAGAGCACGCAAAAAAAAATACCAGCGTCTTGAAAGACATACTGAGTTGGCGCGAAAAACTATCAGAGAAGGGCGTGGCAGACTTATCTGACAGCTCATTGGCTTAATTTCATCGAGCTTTGGTCCTTGACCAATGGATGACATTGAACGGATTACTGTGGCGTAATTTTTTCAATTGCAGTGAAACTGTCCGGGAGAAGGGGGTGCCGCGCGCGTTGACTGACGCGGGCGCATGGAATGGCATTCAGGCTCGAGTCTCCGCGAAGACTAGTAGTTTACTATTACTAGACTTAATTTCAGTGATTGTTTTCTATTTCGTGGGGTTTTATTAAATTACAATTTAATTATCATTCTCCACTCTTCAAGTGCAGAAATTGTATCTAGTAAAACTTAGAGTAAAATATTCCTACAAATTATAAATGTATTTGTAAGGGAAAAAATTTAATATTACTAGAAGGGTTTAATTGAAAATAGAATTGTAAATAAGTGAAGTGAGACTGCGTGGCGCTTCGCGGTATTTGGTAATGTACATAATATTATTTAACTATTTTCGAGTAGTTTCACAGCTCTGAATAATATCTTAAATTAAATACTAGAGTTTAAACTGGTCAAAGCCTATTAAAGATGGATCCAGAGACAGCTTTAGAGATAATGCATAAGCTAGAAGCTGGGTATATACAAGTCTCTTCATTATAATCATTAACGTATGTCTGTTTATGCTAATATACAGACTTATATGTGTGTTCTGTAAATACAGAAGCCATAGTTACAGTCTAGGTGAGACTAGAAACCCTACCTCGACTTTAACACCAATAGAATGTGTTTAAACAAATAGATATTATACAAACTGTGAAATCACTCGACACCTATTGTATAGTTTAAACTGTTCATAACTATATAACGTGTGTCTTATTCTATAACGTGTGTCTTACCTTATTTCTTTTCTTGTCACGTTTGTAAATATGTAAATAGCAATGAACCAAGGCATGTGTGTGTTAATTATTAAGTTGTATCTAGGTTAAATAGCCGAGAGGGGTTTTTCGTTTGGACATACCTTTTCCCCTCCATTTAGCATGGCTGTAGGAACGGAATGTCCGCTTGTGAATATTAGACTTCACCCGTCTGAGTCACAGGCTAAATAATAAACCAGTTTCTTTTTTTGATTTCACTCTAATTGTCAGAGTAAAAGAATTAATTATTTACTCTAATAAAAGATTACTTTGATTCTTAAACCATTTTCTTTTATTACTATATTTAGAATTCATCCCCTAGAAGTTTCAATAATGGAGATTCACCTAAATTTGCCTTTATCAATCCCAATATAGTCTTAACAATGCCATTAATCCAGATAGTACATGTGTTGGGTTAAGTTGGGATTCTCCAATGTTGAGGCGTCTCATACTGTTTAATCTAACCACGATTCTCATATCAGAATATTCAAGATAGGTAGATAACTTAGTATAGCATTGATATGTATGCTAAATATATCCAGTTTATAATAGATTTATATGACTGAATCTTACTAAGATACTGAGGGATCACTGAACCGAACAGGTGTATAGTTGAGGTCAAATTAATGCAGTCTAATGGAACTTGAACATGATGAGTTCAACTACAACTAAATCTATAGAACCTTGACTTAGTTATGTTAATACAAAGCAGTCTAAAGAGATTTGACTCTAATTAATTCAACATAAGTTGATGGAATAAAATACAATTATAAAGCTTAGAATTGAGTAAATAGGATCACTAACTACCGTTAGCACCCTATTGTATTGTTCAACGCTACGGGTACCTACTAGCACCGAGCGCAGCTGAGGGATACCGACGAAAGTCCAGGTAGGTCCTTTATGAGTCTTTGTTTTACGTAGATAACTGCCTTAAGACTTAAGGAACAGATGGAGTGTAGTGCAGAGATTATGAGACACTGACGGTTGATTGGGAAATAAGATTTTTTTTTGAGCTCATAGCCCTAGGGCTAGACTAAGCGTACAAATGATACATGGTTCTGTGGCGCCCCGGCAGCAATATATCAGCTCAACCAATACATGTCATGTCTTTACAGTTACGACCTCCGACCTTGGTTTGGCCAAACCAAAACATAACTGAAACAAATATATAAATATAAATCCATGGTATTTGGGGCGGGCTATATGCCCAATCAAAAGAGGTTTCCGTCTAAATGACGCGGCGAGCCCACATATTCGCTTCGTAGCGTAAGGAGGTCTAACTAGCCCCGATAACACGGTTCAGGGCCGTATTAACGGCGTAGGGTTCCCATGAGCTTAAGGATTTATCGGTCGGCTTGCGATGACCTCAAAGAAGGTAAACACATATATCAACTGATCTTTCACTCTAGCCAGAACGTCTAATTGTAATCTTTCATTTTATCTAGCTTTCCTCTTTGGAACTTCTCCTATAGAGAAGATAAGTAAATTTTGTAACCTATTGATATAAAATTCATGAGTAGAACCGCGGAAATCTGGTAGAGTGATTGAGATGTCTATATGTCCACAAACGGAATGTATCAGCAAAGTCGTAAGATAATAGAAATCTCCGTATATCGAAGTGTCTCAAATTTCTGTCTCTATGTATCCAAAATTCATTCATTATATCTAATCACAAATCACGAGCCAAGACGATCACGCACGTGCCATCACAGTGTAGCCTCTATAACTTACCTGGCTTCATACCACTTAATCCATATTAATATTATAAATGCGAAAGTGTGTCCGTCTCCTACGATCTATTTGCCTCGAAATTTAGTACCTCCAGAACAGAGGCGGCTCGTGAAAGATCATATTGGGAGTTCACTAAAAAAAAAGAAAATGCTTACCAATTATTTGTAAATGAAGTCCATTCGGCGGTCATTACGTTATATTGTTCCATTTTAATCGCCTACACTATTTACATAAATCACAGTCTTTTCCACATAAATACACAACACAATATGTACACTATTTAAAACAACAATACAGATTTTCTAGCCAATGTACAATGATCCGACGCACTCGCGAAGAAATCAAAATAAATTTACTTTCGTATTTTGTGTTTTGTTTACATCTTACCGGCATAATACGAATAAAAAAAAAATACTCGCGAGTTTTAACTTTCTTCGTGACAACAGGCCATGTCATTTAGTCGGGTAATATCGCGAATGCGTACTTCGTGTCAGGAGCGCCGCTCCATATTTACCAAATGTCTCATACAAATCTTTTGTCTCACGCGCCGCTCGCATCGAATGTTCTCTTTTACTCTCATTACATTTCAATAAGAACGTTGTACTAAACTTTCGTCTATAGGAGCGTTGTTCTAAGCGCTCCACTTAACAAAAATACCATGTATTAAATTTGTGTTGATTGATGAAATAAGTAGTAAAGTAGGTAGGTAGGTACTTATGGATATTCATGATTAAAATGACAATGGGAATAGATTTATATAAAAATCTTTATAACGTTTATAGCAAAGTTTATTTGATTATTATACGTACCTAGTACCTATGTATTTTTTTAAATTTGGTGGGAGTTCACTGCACCAGCGCTCCTTTGAGCGAGCCGCCTTTGCTCCAGAAAAAGGTTGTAGGTACCCCGATAAATCAAAGGGTTTCTACGGGATTTTTCAAAAATCTAAATTCAAAGCCGCGGGCTTCATCTAGATATAATAAATTTCTTACTGCGCATGTACTAGGTAAATGATATTATTACCTGAAACGAACTGTAAAAACATACCTACGCTTCAAAATTGTTAGATACTACATTACGTTACGTTAGGTTATGTACATTTTAATTTGTATATTTAATCTGTTTATGACAGGAAATGGAAACGGTCCAATTACTGACCCCATTCTGTTTGCATGAACCCAACAACAAGCCGAATTGAGTGATCAAACATATTAGGTTCACTTCCAAGTTTCAATAGTAAGATAAATGCCAATAAAGCCTAGTTTGCGCCGCTTGGCCGCCCATTCGTTAATATGATTGAATGGCCATGTAATAAATACAATTAGTTTGCCATACACGAACATATTGGTTTTATTTCTATCCACCATTACGAACATCTGTGCTTGGATCAGATCCAACCGACCCAACAAACAAAAGTAGTTAGGTAAGATCCATATTTGCGGAGTGTTCTCAGTTCTGACTAGGTTGCAGTACGACTTTTTGATGATAATTTCTTTGCGTGCACCTAATCAAATAAATGATTTTGAAAACAGCACTGTGGCTGTGGCTGTGGATATTGGAAAAGGCTCGGCCATACATACCGTTTC
The DNA here is from genome assembly GCA_963932025.1 of Erebia epiphron. Taxonomy (NCBI): domain Eukaryota; kingdom Metazoa; phylum Arthropoda; class Insecta; order Lepidoptera; family Nymphalidae; genus Erebia; species Erebia epiphron. The sequence goes on along the minus strand of OZ009948.1, from coordinate 35,278,549 downwards.
CGTCTCGTATTGTGTGTGTCAAGTCTTTCAGTGCAGAATTGCCAGCGTTGATGTCGCCAGATAACGCCAATGCAACGAGAATATTGAGCGATTAGCTCTATCAACGTAATAAAACAACCTGCGGGTTGGAACCAGCTCGTCACCTGATGTTAAGTAATATATTCACATCAACAAATGTTCATAAATGATGATAATTGAATTATCATCAAGGCCCATGAATATTTGAAACACTAGAGGAATGGAATTTAGGAATTTAAGTATCTATCCGAACCTTGAAAAGTGAAAACCCTCTTTGTAGTTTTAAGGGAATAGCGCAGATTAAAGTTGACAAAATAAACAATCAGTAGAAGGAGTAGGGAGAAGCCAATTATCAAAATCAGTAGAGAAACGAAAAATATATTCATTAATACATACAATTAATTTTATTAGTACAATGAGACAGTCGGTAGTACAACTTAGGTAAAATATAAAATTTGTAAATATATGTATAATACAAAATTGTAAATTAGGAGTAATGTAGTACATTTAAGTAGTACAAAATGAGAGATAACAATAAGCACAACACAGTTTATACAGCATGCAATATTTACAGAATTCGTCTAACTGTACTTAACACTTTTTGGACCCTAAGCGTAAGTTTACAGATAATTGTTTACTTAACTAGAAGTATATTTTAATTACTAATTTCACAAAAAATCTTAGGCATTTATTACAAGTAGGTAAGATAGTTTTTGCGTCTTGGCTCAAAAGACGCGAAAACTAAATTTGATAATATACAAACTTTAAGTTATATATATTTAGACACGTTTTTACAAGAATTAAATTTTATTATTAACGTGGCCTTGAATAACATAATTAACATTATCTAATAATAATAATTGCTCTAATCTTACTACTTGGTCGTATTATGATTCAAACAGGCTGGAAGATCCTGGAAATAAAGAAAAACAAAACATATGAGCTTCATCTAAATAGTTCCTAACTAAGTACAAGTTCTGCTATATTTTGACATTGCCAATCTTATTTATAGTATATTTGTAAAATAGTTGTGACACAGACAGAAGGATGGACAAAGACAAAGTTTTATACGCAGTCTTTCACAGTGCAAGCTGTCCTCGTATCATGGAATGCTCTCCCACTAAATATACGACAGTCAAAGTCACTGGAAATATTTAAAAAATCTGTTAAGAATTTTTATTTATCACTTTAACACAGACGACTAGTTTTAATTTTTATTTAGTATAAGTAATATAAAATACGTAATATATATATATTAGTTTTTTTTCATATATTTATTATAAGTATTATATTATTTGTGTAACTGTTTGTGTATTAGTATGTAGGTATTTGTTTGTATGTATATATTAACCACCCGCAAGTTAATCTCCTCAACTTTTCTAATCCTAAGGCTGCCAGGCAGAGATCGCTGCTAAGCGATAAGGCCGCCTTTTTATATTCTACTTCGTTCTTCGTTACTTTTGTTGTGGTGTACAAAATAAAAAGTAATAATAATAATGGACTGGAAAAACTATGAGGGTTCCTACGTACTTACTTTTCGTACATCTACGTATGTTTACTAAAGTATGTGACCCTAAACGACGTACAATTTTATTTAGAGCGAACTTTAACATACATACGTAGATCTGGATTAAGACCCAGTGCAGTTTCAAGAGCTATTACTATTGTCGTACATAATCCGATTACAAGTTCCGAGCTTAATTGGAAAGCAAAGGAGAGACCTTTTTGGCATATATATTAGTCATGCATAGCACGCGTGCAAGACCTTGTTCTCTCTTGTTGTCTATTTACTATCTTGATCCTTGTTCTAGAGTTCGTGCTATATAGCCGAATTGTGAAGATATATTTGCATGCCTATTCCATATCTCAGCGGCTATTTAAGAGGAATCTCTTTCGAGCTCTCAGAGCGAGCGGGCGGGATCAAAAATTTACATACAAATCTTTGAATCCGTGAAAGCCTTTATTTATGCATTTGTATTAGCTTATATTTTAAGCAGATACTAAGTTTTGATTTGACTACAATGTTGAAAAATTATTTATCGTTAAGTTAAAGAGTCTCCAAACTCGCTCCAAACGAAGTAAATTAATTTTGTAAAATGTAAGTAGGTATACACATTAATCTTGAGTAAAAATAAAGAGTAAAATTTTGCGGCGACATTGTCTAGGAAAATGCAAAAAAGGAAAAAGAAAATGTTACCAATTTATAAAAGCTGTCTCTTTTATCACCAGTACGAACCTATCTACCAAGTAAAATATGAGAGCTAATGAAAGTACTTATGGTCTTTTAAATTTTTTGTGTTTCTCTCTTCAAATAAATTTCGCCTGTGGTAAGTACCTAAGCAGTTTTTGGTTAGTTCATGACGTCATGTTTCCCATACATCCTCAGGATAACCACAAAAAATTTAGCTTAAAAATGTAATTAGCAACGTACGTAGCAAAGCACTATTCCTTCGTGGCCCGTTAGTTTTTTCCACCCCGTATATTCCCCCAGTATATTCCCCCACAACGTGTTGTATTTTCAGACTTTAACTTTCAGTGGATTCTCTATAAAGGAAATGAAATGTTTATTTCATGTAGGACAACTTGTGCCACTTATGATATATCAAGACCCTTCCTCCTATGCTAGTGGTACCAGACTATTATTACAATTCATACATTATAAATAGGACGCAAATATATCATGCAACGCCTTTCATTTTTGCGTTTCATTTTAGTGTGCCTCAGCTGTTAGTTTTTTAGATTTCATCGATATTAGATAAGAATCAGTCATAGTTTTATTAATAATTAATTAATTATTCGTTCCGTAGTTTAAGAGTGCTCTTTATTGGTAAAAAAATTAAGTAAGTATACGTCTAGGCCTAAATACTTGCTTTTGTATATATGTTTTATTTTTATTTTTCAGTTTCAAGTTTAAACAACTTCCATGGGTTCAAGCACTTCATAATACCGTTTATTAAATCCAAATTGTAGTATGTTAGGAAAACTAGGAATATCTAATTAGGTATATAATTATTATCATAAAATAAATTGCATAATATTGAATTTGCTCAATAAATAATCAGTAATTTTATATTTTCATGTAAAAATATATCATAGCGAACTGTGGGAATTTTTAATCTGATTGCTTTATATCTAAAGATACGTGAGTATCATCTTAGCGGATATTAAAATTCATCAGTCTTGTATTTCATAAAATAACAATCATTTACCATTTTGCGTTAGGTCACTATTGTTCTGGCGGTTCATTTGTTTACCTGTTCAAATTTATATAATACTGTCCTCCACCACCCTGATGAGGGCGGGAATCTGTCGCTATAGAGGGCCGGTGACCTGCAACAATGGTGTTTTTGTCACTTTTCAAAGGAAAATCAAGCATTACAATAACAAAGGGTGAGTAAAAAGATATTTCGGATGGATATTTTGCATTATTTTCATATACAATAAATAATATCTAAAAGAGTACCGCGGCCACTAGAGATGCAATGCTTATAAATATGGTTTAGCTACCTACTTAATTTTTAATATAGACAATAAATCCTCAGCAGCAAATGTTGATTACGTGAGGTGTGTTGGTGAGGTATGATTAAAACAGGTGCAGTGTTCCGTATTGAGGTTCGTATATTACTAAAAGATCTTATACACTACATCATCCCGTCAAAAGAGTAAAAAAATTGATATTCCTCAAAGATATTTATAATTATTAATAAAATAGTTATTCCTTAGATATATTTTTTTTACAAATAAAATTTTACACTACACTCCCAAACAGATTTTACAATGAAGGGCTACAATTTTTTTTTGTTAGCCCTTGACTAATCTCACCAGATGGTAAACCTGTTAGGGGCGTGACAGTTCTATTAAACCCATACCCCTAATCGGTTTCTACACGGCATCGTACCGGAACGCTAAATCGCTTCGCGGCAGGTCTTTGTCATTTGGTCGTTATTGCATAATATTTGTCGCATGTTGCCCTCCAGCATGACTTGCGGGTTTATCTTTACTGAATATAACATGTTATAATACTAGGTGCCTGTCACATACCCCGATAAAAGTAGGACCGGTGGTGCTTGGTTAATGCGATAGAAGAATAGAAGGAAAAGTCACAAAGTGCGAGGTCAGCAGAATGTTAAACTGAATGTGATATTACCCCTTTTAAAAAATAAGGAAATGAGAGTTCTCTTAGAAATTCACAATAACTGCCAACGACCTCTACGTCACTAGTCTACGCATTCTTCATCCCTCTACGCCGGTACTACGGGGGCTCTACGCTACCTACTACTATTACATATTCTATGGTTCTACGTACATTTGCACTAACTTACTGGTTAAAGAAACTAGGCAATATTTTTTTTATGTTTTACTAGTTAGATAACATGTTTTAAGAGATATGTACTAAGTACAGCTTTACTTAAGTAGTAAATAGGTTAGGTAACAAAAAATGAAGTACCCACTCGTGAATTTTCAATTTACCTATTGAGTTTGTATATATTTATATAAGAAATACGTTTCTGAAATTAAGGAGGAGCGGCTAATATGATTTGGCCCGTAAAATTAATCTCTGAATACTGTTTTCGTAGTTCCTGACAGGTCTTCTATCATTCAGCTCATTTATTCCGTGACGCCATTTGATACCACCCCCTAGAGGGGGTATAGGTAGCGTTGGGACAGTATCCATGTAATTTATTTTTAATATAAATTGACTTATACGACCTTCCATCAAATCAATACTAATACTATACATGAGATAGTGAGTCAGTCTGTCTGTTACCTTTTCATGGCTCATTCTTCATGGTCCGTTAGATCGATTTTGTGGGCAGAGGATTTCCGATTAAAAAACTAATAACACACGTTTGAAAATACGGGTATCATCCAGCAATAGTACATTACATCGCGAGACCGGGAAGTACGCGTAGCTCGGCCGGCTATATTATGCAAGACCAGAAATGCTCTCCCGGTCGAGGTGTGTATAGTACTTATCAAAAAAATGAAACAAGTGACTTTTCTTTGGATTTCGGCGGAAGCAAATTATTTTTAGCTAATTCGGCCTCCGCTCTCAGAAAAGGAGGCGTTCAATCTAAATCCATAATATCCTCACTCGAGCTCATTTTTTCGTCACTTTTAAATAATAAATTATAACGATTAGGTATGTATAAAAATAAATATTATACTTTTAATTTTTTTTGCGCTGTGAGTGCTGAACGCCGGTAGAGTTCCAAATTTAAACTATTTAGGCCAAAGAACATTATAACAAGTTACAAGATATTCAGGAAGAAAGATTCCAAATTCAAATTTATGATATGTAATGAAAATACATACATTCTTTACTGGGAAGTCGGGAAGTTTAACTTTCGAACTCATTTACAGGGTATGAAATGTGCACATTTCATATCATTTTCTAGAAAAAGAAATTTTCCGTTTTCCTGCACATTATATTCACATTTCTGGTACCAAATGACGTGTCCAAGGAGCGAACCCCAAACACCTGAACAGGAGGAAGAATGTCTAAGCCACGTGCCTGCTTATTGAATTGGATTACCTAACGTTAATAGCTATAGGCAAACACAGCAACATACAAATATACTGTATATGAATCAAAATTTATTGAGTGAGCAACATTCTTGAACTACGGAACGCGGAATAAATAACAAAATTTAAGATTAGGCTATTATTTGTAATATTTATGTCACCGTAAGATTGTAAAAACCGTTAGATTATAATATAATTCGCAAAATTGTAAACTGTCGAAAGATTACAATATAACGCATTATTTTTCGGTAGATTGTAATCTGTTAGGTATATTAACCCAATAGAACCTAAATGCCTGGCACTACCTGGTTATTTATGACGAACCCTAACCTAACCTACAAGAAAGAGACAAAAAAACGTAAATACGAGTAGGTACAATGAATATTTCAAAAATTGACACTTAGAACATTGAACGGTTCACAATCTTTCGACAGTTTACAATCTATCGGAAAAAAGCGTTAGATTACAATCTTACGGTGGCATTTATATGAGAGAAACTGGTGACTTGTACATGCTTAGTATGTATAACTTGTTGGATGTATGTTTGTTACTCAATCACGCCAGAAAGGCTGAATGGATCTTGGTGAAATGTGGCACAGAGATAGATTATAGTCTGGAATAGCACATAGGCTACTTTTTACTCAGGCGGGAAACACAAAATCTCAATCCACAGGACGAAGTCACGGGTATCAGCTAGTTTTATCATAAAAGTTAAATAAAATATATTCAAAATTCTTTTCACGCTAACTATTTTATTGAACATAAAATTCACTTTAACGTGTTTACTGCAAGAACATACATCCATCCATCCATCCATACTTTCGCATTTATAATATTAGTATAGATTCATACTAAAAGTGCATTTCAATACCTTATTAAATCTATCCATACTAATATTATAAATGCGGAAGTGTGTCTGTCTGTCTGTCTGTCTGTCTGCTACGCTTTCACGGCCCATCTGTTCAACCGATTTTGATGAAATTTGGTACAGGGATAGGTTGTATCCCAGGGAAGGACATAGGCTACTTTTTATCCCGGAAAATTAAAGAGTTCTCGCGGGAATCAAAAAATTATCTCTTCAACCGATTTTGAGGAAATTTGGTATAGGGATAGGTTGTATCCCGGGGAAGGACATGGGCTACTTTTTATCCCGGAAAATTCAAGAGTTCCCGCGGGAATCAAAAAAACTTAATCCACGCGGACGAAGTCGCGGGAATCATCTAGCATTTTATAAAACATTTCCCATTTACATAAGTACCTACTTGTAATAGAGAACGGGCAAATTTTATCGCGGCATTTTCCAGCGCCACATCGTCATTTTATGCCAACGTCTTCGGTCGGATCGTAGCTACTAGGAAAGTAATTTTCTTTTATGCAACATTATTGTAAAGCTATATACGAGTAAGTTTGAGGGACTAAGCCCCGATATGGGTTAATCCTTATGAAAGTGTTCCTATTTATTTGGTTACCTTAAGGATATAACCTCATCTCTACCGGCAGTAAAAGGGTAACATAAATGAATAATATATTATGTAAAATACGTTACTTACTATTATATTTTGAAGTAGTTATTTCTATTCATTGGTTCTTACTCCTTACCAACGTTTAAGTTTTTAATTGGTTTATAACATATATGTCACCGTTAGATTGTGAAAACCGTCAGATTGCAATCTAACGCTTTTTATCTCGATAGATTGTAAACTGTCAACAGATTATGAACCGTTCAATGTTCTGTGTGTCAATTTTTGAAATATTCATTGTATTTACGTTTAATTGTAAGCAGTTGTTACGGTTCCCAATCTTTCGACAATTTATCGAGATAAAAAGTGTTAGATTGCAATCTGACGGTTTTCACAATCTTACGATGACATATACATTATACATACACGTTGAATATATAATAACCGTAGTATGTACCTTTAACGGCCGGTTTCTGAATTGAGAATTTCATGTTGAGTCTGTCTCAAAGACTACTTAAGGACTAATTAAGCAAATTTTTGTTTCTGAATGATATTGGGCCGGTTTCTGAATTAAGCATTCAAGCAAAAACAGCAAGCTCCAACTCTCGCCGCGTCCACACGCTTGGCACTTGCCGCAAACTCCAAACCTCTACAAACGTTTGGCTTGATTTTGGGAATCAAACTCCGCCATCCACACGCTTGCGAGCGAGTTAGTATGTTCTGAACAGGCAAGCATGACGGACATCGAGCTTGTGTCGGCTTTTACATTCGGCTTAAGTTATTTTTATTATAAAAAGAAGAAACTAAGTGAAAGGAAACGAAAAATACGACAAAGAAGATGGTGGATGTTAAAAATTTATAGAAACCGTACCAGGAAGTTAAGGACTCCTTATCTGGACCAGTTACTCATTTTTTACACACGTCACACACGCGTCTGTTCGCCGCCAGTGCACGAACGAGACTGAGGTCCGCGCAAACGTGTGGACTCGTCGCAAGCGCTTACGGCAAATTCCCTTTGTTTGTGAACAAAAAACCGACACTCGCCAGATCGGCTACAAGCGCTTGCAAACCTACACAAACCAAGCCAAACACTCTATCCACACGTTTGAATTTGTGATGGCTTGTTGAGGTTTGGCAAGCGTGTGGACGCGGCATTTACACAATATCAATTCAGAAACAAAAAATTTCTTAATTTTCTAAATTAATAGTCTGTCTCAAATATACCTAAACTATCATTAAATTGATACGGTGTTAGTAAACTTTTAGGTACTAACCTGTGTCGTAGGTTCAAGTTTAGCACTAAATTTTACTGGTTCTTCAGCCGTATAGAGCATTCTTCGTGCGAGCCGGGCGAAGGTGCACCTGAACTGGCGGCTCATGCTGCAATACAGGACGAAGTTCACTGAAGACGTGAACAGTGCCAGTACGTCCATCAAATCACCTGACAAAGAACGACAAAATTTTAACTTTGAAAGTGTTATTTCATTTAGCTTTTGGACGTGTAGGCCCGAGGTCTATACATCGAAAAAGTTTCTATGCCATTTCGAGATAGCACGATTTTTTATTGCATCAATGAGCAAGAAAATTCATCCTTGTGAGCACAAGGATGAATTTTCATGTCTAGGTTCTGTTAATTTCTAAATTATTGCCGATAAGTCTAAGGTACGTTATTAGTAATTATTATAGTGTTAGTTTTTTTAGGGTGCTATAATGAGCCTACTTTTGTCAAGAAAACAAAAAAAAAAATTATGAAAGAAAGTTGAATTTTAATGGAACTACTATTCATTCCTGACCAATTAGCCACATCATTCACTTTTTTTAAGATTCACTTTCTTAGTAACACCCGAAGACCTGTTAGAGTTTTGTCCGGACAGTCTGTCTTAGTTTCACAGCCATTCTTAAAATTGCATTCCTACATAATTGCTGTACAATTGAAAAGAACGGTTATTTTAACGCAGTAAGAAGGTATTCTAAAATTTTAAAAAATAAATCATCCTTCCAAAGAAAAGAGAGAATTGAAAAAAAATATCGGATTTTCCCTCGAGTGATACCTCGTTGATCGGTATTTTACAATCATTATGAGTATTCTTATGCAGCTTATGGAATATTAGCGTAGAAATAAAGACCCTAAGTTATTAGCAACTGCTAACGGTAATATTGAGCTTGACTACGGAACTTATGCGTGTTCTATTAATATTGACACGTTTTGAATCATATGGGAATTAAAAAACGAACCGATAATCGAATTACCTACATAAAGTAGGTAGTTAAACTTTACAACTTTAGCCCATCATTTTCGCTTGTTTTCTTCATCAGTAGCGCATTTAACGCAGATGTTTTGAATGAACCGAATTTACTCAGCAAAGTAAGAAAAGCTGTATAAAATATTAAATAGACTGCTACGACCTACTGGCCCATCTTATCATCTGCGTAAAAGGTTTCAAATTTTCAAAACACTCAGTTACGCGAATATAAACCGTTCGTGAAAATAACCTCTTTTAATATTTTACTTTTTTGGATATTTGATCCACAAAGCTTCCCTTTGTGGTTAAAATATCAAAAAAAAGTTGAAACGTGAGCATAGTAATACATTATTATTATACTAGTTTCGACTTTTAATATATAACCGGACACAGATTAGGTTCCTAAGGGCGAAAACATCTATGGGCAGGCCGGACAATTGGACCGCGTGATAGGCTTGCGTCGTATGGAATGTCGTTCTGTGGCGCTAGTCTGTGCAGCTAGCTCCATATAAAAATGCCCGAATGCGTTTTATGTCAGCCAGACAAATATTCGTGGTGTTTTGCGTTTCGTGAATGTAAGAGACTGAGACGTTTTAATGTGATTATTAAATACGTATAAATAAATTTCAAAGCATCAAAATCTTCTAAAATGCTCTTTCCGACCTGGCGCGGCAATAAAGTTTTGAGTTATTGACGTAGCGTAAGTGAAAATGAAATGAAAATATTTATTTAACATAACAGCTGTAAAGTAAAGTTATTACATAGTTTATAGTACATTACATCGCGAGACCGGGAAGTACGCGTTTTCTGGTCGAGTGTTTGTAAGGCTATATACGAGACCAGAAATGCTCTCCCGGTCGAGGTGTGTAGGTATAGTGCTTTTCTAAAAAATGAAACAAGTGACTTTTCTTGGGATTTCGGCGGAATGAAATTATTTTTAACTAATTCGGCCTCCGCTCTCAGAAAAGGAGGCGTACCATCTAAATCCATAAAATCCTCACTCGAACTCATTTTTTTGTCACTTTTAATTAATAAATTATAACGATTAGGTATGTAGTTAATTCCCGCCTTTCAATATTATGAAGATAAAAAATAAATATTATACTTTTAATTTTTTTTTGCGCTGTGAGTGCTGAACGCGTAATACGGTAGAGTTCCAAATTTAAACTATTTAGGCGAAAGAACATTATAACAAGTTACAAGATATTCAGGAAGAAAGATTCCAAATTCAAACTTATGATATGTAATGAAAATACATACATTCTTTACTGGCCTAGGCCGGGAAGTTTAACTTTCGAACTCATTTACAGGGTATGAAATGTGCACATTTCATATCATTTTTTAGAAAAATACTTATACATTTTTACAGGCCAATAGTTGGCCTTTATATATTAGAGAAAATATTTGAATTTGAATTATATAAATATGATAAAGGCTGTCCAGCGGTTCCCAATTTAATCACATTAAGCCTAAAAGCATTAGCACTTTCAATTATTGCCTCCAGTCTATTGTTAATTTGAATTAGATGGGTTTGAATAGTAAGGTAAATCAATAAACAGTTACCTGTGTACACAAAATGTATTTATTCCAGTTTACACTGACAATAATAGCATTGTATACCATGTCCACGTGTAGCTAGGTAACCAATCTTGGTAAATCTACCTACCAGCCTAGTGTGGTATTGTATCTAAAAGTATAATTCAAACTAATCTAATTCTGATGAAATTAGGTAGTTAGAGAGATGATTCGGGGATGATTATTATTATCCCAGAAAATAAACGCCAAAAATTCAAATTCGTTATTCTAAAATATTATTTTCATTAAAACAATAAATTGAGCAAACCCCCAAAAAACAAATCATCATAGTATCTTCTAGTAAAATTATCTATATATATAAAATTCAACGTCCTGACTGACTGAGTGACTGACTGACTTATATATATCAACGCACAGCCTAAACCACTGGTCCTACAGACATGAAATTTGGAGAATGTGGCCTTTGTGAAGACTAGGTATCCACTAAGAAAGGGTTTTCGAAATTCCACCCCCAAAATAGGGGTTGAAAGTTTGTATGAAAGTCCGTCGTTTGTCAAGTTATAGCCATGAAACTTAGTATATGAGCTGCGGGTTGAAAATGAAGAACGACGTATTTCACAGTTTTTAAAAATTCGACGCCCAAAGGGGTGAATTAGGGGATGAAAGTTGGTATGAAAGGCCTTCATTTCTCAAAATATTTTCCAAGTTATATCAACGAAACTTGGCATTATGGCTTTCGGTAAAAATTAAAGAAGAACGTTTGTCACAGTTTTTCAAAATTCTACCCCCAAAGGGGTAAAATAGGGGTTAAAAGTTTGTATGACAGTCCGTCGTTTTTCAAGCTGCTGTAGCCATGAAACTTGGTATTTGGTAAACTAATGATGAAATACGGATTTTACAGTTTTTGAATTGTCTATCCCCAAGGACGTCAAATAGAGAGTTTATCCTTCAACCACACCGCAACAGAGCAACGGATCGACGTGATTTTTTGCATAGGCAAAATTGGGTACTTGGAGAGTGACACAGGCAAATTTTAGGCCGGAAAAGTGGAAAAGGCGAGCCTGTGGGAATTAAAAAACTTAAGCCATGCGAACGAAGTCGCGGGCGTCCTCTATTTAGTATATATGGGTAAATCATGCGGTAGCATTCAATATAGCATTCAGGGATTATCAACAGACGAATTGGCATTTCGCCATTTTGCTCCTTACTTCTGTGTTTGGTGGTTTTTTTAAACCAGCCAAAAGTTAAGAGTGGATTGGATTGGCGAGATTTGAAATTTATATCAGCCCATTCAATTTAGGAGATTTTAGCCAAAAAATTTAAGTTCCGTTCCAGAAATTAGTAAGTAGGTAAGTACTTACCGCGGAACTTAGTAAGTACTTATTAAATACCACTTAAGAAAAGTGGATAATTTTCTATTTCACGAGGCTAAAAATACTGAAGTATGTCTTCTTAGAAGTACTGAGTCAATCAAGAGACAAACCGTTTAACTGGCTTATCTTCCTCTGCAAACTCGGGATCAAAGGAAGATTCCTCGGTAAGTGTATCTACAAATACTCTTGTAACATAACTCTATATTATGTACTTAGACGTAATCTTGTTCATAAGCATGCCATCCTACCTATATAAGTAGGTTGTTACAGGTGTTAGTACGGGATCAGTGTCTGGCTAGTACGTAGGTACTCCCTGTTGAAAATCTATACTAATATTATAAATGCGAAAGTTTGGATGGATGTATGAATGGATGGATGGATGGATGGATGGATGGATGTTTGTTAGTCAATCACGCCAGAATGGCTGCACGGATCTGGATGAAATTTGGCACAGAGATAGATTATAATCTGGAATATCACATAGGCATTTTATATCGGATAATTAATATTCCCGCGGAACCGAAAAACCTCAATCCACGCGGACGAAGTCGCGGGCATCAGCTAGTACATATATTAATAAACTTTCATATAATTTCGATTATATATGGTCGAGGAACTTCGGAACAAAAAGCCTCTGTCAAAAAGTACGCTAAAAATCTGTCAAATGGAGCTACACAAAGTAACGTGACAGGACGAACTGTGATTCCCGTTACGATGCCGATGTTTCGCGCGTATGTTGTCCTGTCCATAGTGTGCTTTCGCCCTAAATGGACAAGCTTGATCAAATTCGAATGTTATTATATTATTATAATCACTTTAGCAATTATGTACTTAATATGCAAATATTTTGGTTGATGTACTCACTGATATTCTAATTAACTTATTAATTTAATAGCATAATTTATTGCTGGTAAAGTTAACGGCAATTGGAATATTAATTAGTAGGTTAATAAGTAAGTATTACATCATATTATGCGACTAATTAACATTAATTATAAAATACTATCACTTTCCGATAATTGTTGACTAAGTGTGTTGTAACAAAAACCGTTGTAATTATTATTATAATCATATTTTATAGTTTTGTGTTAAAAACAGTTTAAGAAAATGTCGCTCGATCAAAAACTATTAGCTTATATCATCAGCTGAAAAATAATAGGGGTTAAAGTATGAAATTGCCGTTTTATTATAATAGGTACTTCGAATTGACATAGAACCTTCATGGTTTGAGATTTTTGAGTGAAACCTTTTTCACATGGTAGGTACCTATGTAGTTAGTTCTTCTTTTAAAAAATGTGCAACATTCGATTATAGATATTCAGTTGTTGATGAAAGATGAAAGTTGAAAGATGGATAATTCGAAAATTCGAGTGATTTAAAAACGCAATGGCTGACCCCAGGTCAAACGCCGCAACAGTGTCCTAAATCACTGCTTACCAATAAAAACCGGCCAAGTGCGAGTCGGACTCGCGCACCGAGGGTTCCGTACACACCTGTAGTAAGTTTTAAATTATTAAAAATATTTTTATTTTAAATATTTGAGTTGATTGAATAAAAGGTAAATTGCGATTTACGATTTATGACGTATTTTAAAAAAACTACTTACTAGATCTCGTTCAAACCAATTTTTGGTGGAAGTTTGCATGGTAATGTACATCATATATTTTTTTTAGTTTTATCATTCTCTTATTTTAGAAGTTACAGGGGGAGGGACACACATTTTACCACTTTGGAAGTGTCTCTCCCGCAAACTATTCAGTTTAGAAAAAAATGATATTACAAACCTCAATATCATTTTTGAAGACCTATCCATAGAAACCCCACCCCACACGTTTGGGTTACATGAAAAAAAAATTTTGAGTTTCAGTTCTAAGTATGGGGAACCCCCAAAATGTATTGTTTTTTTTCTATTTTTGTAAGAAAATCTTAATGCGGTTCACAGAATACATCTACTTACCGAGTTTCAACAGTATAGTTCTTATAGTTTCGGAAAAAAGTGGCTGTGACATACGGACGGACAGACAGACAGACATGACGAATCTATAAGGGTTCCGTTTTTGCCAAATTTGGCTACGGAACCCTAAAAAGGTAATGGTAACTGTTTGGTGGTCTCAGCATGGTGTTATTCACTATAGCTTTCTCCGATCTGGTCAAGCATTAACGGCCTGATGTCTACTGTGCCGAACTCCGAACAATGATAGCAAAACTAGCAGTGAAACAGACCCGACTCATGAATCGATCTTCACCATTACTGCTCCATGATAACACGAGACCTTATACAGGACGAAAAACCGTTTTAACTCTACAGTTATGGGTATGACGCTAGATACAAAGCTTCGATGGAAAGCTCATGTTAAAAAGAAACGCGAGGAGTTGGAATTACGTTACAAAAAAATGTACTGGCTGCTTGGAAGGCATTCAACGCTTTCATTACATAACAAACTCATGCTATACAAGCAAGTTCTGATGCCTGTATGGACGTATGGTATACAACTCTGGGGGTGTACTAAACCGAGCAATGTCCAAGTAATACAGAGATTCCAGAACAAAGTACTCGGGGAAATAGCCAATGCACCCTGGTACGTAAGAAATCACGATCTCCACAGGGACCTAAATATAGAGTTCGTAGCCAAAATCATCCAAAAATACGCAGAAGCTCACCAACATCGACTTCGTCAACATGTCAATCTGGAGGCTATAAAGCTTTTAGATAACATGAACATCAAAAGAAGACTTAAAAGAACGAAACCATTCGAATTAGTGTAAAAAGTGTATAAGTGCTGTGTCAGTGAATCAGTGCTTGTGCTACTTATCTAGGTCACAAAAACGTAGTGAACACTAAGTATATTAGAACAAACTAAGGACAGTTAATGAACTGTAAATTAGATGTAGAAATTAATTTTATGTAGAAGTTTAAGTTAAATTAATATTACTTATTAGCCCACAGGCTAGATGGTAGTAGATAATAAAGTTGCCATTATAAAATTGTAATGGAACTTTATGGCAAGGAAAAAAAAAAAAACTCTACAGTAACTGCAATTAGAAACCATTCGTCATCCTCCGTATTCGCCAGACCTTGCTCCAACGGACTACCATTTTTTTCGTGATTTGGACAATTTTCTACGTGATAAAAAGTTTTCTTCTCAGGAGGCAGTACAAAATGCTTTCACCTCAGAATACAGTTGTTCTGTATTCTGAGGCTTTCACATAGTTTGTCGAATCTAGATCACCAGAGTTCTATCAGGGTAAGCAACTACTATGGTGATCGAACCCTCCAAAAACGCATCCCATATTTGTTAAACAGCTTGCCAGCCTACTTAAGAACAGAGAAAAGAACATCTAGATTTAAAATATTATTAAGAAAGTACCTACTAGAAACATTACCTGCATAACTATTATTATGTAAGTATTTAGTATTGTATAGTATTAAGAAGTAAGCATTAAGTAATTATTATGTATAGTATTTAGTATTAAATATAGAAACTGAGACTGTATTCCTACAGTCAAACTGTGAAAACAGTTTTGTAGGATTTAAGTTACTTTGTAAGTTAATTATTGTTAACATGTTTAAGAAATAAAAATAAATAAAATAATAATAAATAATATCGCAAAGGCATAAATGGCATTAGATGGCAGCGATGTATAGATAATAATGGTAATTATTTTGATTAAATAAATATGTTAAATTTAAAAAAAAACGTTTATTCATCCGTGAGTTTTAAAGTTTTTGAAAAAAACTCGTTGGAAAGCTTTGATTTTCCAGGATAATAATAAACCTTCTCTGAGATGCATCCTATCACTATAAAAAGCTCCATACCAAAATCAGTCAAAAGTTATAAATGAGCGTGATAGCGTAGCAAACACACTTTCCCATTTATAATATCTATTAGTATAGATTAATAAGTACGTTATAAATTAAGTATAATAGTAGATTTTTATTAAATATTTTGGACTAGCTGATGCCCGCGACTTCATCCGCGTGGTTTAAGTTTTTTTTATTTCCGCGGGAACTCTTTAATTTTCCGGGTTGTTAGCCTATATCACTCTCCAGGTACTCAACTATACCCATGCCAAAAATCACTTCGTTCCATTGCTGCGTTTCGGCGTCATTGAAACACAAACCAACAAACAAACACACTTTCGCATTTCTAATATTAGTATGATTATCATTTCAAAGAGGGACAGACTCATCTCTAGCGAGGTTACCTTATAGCTAGATTAATTAATTAATGATATCATCAAATCTTTATTGCCATTGCCAGTACATTCTTAAATTGGTGATTTGCGTTTTTGTTGCGACGCTTTACGAGCCTGTCTTGCCATTAGGTTTTTATTGACGTCGTAAGGATGGGCACATAGGCACAACAATACGACAGTGGCCTAGTTAGTTGAGAATTTTAGACAAATCCCCAATAAGTTATACCCTCTCTCAGTTAAGTTCATTTAGCGTTGACTTTCAGTGCGGTCCCTAAAACTTTTGACGACCGCTCTGACGCAGAAAATGTGAGGGCTGAAACATAATACGTTTGGTCTATTTTTTGTTTGTTTTCATATCTATTTGTTCAATTTTACAAGCAAAGAATCCATTTGTTCAATTTTTTTTAAGTAGGTAGGTATGTAATCTTTCACAAAAACGGCTAAAAATTTCTACTTTCAGTGCGGTCCCTAAAACTTTTGACGACCGCTCTGACGCAGAAAATGTGAGGGCTGAAACATAATACGTTTGGTCTATTTTTTGTTTGTTTTCATATCTATTTGTTCAATTTTACAAGCAAAGAATCCATTTGTTCAATTTTTTTTAAGTAGGTAGGTATGTAATCTTTCACAAAAACGGCTAAAAATTTCTATCTCTTTTTTATAAAATCCCGATTTCTATGGACGCAGTCTAGACGTAGGGATGGAAAATTACCCTTTTTATTAATATTATTATTATGATGCTATTTATGAATTAATCCTAGAGCAACATCTGCTTAGATCTAGATGTATCGAAAAACGTGCGTAATTTTAGGTATTGGGTGGGTTTGATTAGGATTCCGTAGCCATAAAGGTAACCAAGGGTAAAACCATGAAAACACAGCCCTTGTAATATAATTTAGCTGTTGGTCTGTCTATCTGTCGCGGACGGTCTGTAGCTCGTAGACGAAATCAGGCATAGATCTGAATGTTTATTTTCTAATATAATATATATAATTATTTCAAGAAGTCGAAACAAGGGCAATTGACATTGTTTAGATGTCAGTGAGTAACGCCTGGTTTCTGAATTGAGAATTTCATGTTGAGTCTGTCTCAAAGACTACTTAAGGACTAATTAAGCAAATTTTTGTTTCTGAATTGATATTTATCCGGTTTCCGAATTAAGCATTAAGGTCTTTGCCGTTAGGGTGGTAAGTCTAACGGTCTAAGCCTCCCGCCAGACCAGACCCGAGAAAATTCAGAAATTACAAATTCCCAGATTAACCCTGCCGGGGATCGAACCTGGGGGGCCCAAGTTAAGACATCTGCGCTGACCACTGCGCCAGGGAGGTCGTCAACATCTATAAATATGCACTGAATTCTTACCAAACATACTGTAGCAGTTTTTGAAGAAGTCTGGGGCTAATGCACTTGCGAGGCCCAGGAGACCTTGTGGTACTTCCGTGGAAAGAAAGAGACCAAGGACGGCTAGCAGCATTCGAGTCGTCCGGTCCGTTCGGCTGGTCCGACGAGCCGACGCCGCCTCAGCCAAACACTGCTTCTCGGGCTGTAAACATAGAACCATTAGCCAAATAGAAAGTTTGTGTAAACATCAAACAACAAAGTTTGACTATGTGTACGAACTTTTAATTAATACTAATATGAACATAGTTCGGTAGTACAGTAATGTTTAGAATGTAAGTATCTACTTGATAAATAAACTATGTTTTTCTCAATATGAGGAAATTCCATGAAGTTTGTTTTATAACTCGATAAATGTTTACAAATTATCCTCCCGAGGCGTTTCGCTACTTTGTCTACACACGTAATAGTACTTTGGATGTGGAAAGCTCTTCCGGCGTCAGTGCTTCCTGGAAATTCAGGATATATTAGCTCACAGGCGCAAAGTGGAGTTTCGAAAATGTTTCAAACTAAATATAGTAACTTATACCGTCCAACTTCAGTACGAGTACATAATCTGAATAATCGATCCGAAAAATCGGAATTGATCTATTGAGCTAACCAAAACTAGATACTTAGAATTAAAAAAATATAATAAAATTAACCATAATTATTTTTCAAACTCAGGTAAAAAGCTTCCACTGATCCTCTCTCTAGAGACCAGCTTTCACTCAATTTTATTATTTATTACATTGTCGTTACGAGCTAAAATTATACAAAGCTGAACTAACAAAGCTTAGTTATACCTAATGGAAGTTTCTCTTTGATCTTAAGTAGTTTAACGTCGTTGTTTCTATGTCGTTGTGTATATGTGTCTATATATATTTTTTTAATATAAATAGACATACACAAATTGATTTTAATTTAGTTTTTAATTTAGAATTTAATGTTACTATATACAAATACCTAATTTTATATAATGTGACTTACAGCATTAAATATAACTAAAATAACTGATACAAATATATTTTTTAAATGTACAAATGTCTTTGCCAATACATTATACATGAGATTTTGTATGCTGCCTATTTCCTATTTACAATTCAAGTTTGAACACCAAAGCGCATGAGAAATTTGTATATATGCGCCCTTTGAATAGCCCCGTATTGTAGTCATGAGCGAACACAGAAAATGGAAGCTACTACTAATCTACCGCTAAACCTAATTTGACCAACTTCGAACCACAATAGAAATTATTTTTCGTTGAAAGACTCAATATTATTTTTTTAATTTTTAGACTATATACGTAGTGCTTGGCTGCAATTTAACTAGCTGGCAAGCGGTGATGATGCCATGGAGCGCGCTTGAATAAAAACCGGCCAAGTGCGAGTCGGACTCGCGCACCGAGGGTTCCGTACAAACATGTAGTAAATTTTAAATTATTATAAAAACTACTTACTAGATCTCGTTCAAACCAATTTTCGGTGGAAGTTTGCATGGTAATGTACATCATATATTTTTTTTAGTTTTATCATTCTCTTATTTTAGAAGTTACAGGGGGGGGGGGGGGGGGACACACATTTTACCATTTTGGAAGTGTCTCTCGCGCAAACTATTCAGTTTAGAAAAAAATGATATTACAAACCTCAATATCATTTTTGAAGACCTATCCATAGATACCCCACACGTATAGGTTAGATGAAAAAAAAATTTTTGAGTTTCAGTTCTAAGTATGGGGAACCCCAAAATTTATTGTTTTTTTTTATTTTTGTAAGAAAATCTTAATGCGGTTCACAGAATACATCTACTTGCCAAGTTTCAACAGTATAGTTCTTATATTTTCGGAAAAAAGTGGCTGTGACATACGGACGGACAGACAGACAGACAGACATGACGAATCTTTAAGGGTTCCGTTTTTGCCAAATTTACGCTACGGAACCCTAATGAAGGAGATGCCTCTTCATTATATTTTATCTTCGTTATATTCATAATCCATCCTTATTTTGTACAACACTCGAGACCATAACAAATAGGTAGGCAGGACCCCAACAATACAAATTGATAATAATTAGGTACACTAGTTTAAGCCCTACAACCAAATATTTTAATGAAAACAAATCTCTTAAATATCTTATACAAGCTGATGCCGGCGACTTCTTACGCGTGGATTGAGGTTTTTAGTTCCCACGGGAACTCTTTATTTTTCCGGGATATAAAGTAGCATATTATGTGTTATATATGTCATCGTAAAATTGTAAAAACCGTAAGATTATAATCTAACTAGCGAAATTGTAAACTGTCGAAAGATTACAATTTAACGCATAATTTTTCGGTAGATTGTAATTTTTCCGGTATATTAACCCGGAACCCTACCCTAACCTACAAGAAAGAGACAAGAAATCGTAAATAAATTTCAAAAATTGATACTCAGAACATTGAACGGTTCACAATCTTTCGACAGTTTACAATCTATCGAGATAAAAAGCGTTAGATTACAATGTAACGCTTTATACAATTTAACGGTGACTTAAATAATTAATCCATCTTTGTGTCAAATTTCA
Source organism: Erebia epiphron (assembly GCA_963932025.1). NCBI lineage: Eukaryota > Metazoa > Arthropoda > Insecta > Lepidoptera > Nymphalidae > Erebia > Erebia epiphron. The sequence continues at coordinate 35,258,258 of OZ009948.1, read as the reverse complement.
TCCAGATCCGTTCCGCCGTTTTGGCGTGATTGAGTAGTTAACAAACATCCATCTAATCCAAATTTTCGCATTTATAATAATAGGTAGTATAAATAGATCATAAATAGTCCCTTCCCTAGTCCCCACCCATATTCATATATGGCACACTAGCTGATGCCCGCGAATACGTCCGCGTGAATTGAGATTTTTTGGTTCCCGCGGGAACTCCTTAATTTTCCGGGATTAGCCTATGTGTTATTCCAGACTATAATCTCTTTGCCAAATTTCATCCAAATCCATTCAGCCGTTCGGGCGTGATTGAGTAACAAACATCCATCCATACATCCATACATCCATCTATCCAAACATTCGCATTTATAATATTTATTTGATTGATTGATTTGATATTTGATGATTATTTGATTTGATAATATTTATTTGATTACTAGATGATTCCCGCGACTTCGTTCGCGTGGATTAAGGTTTTTTCATTCCCGCGGGAACTCCTTTATTTTCCGGGATAAAAAGTAGCCTATGTCCTTCCCCGAGATACATCCTACCCCTTTACCAAATTTCATCAAAATCGGTTGAACAGATGGGCCGTGAAAGCGTAGCAGACAAACAGACAGACAGACAGACAGACAGACAGACAGACATACAGACAGACAGACACACTTTCGCATTTATAATATTATATAGTATGGTTATGGATATTAGTATGGATTTGATTCCAGGTTATTTGCCTTCTATTTATTTGATGTCTAGATACTTTATCAAAATATGGTTACTAATATATTATACAAGGACCTGAAGTTAATGAAGCGAATTCTAAACGGCGATATTGAGGTGTCGTATAATTCTCGGCTGTATTAATGCTTGGATGGATGGGAGATTGTATTATTATATCCGTATCCCGTATCGTGAATTATAATTAAAGTAGAGACGTGTCTGATGAGGGATTGGATTATATAGATGTTGCGTATGTTGAAATATTAATTAATATTATGCTATTAGGTATTTACATGGTAGATATTGGTATTTGGTACCTTGGTTTTATTAAGTTACATAATATATTAAGTAAGTAGGTACATAATAAAACTTTAACTGGACGTTTCCTTTACATTATACATACCTACAATACCTAGCAGTTAATGGAACCATTGCATATCTATAATAGTGATTGTTAAAACACACCAAGTAGTATAGTCTGTATTTAACACACGACTCCAAAGGCGAAGATGTAAACTTTAGCTAGTCTAAATCCATACTAGGTACTTTTTATTCCGAAAAATTAAGGAGTTCTCCCGGGAATTAAAAACACTAAGTTCACGCAGACGAAGTCGCGGGCATCGTCTTGTAATAGTTATTAATAAAATAAATAATATAAGTATGGGCCGGATGTTTTAAATAATTTATTCAAAGCCCACCATTTGAGTTTTTCATAATAAAGTAATTATTCTATGAACCCCAGGCTATACTGTTAATGACGTCTCAACGACAAGCTTTTCGGCAGACTGAAAGAATAAATTTGCATAATAACTTTCTTTTTTTAATACCAAAAAATTTCGTAATACTTTTAATCAAAGCAGGTACTTTATAATGTCAAATCTAAAAAAAAACTTGTCTGTAACGCTGTAAACTTAAAGGTTATGATTATACGTATCGAGACGTATCTTGGAACTAGGAATCTGCTTATGATACGTACCATAGAAGTTTGTTAAACGAGGTGGAAAGTAACCCAATATACACACCCGAGGTATTAGTATGCACGCACAGTAAGTATGCACGACCCCCGAGCGTAGCGAGATACGGCATACATAGTCTGATACGGTTTGATTTTGGAGTTTATTGGAGTTTACTCCTTAAGAATCGATTTTCATATATAAGGCGCCCGGTATGAGAAAAATATGAGAGGTAAAATCTACTGATGAATGACCTCGTTACTTTTTTGGTGGTGGTAAAGATGCGCACCTTTCTAATTTGGTTGTGACGTAAGAGTGAGACGTACATAGTGTATGCTGCAAGGCGACTATACCTATATGTTATTGGGCTTGTTTGTTTCTATCAGTGTCAATGTACTTATATTGCTGTTTTTGTTATGCATATCAATATAGCTATTTATGCAACTGTATCGTAATGAGGGTCATTTTAATTCGAGTGCTGTTTTTTGATACGAGGCTTGCCGAGTATCAAAATAGGATAGTACGAGTAAACTCCAGTCGTGCGTCGGAGCTGACACACACAATTTTTTTACCGCTCTCCTATGAGAGTGGAGGCCTGTGCCCAGCAGTGGGACGTTAATAGGCTGTAGTGATGATGTGATGATGATGATACTTCTGAGTATATACCTACTTCTTTTCATATGGATTATGAGGTGAATAAATAAAGTAAAAAAATATTACTAGAATATGAGGCATTGACAAACCCATCTTTAACACCATTACTTAAATACGAACCAGGACATACACACACTCCACCACCGTTTATCCCCGGATTAGGTAGAACATTATTTTGTGGTGGAAAAAATATTTAATTTATGTAGGTACTTACCTCGTTGGGGCCAATTATGGACCGCTTGAGTAGTTTTTGCCTCCTTCTTTCCGTCGTAGTTAGCTTAGATATCAAACACGTACTTAGCACTGATAATGCTATACTTGGCACTAGTTTCAAAATAACACTATAAATCCACATAATTGCAGTAACTAACTCTTTATTTTTAGACATTTCTAACACATAAACGGTCCGGTTGTGAGGTAGTGACAAGTCCTCTGCGAATTCAGAATTGTTATGTAGAGTCACTTCATTCGGCACTATATTCATCGCGAAATAAATTGGTAGGCACAGAAAGGGACATATTACATAGGCGCTTACAATAGCCAGGGTCGTGTTTTTCTTGCTACACCATGTCCGATTCTTCTGCGGGAAAGCTATAGCGATATATCGCCACACGGCCAAAGTCACTGCTAACCAGATTGATATTGTATGAAACGTTTGACTGAAGATTGAATGGAAATAGACGAAAACTGCCCAAGCGTAAGTATTCTTGTTTACTTGAGGGCCAATTTTAATGTTCATATGCAAGGCATACGGTATATATTCCAACATAACGAGAAGATCGGCAACGGCGAGACCGGTAAGAATTGAATTTGTGGAAGTAGCCATTTCTCGGCGGCTGAGTACGGCGATGTTGATTGAGTTTGTGGCGGACCCGATGATACATATCACTATAGCAATGTACCCATGTAGCCTACTATATGCTTTATTAAAATTAGTGGCCCCGGGGACGCAATTTGCATCGGTCACGTTTGCCATGCTCGGTATCTTCTCACAGATTTACATTTAGACATCGGTATTGTGATATTGTTATCTGCCTTGTCTTGTCTTCATTCAAATCTCTGGTCTTCATCGTGAACATCTGTAACAAAAAATATTATCAAATCTATATATATAAAAATCAATTGCTGTTCGTTTATCTCGCTAAAACTCGCGAACGGCTGGGCCGATTTAGCTGATTTTGGTTTTGAAATGTTTGTAGTAGTCCAGGGAAGGTTTAAACGGTGAGAAAATATGGAAAAATTGCGAGGAAGATAGGTCAAGACAACGTCTGCCGGGCCCACTAGTATCAAATATTTATTACAATATAAAAATCAATTGCTGTTCGTTTGTCTCACTAAAACTCGAGAACGGCTGGGCCGATTTAGCTGATTTTGGTTTTGAAATGTTTGTAGTAGTCCAGGGAAGGTTTAAACGGTGAGAAAATATGGAAAAATTGCGAGGAAGATAGGGCAAGACAACGTCTGCCGGGCCCACTAGTATCAAATATTTATTACAATATAAAAATCAATTGCTGTTCGTTTGTCTCGCTAAAACTCGAGAACGGCTGGGCCGATTTAGCTGAATTTGGTTTTGAAATGTTTGTAGTAGTCCAGGGAAGGTTTAAACGGTGAGAAAATATGGAAAAATTGCGAGGAAGATAGGGCAAGACAACGTCTGCCGGGCCCGCTAGTATCAAATATTGATTACAATATGTTCGCTGATCTACGTGGTAATACATAATAGAGTACTGTGGCGGTAACCAGTCTACATTGCGTCATGAATTCATGACTCATGACGTTCGTACACACATTTAAAGTAAAAGGATAATAATATGAAAATAACCGTGGATCTAGCAAGGGTACATTGTGACCAGGGTGTCATCGTAAAGGTATTTTTGACCCATCCAAAGACTGGACGGCTTATTTTTCTATTCCATTCTATTGTATTTAAATAGAAATTTATTTACGTCACGTTCTATTTTCGATAAAAAAATATAGCACGAAGCGATTTGATTCAACGTTTCTGAGTATATAGAAGTTCGAACGCCCTTCCAGCAACCGGGTTACCAGCTTCATATAACCTACATGTAACAACTAACTTAAAGGTATTTTCAAACCAATTTGTGTAAACAGGCAACTTGAAGGCAAGCACGCTCCAACCTCAGTGGTCATACTTAGTTGCTTTCTATAAGACATGTCCCTATGGATAGCGATAATGTTGTCTAATTGTTGTCCAATAATATTATTCCATTTTTCATTGCCATCAATGATCAAGCGCAAGCCAGCTGCTATTAAAAAAGTTTCCTATGTATAGCCGCTCTTATTATTGTGTGCACATAGTTTGAGGGTTTTCTTTTTAATAATTTGTACACCAAGAATAGGGTTTTTACCGAGTCGCAGCTGGTATGGCTGGTGTAATATACTTTTTATTTCTCATACCATAATATGCGTTGTACGAATATATTGTCTGCTATAAGCCATGACTGTATTTTGTAGAGTGTGAACGAGTAATATAATTTGGAAGGTCAATTGCCTCATACAGTTATATCTTAGTAAATCAAAGATCTTGGTGGACATCGGATTGGCTTTATAAACAAAAATCCAGCCCACAACACAATATATATTTTTTAAGTAAATAACAAGAAATGTGTCATAACAACACTTAATCAGTTTTGAAATAACTGGCTTACATGTGGCGCTAAACTGGAAGAGCCTCACAAACAATTCGACAACCTAATTTGAATCGATTTTCGGATTTTTTAAACGCCGTATCTTTTGATTGCAGCTGATTGATTTTACAGTATCTCTATATATTTGATATTCATTGTAACTTGATACCTTCACGAGTTTCCGAGAAAAAGGTGGTTGACAGATAGACAGACATACAGAAAGAAATACGGATGGACAACGAAGTGATCACTTTAAAGTTAAATATTTCGGAAACGGTTCCCTAAATTAAAAATAAATTTTACCACTTTGTCGACAGGGTAAAGAGTTCTCGCGGGAATATCGGACGAAGACTCGGGCACGGCATCATCCAGTCATCAGTTTATTTTTGAAAATATTATGATTTTCCTGTGAAAACCTGCCATAACAAAAAATTTAACCAAACGTACATAAATACATGAAATACATATAAAATAGGCATCACACTGTTATCGACAGGCAAGGTAATTCGTATGTAAATCAATTCTCACCTACGGATGACATCGAATAAATCACATCGATTTTATAGAACCTTGTCATTACGTTGTAGACACGAGCCAAATTAAAATCACATTCTCCACGAAAAGCTAAGACAAATTTTATAACTTACCAAGTAGGTAGGGAGTAGGTTCTTACCAAATTCTTACTAATATAAAGAGCACTCCACGCGGCCATAACTCTTTTAGGTACATTGTACAGTTTTTATCTAATGTGAGCTAAATTAGGTTAGAGTTCTTATAATTACGCCATCTCTGGTTAATACAGACCATGCACCTACCCCGATAATTTGCTTTGAGTTCGTTCGGCTAAATAAGAGGTTAAGTAGTGTAATTTCGAAACCTACTTTTGTACTTTCTTTAAAATAAAATTTCTTATGTTCATTACCATTCGCGCATCGTTGATCCGATTAAATTTAAACCTGATGCATTTGTTATTAACACTTGCGTGAAGGCTTCTGACAAAGTATCGTCAACGTAAAATACGTGGCACGCAAGTCACAAAGTGGTAATGCAACAACTTAATAATAATATTTAGGCTCATTTTGAATTGACATTCCACTAAGTAAACTGTGTTACACTCATATTCTGTCCTTGGATTTTGTCAAATCGATCCATCGAAATAGTATCGAACAGAACTCAGAAGTAATTTATTCGCCCTCACCTGGGCTTTCACGGTAGGTAATATCACAGATCCTAGTAGGGAACTAGCGAAATCGCTGACAGAACCCTACGGCATATTGTAGATGATGACAACTCAATCAAATCAGCTCTGTATCAAACTAAAAAACGCACTTCTAGTATGGAAGTTGTATGAAATCATCAAATTTCAACACACTTTTTTTCTTTAATCTATATTTTATGGTTATCGAACTTAAAAGTAACCGCGGATGTGAATTTTAAGTCTTTTGTAGACCCTCTATTTAATAATCAGTTAGAAATAATTTATTTTTGATATAGGCGTCATCCCTATTACTTACATACTGTAGACGTATATTCTACTATACGATAGCCGTGCTAAGCCATTGTTTTGTAAGCATTTATGAATTTCAAACTCGTGTAAATTTTATTCAAAGGCCGGACGTCTCTGTAAACTCGATTCTCGTATTATTACCCTCGACGAAGCGGAGATGGTATATGTGTTTGCCCTAAGAGGTTGTGTGTTTGTTTGTTTGTTTGTGCACTTTTTTGTTACAATTTTTCTCAAAAAGTACTGGGCCGATTGAGATGCGGTTTTTTGCATTAGATACGTACAGCTTGTGAGAAGGTTCTTAGATATATTTTAGGACCATAGACAACCAAGCTGAGCTGTAGTCTATGATTTTAATATTTCAACATGTTACCATTTTTCACAAAAAGTACTGGGCCGATTGAGATGCGGTTTTTTGCATTAGATGTGTATAGCTTGTGAGAAGGTTCTTAGATATATTTTAGGACCATAGACAACAAAGCTGAGCTGTAGTCTATGATCTTAATTTTTCAACCACTGTTACCATTTTTCACAAAAAGTACTGGGCCGATTGAGATGCGGTTTTTTGCATTAGATGTGTATAGCTTTTGAGAAAGTTCTTAAATATATTTTAGGATCATAGACAACAAAGCTGAGCTGTAGTCTATGCTCTTAATTTTTCACAAAAAGTACTGGGCCGATTGAGATGCGGTTTATTGCATTTAAGACTTCGTGCGATTACAGAACAGGAAACTGGTACCAAAATTTAAAAAAATCAGCGCCATTTTGAAATTCTTTGTTAATTGACCGATTTCGTTCAAAATCGATATTTAGGGCTCCCTGGGGTCACAAAACAGGAAACTGGTACCAAAATTTAAAAAAATCAGCGCCATTTTGAAATTTTTTGTTAATTGATCGATTTCGTTCAAAATCGATATTTAGGACTCCCTGGGGTTACAACACAGGAAACTGTTACCAAACTTTAAAAAAACAGCGCCATTTTGAAATTCTTTGATAGTTGACCGATTTCGTTCAAAATCGATATTTAGGACTTCGTGGGATTAAAAAACAGGAAACTGGTACTAAAATTTAAAAAAAATCAGCGCCATTTTGAAATTCTTTGTTAATTGACCGATTTCGTTCAAAATCGATATTTAGGGCTCCCTAGGGTCACAAAACAGGAAACTGGTACCAAAATTTTAAAAAATCAGCGCCATTTTGAAATTCTTTGTTAATTGACCGATTCCGTTCAAAATCAATATTTAGGGCTCCCTGGGATCACAAAACAGGAAACTGTTACCAACATTTTAGAAAATCAGCGCCATTTTGAAATTCTTTGTTAATTGACCAATTTCGTTCAAAATCGATATTTAGGACTCCCTGGGGTTACGAAACAGGAAAATGTTACCAAAGTTTTAAAAAATCAGCGCCATTTTTATTTATTTTGTTATCACCATAATAAATGGATTCAGTTTAGTACAGTAAAATCTGTACTACTTGTAAGTCTCACCACAACCTTGCTTATATAGTATATAGTATTTCGCGCTTATATAGTATTTCGCCCTGTGCGCGAGCTGCTTTAGCAGCTCGCGCACAGGGCGAAATACTAGTTAGATATATATAGCTTGAGAGAAGGTTCTTAGACATATTTTAGGACCATAGACAACTAAGCTGAGCTGTAGTCTATGATTTTAATTTTTCAATATGTTAAAAATTTTCACAAAAAGTACTGGGCCGATTGAGATGCGGTTTTTTGCATTAGATATGTTTAGCTTGTGAAAAGGTTCTAAGATATATTTTAGGACCATAGACAACCAAGCTGAGCTGTAGTCTATGATTTTAATATTTCAATATGTTACCATTTTTCACAAAAGTACTGGGCCGATTGAGATGCGGTTTATTGTATTAGAGATATATATAGCTTGAGAGAAGGTTCTTACATATATTTTAGGACTATAGACAACCGAGCTGAGCGTTAGTCTATGATTTTAATATTTCGATATGTTACCATTTTTCACAAAAAGTACTGGGCCGATTGAAATGCGGGTTTTTTCATTATGATGTGTATAGCTTGTGAGAAGGTTGTTAGATATATTTTAGGACCATAGACAACAAAGCTGAGCTGTAGTCTATGATTTTATTTTTTCAATATCTTACCATTTTTCTCAAAAACTACTGTGCTGATTTAGATATATTTAGCTTGTACCTAGATGCTGCCCAGGGTATCAAGATGGAGCCAGGAGGTGGTCATAGGAACTCCTTAAGTTCTCATCGTAAACCCGTCACATTTGGACTCTTTTGATTTGTCTTGATAAGAACTTTGTACCTAGATGCTGCCCAGGGTCCCATGATGGAGCCAGGAGGTTGTCATAGGAACTCATCGTAAACCCGTCGTATTTGGACTATTTTGATTTGTCGTGACAAGCGCGCCTCGGAAAGAGAAGGGTTTGGCCATAGCCCACCACGCTGGTCAAAAAAACTACTGAGCCGTCAAAGATGCAGTTTTGTGTTTTAGATATTATGTAATATACCTATACGTTTGCTAAGTTCTAATTGTTGTTTCAAAGTTATAAAGGTCAAAGGTATAATAGAGCTCTGCAGTTCGTCGTGGGTTTTTTTAAATTTTTTAATTTTATTACTTGTTTATGATATTGAATTCATATAACAATTAATGTCACTCGTCACAAAGCGAATAGGTATCTAACGCAGTACGTCCAACTTTTTATATCATCGGTAATGATTGTACATAGTCTTACATTTTGCTTGCTCAGAATACCTTTTTTTTTCGTATAAACTTTCAGATTTGAAACGCATACTGTGAAAACTTTTTAATAATGAATCGTATACGTAGGTGGAGGTACTCGTATAGAACACAAACAACTCGTATATAACATACTAGATGATGCCCGCGACTTCGTCCGCGTAGATTAAGGTTTTGATTCCCGCGGGAACTCTTGAACTTTCCGGGATAAAATGTAGCCTATGTCCTTCCCCGGGATACAATCTATCCCTGTACCAAATTTCATCAAAATCGGTTGAATAGATGGGCCGTGAAAGCGTAGCAGACAGACAGACAGACAGACAGACAGACGGACAGACAGACAGACACACTTTCGCATTTATAATATAAATATTATAGTATGGATTATATACGAGCTGTATGTTGTTGGGAACATATTCCCAGAGGTAGGTATTTTCAGAAGGTAGATATTACAATTACTTTTATATAATACCTACTTTAATTGTGTTGAAATTACTGGTACAGCATAAGAGTTCGTCTAATACAAGAATGAATGCGATTTCAATGTTACGCTCACATGCAAAGTATATACAGTGCACAAATTTGACTCTCTTACTACGTCTTATGTACATATTTGTTGGCAAAGTGAGGTGAGTTCAATTTAAGATTAGACGGGCTAACTAAACTAGTTAGTGGACTGGCTAGTTAGTTTATGGTGGATTTAGAATTCTTTATTATCTATCATCTATAATTATTATATTTATGAATATTAATTTATGAATACCTAACATTGTAGGATCGCCTTATTCGCGCCCATTGTAGCTCAAATTCGACCATCTGTGCAGCTAATCCTATGATAATATTTGGAATAATAATCTGCATACCTGATAAATACACGTTTGAGGTGAAAGGGGACATTTCATTTTGTAAAATTTCTAACCTATGCAAATATACCTCATAAATAAATCCAATGTTTTGCTATACCACACCGCAGTGGCGTGCACAGGGCTTGAAGCTAGGGTAGGCATGAGTTGTCAGAATACCTATTTACTGACAGTTATAATGAAAAATGAGCATTGAACTATTTCCATTAGGGTAAGCAGTGCTTTTATGCAGCTATGAACTGCACGCCACTGCCACACCGTTTAAAACTGGTGAAATTTATTTGTTCTGTTATTATTGTGATATATGTGGCCACACGTGAGTGTACTACAATGTGTTGGCAAAAATAACGGAGACATTAATAAAATCTATTTTTTTTAAAAATCTATGTGAGATTCTTTAAAAAGTAAAAATAAACAAATTATTATAGCCACCATATTAAATTTCTACTAACCCCTAGATACTAAATTGTAAATAATTGACGAAATAATATAGCCGAAAGATAATTTAATAAAATTGTGAAAACTTTTGTGAAAACCGTGCGTCCGCCCAGGAAACTTTTTTATTATTCCAAGTAATGGTTAACTTATATTTTTTAAATGATTACTTATTAATCAAAATGAAACCTCTTACTAAATCTCCAATCTGCCCCCCGATTGTGTAAAGAAATCGTAATCGTAATCGTTTGTCCAACGTATAATTCGACCTGTTTATGGAGTTCATAGATGCCTACACGTCGAAAAGCATGTATGAACTCCTTAAACAATCCGATTTATACGTTTTAAGCTGTCAAATGATAACGATTTGCTAAGACAATTGGGTCTCAGTCTCTGGAAAACATAGTTGTAATACCTACTATTTTTTCCAAAGACTGAGGCCCTGGAAATGAACTGAAGGGTATGAACATACTTTGAAATAACATCATCGGCAAAGAACAACAAAAGAAAGACAATTAAAATTGATGGAAAACCCGGCGGCGTCGTCGTCTGAAGATATATTATATTTCCACTCCACGCAAAACTCTTGGAATAGATTTTTCTATAACAATGTTATTTATATTTTATGTTATTAAAGAAATAATTGATCGTTCTTGATATATACTTTGGATAATAATATCTATTCGATGGATGGATGTTTGTTACTCAATCACGCCAGCATTCTGTATTTCAGTGGCTATCAAGAAATGAAAGCTACCGACATTTATTTTTCATCATACCTTTTGGAAAAACGAATATTGGCTTCAGAGGATATCGGGAGCAAAATGTAATTTTTAGGCCCATGGGACTTTTCATTTCTCTGTTCTGATTGGTCCACGTTCGTGCTACTGATTGGTGCTTAAACGTATAGCTTTTCCTCATACGTAATGATGAAAAATAGTGTCTGTCACTCGGGGCCAAATTTTTTGTTCTCGGGCGGCGTATATTGAATTCCTCGCTATGCTCAGGATTCAAAATAGCGCCCTCGGGGAACAAAAATTTTCTTTGGCCCCATATAACACAAATAACTATTCTATCCATTGAAAATTTGCTATAAAATAAAAATAACAATATTTCATATCAAACCTTCAATAGATAAAAAATATTCATCACTGGCTTTCATTTTTAACCGATTTCAAAAAAAAGGAGGAGGTCGTGCAAACTTATAAAGTAGAGTCTCTAAATATTATTATCATTTTATCATATTTAACAACAAAACACACACAGAAAACAGTAGGTACAGTACAAAACAGTTTAAGCACACATAACATATTATTTTAATAATCAATATTAATAGGGGTTTTTCTGAATAAACAATTATTTATCTAATAATAAAATTGGTGTGGTTATGATATTATTGTCTTTTAGAACTGCAAAATAGATAGTAGGTAAGCACTTTACGTAACTTACTAAAGATAATGACGGGGAAAAAAATTCTTCGTTGCCTAGTCTGATCCACACAGCTCCTTAATCACCGTTTTCCCTTCAAATTAATCCGCACCACGAAAAACTACTTAATAAAAGATCTTTTGTCTTTTCTTTCTTTGTTTTCTGTTCTTAAATCTTGAGCAATCGATCTTTGCCAAATAATGTTTTGAGTGCTGATATTCTGTGTCGAGCTTGTTGAGAAAATGCAGGATGTGTCGCATTTGATACCTTTCTAACCGTTTGCGACTCATGTCCCAAGGTATGAAATAAACAGATGTAAAGTAGGTATTACTTTTAAGTGGTATAAAATATTATTATGCTAATTCATTTTTGCCAGAATTGAGATTTAGAAATAGCTATTTCAGATTATTGCTGTGAACAATATCCAAGCGTCTTTGGCAAGAGCTCATTGCGTACCTATCTAAGTAGTTCAGTGACCTCCGATTTGACGACCTCCGTGGCGTAGTGTGCAGTAGCGCTGTTGCCTTAACGTGCGGACGTCCCGGGTTCGATCCCCGGCAGGGTCAATTTGGGAATTTATAATTTCTGAATTTTCCTTGGTCTGGCCTGGTGGGAGGCTTCGGCCGTGGCTAGTTACCACCCTACCGGCAAAGACGTGCCGCCAAGCGATTTAGCGTTCCGGTACGATGCCGTGTAGAAACCGAATAGGGGTATGGGTTTAATATAACTGCCATGCCCCTAACAGGTTAGCCCGCTACCATCTTAGACTGCATCATCACTTACCATCAGGTGAGATCGCAGTCAAGGGCTAACTTGTAGTGGATAAAAAAAAAAACCTTTATAATTTTATAAAATAACAAGTTTTTAACAGTAATGGACAGTCAGTTTAGTACCTACCCACCCACGTGCACAGACCATAGCTTTACTACTCGGTGCCCACGTAGGAAGATCGGGTTCTTCAAAAAAGGAAAATTCTATGAAATTAAACAAAAATTTGACAAATTTTTGTTTGGTTTTACAGTTTGGAAATAGAAAAGCGAATCAGCCTAAGTCACTTCGGAAAAGAAAAAAAAATCCATAGTAGACAATTTCGGACTTATAACAATTTTAGGGATGAAAATGAAAGAGAACTAACTATACATAGACTAAATGCGAGAGAGCAACTTTCATACAATTCAAGATAGCGAGAATTAGTACCCTAAGTAATTAAGTATAGGGTAATGATTTTTAACTAGATTTAGTCCCACGTGGAGATAGATATCCTATTCAACAAACCTTTGCGAATAAAATAAGGGAATAAGTAAAAAGAGGAGGGGTAGGTATATATTTGTTGTAAAGATGAAAAGAAAGAAATGAAACTTCTTGTTGTGCTTTCTTTATAGGTTTTCATTACAAACGAGTTAAGGACATGGAAAAAGTTCAGGCAAGAATATCGACCTGTGTACAGTAGCTACCGGTCTTTTATTAAGTAGGTACTATAGATTATGACCGCATGGGGCTGACGTTCTTTGTTTTGTAAAGAAAAGCCCCCAAATAAATCAGATTAAAAAAAAAAAAAAAGTTTGTCCGCGTTGATTAAGATGGAACACCTTTATTTCCGTGATAAAAAGTTGCATAATATGTCCTTCCGGGACGCAACCTAATTTCAATACCAAACATTAAATTCGGTTAAAAAGGTGGGCTGCTAAGCCGTAGCAGACAGACACACGGACACACTTTCGCATTTATAATATTAGTATGGATTAGTATGGATAAATGTGGGAAGCAATTTTTCCATATAAAAACAAAAACTTAATACAACAGCAATAAAAATGGCATTTGTATCTAACTTCGGTCATTTGTCATACTTAAAGCCACTTGGGTATAATCCATGGGATAGATACCATGGATTATACCCAAGTGGTTTTAAGTTACGAAATGCACGTATAGCAAATTGATATCATCTACCCTAAGATTTGCTTTAAGTTATGGACTAAGTTTTTTAACACTTTTATCAAACATCGTACCTAATCCCAATGCGATTGTATACGAAAATCTTAATGATTGCCTATTTCTATACTGATATTATAAATGCGAAAATTTGGATGGGTGGATGATGTGTACTCAATCACGCCAAAACGGCTGGACGGATCTGGATGAAATTTGGTACAGAGATTATAGTCTGAAATAACACATAGGATAATTAAAGAGTTCCCGCGGGAACCAAAAATCCTCAATCCACGCGGACGAAGTCGCGGGCATCAGCTAGTACTAACTAATCATAACTGATTACGAGTGAAATGTTTTCAGGGTTCATGAATGTGAATATTCTTTATTCCACCATAACTTCTAAATGCCTGAACAGATTTGGATGTAATATGTACCTTACATCCTCCTAAGTGAGTAGTGACACTGGCTATATTTTTTTTGAAAAATATTCAATATGGCAGGGCAGTCATGTTTTAATTTTTAAAAATTTTGGTCACTTGTTTTATTTATTAACAAGACTTAGAAACAACAATTAGAACATTAAACAAAGTTTACTGTTGGAAATTAACTTGCGCAATTATTTTACCCGCAAGTTTTTTTTCATATAGCGAGCAAACGAGCACTTTTGTAGCGGCCTATTTGTAGCGGACACTTGGCAAATGTCAAAAGGAAAACATTAGCCATGTGGCTAATGTGTTTCTGACCTTTGGCCACTCTTCACTTCTACTCGTATTTCTCTAACATTCATTATTATTAGTGTCCACTATTCACTTTGAGGGAAATGAAGGTTCGACTCTTAACGTGACGATGTTTTTTCTGCAAACTTAATACAACAACTTAATACGACGACTGCCTTAATTATTAATTTTATTACCATCTGAAATCACAACATAAGCCTCAACCGTCGACCGCCCAAAACAATCTAATTTTACAAAATACAATGCATTTATGAGTGTGGTTTTAATTTACGACAGTCTTGCTTTACAAGGAGACAACGATAAATGTGCGCAGAGCGTAATGTTATTAATTTTCTTGAGATACTTTAAAATTTAAACTGACACCTTAACTGCTCCCGCTATGAGTGAGTGAGGGATGGGGGAGGCGTTTGTGAGTTTTTGTAAAGTGTGTTTATAAAAATCAGCTTCTTGTTAATTTATAGCCACTTAGTGACCTTTTTTGGTATCGGGGGGAAATGTTCATAGATGCCTGATTTCTTGGGGGGAGAAATCAAATGCTGATATTAACTCTCAAGCTGATATACATAATGTAATTAGTATAGGATAATTAATGTATTCAAACAAACTAACTTTTAACATTATTTGAAGTAAATTAAAACTGAATTACAATAAAAATAAAGTCACATAAACATAGCGAGCGCACATGACCCGTAAAAGAAAAACGTTGTTAAGATTTACTTCACTATTTCCGTCTGAGCACTCCAATCTAGCGTAGGTACTCAGGGGCGGCCTTAGCCATTGCGAGGCTCGGGGCGGTAGATATTTGCGAGGCCCGCTTTGCCCGAGCTCTGGGATCTTAGTAACCTAGTGGCCAATACATGCTTGCACTCGCACCTTGTGGGTTTTGTAATACGCGGCAGTGCACCTAATGACTTTCTCTACTTGGGCTGCAGCGCGAGGGCTCAAGGCCCCTGCAAAAGCGAGGCTCGGGGCGGTTGCCGTGCTGGCCAGGCACTCCTAATGCCGCCACTGTAGGTATGTGTAGTGCAAACACAACCTTTAAGGAGGAGAAATAATTATATGTTTGTCAGCTGTCGAAAGTATTCCTCCAGTACTATTTTGTTGTAGCTTAGTGCTACGCGTGCATGTTCTCGCAGTAGGTAAGTTAAAATATATGCCTTTTTTATTTTTCGGTAGTCTTTTTTCAAATGTACCTTGGAACTGCGGCGCAATTTAGTCACCTCATGCGATGTAGACTATGTATTATATATGTTGTAACATGACTAAGTATATTAGTATACCTACTTTAATAAATGAAATAATAAAATCGACAGTTCCAAAAATATATTCATCGTGGGAGTTAAGGAATTTTTGTAAAGTCTCATTTAGGGATGTTATTTATATATTTTTTAAAATATGAGCCGAATTGACAACCTCCTTTTTAAAAAGTCTAACTTTTACCTCCTCGGTTAAAAAGAGCAAAGCACTTTTTTATTGTTTAAAATTAACTAATAATACCAAAGATACACAGAAGTCTGAAATGTAAATTGCTTAGTGAAATAATAATACTATCCAACTCAGCCGAGAGGAGAAAAAGAAATGGACTGAAGTGAGTGAAATTCCTTTGCCTCAATTTGAACTTTAAGAAAAAGTGAAATTTTTCTTTAAGACAAAAATTATTTTTCAATATAAACCAGTATTAAAGGAATCTTAATGTACAAAAATCCACTTGGGCACTTATATATGTCACCGTAAGATTGTAAAAACCGTTAGATTATAATCTAACTCGCGAAATTGTAAACTGTCGAATGATTACAATATAACGGATTATTTTTCGGTAGATTGTAATCTGTTAGGTTTATTAACCCGATAGGACCTAAGTGCCCGGTCTGCGGCTACAAGAAAAAGACAAGAAAACGTAAATACAATGAATATTTCAAAAATTGACACTTCAAACATTGAACGGTTCACAATCTTTCGACTGTTTACAATCTATCGAAAAAAAAGCGTTAGATTACAATCTTACGGTGACATATACAAGCCGAACTCTGATAAGTAGATTAATGCATTTTGGATCCGTCCCCGTATAGGCCGTAGATGGTTAAATTTTTCGTAGGTCCTAAGTCCTAACCTTTTCTGAATCATTTTTAAAAATTGGCGTAATCCACCGTAAAAATTACCAAAACAATAGCTGACCTTTAATCCAACCGATTATCTCTTGTTCGGGATAGGTACATGCTTATGCTCGGTACTGCACAGTGTAGAGCGATTGATCCTAATGGATGTGAGTAGATACTCGTAATAACAGGTTGGGCTTTTAGGGAGCGATTTGAGACAAAGAATGAGATTTAGGCCGTAGTTACAGCCCCATGTCTTATATTAGAGTGTCGTTATTTATAACCTCTTGTCGTCGTCGTCGTCGTCGTCTCAACCTATAGACGTCCACTGCTGGACGAAGGTCTCCTGCATGGATCGCCACAGAGCACGGTCTTGTGCCGCTTGTTTCCAGCGGCTCCCAGCTGCACGCTTGAGATCATCCGTCCACCTAGTGGGGGGTCGTCCAACGCTGCGTTTCCCGGTGCGAGGCCGCCATTCGAGCACTTTGGGACCCCAACGCCTATCTGTTCTACGAACTATGTGCCCCGCCCATTGCCACTTAAGCTTGTCGACTCTTCGAGCTATGTCGGTTACTCTGGTTCGCCTACGGATCTCCTCATTTCTGATTTGATCACGCAGGGATACTCCGAGCATAGCTCTCTCCATCGCCCCTCCTGTAGGGAATTATAATAATTGCCAGAGTTAAAAAAGTTTCGGGGTTTATGAGAGGTGGTAGGCTTAGCCTAGAAGGACACCGAAGGCAGTAAGATTTCAAGCTCCATGGCATCGCTACTCGCTCAGGACATGCTACTAAACTATGCTGCGTTGACTAGGCTGTAGATCTTTGTAGAGTGTTTCCTCTTACGACCCTTCTACAATCGAGTAAATCAATCCTGAGACCCGCACAAGAGGCAATCCTGGGATACAAATGAATATACCTACTTACCTAATAAGTTATTATCAAATTACTATTTAATTATTACTAATTAATTATTAATTTGTGTTTTTACGTTGTCTCATTTTATGAATAGTTCAGACAGATGACTGCAGCAGGTTACAGCAGGCAAATCAATTTATGAATTTTTTAATTAAGATTAATCTTACTATGTGAATATCTATTAAATCTTTCGTTAAAAAAAACACTTATAATGTTTGCCACCCTCAGAAATAATAGTTGTTATTCCATAATAATTCCTGAAATGAAATAAAGAACGGTATAACTAATTGCAATCGCAGATAAGTACAAATTGTTTATACCATTTATATATAAATTATAATATTTATAGTTAACTGCTGGCGCGGTGGTAGAGAATAACGAGACGACTCGTTACGTGTTGTCAGTTAACTTGTCTGTGAAACAACCCTTGTTATCTCCATATTATACGCATTGTCGGCTTAGTTACTTAGAGAAAACATATCGCGTTTCTTAATGATAAACCAATGGAGAGAAAACGGATATCTATAAACACAAACTAAGTTAGATATTTGCTTTTATGCTAAGACAAATTAAGAGAACTCAACATGTGCGTAAATTTAATGCTTAGTGCTTATTGTGAAGTGTCTATAAAGTAGGTAGGTACTTTGTATGATGCATGTCATAAAATATCCACCGATGTTTAATGCGTAAAGCATTTTTTCGAATAAGTTAAAAACAGTTTCGACGTTCGATGTGTCGTGGAAAGAAGCCAGCCATATTGAAACAATAGGGCGTTGATGTTTATTTCTGTCTCATTCCGAATCGAAGATTATTTAATTTACTTCCTGCGTACTGCTTCGATTGGTTGGAATCGGAGTTTCCTATAATATATGCAATCGCTCACTAATAAATTAAAATTTACCATTAGGCCTATTAGACTACGTCTGTTAATTAATTAATTTATATAAACAACAGTTCAATTAATATCTAGTTAGCTCGAATTTGATAAACTGAGTTGGAGCGGATGATAATCGAAGATATTTGTACAGTAAAAGTTGTACCTAGACATTATGCCTTTTTTACAAATATGGGGCGTTAACACTCATCACCATTCATCATCTTTTCAACCCAGTGCCGGCTTACTACTGAGCTCGCTGCACGAGTCTCCTCTCAGAATAAGAAGGATTTGGCCAAGTGCGAATTGCCAGACTTCACATACGTTTGAAATCGATATAAAGAACTCTCAGGCAGGCAGGTTTCTTTCACCGTTATATCAAGTGATATATTTTAATTGCTCAGAAAAGCTCAGAAAAGTGTGCATGCCTGAGGATCAAACCCCCAACCAGCTGAACGGGAAGCCGAACATATTCTAAGCCACTAGGCTATCACCGCTTCACACAAAATTGACACTCACCTAACATAAAGACGTATTTAATATAATACCTGATAGTCTAAGATCCCGATATACGACGACCTTCACCGAGCTGGTTAATGGATGAAACCTACTTTTTATTTTTATTTAATAATAGATAAATACGTCTAAAATAGGTTGCCTATCAAAATCCCGTCCAGACTATTTTTTAATTAATTAATTTTAATTATTATTATTTTTGAAAATTATGGACCGGATTTTGATAGGCAACCTATTTAAGGCGTATTTATCTATTATTAAATAAAATAAAATAAATAGTAAGTGGTATCCATTAACCAGATCGGTGAAGGTCGTCGTATATCGGGATCGTAGGCTAATTCCTTTCTATCATCATTATTGCGTTGACGTTGACATTGACGTTGATTTGAGCACTCTTAGAATGTCCTTTCTGTTTTTTCTTTTTGTGTTCATGGCGTTCGTAACTGTAACGCATGGTTTTACCATCATAACCACGCCTAATAAACGCCATGGCAACAAAATTTCAGTTCGTCATCGGCAATGTAAATTGTTAGTAAGTAAATATGATTGAATGCTAAAGATGAAAGCATGTAGCATATCATAGAATCAAAAGTCCTAAGAAATAATAACATACATAATGGCATAATCAGAAGAGTGGGTGTATTAAAGGGAGTCTTCCTAGGCGATAAAAGTCGGCGGGTAATATTCCTGGTTGTAAATACTTAAACTAGACCAACTGGAAATAATATTGTATAACATTATTACTGTTAATAATTTTAAATTAAGTTATTTTTTTCGTTTGCGATTATTTATTCGATGTCAAACGAAATTCCCTGTAGTTCGCCTACTGAAGGAAAATTGTTACATAGAAATATGTGTCGCCATATTTAGATTGTTTTTTTTTTCCCCTTTTCTGCTAAATTTTGCGGCCATATAAAATCCGGCAGCAATTTGGTACATATTAAAGTTTATAAAGGTACTGTGCAATGTGCATACTTTAATACTGTACAAGAATCAGCTTTTCTAATTATGGTTCATTTTTGGTAACCATATCACGTTTTTGATCGGCCATATCTAGTGAAAGACCTATCAGCATGCGGGCAGAATTCCACTATCGTCCTCAGTGGAGAGTGTTTTACCACCTATTACTGAATCAGCTTTTCAAGCGATAGTTATAAAAAGTGCAGCTATCTCTTAGTCTATAAGTAAAGGATAAGTTGCCCAGTATACATATTTTGACACAAATCTTATCTTACTAATATTATAAATGCGAAAGTTTGGATGGATGTATGGATGGATGTATGGATGGATGTATGGATGTTTGTTACTCAATCACGCCCCAACGGCTGAACGGATCTGGCTGAAATTTGGCACAGAGATAGATCATAGTCTGGAATAGCACATAGGCATTTTTATCCTGGAAAATTAAAGAGTTTTTGACGACCTCCGTGGCGCAGTGTGTAGCGCTGTTGTCTTAACGTGCGGAGGTCCTGGGTTCGATCCCCAGCAGGTCCAATTTGGGAATTTATAATTTCTGAATTTTCCCTGGTCTGGCCTGGTGGGAGGCTTCGGCCGTGGCTAGTTACCACCCTACCGGCAAAGACGTGCCGCCAAGCGATTTAGCGTTCCAGTAAAAAAACCTCGATCCACGTGTACGAATTCGCGGGCATCAGCTAGTACTTAATATAAATACAAAAAAATATGAAAATAAAATAAAAAGTACCTAACTACATACAGTAAAGTATACATAAAACTTATAAACTATCTGGGAAGGTTAAAAAACTCTTCTCAGACGTCATGGTCAAAAATAACCTACTTATTACTATTTCCGATCATTCTTTTAATGCACAGTCGAATATGTGAAGATATTGCTAAGCATTCCGTCACTGATCATTTTGAGGATGCTGTTATGAGATGCACGGAGTCTGGCCTAGAGGGAGGCAACTCTTTTTCTCGTTACTGTTTGTCTCTATAGACTTAGGATTCTATTATAATATTATGTCTCTATCCAAATATTTATGATTGGTCTCCGATGCGCGTAGGAGCGCATAAGAGTGCAAATCTGTCTCTTAGTATCCAAATAATTACCTAAAGTATTAAAATAATAATTATTATTTACCTACTTCAATTAAGGTTTAGTTATTCAATTAAGTAGTGTTTCCATAAAAATATCTTCTAACAGTTAGATATTTTTCATAATCCTTTTAGGAATATGAAAGGAATGTTCGAGTATGCTGGCTATTTGCAATCTCTACATCTGACATTTACCAAATATTCTGTTTATTTGCATAGAGTTTTTTTATTTTCCCACCCTGCACGGGACTGTAGAACGACTAGGAAACTACAGTATCATTTAAGACGTCTCTGTAAGATGACTTTTATATCTATTACTGCAAGCTTAAAGGAAAACTCTCGAATACTGTTCCCGAACGAGTTTTGGTCACAGCGGCCAACGACATAACGTTCTTTCCAATTTTTCAATACATATAAAACCCAGTAGGGGTTTTTGTTCGACTCAGAATGTAATCTGGAACAACATGATCCGCAACCTAGTAACCTAGACACTTGGCCAAAGAGGTTAAGACATAATATTAAACGCCCCCAGTTGTCGCCGCCAAAAGTCTGAGGCAGTCGGGGCAATAAGGAAATGGAATTTTCTCATTAAAAGACTGAAATAATTCAGGACATTATCAGGATCTTTTTGCTAATTGAAAAGTTTTTCTTAGAGTAGTAACAATCATTCCAATTCGAAGTTGTTACAAGTATGGGCCGCGGTAGCGTGCGTTTCATGTAAACTTTGTAACCGACTTCCAAAAAAGGGGGAAGTTCTCAATTCGACGCGTTTTTTTTTTTTAAATGTATGTCGGTGCATATCTCCGTGTTTTCTGAACCGATTTAAAAATTTTTTCGTTAGTCGTCTAGAGGAAGCTCTCGAGGTGGTCCCATAAAAAATTCTGACTCCAAATCCTCAACCCTGACACTAAAAAGTTAAAAATAAAAATTCTTTCCAAAAAACCGACTTCCAACGCCACTGTAAAGTACATAATAATTTTGATTTCTACAAACTATATTGAAGTCGGGTGGGTATAACAAGGATAAGCAAAGTTGACGCATCAGACTCGCCCGACTGTGTGTAGAAATCAAACATACATATAGTGGGTAGAAATCAAAATTATTTTGTACTTTACAGTGGCGTTGGAAGTCGGTTTTTTGGAAACAATTTTTATATATAAAACATTGTTATTCCCTGCCGGTCTCACATTTGATGAAAGTATAGAAAACCGTCGTTTGAGCATATGAATTCCAGCTTGTCACGTAGAGTTTTGGAGTGAGGTCGCAACAGTAAAACAATATCGTGACATGCGATTCAGGTTATAAACATCTTTATACTACATGTTAAAGTGTATATTGTTTATTCATTTCTTACGGCTTAGCCGCTGAACTGATTATGATGAAATTTGGTACGATAATTACTGGAATCTTGGTAATGGACCTCAACATATACAAGTACTCTATTTATCTCGGGCCTGATGATTAAAAATATACTATGGTGTCTGATACAGGCTTGAGTTATAATGCTATCTTTTTTTATCACATTTAAGCGCAGTGCGCACATTTAGCATTACATCATAGTAATGGTTAGTACTTATCCTAAAATAAGAAATTACTTTATCTCTTTATCTACCTACAGTGTAAAGGTTTTTTTTCTTAATATACAAATCCATACAAATATTGTATATGCGAAAGCGTTTCTGCCTGTCTGTCTGCTACGCTTTCAGGGCCCACCTGTTCAACCAGATACCTAATCCCAAGTTTTGGTCAAATTAGTAATTTGGTATGGGTCTCATCCCGGGAAAGAGCATAGGAAAAAATATTATTCGGCAATATCAGACAGTCCACGAGAGTCCGAAAACCTGAATCTAAGCAGACAAAGTCGCGGTCTCGTTCATAATAAAACTTGATGAAGGATGACAGGCCTTTTATCTTAAAAACCTTTAAAACAGCTTATAAATTAAACGTAGGCAAGAAGCGAGGTCAATCATTAATTTATAGAAGGTTATTTTGCAAAGAGGTGATTTATGAAATTACGCTGATATAACTAAATTAAATGTGAATAATTTAATTATAATTTATTAATAACAACCACGCCAACTTAGTTTGATATATAAAGTTAAAGTTATATAAAAAGTAGTTAAGTTACCTGTAAGAGCTACTTTAGCGAACAATACTAACTAGACTGAACTTCAAAACTCCAGTAGGTAACAACTTTGTTTTTAAAAGTGGGTGTACAAACTAGAAAGCAATAAAAATATTTCACACAAGCTGATGTCCGCGACTTCATTCGCGTGGACTTTGTTTTTTAAAGATCCATGGGAACTGGTGTTTGTTCCTGGGATGATTATATTATAGGTACGTAAGTATACCTATTGATTTTGGAATCGATATTTGACATCACTGGGAACCCACCCCAGACCTCAATATTTTGAAAGGAATCGGCTCAGCGACAAAAAACGTAAAATCCCTACTCATTATAACCGTATTATTCTCGTACCACTTTTCAGTGGAAGTCAAAATAGAACTTTGCATTTCATGTGTGGTGTTCGTCGTAATTATGTCGACACGAAGGGTCGCAATTTCGAATCCCCGGCGTACCTACCCGGTTTAGGTGCGGTTCTGTAGAGTGCCCAAGAGCGTGATGTGTCTCTATTTAGCTCCATAATAAAATTTTACTATACTCATGACAATATTAGAAAAAGCTTTCAACTTTCTAGTTCATTTTTAACGAACCTAAATATCCTATATCACAACATCCTTGCACCATACTAATAAAATACAGGCTGGCGTTCCGCAAGGATCTGTGCTTTCAACTACGCTGTTCATCCTGCATATTATTATTGTTATGTTACAAAATAACAATGTTCATTGCTACGCGGACGACAGTATGGGCGATGCCTTATATAAAGGTCGTGCTCAGCTTTCTCGCGCTCGGCTGGAGGAGTGTAGAAATTAGGGCATGCAGTCGATACTGCTTCTGAGTACCGGGAATTTTCGGACCGATACTGGCATAGAACCGGGAATTCCCGGTACTTTCGATACTTTCGATACTACCATAAATTATCACAAAACAAGGCAAATACATTACAGAAAGTATGAAATAGACCAACTATTTGACATAATATATAAAATGTCGCGTAATATTTCCACACAGGATCATAAATTCATGATTTTTAATGAACTTGTGCAATAATTTGCATCGTTCCAAATTTCAAACTTTTTGTGAGGAATGAACGCTATTCGCAGTGTTGTTGCGATGCTGAGTTGTGATTCATAGGTGATTTTGCATTGCATTTTATGTTCAATTTAGGTTTCTTGCAATGAATTGTTCATTTTACTTTGGAGGTTATATTTTGGCAACATTGAGTGTTGCAGGATGCAGAGTTTATTTTGATTGATGCTAAGTAATTTAATCACCAATCGTAGCTTTTCAATATATAGGCTGTAATCATGACAGCCAATCACAAAAATTCAGGAGAATGTTGGTGGGTCGGTAACAGAAAAATAGTTTAAAGGTGACAGAAAATGGCGTCGGGAGTTCAGTCAGTATTAAAATTTTGAGGAGTTATTACAAGTGGATAAAGTGTATATTATTATTGTGTGTATTGGTGAAGATTAGGGTGGATTACTGCATTTTGCTGAGATAAGTATAAATTATAATTACATACTATTTTAAGAGGTTATGTTAGGTTATTATTATCGATTTCTAAACAATTGGCTTTTGGAATATTTTGAGACAGATCTTGTAGTGAAATTTATTAAAATCAATATAATTGTAAAATCAACTTTAATAGTTCATCGTTTTTATATAATATTATGTTTTAATATCATTGGCTGTTCAATAATTTTTAAAGAGCAACTATACCAGTTTCTTGCAGTTTCTTCTGGATAGAATGTGATTCTAACATACACAACAAACTGGAATGAACAGAAATTAAAATCTATTCATGGTTATCTTTGTGTTTATTTTTAACCTACTAGCAGTGTGGTCTAATGTCTTTGACATTTTATTGTAGTTCAACGCGAAGGGCCGGCGTATAGGTTTTACAGTGATAGCGTGGGACATCTTGTCTGAAAATACACTTCGAAAAGCTGTTTTTTTGTATCGTGATAAGCTTATAATTTTATTTTTATAGCAATTAAATGCCTCACCTTGATTACTACAAGCAGTTTCTAGAAAAAAGCCTTGAAGGACAGAGGGACAATAAAGTGATCCTTAAAGGGTCGTTCTTTTTAATATGGCATACGCAGTAACCTCACCTCAACGAATAACAAATATAAATCTATCAATTGGTTGGTCGATTTGTTGGTTGATTGGTTGGTTGATCGGTTGGTCGATCGGTTGGTCGATTGGTTGGTCGATTGGTTGGTCAATCGGTTGGTCGATGGTTAGTCGATTGGTTGTTGGATCGGTTGGTTGATCGATCATGTTAGTGATAATAACCGGGACCGACGGTTTAACGTGCCTTCCGAGGCACGGGGGTGAAACACCGCTAACTTCCAACTCCGGGCCGGCACTGAGAATTTCTTAATTCAAAAACCCAATACCTAACAATTTTTATGCCCGACCGGGAATCGAACCCAGGACCTCGTGATCCGCAGTCGACTACGCTAACCACTAGACCAACGAGGCAGTCGTCATTCATACTTACTGTAATGTATTTGCCTTGTTTTGTGATAATTTATGGTAGTATCGAAAGTATCGAAAGTACCGGGAATTCCCGGTTCTATGCCAGTATCGGTCCGAAAATTCCCGGTACTCAGAAGCAGTATCGACTGCATGACCTAATCGGTTGGTCGATTGGTTGGCCGATCGGTTGGTTGATTGGTTGGTCGAACGGTTGGTCGATTAGTTGGTCGATGGGTTGTTCGATCGGTTGGTCGATTTGTTTTATCGATCGGTTCATTGGTCGTCCGATTGGTTGGCCGATTGGTTGGTCGATTGGTTGGTCGATAGGTTGGTCGATTGGTTGGTTGATCGGTTGGTCGATTGGTTGTTCGATCGGTTGGTTGATTGGTTGGTCGATCGGTTGGTCGATTGGTTTGATCGATCGGTTGGACGATTGGTTGGCCAATTGGTTGGTCGATTGGTTGGTCGCTCAGTTGGTCGATTGGTTGGTCGACCGGTTGGTCTATCGGTTGATCGATTGCTTGAACGATCGGTTAGTCGATTGGTTGGTCGATCGGTTGGTCGATTGGTTGTCCGATTGGTTGGCCGATTGGTTGTCCGATTGGTTGGTCGATTGGTTGGTCAATCGGTTGGTCAATCGGTTCATTGGTTGGCTGATTGGTTGGTCGATTGGTTGGCCGATTGGTTGTCTGATTGGTTGGCTGGTTGGTTGGTCAATCGGTTGGTCAATTGGTTGGTCGATCGGTTGGTCGATTCTGGGTTCTGGGTGGGTTGGGGATACTGGGTTCGGTACCTCTTAGTATTTCTATGTCTCCAACCACCGTCCTCTCCGTGCGTGTGGTTCACTATAGGATCTTCCTATCATGTTTCCTATCAGCCACTAAGAGCCTCCAGTTTACTGTCCAGAATCCAGTTCCATACACTAGATTGGACTGACGACAGTCTTGGTTTTTTCACTAATTATCTTGGTATATAAGATTTAACGGAAAAACGCTGAGCATTTTAGAGAATTATGAATTCTTCCCCTCTGCCGTTGGTGTCAATGACAGTGGAGTCAAAAATCAAAATTTTGCAGCCATAATCCTGGTGTTTATGAGGTATCAATCAAATAATCAATCATAAATCAATCAATCAATTCAAATAATAATAATACAATAATAATAAATATTATAAATGCGAAAGTTTGGATGGATGTCTGGATGGATGTATGGATGTATGGATGTTTGTTACTCAATCACGCGCCAACGGCTGAACGGATTTGGCTGAAATTTGGCACAGGGATAGATTATAGTCTGGAATAGCACATAGGCTACTTTTTATCCCGGAAAATTAAGGAGTTCCCGCGGGAACCAAAATACCTCAAATGGATGTTTGTTACTCAATCACGCCAGAACGGCTAAACGGATCTGGATGAAATTTGGCACAGAGATAGATTATAGTCTGGAATAGCACATAGGCTACTTTTTATCCCGGAAAATTGAAGAGTTCCCGCGGGAATCAAACAAATGTATCTGTTCAACCGATTTTGATAAAATTTGGTACAGGGATAGGTTGTATCCCGGGGAAGGATGTAGGCTACTTTTTATCCCGTAAAATTAAGGAGTTCCCGCGGGAACCAAAAAACCTCAAACCACGCGGACGTAGTCGCGGGCATCAGCTAGTATTTTATATTACAGTAAACTCAGTCATTCAATATTCTTTCTTTTTTTTTGAAACTAAACTTTGAACTGAAATATAATACGATTATAGAGTAGCATAATTAATCTACTGTAACTCATTAAAGCAGAACAAATTTTATTGGAGTGACAGATTCATCAATTAATTGATCTTCAAAAAAGCTGGTAAATAATATTTAGAAAGACTAAGTATAAATACTCAAAGTAAAAATAGGATTTTTTACACTAAAACCTCGAATTTGTGATCATAAAATACAGTGTAGTGAACGAAGTTCTTGTTACATTCAGAAATATCCGCACTTAATTAGAGAAGTAATCTATTTAATTCGAGTCTCGAAAGTATCAAAAGTACCGGTTTTGTGGTGTGGAGAACCGGGACTGAAAATATTCAGAAGTCTCGGGAATTCCCGGTACTTTTGATACCGGTAATTCCCGGTAGCATGCCCTAGTAGAAATACGCTTGTGTCGAACATCGAGTCTTGTCTCGACCAAGTATCACAGTGGGGCTCACAAAATATTGTGCACTTCAACCCCACCAAGACACAAGTATGCGCGTTTTCGGCAAAAAAGACTTCCTTTAACACCTCTATTCTCTTCCAGAACACTCCCCTGACTCAATCTAACAGCATTGGGATCCTCGGTGTTAGTATATCGAACGAAGTCCAGTTCCGCGAGCATCTGGAAGGTAAAGCCAAACTAGCCTCCAAAAAACTCGGGGTGCTCAACAGAGCGAATAGATACTTTGCGCCTAAGCACAAGCACAAGCTCCTGCTGAATAAAGCGCAAGTTCGGCCCCACATGGAGTACTGCTCTCACCTCTGGGCCGGAGCACCCCAGTACCAGCTCCTTCCATTTGACCGGATTCAAAGGCGGGCAGTTCGACTCGTAGATAATCCCAGTATTACTTGCATGCTGGAGTCCCTAGAGCACCGAAGAGACGTTAGTTCTCTTTGTGTGTTCTATCGTCTCTACAATGGGGAGTGCTCTGAGGAGTTATTCAATCTAATACCACCTTCCGTGTTCTCCAGTCGCACCCTACGTCGCAGAAACAAATTCCATCCTCACCACCTGGATGCCTGGTCGTCTTCCACCACCCGTTATTCCAGGTCATTTCTGCTACGTACCCGCAAATTGTGGAACCAGCTTCCATCTTCTGTGTTCCCTCATGATTATAATATGGGGCTCTTCAAAGGGCTTCTTCAAACAAATATCTCAAAAGCCAGCAACGCATTGGCGGTTCCTCTGGTGCTGCAAATGTTCATGGGCGGCGGTAATCACTTACCATCAGGTGACCCGCCTGCTCGTTTGCTCGCTATACATATAAATAAATAAAAAATACAAGAATGCGTTTGTTTGTTGGTTTGCCTTTCAATCACGCCGCAACAGAGCAATTACAAATTGACGTAAGGAGGTAAGTTCAGAACCTGGAGAGTGACATATAGGCTTCTTTTAATCTCGGGAAATTAAAAACATCCCAGGGTATTTTTAAAACCTAAATCCATGCGCAAGAAATCACAGGCGTCATCTCATATTATAATACATACATTAAAGGTCCCCGCCGTTGCAGAGGTCAATAGTTTGGTCTCGTCTTCGCAAATCGTTGTTTAATATAAGTCAGGAAGTCCTCCGACAAACGTGATGAGGCCCATTGTTATGTTGTTCGTGCCACAGAGCACTGGATTAGATTCACTGACCGAACATAACAATAATATAATTTAATACGAACCTAGTCTCGTAGCTAGACTAGGTTCGTATATTAAAATTGATTGCGTAGGCTAATCTTATTCACCGTCAATGAATGATGGATATGGTAGAATAACGTTTGAGGCATAAGCTTATCTGTACACAAATTACACATAATACGAAAAAAACTAAATTTCAACCAAGATAGGTATTATTTCATTAATAACTTTTCAATGTGGTTCCCCTGTGGTTTTCCCATACTTTGTCAAACAGAGAATAAATATTTTTCCGAGCTCAGTTAAAAAAAATTACAATTCATAACTACGGTACTTTCCAATCTACGAGTAATAATATATCAATATCGTATGCCCAATACTAAAGTTTCTAAATCGTGCTGCAAAAACCGCCTCTGGTAGGTACGTAAGCAGAAAAGGGGTAAAATGGAATAATACCCAGATCCCTTACGTCAGGAAGAACAATTGGGGTCCTGAACACAAAATAATAAAGAAATTGGCCTAGGGCGTGGTTGAGGCGCAACGCTTAGAATTCTGCAGCGGACGTAGACAGCTTTTTGCAATTTTTAAGCTTGTCAGTGTAAATTAACGGTACTTCCATTATTTAGAGCGGTTGTTTAGACTCGATCTGTTTTATCTGAATACTTTCCTCAAATTAACCCATAAACAAATGTACATCCGGTACGTAAACATTTGTTTTAGTTTAAACGAGAAATACAGAACCATGTATTATAATAAGTTAAACTAAGAAGGTAACAATGTTGGTAAGTAAGTATCTATCCCCTCTCATGCTCTTCCCCAACTCAAATTGATAAAGTGGTGTCGAAGACGTGGCGCAAACGTTTAGGCTCCAAGAAAAAGTTTTTGACGCTCCTTCTAAGTTTCTACTACCAAAAGAATTTCCTTCCAATTGGGAGATCGTTTCCTTTTCCTGTACCTACTAAATCGGCAAACTGCGAAACTACCTAAATCGGAGCAGCAAAATTCTCCATTTTAAAAGAAAACATTTTCGAAACCAGAAATTTCTCTAGCTGATGTTCATCGGGTTAAATATGGCACTAGTTAATAAAGAAGACGACATTAGTAGAAAGGTACTATACCTTTTATAGTCGACGCTCTACTATTACATTCTTACAAAAGATGAGAATAACTAAAAATGTTATAAACACCACCTGACTGACCAATAATACATCATTAAACAACACCATTGCGAATTTTATAGCGCTGCGAAAAATCTAACACCCACGTGAATTTCTAAATTTATTACGCTCTTTAAAATCACAAGGTAGAACAATATACTACCACAGTTTAATAGATATATAATGTACGCCTTACCGCATTTTATGTTACGATGTCAATATAGATTTATAATTTGTGGGCACTTTTAATAGAAGCCACGGAGCTGGAAAATTGGTTGCTTCTTTTTCGTATTATGGGTTCAGTTCTTGCGGCAGATGCTGCCAATTTTCACGATACCAGCGAGTATGTAACGCCAAGCAATTTATCTTTTCTTAGTAATTACAAATTATGATACTACAAAGTTCAAAACCGCGATGGTTTGTATGATCATCTCTTATTTCTTTTAAACTTATTAGTGGATTTCAAATTTTAATGCGATTTTCATTTCGAGCATCATTTAGAACATATTTTATCTACTCCAGCATCGAAAAGTTCCAATTTCGAATTTGACAACTATATCGAATTGAACCCTCTTTCGTGTTTGCTTCTCAACGATACAGTTCGTTGTATGGGAGCTGTATCGTTATGAGTCGTAGCTGTATCGATATGGTTATCTTCATAAATAGGATACCTATAGCTTAGCGGCTCTGGGTTCTGGCACTTGACTTTTTTTATTAATTTATAAAGTAAAAAATTATAAAGACGTCCTTGTCGTACATAAAATCTTGTATGCAACTGTACGTAATTAGTCATTTTAATTCTCTCAATTAAGATTCTCAATTAATTCAATTTAGATTCTCATTTAATTAAATTAAGTCAATTTAGATTCTCGCACTATCCTATTTTGATACTCAGCAAGCCTCGTATCAAAAAACAGCACTCGAATTAAAATGACCCTCATTACGATACAGTTGCATAAATAGCTATTACGAACGAGGCTGGTTTATTATAAATGTACGACATATTTCACCTATAGTATTTATTTATGCTTGTCATTACGATTAAATCGCCAGTCTTTATGTAATAAAGATGTATCTATTATTTTTTACATAAAACATTTCCTAATCTTATCTTAAATGACTCGACTCTTGTATAAAAGTAAAAATATTGTTGCTCAAACTCTATAGACATTTTTAATTCCTTCTATAAATATTTTCTATATTACGTTTTTTGTTTACTGATAAGAACCAAAACATAGTCAAGAGTAGGTTTATACAACTTACAATAAAATTATCATAAATAATTCTTTTTAGTGTCAAAAATCATTCGAAATTTAAATTTTTTGGCAAAATTTCTTATCAGAAACCGCATGTAGAGTTCTAAACAACTTTATTCTAACTTTGCCACTTAACATATATAGTTAAAAGCTTACACGTCTTACCTGTATTTAAAAGTCCATATCTGACTCTAACATGTTGTTTATGTCAGTCAAATAAATCCTTAGGTTGTTAACGGCGCGGAAAGCATTCGTTTCACTAATTTATTTGCGTTTCAGTGGAAAACGCTGAGAAAATGCGCGTTAACGTGCGACGATGCCGGCGATAGAAACCGCACTGCTGTCCCCTACTCGGATAAACCTCTAACGCTCAATTCCAACCTGGTTACCATACCAAATGTTTAATATAATATGACAGAATGGTACATTTTCGGTCATTAATGTCGAGATGTTTTACCTTTGGCTTATGAGTTCGAGTGTGCGCTCATTGCAGAACCCAACGAACGGTCGACGAAATACCTTAAATACATATTGTTTTATCACATATAGTTGAACTATATTTATTTGACATTTAATTTAAGGCTGTTTAAAATAGCATATGCTATTGATGAATTTCTTGATGAATTCAGCATCCCAAAAGTCAGTGTATTAACTTGTTACGTTACGCACAATTATGTATCTACAAATTGTGACGTTTTTCTCATAAAAAAGAGTAACGGCTGAGTTTCTTGCCGGTTGTTTTCTCTCGATAGTATCTGTTTTCCGAGGCGATGGTAGAGTCGTGACTTATCACAATTAAGTGGCACATATTGTCTTACATTATTTAAACAAAATTTTTCATTCCATTTCGATTTAAACAGAGATTCGTACTTCAGCTGGTGGATGGTTCAATTCATACAAATTATAAAATTTATTTGGAAGTTCCAAACAGATCCTGTCAGTGTACTTATTTATGTATTTATTTATGGGTGTTGCAATATTCATCACTTAATATTTTCTAAGTGCCACTTGGTATTCAGTTACCTCCTTGAAATGCAGTCTGTGGATTTTAACAAATATTTAGTATATACTCGTATTGTCAAATTACATAGAAATATTTGTACCTATTGCAGAAATGTATTATTTGATATAGGTTTACTTTTAGCAAAAAAACGTCAGATGTTAATTTTCGAAACTCCACAACTTCCAAGGTGTATGCCCTCTAAGAACCTGGTCTGAGGTAAAGAAATTTGCAGCCTCCCACAAATGGCTCCTTTTGTCGTGGCCGGTTCTGTATAAAATAATACGCCGTAGTTAAAATTCTTCGAATATGTGGAATAATAATTCATCAATCTAGTGAGTATAACTCCATGTGCCAACAGATACTCTATCAGCTTCATAAATCATAACATAAAGATAAATAAGATAACAGAAATTACTCCATCTTTCTTTAAATTTTTTACAAAATAGTTTTAAAAATCGCAGAAGATTATTACAGTATTACATACTTACCTACGGTCTTAGTTATTTAGTACCTAACACGATCAGATTGAAGACTAGTATTATATACTAGTATTATATGATATAGACTGGGTCACCCATGCGTGATGCGATTGACCGACCAAATTAAGTCCACTGTTGGCGGTTCATTGCACGAGTGCACCAAGCTGTCGGCCAGCAGGGAGAAGCGGCGTATGCTCGTGAGGCGCACCACCACCACCACTACAGCACATTAACGTCCCACTGCTAGGCACAGGCCTCCACTCTCTTAGGAGAGAGGGAATTAGAGCTTAGACCCACCACGCTGCTCCAATGCAGGTTGTAGGGCTTTAACGACTATTATCACGTTAGTGATAATAACTGGGACCGACGGCTTAACGTGCTCTCCGAGGCACGGGGGTGAAACACCGCCATCTTCCTAGCTCCGGGCTTCCTGACTGAGAATTTCAAGTCAGTAAAAATAAAAACTATATGGCCCGACCCGGGACTCGAACCCGGGACCTCGTCGGCCGCAGCCAAACATGCCAACCAAGACCCACGAAGCAGTCAAAGGCGCATAACATCTGCCACAAGAGGCATCACTTTGTGATGACCAAGACAACTCTGTCGAGACTCAAGAGTATATCGACGAAGAAGAAGAAGATTATAAAACCACATTCACTGATATACTAGTAAATACGAGTGCCTTCGTAATGTATGTTCAAACATGAAGTACACCAAAATAAAATCAAATGTTACAATGTTAGAATCACATTCCCGCAGAAGTAGCAGGCCTAAACAAATTAGCCCACGCCAAAACATTCTGTTAATATATGAACCATGCAAACTTTGCAAACTTTGCATGGTAGGCATAATATCATAAAAGTAAGGAACATATTGAATGTTTATAATGAAATTCAACCTTTTGCAAATTCATGTTAGCTTTTCGTTCTACGTTTGCAGGTGGAATGTGTTTTGCATGTTCAGTTTGACTCATGAATATAAATGCAATTTAAGATTTAGGACAGTACGATGTATATAGCAGTGATACAGTACATACTATTAAATGCAAACACTGATTATGCACTCAATGATTATTTATTCCTTATTTTTAACCGACTTCCAAAAAAGGAGGAGGTTCTCAATTCGGCGCGTATTTTTTTTAATGTATGTTGGTGCATATCTCCTTGGTTTCTGAATCAATTTGATTTTTTTTCTATCAGTCGTTAGAGGAAGCTCTCGCGGTGGTCCCATAAAAAGACTCCGAATCCTCAAATCTGATACTAAAAAGCTAACAAGTGAATATAATTAAAATGATTAAAAAATACGACTGCTCTGCCATAGACACACATACATACACGAACCCTGAAAACATAACACTCCTTTTTTCAGGCAGTCGTATAAAAATAAAAATTATTTCCAAAAAACCGACTTCCAAGGCCACTGTAAAGTTAAAAATAATTTTTCAATACAGTTGTCAAACATGGCGCACTTTCAGAGGCTGTAGTTATGATTCGAAAATTGAATCTTTCGCATAGGCATCTTACTTTTACACGGTCGTGACTTACTTTTACAAGCTCGACACTTACTTTTGCAGTTTAGTTTTAAATTTTCCAAGTCAATTAAAAAAGTTTATTAGCAAGGAGTTTTCATACATAGAATATAATCGGATAGGCTTTTTACGAGGAAAAATGAATGAATCCGTACGTTTTAGCATTGAATTTCCAAAATTCTTTTAAATGGTTGTTGATTATATTTAATTACCAGTTTTAATTTAATTATTTTCAACATTTGACAAAAATCGAATAGGCTGTATACGCGTAGGTACGAACCCATAGCCTAGTTTCGTTGAAAAAAAAATATGTCAGGGTGTAAATACGCGCCATTTGCTGAAATTTTTTATTTTTTATGTGATAAATTGATTATATTTTCAACTGTATTGAAAAATTCTTTTAAATGGTTGTTGATTATATTTAATTACCAGTTTTAATTTAATTATTTTCAACATTTGACAAAAATCGAATAGGCTGTATACGCGTAGGTTGTACGAACCCGTAGCCTAGTTTCGTTGAAAAAAAAAATATGTCCAGGTGTAAATACGCGCCATTTGCTGAAATTTTTTATTTTATAAGTGATAAATTGATTATATTTTTGTACTATTTCCCACAACTGTATTGAAAAACGTCGTGTGATACACGGGTGTGAAGGTTATTGCAAACTCGTGGCATTAAAAACCCTCACCTTCGGCTCGGGCTTATTAATGACAGCTCGTTTGCAATAACCTACTTTCCACCCTTGTATCACAATATACTATTGATTTCTACACACTGCGTTGAAGTCGGGCGGGTATAACAAGGATAAGCAAAGACGCATCAGGCTCGCCCGACTTTGGCAGTCGGTTTTTTGGAAAGAATTTTTATTATCACACAGACACGGTTGCCATCTTGACATTACACCCGGATCTCCCGCCAAGCGCCTCCAATCGCGCTGTCACTGTCGAGAGCTGTAGAGGTACTCATAGTAAGAACATGGATTTAATCTGTCAATTTCAGTCTAACAATACCAGTACACAAACCAGATATAGGCATAAAAAGTACGCAGTATCTCATCAAAAACAATAATCTTTAATTTGACTGTTGCAGGGGTTGGTACAATGGGTAGGCTCCTAATCGAGTTATCTACTTACTAGGGGTTGAAATTTCAAAAATACTTTCTTAGCGGATGTCTAAGTCACAATAGCAGTATGCCAAATTTCAGCCCGATTCTTTAAGTGGTTTGAGCTGTGCGTTAATAGATCAGTCAGTCACCTTTTCCTTTTAAGTACGTATTTAGATTGCATACTTCATGATACCCAAAGACTTTGTCCGCGTGGTTAAATCTTTTTATTTATCGCGGGAACTCCTTCATTAATGTCATTCTGCAAGGTCCTCAACCGCTATAACCATGCACAAAATCACCTCGGTCCGTTGCTTTATGGCGGCGTGATTGAAGTACAAACCAACAAACAAACACGTTTTCGCATTTATACCTTATATTAGTATGATCTACCATGAAGTACATATATCTACGAAAACGTTGCTTGAATCTTCTCTTCTTAGGGCAAAAACACACACCGAATATTTGTCTGACAAAAAGTCCGCGCGTACACTTTTAGAAGCTGCACAGACCACCGCGACGGAACGGAAAGTATTTCCAATAAACGCGGGCGTTTCGCGCGGACATATTATAGTCCAGTCCAGATAGTCCTATCCTGGGCTAGGAATCATTTTCGCCCCCAAACATTTTTACATAACTATGATTCATTGTATGGTCTGTTACGCGGTTATAGTAAAATTCCTGTTTGCAAGCATTTGTGATTTTAACAAAGATATTTTTAGTCATTTGAGAAAAAGTTTGAAAATATCCGGGTAGAGTGAAGCCGGCGAGCTCGCATTTGTACACCCAACAAGATTAATTGAATGTTAATCATTTTCAATCACGCCGACACGTTTACGTTTAATCATTTGATTCACAGCCGCGTTCGGTCGTGCAATTTATCACACCTTGGCCTGGCGGAGCCTATGTTATAATATAGTATAGTTGTCGCCAATCAAATCGTCGCGTCTGAAGTCGACCGCAATACGTGTCGCCATAGCTTATTCTAGGTGTCAGCAGGCCGCGGTCATCCCACGCTCACCATCATTTAGTGTGATTGCACCTCATTTCAGAGACGACTAGGTATTTAGACTAGGTAAACTAGGTAGACGACTATTTGACTGGCGCCAACTTTAGCTACATCTTCGCTCGATGCAAACCGCGTCACCAACATCTTACTGAATCAAGAACCCTCCAGAGCTGTTTTTAACTTCTGTTGTAAATTGTATTTCTATTTATTTCACTATAGGTATTTAATTTGAGTAACTTTCCCGAATACCTTATGTAACTCATTAATAAAATAAAATATATCAAAATTCAAATACAGTACATTAAAATTACAGCATCAAAATATCAACAATTCATTAAATAAAATTATGTCAAGTACTGCACAAGTACACAAAAAAATACATTTTTAAGTGCACTGGTGTGGGATGATACGTTGGCAGCGTCCCACCTACCGGGTTCGTGCCTAAAGGCGGGTGTACCGACATATACATATTGTACCTACGGTGTAAATGTCGGTGGGCGGGTGCAGCTGCCGAATCTGCTCAGTTGCTTAAGCGTTGCAAATACTCAGCCATTACTAAGGACTACGTTTTTGCGGCGCTTGCTTTTGAGACTCTGGGCCCATGGTCATCGGACACGAAGAATTTTATTAATTGTCTTGTCCCAAAACCTGATCCTCGCCTCTGGTGACCAAAGAGCTGGCGCTTATTTAGCCCAACGGCTTAGCCTTGCCATTCAACGAGGTAATAGCGCCAGTGTTTTGGGCACCATGCCCATTAGCGATCACTTGGACGGCGTGTATTTTTTGTAAATATAAAAAGTTTTTTTATTTAGATTTTAATTTTAATTTATTTCTTAGTTTTAACTAATATAACACTTAGTTGAATGTCAATGTCATCGTATTACCTACAGACCCATTATCCTACAGATCCATGTCTATGTCAAGTAGGTAGGTAAATAAGTGAAGCTAGCTAGCTATTTCGCGCAGATGGTTTAATCGGCTAAGAATTCATCAACCTCATAGAATCCCTTCAGGGGTTATCGGGGTCTGAAGTACCTACCTACTTATACACCTGTGCTCTCTCTGTAAGATGTTATAATAGGTAATATGATATTACTAGATGATTCCCGCGACTTCGTCTGTTTGGATTAAGATTTTTTGATTCCCGCGGGAACTCTTTAATTTTCCGTGATAAAAAGTAGCCTTTGTCCTTCCCCGGGATACAATCTACCCTTGTACCAAATTTCATCAAAATCGGTTGAACATATGGGCCGTGAAAGCGTAGCAGGCAGACAGACAGACAAACTTTCGCATTTATTATATTAGTATAGTATGGAATTAGGATGGATATTGATTCAAGTATTATACCTATATTGTGATGTTATTTTTCAAAATTACAATAGTTACTCTGTCTTTTCATTCACTTGTTACACTTGTTGCCATATCCTGTACTGATGAAGTGAACACCAATAGCTTCAAGCATCATTCGCTGCTTTATTTGCGAGCACAGTGAATCCAATTACACGAAATCAATTCAACTTGACTTGTATTCAAACTATCTATTTGTACCTTTTTTCAATTAGGTACTTTCAGAAACTAGTCAGTGTAATACTTGTAACATAATGTGTGTGTCGTATTGTTACTTATTGTAACCTTTTTCTTTTTTGAGAGTAGAGCAACTGCTGAGTTTCTTGCCGGCTCTTCTCAGTAGAACCAGCTTTCCGAACCGGTGGTAGAGTCTTGACGTATCATAAGCGTCACGAGTTGTGCTACATTAAATAAATAAATCATTTATCATTTATCATAAACATGTTGTTGTACTCTGTAGCTATAGTAGGTACAACAAATTGCCCATTGAATCGTGATACGGTTGTCACCTAGTAACTAATTTTCTATACAAATATTTATTTAAATATACGTTTACTTTATATCTTCTTACCCAATTTTTTTATCCACTACTAGTTAGTCCTTTACAGCGATCTCACCCGATGGTAAGTGATGATGCAGTCTAAGATGGTAGCGGGCTAACCTGTTAGGAGCATGGTTGTTATATTAAATAACTAGCTGATGCCCGCGACTTCGTCCGCGTGGATTGAGGTATTTTGGTTCCCGCGGGATCTCCTTAATTTGCCGGGATAAAACGTAGCCTATGTGCTATTCCAGACTATAATCTATCTCTGCGCTAAATTTCAAACAGATCCGTTCAGATGTTCTGGCGTGATTGAGTAACAAACATCCATCCATCCATACATCCATCCATCCAAACTATCGCGTTTATAATATTAGTATCTATAGATTAAACCCATTCTTACCCTTAATGTGTTTCTACATGGCATCGTACCGGAACGCTAAATCGATTGGCGGCACATCTTTGCCGGTAAGGTGGTAATCAGCCAGGGCCAAAGTCTCCCACCAGGCCAAACCAGGGAAAATTCAGAAATTATAGATTCCAGAATTGACCCTGCCGTGGATCGAACCCGGGACCTCCGCACGTTAAGACAACAGCGCTCAACACTGCGCCAAGGAGGTCGTCGAAATGCAGTTTTAGTTAAATAACAAATACCTACATGTATTCGTGTAATTTTTAGGGTTCCTTAGGCAACCGAGTAACTCTGTCCTTAGGTCAAATAGAGTAAGTT
Source organism: Erebia epiphron (assembly GCA_963932025.1). Classification (NCBI taxonomy): domain Eukaryota; kingdom Metazoa; phylum Arthropoda; class Insecta; order Lepidoptera; family Nymphalidae; genus Erebia; species Erebia epiphron. Next base: position 35,219,084 of record OZ009948.1, on the reverse strand, counting down.
AGAGTTAAACACAAAAAGAGCTGTGAAGTCGAACTTTAAAATTAAGAGGTAAGTGTATAAACATTTTGAAACATTTTTTTAAGGATAGGTAGGTACACATTAACAGCGAAAGTCTATTTTCATTTACCATGGATTTCATAATATTTTCCATTGCTCTTTCAGAATATTACAATTTAAAACTTAGGTACCTAGGTATGGAACTATCATGGCCTGAAAATTTGGTATGGAAAATATTATGTTATCTATAATTATTATGACACCTCTATTAATAAAGTAGCTGGCTAAAACAGCAAATACCTAAATATCCAAGGTTAAATTTTATTCGGAGGTTTATTTCTTTGATTCAAAATTCTTGAGTTGTTAGACAACTCAATGTTCCACTCAATGTTCTAAAACACAAAAAAGTATGTAGTATAAAAAACCGGCCAAGTGCGAGTCGGACTCGCGCACCGAGGGTTCCGTACTCAAGAAGTAGGTATAATTACCTTTGTTAATGAACCGCAAAACTAACTTTGTTTGTAGAGGTTTACTGTTAATATCAAAAAATTACGTTTGTTGTATGGGAGCCCCCCTTTAATATTTACTTTATTGATATTTAATTATTTATTTTGAAAGGTAATATACAAGTTAATATTTTGTGAAAATTTGAACCGTCTACCTGTTACCGTTTTTAATATTGAGCAAAAAAATACGAAAAAAACACGTTTATTGTATGGGGACCCCCCTTAATATATATATATTTTTAATTTTTAGTATTTGTTGTTGTAGCGGCAACGGAAATACATCATTTGTGAAAATTTCAGCTTTCTAGCTATCACGGTCTATGAGATACAGCCTGGAGACAGACAGACAGACAGACAGCGGAGTCTTAGTAATAGGGTCCCGTTTTCACCCTTTGGGTACGGAACCCTAAAAACGTGTGCTGGGGCACTTAATCTGTGGTGTTTGATCAATTTATTGCTTTATCTATTTGGGTCCCGAACATGTTATGTGGGCGTGTGGGTACCTAATCTTTAAATTCGTTTTTATACCATTTACTTTGCATGTAATTTCTGGAATTACGCGAACTTATTTGCTCATGGTGATTTATGGTATTATATCTGTATTCTGTACGTAATTTTTTTGGGAAAACGTGTTAGGTATAGGTACTCTTAAATTTAAATTTATAGGATTTTTTTGAAAATCCTCAACTACCCATGTAAATCGAAAGTTAATGCGCATAAAAATATGAAACAAATATTTCAATTGAGTAGGTATACGTTAAAAATACTAGTAAAATATTATGTAGCACGCGAGTGGACAGTTATGTTAAATTTGGTGTTTGGAAAGCAGAAACACCCCAAAACTCTAGCATGAAACCCCCTGCAAAACATATCTGCTGGTCGGTTAGCCTCAGTTTCACTTTCATCCAAATATGCACAATGCACGGCCCTTTGTAGCATTATACCTATAGTAGTAGTAGTAGTTCGAGTAGGTATATCAGCGAAGTGGCAAGCGATCGATACATGCAAGTGAGGATTAAATGAATGAATAGGTAGGTACTGTAAGTTGTACACTGCAAATGTTTTCCTGTAAAGGAAGACTGGAATCAACATTAAAGTCAGCTTTTAGCAATTTATGGATATTGGATATGGCCAGGCCATTAATGTACATGTTTTTAATTACCTACGTAACGTTACGTTAATTATATAACGAAAAGATAATGAAAAGCAGTATATTGTGAAAGTATTCAAAAAGCTCTGTTTAATGGTAACACAATAAAGCTTGCAATTTCATTAATAACGTCATTATTACGTACCTATAAAAATGGTGTTGCTGGCTGATATGGATAGTACCTACCTACTTTTTATGGAAAGTAACAACCGCGTAGTTACTTTCCATAAAAAAAACATTACAAACGACTGACAAAGGATGAATACAAATGTCGCAAAATACAAGGGTAATTATGGATTATGGCGCTTCCGAAAGATCTTTTAGTCGTAGGTGCCTATTTAGGTACTTTATCTTCTTTATCTTATTATCATAATAATGTTTGAGGAATCTAAATCTAAAATCATACTTCATAATTTCTTACTACTATTATAAATGCGAAAGTGTGTATGTTTGTTGGTTTGTCTTTCAATAACGTCGCAAAAGAGTAACGGATCGACCTGATTTTTAGGGTTCCGTAGCCAAATTTGGCAAAAACGGAACCCTTATAGATTCGTCATGTCTGTCTGTCTGTCTGTCCGTCCGTATGTCACAGCCACTTTTTTCCGAAACTATAAGAACTATACTGTTGAAACTTGGTAAGTAGATGTATTCTGTGAACCGCACTATGATTTTCTTACAAAAATAGAAAAAAAACAATAAATTTTGGGGGTTCCCCATACTTAGAACTGAAACTCAAAAATTTTTTTTTCATCTAACCCATACGTGTGGGGTATTTATGGATAGGTCTTCAAAAATGATGTTGAGGTTTTTAATATCATTTTTTTCTAAACTGAATAGTTCGCGCGAGAGACACTTCCAAAGTGGTAAAATGTGTGTCCCCCCCCTGTAACTTCTAAAATAAGAGAATGATAAAACTAAAAAAAATATATGATGTACATTACCATGCAAACTTCCACCGAAAATTGGTTTGAACGAGATCTAGTAAGTAGTTTTTTAATAATTTAAAACTTACTACATGTTTGTACGGAACCCTCGGTGCGCGAGTCCGACTCGCACTTGGCCGCTTTTTTACATAGTTGAGGATCTGGAAAGTGACATAGTCTACTTTTTTCCCTAAAAATTAAGGAGTTCCGAATTAAAAAAGCGGGCATCAGCTAGTCTTTTATTAAAGTAAGACCATGATTCAACTGTCCGTAATTTTTGTAACTACTAAACTCGCTTATAATTCTAACAAGCAGGTTAAAAATTATGTAAATGTAATAATGTAAAGCTCTATATAAGATTAAACAGTTAAACAGCAGGTAAGAGGATATTTTGGATTGGCGAGACCTCTTTGGTGAAATCATGTTGCTCATCCTATACCTAAGATTCCCTTCGTGACTTTACAATCGTGCATTGTCGAGTCAACATCTCCTGAAGATGCTCCGGTGTCGGAGTGAAAGGTAAGTTGACAATAATTTGGAATATTTTAAATATGGTGCGGTGCTGTGCCGATGTGAATTGCTGGCTTACTGGGTGAATATCGTAAGCTGCAAATGCAAGATACACACTGTACCACAAAAATTTGTCTCCCGTGGCGGAAAGCGAATTAAACTTCTAGTTCATTCATTATCATGGACTTCCGCAAAGTACCTAACGCCTGCTTCTTTTCAACAAGATTACCTTCGTTTATGTGCTTTAAAAATGAGCGGTATTGTATTGAGCTGATAACTATTTTAATTGATGTTTTCAATTATAGCAAATACTAGCTTATGCCCGCGACTACGTCCGCGTGGATTGAGGTTTTTTGGTTCCCGCGGGAACTCCTTAATTTTCCGGGATAAAAAGTAGCCTATGTGCTATTCTAGACTATATTCTATCTCTGTGCCAAATTTCAGCCAGATCCGTTCAGCCGTTGGCGCGTGATTGAGTAACAAACATCCATACATCCATACATCCATACATCCATACATCCAAACTTTCGCATTTATAATATTTATTTGATAAATATTATTATTATTGTAAAACGCAAGTCCTACAAAACAAGGCCTTTAAAAAAAAATATAACTTTTACTGGAGACAGGTAGAGACAGTGGCAGCTAAGTAACTAATTATTATTATTGTCTTAAATATCGGTATAAGACAGTTACTTTCTGGTCCACAGCCTTAAATAACGGTTTTTTAAATTAAATATTAACTAAACTTATTATCCACGTGAACGAAGCCCAGCACAAAAGCTAGTAGGAAGTTTTCTCCATTATCTTTTAATTTTTTTTTATATTGTGAAATAGGCTTGCGCTTGACGACAATCATGCTTATGATGAGGTCTATAGGTTGGAGCGCGATGACTTGCCTAGAAGATGCCTATTCACTCTTGCCTTGAAGCTACCTAAGGTGTTTGGATATTAATCTAATGAAAATGTGTAATTACGCAAATATAACAATTGATGTTAATTGTTCCAACAATTGAGTAATTGGAATGGGCGTTACGCGTTGGAATAGAAAATAATCGGTCTTAATTTACTTAAAAGCCATAATAGCCCAAAATTACCAAAAAATCTGGCGAACAGGTAACGACCCTGACATTTGAATTTAATAAACACGGAGTTTTCACGTCAAAACGACCAATAAAATAAATTTGATTGAATATAGAAAGTGCTGGCATTTATCCTAGTAATTTAATTAAAATGTATCGTAGTAATACCAGATAAAAAATTCCGTGCCTGTAGAATGTATTATTATATGTTGTACTTGCTGACGATGATGGTGTGGATTGAGGTTTTTTGGTTCTCGTGGGAACTCTTTAATTTAAGCTTATGTGTTATTCCAAGCTATAATCTATATCTGTTCCAAATTTTATCCAGGTCCGTTCAGCCGTTCATGCTTGATTGAATACCTAACAAACATCCATCCATCCATCCAAACTTTCGATTTTATAATAGGTAGATTAAAATTTTATTTTTTATTTTTGTAGTAGTTTTGAGTATGGCATATATGTATACCATGCCATACTCCTAACAGGTTATCCGCTACCATCTTAGACTGTATCTTCGATAACTATCAGGTGAGAACGCGGTCAAGGGCTAAATTAATATTAAATAACGTAGTGGTAAAAAATGCCCCGCAGAGGCAATTTGGAATTTTACACCACCTACCGACAAGGCCGTGTGGCCAAGCTATCTAAGTAAGTACCTATTGATGCTTACTTTTAAGATTCTGCGTAGACACCAATAGTAACAACACCGATAAAAGTATGATTGGTTTAACAATAATTGCCACTCTACCCCGAAGATATTTTATCTTTTCCATATTTTAATATGAAAAATAATTCCATATCATATTCCTCACTCCTTACTGTTTTTTTAAAATGGCTGAGGATACAGGCGGACTGAAAAAATAGTTACTTATCAATAAATAAATAATCATTTATTTGCAATTTGAATGTTTGTAATGTTGGTAAAATAGTAGTCTGTTCATAAAAACTAAATTAATAGTGTGCAAATATAAGGATTCCCGCGACTTCGTCCGCGTGGACCAAGATTTTTTGATTCCCGCGGGAACTCTTGAATTTTCCGGGATAAAAAGTACTTCCCCGGGATATACCTCTATACCAAATTTCAGCAAAATCGGTTGAAAAGATGGGCCGAGAAAGCGTAGCAGACAGACAGACAGATAGACACACTTTCGCATTTATAATATTAGCGTTTGGAACCCTCGTAGCTTTAGTTTTAAGGTACCGTAACCGATTATCACCATCACGTTTTATAAGTAAGTAATTTTTAACGTCAATAAGTGTACCTACAGTGTACCTATATTGAATAAATGATTTGTTTGATTGATTGATTGATTGAGTATGGATAGTATGGATAAATAATTAGTAGGTAAGTTAAAAAATTATTATATATTATATAATATTATATTATACCATAGATATATGGTATAATATTATATAAGTCACACCCCTAATCAGTTTCTACACGGCATCGTACCGGAACGCTAAATCGCTTGGCGTTACTTCTTTGCCGGTAGGGTGGAAACTAGCCACGGCCGAACCCTCCCACCAGGCCAGACCAGAATTTATAAATTCCCAAATTGTGTGTTTGTGTTGTGAATCGCTGCAGTGTAGGACGATCTCCAGCTAGCTGGTCCGATGACCTAAAGAAGCGGCGGGAAGCGGGTGTATCAGGAAGGTGGAGGACCGTGTTTAGTGGCGCGCTCTCGAAAAGGCCTATGTCCAGCAGTAGATGCATACAGGCTGATGGATGGATGGGGGTCGGACCCGGAACCTCCCACATTAACTCAACAGCGCTCAACACTGCGCCAGGGAAGTCGTCACACATCCGGGATGACCACAGCGCATCATAACTTCTCGCATCATAAGACAGGTAGTCAAAACTTTTTTTTTCAGTCAAATCGACAAACAAGGCTTTAGGTAGGGTGCGAATCCAAGTAAATGTCAAGGTGTTTAAATGTTAACAAATTAAAAAATTAAAAGCTGGTTCCATTATTTGTTATTTGAAATAGGAATGCGTTTATTACTGTCCCATTTGTATTTTAGGTAGGTATGTTACGAGGATCAGAAACAGTGAAACAGTAAGTATAGTACACGTATTACAACAAAAGTTTTTTTAAATCTAGTCTCTAGAAGAAACCATTTAAGCAGGATATCGTATACACAAAAAGAGTATCAGTGTTCAATGAAGTATCAAACTTTTCTAATATTATAGGTAGGTACTTTAAAAGGATAACTTCGTGTCACTTTGTAGAAGTTGATAGTACACTTTCGGTCATAATGTAATCATTATAAACTTTGAACCATCGATATACCATAGGTAGGTACTAGATGGGCCCTTTCATAGAAAATAAAACCAGTCAAGTGCGAGTCGGACTCTCGCACCGAGGGTTCCGTACAATCCTGTAAGTATATAAGTAAAAGTTATAGTATTTTTATTCCACTTATCTATTTTAATTTCAATTTAATACCTCTACGCGTTCATGCGGAAAGGGTTAGTAAGTTTAAAATTATTAAAAATATTTTTATTATATGATGTAACTAAAAATTTGCAATTCTTCCTATATCTGTGCTCTAAGACGTTGCTTCGTTGCAAGTCTCAAGATTCTGAGTTCACGGGAAGTACCCTGTAGGTTTTGATTCCCTTGCGAGTGCAAGAAAATTCAAAAATTTGCAGCATAAACGGCTGTATCTTTTGATTGTGTTGGCTTTGAAGTGTGATTTTTTCACAGCTCCAAGGGAAAGTAGACCTGAGTATTTGATATGATTTTCAGCTTAATACCTGCATGCATTCCTGAGAAAAAGGGTCTTGACACACAGACGGACGGACAAAGAAGTTATCCTATAAGGGTACCGGTTTTTCCTTTCGAGGTACGGAACCCTAAAAATTGGGCAACCAACCTTTAGAGCACGCTCCTAACCTGTATAGCCTGTATAGCTCCTTGTCCCCGCCATAGCGCTGTCCCGCTTTTCAGACTAGATGGCGTTAGTAAAATAGGTCCACATTCTTTGTTTCACAGGGCCCGTCTATGTTAATTGAGGTCGTTGCTTTAAACACGTGAGGGGTTGTTTGAAATATTATCTATACTATCAATAGTTACTCATATACTTACTTACTAGTATTATAAATGCGAAAGTTTGGATGGATGGATGTTTGTTACTCAATCACGCCAGAACGACTGGATCGGATGAAATTTGGCAAAGAGATAGATTATAGTCTGGAATATCACATTGGCTACTTTTTATCCTGGAAAATTAAGTTGTTTTTAAGTAACTGGAGTTCCCGTGGGAACCGAAAAACCTCAATCCACGCATACGAAGTCGCGGGCATTAGCTAGTAACAAAAAAAACCTTGTAGATTAATATTCCCTCTACTGTCAATTAAGGTTTCTAATCCATGCAGCGCTCCGTGGTTAAGCGCCACGCTGAGGCTAAATTAAGGAATGAATGAGGTACTAATTAAATAGGGTTTCTTCAAGATTAAATACCTGCAACTTTTGTATAACACTACAGACAACTTTTGTCTCAAAATAAAAAAAAATGTTATTTTATAGACAAAGTCGCAATCCGCGTTAAATGTCTATACCTATTATGTTTTTCTGTACCTTAACTTCAAACATTTTCCACTGAAGGTTTGTATGTACAATGTTCAGCAGGCCACACATGCTATGTTATGCTATCACCCTTCGACGGGGCGTCATTCTTAGTCTGATATAGTGTGTCGATGCAATAAGTTACGTACGTTAAGTGAATCTACTACTTCGGTTCGGAATGCCATTCCTACCGAGAAGAACCAGCAAGAAACTCGGCGGTTGCTCTTTTGAAAAATAATAATTTACAATTTTATTTATGAATACATATGATGTAACCGCTGTCCTTACATAGCATGGCTGGAGCGGGTCAAATCCATGCTCTTTTGTCGTGTATGTAATAATAAGCTTTTATTAAGAAGCATATTTTGAATGGATTTCTTAAACTTGTGTAAAGGCAAGTTTAAAATAGGTTGGGGAATTTTGTTATAAAATAGAATGCCCATTCCCACGCACGACCTTCGGACTTTCTTGAGGTGGAGCGATGGAGTTAAGAGCTTATTGCGGCCTCTAGTTTGCAAATCATGCAGATCGCATATTTATTTGTAATTGTGAATGTTCTGTTTTATGAATATTAAATTACTGTAAATATATTGCGAGGTTACCTACTGTAAGAATACCTATTTCCTTATATTTCTCTCTGAGGGATTCGCGCGGTTTTAAATTATAAATTGCACGTATTGCCCTTTTTTGTAATACAAAAATTGTTTGAATGTCTGCTGCTTTACCCCATAGTAAGATTCCGTACGACATAATACTATGAAAGTAAGCAAAATATACAATTCTTGCAGTTTTAACGTCAGTAAACTGTCGAATCCTTCGTTAGCAGCAGAGCTGAGTTTCCCAGCCAGAGTTGATATAGATAGCATATTTTAAATTAAAAGTGTGCTGACTTAGAATGGGTGTGGCAGGGTATCACTCTAATCTGATTGCTACGCGGCATGGTACTGCAACGCAAAATCGTTTGGTGGTAAGTAGCTTAAGTTAGATACGCCATTGCTGGTATCCGGGTGTTAACTATTTAAAAATTACAAACGAAGCCTCGCAACAGCCCAGAGGCCAAAACAGAGGCAATAATATTTTAGAAATTATAAATTCACCAAAGCACCAGAAACCATACCATGGTCCATACCAAACCATTAAAAAAATACTGCGCACGAGAGGTCGACAAACATTACTTGATACTTCTGCTATTAAATTGATGATATTGTGCTTCATTATCATTAAGAGCATTTACTTACTTTATTTCAAACATCATTTCTTGTAACGAGAGATCGGATCCCTTTGTTCTTGTTAATTTTCCATGTAAATAAGTATCTACTTGTCATGAGCCGGCTAACGACATCCTCGCAGTCAGTTAATTTTGGCGTTTGCTTGTTCATTTATGGTGACAACTATACTACTTTATGGTACTAGACAAGATGATATACGCGACTACGTTCGCGCGGACATTTTGACAAAATTTCGTGGGAACTCTTTGACTTTCTGGGATAAAAAGTGTCTACTATGTTCACATAATTATAATAGAAAAATAAAATATATGCCGACCGAATTGAAAACTCCTTTTTAGAAAGGCATTGAGTCTTTTAAAGAGAAATTATTACTTATTGTAATAAAGGATTTGGCTCGTTATTGAATTGCGCTTGGCATAGGTACGTCACATCCACCATTTTGTTTTTTTTTGTTTTTGCTGACAATTTTCTAACATCGATGAATCGATATAAAAAATAAAATATATTGGGTTAAACTGTTCACTGTTCAACCAAGTTTTAAGTTCTAACATGATTGTATGTCTCGATTTCTTCCAAGGGCAAGGACTGTCTTGTTTATTTTAATGTTTTTAGGGTTCCGTACCTCAAAAGGAAAAAACGGAACCCTTATAGCATCACCTCGTTGTCCGTCCGTCTGTGTGTCAAGACCCTTTTTCTCAGGAACGCATGCAGGTATCAAGCTGAAATTCATATCACATACTCAAGTCTACGGTTCCTTGGAGCTGTGAAAAAAACAAGCTTCTAAGCCAACGCAATCAAAAGATACAGCCGTTTATGCTGCAAATTTTCGAATTTTCTTGCACTCGCAAGGGAATCAAAACCTACAGGGTACTTCCCGTGAACTCAGAATCTTGAAACTTCGTACGAAGCAATGTCTTATAGCACAGATATAGTAAGAATTGCGAAAATCATACATTTTTATTAACACCATATAATAAAAATAATTTTAATAATTTTAAACTTACTATCCCTTTACTCATGAACGCGTAGAGGTATAAAATTGAAATTCATATTAAATACTCAGGTTTGTAATACCGTCAAGCTGTAACAAACTACTGTCCCTTGGAGGTGTGAAAAAATCAAACTTCTAAGCCAACGCAATCAAAAGATACAGCCGTTTATGCTGCAAATTTTCGACACTCGCGAGGGAATCTAAACCTACAGGGTACTTCACTTGAACTCAGAATCTTGAAAGTTGGTACGAAGCAACGTCTTATAGCCTAGATAAAGGAAAAATTGCGAAAAGCATAAATTTTTAGTTACATCATATAATAAAAGTATTTTTAATTATTTTAAACTTAGTACTACCCCTTTCCGCCTGAACGCGTAGAGGTATTAAATTGAAATTAAAATAGATAATTGGAATAAAAATACTATAACTTTTACTTATACTTACTTACCTGTAGTATACCTACAGGTTTGTACGGAACCCTCGGTGCGCGAGTCCGACTCGCACTTGGCCGGTTTTTTCTATCATTTAGTTAATGTTTGAATTAACACTATTAGACACCAACATGGCGTTCTTCTCCTTTAAATTACTTTGTTTATTAAGCTAATAATTTAAAGAAGAAGTACACCATTTATGTCTAGGAATTTAATTTAAACTACGATTTTATTTATTTATTTATTTATTTATTCTGCACAAATATAACTTAAAACTAAACTTAATAATCGAAAGGACGTGTACAAGGACATCTTATCACTACAAAATGTGGATTTCTTCCAGATGCCCTAGGTGTGAGAATAATTAATAACCGAAATGCTTGTGTAGGTACAGAACCTAAGTATGTGATACAAAACCAAATATGATACATAATTTAAAAGCATATATTATCTATAATATATAAATAAATACACATATATATATATAAAATATACTTATAATATATACATATACAACAGACAACAAAACATAAATGAAGAACTAATTATAATTTTCTCAGTTCCGAGACGTTTGAAGACGGTATATATTATTATAGTTAACCCTTTATTTTTTAATAGGTTTTTTTATTTTCTACCGTTTTATATAAAAATTCAAAATGGCGTTTGCCACGTACCTATGCTAATAACGAGCCATGTCTTTTCAAATTTATTTTAAGCTATGTCCACGCAGGAAATAATGTTATAGAGTATCGCGGTAATCTTTGCACGAAGAGTAAGTAACAAGTTTTCTTACTAGAACACTAGTTCCCTCAAGGCACTTCAAGGTAAGCAAGAAACTGCTTCAATTATCAGAAAATACGTCCCTCGACATTAACTGTATCAGAATAATCTGAACTCAATTGGTTCGCTTGATTACATGGCATCAACTAGGGACCTACTTGTGCAAAGTTGTCATACCGGAGGTCTGAACTATAACTATGACCTAGTACAGATATTATGGGGAGTTTGTAGCATACTGCATACCTACTGCATAGATTTAGGATTGGTCTAGCGGAGCGAGACGAATCCTAAATCTATGACCTACTGGTGAAATTAATTTCTAGTTTTATGAAAATAACAGAAAAACGTACAATATAATTTAGCGTTCCTATAAGATGCCGAGTAGAAGCCGAATAGGGGTATGCAATGCCGTATAATAAACGTGGTTACATTCCTATAGAGCCCACGGGAATTTCAGACTGCATCATCTTTTAGAAAATATATGATACACTTAGGACGACATTTTTAAGATAACTAGACCCACGTAACTAAATCGATTGAATATAAACATTTTTGGGATGATATTTTAGCAGAAAATCATTCGTAATTAAAGTAGGTATAATTAAACCGGCTTCTTACAATACTAAGAAATAAGAATACATATTCATTTTCTTTGATGTAAAGATGTTCGACATTATTTTGATTTTGAGCACACGTGCGTTCGTTCCAAAATTGGAGGTCAGTGGCTGATTTATTTATTCTTATTCTGCGATGAAACTTATATTAAAACATTCATAATTTTGGACACATCGAGGACGACCGCATGTACCTTTTCGTATTTGAATGAACAAAATGAACCCATACCACAGACATTTAATCGATACTAATATTATATATGCGAAAGTGTGTCTGTCTGCTACGCTTTCACGGCCCATCTATTCATGCGATTTGGTACAGGGATAGGTTGTATTCCGGGGAAGGATATAGGCTACTTTTAATTGAGATAATGTTCAAGAGTTCCCCTGACAATCGAAAAAATTATATCTGTTCAACCGATTTTGATGAAATTTGGTACAGCGATAGGTTGTATCTCGGGCAAGGATATAGACCTCATTTTGTCCCGGAAAATTCAAGAGTTACCGCGGGAATCAAAAATCTTAATCTACGCGGACGAAGTCGCGGGCATCATCTAGTATTATAACATTGTACACCCATAGAGGTACATATATTATTATATAATATGGGTTCAATTTACCTTTTGTACCTATACAATATGGACACTGGAAAATAATTGGTAGCGGCCTTGGATCGATGATTTGAAGAGAAAATCTTTTTGAATGCTTTTATCAATTTTACTCTTAGCCCTCTCCAGCCAACTACTCGTAGGTATAGTAAAAATGTACTCTATTTAGCTAGGAACCATAGCTAGAATAATATGACTTTCCTTGTCTACGTTACAACAAATATTTTAATAAAAACCAAACGTTTAGCTAAGCAATTCTCAAGCGCACAAACGGGATAATCATACTAATATAATAAATGCGAAAAAGTGTTTGTTTTTTGGTTTATTGGTTTGTTGGTTTGTCCTTCAATCACGCTGCAACGGAGCAACGGATTGACGTGATTTTTGGCATGGAAATAGTTAAGGACCTGGAGAGTGACATATGCCGGAAAATTAAGGAGTTCCCGCGGGAATCAAAAAACTTAAACCACGCGGACGAAGTCGCGGGCATCAGCTAGTATCTAATATTATACTATCAATACCTATATCTACCTACTTGCAGCACTAATTATGTGTGAAAGTTTGTATCTCTATCTTATCACTAGTTATTGGACCGTAGAGATAAGACCAATATTATTTATATGCTTAACGTTTCAGCCAAATCTATACTGATTTCATAAATAACATTGTTATATAGAATAGGATAGAAAATAATAGAGTTTGAAATTCGCGGCTATGTTCATATGGAGTTAAATTTTTCATGAATTAACGAGTTAAAGTCGACCGGACTCACTTAAAATGTGTCCGGATATTGTGTACGGGCAACTACGGAACCGTACCTTTATTTTACCCTACCGATGTCGCAGATCGTAGACAAGGTTTGACTAATGTATCTGAATAAAATATAAAAATATAGTTGTGTTAAATTTCCATAAACCTTAATAATATAAGTCAAAGACTTCGAGAAAAAAATAATCTCAGGGTCAGCATTGACAGTGGAAAAATAATCGTACAAAGCCGTTGAGAAGAAGATGGATAACAATCGATAAATATTCGATTCGTCTGTACTCTGTAGCTATTATTAATCATATCAAAACCATATTCCTATCCACGCCAATAATTATATCTTATTGATGAAATCATGTATGTAAACCTACCTGTTTCCTAAAACGTTCATTAATCCGTTACGAATTATCCGAAATAATTTCACTTACACGGTACACCCACCCACATTTTTTGTATCGACCTAGCTACTAATACTCTAGGTACTCTAATAATTAAAGTACATATCAAAATGAATAAGAATTTAAAAAGCTTAATTATATCCGAAGTTGACTTTGTCTGACTTTGGTCAAATTAACTTGTACCTACTTGCCACAGAAAAAGGCGGTAATTTTGAATCCGAAGGCTTCCGACCCTCTATAAGACGTTGCTTCGTACCAAATTTCAAGATTCTGAGTTCACGGGAAGTACCCTGTAGGTTTTGATTCCTTTGCGAGTGTCGAAAATTTGCAGCATAAACGGCTGTATCTTTTGATTGTGTTGGCTTAGAAGTTTGATTTTTTCACAGCTCCAAGGAACAGTAGACCTGAGTATTTGATATTATGAATTTCAGCTTGATACCTCCATGCGCTCCTGAGAAGAAGGGTCTTGACAGACAGACGGACGGACAACAAAGTGATCCTATAAGGGTTCCGTTTTTTCCTTTTGAGGTACGGAGCCCTAAAAACGAGGCTTGGTGTCAATAAAATCATTGGCGTATATCTGCTTCATTCAGTCATCTCAATAATTACAATAGTTTGGCTTTACACGACCTTTAAATCTATTTTGAAGTGTCTAAACATATCTATTAATCTATTTTTGATGACCATGTTAGATCCGCCAACTTAAAAAAAATGAGCTTAAAATTTTTGGCACCCCTTCCCATCTATAGCTAAGTACAGAAATACAGGTTTTTTTCTATAAAAATGTAAGTTTCATATGGACACCGACGAAACTTCTAAAGGCCAAAAAAAAACACCAAAATCAAGGGAAAGTAAGAATGGCGAAGATTAGTATTAGTTATATATAAATTTTGAGATACTTTTCATCTGCGCTGGGCGCTGGGCACGATTTGGGCCATCTCCTTTGTTATGCTACGTGGAAACCGTTATTGTTTTAAAAACATTTGGGTAACGCAAACAGTAGGTACCCAAATATCCTCACTGTCAATTTTAAGACAATATCGACGTTGATAAAACACATATTAAGCTTTGAAATGGGTTATTTTGGCACAGGTAAATAATGTTTCCCCACCATTTAAAAAAATCGACAGTCATTATCACTTTACTTGCACCGATATAGACTTTAACAACCAACTAAAATTCTAAAGCTAACTAATACTATAGCTTTTGCACACTGTCTCTGACAGTAGATTGTGTACGGGAAATTTCTACCTTATACAGCTGTTATCACCCACAATTTAGCAAAATAAATGATTTATGATTCATGATTTAATATCAATCCTACATTTTGTGATTTCTTTCAGGTTTGCGTATTCTATCAGTGACTGCAAATTCTGCATCTCTTCTTAGGCCTCACAAGAGTTCATATTGGGCTTAGGGCGTCTAACATCATTCAAACTCAATAATGATGATATTTTATATTGCTGACAATAATTTACATAAATTTTCATTGTAATAATAATTCTTTATTTTTTATTTAATATGTAATTGGTTCAGTTAATATAGTATTACGTAAATATATCTTTTGTTGATATTTCAGGAATTTTCCCCATTGTTCACCTTTTTATCTTATCTAATTTTGATTTGTTTATGATTTGTTATATTGATTATTTTAAGTATTGCACGCAGCATTACATGGTAATACACTTGTATTTTTATCTATTGTACCAGCTTTAATATGTCATCATGCAGCTTTATGTGTATCATGCAATTAATAAATTCTAATTCAAAATTAAAAGTTTAATATTAAACGTTTTAGCTTTCTTCTGTAGAAAACATCCCGTTTTAATATGAAAATTAACTAACGCAGCCAAGTAATCCAAGTATCAGGTTATGTCAAAGGTTAAAGTCCTGGTACAAAAGCTTAATAGTTTTATTTTCTGGTCTAAGTTCGGAACATGTAAATTAAAATTTTTAATTACTTTAACTGGTTGTTTTTGAACTTTCGATTTTACGCTGCGTTTCATAGCTTGAGCTAACTACTTCCTGCCGTTAATTTCGTTTTTACACTCGGTATTAGTCATCTAGGAATCTATGGATCTATTCCTACTCCAAGGATAAAATTAGATTACCACTACACAGGGAAAGCCACCGGTGTACGCACAGCGTACTTACCTACTCAATGAGATCGCGCGACTTTTTTTTTTTAAACTGTGAGATAGGCTTGCGCTTGGCGGCTTGACGACAATCATGCTTATATAGTGCAAAGCAATGATGAGGTCTAGGTTGGAACACGCTTGCCTAGAAGATTCCTACTCACCCTTGCCTTGAAAGTACTTACCTAAGTTATACGTGGCAGGAAACAAGTGCGCTGGGAGGGTCGTCGGATCAGAAACGTCGAGCAAAAACGGTTCGTGCGAACAGATTCACGATATTAGGGTGGTCCCACCACCACCACCACCACCACTACAGCCTATTAACGTCCCACTGCTGGGCACAGGCCTCCACTCTCATAGGAGAGAGGGAATAAGAGCTTAGACCCACCACGCTGCTCCAATGCGGGTTGGCGGGCTTTAACGACTATTATCATGTTATAGTGATATAATAACCGGGACCGACGGCTTAGCGTGGCACGGGGGTGAAACACCGCCAACTTCTAACTCCGGCCTGGCATTGAGAATTTCCCCAATACCTAACAATCTTTATGCCCGACCGGGAATTGAACCCAGGACCTCGTGATCCGCAGTCGACTACACTAACCGCTAGACCAACGAGGTAGTTTTTCCAAAAGGATGGTAAGTATCTTGATTTCCCCCGCCACTCAAAAGAGATAGAAACAAGTAGGTACTTGACTGAAAAAAGTAGAAATTATAAAATTCAGGCCATGTTAATTAAAAGTTTAGAAAGCAACAAGCTTTCCTCATGGCTTATTCGGATTTCAGATTAAGCTCCGACGGAATTTGCGGTAGAAATATCGTTGTTTCTCATGACGTTGTTGTGGTGTACCTATACGATGTATTACGTAGATTGTAATCTTAAATACTAAATCTCTTTGAATAATTTTCACAAAGTTGAGAGAAGATAATTATTAAGTTAGAAAAATCTTTTATGTGACTAGAAATAGGTGGAAAAAAACGTAACTATGATCATATAGAAAAATCATACTAATATTATACATGCGAAAGTGTGTGTGTTTGTTGGTTTGTTCTTATATCACGACACAACGGAGCGACGGATCGATGTGATGGAGAATGACATAGGCTACTTTTTATCCCGGAAAATTTAGGAGTTCCCGCCGGAATCAAAAAGGTGTGTGCGATTGTGCAATTCACACACGGCAGAAGTGAAACTTCAGAAAAGTAGCTTAGGAGAGAATGAGATAAGTAAATATAAATTGTATTCTATCTCATTCTCTCACAGGCTAAATCCTAATATGAATATGTTTGTCTCTTTTTGGTGTCACTTTTTTGTTTCATCGAATTTTCAAATCACAACTATTCTAAAGAAGTTTCACTTCAAAAATCCTTAAACCACCCGGACAAATTCGCGGGTATCAGCTAGTACGCAAAAAAAAGCAACTTCGAGCTCAAAGTTGCTGCTTATAACGTACAATTAGTTACACTTTATCTTTCTCAAATATTTCCTAAGTCTGTACCAAGTGGTAAAATCACAAGTAAGAATAATATTATGATGGTTAAAGTGCGATAAAATATTAAACAGAATTCAAAGTAACATTTACAAAGAGATTCAGACGATTAAACTTCATTTCAGTTGATTTTTTTGAGTAGTTTTGAATAGTCTGAAAAGTTCTTTGTTTTGAATGAGTAGGATAGTAGCACAGCGCATAAAGTATAAATTGCTAGCTAATGCCCGCGATTTCGTCTGCGTGGATTGAGGTTTTTTGGTTCCCGCGGGAACTGTGTCTTTCAGCCAGATCCGTTCAGCCATTCTTGATTGAGTAACAAACAAATATCCATTCATACATCCATCCAAACTTTTGTATTTATAATAGTAGTATAGAGTTATAATGTTAATTCATATTTATTTGCCAAAAATTATCAAGTAGTATAGATACATGTAATTGATAACTGTCCCAAATAAATAAAATAAAAGGTCGGAACGCAAAATATTATGACAATCGTGCGTGCAGATCTTACTTAAATGAATTTTCTTCTGAGCCACGAGGAGGAGGAGGATCTAACATTATCATAAAAATAGTGGTTCATTTTCCATGTTAATCAATCGACATTAAAAAGACGATGCCAAGAGTATTTTTATTTTTAAACGATTTGAAATAATTGCGTGGTCTACTAATAAATCAACGATGACCATCTAGCTCGATAAATTGGAGCTCATAAAAATGTATAGTGTAGGTAGTTATTTGAGCAGGCCGTGGAAAAGCAGTGAAAGAAGAAAATTTATGAGTTCTATCTACAGTCATAAATTCTAAAATTTGCGGGATTGATGAAAAAGAGGTTCAATTATCGAAATATTTGACCACTTTATATTTTAAATACGTGCCAAGTTGCAGTCAATTAATAAACGGTTACCCAGACTAATATTATAAACACGAAAGTGTGTCTGTCTGTCTGTCTGCTACGATTTCATCTGCCCCATCAGTTTAACCGATTTTAATGAAATTTGGTACAGGGGTAGGTTGTAACCCGGGGAAGGACATAGACTACATTTTATCCCGGAAAATTTAAGATTTCCAGCGGGAATCAATATATATAATCTTAAAATCCACGGGGACGAAGTCGCGGACATCATCTAGTTTAAATATAAAATTTCAATGTAAATTTATAGTGTTAATACGACAGACTGACGGCCACACCCACAATGACTGAAGTAATATTAAAAACAACAAATTATTATTTCAGCAGTGGCAAAAGTTACAAAAAGACATTGCTTTAGAAAACAAAAGGATATTTTATCCACAAGTGAATACTCTGAAAGTAATTCTTTGAAATTTTAGCAGAATTAAAGGATTTTCCGAAGCAGCTGCCTCGATAATGATCGCTTAGGGAGCAATATTCCACAGCTTCAGTTCTAGACATATAAACGACATTATTCTTCTTTGTTACTTCAATAGCACTTCTTAAATTTACGTTCAAGATTAGTCACCTGTGACTTGACCTGCGTAGTCTTGGAAATCTGCGGAAGAAAATTACAAGGCTTCACAAAAAACCGACGAGTCGAACTCGCGCACCGAGGGTTCCGCACAAACTGTGACGTGGTAGGCCGTCTAGGATGTGGTGGCCGGCCCTTGGAGCTGTGAAAAAATCAAGCTTCTAAGCCAACACAATCAAAAGATACAGCCGTTTATGCTGCAAATTTTCAAGTTTAAAATTATTAAAAATATTTTTACTATATGATGTAACAAAAAAGTTATGCTTTTCGCAATTATTCCTTTAATGTGCTTTATGGCGTTGCTTCGTACCAAATTTCATGATTCTGAGTTCACGGGAAGTACCCTGTAGGTTTTGATCCCCTTGCGAGTGTCGAAAATTTGCAGCATTTAAACGGTTGTATCTTCTGATTGCGTTGGCTTAGAAGCTTGATTTTTTCACAGCTCCAAGAGATCGTATACCTGAGTCTGTGATATGAATTTCAGCTTGATACCTCCATGCGTTCCTGAGAAAAAGGGTCTTGACACACAGACGGACAGACAACAAAGTGATCCTATAAGGGTTCAGTTTTTTCCTTTTGAGGTACGGAACCCTAAAAATATACAGCTTTTTGAATATTTTTGAGCTTTTCTCACAAAAATCTCTTTTTTCTGCAATTGTTTACCTACCAAGATCATTTCCGGTATTTGTCAATTATTACCATTGTTTTGCTTACATAACGTATAATAATCGTTATAATTTAATAAATAAAATAAATAAATAAGTAATTATAATAAAAGTATAATAATAATATAACATAATTATAATAATCGATAAACCTGCGAGAAGCTGGAGCGAATCAGTGCAGATAAATAATTAAGATTATTAAAAAGTTTCAACGAAACGGAACTCGAAACTCGAAACTCGAAAACTCGTAACTTTTGTAATGTTTCTTTATCACAGCTTTACTTTTTACGTGTACTATACTGTGTTTTATTGTCTGAGAAGAATACTGAATGAAGTAGTAGGTAGTTACAATGGTTTTTCGATAGGTACCTTTTGTAATAAATTTTAAGTCTTGATTTTTCCTCTACTAAGTACTAAATAAATGTTAACTTGTGACTCTTACCAGTGTGTGTAGGTAATGATTGTAAGTCTAATTGTAAGAAAGTTTTTTGCTATAAATATTTTCATTAGTAAGTTTTTATTAGATATATTTATTGTTATTTTATTTTTATATAATTATTTATTTTATTTATATTTTTTAAGTATTTCAAGTAAATGGCAGATTCAGATAATAATATACTAAATAATGAATTTTTCTCATGCTCATCATCTGACGAAGAGGAGTTCCAAAGTGCTGCTAGCAGCTTATCTCTCAACAGTTGTAATTCATCATGTAATCTTGACGCTAAACTTAAATCCGTACTATTTAGGAATGCTCACTGTCTTAATTTTGCACACATCAACGCACAGAGTATTCCGGCTCATTTTTCCGATCTTCTCGCCTCTTTTAGTGACGTGCAGGTCGACGGCATATTGGTTTCGGAATCTTGGCTGAAACCATCCCTTCCTTCTAACCTTTATTCGCTACCGGGATTTACATTAATTCGTAATGATCGAACTTGTAAACGAGGTGGTGGGGTCTGCTTATATCTTAAGGATGACATTCAATTTAACATATTAAATCAGAGTCCTAATGTTTACTCTGGCAACTTTGAATACTTATTTTTAGAAATCGGCTTTAACCATAAAAAGCTTCTCCTCGGTGCTGTCTATAGTCCTTCTGTTAACGTTAATTACTTTAATGATTTTGACACCCTCCTCAGTAATTTATCACCATCCTATGAACACATCATCATTATGGGTGACCTAAATACATGTTTATTGAAAAATGATCATAGGTCAAATCAATTGAATTCCCTTGTTTCATCTGTAAACCTTAAAATTCTTCCTCTTAACGCGACTCACTTTTCTCCGAATTGCAACCCTTCTCTCTTGGATCTCATAATTGTTTCCAATCCTGATAAAGTTCTCATTCACGGTCAACTAACTGCCCCCTTCTCTTACCATGACCTAATTTTTCTAAGTTACAGCTTATCTGTCCCTAAACGTAAGAGTAAGGTTATTCTGCGCCGTAATTATAAAAGGATAGACACCGACTCTTTGAAAGATGACGCATCTAAAATAGACTGGACTCCTCTGTATTGCGCATCCACCGTAGACGACAAGGTCAGTTTTTTAAATTCGACCCTTATAAGACTATTTGACTCACATGCACCTGTTAGGTCTATAAAGGTTAAACACTTACCAGCCCCTTGGCTCACACCTACAATAAAAAGACTTATGGCTAAACGTAATAAAGCCAAGAGTCTCTGTAAAAAGTACCCTAGCGATGATAATGTAGCTGTCTATAAAAAACTGCGTAATCTCTGCAATAGAATGTGTAGGGATGCTAAACGTCGCCATATTTTCTCCTGTGTAAATAATTTTTCTTCCTCGCAGTCTTGGAGGTTTTTCAAGTCCCTAGGGGTGGGAAAAGTTTCTGAAGTTTTCAAGCCCTCAGTTGACTTACTCTTAACTCTTAACTCTTTAAATCAGCACTTTTCTAATCCTCCGGTAAAAATTTCTGATAGTAATAAACTTCAAACGCTTCAAAGGTTGGCCAGTGTTGCCAAACCCAATTGCGACCCCTTTAACTTCCAGGAAATTACGGTTGGTGAGGTTCAGAAATCGATTCAAAATATTTCATCCAAAGCTGTTGGTAATGACGACATAAGCCGTGATATGCTTATTTTTATCATCGATGTAGTATCGCCTATCATTACCCATATCCTCAACTTTTCTCTTTCATCAAAATCTTTTCCAACAGTTTGGAAGCCAGCCCACGTTTTGCCTTTGCCCAAAATATCCAATCCTTCTTCACTCTCTCACTATCGTCCTATCTCAATCCTCCCCATTATTTCTAAAATTTTAGAGAATGTTGTCTTTAAACAACTTTCCCTTTTCCTTATTCAAAATAACCTTTTAAGTCCATTCCAATCGGGTTTCCGTCCTTTACACAGCACTTCTACAGCTTTACTCAAGGTCACTGAAGATATACGCTATGCTATGGACAATAAAAAACTAACAGTGCTTGTTCTTCTCGACTTTAGCAATGCGTTTAACTCTGTTGACTTTGACGTGCTACTCTGCATTCTCTGTTCACTTAATCTATCACCGTCCGTAATTGAATGGTTTAAGTCCTACCTTCTCGGTCGCCGTCAGAGAATCTGTGCAGACGGAGTTTACTCTGACTGGGCGGATATTTCTGCTGGTGTACCTCAAGGCGGCGTATTGTCACCTCTGCTTTTCTCTGTTTTTATAAACGAAATCACAAAAATCATTTCTTCTCACTACCATCTCTATGCAGATGATTTGCAGATTTATAGACATGCCGCTGTCACTGACCTTGCTTCTGCGGTCAATGATATTAACACGGATCTAGCAAAAATAAAGGACTGGGCTGATGAACACGGTCTTCTAGTAAATCCTACCAAATCGCAGGCTATGATAATAGGGAGCAAGCAATTGCGAAGTCGTGTTGATTTTAAAAATCTTCCTATCATAGCTTACGATGGCGTTCCGATACAACTTACAGGAAAAGCAAAAAACCTTGGGGTGATACTCGATGGTAATTTATCCTGGTCAAATCACATTAACAATGTTAGTAGGCGCTTGCACTACTCTATTCATTCTTTGAAACGCTTGCAGAATTTCCTTCCTTTGAAAACTAAAATCTTACTTGCACAATCCCTTCTGCTCCCACTTCTAGATTACGCCGACGTCTGCTATTTAGATGCGACTGAAGAGCTGCTTGACAAACTAGATCGCCTTCAGAACTTGTGCATTCGTTTTATTTACGGATTTCGCAAATTCGACCATGTATCTCAATTTCGAAACAAGTTACAGTGGCTCCCTATCCGACTTCGCCGGAATACTCATATTCTCACGTTACTCTTTCGGATTTTAAACACATCCTCCCCTTCATACTTACGTGAGCGCTTTCACGAGGCTCCTCCTCGTGTGATGCCTGTGCGATCGTGTGTAAAATTAAAATCACTTGCAGTGCCAAATTATAACACCATTTACTATGGTAAATCTTTTACGGTAGCTGCGACGCGCCTATGGAACTCACTACCTGATAGTATTTTTATGAATAACCCATCTATTCACACATTTAAACTTCGTCTGAAACATCATTATCTATCTTCTCTATCATAATCATAAATAATAATATGTATCTGTTATATCATTAAGTATTATATTATATGTATGTTGATATGTATTTATTTATGTATATATATAATATATATTATATATTTATATATTTATATCATTAGTATGTATATTTGTGTGTTTATGTAAGTTTATGATATAATATCTCATTTCATGCTATCTCATATCTTGTTGTACCTATTCTTCCTCCGCAACCTTTCTCACTGCCAAGGGTCACTGGTAGAGATCTCTTATAGAGATAAGTGCTTCCTTGTCCACTATTTATCTGTTTTTCTTCGTATTTCTCTTCTTTCTGGTACTAAATAAATAAAAAAAAAAAAAAAAAACTCAAATCAAAAATAATTTCCGTGTAACATTAATTCTAAACTCAGCAGAGTTCACTCTTTCAACTCGAATTATACTTACGTAGTTGTTATGCAAACGAATCTCTGTTTACATTCAATCATTTGTGAGGCAAATATTCTTCCTTTTCTTCATTGGAGCCCTAACTCAGTTTACTCTACCTACATGTGTACCCGTATAACCTGACTCTTTTTTCCTAAATATGAATTTCTAGATGATACCTGCGACTCGTCCGCACTGATTTTCAACCGACTTCAAAAAAGGAGGAGGTTCTCAATTCGACTGTATTTTTTTTTTTTTTTTTAATGTTTGTTACCTCAGAACTTTTGACTGGGTGGACCGATTTGGATGATTCCTTTTTTATTTGAAAGAATATACTTCCCATGTGGTCCCATATAATTTTATCGAAATCGGTCGAGCGGTTTTTAAAATATCAACATAAAATAAGTACTTTGTACGTACTTTGTACGTTGTTGTAAACTGGCACGGGAGTTTGAAGTCGGTTGTTTATTTATTATCGGTTGATTAGTATTTTTTATATTAAATAATTATGTTTTTATTCCTGCGAAAACTCCTTGATTTTCCGGGATAAAAAGTAGCCATTGTCCTTCCCCGGCAATGCAATGCAACCCCGAGCAGGCCGAGCATGGGAGGGGACAAAAATCTTATCCCCCGATTATATCCACTGACAAGAGATAAAATTATGCTAGAGCATGGCAACAGGGGAAAGGAGAAGTATATCCCTGTTTGACTTGTGCATAGGACGTGGGTTTAAGTTTATTTTCATACCATTAAATTATAAAAAAGATGTCTCGAGCCTACTGGGACATCTTATCCTTTCCCCGTGGATAAAATCTCCCCGCCCATGCTCGGCCTACAGGTTGCATTGCATACTCCCAGTATAACCTGTCCCAACAGGTTATACTAAATTTTATCAAAATCAGTAAGAAAGATGGACCGTTAAAGCGTAGCAGACAGACAGACACACTTTCGCATTTATAATATTATAGATATAATTTTAACTTTTTATGTTTCATTATTTATAAGATTAATAAATAATTTTAATAGTAGATTGTGATATAAGGGCGGTAAGTACGTTTTACATATTACGAGTTGACTCATGTCTGACAAACCCGATGCCGCCAGGCGAGGGCTGACCATCGTCACGAGTATGTAGAAACATTAAAACGCCCGTCTATCAAACAACGTTTTGCAATAGATACCTACATTTGTGAAAAAAACCGGCCAAGTGCGAGTCGGACTCGCGCACCGAGGGTTCCGTACAAACCTGTAGTAAGTTTTAAATTATTAAAAATATTTTTATTTTAAATATTTGAGTTGATTGAATGAAAGGTAAATTGCGGTTTACGATTAAAAAAAACCGGCCAAGTGCGAGTCGGACTCACGCACCGAGGGTTCCGTACAAACCTGTAGGTATACAAGTAAAAGTTATAGTATTTTTATTCCACTTATCTACTTTAATTTCAATTTAATACATCTACGCGTTCATGCGGAAAGAGGTAGTAAGTTTAAAATTTTTAGCATAAACGGCTGTATCTTTTGATTGTGTTGGCTTAGAAGTTTGATTTTTTCACAGCTCTAAGGGACAGTATACTTGAGTATTTGATATGAATTTCAGCTTGATACCTCCATGCGTTCCTGAGAAAAAGGGTCTTGACACACAGACGGACGAACAACAAACTGATCCAATAAGGGTTCAGTTTTTTCCTTTTAAGGTACGGAACCCTAATTATTAAAAATATTTTGATTAAATGATATAACTAAAAATTTATGCTTTTCGCAATTTTTCCTTTATCTGTGCTATAAGACATTACTTCCTAACAAATTTCAAGATTCTAAGTTCACGGGAAGTACCCTGTAGGTTTTGTTTCCCTTGCGAGTGTCGAAAATTTGCAGCTTATACGGCTGTATCTTTTGATAGCGTTGGCTTAGAAGTTTGATTTTTTCACACCTCCAAGGGACAGTAGTTTGTTACAGCTTAAATGTATTATAAACCTGAGTATTTCATATGAATTTCAATTTAATACCTCTACGCGTTCATGAGGAAAGGGATAGTAAGTTTAAAATTATTAAAAATATTTTTATTATATGATGTAACTAAAAATTTATGTTATTCGCAATTTTTCCTATATCTGTGCTATAAGACGTTGCTTCGTACCAAGTTTAAAGATTCTGAGTTCACGGGAAGTATCCTGTAGGTTTTGATTCCCTTGCGAGTGTCGAAAATTTGCATTAAAATATTTTTATTATATGATGGAACTAAAAATTTATGTTTTTCGCAATTCTTCCTATATCTGTGCTATAAGACGTTGCTTCGTACCAAGTTTCAAGATTCTGAGTTTACGGGAAGTACCCTGTAGGTTTTGATTCCCTTGCGAGTGTCGAAAATTTGCATAAAAATATTTTTATCATATGATGGAACTAAAAATTTATGTTTCTCGCAATTCTTCCTATATCTGTGCTATAAGACGTTGCTTCGTGCCAAGTCTCAAGATTCTGAGTTCACGGGAAGTACCCTGTAGGTTTTGATTCCCTTGCGAGTGCAAGAAAATTCGAAAATTTGCAGCATAAACGGCTGTATCTTTTGATTGCGTTGGCTTAGAAGCTTGATTTTTTCACAGCTCCAAGGAACCGTAGACCTGAGTACGTGATATGAATTTCAGCTTGATACCTCCATGCGTTCCTGAGAAAAAGGGTCTTGACACACAGACGGACGGACAACGAAGTGATCCTATAAGGGTTCCGTTTTTTCCTTTTGAGGTACGGAACCCTAAAAACTACTTACTAGATCTCGTTCAAACCAATTTTCGGTGGAAGTTTGCATGGTAATGTACCTACATCATATATTTTTTTTAGTTTTATCATTCTCTTATTTTAAAAGTTACAGGGGGGGGGGGACACACACACATTTTAGCACTTTGGAAGTGTCTCTCGCGCAAATTATTCAGTTTAGAAAAAAATGATATTACAAACCTCAATATAATTTTTGAAGACCTATCCATAGATACCCCACATGTATGGGTTAGATGAAAAAAATTTTTTGAGTTTCAGTTCTAAGTATGGGCACAGAATAATAACTAGTACTAGGTATGGGGAACCCCCAAAATTTATTGTTTCTTTTCTATTTTTGTAAGAAAATCTTAATGCGGTTCACAGAATACATCTACTTACCAAGTTTCAACAGTATAGTTTTTATAAGAGTAGTTTCGGAAAAAAGTGGCTGTGACATACGGACGGACAGACAGACAGACAGACATGACGAATCTTTAAGGGTTCCGTTTTTTCCTTTTGAGGTACGGAACCCTAAAAACTACTTACTAGATCTCGTTCAAACCAATTTTCGGTGGAAGTTTGCATGGTAATGTACCTACATCATATATTTTTTTTAGTATTATCATTCTCTTATTTTAGAAGTTACAGGGGGGGGGGGGACACACACACATTTTACCACTTTGGAAGTGTCTCTCGCGCAAATTATTCAGTTTAGAAAAAAATGATATTACAAACCTCAATATAATTTTTGAAGACCTATCCCTAAATACCCCACATGTATGGGTTAGATGAAAAAAATTTTTTGAGTTTCAGTTCTAAGTATGGGCACAGAATAATAACTAGTACTAGGTATGGGGAACCCCCAAAATTTATTGTTTCTTTTCTATTTTTGTAAGAAAATCTTAATGCGGTTCACAGAATACATCTACTTACCAAGTTTCAACAGTATAGTTTTTATAAGAGTAGTTTCGGAAAAAAGTGGCTGTGACATACGGACGGACAGACAGACAGACAGACATGACGAATCTTTAAGGGTTCCGTTTTTGCCAAATTTGGCTACGGAACCCTAAAAATATGAAAATAAAAATCGAGTATGAAACTAGGCCCTCACTAGAAAATAAGTTCTCACACCCATTCTTGTTTTGAGATTTTTGGCGGCTATTAATTGCGCGATTTTTTTAAACCTTTAAAATACTTAATAGTTGATTTAATTTTAGTATCCCACATCACTTAAACCTCTTTCATTAATTAAATATTTATAAGAAAACCCAATGTAACTTTTTGTAATTTCCTCCTGGACTTATAACTCTTATATTCAGCCGGTTCTAAAAATATCTAATTTAATTACTAACTATTTGTATTTTGCATAGAATACTTTGACACGTGAATTTGTGTTATTATTCCATGTGAAGCTGGAACGAGGCGGCTTTAAATGGAAAATGAACTCTGTGTAATCTTAAACAAATAACTTACAACAAGTAGCTACTGCCGAAATTTTATAAGGCTGTAGAAATATATTTTTACGATAATGATAACATTATGATTACAATAAACACTCTTTACTGTAAACAGTAGGAGTATTAATTCATGAAAATAAATTGGCTTAAGTAGCTACAAACATGAGCATTTGTTTGTGAAAACGCGCTGGAATGCATCTTACGTCTACTCCATTTTCTGAACATAAACATTTATGTTTAGAACCGTTTCGTGTATTTTTCTCGCTGGAAATCAGAGTAGGTACTGCTATTCTTAGAGCGGGTATTAGTTACTTCAAAATTATGCCTGTTGTATTCTTATACACAAAGAGGCCAACAATTTGTGGACTGTGGTAGTGCTCGTTAGGGAAAGCCAAACCTAATAATAAATCCATCAGCCGATGTCCACACTTCCTGATGATGATGGTGATGTGAAATTTAATGCGTGATTTTTTTTGTGTTAAATAACGGCCACAAACTCCTAAGAAAAGAAGTATCCTTAGATGTAGACGTTCAGTAAATACTGTGGTCCATCAGTATGATAGATACTTACTTTAGGTAAGACCACATTCCGTTGACGGACAAGCAAGAGACGTTCAGTATTATTTATGACGTCAGTATTTTACGTGTTTTGTATGGTTCATACATGAAATAGATACCATTTGTTGACGCGATACCGTGGTATTTACTGATCGTGTGATCTAATGTACCTAGCAGATGTCAGAATTTTTCAAAAACTGTCATTCTGGAGTTCATTATAGAAATCTGTGATAAATAGGTACTGACATCCGTCAATACACTAGATTAAACAGTCAACAAACACCACAGTAGATGATTGGTACGAGTAAATATCAATGGACCACAGTATTTACTGGACGTCTAGCATTCGCCTTATAGAGCTTCATTAGAGCTTTAATCGTAACTACATCAGTAGATAAGAAAAATATCATCTAGAATATGCAATTTTTCGTAAAATAGCCTCGACTCGGCCAGCTGGTGTACCAGCACAGAATACTTAATAGTGCCTTTCAGGGCACCAGCCAAGAATCTTTAGAACAGAAAATGTGTACCTATATAACATTGCTAAACATAGTACATGTACATCATTCACAACTGTTGCACCTTTATGGTGAATTTATGGTGCATTTTAGCCATTAGTTCTATGGATTGCGAATTTATATGTTCACACTGCAGCTGTGTTTAAACAACTCTAGTCTATTTTTTTAATGGATGTTACACAAACAAACACAATACTGTGAAACGGATTGAACACTTTTTGATCTGGTTCTGTCTGAGGTCTGTTTCTCCATATGATATATCTCTATAATTGATTGTTTTTGTATGTGTAATACAAATGTAGCTCGCTTATTCGGGCTACGTTAGGTTAATTTGTAATTGGTAACTCATAACTGTTTTGCGACTCGATAGGTTTAATTAGTTGCCAAAAGTAATTAAATTCCCTGATTTTAATCGTCATCCAATATGGCAGCTATTCGTCAGTCATACGTATTCAATTAATTTTCTCTTGGAAAGTACGTAACTATTCGGTATTAAATTAGTCTACTAACCACCCAAGTCGTATTGTCGCGCCTTGGAAAAGCAACCAGCAGGGCGATCGGCTAAAAATTACAGTTACAGTGTACGATCGCAATCACCTCTTTGGACAAAATCTATTGACGCAGCAAGATTATCATAAATTCAGCCAATCACAACAATTGATACTGTAACAATGATTGATGCAGAAGATACGTGGTCGCCCTGCTGTATTGGTTGTCATAATAAAACGATAATGATTCATCATATTATCCCTTTATTAAGTCTTGACAGAAAACCAAAATCAACCAACCAACTTACAATTAAGTCATTTTAGAATTGGTTTATGATTATAGAACACATCGATACTAATATTACAAATGCGAAAATGTGTCTGTATGTCTGTCTATTTGTTGGTCTGTCTGTCTTTCGGTTCGCTACGCTTTAATGGCCAATCTTTTCAACCGATTTAGATGAAATTTGGTATAGAGGTCCCGGGGAAGGACACATCTCGGAAAATTAAAGAGTTTCCGCGGGTATTAACAAACCTTTAACCGCGCGGACAAAGTCGCGGGCATCATAATGTAGTCATTAATGAATAGATACGCATTTTCAACTTAGAAGTTATTATTACATCTTCAGCAGCTTCAGCAACCATACCTAGTTCTCAACACACGAAAGTTTCTTCAGATGTAAACGAAGTACGCACCGAATTAGTTACTTCGTAAAGTACTACCTACTACTACTGGTCGCCCGCGACTTCGTCCGCGTACCATATCTAATTTCATATTATGACCTTATGAAACTTTATAAGCTTATGGAGTCACGCGCGCCTTTATATGTTTTACTAAGAAAAATTGCATGCTGTCAGTTTTTAGTTACTGTATTTACTTTCAGTAAAGGTTGCATGATAATGATGATACAAGTGCGCATCATACTAATATGTATTATATATGCGAAAGTGTGTTTGTTTGTTGGTTTGTCCTTCAATCACGCCGCAACGGAGCAACGGATCAACGTGATTTTTGGATTTTTGTATAGTTGAGGACCTGGAGAGGGACATAGGTTACTTTTTATCCGCGAAAATTAAGGAGTTCCCGCGGGAATCATATAAACTTTAACCACGCGGACGACGTCGCGGGCATCAGCTTGTTGATAATAAACTCTTGGCACTATTTACTGCCTATATTATAAATTTTCACCTCTAGTGTAATTTTCTAATTAAATGATGCTGTAAATCCATTAAATGTATGCTCCTAAAAAAAGCTTATTATACTGTTGAAGACTATGTGAATGATAGAGGAGCATGGATTTGATCGCTCCGGCAATGCTAAGGACAGCGGTTACTTATGTACACATTGATGTAATAAAATTATTGTAAATGAATTATTTAAAAAGAGCAACCACCGAGTTTCTTGCTGGTTCTTCTCGGTAGGAATGGCATTCCGAACCAGTGGTAGATTCACTTGACGATTCAAAAGTACTTGTAAAAGTTTATTTGAATAAAAAAACATTTGATTTGATTTGATTTGATTTGACTTCATGCTGTAGGAAGTACTGTAGGTACTTGTACCTAGCTTAAATAAAAATTCCGTGACCTAGTTACCCTTTTATTAGAATTTTGCATAAAATATTTAACGAAATTAGATTAGGAAGCGCTGTTTTACCGCTCGTTATAAGTTAACAGAGCGTCCAAATAAAAATGGCAGTAATCATAAAACGTTAATGGGCGATGCAAGAAAATCAGTGTCATCTACAAGCCAGGCAGTTAAACAAAGCATACAATTTTAACGCCATCTTACGCAAATGTTGTGAACTAAACACCACCCACGAAGCAGTGAGCTAAGATGCTTTCACTCGCGAGTCATAAATTTTCTATTACTTTCCTTGACGTGCGAATACATGGCGCTAGTAGGTGTATATAATTGTTTAGGTTTTCCCACAGATATGGAGCTATAGTTAGCCTCTTATTCTAAGGATATTCCAGGTAAATAAAGTCATTTTTATTTGAATACGTTTGAATAATAACTTTGGGTTTTATCAGGTTCCTAATGTGAAACTCTATTATTAAAATCGGTTTTTCTTGAGTCGATTGGCTGACGTCGGTCGTGAGAAATTTACTGTGGCAGATGCCACAGGATAGCCAATTACTTTAAACCTGTGATATTTATGGCTAACTAGCGAATGCCTGCGACTTCGTCTGCGTGGTTTGAGGTTTTTTGGTTCCCGCGGGAACTCCTTAATTTTCCGGGATAAAAAGTAGCCTATGTGCTATTCCAGACTATAATCTATCCCTGTGCCAAATTTCAGCCAAATCCGTTCAGCCGTTGGGGCGTGATTGAGTAACAAACATCCATCCATACATCCATCCATCCAAACTTTCGCATTTATAATATATTTATTTGATTTGATAGTACGTTTAATACCCCATAAAATCAGATAGGTAATATGAGACTTCCTTGTCTAGAAGATGCCTGCTCACTCTATTGCCTCTACTTTCTGTAGTACAATACGTTCAAACTTCAATGTAAGAATAGTAGTACATTTTGATGACCTAGATTTGGCAACTGTCTCTTGAATATGACTCAAAAAAACCGGCCAAGTGCGAGTCGGACTCGCGCACCGAGGGTTCCGTACAAACCTGTAGTAAGTTTTAAATTAAATGTTTTTTTTTAATATTTGAGTTGATTGAATGAAAGGTAAATTGCGGTTTACGATTTATGACGTATTAAAAAAAAACTACTTACTAGATCTCGTTCAAACCAATTTTCGGTGGAAGTTTGTATGGTAATGTACAACATATATTTTTTTTAGTTTTATCATTCTCTTATTTTAGAAGTTACGGGGGGGGGGGGGGGGGGACACATTTTACCACTTTGGAAGTGTCTCTCGCGCAAACTATTCAGTTTAGAAAGAAATGATATTACAAACCTCAATATCATTTTTGAAGACCTATCCATAGATACCCCACACCTATGGGTTAGATGAAAAAAAAAATTTTGAGTTTCAGTTCTAAGTATGGGGACCCCCAAAATTTATTGTTTTTTTTCTATTTTTGTAAGAAAATCTTAATGCGGTTTACAGAATACATCTACTTACCAAGTTTCAACAGTATAGCTCTTATAGTTTCGGAAAAAAGTGGCTGTGACATACGGTCGGACAGACAGACAGACAGACATGACGAATCTATAAGGGTTCCGTCTTTGCCAAATTTGGCTACGGAACCCTAAAAATGAGCTTTACTATGGCATTAATGCTTGAAACGAAATAAAAAGTTTTTAACACAAGGATAGAGTGGAAAATTTCATAAATTCCTAATGAACCTTTATAATAATAATAATAAATCGTTTAAGTTGCCGGTGGTACTGTATTCTTTAGTGTAATAAAGATAATTCGTAAATCAAATGAAATTAAAAGTAAGTGTAATTCGGTACTTAATTATGTTTTCTTTTAGGCTATTTAATCCTCATTCCTCCGGATTTACCTTCATAATTACTTTTTCAAATTCTTCGTAGAGAGTAGACCAAGTACCTATTAGTCAGATAAAAATTAATTAATCAAGTGTGCCAAAACAGGTAGGTAAGTAACTATAATATTACTAGATGAGGCCCGCGACTTCGTCCGCGTGGATTGATGTTTTCGATTCCCGCGGGAACTCTTCAATTTTCCGGGATAAAAAGCCTTTGTCCTTTCCCGGGATGTAACCTATCTCTGTACCAAATTTCATCAAAATCGGTTGAAAAAATGGGCCGTGAAAGCGTAGCAGACAGACAGACAGACACACTTTCGCATTTAAAATATTAGTATGGATTTGCTCTTAATTACTCGTAGATATACAACTGCCTCGTTGATCTAGTGGTTTGCAGGTTCGACTGCGGCCGACGAGGTCCCAGATTCGAGTCCCGGGTCGGGCTATAGTAAAGTATGGGGTTTTCCTGACTAGAAATTCTCAGTAATAGCCCGGAGTCAGGAAGTTGGTGGTGTATCACTCCTGTGCCTCGGAGAGCCCGTCAAGCCGTCGGTCCCGGTTATTATCACTAACATGATAATAGTTGTTACTCGTTAAAGCCAACCCGCATTGGAGCAGCGTGGTGGGTCTAAGCTCTAATTCCCTCTCACATGAGAGTAGAGGCATGTGCCCAGCAGTGGGACGTTAATGGGCTGTAGTGGTGGTGGATACAAATTGGGGATACCTTCGGGCAGTTGACGGTTTTTTCGTTGGGTTTTACGTTTGAACTGGTCGAATAGGTATACAGTTGAATTCGCCTACAATTCGTATTCATTGGCGTCTAAGTTATTTTCAAGGAAAGGGAATCGTTACGCATCGGCAATCAACGGTCATCAGTTGACACAAGATTATAGGGTTGATTTAAACGGATCGTGGTTTCAACACTTATCTCTATTCATAGATAAAAGAATACATAAAATATTTTGCACGAGAGCAAATCCTAAACGATTACAGAGTTGCTCTTACGTTTTACTCTTTTGTTTATCGTACTAACCGAAAAGTAGGTAAGAGTACGTTATATAGGTACGTTGATTTCATACACGAAACAATAGCCCTACTGCCCCCCTAGCATGGGCCGGAGATAAAAATTTTATCCCCTCCGACAGTTTTATCCACTCTCCGAGTATGGGCACAGGGGTGGATATAATTATCGACGGTGATAAGGCGGGGAAAGACTAGTCCCCGACTAATGTCAAGGAGTCATAATTTTTTATCTGTGCTTTTGATTTTGCTTGTTTTCGTTACTCTTTAATTTTTATCCTTTCCTCGGGGAGAAAATGTCCCGGCCCATGCTAGGGGGGCTGCAGCTAAAATTATGCTCTTTGTGAATTATTCTGTTATCTTTTTATTTGACTAAAATTTTGTAGTAATCTGGAATAAAAAAATATAATGGTACATTGAACAATAGTCCTATGTACCATTATATTTTTTTCATCCCACTATCTCGGAAAGAGTACCTATTTTTAATCTTCGATATCTGAATGCAAAAGCCGTTATTCTCCTCTTGAGGATAAAGTAAATTGAATTTAGAACATCGTGTGCAGGTTAGTAAATATCACTCGTCTATGAAGTTTGTGAATTCAAAACATCATTAAAACCTGTTTACTTCTACCTCTATGGTGCTGAATTTCCATGCAACCTTTTTTAATTTGTTAAAAACTCACACTCGTAACCTTCTTGGTGTACTTTTTTAATTTGCTTTGCACGCACCATTTTCTTTCACGTCATGTCATTTCCTCGCTGAGGTGGGATGAAAAGTTACGTGTTGCACTCGAGTGAAAAGATTTTTCACCTCGTGCTCTTTTGATTCCCTCGCTGACGCTCAGGATTCTAATTTTTGAACCACTCGCGCAAGAATCCTTCGCTTGCTCGGTCATCAAAATTGAGCACGCGGTTAAAAAACAGCTTTTCACTCTTGTATAACAAATAACTATTTCTAAGAAAAAACTAGAGAGCTTTATTTTCTTTCTGTTGATAAAAAATATGTACCTATATTACAAAATGCATATACATTTATCATCGAAAAAGATTAAAATTTAATCTTTTAATCACGTCTGGATTGTATGATTTCAGTGACAAAAATGTCTGTCTCAGTGAGACTATCACTGTACCTTTGGTCAAAACTCAAAATGGGTGATTTATCTATTATTGTAATGAGTCATAATTTCTTCTAATCTCTATGAAGCTCACTATATCTTACAAAATTTTTATGGTACATTGATACATTATTGCATTCTATATAGGAAAATGCCATTTACCTGTCTACTACTACTGGGCTACTAGTATTCAAGAGGACGGAGTCGCGGGCCTCATCTAGCTATATCATCAACCAGGCCCCTACTTAATAAAATTTACAATCCAACAATAGTTACATACCTAATAGTTAAATTTTATGACATTTCTGTATGAGATTAGTCCATTACGTCCATGGATTTGTCGTACAATTTTACCAATAAGGTTTTTTTTTTAGAAAATTGCCGAATTCTAAGCTTTTTTTTAAATAGAAGACTGATGATGCGGCTTTCATACGGGTGGACTTAGGTTTTTTTACTCTTTAATATCCCGCTTAGCCTACTCTTAGGGGCCCGGAACTAAACCTATCTATGTAGTAAATTTCGTCAAAATTGGTTGAACAAATGAGCCATGAAAGCATAGTAGACATACATACTACATACACACCTTCATAATCATAATAATTATATTAATATGGATTTCGTTTCATCGATAGTTAAAAATACACAATGAAGAAAGTAAAACACTGAGAAAACGACTTGCGAAATTAGTTATTATTCAGTTGTTCCAAAAACAAATAACAAGAAAGTAAATTAGAGAAACACTTCCAAATTAAAAATACAAGACCTTAAAGAATCTTCCACTGATAAAAGTTTTCGAGTTGGCGAATTTAAAAGGAATAATCTGAAACCTGTTTGTTGAATTCGTGAAATATTCCGAAGTCTCCCTTGGAAATCTCTGACGTTTGAAACTTGTCTTTTCTTGTTTCAATTTATCATTGAGTGTTGAATCATTTTATCATTGGTTTTTAGTTCATTAGGCGACTCGGGTAGAATCTCTTGGGCCTCCAAAAATTTCTCCTTTGGTTTCCTTGACTTGAAAGCGAAACTCAGACACTTGTTAACTGAATAAGCGTATGATTGAAAAACGTTTTCAAAATCAACAACGAGATGGAAGTACGTCATCAAGTGAGGTCGAAAATCGGGGCCTTTCAGCATGTCCATTCGAGTTTTAGTCCTTGCCGTTGGGCCTTTGAGTCCTCTTTAAACAGAGTGTTTCAACAAAAAAAAAGAATTGTATTAGGTACTAATCAAACGCTGAAACTGACAAAGGACCGTGAACATACAGAAACGTAATTAAGATGGATGTTTCCAATTAATAGCTCAGAGGAACGGCTAAAAGAGAAATGGCATTCCCCAAATTTTAATTTGCTGAATGTACTGGGTGTGAGTAGGTATGGGTACATAATAGCTAATCTATTAATACATAATACAAATACCATAAAACATAATAACGAGTATACGCAAATCGCAATCACATAAGTACCTATATACAATTTAACACATAACTTTTTAATTAGAGTAAAAAGATTTAAGTATACGTACCTGATACCTATAGGCTTTTACTCAATTCGCTTAAATTTGCTACTAAATTCTTAACTGATGTATGTACTCGTATGTATATACTTTAAACACCACAAATATACAAAACAAACATGTTACAAACAAGAAATCAACAATAAGTAGGTACAATAAGGCGATAACCTAATAAGAAAATATTTAAATTACAAATGGCAAATGGTCAATTATCTTGAAACTAAGTAGGTACAAATAACTTATATAAGCCGTGACGAGGCAAACAGAAATAATTTATGAGGTGCTATGCTATAATATTTTTACCCAAGCTTTTTTTATTAAAACCTTTATCTGGATTACATACGCCCATATTATTATGATTGATAAGATCGTTAGGGTTGACAGGCCATCATTACAATATGTCACACGCACCGGGAATCACACAGGTGATGCTGAATCCTGGAACAATAGCGTACATTAAAGTAATGGCATAGATAAGAGCAATGGTGAAAAATATAAAATGTTTTATTGACAACTAGCTGATGGCTGCGACTTCGTCCGCGTGGATTAAGGTTTTTTTGGTTCCCGCGGGAACTCTTTAATTTTCCGGTATAAAAAGTAGCCTATGTGTAATTCCAGACTATAATCTATCTCTGTGCTAAATTTCATCCAGATGCGTTCTGCAGTGATTGAGTAACAAACATCCATCCATCCATCCATACATACATCCATACATCCATCCATACAAACTTTCGCATTTACAAGTCTCCTAGTAGGATAACATGTTTTGTAAAATTTGTCAATTTCTTCTTCACTTGAATTCTCTATAGGTTCGTCTAAGCCTTTAATGATGGAAATCAGTGTTTAATTAAAATTCATTTTAAAATTGCTATTCTATATGAAAGTCCGGAAAAGCTCACGATGTTTCTTTAATGTCTTTTCTTTACTATAAATCCTACTCCTTGTTGTCCTTTGTTGTAAAAGATGAAGTTGGGGTGATCTTCGATAGGTATAGCATCCTTTTCTCTATATTCTGCTAAGCCTACTTGAATGTCACTTTATTTTTGTATGGCATGTTGTACTTATTCTATAAATCATACAATGGATGCGATAGACCTGACGTTGTATGTGCAAATTTTCTGAGTTGGGCTTTGTGGTAAATCTTTATTTATTCAGGAAGGTATTAATGGAGATTTTTGGTCATACTCCACCAACCAATTGCATTGCAGGAGCTAGAAAAGATAATTATGACAGAGCTGCATTAGACATTTTGTAAATATTACTTACTGATAAAGAAAATAAAGGCTCAGTGATAATAATAATAAATCTAAATGGTTAAATAAGTGACAATAGTAGCGCAATGGGGCCGAATTCGCAAATTAAATACAATAATGTAAGGTAAATGCAACGAAACAGGAATTCTCGGATTCCAAGCAATGTTTATTAATGTTTCGTTTTGTGTGATTAATGTTTGTTTAGCGTAATATTCACTTTGAAATTCCTACATAATTTATTATTAAGTAGGAGCCAGGCTATACAGCTTTATCAAATTAAATATCCTGATAATATTTTTATACTCATTTCCCTTATTTCAATTCAATCATAATAGTCTAAGATCCCGATATACGACGACCTTCACCGAGCTGGTTAATGGATGAAACCTACTTTTTATTTTTATTTAATACTAGATGATGCCCGCGACTTCGTCCGCGTGGATTAAGGTTTTTTGATTCCCGCGAGAAATCCATAATTTTCCGGGATAGCCTATGTCCTTCCCCGGGATACAACCTATCCTTGTACCGAATTTCATCAAAATCGGTTGAACAGATAGGCCGCGAAAGCGTAGCAGACAGACAGACAGGCAGACAGACAGACACACTTTCGCATTTATAATATTATGTACGGGAATAGATAAATACGCCTTAAATTGGTTGCCTATAAAAATCCGGTCCAGACTATTTTTAAATTAATTAATTTGATTTTAATTTTTTTTTTTGAAAAGTTTATTGTAGCCAATGCTATATATATAATCGCGTTTGTTATAAAATTACCTATATTTTGATAAATAACTCAAGCGGTTAACAGATCCGTGAAGTTACCTGTGGACTATGGTAACTTACCAACTTAGTCCTTAACCAGCTCGGTGAAGGTCGTCGTATATCGGGACCTTAGGCTATAACATATTTAGTGCCTAAAATATGTTCAGATGATAAAAATTAAAAATAAATTGAACTAAATGCCCAGGTCCAATTGATACCTACTTTCAATACACACATCACATCTAAACTCATGAAATAATATTTTGCTAGGCGGATAAAAATTGTACAACAGAACGCAAACGTCACCCGTGTCTATGGCACATAATATGAGGCCCCGTTTGACATTTGACGTTCCTAGAGTTTTCGCGCGTTTTTGCAGTGACAGCTATGAACGAGGGAACCGGCTGGCGGAGTGAGACTTTTTACTTAAATTGATGCAACGTTTTTAATTTTATCTTTTTATATATGTATTCTACTTTAAGTTAGCCCTATCGTAGTAAGTTAGGTATTATCTTTTGGTATTTAAAAACACACTTCAAAATAGAGTCACACGCATTGCATAACACGAAATGAACACGTACACATCAAATGGACGTGTACGTGTTCATTTCGTGTTATGCAATAAATAGTGGTTTAAAAATCCTTAAAACGTTTTCATGGTTAAATGCTCGATGGTCTTCACATTAAGATTTGGGTATTTTGCGTTTTTGGTGTTGTATGTTGAAAGGGCAGTGCACAGCGGGAAGTTTCAAATTGCGAAGCAAAATAATTTATTCGCTTTCATCTAAAACAAAAACCGACTTCAAAACTTAAACAAAACAATTAAAAACAATATCTGGGTATATATTTTGTTTTTTGTTGATTTCCTCAAAAAGCGCTAAATCAATTTCGATAAAATTTATATGGGACTACCTCTGAAGTATGGTCTACCAAACAAAAAAGAATCATCAAAATAGATTCATAATTGGCGGAATGATCGCGTAACATACATACAAAAAAAACATACAGTCTAATTTTGAACCTCCTTCTTTTTTGAAGTCCGTTAATAACGACGTAAATGTAATTTAAGCAAATTGCATGGAAGGCTACAGTTCCGTATAATAAGTGTTTAAGATATATTGTTTTATTTTCATAAACATGTATTTGGAACCTTACTCCGCGCCGCTGCGTAACGAGCTCGTGATGGAGGACTCGGATTTAATTGAAAATAGTTGAGCCAGGGCAATAATAGTTAGTGAAAGTCAAAGTGGGCAGCACAGAGCACTGTTTACTTTTTGTACGTCAAAAAATGAATGATTGTTGAATTTAACATATAGATATCTAAGATTCCAAACGCGCCTTGGGCTGAGAAGAAGCCCACGAGCCACAACAAACAGTAAACACTTAGAAGTTTCTAATAGCAGTTAAACTTGTATAGCTAGGTATAATGTTGCAAAAGTACAATAGAAATGGCAACCTTTCTTGCCAGCGGTCTATTGATTAATTAGTGAAAAATAAAGAATACCTATTCTTTAACTAGCTGATGCCCGCGACTTCGTCCGCGTGGATTAAGTTTTTCAAATCCCCGCGGGAACTTTTTCATTTTTCGGGATAAAAAGCCGCCTATGTCCTGATGTACCGACATACAGACATATACACTTTCTCATTTATAATATAAGTATAGATAATGGATACCTAATGCCATTAAATATAAATAAGATATATCAAATTGAATTATCTGGAAGCGATGTACGTGAGCACTCAAAATCTAATTCATCATCATCATCCTTAGAAAAGCCTTAATTACTTAGAAGAATGGACAAGGAGAGACACAGTTTTTCCAGTGTTTTTGTAATTTAGTCCCAATACTATTACAGGAAGATATGTATATTACAGGATTGAGGATTTGGAGTCAGAATTTTTTATGGGACCACCTCATGAGCTTCCTGTAACGACTGATAGAAAAAATAATCAAATCGGTTCAGAAACCACGGAGATATGCACTGAAATACTCGTACATTAAAAAAATAAACAAAAAATACGCGCCGAATTGAGAACCTCCTCCTTTTTGGAAGTCGGTTAAAAAAACTCTTCCATAACACACAACTCTATCAATAAATGTGTGTGGTGATAGGTACTTAACCTTTGAAATGAAAATCTAGAAAAATTATGTCTAGGTATAATATTTACAAATAATAAAATTATGAAGGCATCAGGTAGGTATATTTCCGCAACTATAAGTTTTATCTGAATTTCATTTTTAGGGTTCCGTAGCCAAATTTGGCAAAAATGGAACCCTTATACATTCGTCATGTCTGTCTGTCTGTCTGTCTGTGTGTCCGTCCGTATGTCACAGCCACTTTTTTCCGAAACAATAAGAACTATACTGTTGAAACTTGGTAAGTAGATGTATTCTGTGAACCGCATTAAGATTTTCTTACAAAAATAGAAAAAAAACAATAAATTTTGGGGGTTCCCCATACTTAGAACTGAAACTCAAAAATTTTTTTTCATCTAATCCATCTATGGATAGGTCTTCAAAAATGATATTGAGGATTGCAATATCATTTTTTTCTAAACTGAATAGTTTGCGCGAGAGACACTTCCAAAGTGGTAAAATGTGTGTGTCCCCCCTGTAACTTCTAAAATAAGAGAATGATAAAACTAAAAAAAATATATGATGAACATTACCATGCAAACTTGAACCGAAAATTGGTTTGAACGAAATCTAGTAAGTAGTTTTTTTTTAATACGTCATAAATCGTAAACAGCAATTTACCTTTCATTCAATCAACTCAAATATTTAAAATAAAAATATTTTTAATAATTTAAAACTTACTACAGGTTTGTACGAAACCCTCGGTGCGCGAGTACGACTCGCACTTGGCCGGTTTTTTATAATATACTATAAGGAAAATTAATAATCGTGTAACAGATTAGTAAAACATATTACACAGTATACGTACCTACACGATTTCTTATTGAGATTGGTCGCAATATTAACGGGATTAAGTGTGCAATGAACTAGGGAGGGTGTGCCACTATTGTCCCAATTTCATTTCGATTCATTAGACTCGACGTCCTTGACAACTTCAGTATTTACCTAGTAGGTACTTACCACACAAAAAGCGACAAAACCGTATTGCACTAATATAATCAATAAACTACCTATCGTTTTTTACTTTTAAGTACTTACAGAATTATTACTTCACTAATTTAATACCCACGACGGAACGGACACGGTATATTATATATGTGTTTGCCCTAAAAGGTTGTGTGTTTGTTTGTTTGTACACTTTTTTGCTACCATTTTCCTGGAAAACTACTGGACCGATTAATATACGGA
The DNA here is from genome assembly GCA_963932025.1 of Erebia epiphron. Classification (NCBI taxonomy): domain Eukaryota; kingdom Metazoa; phylum Arthropoda; class Insecta; order Lepidoptera; family Nymphalidae; genus Erebia; species Erebia epiphron. Next base: position 35,177,564 of record OZ009948.1, on the reverse strand, counting down.
ATTTTGCATTAGATATGCGTAACTATTGAGAAGGTTCTTAGATATGTTGTAAGACTATAGTCCACAAAGCTGCGCCTCGGTCGTGAATTTTGTATTTTTTATTAGGTAGGATGTTAGCATTTTTCTCAAAAACTACTGTGCTTATTTAGATGCGGTTTTTTGATTTTGATATGTTTAGCTTTTGAGAAGTTCTAATTATTGTTTCAGGCAAAATGCAGTTCGTCGTGGGGTTTTTTTTTTAATTTTTAGTCTTGTCATATATGTATTGTAATAAAAATAAATGTAATTTAAAACGCATTTTGCTTTTGACTGTTGTTCTATATTATTGAATATTATTGAAGAAAATTGAGGGATCTCAAGGCACTCATTGGCTTAATTTAAGTGCGATGGCAAGATATGGTACCGTTCTAATTAGATTTTCCGTAATCGCTTTAAGTTTAATAATAATGTGACTAGTTCACATAATATTATCATCTCAGAGAGTTGTAATACAAACTTGGGTGGTAACTATACCTACCTAAATGCTAAGTAGGTAGATATGTATATCTGCTTTTACTCGATTTCGTGAGATAAACTTCACAACTCGATTCTCGAACACGTCCCGGTACACTTTAATTTTCCTTAGAGATACTTTTTAATCCATCTTTTACCGGAAAGAATTTATGTAAGTACTACTATGGTAAAAAATATTCCTTAGGAAAATCTTAACTTGACTAATGTACTTATTGAATATTGGGATGACATTTCAAACCAGTGGTAGATTAATTGAACGATTCAATAAGTTAGAATAATTAATAAAAAATATTTTAAGTTTTTGACGCCAATCTGCTGTACCTACCTTACAAGGTACACCATCATGCACAGCACATCATGTAAGTAGGTAAATAGATATCAACCATAAAAATAAGTAGGTACACTTAAAATGCATTTTGTTTTTTATAAATCGCAATTAGCCTTGAAACACGTGTGCGTGAACACGTGGAGATGATTTATGTGCTCGTTAGTGCATAGCAGACCGCCATTACAGATCCCCGCTGGCAATACATGTAGATGTAACAAATCTACATATTACACAAGTGACAATTAAAAATAAATAAGTCTCCTACCATCCACATTCGAACGGTATCTGATTTTCTATTCCAGCATAAGACATCTACAACCACCGAGTATTGTATGGTCTGTGCCTACAACTATCTATATTTTACCTACTCATGGATACTAATCTAACGAGTCCAAACTTAAGAGCTCATAAAATAAGATTTTTCCTTAAGTTAAGGTATATTAAAATAAGACAATTTTAACTTCCAGACCTCTAATCATAACCCGCACTGTGAAAGGTGTACAAAGTACCTATAATAGATAGGTTTAGTTATTTAAAACAAAAGTGATTTTGTTATTTAATACTAGATGATTCGCGCGACTTCGTCCGCGTGGACCAAGTATTTTCGATTCCCGCGGGAACTCTTGAATTTTCCGGGATAAAAAGTAGCCTATTTCCTTCCCCGGGATATAACCTACCCTTGTACCAAATTTCATTAGAATCGGTTGAACAGATAATTTTTTTGATTCCCGCGGGAACCTTTGAATTTTCCGGGATAAAAAATAGCCTATGTCCTTTCCCGATATTCAACCTATCCCTGTACCAAGTTTCATCAAAATCGGTTGAATAGATGGGCCGTGAAAGCGTAGCAGACAGACAGACAGACAGACAGACACACTTTCGCATTTATAATATTAGTATGGATTACAAAAAGGTTTTCCTTGTAATGTTAACGTATTCGTACATGCATCATGTTCACGAACGATTTCATTGGAAGTCGACTTGCCGAAAAAGCTTTTTAGCATTAAAAGGCTCGGTTGATTCATTGTATTAAATAAATGAAAATCAAGAGAAGAGGATTTCGCATTAAAAATGAAAAAGCCACATGAAAAGTCGATGAACAGTCTTGTTGCTATCAGGGTTAAGACATAGTCCATCACGTGAAGAACGGCAGTCGTAACACACTAAGAGACATTATGTTTTTATTCCACTGCCCTTGACTTGCGATCTCACCTGATCAGAAGTGAAGATACTATCTGAGGGTGGCGAACTAACCTGTTAGGGGTATGCAGGCACATACCCCGAGCGGTTTTTCCTTAACGCTTGGTGGTACGTCGTTGCCGGAAGGGCGACAACTCCGCCGTGGCCAAAGCCTCGCGCTTTCCAGACAAACTTTCTATGGAGAACTCTCAGACATGGAACAATGTATTCCTTATTCAAATATTTCATTGTTATAAAAAATCATATAACGCATATATATTGACTAGCGGACGCCCGCGACTTCGTTCGCGTGGCTTAAGTTTTTTAATTCCCACAGGCACTCCTTAATTTTCCGGGATACAATAAATATGTCACTCTCCAGGTCCTCATCTATACCCATGCAAAGGATCACGTCCAACTGTTGCTCTGTTTCGGCGAGATTGAAAGACAAACTCTCTATTAAACGTCCTTGAGGATAAAATTTTCAAAAACTTTGAAACACGTATTTTTTATTTTAAACCAGAAGCCCAAATACCAACTTTCATGGCTATAACTTGAAAAATGAAGGACTTTCATACAAACTTTCAACCCCCATTTTACCCCTTTAAAACTGTGACACACGTATTTCTTTATTTTTTACCGAAAGCGAAAATACTAAGTTTCGTTGATATAACTTGAAAAATATCTTGAGAAAAGAAGGCCTTTCATACCAATTTTCATCCCCTATTTCACCCCTTTGGGGGTCGAATTTTCAAAAACTGTGAACCACGTATTTTTTATTGTTAACCCGCAGCTCATGTACCAAGTTTTATGGCTATAACTTGAGAAATAAAAGACTTTAACTTTCAACCCCTATTTTACCCCTTTGGGTGTAGAATTTTAAAAAACTGTGACAGACGTACTTCTTTATTTTTTAACGAAAGCCAAAATACCAAGTTTCGTTGATATAACTTGTAAAACATCTTGAGAAACTAGACAAGTGAATATAATTAAAATTATTAAATAATACGACTGCTCTGCCGCAGACACACATACATACACGAACCCTGAAAACATAACACTCCTTTTTTTGGGCAGTCGTTAATAAAAAAACACATTTTTAATAAATTATATTTTTGTGAATCACTGGATATTGAACAAAAGTGTTATATATTTTTGAAATCTACTCATCATTTTCTAGATGATGATTATATAGTGAATCTTATTTTCGAATATTTTTTTTCAACTTTAGTCTTTAATGTGGAACCATGGTCACCCCATCAATTTTGTTTTAATTTTACTAGCCTATGTCACCCGGAATAAGCTAGGGATTCTAACGATACCTCATTTATCAAAATCGGTACAGGCATATAGAACTTATGTTGGAATATACAAACTCACATACATACATACATAAAATACATACATACTTATATGAACCCTGAAAACAATATGCTCCTTTTTTCAGGCAGTCGTATAAAAAGGCCTTTCATCCCCTATTTCACCCCTTTAGGGGTCGAATTTTCTAAAACTGTGAAACACGTATTTCTTTATTTTCAACCCGCAGCTCATATACCAAGCTGCATGGCTATAACTTGAAAAACGACGGACTTTCATACAAACTTTCAACCCCTATTTTACCCCTTTGGGGATGGAATTTCGAAAACCCCATTCTTAGTGGATACCTAATCTTCACAAATAACACACTCTCCAAATTTCATGTCTCTAGGACCAGCGGTTTAGGCTGTGCGTTGTTATATATGTCAGTCAGTCAGTCAGGACTTTGAATTTTATATATATAGATGTAGAATTTTACTGATTCTATTTCAATGCGAATATAATTCCAAATTTGGAGATAGGTTCGCCCGGAAATCAAGCCCCGCGGACCACAGATAATTCAGAGATTAAATTAAGCGTGCCCGGACCCGACTATAGAAAACAGAAAATCATCGCTTGTTTCTACCACTGTTATTTATTCATTCGATGCGGTTTGTCCTTTAAAAAATTTATTTGGGTGTAAGATGTATCAAAAACCAAATTCAGTAGATACAGTTTTTCCGACACATTTCCCACATACAAAATATAAATTACGTGGCAGCAGTGTACTTTTACATAGTAACCATAAGTTGCTTATACGGTATACCGACTACATGTTATACTTTATTATAAGTATATATGTGATTTCAAGGCAGCTGAGCCCCACGTGACTCGGGTTATGCTTAAGATTCAAACCGCCAGCCTAACAAGGTCCTTCATTTCGATTACGCAACTCTAAGCTCCTTGCTCAAAGTATTCGTGGAACTCTCAAGCATCATTCAACGCACACAGAAGCTGCTATTATATAACTTGTGTAAGTAATAATAATACGTCTAAATCTGTAGCTTATAACAAGTTATATTTAGGTATTTATTTTTATTTTTTAATCTTTATTGCAACAAAAGAACGGAAATAAAAAAGACATTAAAACTACGAACTAGGACTAAACAGTATGCAAAGGCGGTCTTATCGCCTGAGGCCATCTCTTCCAGGCAACCTTTGGAGACCCAAATAAATATTATACTTACTATAAATATTAATATATATATAAATATATAAATATGAATAAATAAAAATTATCATAGAATGACTGACTAGGTTACAATATACTAGTTATTCATAACTACTATATTGTAAGACTAGCGGCCCGTCCCGGCTTCGCACGGGTAGACATAAATAGGTAGGTACAGATATTTTTCATAATGGTGCACCCCATTCTCCCGCACTGCCCCTCTCACGAAGAGTTAGTCACACGATGCGCTGCGTGGCGGCCGCCGCCGGCTTGTATTTTTATTTTAATTTCATGATATCTTTTGAATGGAATGTCCGATTTCAATAATTCAAAAAGTAATCATCAGGTATTGAGACAGTCTTGAATATTAAATTATTTATTTGGATAAAAATTTATAAATGGTATGGATAACACGGTCTGATTTTGATCGGCATTTCTATCAATTTGTTAAATGTAAAAAAGTAGTTATAGTGACGTAACTACAATAGTTAGACACATGGTCTCGCGAAGTTTTTTGTAGATATTGATATATTCTATAATATTGTCAAACATTTTTTTGTCCTATCATTAATACTCTTCGCAGCGTATGCGATGAAAGACATTTTATGGCTAATTTTTTTACACCTTCGGTTGGTTCTAATAAGAATTTCTAAAGATTTCTATAGTAATCTAGTAATAAATATAGCCTATGTTACTCAGTGATAATGTAGCTTTCTAATGAAAAAAGAATTATTAAAATCGGTCCAGTACTTTTTGAGTTTATTCGTTACATACAAAAATACAAAAATTCAAATCTTTCCTCTTTATAATATTAGTGTAGAAGTAAAAAGAAAAGTAGTATTCTAAATCTACGAAATCCAATTTCATCAATGGGCAGAAACTTTTCAAACATTTACTGAACGAAGTACCTATCTATTCCGTACAGCTATTTCTCTCAGGTCCATTTCCAAATATAAGTTATACTTCGTCGCTTCATTCTTCAGATATAATCATAGACAACGTAGTTTCCTTTACTTAATAGCAACCGATCGCACAGACTTCAGAGGAGTTATAAAAAAGAACCCCCACTACCCGCCTCTGTGTCGCACGACAGAGGAGCGGTTTCGTTCGTCATTCCTTTTTCGTGCGTAGCAACGATCTCACGTTCCTACTTTCTACACACTTATAGATTAAAGATAATTTTCTCTTTAAATACTTACATATTTAATAATATTTAAAAACAAAAAAAAAAAAATGATTTTTGCAGGTGACTCTTTAATCTTTCATTTTCAGCAATTTATTTCAGCACCACGTGTTTGAGTAATCATTATTTCATGCAGTGTTTATATTTTACACTAAAGGTTTTTCCTGGCGGTTGTCCGAGGGTCAACACGAAGGAGAATAAACCTTTCAGCATGACGCGCCTAATAAATTATACTTTCATGCAGTGTTTGTTTACACTAAAGGTTTTCCTGGCGGTTGTCCGAGGGTCAACACGAAGGAGAATAAACCTTTCAGCATGACGCGCCTAATCAAGCATACTTTCCATTTGTTTACACCAAAGGTTTTCCTGGCGGTTGTCCGAGGGTCAACACGAAGGAGAATAAACCTTTCAGCATGACGCGCCTAATCAAGCATACTTTCATGCACAGTTTGTTTCGCTAAAGGTTTTCCTGGCGGTTGTCCGAGGGTCAACACGAAGGAGAATAAACCTTTCAGCATGACGCGCCTAATCAAGCATACTTTCATGCACAGTTTGTTTACACTAAAGGTTTTCCTGGCGGTTGTCCGAGGGTCAACACGAAGGAGAATAAACCTTTCAGCATGACGCGCCTTACTTTCATGCAGTGTTTGTTTACACTAAAGGTTTTCCTGGCGGTTGTCCGAGGGTCAACACGAAGGAGAATAAACCTTCCAGCATGATGCGCTTAATCAATTATAGTTGCCGGAGAGTCAACTTGAAGGAGAATAAACTTTTTAGCATGGCGCGCCTAATCAATTATATTTTCATACAGTGTTTATTTACACTAAAGTTTTTTCCTGGAGGTTGCCCGAGAGTCACTGCGATAGAGAATAAACCATTCAGTACGACGCGCCTGAGGAATTGTGGTACAATACTATTACTATGTAAAATGTATGATTTCCTAAAGAGGGTACTTGAAATAAAAGTTAGTATTGAATCATCTATACGCGCTCATTACCTACAGGAATTATACTTTCATGCAATGTTAAATTGCACTAAAGGATTTCTGGGAGGTTACCCGAGAGGTAACACGAAAGAATATAAACGTTTTTCAGCATGGAACGCACTTAAGAAATTACTAGTCCATGTAGTGTTTAATTGCACTAAAGGTCTTTCCGGCGGGTTTCCTAAAAGGTAACACGAAGGTTAAGCGTTTCAGCATGATTCACTTGAGTAAAATAGGTACTTAGACGAAGAAGTGCTAAGGTACGACAATGGTACACTGCGAGGTCACCCGCGAAGTAGCACGATGGAAATCAAACCTTTCAGCTAGACGCGCCTGGCGATGGCATCTGCTCAATTAGCAGTCCGGCGATGAAGAATTATTTGTCCACCAAATCAAGATAGCTGGCATTTAGCAAGCTGTTCACCGTTCTCTGAATAAGGGGGAAGGCGTTGAGGGTCAAAGTGGACCAACGATCGGATACGTCGCCAAGGCCCAGCTTAGTAAGCCTAACACAAATTGATTTCGACCAATACTTGAGAAGTAACCGGGACTCAGGTAAATACTATGTACTTACCATAAAGAAGGTTACCTTCTACTTTATTTATCCTCTGCTGTAAATTATTAACAATCTTCAGTATTTACTGGATCAAAGATTGTATGGATACTTACTTAATTCGAAATCAAAGCTAAAGCTTTAAAAGATCTTTCGTACCTAGGTGTTACCGCTAGTTATATCAAAATAGTGGACATGATTTATTCAATCACAAGTACCTATCATGTAATATAATATATTATATTATTAGTGTTTGCATCGCCTACCCTTTTTGCTTTGTCTTCATAGTTCATACACTATCACCGATAAGGCCAAGAAACCTTATACTAATGAGGTTCTGTTTTCAAGAATAAATCTATTAGCATGGGGCACAATAAAAGTGTTTATTATTTACGGTGACAGATAAACAGAATACTTAGAAATATGTATGTATTTAATTTCTTTTAGCAAGTAAATGCAATTATTAATCTAATACCGTTACCACAAAGCCTTATTTTAAAATGTAAACCTATGGAACAGATTCCATGATATAATCTCTGGAGTACCGTCTTATAAAAAAGGTATGTCTAATCGACTATAAAGAAGACTAGTAAAATTCTATACCAGTGTTTTTACTTTCAATGAAACACTTGTGGTGGTTCTAGTCATTTCTGCAAACGTTACTTACATATCTGCCCGGATATAACATGAAAAGATCTAGCATTTCAGATTTTTATTTTTGAGACTGCAATATAGTAATATTGAAGCACTATTACCTACTTGGTAAAAAATATACATATAATATATATATATATATACAGCGTAACACCGCTTCTTAAGTTTTCAGCTTTTACAGATTTCAGCGCCTTTCAGTCTATAGTGACTGCACTATATAGGTACCTAAAAGAAACATAAATGTTTCATTCAGTGTATGCAGACTCAAGATCTGGGGTTCAAAATGTTCAGAATATGTAATTGTTTGCAAGGCCTCTCGGTATCTTACTTACATACACCTGCGGAGTGGTAACGAAAGTTCAGAGAATTCTGAGGTAATAAATATCTTAATTTTTTTTTAGCAGCTACTTCAGCAATAAATCAATTTGTTTGCAAATACTGTACATACAGATACGTCAAATTTGAAATAAAATACCTGCTAGTATTCTACCATCAGCGTGGCAGGGGTATGCAAAGAACATATTTTACGAAGGAAATGTGTGGTAAGATTGCAAAAATTACCCACAAGTTTTATGTTTTGTCCCTAACAACGTAGGTACTCTCGAGTTTTACAACTTAATAGTGCCCGGGAAGCATATATCATACACCCGCTGACGTGTAATACGGTTGATTATGCTTAAAACAGTTCGAAAACCAAAAACTAACAAAGAACCTTCCGCTTTTTGGAAGTTGGTTTTTAAATAAAGAGAATCTAACGGCGAGTATTTTGATGACCGGATGTAGATTATAATATAACATAAAGTAATAGTGTAAAATCTCCATCGTAATTATTGTTTTCTTCTTTAAAGATATTTCGTGGGCATTTGTTTCTGCAAACACAGTAAAACGCGCAGGTTGTCTTACCCGAAACGGGAATCCGAGCAGGGTGCCAAGGGTCACTGGTGGCGATCTCGTATAGAGATTAGTGCTTCCTTGTCCACTATGTTTCTGTTTTTCTAAGTATTTTATAAGTTTTTGGTACAAAATAAAATAAAAAGAATTTTAAGTTTAAGATCCATTCATATAATTATATTCATTATCCACATATTAGAAACAATCTTCGAAAAACCGTTATAAAACTTTCGTTATAATAATACGTACGATGTAGGCATCGTAATCACTCGTGGCAAACATGGTAGGTAGTATACAATTTACTCGCGTAAACAATAATATGCTCCCGCAACACTTGCCTAGAGCAAAATTAAAATTCTTGTTTAGTCGATTCAGACCCTGAATGAGAGTAACCAATTAAGACATTAATGAAAAACAAAAATCGGCATGGAGCAGCGGCCGCAAATGTAACATTTGGATCACGCTTACCTCACATAGATCAGCCGTGTCATAAAATATCAGGGAATTAATGCATCCATTCAAAAATTATTATGAATTGAATAGCTTATAACGATGTTTTAAAAAAAAATAAAAAAAAAAATTTTTTCACAAACATTCTACATTCAATGACCTGCACAGCTAGGTTATCCATCGTTGAAAAGTATAGAAAGACTCCTTAAATAACTCACTTCAAAGCACCTAACGTCAGTGGGGCTAAAAAGTTCAAACCAATTGATTAACCCTTCAAAGTCGATATTAGTAGTTTGTCACAATATCGACCGAATATTCATTCTAAACCTATAATTTAGGGCTAACTTTTACGCGGATAGGAATTTATTAAATTCCATAACCTTAATGACAATATAATTGTTCGACAAAAAACTTAAAACGGTATTTTAATATAAAATTTTACTTAAACATATAGCTAAAGCAATACCCGAAATACCTTCACAACAGGACCAGAATATACCTGTTCTTTTCCCGCCGCACTTCCAAAAAACAAAATATGTCTTCTTCGGCTACTGGGCAGGATTTCGCACTTAAGCGTCCCATTGGACGTCTGTTGGGCTAATTGTGCAAATAAAATAAAGTATTGTCCCTGCTAATTTACTTTGTAGTAGATTATAAATCTTGCAGTATTGACATCAATAACTATAGTTCCATTCGCTTGCATCGAAACTATAATACGTTTATGCTTGTTACTAGCAACTAAAGCAAAAAAGCGCAAGATTGTATTATTGGTAAATTGAACGTTATTTAAATTGAAACTTAAGTACAATAAATACTTTAGAGAAATTTTAAAGTCATATTAAATGTACGTAGATAAACATCTCGGGAAATCGGTACATGATTCCAACCTTAAACATAAACTGTTTAAAACATTACAGCTCAAATAAGAGATAAGAAGAATAAATAAAATTATTGATAACAATAATTAGTATCTATTCAGCGTAGATATAGTTCTTGCAAAAATATATACCTATCTCTTAACATCTACGTTGTCTATGATTATATCTGAAGAATGAAGCGACGAAGTATAATTAATGATTAAACGAACTTACCTGTAAGTGAAGTTCTATCATAATTATATGAGTCGCTTCATTCGAAGATATAATATTAAGCTCCCAACCCACCCATCCCGAAACATATTTTCGCAAGAGCTTTAAGTATAAGTATATCTCTAAACTAAATGACGAACGAAACCGCTCCTCTGTCGTGCGACACAGAGGCGGGTAGTGGGAGTTCTTTTTTATAACTCCTCTGAAGTCTGTGCGATCGGTTGCTATTAAGTAAAGGAAACTACGTTGTCTATGATTATATCTTCGAATGAAGCGACTCATATAATTATGATAGAACTTCACTTACAGGTAAGTTCGTTTAATCATTAAATATTTTATCGATTGTGCAATTCAGCATTGTGGAATTTTGTATCGGTATAAAACTAACCTCGCAATATTTTGAAGTAGGAACCTACCTAAATATAGAATACATGATGCTGATCACATATTATTATGTTTACCTACCTTACTTTAGTGTCTTTTTTAGTTTAAAATTAAAAGTCCTCAAAAATATTTTACGTCCTTGGCTTCTCAATAGTAGATGCAATAGGGGTCAATATTCTGTGCTGGTAGAAAATAACGCATATTATTCATCTATGAGCTACTTGACCTGATGCTGCAGCATCACCTGGAATCTGCAGGATACCCAACTAACTCTCAACTTACAGCGGTTTGGACTCATTGAAATGGTCTCAATTAATAGGATATAGATATATTATGTTGATCAGTGTCTGATGATGGAATAGGATAAATTGTTGGTTTTATTTTTATTTTACATTTATGTTATAACAGACATCGATTAATTATTAGTACCTAAGTATAAAGTAATTCGCAGTAATACTATACTGCTTAACTGATAATTTCTCACAATTTTACAGTCGATAGCAGTCGTCATCTTTGATCAATGAAATCGACCTAATTCTTTCAGCGATTTCCACGCTTCGTCTAGTGCCGAAGAGTGTGTGTAATATTTAAGGCACAGAATAACAATGAATTTCAAATCGTGTACACATTATCTAGAAATCAGTAACCCATATTAAAATGGTAACAACCGATTCATGAAAGCTATAATTAATCAAAGAACAATTTGACGCTCCGTCGAAAGTTTGATATGGGTCTAGCTTCGGATTATTATGCGATGATGCTTTATAAAAACTGCTTACATTAATTTCCATTTACATGGAGCCGTTTGAGAATAACATTTGTTTTTCCAATATTCTCACGGTATGCTTACCTACAAGGAAGCTGACTGCATATCCGCGCTGAATTTTTCAGATGGTTCTTCTCACAACAAACCATTCAAGCCTAAAGTCCTTCGAATTATTAAGTATCTATTATTTGCGTCGTCATAATCTCGAACAATTCAAGAACCCTATAAATGATTTGTCCACCATCAATTGTGGCTTGAGTCCACGTATCGAGTCGGTATTTCGAGATTTCAGCAGGGTTGGCCGATTTTAATAATATTAAGCACTAGCAGGCTCGGCAGACTTTGTCCTGCCCTGAACCTCGAAACCGATTGCAGCGCCCCCTACCGGGTCCAATTGTGAATATAAACCATCCCGGGGTCCAAACAAACACAACAAACAAGAATTAGCGAAATTGGTCCAGTCGTTCACGCGTGATGCCGTGACCAAGGGAAATAGGGATTCATTTTACGAGAGTAGGTATAGATTTTAAAAATCTCTTCTTATTTTAAATAAATACTGGTTAGCAATATTTGTAATGCTCTAATTTTAGTTTAGTTTAGAGATTGTGCACTACAGAATCAGCCCTACTGTCTAAGCTTAAAGCTTTGTTAACTTACTTAGGATTCTTTTTTGTAACTTTAGGATTTCAAAGGTATTACTGCGATACTTTCATTCGGTAGGTTACTTAAATTATTTTTTCAATACAGTTGTCAAACATGGCGCACTTTCAGAGGCTGTAGTTATGATTCGAAAATTGAATCTTTCGCATAGGCATCTTACTTTTACACGGTCGTGACTTACTTTTACAAGCTCGACACTTATTTTTGCAGTTTAGTTTTAAATTTTCCAAGTCAATTAAAAAAGTTTATTAGCAAGGAGTTTTCATACATAGAATATAATCGGATAGGCTTTTTACGAGGAAAAATGAATGAATCCGTACGTTTTAGCATTGAATTTCCAAATTCTTTTAAATGGTAGTTATTAGATATATTTAATTACCAGTTTTAATTTAATTATTTTCAACATTTGACAAAAATCGAATAGGCTGTATACGCGTAGGTACGAACCCGTAGCCTAGTTTCGTTGAAAAAAAAAATATGTCCAGGTGTAAATACGCGCCATTTGCTGAATTTTTTATTTTTTATGTGATAAATTGATTATATTTTCAACTGTATTGAAAAATTCTTTTAAATGGTTGTTGATTATATTTAATTACCAGTTTTAATTTAATTATTTTCAACATTTGACAAAAATCGAGCTGTATACGCGTAGGTACGAACTCGTAGCCTAGTTTCGTTGAAGAAAAAAAAAATATGTCCAGGTGTAAATACGCGCCATTTGCTGAATTTTTTTATTTTTTATGTGATAAATTGATTATATTTTTGTACTATTTCCCACAACTGTATTGAAAAACGTCGTGTGATATACGGGTGTGAAGGTTATTGCAAACTCGTGACATTAAAAACCCTCACCTTCGGCTCGGGCTTATTAATGACAGCTCGTTTGCAATAACCTACTTTCCACCCTTGTATCACAATATACTATTTCTTGAAAATGATTTGTTTAAAACTATTTAGGTGGAATATTAAGACAGCGTGGTTGAGATCAGTTCTGCGTAAGATATCTACATAATTGTTGATAACCATAGACAGTAATGTCCCGACTGTTTTTTATCACTAACGGGACTGCCAGTAAACACCAAACATTAAACAGCACGGTATTATAACTTCATTTTCGTATATTTTATAGTCTCCTTAAATTTTTTTACAATTCTCGTAAACTTTGCGATAGATTTTCAGTAACTTCAATGAACTTCAAACCAACAAATATCGCATTTTTAAAAATACTTAGCTATTTTGGTAATACTTGTATGTAACTTCATCATATTTTGATATTACATGATTCCGATATCAACTATTTCTGTATACTTAAGTAGTATTTTTCAATAATCAAAAGTGAAAATTATACCGTAAAAATATGTATCATGTGAGATTAAGATATTGATTTGATCATTTAAATGTTATTCATGTTTCTTATATAGGTAAGTCGGATAAAACAATAACGAGCACTTAACTACGAAAAGAATGTACCAAATCAATCCTGAATTACTTATGTATCATTAGCATAAACCAAGTCATGCACAATGGTGGAGGAAAACTAGACAGTTTCATTTTATTCTGCTCGTCGAATAGCGATTTATCTTATAGAACTTTGGAATTATTTATCAGTTTGTAGATTTATGCTGTACCAATAAATTCCTCGTTGCCTGGTTAGACAGAAAACAAATGAATCCAAAAGGAATTTCGACAGCATGATGGGCATTAGTAGTATCTACTTGCTATAGAGGTACTTAAAAATAAAGAAATATTCGATAAATTTCAGCGATTTGAACAGACAAGTGAATATAATAAAAATTATTAAAAAAATACGACTTCTCTGCCGTCGCCCGTATTGAATTTTTCAAAAATTTATAGCCCATGTCACTCGGGATATTGAACTATAGTGTTATATATTTTTGGAATCTACTCATCATTTTCTAGATGATGATTATATAATTAACATTATTTTCGAATATTTTTTTTCAACTTTAGTCTTTAATGCGGGACCATGGTCACCCCATCAAATTTTTTTAAAATTTTACTAACCTATGTCATCCGGAATAAGCTAGGGATTCTAACGATACCTCATTTACCAAAATCGGTTCAGGCGCATGGATGTTATGATGGAATATATAAACTCACATACATACATACATACATACATACATACATACATACATGAACCCTGAAAACAATATACTAATTTTTTCAGGCAGTCGTATAAAAAATACTCATTTAATCATTTCCACCATGTTCTCAACCCTTTGATTTTGAATAGATTACGAATTATTATTAAAGTGTAGACCATATAGCCATAGCCATAGCCATGATCATATACAGTTCGCGCGCGAGTTGAATTAGGAGCTAATGTATGGTGACACATACAAAAGCTCTGCATTCAACGTGGCGCGTACTAAGCTTAATATATTATTTCAAAATAATTTCCTACCTCAATGAGGCCTCCATGTTATATTAATTACAACCCCAAATCTGTGTTACAACCGTAGCAAAGATAAAGTCATCCGTCAAGTGCCAAGTCAATCAGTAATTTTTTTATATTATGGTTTATTAACTGGTTTAACGGCTCTGTCAATCAAAACAATCACAACAAAGACTATAAAATAAATATATGGAAAACTGTTATATTATGTTAAAAGGGGAAAATGATATTCACACATAGTTCCTCTCATAATTTAAAGAACTGAGATATTGAATTTCCAACGCAATATTTAACCAATGCAATACGATCCAAATATGTCTGGTTATCTTTGGGGTATTGCGCAACTGGTAAATGATCCTTCGAACGATTTAGTAAAAGCAATACGCAAACGAATTTTGGGGCAGCCACAGGCAGCAGAAAGTTTAACCACACATAAAGCTACTAATGGCGAAGACCCGAAAATAAAAGAACTAGAAGAGAAGATCTCTCTTCCTGTCAGAACTCCTGGAACCTCAGGTATCAAAATTAAAGATGAGACGTTCAAATCTAAAGGTATTCAAGTAGGCCAGCAACCAAATAAATATCGTCAAGTATCTGTACAGTGTTTCAACTCTACATATCCTCATGATAGAAAAACAACGAGTGTGCAACATGATACACAAGCTGTTCCTCTTTTTAACCGAGGCATTTGTACATATCGTACGGCAACCACAGATGCTTATACTGAGCCTGTTGAGAAGAAAATTTGTAAAGAACATAAAAACGTTATATTAATGCTCAAGAATTGGTCAAAATATCATAAAGATCAAAATAGCACAGATTCTAAAGTATTTATACAGTTGAAAAAAAGTATCATAGATTTTATGAATTTATTAAAAATAGAGAAAATTCAAAACATTCCTGAATATTTTGGACCGGAGAAAGAAATCATAAAACTATATCGAGAAGCCAGCTGTTATAAATTAGATAAAAATAAAACATGATATAATTTGGTCTTGTCTTGTAAATAATTGAAATTCAAATTCAAATGATTTTTATTCAAATAGACTTTTTACAAGTGCTTATGAATAGTCAAATGAATCTACCACTGGTTCGGAATGCAGCTCCTACCGAGAAGAACCAGCAAGAAAGTCGGTTAATATGTTTCCATTAAGTCCTCTAAGCAGTTACTTTTGAATATTTACTGAGCATTCATTCATAACGGCTTTTTAGTCAATTTTTAGTAGATATTTCACATAAATTGTATTGTGTACAAAGTCTGTAGCTATAGCATAAACTAAATCTTGGAGCAAAAAATAAGAGCGTATTATTTATAACATCATTTTTATGTAATCTTCGATATTGGAAATGAGATATTATTATTTGAAAGAAAATTATAAAGATCACGTTACGGCAGACAATTTTCTTTTCTCTATTATTTTTTCAAGAATAAGCTTTCATTGTATGCTTGTTTTTTAGGGTTCCAAAGTAAATCAGAATAAGTTGAATCATTTTATTCAGAAACTACTTAGCAGGGCCCTTGACAAAATAGAGCCTTATTGAAAATTTTGCTAAGTTTGCAATAAGAAAACAAAATAATAAGAAAACCGTATAAATACACGAATAACTTTGGTATAGCTTGTGGAACAGGCACAATTTTAATGCCTGCCTCAATCACTATCAGCGAAAGGTATGCAAACTATACTGAGTATTGATGAGTATTTTTTTCAAAGTAGGTGTAATGAACATCCTTTTACTTAAATTGATACGACTAAATTCAAAATATGTGGGAGGCTGGGATAGGATCTGATAGTTGTATTTCAGCCAACACAGAGTGGAATTATTCGAGACCGTATATTCGAGAACCCATCTCTTGAATCATCTCTTGAATATTTGATAGTTACCAAAATGTTCTGTTATTTTTAATATCTTGGTTGTTTTATGGTGAAACCAAAAATATTTCTCAATTGTACTATTATTCGATTCCCAAATTATATTTGACTCAGGTAATTTTGTTCCATAATCCAACAGAGCTCGCTATCTTGTTAATTCATGGTCCCTTATGAATTAAAACAAAATTAGGTCGGCTAAAAGAGACACACCCAATACCTACCTATTTGTATTAATTCAACATACAGAAATATACGGAGAATACGTACCTAATATTACTCCTACGATTTTATTATTTCTGTACACATGTTTGTAATGGAAAATTTATATTGTTTGAATAAAATTACCTCACGTTTAATAATTAAGATTTTCATATGAAAGAAAACAAAAGCACGAAAATTTAGGTGGAAATGAAATTAATATAAAAAACAAAAAGCTTAGTGTAATATGTCCCTTTTGTGATTGTGGGATGGGATACCTACGGTCTACCATTATTTTTAAGTACTTTAAAGAGTTGACGCGTAATTCCTTAGGTATAAGTAACTGTTTTCTTCTGGAAGTGAGATTAGCGGGATAAAAATAGCCTTGCCAACTTAACTTTTTGGAGAAAGAAGATTCTGATGCCCAAATTCAGTGCAGAAATGGAACATTTGGTATTTCAAAAAAGATGCTTTCGAGTTGAGCTTTGACCTTTCACATAAGTGGAGATCTCACACAAAATTTTCATTCATTGGTTTTACAAATAGTGGAACAAATGGACGAAATGGACGGACAAATTGCGTCACTCATATGAGAGAACGTCTTATTTTAGGATGGCATAAGGATGGCTTCTTACTATAAGAGTATTGATATAATTTTACTGATGATAACTCACAAAAAGTGATACATATAAACGAACGATGCAATGAATTGGCGGGGTAGAACCACAGGTTATACAAGTAGAACGTCCGTACGGCTTATATTTTTATTTATTTCTTTATTTAAGCAAAATTTTAAATTACTTTTTAAGTTGTTCCTAGGTTTTTTGTAATTGGAACGGAGTTCCTTATCGCGCGTTGCGAAAGGGGGCTAGACGGAAAAAATTAAGACCAAAAGTTGTACCGACACTTTTTTTTTTTTTTTATCCACTACAAGTTAGCCCTTGACTGCGATCTCACATGATGGTAAGTGATGATGCAGTCTAAGATGGTAGCGGGCTAACCTGTTAGGGGCATGGCAGTTATATTAAACCCATACCCTTATTCGGTTTCTACACGGCATCGTACCGGAACGCTAAATCGCTTGGCGGCACGTCTTTGCCGGCAGGGTGGTAACTAGGCCCGGCCGAAGCCTCCCACCAGGCCAGACCAAGGAAAATTCAGAAATTATAAATTCCCAAATTGACCCCGCCGGGGATCGAACCCGGGACCTCCGCACTTTAAGGCAACAGCGCTACACACTGCGCCATGGAGGTCATAAAAAGGTTATGGGTAGGGGGAGAAATGAGGTTGTCACAGACGAGCTATATCGAAAAGTTAATAGAAAAATTTAACATGGGCGAATGTAAGCCGGTTTCAACGCCGATGGAAACAGGTTTAAAATTGGAGAGAGTTTAAATAGAAGAAGAAATGAAGAACATACCATATCAGGCCTTGATTGATTCTTTGATGTATCTTCACTAATTAATCGAGAGGAACTTCGTTACCTGTCCCTTGACACCTCTCAAGTTTTTATTAAAGTACAACTATATTACCTGTTGCAGTTTATATTTCAAAAGTCTTATATCTATCTAGTATAACAAAATTTAATCCAATCTTAATAAGTTTCGTCTTCAGACCATACATCCCCTAAGCTCTACAGACAAACCATCAATAAAAAAATTACTTTGATCGTCACAATGAGCAATTAATTGCAAAAATCCTTCATAATTAAGTTTTATTACAAGTACAACTATATTACCTGTTGCAGTTTATATTGCAAAAGTCTTATATCTATCTAGTATATCAAAATTTAATCCAATCTTAATAAGTTTCGTCTTCAGACCATACATCCTACAGACAAACCATCAATAAAAAATTTACTTTGATCGTCACAATGAGCAATTAATTGCAAAAATCCTTCTTAATTAAGTTTCTGTATACCTACCTACTGCTCCTTTGAAAAATTTCCGTCCTTGTTAAGCAATTTAATTTGTACTAGATGATACGCCCCGACTTCGTTTACTTTGTTTTTTAATTCCGCGAGAACTCCTTAATTTTCTGGAATAAAAAAATAGCCTATCTCCTTCGCCGGTATGCAACCTTTCTTTAAGGCTTAGCAGACAGACAGACACACTCTCGCATTTATTAAATTATTAATTATAAATATGGATTATTTTCATAAGATATACTCATGAATTTTGTTGTAACTTTCCTCTATACTTATCAATGTTTTTGAAAATCACGTAGGATTTTTTAGGGTTCCGTACCAAAATGGTAAAATGGAACCCTTATGGTGCGACTTTCTCCGTCCGTCTGTCCGTCTGTCCGTCCGTCACACTCGATTATTTCAGTAACTACCGAAGCTATCGACATGAAATTTGGAATAGTTATGTATATTAGTGGCCCAAAGACACTGGAATAAAAAAAAATTGGAAATTATTTTTGTTCTTATTTAAAAAGGGAGGAAAATCTGAGGGTTGAAATTTAAAAGTGAGATAACTGTACTGTGTGGGGTATCATATGAAAGGGTTTACTTTGTACATTCTAAAACAGATTTTTAATTATTTTTAGTTATGATAGTTTTTGATTTATCGGGGAAAATGTCTAAAAAAATACCGTTCCCCCCCCCCTTATCTCCGGAGTTTACCAATCGAAAAATCTGAAATAATTATGGTCAATAGGAATTTACGTATATTTTACAGGAAAACTATAGTCAATGCTCTAACTAGCATAGTTTTTTTGATATTAACAATAAACCTCTACAAACAAAGTTAGTCTTGCGGTTCATTAACAAAGGTAATTATTTATTAATAATGGTACGGAACCCTTCGTGCGCGAGTCCGACTCGCACTTGCCCGGTTTTTTAATTTTCCGGAGTGCAAGCGATATCATAAAAATGGGTGTGTAACAGACAGGCAGACACACTTTTGCATTTATAAGTATGGATAGTATGGGTTCGTGCATGTTTTTATTATTGGTATTCAAATGATAAAGTACTCGTACCTATAGTTTTACGTTTTACACCGGAAATAGATGATCGACTCTTAACTTTAAACAATAAAATAATTTAATTATTGTAAATGTTACAACAGCCATTCTCTATGCCGAATTAATAACACAAATTACAAAGGTACCTTTGATCAAAGGAAAGTTTTCTATTGATGCGGATGAGTTTATAAGGCTTATTTTGTTATTAAAGACCTTACGGTAAAAGACCCTACATAATTATGCGTCGATCAATAACAGTATCTTTTGTTATGGGACTACAAACCACAAAACCACAATCATTTAGATTTTTTTACGAAAAGACAGGGGATTCTTCCCCTGATGTTTGTGAACAAACGACCTAAAATCGCAAAGATAAATCGGCCCACTATTTCTGCGTATCCATGCACTAGGCTTACCGATACTATTTGAACAAGTAAAAAACTCAAACCAAAGTAGCCTTTTTTTACTTTAGGTTATTTGTGTGATTGTTTTTGTGTACTTATGTCTCTTATGTAACTATAACGGTGAAGGAAACCTGCATGTCTGGGAGTTCTCCATAATGTTCTCAAAGGTAAATAAAGTCTGTCAAAACGCACTTGGCCAGCGTGGAGAAGTATTGCCTAACCATTCTCTTTCTGATAGGAGGGCCGTGCTTAGCCGTGGGTCATCTATGGGTTTTGATGATGTTGCCTCTTTTATAGTTATAACAACGGTACCGATTCAAAACTGTAGTCCTTACACCACCAAGGGACTGGACGCTTCAGTAGGTATAGCGTATAGATGTGTTATTCAAAAACATAATATTAGGCCAATTTTCCTCGAAAGATTTTGCAGATAGTATAGACCACCAGTGTCTCAATCACACTTCAATCTTTATTATATAAAATACATACAAATAGTTTATTATATTTACTAGCTGTGCCCGCGATTTCGTCCGCGTGGAATAGTGACTTTCGGCACCATTTTTAATTTTTTAGGCTTATTATTTTGCAAATAAAACACATACATACATTAAAATAAGCGGTTTGCAGTATTTTACTGCAAATAGCTTATTTAAGTACATTTTTATACACGACGTTTTTAGTTTAAATTCCATATTTTGCCAAAACATAAAGATTTTGCGGGTTTGATACACGTGAGCATGCCACATAGTGTTGCCCATGGGAAAAACGGTGCATGGCGGTGCTTGGCAAGTTTCTTACTTGAGTTAATTTCAGTTTCACATTTTGTAATGACTTCGTAATTCTCTGTATTTTCTTTAATATTCTTATTTTCTGGGCCGTAAGATTTTTGCCGACGTCATCACACTAAAACTTTCATCCTCTATTTTTACCCCCTTTAGGGTAATTTTTTTACAAATTTTGAATGTCGTATTTATTTATATCTAATCAAAAGCCTTAAATATAAGTTTCAAGCTTCTAGCTTTAAATATGACGTAATTTCCATTCAAACTTTCATCCCTTATTTCAACCAATTACCTACAGCTCTTTTTTCGCATTAAAAAGTAGCCTATTGTCCTTTCTCAGGCTCTAGACTATCTCTGTACCAAATTTCATTTAAATCAGTTTAGTAATTTAGGCGTGATTGCGAAACACACAGACAGACAGAGCTACTTACGCATTTATAATATTAAGTATGGATTACCGTATCTCATATCATATCTCTTCATAGATAAAGAGCCACGAGAAATCTTTTTGCACTAATGTTGTCGGAGCTGCTGGTTACGACAGAAAAACTAGAAAAACTTCACTTTCGCTAGTTAAGTAAGTGCTGTTATTTCCGAAAACGGTAGATGTACAAGTATATTGCTTTTTCAATGTCCAATTTTTGTAATGACCTTTTGAATGAGTAAGGGCGCTATAAATTAGCCCCTCAAACAAACTTTTTATTAGCACTTTCCTTGCGACTTTCTGACTCATCTCAAATACAATCTTTTCGCAGTTTTCGTTAGAAAAACTTACGAAGTATTCGAGTCGACGTTTTTAGGCACGACTGTAATGTATTCTGGTCATATTCTGATGAAAATGTAGAGGTTTTGTTGCGGGGTCTTCCATATGACGTCTTTTTTTTTTAAGCTATTGCATAGCTTCTATCGCGGGCCTTGAGCGTGGAGACCGAATCCAGAAATTCCGTAACGAAAAAAAACCTAACGCTTTGGTTGCTATGACTACTTGTGTTGTTGACTTCAATTTGTTGAAAATAAAAAGACTATTTTTATGAAAAGACATCGATATATATGTAAGTACTAGATGGGCCCTTTCATAGAAAAATGGCGGGCGACCAACTATGAGAGCGCGCTCCTATAACCTGTCATAAGCCTGTCTTTGTCTCCGTCGTAGCGCGATCACGGTCGCTCATCGTGTAGATAATTTGTTATTAAGTTAACATCTGAAGTCTTATTAGTTTGGCACTGTATTATTTTTATTTTGAGGTAAGTGTTTCAATTCACAATTATACATTTCCAAGAAAACGTAATTTAGTCTTCCTATTTAATATTTTCATCCATTTCGCAATCATTTAATTTCCGCGGCAAACTGTATGATATTTTTTTTTTTACTAACTGGCCTTACGGCTTTGGGTTCCAGCTCTAGAATAGTCCAGTCCAGTACGATAAAAAAAATGCAACCAAGATTAGTTAATGCATAGATGGGCAGAACGAACAGTAGGCATTAATACCTTCCGAGACGCAATATTATGCTATTGTAATAATATGATAAAATTAGTTATTGACGTGAGTTTAATGTTTAACCAACTTCAATAAATAAAGGGTTTTTATTTATTAAAGTTGATAATTTTTATTTTGTACTAGTGAATGCCCGCGACTTCGTCTGCGTGGTTTGAGGATTTTTGATTCCCGCGGGAACTCCTTCATTTTCCGAGATAAAAAGTAGCCTATGTGCTATTCCAGACTATAATCTATCTCTGTGCCAAATTTCAGCCCGATCCGTTCAGCCGTTGGGGCGTGATTGAGTAACAAACATCCATACATCCATCCATCCAAACTTTCGCATTTATAATATTTATATTATATATTATTATTTTTGATTTGATTGATTGATATTTGATGAAAAATAAATAGTTAATTCAAAATTCAGAATTTTATTATTTCGTTGAACAAAAGTTGTTCAGTAGGTATTATGTACAGCTACCTACTTACAAGTGTTTATTACTTAATCGTATTTTCAAATGCACACTGTGTAAGTGATTTATCTCAAAATAACTTTTAATATTTCTTTTGATGGCAAGAAGCATACTTAGAAATGTATAAAATAAAATAATTTCAAATGAAGTATTTTTCTGTGACTCGATCCATTAGTACTCTTTCACCTCTCCCATTCCAACCCCTTTTTATTATAATAGTACTAATAATTATTTTTGAATTCTTTCATTTGCAATAAGGTTTGGCGAGGATTATTTTAAACAGTTTTAGCTGTTATTATTTTACATTTCAAGTTTTTTGCATTAGTAGTTACCGAATTATGCTAAGTGTGACGGACAGTCATGTCGCACCACAAGGGTTGTTTTCTTATCATTTTGGTACGCAACCCTAAAAATGACTTTATTTCTGTCAATTTTTCGACAAAACTTCAGTATCAACAATTAACAAATAATTAAATTAAAAAAACCCACGACGAACTGCGGCGCCCCATTGTGTGGACTTTGACCTTTAAATATATCTAAGAACCTTCTCACAAGCTATATATATCTAATGCAAAAAATCGCATAATAATCGGTTCAATGGTTTTCCAGGAAACTGGTAACAAAAAAGTGGTAAAAATACGTCATTTATCGTTTACCTCAGAGAGTACACTCATGTAGGTATTATTTTCGACAAGCGCGTCTGTACTAATCTATGACCGAGTCATACGTTTTCAAGATGGCGCATATGTTGCAATCAAGTTCCCGCTTTTCAGACTAGATGGCGTTGTTAAACATAAGTCCACATTCCTTGTTCGACAGGGCCCGTCTATGTAAATTGAGGTCGTTGTGTAAAGATGATTTTGGTTGCTATGACTACTTGTGTTGTTGCCTTCAAGTTGTTGAAAATATAAAGGCGAAATAATTTTAAAGAATTATGTTTTGTAAAAACATAATTCTTTAAAATTATTGCGAGTCTCCGAGTGCCACACGCCTTTTTTTATAACTTACTTTACGTAAGTATGTTAAATTATATTTCCCTGCAAATAATTATAATTTGTGCAGCTCAAACTGTTTGGCAACCTCTATATGTAAATAAAAATAGAGATTTTCTTCCTTTTTTAAACTTTTTTAACTTCCTTGCCCTCTGAAACCCAACATCTGCTGAATTAATTAAATGGAAAGTAAATATCAGAAAAAAAGCTTTGAAACCGAAGATGAAAGAAAGCTGAAGGGTTCTTAAAGGTTGAAAACTTTCAATGGCATGCTATTTATTATATACCTTCAATAATTCTGCGTCCTTCGTCTTCATAAATGAAGAGGGATTAATACGCAAATTAATTTTTTGAAATGTACCAGACTTTTATATTTAATAGAATTAGGGACCAAATCTTTTAACAACCTCCCTGGCGCAGTGGTGAGCGCCGCGCTGCGGTTTTATAAGTGGCGGGTCCCGGGTTCAATCGCCGGCTTGGCCGATTTTGGAATTTATAATTTCTGAATTTTCTTTGTCTGGTCTAGTGGGAGACTTCGGCCTTTGCAAATTACCATCCAACCGGCAAAGACGTGCTGCTAAGCGATTTTAGTATTCCGGTACGTGGCCATGTTGAAACCGGTTAGGGGCATGGTAGTTTATTAAACCCATACGGTATGGGTTACCCTAACCGGTTAGCCCGCTATCATCTTTGAATTCGTTGTTTGTTTAATTAACTTGTAATAATTAAACAAACTATCGTTGGTCTTGTGGTAAGCATGTTCGACTGCGGCCGACGAGATCCCGGGTTCAAGTCACGGGTTGGGCCATTGTTACGTATTGGGGTTTTCTGACTAAAAATTCTTAGTAATAGCCCGGAGTTAGGAAATTGGCGGTGTTTCACCCCCGTGCCTCAGAGAGCACGTTAAGCCGTCGGTCCCTGTTATTATCACTAACATGATATTAGTCGTTAAAGCCCGCCAACCCGCATTGGAGCAGCGGTCTAAGCACTAATTCCCACTGTCCTATGAGAGTGGAGGCTTGTGCCCAGCAGTGGGACGTTAATGGGCTGTAGTAGATAGTGGAAACAAACTATGTTATTTGTTTTACGAGTTAAGTTACTTGCCGTCTTACATGGTAAGAAATTAAGATGCATTCAAATTAAATCTCATGATGATAATCGTAGATGTATGCGAGAATTAATGGAGTATAATATTATAGTCCAATTAAATCCATACCACCTCTCTATGGTTTTAGTTTAAACTTACCGTTATGCTACAAAGCTAAGATTTTACGTCTTTGCCTATCGTGGCCACTAGTCACGACCGAAGCCTTTCACTAGACATAAAATATACCTATTCAAAGAATGAATCCGGCTTAAGATAGATTCCAATCATTCATCAGCCTAAATTGGGGCTGCGTTGAACGGACATAATGTACCATGTAACAGGATAATCTTGAAGGACACCCTCAGCCCACGACGCAAAGACAAATTGCTCCATGATTAATTAAAGCTTCCTCTATTCTCTTTAATATCATTATAATCTTCAGTTTTATATATCAAAAGTAGAGCTTATTGAATAATTTTATAATTAATACCTTTGTTAATTAAAACTGCAAAATAATTCAAAAATAAATCAATTTCAACCGTGAGATCTATTACCTAAGTTAAAATATCCCTACGAAATCTCAAGTTTGTACAGTATGTTATTATTATGGCCACTCGCGTCACTTCCGCTTGACTCTGTTGAAGATTAACCCATGACCCTTTGAGGTTCCGAAGTAGAACATTAAAAGTAGTTGCCCCGGAAGATCTTTTGATCACAAGACACGTATTTTATCTTGGGAAATAGAAATAGCTATCCAGCGCAATCGAAAAATATGGCCTCATTCTGTTTGGTTATTCACGTTCCTGTGTAGTTGTTCAAGATACGTACGTACGTTATACGATACATAAAGATAGTTACTGTTTTAACAAGGAAGGTTGACGTGGAACAATTGTTGTTTTCCGACAACAAAACAAACCAGGAACGAACATCGCTAACGAATCAATTTAGTTCGAACGAGGCAAAATGCAGAACAACATTGTTTTGTAACTAAGTCAGCACTAGAGACCAGAAAACATCGGTTACCACTGTTAAATAAATCAAATAAATCAAAGATTAACATCGATGTCAGCATTTTGCTTTCTATTTTATTTATTAAATAAAACTTTTTTTTAAAGTGAACCAACTTCATAAGCATTTAAAAGCGTTAAATATTTATTTAATTACTTGCATCGAATTTACTCTTGGCCAATGAACAAATAATCAACTTGTTCGTTGTACTTAGTTGTTTAATTATATTTCGGGGCATCAAAGGTCGCAATATAAGTAATTACGCCATCAGGAGATGAGCAAATAAATCCTTGTCATAAAACCACGTACCGTAATATCTTCGTCATGTAATATATTATTCAATAAAAAGTAGATAATTTCTATATATTATACTCACTCACTCATTGTCACTATCATAATAATATTATAAATGCGAAAGTGTGTTTTTTTGTTGGTTTGTCCTTCAATCATGCCGCAACGAAGCAACGGATCAACGTGATTTTTGGCATGGGTATAGTTGAGGACCTGTAGAGTGACATAGGCTACTTTTTATCCCGGAAAATTAAGGAGTTCCTGGGGGAATTTAAAAAAGTAGTCACTCAGCTAGTATTTTAATAAATAGTAAAATAAACATAAATGTGAACCGGTTGAACTCACGTATTTGTTGGAACAAATATGCCGGACGTGTTCGAAACTCGTGTTACGACAAAATACGTGAGTTTATATTTGTAACGAATATCCCTCATGTCAGTTTAAATGCTAAAATAAATTTCACCTTTTATCAAAAGATGAGAAAGATAAATTCAAAGTCATGGATAAAGTATAATTTTTTTATTATTAAACTAGCTGTTGCCCGCGACTTCGTCCACGTCAATTTCTGTTATTATGATCGCAGCGTAATGTTATATAGCCTAAAGCCTTCCTCGATAAATGGACTATCCAACACAAAAATAATTTTTCAATTCAAACCAGTACTTCCTGAGATTAGCGCGTTCAAACAAACAAACTCTTCAGCTATATAATATTAGTATAGATTCTGCGTCACATTAGATATACGCATATTTTTGTAAGCAGTATTACCAAATACCAACCTACCTAAGGTTACGTACCTACTTAGCAAAGGCAGCTATGTGAAAGATACAACATCTAGTATCTCAGATACGATTTGTGGTTTATTTCCGTTCACAGTATTTGGTTTTTATGGTAGTCACAAAACTGTGGAATCCTTTTAGACCCACTGTATCACCAGGTATGCGAACGGTGGTAAGATGGGTCCACAGCAACAGCTACGCAGAATCACAGAATAGGTAATAGTTGGCAGAAGATTTTGCTGGCTGCGTGCACAAAAAAAAAAACAAAATTCGCATTCTATGTAACAGGGTTTTCTTTCGACTTGCAACTTATGTGTCTAAATGGCTGTTTGATGATTTTTGCGATAAGCGTCCTATCCAAACAAGTTTACAAACAGTTGCAAGGACCAGTCAACAAATTACCCTTTGTTTTGTAATGTGTATATATGTCACCGTTAAATTGCAAAAACCGTTAGATTGTAATCTAATTAGCGAGATTGTAAACTATCGACAAATTACAATTTAACGCATTATTTTGCTGTAGATTTTAATCTGTTAGGTATATTAACCCGATAAAACCTAAGTTTACACTACCTACACTAAATAGGCACTACCTGATTATTTATGTCGAACCCTAACCTAACCTACATGAAAGTGTTGCGGGATATTACGAGCTGGTTATGATTAAAACTCACAGTTGATTTGAGAAATGAATAAGGAATAATTTAATTTGTAAAACTTAGCGATATATATACATAAAACCTTAAGTACTAACAACCAATAGAAAATAAGATTAAATATTTACAACATAACAACCAATAAGAGACCTTACATTAAAACCAATAAAAACGGCAAACAGATCCGCGCGCAATGCTTGTTCTCGGTAACGCGCAATTTCCCTGAATTCCATAAAAATAATAATAATCAAATGACGCGTGAAGTGGAAAGTGGGCGTGGCTTGCGTCCGAGACGCGGTGCGCGGGCGCGGGGCGCGGGACGCGGCGGCCGCGCAGGAGCTCAGTCTGATGTTGCCCGCTGCAGTGAATCGTGAACTGTGACAGCGCTAAGACGCGCGCCTCAGTGCCGGACCGCGGACCCGCGAATAGACCCAATGCGTGTTGATGGTGCTCCATGGTGTTTGTTGGCGTACGACGGCATCGCAAGATCAAGGCAATTAAAACGGTTCTTTTCAGAACCACTTTTTCCCTTACAATACACTGCCTGATCTTTCAGTCTTCAGTTATCGGTGAGTGTGACCTAGGAACGAGACAACGCTTGACCATTCCTTTGAATCTCCAGCGAGCTTCTGTCTTTTTCAAGATTGACCTCGCACCTTCCTGTTATCTGGAATTCATTGGAACTGCGTCAGCTAGGCAATAAAGAATATTACGTGAATCCGTGTCTTATTTCTCTCTTGAGTTGTGATAATAAAGTGATCTCCTGTGTACGTTATTTCTCTCTTGGTTTTCCCATTTTCCTGTTCCTTCTTCCATTTTCCCGGTAAACGGTAGCGCCTCGTAGCGCCGGTAAGGTAAATATGTCTGAGGTACTTTGTAGGTGAAAGGTATAGGTATATATATGGAGGTATTCAACAGCTGTGAGCGCGGGAACGAGTGACGTAAGTACTTTCGTAAGTATATCTGTACTATAATGTGCGAGGTACGCACAGTATCCCCCTTCAAGCAAAGCGTACGTTTTTCTTCACTACTCGTCCGCTTCGCTTTGTGATATAAGGTGGCGTAGGTAAAACAGCTGGAGTCGAATTCAGTGTTCCATATGTTCCGACTGGATCATGGTTCGGTGAACTCGATCTCTTGCGTTGCGACGTGACGTCAGAGTCGCTCGCGCTTACGTCATCTTCATTAAGTAGGTAGGCAGGCTTGAGTCTATCCAGTGATATCACGGTTGTACGTAGTGGTAACTGTATCTTGAAGTACTTCTCGTGACGTTTTAGAACTTGATAGGGTCCATCATATGGCGGGGTCAATGGTGGTTTGACCGCATCGTTTCGAACGAAAACGTGCGTACATGTAGCTAGATCCTTGTGTAGGAACGTAGGTCGTGACGATATCGTACGGTCTGTAGGTATTAGCGATGCCATTGTTTCGCTTAGCCGTCGCACGTACTCTGCATCTTCAATTTTCGACTGTGTAGGTACGAAAAAATCGGACGGTACTCGTAGGGTTGCGCCGTAGGCCATCAGTGCGGGGCTGAGATTATCTTCACGTAGTGCAGTGCGTAAACCCAATAGTACGGTGGGCAACTCTTCTACCCAAGTTGTCGTTGCACCGCGCGCCATGAGAGCTGCCTTCATTGTACGATGAAATCGTTCCACTTTTCCGTTGGCCTGGGCGTGATAACTTGTAGTACGGATTCTGGATATGCCCCATCTCTTCAGTAGTGTGTTGAATAGTGCCGACTCAAAATTTTGTGCTCTATCTGTTGTAATTCTGAGCGGGACGCCAAATCGGACTATCCAATTTTCGTAGAGTGC
The DNA here is from genome assembly GCA_963932025.1 of Erebia epiphron. NCBI lineage: Eukaryota > Metazoa > Arthropoda > Insecta > Lepidoptera > Nymphalidae > Erebia > Erebia epiphron. Next base: position 35,148,177 of record OZ009948.1, on the reverse strand, counting down.
TTTTGCGACGCTTTCTGCGGTGATGTCTTGAACTGGAACGGCTTCCGGCCATCTGGTGCATCTGTCTATTATGGTGACGCAAAACTTGAAATCGTTCGATAATCGTAGCGGTCCCACGACGTCTATGTGTATATGTTCGAAACGTTGAGAAGGTGGAAACTCCGCCAGAGGAGTGACGACGTGACGATGTACATTGCTGCGCTGACAGTTAACACATGCTTTGGCCCATGTTGCTACTTCTTTGTTCATGGCTGGCCAGAAGAATTTCGATGCTATCTGCTTCCGTGTGGTTCTTACCCCGGGGTGACATAGCCCGTGTTGCGCTTTGAATGCGGCATAGCGGTATGTTTTAGGTAAATACGGACGGGGTGATGCAGTCGATAGTTCGCATGTGATTGGTCGGTCGAGTCCGGGTAGAGTTATTTCGGCGAACTTTAAGTTAGGCTGTTTCTTCAGATTTTCCAATTCTTCATCGTTGCTCTGGTCTATTGCAAGTTGGTTGTAGTCTATGATACTTGGGTTCTGGATGTCTTCGATTCGTGATAAGGCGTCGGCGATTGGATTTTCTTCACCTTTGATGTACTTGATACTCGAACAAAATTGAGATATAAAATGTAGCTGTCGTTCTCGTCTCGGCGTGTCGCTACTACTTGCAGGTCTACTGAGTGCGAAAGAGAGAGGCTTATGATCAGTGAGTATTGTTACTTCGCAGCCTTCGATCAATCTTCTGAAGTATTTTACAGCCGTGTACATAGCTAATAATTCGCGATCGTACACGCTGTAGCGGCGTTGCGTAGGACTCATTGACTTCGAGAAAAATGCTAATGGTCTCCAGTTGTTCTCAACCTTTTGTTGTAGTACTGCGCCTAAACTGTGATCTGAGGCGTCTGTCATTATAGCGAGTTCGCAACCGTGAACAGGGTAGCTTAACGTTGTTGCTTCGGTGATGCTTTGGCGGCATTTTTCAAAAGCTTCGTTCGCTTCCGGTGTCCATTCTATTGGCGTTTTGTCATTCTTTTTCTTGTTGTGAAGAAACTTGTTGAGTTCGTGTTGATAATCGGCTTGATGAGGTAGGCAATCTCGGTAAAAATTAAGCATGCCTAGGAAACGTCGTAGCTCGACGACTGTCTTCGGTTTCGGAAACGAAGATATTGCTTCGATGCGATCTTTCGTCGGCTTGATACCGCTGGCGGAAACTTCGTAGCCTAGGAAGTTTATAGTTTCAACTCCGAACTGGCATTTGTCGACGTTGAGCGTGACGCCGTGTTTGTCGAGACGTTCTAAGACTTGATGGAGAAGCTTCTTATGCTTGTCTTCATCTTCTGAGAATAGGAGAATGTCGTCGACGAAACAGAAACAGTCTTCTATACCTCGGAGAACTTGATGCATGAATCGCTGAAAAGTTTGACTCGCGTTACGTAGACCGAACGTCATGCATGTAAATTCGTATAGCCCGAACGGAGTGATTATTGCTGTCTTCTGTGCATCTTCTTTACTTGCCATAGGTATCCAGTAGTACGCCATCTTGAGATCAAGTTTCGAAAATATTTTCTTGTTGTTGAGTGGATATGTGAAATCTTGAATGCGTGGTATCGGATAGCGATCGGGTTGCGTCACTGAGTTTAATCTTCGGTAGTCGCCGCATACCCGAAGTCCGCCGTCTTTCTTCGTTACGACGTGTAGAGGGCTGGCCCATGGACTGCTTGAAGGTCTGCAAATGCCAATCTCCACCATCCGATCAAATTCGGCTTTTGCGGCGTTGTATTTGTCGGGCGGTAGAGGGCGGGCGCGTGCGGAAAGCGGAGGGCCAGTCGTTTCGATGTGATGCACGACGTCGTGTTTGGCTGGCTGCTTTAGAGACATGGGTCGGAGAACGCCAGGAAAATGCTTCAAGATGTCGTGATATTGTTGGTCGGAGCTCACGATGCGAATGGACTCGGCGGTTGTTGATACTTCAATAGCGTCGACGGTAAGCTTGGTTTCGTCGTCGATTAATTTTTTCCTGTGAAGATCCACAAGGAGCTTGTAGTGACGTAGGAAGTCTGCACCCAATATGGAAGTCTTCACGTCTGCGACAATAAATGTCCAGGTGAAACTGCGCCGTAGACCCAGGTTGAGCTTGATTGTTTTCTCGCCGTAGGTATTTATCGGTGTGTTGTTTGCCGCGTAGAGTTTGTAGGTATGTGCGGCCTTTTTCTTAGTTTTCGATGTTGCAGCCCAAACAGATATGTCTGCGCCAGTGTCCACGAGGAAACGTTCATGTGAGTCGCGATCATGAACACAAAGGCGGTTGCTGATCATGGGGACACCGACATCCGCCACGGTCGGTGTCGACGTTAGTTTTCCGTCGTCTTGTTACGTTGTGCGCACGGTGACTCGCAGCGTCTTGCTTTCTTGCCAAACTTGTGATGATAACCACGTAGGATCGCCAGGCTTCACACGCGATGATGATGATGAGCGCGAGTGAGAGCGGTAGCGTCCGCGAAATGGTTGACGCGTAGTATCTCGTGCTCGCAATTCCGCCACTTGTAATGTGAGTTTTTCTAACCTTGATAGGATCTCTGAATACGCTGGCTCGCAGGTGCTGGTAGATGATGCTGCTGAAGAGGTTGAGTTTGATACCGCTGCCACGGTGCTGACGGACGTGCTCCCAACGTACTCCATCATCCTGTCTGCCATTGCTGCTAGCGTGTCGAGCGAAGATTCTTTGTTGATAGAGAGCACGCAGCGACAGTGGGCTGGCACGTGATTGAGCCACTCGATCTTCAAACCCTCTTCTGTGATGAGGCCGTTGTTCAGTTCTCGCATTTTCCGAAGCAGCACGCTGGGTTTCTGGTCGCCGATGTCTAGACCGCTGATGAGCTTCTGAAAGTTCTCGACTTCTGATTTTTCGTAAACGGTGAGTAGTCGATTTTTCACGGCTTCATATTTCCCCGTTGCAGGTGGGCTGTATAGTAGGTCGGTGATGTGCTGTAGATCGGCCGGTTCTAGCTTCGAAAGGACGTATCGGTATTTTTGGTCATCTGATGTCTTCAAGGGATCGACGACTGCTTCAAACTGGACGAACCAGGCTCTTGGAACAGTGCGCCAAAATGGAAGGAGCCTTGACTGCACGGAGATCGCAGCCAAGTCGGCGATTTTTGTTTCCTCGACGATTTTTGATTCTTGCTCGGCCATAACTTCAGCCTTTTGTTGATTCCTTTTTTCTTCTTATTTGGAGGGTCACCACTGTTGCGGGATATTACGAGCTGGTTATGATTAAAACTCACAGTTGATTTGAGAAATGAATAAGGAATAATTTAATTTGTAAAACTTAGCGATATATATACAGAAAACCTTAAGTACTAACAACCAATAGAAAATAAGATTAAATATTTACAACATAACAACCAATAAGAGACCTTACATTAAAACCAATAAAAACGGCAAACAGATCCGCGCGCAATGCTTGTTCTCGGTAACGCGCAATTTCCCTGAATTCCATAAAAATAATAATAATCAAATGACGCGTGAAGTGGAAAGTGGGCGTGGCTTGCGTCCGAGACGCGGTGCGCGGGCGCGGGGCGCGGGACGCGGCGGCCGCGCAGGAGCTCAGTCTGATGTTGCCCGCTGCAGTGAATCGTGAACTGTGACAGCGCTAAGACGCGCGCCTCAGTGCCGGACCGCGGACCCGCGAATAGACCCAATGCGTGTTGATGGTGCTCCATGGTGTTTGTTGGCGTACGACGGCATCGCAAGATCAAGGCAATTAAAACGGTTCTTTTCAGAACCACTTTTTCCCTTACAATACACTGCCTGATCTTTCAGTCTTCAGTTATCGGTGGGTGTGACCTAGGAACGAGACAACGCTTGACCATTCCTTTGAATCTCCAGCGAGCTTCTGTCTTTTTCAAGATTGACCTCGCACCTTCCTGTTATCTGGAATTCATTGGAACTGCGTCAGCTAGGCAATAAAGAATATTACGTGAATCCGTGTCTTATTTCTCTCTTGAGTTGTGATAATAAAGTGATCTCCTGTGTACGTTATTTCTCTCTTGGTTTTCCCATTTTCCTGTTCCTTCTTCCATTTTCCCGGTAAACGGTAGCGCCTCGTAGCGCCGGTAAGGTAAATATGTCTGAGGTACTTTGTAGGTGAAAGGTATAGGTATATATATGGAGGTATTCAACAGCTGTGAGCGCGGGAACGAGTGACGTAAGTACTTTCGTAAGTATATCTGTACTATAATGTGCGAGGTACGCACAAAAGAATCAAGAAAACGTAAATACAACGAATATTTCAACAAAAAAACCGGCCAAGTGCTAGTCGGACTTGCTCACCAAGGGTTCCGTACAAACCTGTAGGTATATAAGTAAAAGTTATAGTATTTTTATTCCACTTATCTATTTTAATTTCAATTTAATACCTCTACGCGTTCATGCGGAAAGGGGTAGTAAGTTTAAAATTATTAAAAATATTTTTATTATATGATGTAACTAAAAATTTATGCTTTTCGCAATTTTTCCTTTATCTGTGCCATAAGACGTTGCTTCGTACCAAGTTTCAAGATTCTGAGTTCACGGGAAGTACCCTGTAGGTTTTGATTCCCTTGCGAGTGTCGAAAATTTGCAGCATAAACGGCTGTATCTTTTGATTGCGTTGGCTTAGAAGTTTCATTTTTTCACAGCTCCAAGGGACAGTAGTTTGTTACATCTTAAAGGTATTATAGACCTGAGTATTTAATATGAATTTCAATTTTATACCTCAACGCGTTCACCAAGTTTCAAGATTCTGAGTTCACGGGAAGTACCCTGAAGGTTTTGATTCCCTTGCGAGTGTCGAAAATTTGCATAAAAATATTTTTATTATATGATGTATATGATAAAAATATTTTTATTATGAAAAATTTATGTTTTTCGCAATTTTTCCTATATCTGTGCTATAAGACGTTGCTTCGTACCAAGTTCCAAGATTCTGAGTTCACGGGAAGTACCCTGAAGGTTTTGATTCCCTTGCGAGTGTCGAAAATTTGCATAAAAATATTTTTATTATAAGATTTAACTAAAAATTTATGTTTTTCACAATTCTTCCTATATCTATGCTATAAGACGTTGCTTCGTACCAAGTTTCAAGATTCTGAGTTTACGGGAAGTACCCTGTAGGTTTTGATTCCCTTGCGAGTGTCGAAAATTTGCATAAAAATATTTTTATTATATGATGTAACTAAAAATTTATGTTTTTCGCAATTCTTCCTATATCTGTGCTATAAGACGTTGCTTCGTACCAAGTTCCAAGATTCTGAGTTCACGGGAAGTACCCTGAAGGTTTTGATTCCCTTGCGAGTGTCGAAAATTTGCATAAAAATATTTTTATTATATTATGATTTATCAAAAAATTTATGTTTTTCACAATTCTTCCTATATCTATGCTATAAGACGTTGCTTCGTACCAAGTTTCAAGATTCTGAGTTCACGGGAAGTACCCTGTAGGTTTTGATTTCCTTGCGAGTGTCGAAAATTTGCATAAAAATATTTTTATTATATGATGTAACTAAAAATTTATGTTTTTCGCAATTCTTCCTATATCTGTGCTATAAGACGTTGCTTCGTACCAAGTTCCAAGATTCTGAGTTCACGGGAAGTACCCTGTAGGTTTGGATTCACTTGCGAGTGCAAGAAAATTCGAAAATTTGCAGCATAAACGGCTGTACCTTTTGATTGTGTTGGCTTTGAAGTTTGATTTTTTCACAGCTCCATGGGACAGTATGATATTTTATGATTTGATATGAATTTCAGCTTGATACCTCCATGCGTTCCTGAGAAAAAGGGTCTTGACACACAGACGGACGGACAACGAAGTGATCCTATAAGGGTTCCGTTTTTTCCTTTTGAGGTACGGAACCCTAAAAATTGACACTCAGAACATTGAACGGTTCACAATATATCGACAGTTTACAATTTCGCTAGTTAGATTACAAACATATAACTAGAGGTTTCAGAGGCAGTCAGCACATGCAAGAGTAATGAAATTTTTAGGTTCTTTATTTCATGAAAATTCACGAGCATTGGTAATTAATATTATGCACTACTGGACCAGATTACTAGGTACCTATGTTATCTATCCACTCCTCAGATTAAGAAACTCTGCGTCCGAAATAAGAAATCATGACTGATACATAGAGCAACTGAGATTACAGATAGGCTTTGGTATTGATTCAACAGCATAAAAAGTATCACATCAATTACCTATTCAGTGCCAGCAATATTAGTAAGATTCCTCTTTCACTACCCACTTATTTACACTCAAATCTTTCGCTTGTTACTAAAGCCTAAGTATTTTTGCAGCAGACGACCCCGATTACTAGTAAAAAAGTTCTCGAATCATGTGAAACATGTCGAAGGTCGCTGTTACTTGAAACCTTTTTACCAAGACACTTGTGCGATAAAAGAACTGACCCTTGAGCTCAACGAGATCTGGACTTGAATTATAATGAGCTTTCGTGCTAAAATCTACAGGAATATATACATACCTACTCATAATATTTTTAAAATATTTATGAGGTTATGACTGCACAAAAACCTTACTACCTGCTTATAGAGTTTTATCTTACTTTATTAATTCATTTAGAGTGGCATCTGCCCTCTAAAATGGCATTTGTAAAACTTCGTTTAAATAGTGATTAGTAATATGCAATCAAGTAATTTACCTGATCAACATTTTCAAATTAGGTACGTATAAAACGCGCTCCACCTTAGGCTACAAGCTCTAGCCTATTTAAAATCAAATTTTCAAATCACAACGGTACTGAAGTTTCACTTCAAAAAACAATGAATAACAATATTTTTTCTGAGACCAGCAAAATGTCTTAGGCTCGCTTGCGCAACGTGCTTATATCGTGTTTTATATAAGTATTTAAAATTATCTGAAGAATAAATGCGGTACATTAAGTAATTTTTCTGCTGAGATTCCTCCTCCTCTTATCTCAGAGAGTCTGTCTCTATGAGAAGACGTCATCTTATTACCACTAGAAAATAATAAGTATGGGACTATGCTAGCTATTATATACCAAATATCTTATTGCTAGATGATGCCCGTGACTTCGTCCGCGTGGATCAAGTTTTTTAAATTCCCGTAGAAACTCTTTAATTTTCCGGTATAAGTATAGCACAGGTCCTTCCACGGGATACAACCTAGGTATCTCTGTACCAAATTCCAAAAAAAATGTTGAAAATATGGACCGTTAAAGAGTACCAGACAGACAGACGGATAAACAGACAGACAGACACACTTTCACATTTATAATATTTTATTTATACTTCATTTTTATCATTCCGATTCAATTTATCTTGAATTCCTGGTTAAATAATCAGATCGACATCGAAAGACTGCTATGCATAGGAGCACAGGTCTATGGTAGCTTAGGTTCTTCCACACGCCGGTTTTGTACTGCCTGCTTGAGGTTCTAAAAACAGAAAGACAGACAGCCATAATTTAAAAAAAATATCTGTTTCAGGTTCTATGTCAATTCAATTATTTTCAAAATATAATGTACAGAAATAGTCCCTGTTGATATGTTATTATTATTTTATAAATAGTATTTCATGTCCAATAGCTAATTACTAAACGGAAATATCCTTAAGTCAATAAAAATTTACACGATTTATTTCGACATCTCTTTCGCTACAGGGCTTAACCGAAACAGAACAGTCTGCATTTTTATCTCGCGGTATTATAGGTATTTCTAGATCAGACAAGGTGCAGACTCAATATTTAACAACATTTTGTTTCTTTAACTTCCCGATTTACCTTTTCCATTTTCATTTTTACTCAATTCAGAGTTTTTATTGTACTAACGCGATATTACCATACCATTTACCTAACAATTCATGAAATATTCATAACCATCAGTATTTAAACTATTAGCATCATTACAGAATCAACGATGCATACAATATATTTTAATGACGTCATTTGTGCTATTGTTTGAATTATATCGAGCATGAAACAGATTTCAGGGGTTACGAGAGAAAATCAACAAAATGACTCATAATTCTGATCACCTGTAACTGAAAAAAATATTTTCATTGCATTTATGGACTTTCATCATCGTCATTCATCATGCATCATTTCAACCCATCACTCGCAGGCCCATAACTGAGCACTCATCACGTCTCAGAATGAGAAAGATTTGGTCATAGTCCACCACGGTGGCCAAGTGCAGATTTTAGAAAACTTCGGACACCTTTGAGAATATTATGGAGAACTAGCTGTAATCTTTATGCCTCTGCATCTTATTACGATAAAACAAGTTTTCCTTCGGCATTAAAGCGAGTGATATTTAATTGCTTAAGCACATAGCTCCAAAAAGTAAGATGTGCACGTCCGAGGATCGAATCCACGTCCTTCTGAATAGGAGGCTGACGACGTCCAATCTACTCGGCTATCACTGATATAGCAAAATCAGCGCCCTGCAATGTACTTAATTTACACTATAAGATGCAAGGCAAACAGGCGGCAAACGCCCGTTCGAGGTGGAGTCACAAACGAAGATAATATTAGGTATTATAAACAAAATTTGTTTGTGACAAGTAAACGTATTTTCTTTCTTCTATATCTTATGCCTAGACTTCATACAGAAGACAAATATAAGCACATCCCCCAGTTATGAAAAGGCAATATGGTGACATAGAACAAATCCAGCCAATAATACCCGCCATAAATTATTAAACATACCCGCTTTCCTCAATATCTCATGTGTATATAGTAAGTATATCATAGGAAAATAAACTTACCTCGCAAGCGATTTTCGTTTTAACGGGGAAAAAATAGCAGCCCTTTCTGTTGCGTCACACGCGTCTATTACCTGGTTCTAGGTACATATGAACTGCAATAAAATTAAGTAACTTTTACCTGCTATATTTTATGATTCTGATTTGATTATAGCTTAGTGAATAATCCTTTATAGTTTTCGTTGGTAATCATAGAACTACTTAAGCTTTGGACATAAATCTCAGCCTGAATCTCTTCACCGCAATTATTGAGTGATTATCCCTTTCTTGACCTTGTTTAGTTTCAACTTAACTATTTATAGCCTGCAGGCATAGCAAAGTTTTTGTATTGATACGCCTTTCAACATAGAACAACAATTAGTTTTAGCGATCAGCGATCAGCATCGAGTTAGAGACACAGTTAACGACGAAATTGCTAACGCAAGTTATCGGTTATATTAAAGCCTGATATTAGTAATCTAATATGATAAGTATATCAATGATGGATATGCACTGGTTAAGCACACGATAGCGTCCTTTCCATACATTTTCGAAAATATTGCCAACTCACTCTGTATTTTATTCACAGAAATATTTACTACTAGATGATGCTCGCGACTTCGTCTGCGTGGATTGATGTTTCTTGATTCCCGCGGAAATTCTTCAATTTTCCAGGATAAAAAGTCCTACGTACTTCCCCGGGATACAACCTACATCTGTACCAAATTTCAGCAAAATCGTTTAAAAAGATGGGCCGGGAAAGCGTAGCAGACTGACAGACAGACAGACACACTTTCGCATTTATAATATTAATGAATTCTTTTGGCCCTAACTATTACCTATTCTGTACTAAAACGGTCCAGCCGTAAGCAAAAGCAGAGCGAACGAGTACTCTCTCCACGTGACGTAGTTTGTTGCCAACTCCATTACATATATCTTTGATATTATCTATGCCATTGGAGCCTTATTATTACGTAGTTTAAATGATTGGTACCGTATAACCATGGGTATAACGATCGCAATCACCTCTGGGCTCTGTTGTTTAACACTCTTTCAATATTGACTAAGAAAATACCATACTTAGCATAAATTCATCAATCATTACAATTGAGGCTATCGGCCGGTTTCTGAATTGAGAATTTCATGTTGAGTCTGTCTTGTGTAAGGTTTGAGAGTTGGAACTTGCTGTTTTTGCTTGAATGCTTAATTCAGAAACCGGCCGTATAACCACCTATTCGTAGGTTGTAGGTACCAAGTACCAACTGTCTAGGCACAATAGTATCTAAGGTTTTCATACATAATGAAAACCTTTGTAACTATTGTACCCTTTGCTAAACAATTTGAAGGTTTGATTTGAGCATGTGTGGTTGCCATATTAATTGCCAATCGTCATGACCTCACCCTGCCTTTATTGATTGTTTGTTGTTCCAAATTGTAATGGATTCTGAAACTATGTTACACAATATTAATTTCAGTTACTGCTATAGAGGTACTAAAATCTACATCAATGGCTATATAGCCATTGAAATAGAATGAGTAATACTAAAATTCTACATCAATGGCTATAGCATATAGGTAAATTATATAATGCTTTAGGTACCGAATTTCTTACACAGATTTCGTCATTTTAACTGCTACATACTTATTTTGAAGTCAACAGGTCTTAACGGGTGCAAGAAACTATTAAACCCACTGTTTGTTTGTTTGTTTGTTTAATTGAGACAATAAATCTCTTTATTACCCAAATCATTATCAAATACTTAAAATGGTATCTAATATTAGCAAAACATTTCAACTTAGCTCAGCGGCTTTTGCTGTCAGGAAAAGCTGCTATGAGTAAATTGGATGAAAGTAATTAAAAAATTATTCAGAGGTGGTTTTGTCTGAAAGCCATGCCTGAATGCATTTCATTTCCAGGTACTGAAACTTTGATATAGTAGGTATCAACTCCTTATATATAATTGGACACTTTCCGCTATATTTTGGTTTCGTTAAAATTTCTCTTTTACATAAGTATATCTACCTATTTACCTTCTATATATCGTACTAGATGATCCATAATTATGCAGTATATGTAAATGTTAAAAAAGCAGGGCAATATACGCAAAGATACTCAAAATTATGGTTTATATAATAATACTAGAAAACTTGAAGGTTAAAAACAAATAAACAATAAAATATTTTGTTATTTTTTTCATAATAATAAGTACCATGAACCGGACCTCCTTGAAGTAGCATTAAAATAAGTACAGGAAATGTAGCAGGTGTACCTACCTACCAAGCTAGGTATGCAATAGAACCAAAAGAGGACAGACAGAAAATAATTTTAGAAAGTTGTATAATACTTACTATAGTTAAGTACAGCAAAATATTAATTTCATAAGTCAACCCCTTTCATACTGGTTTCAACTTTTACAAAGTAGGTCTGGTATACGTGATAAGAAATGTATTGTTCCTTAACCGCCTGCCATGGCAAAATTATGGAACTTGATGGCTAAAGTTTTTTGATTCCTTTAGTAGAATGGTGTAGGTTGAATCTACTCTTAATAATTAATATAGGGGCATGACATAATTTTTAAACCCCGACGCAAAAAGAGAGGGATGTTATAAGTTTAACGTGTCTGTTTGTATATCTGTCTGTGGTATTGTAGCGCCCAAACGGATGAACCGAATTCGTTTAGTTTTTTTGTGTCATAGATAATTTTAGCCCGAGTGCTCTTATAGCCATGTTTCATGAAAATCTGTTCATCAGTCTGAAGGTCATCAGCTTTTTTCTTAATCTGTTACTTCCATATTATGTCGGGGGTTGTTTTAAATATTTTGTAATTTATACTTGTATTATATTGTGTTGAATTTGACGCTACGACATTTTTTAAGGCGTTCAGTTTAGTTAATTTTTATATTACTTACTTAAGACGCGCATCTTCACTCCTACGGGATTTTCAAAAAATCTGGCCTATCTAATTCTTTTACCTTTCTAGGTTCAAGGTTTGGTTAGTGTGTTGAGGAGTCAGTAAGATTGAGTGAGAAAGGCTTTACTTTCAATTGTTGGTAAGAGATGACTAAATACTTATACATAATAAAGTCACTGAAGGTTGATAAATGTAACTCTTAATTTTGTAAACGTTTATTTTTTCATATTTTATGATTTATTACACTATACAAAATTTAGGCTAACTACTAGGTAAGTATGCCATTTACAAACTACAACATTTCACTATAAAGTCTCGTTTATTTTGTTAATATATTATTTACAATCATTTACTATATTATTATGGTAGTTTTACTATACATAAATATTAATTATTGTAGGTACAAACAATAATAAGCACTTTAAAATAACCTTTTAAATTTAATTGTAAGCTAAATAAGCAGCAAATAATAATATGTAAATGTCACCGTAAGATTGCAAAAACCGTTAGATTGTAATCTAACTAGCGAAATTGTAAACTGTCAACATATTGTGAACCGTTCAATGTTCAGAGTGTAACTTTTTAAATATTCATTGTATTTACGTTTTCTTGACACTTTCTTGTACGTTAAGGTTCGGCATAAATAATCCGGTAGTAGGTTTTATCGAGTTAATATACCTAACAGATTACAATCTACCAAAAAGTAATGCGTTAAATTGTAATCTGTCGACAGTTTACAATTTCACTAGTTAGATTACAATCTAACGGTTTTTGCAATCTTACGGTGACATAAACATACTAAAATACCAACATACCTATTTCACACTTGTGCGTGTTTAGGAACTTTTACAGAAAACCCTAGTGGATATATTCGACTATAACCAACATTACAATGTTACACATTATTACTATTACGTACTTTCAAATTCTACCAGACAAAAATATTGAAAGCAACATTATTTGATAATACTTTTCAATAAATTATGAAGTGAAAATCTAACTGTACCGAAAAATATAAAAATAAGTATTTGGAGAAAGCTAATTTTAACAAATTGAAATTAAACCAATGATGCGGCTGCGTAAATCGATGTTTTTAATTAAAAAACCTTATAATAATCCTATCGACAGGTAAATTCTCTTCGTGATATGTCGAATGTATGTTGGAATAATATTTGTGCTATTTCGAGCAAGAGATTGCTGTGGCTTGGAGATATAAAATTATGAGCACAGAATATCAAATAAGATGTTCTAGCATTTACATAATCAATAATATATTAAATTTCATTATAATTATATAAGTAATAATATTTTAACTATAATATTTTAGAAAATAAAGTACAGAGTTCAATAAAAATAGAAACTTAATTGAATGCAACAGCATTGAGTGAGTATATTATGTATGTGTTCTGCGAACACTCATATAAGCATGATATAATAATAATTGTAAAGACATCAGTGGGCATGCTACGATCCCTTAAATTAGTATTATTTTAAAATTGACATTTTATTTGATGTACCTACACTGGGACATCCCTAAAATAAGGATCATAATGATCATAGTGAAACAAGAGCGTCAACAAGATTATAATAATACTGCTTTAAGCTAATAATGGTAGGTAAGCTACCTGAATATTTAACAAACATGAGTCATCTAATGTCATTATTTGTGTGTTTGGTTTTCTGTACTGCGTGAAAAATTAAGATGCAAATTACGTAATTTATCTTCTAGACACCATACGAGGCTACATATAATATACCACAAATACTTATAATAATAAGAAAAGTACAATATTAAATACTTACAATATTAGAAAGGTATAATTTTTAAGTATTCTATGCTACCTACTTAACTACGCCTACGGCAAGCTCACAAATAATGATTAGGTATAAAAAAGTACTTACACAACTAAATATTAAAATCATTAAAAACTCAACGTTTTAGTCCCACATTGAATTATTTATCTAATAATAACAAAATAATATTTTATTCCTCTACCTCATACATGATATTTAAAATGCATTTCAAATAATTGTTAATGGTTTTATATAGTTTACTTAATTTATAGTTTAATTAATTTTCCCAATATATTAAGCCTTTATGAATGAGGTCGCAGTAGGTACTATTATGTCCGATCATGCATGATACAGTTTCGCTCATCAGACTATTTATTCGTTGTTCTCTCAATGAATACGTGGGTAATAAAACTTGATTAATAGCTACACAATATTTGACCTAATTCTAATCGAAGTAGAGCAGCCAAAAGCTTGTACTTATAAGTACTTTCAGAAAATAAAATACATTTTTTTAAATAATTTCGTGGTATAGAACTTGCGTTGTTTGCTCACTATATTTTGCTTTTAAAACACTAATTTTATAAAAAAAAATCTCAAATTAAACTGTATATCTACTCATTTACATTTTTATCTTCATACTATACACACGTCATAGAAATGGCTATGATTGTAATCCTTAAAACTAAGCACCATTTATCCTTGTTGTTAGACTAATTGAAATCTCCGACGTCGTGGAGTTAGGTAATCTAAATGTAAGCTGCACGCAGTAACACGTTCATATGTAAATTTTATAACATCTTTCAGCTAACATAGCTTCATTTGCATGGATATTTGAATATTCAAATTGTACATCTCGTAATAACGTATTATTAGCATCAAAAATTTTTACAATACGAAAAATACAGTGATCTACAAAAATCCTACTACATACCTACTTATTTTACTAATTCTACGATATAAATGCGAAAGTATGTTTGTTTATAATAAATTATAGTATTGTATTGTATAATATAATTATATTATTGTACTGTATTTCGGGTCTGCGTACTATATAATGTTGAAGAAGCACATAGTACGCAAAAATACTATATTTTCAACACCGAAATCTAACAACAAATCCTTTATTTTAAAAATTTATTAACGTGCTTTTTCATTAACTTTTGACCGACGCAGTAGCGTGTAGCGTATCGGAACATACTCGTATCTACGAGTATCTTACTGCGTTTCGAACTTGTCAAAGTCAAACGAATGATTGGTCATTGGTCTGCTTTATTTTTGTTTTGGGATTTTAGTAATTATTTCCAATTATACTTAAGTATATTGTTCTTTCTTTTGAGAAGTAGTCAAAGTCGTAAATTTTTTTTAAAAATGCAAGAAGTACAAATAAATATAGTTTTTATAAAAATAAATAAGTAACAAATATATCTTCGTCTACTTCTTGCGTTTTCCATAAAATACTATTTTTTTTTTAAGTGTACTATATTTTTTATAGCTTAGTCTGAAAATACTATATTTCGGTGAAGAAATGTTGGCAACCCTAGTTTTTGGGTTTATCCTTTTGTTACCCTTAAATGATAGGTATAAGGATAATGATGAAGTCCTAGGCTACATGGATTTTTTTAAATCCAAATCCACTCGCATGAAGTCGCGAGCATCACGTAGTACTTAACCGTAATATTATCTACATCTTATTCATACGGTAAGATGAATTGACTTTTTATTTTACTTATATTTTTTATTATTGGTACTTACCTTAATAGATTAAATCTAGATTTAAAACTGCAACGATTGTTTCCAATATCAAAGCCACCTTGTGAAAATTGTTACAACTTAATTTTCCAAAGTCATCTCTATGCCTAGTTCAGAGTTCTTGCAGCTTAGTTTACTATTTCGCAACCTACACATACCAAAACCATACCAAATGTTGTATTTAAGAGATTGTTTTAGGAATAAGTCCGCCTTTGCACCTTCCTTTGTAGTTTTAGTACATCTTTTTTAATTATTTAGTAAAATCAATATAACTGTACAATAAGGAACTAAAATAAAGAAATGTAATGCATTAATATACTAAAATCTAAATATTAAAGTAACTATCTAACTATAAAATAAATCGTTATATGTATAGCTACTAACAAAAATAAAAATAAAACCCTAATCAAAAATACCACCCCTGGTTGCCTCTGGGCCAAAGGTACCCATCAAGCAGCATTGCCACGCTGAATGGCGGTGGATAACATTTGAACCAGGTAGGAACCAGTGATCTCACTATAATTTCTTTAATTGTAATAGATTTAATATTGTTTAATTGTATACCATATTATGTGTCTGCAATAAAGATATCTAAATAATAAATAATAATCTAAATATATAAAAAGAACATAAATTTTATAATTTTATTACAGTGCTTCACACACGAGGATAGTTTCTAAACTTACTTAAACAGTCGCGTTAGAAGAATGGATTACAGATGCATATCTCAAATTTCGGCACTGGTAGGTAAGTGAACCGTGGCCTAGAGGTCAAGGCGCTCAGGGCGCGATTCCCAGAGAGACGCAGGTTCAAATCCTGCCGGTTCCGCGAATTTTTAAGTAAGTTTAGAAACTATCCTCGTGTGTGAAGCACTGTAATAAAATTATAAAATTTAGTTTAACGCAAAATATGTCATTCCTCGTTCAATGAGTTCCATCGAATATGGGCCTTGAAAGTAGTTTCGATACTGCAATGTATCGCTACTGGATGGCATAAACAGTAGCGTTAGAAGACTGGATTACAGATGCATATCTCAAATTTCGGCACTAGTAGGTAAGTGAACCGTGGCCTAGTGGTCAAGGCGCTCAGGGCGCGATTCCCAGAGAGACGCAGGTTCAAATCCTGCCGGTTCCGCGAATTTTTGATATGCATGTTTAAGTAAGTTTAAAAAGAACATATTTCTAAGGTCAATAGAGACTGTGCTAAGTATATCATGTAATATACTAAGTATATATGTTATAAGAAAAGTAATTACCTACTTCTTAATGTTGAAAAGCTATTGCATAAGCAACATTCCTACGAGTACGAACAATACCCATAGAGAAAACTCGCAGCGTGTTTATCTTTAACCATATAACTTTCCTTCTCAGGAATGATATTGGAACCAAAAGTTTTAGTTTGAAATCAACTTTGACGATAATATTTAGACGATGAGTTGTTCTTTAGTTTAAAGTTTGCTTTTTTGTATCTACCGCCCCATTGAAAGTCATCCGCGAAGTTGGTCGAAGTTAGCAAAGCGATTTTACATAACATTTCAGTGCCCAGCCCATATACTATATGAGTCCTGACGTTCCTTCTGATTTTTCTCCTTTATTCCATTCAAACTTCTTTGAATAGGTAGGTATCTGTCTTTCAAACTAATCCAATTAGGTAGGTACGAAAAAAAAAAACGAAAAATCATGAAAATATTTAAATTGAACTAGCTTAAAAAAATAAACACTAAATTAAATCATTTATAATCATTAGTTAGTACTTCAATTTCTGACACTATTTTCATTAAAATAGAGATATTGATCTCAATTTTTATGAAAACGGATGTTTTTTGATTTCCCGGGAATAGGCATGGTGACTGATTTTGAAAAATGGTCAGATTATGTTCGGAAGTATCAACTATTTCGAAAAAATATCTTATTTCAGCAGAAAAATAAGGTTTGGTAGATAAAATTGGCATTTGAAATTTAAATTTTAAAATTCACGCCAAAACGCTTGGCGGTGTCATGGCGTCGTTTGTGACGTCACTATTGTTTTTACCAATGTACTCTGTGCAGTGTGCACTAAACAATAGTGGGATTGTCAAAGCTCGAAAACAAGCAATTGTGACGTCATTCACTTCTTGGTGTTTTACCCAATATGGCGGATTGATGTATTTTATAGTTTTATTTTATCAAAATAAATAGTAATCTCACTCGAAATAGACAAATAAATACGTTTTTTATAATCCATGAATCCTATTTCATTAGATAAATTCATAATTTCATTGATTCTTGGTTACTGTCATCATGCCTATTCTCGATTTCTTGACACTTTTTTCTCTGTCTCGAATAAGGCCCGATTTCCCTCGGTAATTCTCGCTTCGAGAAATCTCGACCAGAAACCTTAATTACACACGCTATAGACAGAAATACTTTAATCAGAGACTGTAAAAATACTTACGGTGTAAAATTGTTATTTTATGACAACTAACAAAAAGTCGTTAAAATCTTTAAGCACACTTTCTCTGCTTATTTACAATACATTTATTAAACTTTTAGGTGACTATTACAAAAAAAACGCTCTACAAATCGATTTAGGTGCTCTACAAAACTGTGACTCGTGCATTAACTTCGACTCGACGGTTCATCTAGAAATAGCACTACCTTTTTTTCATTTTACTTAGCTTGAAACTCACACGGTAGTCCAACGCCTTGAATTTGTAAATCCCTTCAAACATTTCCTTTTATAACAAACATTCACGTGTATGCGCGCATTTAGAGCAACCACCCACTGGAGCGCTGTGCAATTTCCGTCGCACCGCGCTGCATTCGTTCACTAAGCTTGTTTCAGCCACAATGTTACTATAGGTGCGCAGCCGCCTTGGCTACGTCTTGTGATCGCTACGTTTTGACCGTCGTAGTAGTGGTGGTGGCTAACTCGCTGTCGCGACGATGTTGCCTCGGCATTGGCAGGACCTTCCCAGCTAGACGCGTGAACGTTAACCGAAATTGGCGACTCATGCTGCAATATAGCACGAAGTTCACCGCAGAACCGACCAGGGCCATGAGATCCATCACCTCACCTGTCAAAAAAATGAACTTGTAAATGCAGTCAATCAAATAGTACTTACTTAATACAGATTTTAAAACCCACTGCAGTTGTCCCTCTTGTGAACTTAAACCAAAATTTTTGAGAACTTTAAGGATACTCCCTAGCTACAAAAAATATTTTAAGAATACCAGGGAATTAAGGCCGATATGATTCCGGTACTGTGCCTACGCACTTAGGTACATTATGTACTTAAATGACTCATTTTCAGAATTATGTACCAAAATATTAAAAGTGCGAAAATGTAACTTGGTCTGTTTGTCACAAACGTTTATTTCAGTAAAGTGAAGTAAACCGTCGATTTAGTGTTCCGGTACGATTCGGAGAATCGTCAACATCTTCCTATACAAATCGTATAGGAACTGATTACGGACCATGTAGATAATATATCTACCTAATAACTGTACCGGGCTAACCTCCAACACATAGGGAAGTTCATAGTAGTTTATGCCATTATGAATAAAACGAAAAGACAACTAGAACAGAACCAAATTTTGTTTTAAGGCATTTGAATATTTTCACCAAATTAAATTACTAACAAGTTTCTTAATGATCCTCGGTGGAAGGATCTCGTAGGTACTTGACCGATTTTTGCGTTATGAAGTAGGTAAGTGTACTTCAATGCTTTTAAGCTTTGTAAGTGATTATTATTTTAGGTACCTAATACTTAATCAGTAGAAAGATAAGCACTTAAATATATACTTTAATATTATAAATGCAAAAGTTTGGATGGATGGATTTATGTTACTCAATCACGCCAAAACGGCTGAACGGATCTGGATGAAATTTGGTACAGAGATAGATTATAGCCTGGAATAACAAATAGGCTTCATATTATCCCGGAAAATTAAAGAGTTCACGCGGGAACCAAAAAATCTCAATCCACGCGAATGAAGTCGCGGGCATCAGCTAGTGGTAATCTAAAGGTAAAATTTTAAAGAATATAAAGGCCCATTATGACTTCTATTTTTCCCTTGTCACTTCAGACACCTAATGAGGCCCTTAGAAAAATACCACCTGACCCAAAAAGCTTGAGATGACTTACAGCTACTGTAATTGGAAGGTTTATATTCTTTAGCATGATCCTATCAAGATTTTCCTCGAGATTTCCAAAATATTACAGGTATATTTATTCATAACTTTGAAAGAAGTTGAGATAAGTTAGTGGGTATAATTTTACTGGTCAAAAAATATTGCCCACAACATAAAGGGGATTATTATGAACAAAGCTTTGATCTCCAGACATAAATCAAAACAATATAAGCTCCATTTAAATAGACTTTTACATTAAGCTCCTTTGAATCGTCGAAGTTCTGACCGTCGAATCCTATACAACCGTAACGAAATTGGAATGGTGTTAAAAATGTAGATCAAATCCAAATACAGTTAATACGAATTTTTTGTAACTATTCATCTGTTAGGCAAGAATGTTTAGAAGAAGGAAAATAAATTTGGGGTTGTATTTCGAGGTTGAAATATTCGCTCCATTAAATACATGAATCCACGCAGTCACCACTGTTTAACCTAACCTGCTTTGCAATGGAACGTACTTGATTTCTTTTTTTTTATCCACTACAAGTTAGCCCTTGACTGCGATCTCACCTGATGGTAAGTGATGATGCAGTTCTAAGATGGTAGCGGGCTAACCTGTTAAGGGCATGGCAGTTATATTAAACCCCTATTATACCCCTATTCGGTTTGTACACGGCATCGTACCGGAACGCTAAATCGCTTAGCGGCACGTCTTGCCAGTAGGGTGGTAACTAGCCACGGCCGAAGCCTCCCACCAGGGAAATAATTTTAATGTGAGCAAATCTCATCGCATGTCATAAAAAGTCTGCAAGTATCATATCCGGATGTTATTAGGATAATATATTTTGGAATTGAGCGTCGTTTGACGTTATTCGGCGCCGGTTCATCGTGAATGACTGTGTTGATTTAATCATTTCCTTTTTATTGTTTCTTTTTGAATTAGGTAATAAATACTATATTCAAAATATATAAAATACTAGACTAGATGATGCCCGCGACTTCGTCCGCGTGAATTGATGTTTTTTTAAGATTTAAACTATCCTATCTCTCAAGTTGGATCGAACTGCACATGATGTGCGAATTTTATTATAATCGGTTAAGTGGTTTAGGAGTCCATTGAGGACAAACATTGTGACACGAGATTTATATATATTAAGAAGAATATACCTAATACATAATAATGTACCTCGTTTCTTGTATTTTGTGAATAAAATGATGCTAATTATTGTTTTCAAACGAGAACGAGTGTAAAAATATATTTAAAACTAGATGATTCCCGCGACTTTGTCCGCGTGGATTAAGGTTTTTTTGATTCCCGCGGGAACTCTTAAATTTTTCGGGATAAAATGTAGCCTTTCCTTTCCCTGGATACAAACTATCCACCAAATTTCATCAAAATCGGTTAAATAGATATTTTTTTTTATTCTCGCGGGAACTCTTGAATTTTCCGGGATAAAAAGTAGTCTATGTACTTCCCCGGGATAAAACCTATGCCTGTACCAAATGTCATCAAAATCGGTTTGGCCGATGAACAGATGGGCCGTGAAAGTGTAGCAGACAGACAGACAGACAGACACACTTTCGCATTTATAATATTAAGTATGGACTTTCAGTCGTCGTCGTCGTCGTCGTCAACCGATGGACGTCCACTGCTGGACATAGGTCTCTTGTAGGGTCCTCCACAAGCCACGGTCTTGCGCCGCCTGGATCCAGCGACTCCCTGCGACTCTCTTGATGTCGTCTGTCCACCGTGGAGGGGATCTGCCGACGCTACGCCTTCCAGTGCGGGGTCGCCATTCCAGCACTTTGGGACCCCAACGTCCATCGGTTCTCCGAACTATGTGCCCCGCCCATTGCCACTTCAGCTTCGCAACTCTTCGGGCTATATCGGTGACTCTGGTTCTCCTACGGATCTCTTCATTTCTGATTTGATCACGGAGGGACACTCCCAGCATAGCCCTCTCCATCGCCCGCTGAGTGACTCTGAGCCTTCTTATCAGGCCCATAGTCAGCGACCATGTCTCGGATCCGTAAGTCATCACTGGCAACACGCACTGTTCGAAGACTTTGGTCTTCAGACACTGAGGTATGTTGGACGAAAAGACATCTCGAAGCTTCCCGAACGCAGCCCAGCCGAGTTGGATTCGGCGGTTGACCTCCTTCTCGAAATTGGACCTACCCAGCTGAACTGTGTGCTCCTGTGCCATGCCTCAGGCGTTGTGCCTTGATGAATGACGGAATTGAACAATCGCTGAAAGACTTTAAGTAACGGTTTTCCACCCGCTTTCAGGAGTTCTGCCGTGATTCCGTCCTCACCTGGCGCCTTGTTGTTCTTAAGCTGTTTAAGAGCCATACTAATCTCGTAAAGGCTGACGTCCGGGATATCTTCGGTATAGTGTCGGGTCAGTTTGGCTCTGGGATCTCTCGCCAAATCTTCAACAGGCTTTTGTGTTGAGGTGTATAACTGTGCATAGAACTTCTCTACCTCCCCCAAGATCTCAGGTTTCGAAGAAATAAGACTACCATCATCAGTTTTAAGACGCGTCAGCTGGCTCTGTCCGATAGCCAGATCTCTTGCGAACACTTTGGAGCCCTTATTTCGCTCGATAGTATCTTTAATAAACTCTGTATTCGCATTTCGCAAGTCGCGTGTTTGCGCTTTAGAGATCTGTCTATTAATCTGCCGGTAGGCAGACACGTCTGCTGAAGATTGCAGTCTCATCTCTTGTCTCTCCTCCATGAGCTTGAGAGTTTGGTTTGAGAACTTTTTGGTTCTATGCGTACGGTGGGTCGTAAAGAACTTAGACCCCACCGTCTGGACAGTTTCCACCAGCCTGTTGTTTAGCTCATCCACAGAGTCGTAATCTGCTAGGCAATCGAAACGGATCTGCAGTTCGAGTTGAAAGCTTTCAGGGTTTTGGATATGAGCACAAGAAGGTCGGAGAGTAGACTTCACTAGTCTGACCCGCTCCAGCTTTATGTTGATATTCAATTTGCCTCTTACCATACGGTGATCGCTACCGGTTTTCACCCTATTGATCACAGAGACATCATTGAATATTTGCCGCTTGGTCGACATGATGAAGTCAATCTCATTTCTCGTGGAACCATCAGGGCTCAGCCAAGTCCATTTTCTATGTGGCGGCTTCCTGAAGAAGGAGTTCATCATAAAGAGGCCCTCCTTCTCCATAAAGCCGGCCAGCATTTGGCCCCTGTGGTTCCTCCGCCCATATCCAAATTGCCCCACTCTCACCGCTGTACCGCTTCGCTCACCCAACCTTGCGTTAAAGTCCCCCATCACAACACTGTAGTAGGATTTAGAGGCGTGTATGGCTTTTGAGATATCCTCATACAGAACCTCCACCTCCTCGTCGGGTTGTGCCGATGTCGGTGCGTAAACCTGTATGACCTTCAACGAATACCGTTTGGTAATTCTGAGTATAAGGTACGCTACCCTGCTCGACACACTCTCGACTTGAACAATATTGTTAACGAGGGACCTGTGGACGAGGAATCCGACACCACCCTAGGACTGTTGGTCGCCCTCCCGGTAGTAGAACAAGTTGCCGGATTTCAGGATTATCGAGTCCTCCCCCTCTCTTCGGACTTCAGATAATCCTATAATATCCCAGCGCAACCTGCTCACTGCTTCTTCCAGCTCGATGATCTTCTCGTCGGTCCTCAAAGTGCGTGCGTTATATGTTGCCAGGTCTAGTCGTCGGGGTTGGCAGCGGAATCTCTGCCGGAGATTCTTAGCACCCCCTGCCCCGCCGTCACCATAACCGCTGCCAGAGCCAGGAATAGCGGGGCCGCCGGGGACTAGGGGCCTTGGCCTTGTTTTCATACCCATACAAGGATATTGCCCATAATGACCGCGCTGGGCAGGCGTGTTGGTCATCGCAGGGCCAGACTATTCGCACCGGTGTCGCTGCTGCCCGACACTGGCCTGTGTCATTTAGACAGTCCAGCCAGTTTTTGAAATGGTTATATCGCCATTTGTCGGTCGCCAGAGCCTCGTTTGTAGACCAGCAGGGGGCACCACGGGCAGGTGAGGTTGGCTGTTGGAGCGCTAGGTGGAAGCGCACTCCCTTACCCCCCCACTTTCAGTGCTTTGGTTAAAATATATGGCTGAAAAGTATAAAATAGTAATTTTTATAGAACTTATTGTAGGACCTGACTCTTCATTAAAAAAATCACCGAATGTGTAATTCGCGCCACAGAAATCTATATATCAAACATCAATATATTATTATGTGTACTCTGTATATTTTATACAAGTACATGCAACAATCTAAAATAACCTACCTAATACATTTTTTGAAATCTGGTATGTACATAATCAATCTTTAATGGCTGATTTTTATTCACGTGACAATTTTTCAGACGCTACACGAAAATTGTGCCGCGCAACTCAGGTCCAAAAGGCATTATGCTCATAGCATCTGGATATGATAGTATTCTTGAAAATGCAAATATATTTTCTCCTACTTTCATCCTATATAGAGTAAACATAATTTGAATTGCACGTGCCTAACAAAAATCACAATGCACTCCACCAAACTCCATACTTGCATTTTTCGTACGTTCGAGTACCTAGATTAGGCAGCAAGTAAGTTAGTAGGTACCTGATTGAAATAATTTATTGGTTTTTGGTAGGTACTAGCTGATGCCCGCGACTTCGTCCGCGTGGTTTAAGTTTTTTTGATTCCCGCGGGAGCTCCTTAATTTTCCGGGATAAAAAGCCTATGTCACTCTCCAGGTCCTCATACTATACAACTATACTCATGCCAAAAATCACGTCAATCTGTTGCTCCGTTGCGGCGTGATTGAAGGACAAACCAACAAACCAATAAACCAACAAACAAACACACTTTCGCATTTATAATATTAGGGAAGGATGATGTTTTGGATTGTAGAGCACGAAATTGAAAACGATTGATGAAATTCCAGATACAAACAACCTAACAAATCGATAGATCATTAGGTAGGTATTACAGTATCTAGGGCTCTTTTTTAATGAAATTATGCCTAGCATGTAAGACTACGTTGTCGAAAATAATAATCCACTTAAATATGAATGAAAAACTGGAAACCATATAAAAAGCGGACTCAATCAAAAGTTTGCTTGCAAACCAATAAACGCTGTAAAACAAAAACATCACTCCTATAATACCTAATAAATGTTTTATGTTCCAAGATCAAAGCATTGTTCATAATACCAATGGCTTCTGCAGATATAAATATAGAACATAAAAAATAAACAAGTCTCCAACGATTTTCCTGAATTCATTTTTCTAAATGATTTTGTTCCTCTATTTCTTATAGTGTCCCATTCTGTTGTTTCATTAGTAGTTTCATATTCTGCCAATTTTGTTAGGCGCTAATAAATTTGATGCATTTTAGGTACTTACAGCGATTGAAATGATAGACTTAAGAGGATGCGACATTGCACAAGATACTCCAAAAAACGCCCATTTAAAGAAACTGATATTTTCAGGGAAGAACCGTAGACAGATCGTTTTTATTCTATTACAAGTTAGCCCCTAACTACGACCACGCCTAGTCTACACTAATATTATAAAGAGGAAAGATTTGTTTGTTTGTTTGTTTGTAATGGATAAACTCAAAAACTACTCAAACGATTTTAAAAATTCTTTCACTAATAGAAAGCTACTTTATCAGCGAGTAACGTAGGCTATATTTTATTTTCAAAAAAATTAGAGATTCTTTCGAAAATTGCAATAATGTGAATTAAGTCGGAAAAAATTGTTTCATCTGAGAGCTTCCGTGCGGCGTGCGCTGCTTAAATAAACTCGCCGGCATATTTAGCGGAACATAAAAAAAGGTCCATAATTAAAAAAATATGGTTTTATTTTAAAATCTACTTACTACACTTCTTTTGTTATTTAAAGTTTCATTTGTTTTACTTAAAATGAGATCACATTAAGAACAGATTTTGCGAGTAAAGGCTATTTGTAAAAAATGGTACATTTTTGAACTTGTCATGTAACCGGGAAAAGTGAAATTTAATATTAAAATAACAATTAAATATATTAGAAAAATGGTGATTAATATCGCGTATTTCCTCCACGTGCTCTTATTAAAGTTTCTACCCGTCTAGGCATACTGAGAATGATGTTATCGATGGTCTCCTGGGATAGTCTCCGCCATTCCTCAACTACGGCGATTCGCAGTTCGCCCACGTTGGCAGGAGCTGGAATTCTGGACTTAACTTTTCTTTTCAGCAAGTCCCAAACGTGCTCTATTGGGTTCATATCCGGTGATCTCGCCGGCCACTCCATAACAGTGATATTCATATAATTAAGATAAGCTTGAGTTACCCGAGCGGTATGCGGCCGAGCATTATCCTGCATAAAAACAAAATCGTCACCGATATATGGGGCAAACGGTACGACATTTTCTTCTAAAACTTCTCTGATATAGCGGTCTGCAGTCAGACTCCCTCTGTCAATCACTACCAAGTCTGTGCGAGCTCCCAAACAAATGCCCGCCCAAACCATTATTGATCCACCACCGTATGCAACTGTAGTTTCAAAATTTGTCTGAATGTATCGTTCTCCTTTGCGTCTGTATATTCTTTGCCTGCCGTCAATTTGATTTAAGAGAATTCTGCACTCATCACTAAACAATACCTTACTCCATTGGTCCGCGTTCCAAAGTCGATGTTCCTGAGCAAAAGTTAACCTGTTTCTACGATGATTTACCTCGAGCCTTGGAGCCTTGGCGGGCACAAATGAACCCAAACCAGCTTCTTCGAGCCTTTTTCGTACCGTACGCTCACTTACGGTTACACCCCGCACTGCTTCTAACTCATGTCGGGCTTGGACGGCCGTCAAACGGGGGTTCCTACGTACACGAAGCCGAATGAAACGATCATCCCTACTCGAAGTGCGTCTTTTTCTGCCTTGTCCTGCTCTTCTCACATAAGTACCGGTCTCCCTGAACCGTTGGATACTGCGATGGATCATTGAAACTGGTCGACGAAGATCTCTGGATATCACTCTGTAGGTTTGACCATTTCTTCGCATTTCGAGTGCTCTGGCAATCTCCGTTGGGGCTAAGTCAGGCATAATTCAGTCATCAACTCCAGAAAGATACGCGATTAAAAAAAAACTAACAAAAAACAGTATTTCAATGAAATTTTAAATCAAACTCAGAAGGAAGAAACACTCGAAGTTCGCTCCAGATAAGGTGTATTTGAATAAAATAAAAACAACTGAACAACACATAAAATGTGATGTTCAGTTGTTTTCTTAATTTGAAAATATTTCTTTTTAAATTAAATGACGTATAAACCAGCCAGCAACCTTATATGATACTGATATCAAACCTTTTTGTTTTATGTTCCGCTAAATATGCCGGCGAGTGTAGTAAAAGTTAAACGAAAACAATGTATGGTGGAATTGTATGTCTCAAAAAGTTCTAAAAAAAATCCGCAGTAGCATAAATCTATCTTTTAAGTTTATCTCACAATAACCATTTTTATGATTTTCAAATTTGGTCTAAAACAAAGCTTTATTTTCGAAGGTGTTTTACTGACATTGTATTAATGCTTATCAAAATAAAATGATTTTTCATCTGAAGTATTTAACATAGACCAAATTCGCCCTTCACACCATTTAATTCAGATTAATATCTTAAAAGATATCATAAAAATAAAGTAACGCGCAACAGAAATAGGGGCGGCCGCGACCTGCATAATATTATGTAGATATCGCAGATTGCCGACTGGCTATTATAATTGGGTATGGACTAATATGTAAGTGCTAAGTACCCGTGCGAAGCCGGAGCGGACCGATAGTGGTATATAAATGATGATGCAGTCGAAATGGTAGACGGACAGATTTGTTAGATACCTATGGCAGCTACAACGGCACAGTGCCGGAAAGCTAAATCAAGACCAAAGAAAATTCAGAATTTATAAATTTCCAAATTAAGCCTGTGGGGGATCGAAACCGGGACCTGTCACTTGTACAACGCTCACCACGCGTTGTAGGTACCTACATGTTTAAATAATGGAAGAGCAAGAAACAGAAACTTTTGCTCCCAGCTCTTAATTATAACTTGTATTATTAAATGTTCGTATCTTCAAAATAATATACTTTAACTTGGTATATTATACACAAAATACTCGATGAAAATTATTAATTTTACTTAAGTCGGATCATGTTACTAGGATAGTCATACGTACGTAAAGTCGTTTTTGAAGTGACATGAATCTTTTAGGACCGCTGGCCGCAATGTTGCCAAAGATTTCAGAATTGTAGGATTTTAGTTATCTGCTGGGTCAACCCAATTTTTACTTGAGTTTTTACTGCATTTTTGTTTGTAATTTATTAATTATTAGACAGATTCATTAATAATTACATTAGATGGATTCACGTGTAAAATTGGTAAATAATTGTACGTTTCTAATTTTATCAATAAAGAATTTATTATTATTAAAGATAACTTTGCTTAGTTTTTGAGCCTCTCGGTGTCGTTCTCGAGTAAAATGTACCCATACTCGATTTTTTTATTAGACGACACGTTTTACACATTAGCTAATGTCAAATTGATTAATAATGATGCTTTAGTTAAGGTAATAGTTATGTGATGTGGTTCAGTTGTGTCAGATGAATGAGTCAATGAACCAGTTTCTGCTTCTCTTATATTTTTTAGACTGAGCCGTAGACTCACAATGTTTTCTATAGTTACGTTTCTATAGTTGTGAGTAATCACCAGATACGGTGATTCATAATTTTATCAATATTTTTTTGTCCCCAGCACTATTATTTTTTTCGTAAAAATCTGGAAACGTAAACGTAGTACGAACTGGAAACGTAAAAAAAATTATGCAATTAAAAATTCTACTAATGTTAAGGAAACTTTCGTATGCATTTGACGATTGATTGACTACTGTTGGGCCATCAAAAATACACCGCAGCACTCAGCAATAAAATATAATGCAGCAAGAGTAGGTACTCAAATAAAATAATAGATAAGGTGCTCAATTTATCCTCCTAGTGTGAGGACTGAAATCTCACTCGGGTATAGGCAACGTGGCGAAGAATCTTGTTCACGTAACATTTGCGCCCGTAATATTATTTAAGTGCTCGTACGACGTGTATACTGCCAAGAGATCATAAAATTTATCGAATTCAATCATGAACTCAGGGAACCGTGTGACTTTTATGACACTACTTAAATTGCGGTACTTACGAAATTTAAGTAGTATTCAACAGATAATTTTATCGGTGTTAATGTTATATGCCGGTTATTTTTAACCGACTTCCAAAAAAGGAGGAGGTTCTCAATTCGACGCGTATTTTTTTTTAATGTATGTCGGTGCATATCTCCGTGGTTTCTGATTTGAAACTTTTTTTTTTCAGTCGCTAGAGGAAGCTCTCGAGGTGGTCCCATAAAATATTCTGACTCCAAATCCTCAACCCTGATACCTACTACAAAGTTAAAAATAAAAATTCTTTCCAATAAGCCACTGTAAAGTAAAAAATAATTTTGATATCTACACACTATGTTGAAGTCGGGTGGGTACCTATAACGAGGATCAGCAAAGTTAACGCATCAGGCTCGCCCGACTTCAACAAAGTGTGTCTGTCTGTCTGTCTGCTACGCTTTCACGGCCCATCTGTTCAACCGATTTTGATGAAATTTGGTACAGGGATAGGTTATATCCCGGGGAAGGACATAGGCTACTTTTTATCCCGAAAAATTCAAGAGTTCCCGCGGGAATCGAAAAAACTTGGTCCACGCGGACGAAGTCGCGGGAATCATCTAGTAAATAATAAATATTGTGTGGCTTGGTTGTATGCCTACGTCACGTTTCCTCTGAGAACCCTTATTACTCGAGCGTTGTGTTAATGGCTCATGGATTAAGTAATCTAACAAATAAAGACGGAAATAGAGTCGATGGTAGGTATATTTATTTTCCTGCTTGTCCGTGGTTAGTGTTTACTGCCACAAAAATACTTGTTTTATTTCCGTAATTCATTGTTTCACTAGAGCAAAACTAAATTCAAAATTAAACTATTTGTTAGAATTAATTGTAGGTACACAATGTTTACCATAATATTATTACTCGTATGTGTTTTCCATCAGGTTAGATTACAGTAAGTATGTATAAAAAATTTAGTAAAAAAATTAATGTATAAAAAACTAGCTGATGCCCGCGACTCCGTTCGCGTGGACGTATGAAAAATAGATAGTAGCCGATTCACAGACCTACTGAATATGCATATTAAAATAACTAATTAAATGACAATTGATCAGTTATCGACCGGAGATGAAAAATGATTAAATTACTAAAATAAAAAATAAGGGTTGATCGTAGAAGGGTGAAAATTTAGGATTGTATGTATTTTTGTATGTTGTATCATAAAAAAATAAAAACTAAAAATTTTGTCTAAAAAATAAAAAATAAAAATTTAGTGGTGGACTACCCTTAACATTTAGGGGGATGAAAAATAGATGTTGGCCGATTCTCAGACCTACTCAATATGCTCACATAATTTCATGAGAATCGGTCAAGCCGTTTCGGAGGAGTATGGGAACGAAAATTGTGACACGAGAATTTTATTATATTAGATATAGTAGTTTAAAAAATGTTCTCTTGATATTGTTTACTAGATTATGCCCGCGACTTCGTCCGCGAGGGTTAAAATTTTTTTAGCCTATGTCCTTCCCCGGGATGCAACCTACCAATAATACCGAATTTCATCCAAATCAGTTGCACTGATGGACCGTGAAAATGTAGCTGACAGGCAGACAGACAGACACACTTTCGCATTTATAATATTAGTATTGCAGTATTGATGATGGATTTACCTACTGGTCAATTATGTATTTTCATAAACAATATTTAAGCATACCGGTCTAGGATTAGTTTAAAATGTGGAGTAATCAGTAAAATCACTCACCTTGGTGGATGGATAACAGGTGGTTCCTGGCTAGCCATATTAATACCTAATAAAAAACCTATTCCCACTGTTTGTTTTTAACTTGTCCTGAGTTATTAGTTTAATAAATATGGCACTTACCAAATGCATAGTAACATATTTGAAAAAGATGCGGCGCGATGGCTGTAAGAAGCCCGAACAAGGCTTGCGGCAGTTCTGTAGCGAGGAACAGCCCGAGCAGTGCCACGAGCATCCGTGTTGTACGGTCAGTGCGACCGCCACTGCTGGCTTTCTTGCCGCCCTCTTCATTGAGACGTGCTTTTTCACCCTGTATCCGAAAATACTTCATGAGTTTAAATTATTTACTTCAGATGCTGATCATCGGCGCTAACATAACAAGTCAACTGCATGTTTTTTTTTTCGTTTACCAAATAATATTT
Source organism: Erebia epiphron (assembly GCA_963932025.1). Taxonomy (NCBI): domain Eukaryota; kingdom Metazoa; phylum Arthropoda; class Insecta; order Lepidoptera; family Nymphalidae; genus Erebia; species Erebia epiphron. The sequence goes on along the minus strand of OZ009948.1, from coordinate 35,117,508 downwards.
ACTTCGGAAAAAGGTTTATCAAGCGTTATAAATAGGTAATACTAATGTCGTGATCGAACAAAATTATTATTGTAAAGTGGCAATTCTTTCAGTATGGCAACACTTGTTCTATGTTGGTATTCATTAGCGATTGGTAAGATTGGTTGCATTGACCAATCAGGAGAGAGAGCGCGCGTTTTAACAAAATGGCGCGAGGAGTGGGGAAGATGAAGGAAGGGAGGCGAGGACCGAACGGTCGGGAGGCATTCGGTGGTTAGCCTTGGAGTGGCGCAGTAAGATAAAAAGTGTAAAGTGTCGATGTTCGTGACAACTTCAGAAGTGACGATATGAACCCAAAGGTATGTAAAAGTGCTTTTAGAAATAAATGATGATTATAATTAGTGAAATTAGATCCTGGTCGTACCTTCAAAGTAATTAGAATTTTCAGATTAACCATTCGAATAGCTATAATTATATGTAATTTATATGGAATTAATGGTGATAATCGAGTAATATGTTGTCGAAGGGCAGTGTCCTTTACAATTTTACTAAGATTACAGTGATGCTGACTTGTCATTTGGAACCTTTGGCCAAGGCTACTCTTTGGTATTGTTTTCCTGTGATATTCGTAGCATCGCGTCACGCACTATTAATTTCGGGTAGGTCAATTTTCATATTGGAGTATCTCCCGTACGATTATGACAAAAGTTATGTCGATATATCAGTGTGGATCATTCGGTCAAAGCGACTCTTTGATAATGAATCCTTACTATATTCAACATTTTAAGTAATTATAATCTTTCTTTTCGATATGGGAACTCGATACAAAGATTTTGAAGGTATGACATAGTGAGAAGCAATAATGTTGTACTGCCCACATAAAATCATTTCATAGTTTGATTTTGGTTCTATTGAGTCAAGACAGTTATGTGAACAGGAGTAACTTAAAAAAAAAAAATTAACCGGTTAGGGTTAATAAAGGATAGTAAATGAATGATGAATCTATAGGATGTAACAAAGTTTATTGGACCAAGTGTGTTCATAGATTGTAACCAGGTGAGTTACATTAGAGGAGACTATGTAAGTCTTTATGTAGTAACCAAGTGTGTTACTGCTATGCATTTTAACTGAGAAGGGTAATAAATCTCTTAATCTCTATTATTGTACTTTATTATACTTGGTAAAGCGAAGAATACTAATTTATTGTACTTAGTAAATAAAAATAATAATTTCGAAGCACCTGTCGCTCAAGCTGCATATGCCCTAACAGGGTGACTTGTTAATTATTGTACTGTTCAAGTTAAACGCAAGTAAAGGAATCTGAATCTAAATTTAAAAGAAAAAAATATATATTTATATTTCCAGTCCTTAATTTCGAGGGTGAAATTAAATAAGTTCAACGGAAATGTTAGTTAAAACTGTGCTTGGTTCAAAGAACCTTGCATATGGCCTTCTCATTTGAAGTGCATAGTACGTCGGGCTATGTATGTCCGTAGACGGTAACTAAGTATGTTACCATATTGGATAAAGTGCATCCGCAGATATTGAGTTTCGGCCAAGCGTGCCGTAGGATTGTGAACAAGCGATAGGTTCACATATCGATAGATTTATCGAACTGCAGGAGTCCTAAAGGACTATAGGTATCTGAATAAATATTTATATTTTTAATCCCCTGTAGGATATTAGTCGAACTAAGGTGTAATAGTGGTTTGTCCACTTATATTATTACCATTTTGAACCTAGAGGTTGATATTTTTCTCGGTTGTTCATGTAGTTGTACATAGGGATAAAGCATCCTTATATGAACACTCTAAAAGTTATTTGAGCCTCATTGTTAAAAAAAAAATTATGTTGGCACGCTGTGGGTATTTAACGATATTTGGTTCAGAATACTGCCAGGCGGCCAAAGAATTTGCAAAATGATATATTTACGCATTGAATTTAAATTAGTCCATGCAAACAAAGTTTTTAATTTATAATGAAATAAAGTCATAAGAATAAAATAATTATTTGAACAATTTCTCCTGAACAATTTAACTCTTGAACAAGTATTAAGGCTAGTATGTAATGATTTATTTTGATTTCCGAGGGCACGAAGCAAGTTGAAATGGAGCACGGCCTGCCTACTCGCAGCAAGCGGCGCCGGAAGCCGTCAACGCGCCGCGGCGGTAAAGTACCTCGCCTATCTTCTATGACTCCTTGGATTGTGGATGAGGTCAGTGCTATTGATTCCATTCCTGCTGAGCAAAATCATATACATGAAAGTGAAAAGAATACTTCTACCGGAATTACTACTGAGGATGTGCTTGAAGTGTTTTCCTCGTTACAAAAAGAAAAGCCGCGCCATTTTTATAGTGAATTCAACAATGTTATACCAGTGTTCGACCCTGCTAGTAAAACTCAAACTATAGACAGTTGGATTAAAAAAGTGAATGAATGTGCTAGTATATATAATTGGAACGAGAAGCAGACCATACATTTTGCATTGCAGAAACTTTCCGGTTTAGCTAAAACTTGGTTTGAGGCTTTGCCAACTGTAGTATACAGTTGGGCGGAATGGCAGACAAAGCTTAGGAAGGCGTTTCCAAACGAGCAGAATTATGGTCAGCTTCTTGGAGAAATGCTTAACCGTACTACACGATACGGAGAAAATTTACGTGAATACTTTTATGATAAACTTACCTTATTGAATAGGTGTGACATTTTTGGTAAAAAGGCGGTGGACTGCGTTGTAAATGGCATTCTCGATAAATCAGTTAGGAACGGTGCACAAGCTTTGTGTTGTTCAGAACCAGAGGATTTATTGAGTTATCTCAGCTCTCAAGAGCAGTCGCTTATTAAAAGACGAAACGATAATTCGTCCAATAATCGCTTAACTAGTAATATACCGTCAATTGCGAGGGGTAGTTGCTTTAATTGTAGAACTAGGGGGCACTCTTTTAGCCAGTGCCCTGATCCGTTGATCAGGTGCCAAAAGTGCCAACGAGTTGGACATAACAACCCAAATTGTAAATTAAATGTACTTCCACAAAAAAATGTTAGTAAGCCTGCAGGTCCAGAAGAACGAATCACATTGAATATTGCAACCTCTAATAATTCTAATGATAAATTCTTTAAAAAAGCTACAGTTCAAGGTCTTAATTTTGTTGCTTATATAGATTTTGGCAGTGAATGTAGTTTAATGCGCGAGTCTGACGCTCTTTGTTTAGATTTAGTGAAAAATGTTGATGCTTTACCAGCTATTAGAGGGTTTGGTAACTCATTAGTAGTACCCAGTTATAAGAGTTTAGTTACTGTGAAAATTGACGAGATTGAAGCACAAATTGAAGTTCTAGTAGTGAGAGACGAGTTACTCCCGGCTTCCTTATTAGTGGGCCAGGATTTTACAGAGCTCCCATTTGTCACAGTTTTAAAAAATAACAACAGTTTATTTTTTTATAACAGTCCCAATAATATTCAGAATTTAGATGAGAATTTAAAATTATTTCTCACCAGTACTACTGAATTACAAAAAGTAAATTTAGTTGACTTTCATTTGGATGATCCAAACTTTACCGGTAACGTTTATGCAGAAGGATATTATAGCGGTAAACCAGGCAGCGAATATCAACTCCACCGAGGGGTGTATTCTATTACAAATGGAAAGGGGCAGTTAATTTTAACCAACTTGACAAACGAACCTATTACCTTAGAAGCTAATATTGTTCTAGCTAGGGCTGTGCCTATTGTTGAGAAAGAAATAGTGCGCGTAAACAGAATAAATAGGGACCTTTTATCCATGGACCCTTTAAGAAAAGAAGATATAAAAGTTGGCAAGCATTTGGATAGTAATTCCATCGATCGGCTGTATGAACTCTTGCAATCATATCGAGATTGTTTTGCACTAAATCTTTCTGAAATTGGGTACGCTAAAAATGTTGAGATGTCAATTGAACTAACCGATAACAGACCAGTAGTTTACCGTCCCTATAGATTGTCTCACTCCGAAAGGGAACAAGTACGCACGATAATTAATGAGTTAGTAGAAAATGGTATTGTCACAGAGTCTAATTCCGATTACGCAAGTCCCATATTGATGGTAAAAAAAAAAAACGGGGAGCAACGTCTGTGCATAGATTTCAGGGCACTAAATAGCAAAACTCAAAAGGACTGTTTTCCTCTACCTTTAATAGATGATCAGTTATCCAATCTCAGCGGCAACCGATATTTTACCACTTTGGACCTAGCCTCTGGGTACTATCAGGTCCCATTAGCAAAAGAAAGTTGTAAGTACACGGGCTTCGTTACACCGGACGGCCATTATGAGTTTACAAGGATGCCGTTTGGCTTAGTGAATGCTCCAGCAGTTTTCCAAAGGGTAATAAATCGAATGCTTGGCTCAAAGCGTTTCGAGTCTGCATTGGCTTACCTAGACGACATCCTTGTACCATCAAATGAGTTAGAGCAGGGATTCATACGACTAGAGGAGGTTTTAAAACTGTTACGCGAGAACGGACTGACTCTTAAATTGTCAAAATGTAAATTCTTCGATGAGACCATAAATTATCTTGGATACGAAATTTCGGTTGATGGCATACGACCTAACGTAGAAAAAGTTTTAGCTGTAAAAGAATTTCCCACCCCAAAGAACGTCCATGAAGTTAGACAATTCCTTGGTTTAGCGAGCTACTTTCGCCGATTTATACGGGGTTTTGGTGAAATTGCCAGACCACTGACTAATTTGTTGAAGAAAGATATTCCCTTTCAGTGGACCGAGCTAGAGTCACGAGCTTTCATTTACCTGAAAGAAAAGTTGATTGAACGCCCCATACTAGCTCTATACAATCCAAAATTAGAGACCGAGCTCCATACGGATGCCAGTGCACTCGGTATTGGAGGTATACTACTGCAATGGCAGGAAAAACCTCATGTACTAAAACCCGTCGCTTATTTTAGCAGGCAAACAACGCCTGAGGAACGCCATCTGCATTCTTATGAGCTTGAAACATTAGCCATTGTTTGCTCTCTTAAGAAATTTAGGGCTTATTTACTAGGATTGGATTTCAAAGTAATGACTGACTGTAACGCACTTCGAACTACCCTCACGAAGCGTGATATAATTCCACGCATTGCTAGGTGGTGGTTACAAATAAGTGAATTTAACTTTAGTATCGAATATAGACCCGGCACGCAAATGAGCCATGTAGACGCGCTTAGTCGTAACACAAAATTGTCCGAACTGATCGATGATTCCGTCGCTATGGTATATAATGTAGAGAAAGAGCACTGGTTACTTGCATTTCAGGAAGCAGACCCAGATATAGCACGGATCAAAAAGATTCTTAAGCCCGAAAATAACGAAGAATCTAAAGAAATAAAGAAAAACTATATCATTAAAGATCATAAAGTCTATAGAAGAGTTGATGATAGATTATGTCTTGTAGTTCCACGAGGTGCTCGTTTCCAAATTTGCCGTTCAAATCACGATGACATAGGACATTTAGGGGTTGCGAAAATGATAGACAAAATTCAAAGTCAATACTGGTTCCCAAAGCTTCGCCGTTTCGTACAAAAATACGCTAACTCTTGTATAGAATGTGCCTACAATAAGGACAGTGTTCGTAAAACATCAGGGCAGTTGTACCCTATCGAAAAAGTAAGCATTCCATTCCACACTATCCATTTAGACCATATTGGTCCGTTTGTTAAAAGTAAGAAGGGTAATGCCTATATTCTAACTATTGTAGATGCATTTACAAAATATTTGTTCATTAAACCCGTAAAGGATACAAAAACTAAGTCCACCATTAAAGTGTTAGAACAAATCTTTAAAGATTTCGGATTACCTTCCCGAATTATATCTGATCGAGGTACTTCATTTACCTCTAAGGCATTCAAGAACTTTTGTATTCGTTACGGTATTAAACATGTTTTGAATGCCGTTGCCTGCCCTAGAGCAAACGGCCAAGTAGAGCGATTCAATCAGTCCATTCTCACTGCTATGACCAAATATAATCTTAACCAAGACGAAAAAAAATGGGACATGAATCTTGGACAAATTCAGTGGGGTATTAATAATACTGTCAATGCATCCACTAGTAGAACGGCGGCAGAAGCTCTGTTCGGTGTGCGACTCCGCGATACTCTATCCAATAAGCTCGATAGCGATGTAAACGCACTTCCTGATGAATTAATAAAAATTAGGGAAGAAGTAAGTAAAAACATCGGTTTAAGTCAACAAAAACAGAAGCTTCGGTATGACGCTAACAGGGTTCCTGCTGCAATCTATAAAAAGGGTGATCTAATAAAAATATCGAGAACTAATTATTATAATCAGGGTAAAAGTTCAAAGCTGTTGTCCAAGTTTATAGGACCATACAAGATAGTCAAATCACTTGGAAACGATAGATATGTGATATCAGATATTCCCGGTTTTACTAAAAATAAAAGACGATTTGATAGCGTTGTGGCAGCCGATCGGATCAGACCATGGATAAACTTAAATTCAGGTCACATGTCACATTCTGAAAGCGATGACGATGTTAATGACAACGTCCCATTGTCAGTGCTAAAACAACATGATCAAACGATTAATACAATATAATAATTTAAGGTTTGAATAATTTCGCAAGCATCAAAACTTTGAGCAATGCAAATTACGAAAACTTTTCTTTTGCTTGAAAATCCGTTCTTGTCTAAGGTAGCTACAGATAAATACATTACCGAATGTCGTGATTAGACCAAATAACGCTATAAATTTGTTTAATTCATTAATATTATCGCATAGGCTCTAAGTTGATTGTTTAAATTGATTATGTCGATTAGCTGTTTCTATTATTTAATAGACAATAATTAATAATTATAAGAATATAATTTACTGAATAACTGAATATGACTTCTGTTAGTCGTAATGTGGAATTAATATATTAAATTATTGTGATTTCGATGGCAGTTGAGTATTATTTGATTGATGTGTAGCCGGGAGGCTGCACGATTGCGGACGGCCGAATGTCGTGATCGAACAAAATTATTATTGTAAAGTGGCAATTCTTTCAGTATGGCAACACTTGTTCTATGTTGGTATTCATTAGCGATTGGTAAGATTGGTTGCATTGACCAATCAGGAGAGAGAGCGCGCGTTTTAACAAAATGGCGCGAGGAGTGGGGAAGATGAAGGAAGGGAGGCGAGGACCGAACGGTCGGGAGGCATTCGGTGGTTAGCCTTGGAGTGGCGCAGTAAGATAAAAAGTGTAAAGTGTCGATGTTCGTGACACTAATAAGTCGGTGAAATATTAATGTTAATAGAATAATGTTTTTAATAATTTTATGAAATTATTTATATTATTTATTTTCTTTAAATCACTAGATAACTTATTGTAAATGCGTATTGCTAGGCAGAATGTGCTTTTTTGCTTTTTTGCTGACCTAGAACCTTGAACTTTTAATCTGAAGGGATACCTCCTATTGTTAAGATTTCTGAATAAAGTAAGGTTGCTGTGGACAAATACCGCTGTCTCATAAATAAAGAGGCAAGGGAATGTGAGTATTTGCAATTCTTTAAAATGTGGTTTACAGCTATCTGTCCATTGCAGGTTTTTAATTGCTCTAATACACCTTTTTTGAGCCCTGAATATCTTTTCCCTATCCGCTGAATTACCCCAAAACATTACCCTGTAGGTTTTGTTTGTCGAAAATTTGCAGCATAAACGGCTGTATCTTTTGATTGCGTTGGCTTAGAAGTTTGATTTTTTTCACAGATCTAAGGGACAATTCATATATGATATGAATTTCAGCTTGATACCTCCATGCGTTCCTGAGAAAAAGGGTCTTGACACACAGACGGACGGACAACAAAGTGATCCTATTAGGGTTCCGTTTTTTCCTTTTGAGGTACGGAACCCTAAAAGCATAATTTGAAAGGCAAGGAAATGTCATTACATTATTACGGTAAATGACGTGACCAAAATGTAATGGAATGAGTGTATTTTCAAAAAATATGTAGGTATGATATTATATTTTATTGTTATGGAAACAGCCCTAGTATTATCGCGTAGATGGGTTCCTAATACATTTGAATTAGAATAACACATTTTGGGCGAAATGTTTTGGAAAATATTACGCGTATAAGAAATAAAGGTTCGTACCTATGCCTATACATAGTCATTTAGGTAAACTGCGATATTAGACACGACACGTGTGGAAATCAAGTGTACCTATCAGTAGACATAATATAATCGTGGCGACTCGTACCTAGTTACAGCATCAGTAGGTATATAGAAATAACAGTAATTTGTTCTAGATTAATATTCGTCCGCCGAATAGAATCTGCCCCAGTTAAAACCATAACATGTATAACCAATATAGTAAGTTGTTGAGGCTAAAGTGCCTCAAGTGTCCGGTGCTACCTTAAGTGTCCGGTAGTTCGAGACAAAGCGAAGTTTAGTGACGTTACTTGACCACATCCTCTCTCCCAAGTAAAAGGATAGAATTTAAGTTGTTGTTACGAACTTCAGCAACAGTAAGCCTTACCTCTAACTCGTCAAAGAGCTTCATAAACGTCCTTACATTTTATTGTGTATATGACGGCCATGAATGACGGCTGTGAAAATAGAAATTCCTGTGGGTGTTCGCTCAAGGCACGATTTGGTAGGTACAATGTAAGAAAATTACGCTCGTTCCGACATTCTCTGAAAAATTTCTGACGTTTCATTTCATGCAAAATATGTTTCAATGAAATTCAGATTAATATTTTTCGTTACCTATGCGATGGTATTTTTGCGATGGATTTTATTCATGAATCAAAAAATATCTTAATATATTTTCTTAAAATTTCACGGAACACTATATCAGATCAGCGATGTCTCATACATCAATGATTTATTTTACACACATCAATATACTATGAACTCTGTATTTACAAAAGGATCTGGGAACAATGTTAGCGTTTATGAATAATAAGAGCTCATTTGACTTTAAATTGGATTCAAGAAATATAATGTCACGACAAAAACGTCTATCGTATTCTAAATGTGTCTTCTTTATATAAAATCGTTGGCGGTACTTGAGTCAATCTATATCTGTTAGTGAAAGTGTAATCATTGTTATCGCCTGCACTAATTGTGATTGGTATTCCGGGTTACCTAAATCGCGTTACAATTATTAAACGCATAAAATAAGTGAACATGGAATTATACAATACGAAGCATCCTCTGTGTATATTATTTCTACGAGTATCCTGCCTGCGTGAAACAACAAGCCGCAGAGAGTAGTTAACACAACAAAGCAAATTCTATTGATCAAATGGTTTGCTAGTGCTACGCTAGCTGGAACCTAGGTATAAGTATTAACGAGAACTCTAGAAAAACTATACGTATTCTCCAAAAAATATTCTCAGCAAGAAAGTTGGTGGTGTTTCACCTCCATGCTATGGAAGCATGCGGGGTCTTCAAGTCAGTCTTAGCTGCACTTAATATATCTGCGATCGTGTTGCAATTGAGAGTGGGGGAATTGAGAGAGCCCTTAAGTTTGCGCAGACACATGTGCAATATAATTAAATCTCCTGTGCAGTTGGCTATTCTCTGCGAACATACCAATCTTCAAAAAGCTGTTGCCCGAGCTGGTTAAACTGAGAAGACTTTTATTTTTAACTAAGATAAGTATTAATTTGATAGCTGGAAGGTTAAGTAAGCAAGTTGTTAAGGTATATTGTGAAATATCAATCTATTCAATCCGTAGGTAATCTTATCTGTTAGGTGTAACTAATATTACTAGGAACTTACCTCTTTTGATACAATTGCAGACTTTTTCAACAATTTCTGTCTCCTCCTGTCGCTTGATTTCATTTTTAAAATTAAGCACACACTTAATATTGATAACACTACACAAGGTATAAGTTTTAAAAATACACTGTATATCCAAAATATGGCCGTCAGTAAATATTCATTATGAGTCATTGATATGGCATACATTGGCTCTTCAACATCAGTAATGTTCAAAACCCCGATCTCATTAACAGTACTGTTGTCACTATGTTGTTTATGTAGCTCCTGTATATCCATGGCGAAATATATGGGAAGACACAAAATTGGGCATACAAAGTAAGCAATTCCTATAGCAATATTGGTATTCGTTCTGCTACATAGAGTCTTATTCTTCTGCGGAAATTTAATCGCAACGAATCTCCATACCGCGAGTGTTATTGTAAGCCAGATAGATATCGTATGGAAAGTCTGGCTAAATATGGAATGAAAGTATACAAAAACTGCCCAGGCGTAGGAGTTGCGATTAAGCTCCTCTGCTATGTTCGTGTAGATATGAAGGGCGAGAGGTATGTAATCAATCATAACTAAGAGATCGGCGACCGCTAGAGCTGTCAGAATGGAGTTCGTAGAAGAAATCATCTCTTTTCGGCTCAGGACTGCAATATTCACGGAGTTAGCAACGGAGCCCAGTAAGCAGATGATCAGTGCAATGTATCCGTGCACTTTAACGTACATCCGTTGGAAGTTTGGCCCACCAGGCATGCAATACGCCACTGCCGTGGAATTCCCGCCTGTCTCTGTGCTTGACATATTTTTTCTTCACAGCGTTAGAAGTATTTTATTAATAAAGTTACGTCTTCGTCTCGGTGTATGAAATGGCATTTTCTGAAAAGAAAGAAAATAATATTGAAAAAGGACTGGCTTATATAATCTCTCATCTATTTAATATCCACAAACAGGCAGACAGACAGAGGCACTATCGTATTTATAGTATTAAAATGCTTATCCATACTTCCCTATACTATCCATACCTATATTATATACTTAAATGCGAAAGTGTGTCTGTCTGCCTGCTACTCTTTATTGGTCCAACATTCATGCGATTTTCATGATGTTGCATCCCGAGAAAGGACATACCTACTTTAATCTTTTATTTAGGCTATTTTTTATCCCGGAAAATTAAGGAGGGGGAAATACAAAACCTTAATCCACGCGGACGAAGTCGACTAAGTGGATATATATACATATATCTGTTACATACATCTTTTTATAAATAACTGGACGTCAATAAGTGTAGTATACCTACCTAAATTGAATAAACGTTATTTGACTTTGACTTTGACTTTGACTACATAATAAAACAGTACCGTGCCTGACAACGCAAACGATGTCGCGCGATTCATCTAGTGTTACTATAATTACGATTTTATCATTCTCTCCTTTATTACTTTAACTCTAAAAAACAATAATCATGATTATTAACAAATTGCCTTATTTTCGGATTTGACAACTGTTTAGAAAATCATATATTATTTTTAGCACATTGTCTACTTGATCCAGTCCATCGTATATCATGCCCTAAAGAAAATACGTACCTAAATAAAGGGAACCTAATAAGTATGTGGTCGTAATATTGTGTATTTTATCCATCACGTCTGGGATATTTATGGCCGTGTCGAATGTGGGACTGTAATGCAAAATAATAAATTTCGACATAGCACGCTAATATTTTAGTAACGTTCGCGGCAATTTTCCTGACAGCATATTATGAGTTCACAGTTAACTCCTATTTTCTAGAACATACTCGCGTGAAGTACCTATTGGATAAGTGTATAAAAGTTGTCGGGAGATTTTGTGAGGCATAAAAGCACGAACTCCGTTTTCAAACACGCTCACGGGCTAGGAGATGCCTTCTAACTTACTCGACACTATTATTATAACTCTTTTTTTTTGCAAAGTAAGCCTAGTGGTTTCAAATGATTCACTACTACGAATTACTATTCCACTCATTTAGTTAATAGTAACATATTGTGATAATTTTAAGTGATTACTTAGTAGAAAGTTAATTCTAAGTGATACTGATTTAAGGCTGATTTTTATTGATCCAGTAGCTGGATCCAGCTTCACTGGATTCCAGCGCAGGATTGGCATTGACACTGGATCAGGCCGTTTACATTCAGTCCAGTAGACATTCTTACTTTGTTGAGGTGACAATACGTTTGCAGCAAAAATCAAAAAATCGGGGGTTAAAAACGGCTGAACAGATTTTCATGAAACATGGCTAAGAACACTCGGGATAAAATTATCTACGACACAAAAAAAACTTAAGGGTGCTACGATACCACAGACAGATTCACAGACCGACATGACACAAATTCCAAAGACATTGTCTGTATAATTATACAAACTTGATAATTTCCCCCTCAGACCACTTTCTAGACGACATTTTTGATGTACGAGACCTAAAAGTACGACACAAACAGACGCGTGTTCATTCTACGATTACGCGGCGACGACTGTCAAACGACTGGCCATTGCGTTTACACGGATCCAGTGCCACTTGCACGGGGTACGCGGCGTGCGGGGGGAGGTCACTGGATTGAAAAATAGGAACGTAGTCTATTCCGATCCAGCACTGGATACTGGACGCTGTACTGGATTGTAACATGTTTACAATAATCCAGTGCCGATCCAGCGCTGGAATCCAGTGAAGCTGGATCCAGCTACTGGATCAATAAAAATCAGCCTTTACTTATCATCATCTATACTAATTACTAATATTATAAAGAGGTTTACCTCCTTACCTCTTGTTAATATTCGTGAGTTTGTGACGTTGTAGGGGGTAATCTCTGGAGTCTGGGTCTACTGAACCGAATTTGAAAATTCTGGTACCGATAGAAGCCACATTATTTGTGAGTGTCATATGCTTTATATTAACCCGGAAAATTAGGGAGTTCCCGTGGGAATTTTAAAACTTATTTCAAGCCGACGAAGTCGCGGGCATCTGCTAGTTAACTATAAAAGGCTTTGTCCTGAGTGACTGACATACAACTGTCAGCTTTGCTTTTATAATAGAATAGAATTTTTTAGAAAAGATAAAAGATTGTTAATTTATTTATTGATGAAGCTTTAATTAAACAGATATTTGACTCATTCGATGTATTTCACTTGGTTCGTTCTTTGGCGGGGATACGCCATATTGGAATAATTAACATAAATACCAGTATTTTGACGTTTGAAAGTTAGTCTCCTACCGGCAGGCTCAGCGATTATTGAATACTTTTGTGTTTAGATTGCAATTTGATTTAGCAGTAGCAACTGCAGTCTGATCAAATGATTAATTTATTGTTGTTGTGATACTTTGGCCAAGTTTTATACTTAACTTTTGACAACCTCCGTGGCGCAGTGTGTAGCGCTGTTGCCTTAACGTGCGGAGGTCCCGGATTTGAAATTTTGAGAGAATATTCCTTGATACCCTAGAATTGTACTAAGGAAGTTAAAATGGAAATAATGATTGGTACAGTTTTTGAAATTTCTACCCCCAAAAGGTATAAAAATAGAGGATGGAAGGTTGTATGCGATTTAATTTAAAACCTAACTCAACGTAGACGAAGTCGCGGGCAAAAGCTAGTCTAGTAATAAGTATTAAGTATATGTACCTACTCCTAATAACAGAGATTATAGAATTATTATTATAAAATGATTTTATATGGCAAAGTGTTACGGGCACTTAAAACTACTTAGGTACACTCTAGTGTTTACCCTTGTCAGTAAGCTGATTGATTTTCATACTACTTGCTCATTATACTCCCGTAAGTGTGCGTAAGACAATAAAGAGTAAGTACTTATGTATGTTTTAAGGAAAAATAGTTATTTGTTATACAAGAGTGAAAAGTTGTTTTTTAACCGCGTGCTCAATTTTGATGACCGAGCAAGCGAAGGATTCTGCGCTCGTGGTTCAAAAATTAGAATCCTGAGCGTCAGGAGGGAATCAAAAGAGCACGAGGTGAAAAATCTTTTCACTCGAGTGCAACACGTAACTTTTCATCCCACCTCAGCGAGGAAATGACATGACGTGAAAGAAAATGGTGCGCGCAAAGCTAATTAAAAAAGTACACCAAGAAGGTTACGAGTGTGAGTTTTTAACAAATTAAAAAAGGTTGTATGGAAATTCGGCACCATAGAGGTAGAAGTAAATAGGTTTTAATGATGTTTTGAATTCACAAACTTCATAGACGAGTGATATTTACTAATGTTCACACGATGTTCTAAATTCAATTTACTTTATCCTCAAGAGGATAATAACGGCTTTTGCATTCAGATATCGAAGATTAAAAATACTCTTTCCGAGATGGTGGGATGAAAAAATATTTTCTACTCTCATGCTCTAAAAAGGTGTCATTATAGCTCAGCGTAGGCGGACTAAAATTATCAATTAGGGTCTAGGGATTTAAGTATTTTTTTTTAATAATTGCCGTCCTTATTCAACAACAGTACTCAAGTCATTATTCAATAATGTACTGGCTTGACGGCTCTGGGTACCAGCCCGTTTGAGCCTTAATGTAAACCTATAAAAAGACTTTCGTGTACTCGACTCGATGTTCTATTTTTAAAATTATAACATAGGACTTTTTGTATATTAGAATTTTTTTTGAATATGGAACGGCAAAAGCGACGTCTGCAATGCTATACACTGGCGATCCTTGGTGCTCGTCGGGTGTATGTGTCACCGTAAGATTGTAAAAACCGTAAGATTGTAATTTAACGCTTTTTTTTTCGATAGATTGTAAACAGTCGAAAGATTGTGAACCGTTCAATGTTTTAAGTGTCAATTTTTGAAATATTCATTGTATTTATACGTTTTCTTGTCTCTTTCTTGTAGGTTAGGTTAGAGTTCGACATAATAATCAAGTAGTGCCCTTAGGGCCCTTAGGGCACTTAGGTTCTATCGGGTTAATAAACCTAACAGATTACAATCTACCGAAAAATAATCCGTTATATTGTAATCATTCGACAGTTTACAATTTCGCGAGTTAGATTATAATCTAACGGTTTTTACAATCTTACGGTGACATATGCATCAATACGTATGCCCACTAGAAAAAAAAAATTAAAAAAAAAAAGTTGCCGCGAAATTTCCTGATTTTTTTCTGTTCGTTTCTTGTTACTTGGAATAATTTAACACTGAATTAACTGTTGAATTTTTGCTGCTGTAAATTGTTATATTTAATTTAAGAATGTCGTCAAATGAGAGTGATCTTTCTCCGAATATGGAAATGGAGCAGAAAGGAAAAGAGATAATTGATCCGTTGCCGTTGAATCATAGTTGAATCACGTTTATTTAAAGATGTACCAAAAGTTTTTAAACTGCAGAAGTGAAAAACGAGTCAATTTGTTTGCCGAAGGAGCTTTTCTGACTTATTTTGATGAGCTAGTTTGTAAAGTACATGGCAACTAAGGTAACCTACACGAATAAACAATACGAATCAATTTGCCGGAGAAAAACTATTGTAAGAAACAATCCAGAAGTAGGTATTTATGAGACACTTTTAATATATTTTTCAATACAGTTGTCAAACATGGCGCACTTTCAGAGGCTGTAGTTATGATTCGAAAATTGAATCTTTCGCATAGGCATCTTACTTTTACACGGTCGTGACTTACTTTTACAAGCTCGACACTTACTTTTGCAGTTTAGTTTTAAATTTTCCAAATAAATTAAAAAAGTTTATTAGCAAGGAGTTTTCATACATAGAATATAATCGGATAGGCTATTTACGAGGAAAAATGAATGAATCCGTACGTTTTAGCATTGAATTTCCAAAATTCTTTTAAATGGTTGTTGATTATATTTAATTACCAGTTTTAATTTAATTATTTTCAACATTTGACAAAAATCGAATAGGCTGTATAGTGTATACCCGTAGGTACGAACCCGTAGCCTAGTTTCGTTGAAAAAAAAAATATGTCCAGGTGTATATACGTGCCATTTGCTGAATTTTTTTATGTGATAAATTGAATTATTTATTATGTTATATTGATTTTTTATTTATTTTTTATGTGATAAATTGATTATATTTTCAACTGTATTGAAAAATTCTTTTAAATGGTTGTTGATTATATTTAATTACCAGTTTTAATTTAATTATTTTCAACATTTAACAAAAATCGAATAGGCTGTACACGCGTAGGTACGAACCCGTAGCCTAGTTTCGTTGAAAAAAAAAAATATGTCCAGGTGCAAATACGCGCCATTTGCTGAAATTTTTTATTTTTTATGTGATAAATTGATTATATTTTTGTACTATTTCCCACAACTGTATTGAAAAACGTCGTGTGATACACGGGTGTGAAGGTTATTGCAAACTCGTGACATTAAAAACCCTCACCTTCGGCTCGGGCTTATTAATGACAGCTCGTTTGCAATAACCTACTTTCCACCCTTGTATCACAATATACTATGTACTCTCATTTGGAACTTGCACGAATAGGTTAATGGTTAAACGTGTAGAGGTTCCACGAGAGATTTAATGTAATTAGATAAAAAATGGCTAAACTTACCGATAATATTCATTTGATCCGGCCACGATTGCTATCGTTAAGCTCTAAATCAAAATGCGATCTAAACATAAAAGTATTCAATAATCGCTGAGTCTGCCGGCAGGAGACTAAATTACTATCGTTCAAACACTCGTATTTATACTAACTATTTTCAATATGGCGTCCGTATCTGCAGATTAAATCGAATGACATGAAACGACTCAAATTGACAGATATTATACTTTTCGTACCACTTGCTCAAAAAAGTGACATTCTATGCCACAAAAAGCGAACATAACAATAGTCATTTATAATCTGTTAAAAACAGGGAAAGAAAATTGTACTGAATTTCATTCATCCTCTAGGGGGAGAATGTGATTTAAATTTGGAATACTTACCGAAATTTATACTGAACTACACCTGTGTTTACACCTGAGTTTGTATATAAAGCATTAAACACCTTTTTGAAAAAGGAATACGCATTTATTATGCAGTTATGATTATTAAATAAAATTACGAAAACCGACGAGGCCGTATGAGCTTGATGCCTTTGCTTTTCCGACAAAAAAATATTAGTCTAGGAATTAGCCGCGTTTTTGTTTTCTTCAAATACATAAACGTTAAGTTTACTTTAATTTATTTTTATAAATAAGTTAATGTTCTAAACAGTTCCTCAGACGCAAGAACAGAGAAATACTCAAATCAACTCATCAACAATAAATGTACCAAACAAAAATGTAACTCTCTCTATCAATAATTGGACCAATGTTTCGAATGTTAACTTTTACTTTTAATCGTCATTATTTTTAATAAATGCTTATCTCATATTATTATTGTGTTAATTTTTTCACAAATGGTACGAAAAGTAGAGTATTTTCCTCGGTGATAAAGCTGTCTTAGTCTTGGGTGAACTTAAATCGTCACCCGCGACAGAAGACACTGCTTTATCCCCTTGGTTAATAATCTACTATTCTGTTTCATAAGGTAAGGTGAGGTATAATGACAAACAGTAATAATGCTAACACTATTAAGCAGAGTGTTCAAAATCGTTCCCATTGTACTTTTAATTATTGGTAAAATATTATATAGTTTTTGTTTTATTTCGTTCCAAGTTGTTTTATTTTCTCGCAATCGAAGTGAAAAGTAGAGTGTTTACCACGGGACTAAAAGCCATTCTACTCGACGCTATAGTAGGCTAAACATCTCGTGAAATGGCTCACTTTAGTCCCTGGATGAACAATCTGCTATTATTTCACAGCTGCTTGTCGCGTTTCCTTAGTGATCATAATATTATGAACGTACCTATAGATAAATCTAGAGATTCCTATGCTGCTTACTGGCAAAACCATACAACCACCTTCTCGAATCATACGATGTCTGGGAAAATAAAATAATAATCATACCCGTATCTCTAGCTTAAGAAATGAGTGAGGTCGTATAGTCATATAGCACAATACCTACCGTTCGAAGTTTAAATGAGATTCCCTGCCAACATTATACTATGTGGTGCGAATAATAATTGAATCAACGAAATTGTACGTAACTAATTTGTTCTATAAACTTAATTCCTCTAGAGTTAAAGGGATTAATCTATCAACAGCATTAGGGGTTGTAACAAACATTTAACATTTATGTAACGAGGAGTTGAGTAGCGAAGGTCGAAGCACAGAATATAATCTACGTATTTAGTAGTACTACGGTTGAAGGTCCAAAAGTACTTACTTAGCGGACCAAGTTTATTGTTTAAACATTTACTTTGGCTACATCATAACAACGAACGGTGAGAACTGCCTACGTAGTCTAATTCCACGTTGTACTCGCATTAAATGGTTGAAGGGTTTTCTAAAACACAACAATCGATACCTTCTGTTGACCCTTGGTGATATAATCCCTATAGGACCTATACAATAATGGAATATCATTATGATAAATAGGGATGAAAATGTATATATCTAACTCGACATTATTTTTATAAATAAATTACCCAAAAAAAATATACACCGTCCACATGATTATTCGTGGGCATGTTTTTTTATTTTTTATTCCACTTATAAGTTAGCCCTTGACTGCGATCTCACCTGATGGTAAGTGATGATGCAGTCTAAGATGGTAGCGGGCTAACCTGTTAGGGGTATGGCAGTTATATTAAACCCATAACCCTTGCCGGTTTGTACACGGCATCGTACCGGATCGCTAAATTACTTATCGGCACGTCTTTGCCAGTTGGGTAGTGCCTTGACACGGCCCAAGCCTCCCACTAGACTATACCAAAGAAAATTCAGAAATTATAAATTCCCAAATTGACCCTGCCGGGAATCGAACCCGGAACCTCCCACTCTAAGACCACAGCGCTCACTACTGCGCCAGGGAGGTCGTCAAAAGATACCGAAATAAATTATTAATCACCATCACCGTTAAATTCAACAATTATTGACGTTTAAGAAGTGTACTGTGAATTACCCACTTTGAATAAATGACTATTGCGCCAAATTGTAGGTAGGTACATTCGACAGCACACTATTGAATGAAAAGGAGTTGTCTAACGAATGGTCTAACGATACTTTTAAATATTATTATTATTTAGGTCGGTTAAAAAAAGTTAAATATATTTAATACTAGCTGATGCCCGCGGCTTCGTCCGCGTGGTTTAAGTTTTTTGTTATTCCCGCGGGAACTCCTTAATTTTCCGGGATAAAAAGTAGCCTATGTCACTCTCCAGGTCCTCAACTATACCCATTCCAAAAATCACGTCAATCCGTTGCTCCGTTGCGGCGTGATTGAAGGACAAACCAACAAACCAACAAACCAACAACAATATTAGTATGAAGTATGATGATGATTGATTTAGATCTGTAAGTAAAGAAATACAATATTTGTAATGATTTGATTTCCTACACAACAGGGAATCCTGCACAAACTTAATTATAAGAAGACTTTGCTAATTAATTACTCAGAAGCCTGCTTCTTAAATAAACAAGTTTGTTCCGCATAAGAAGTCATACATAACATGTATGTAAGAAAAATAATGCTGATATAGGTGATATGACGTGATTA
The DNA here is from genome assembly GCA_963932025.1 of Erebia epiphron. Classification (NCBI taxonomy): domain Eukaryota; kingdom Metazoa; phylum Arthropoda; class Insecta; order Lepidoptera; family Nymphalidae; genus Erebia; species Erebia epiphron. Next base: position 35,098,195 of record OZ009948.1, on the reverse strand, counting down.
GTATCCTTTGACGTCTAAAAATCCTTTGAGTTAAGAGTGATAACAGAGGGATTTCGGAGAGCTAATGTAAGCAAAAATTACTTTGAGAGCAGCTTCATGTTAATTTGGAGGAAAAACCACATTTTACAATAAAAACTGTGAGTTGTGACAGAGTGCTGCCATATCTCTTAGAGCTGTCTCAGTCACAAACAAACCTTACATTTTTGAAAGGGCTGCAGAATTTAATTATTTTACAACTAGCTGATGACCACGACTTTGTTCGCGTGGAATATGGTTTTTTAATACCCATAAGAAGTCTTTAATTTTCCGGGATAAAAAGTAGCCTTTGTCACTCTCCACTGGACAAAGGTTGATTATAGAAGGTTGATTGTTGCATGGGTTATAGTTGAGGACCTGGAGACTATATGAACTAGCATATGAACTAGCTGATGCCCGCGACTTCGTCCGCGTGGTTTAAGTTTTTTGTTATTCCCGCGGGAACTCCTTAATTTTCCGGGATAAAAAGTAGCCTATGTCACTCTCCAGGTCCTCAACTATACCCATGCCAAAAATCACGTCAATTCGTTGCTCTGTTACAGCGTGATTGAAGGACAAACCAACAAACAAAGTACTTTCGCATTTATAATATAAGTATAATGATTTTATTTTCATTAAGTATTTATTGTTAAAGCAGCTATAATTTTATTCACTCTTTGAAAATTTTATGTGCCTGTTACGATTCAAGATTATTTGGGGGCCCCTTATTTTTTCTATTTAATTTTATTTTTATTATTTGTTGTTACCGTTAAGCCGTCAGTCCCGGTTATTATCACTAACATGATAATAGTCGTTAAAGCCCGCCAACCCGCATTGGAGCAGCGTGGTGGGTCTAAGCTCTAATTCCCTCTCTCCTATGAGAGTGGAGGCCTGTGCCCAGCAGTGGGACGCTAATAGGCTGTAGTGGTGGTGGTGGTGGTGGTGGGTTATTACCGTCGTCGTCGTCGTCTTAACTATAGACGTCTACTACTGAACGAATCCATTTCATTATACTCCCGTAAGTGTGCGTAAGACAATAAAGAGTAAGTACTTATGTATGTTTTAAGGAAAAATAGTTATTTGTTATACAAGAGTGAAAAGTTGTTTTTTAACCGCGTGCTCAATTTTGATGACCGAGCAAGCGAAGGATTCTGCGCTCGTGGTTCAAAAATTAGAATCCTGAGCGTCAGGAGGGAATCAAAAGAGCACGAGGTGAAAAATCTTTTCACTCGAGTGCAACACGTAACTTTTCATCCCACCTCAGCGAGGAAATGACATGACGTGAAAGAAAATGGTGCGCGCAAAGCAAATTAAAAAAGTACACCAAGAAGGTTACGAGTGTGAGTTTTTAACAAATTAAAAAAGGTTGTATGGAAATTCGGCACCATAGAGGTAGAAGTAAATAGGTTTTAATGATGTTTTGAATTCACAAACTTCATAGACGAGTGATATTTACTAATGTTCACACGATGTTCTAAATTCAATTTACTTTATCCTCAAGAGGATAATAACGGCTTTTGCATTCAGATATCGAAGATTAAAAATACTCTTTCCGAGATGGTGGGATGAAAAAATATTTTCTACTCTCATGCTCTAAAAAGGTGTCATTATAGCTCAGCGTAGGCGGACTAAAATTATCAATTAGGGTCTAGGGATTTAAGTATTTTTTTTTAATAATTGCCGTCCTTATTCAACAACAGTACTCAAGTCATTATTCAATAATGTACTGGCTTGACGGCTCTGGGTACCAGCCCGTTTGAGCCTTAATGTAAACCTATAAAAAGACTTTCGTGTACTCGACTCGATGTTCTATTTTTAAAATTATAACATAGGACTTTTTGTATATTAGAATTTTTTTTGAATATGGAACGGCAAAAGCGACGTCTGCAATGCTATACACTGGCGATCCTTGGTGCTCGTCGGGTGTATGTGTCACCGTAAGATTGTAAAAACCGTAAGATTGTAATTTAACGCTTTTTTTTTCGATAGATTGTAAACAGTCGAAAGATTGTGAACCGTTCAATGTTTTAAGTGTCAATTTTTGAAATATTCATTGTATTTATACGTTTTCTTGTCTCTTTCTTGTAGGTTAGGTTAGAGTTCGACATAATAATCAAGTAGTGCCCTTAGGGCCCTTAGGGCACTTAGGTTCTATCGGGTTAATAAACCTAACAGATTACAATCTACCGAAAAATAATCCGTTATATTGTAATCATTCGACAGTTTACAATTTCGCGAGTTAGATTATAATCTAACGGTTTTTACAATCTTACGGTGACATATGCATCAATACGTATGCCCACTAGAAAAAAAAAATTAAAAAAAAAAAGTTGCCGCGAAATTTCCTGATTTTTTTCTGTTCGTTTCTTGTTACTTGGAATAATTTAACACTGAATTAACTGTTGAATTTTTGCTGCTGTAAATTGTTATATTTAATTTAAGAATGTCGTCAAATGAGAGTGATCTTTCTCCGAATATGGAAATGGAGCAGAAAGGAAAAGAGATAATTGATCCGTTGCCGTTGAATCATAGTTGAATCACGTTTATTTAAAGATGTACCAAAAGTTTTTAAACTGCAGAAGTGAAAAACGAGTCAATTTGTTTGCCGAAGGAGCTTTTCTGACTTATTTTGATGAGCTAGTTTGTAAAGTACATGGCAACTAAGGTAACCTACACGAATAAACAATACGAATCAATTTGCCGGAGAAAAACTATTGTAAGAAACAATCCAGAAGTAGGTATTTATGAGACACTTTTAATATATTTTTCAATACAGTTGTCAAACATGGCGCACTTTCAGAGGCTGTAGTTATGATTCGAAAATTGAATCTTTCGCATAGGCATCTTACTTTTACACGGTCGTGACTTACTTTTACAAGCTCGACACTTACTTTTGCAGTTTAGTTTTAAATTTTCCAAATAAATTAAAAAAGTTTATTAGCAAGGAGTTTTCATACATAGAATATAATCGGATAGGCTATTTACGAGGAAAAATGAATGAATCCGTACGTTTTAGCATTGAATTTCCAAAATTCTTTTAAATGGTTGTTGATTATATTTAATTACCAGTTTTAATTTAATTATTTTCAACATTTGACAAAAATCGAATAGGCTGTATAGTGTATACCCGTAGGTACGAACCCGTAGCCTAGTTTCGTTGAAAAAAAAAATATGTCCAGGTGTATATACGTGCCATTTGCTGAATTTTTTTATGTGATAAATTGAATTATTTATTATGTTATATTGATTTTTTATTTATTTTTTATGTGATAAATTGATTATATTTTCAACTGTATTGAAAAATTCTTTTAAATGGTTGTTGATTATATTTAATTACCAGTTTTAATTTAATTATTTTCAACATTTAACAAAAATCGAATAGGCTGTACACGCGTAGGTACGAACCCGTAGCCTAGTTTCGTTGAAAAAAAAAAATATGTCCAGGTGCAAATACGCGCCATTTGCTGAAATTTTTTATTTTTTATGTGATAAATTGATTATATTTTTGTACTATTTCCCACAACTGTATTGAAAAACGTCGTGTGATACACGGGTGTGAAGGTTATTGCAAACTCGTGACATTAAAAACCCTCACCTTCGGCTCGGGCTTATTAATGACAGCTCGTTTGCAATAACCTACTTTCCACCCTTGTATCACAATATACTATGTACTCTCATTTGGAACTTGCACGAATAGGTTAATGGTTAAACGTGTAGAGGTTCCACGAGAGATTTAATGTAATTAGATAAAAAATGGCTAAACTTACCGATAATATTCATTTGATCCGGCCACGATTGCTATCGTTAAGCTCTAAATCAAAATGCGATCTAAACATAAAAGTATTCAATAATCGCTGAGTCTGCCGGCAGGAGACTAAATTACTATCGTTCAAACACTCGTATTTATACTAACTATTTTCAATATGGCGTCCGTATCTGCAGATTAAATCGAATGACATGAAACGACTCAAATTGACAGATATTATACTTTTCGTACCACTTGCTCAAAAAAGTGACATTCTATGCCACAAAAAGCGAACATAACAATAGTCATTTATAATCTGTTAAAAACAGGGAAAGAAAATTGTACTGAATTTCATTCATCCTCTAGGGGGAGAATGTGATTTAAATTTGGAATACTTACCGAAATTTATACTGAACTACACCTGTGTTTACACCTGAGTTTGTATATAAAGCATTAAACACCTTTTTGAAAAAGGAATACGCATTTATTATGCAGTTATGATTATTAAATAAAATTACGAAAACCGACGAGGCCGTATGAGCTTGATGCCTTTGCTTTTCCGACAAAAAAATATTAGTCTAGGAATTAGCCGCGTTTTTGTTTTCTTCAAATACATAAACGTTAAGTTTACTTTAATTTATTTTTATAAATAAGTTAATGTTCTAAACAGTTCCTCAGACGCAAGAACAGAGAAATACTCAAATCAACTCATCAACAATAAATGTACCAAACAAAAATGTAACTCTCTCTATCAATAATTGGACCAATGTTTCGAATGTTAACTTTTACTTTTAATCGTCATTATTTTTAATAAATGCTTATCTCATATTATTATTGTGTTAATTTTTTCACAAATGGTACGAAAAGTAGAGTATTTTCCTCGGTGATAAAGCTGTCTTAGTCTTGGGTGAACTTAAATCGTCACCCGCGACAGAAGACACTGCTTTATCCCCTTGGTTAATAATCTACTATTCTGTTTCATAAGGTAAGGTGAGGTATAATGACAAACAGTAATAATGCTAACACTATTAAGCAGAGTGTTCAAAATCGTTCCCATTGTACTTTTAATTATTGGTAAAATATTATATAGTTTTTGTTTTATTTCGTTCCAAGTTGTTTTATTTTCTCGCAATCGAAGTGAAAAGTAGAGTGTTTACCACGGGACTAAAAGCCATTCTACTCGACGCTATAGTAGGCTAAACATCTCGTGAAATGGCTCACTTTAGTCCCTGGATGAACAATCTGCTATTATTTCACAGCTGCTTGTCGCGTTTCCTTAGTGATCATAATATTATGAACGTACCTATAGATAAATCTAGAGATTCCTATGCTGCTTACTGGCAAAACCATACAACCACCTTCTCGAATCATACGATGTCTGGGAAAATAAAATAATAATCATACCCGTATCTCTAGCTTAAGAAATGAGTGAGGTCGTATAGTCATATAGCACAATACCTACCGTTCGAAGTTTAAATGAGATTCCCTGCCAACATTATACTATGTGGTGCGAATAATAATTGAATCAACGAAATTGTACGTAACTAATTTGTTCTATAAACTTAATTCCTCTAGAGTTAAAGGGATTAATCTATCAACAGCATTAGGGGTTGTAACAAACATTTAACATTTATGTAACGAGGAGTTGAGTAGCGAAGGTCGAAGCACAGAATATAATCTACGTATTTAGTAGTACTACGGTTGAAGGTCCAAAAGTACTTACTTAGCGGACCAAGTTTATTGTTTAAACATTTACTTTGGCTACATCATAACAACGAACGGTGAGAACTGCCTACGTAGTCTAATTCCACGTTGTACTCGCATTAAATGGTTGAAGGGTTTTCTAAAACACAACAATCGATACCTTCTGTTGACCCTTGGTGATATAATCCCTATAGGACCTATACAATAATGGAATATCATTATGATAAATAGGGATGAAAATGTATATATCTAACTCGACATTATTTTTATAAATAAATTACCCAAAAAAAATATACACCGTCCACATGATTATTCGTGGGCATGTTTTTTTATTTTTTATTCCACTTATAAGTTAGCCCTTGACTGCGATCTCACCTGATGGTAAGTGATGATGCAGTCTAAGATGGTAGCGGGCTAACCTGTTAGGGGTATGGCAGTTATATTAAACCCATAACCCTTGCCGGTTTGTACACGGCATCGTACCGGATCGCTAAATTACTTATCGGCACGTCTTTGCCAGTTGGGTAGTGCCTTGACACGGCCCAAGCCTCCCACTAGACTATACCAAAGAAAATTCAGAAATTATAAATTCCCAAATTGACCCTGCCGGGAATCGAACCCGGAACCTCCCACTCTAAGACCACAGCGCTCACTACTGCGCCAGGGAGGTCGTCAAAAGATACCGAAATAAATTATTAATCACCATCACCGTTAAATTCAACAATTATTGACGTTTAAGAAGTGTACTGTGAATTACCCACTTTGAATAAATGACTATTGCGCCAAATTGTAGGTAGGTACATTCGACAGCACACTATTGAATGAAAAGGAGTTGTCTAACGAATGGTCTAACGATACTTTTAAATATTATTATTATTTAGGTCGGTTAAAAAAAGTTAAATATATTTAATACTAGCTGATGCCCGCGGCTTCGTCCGCGTGGTTTAAGTTTTTTGTTATTCCCGCGGGAACTCCTTAATTTTCCGGGATAAAAAGTAGCCTATGTCACTCTCCAGGTCCTCAACTATACCCATTCCAAAAATCACGTCAATCCGTTGCTCCGTTGCGGCGTGATTGAAGGACAAACCAACAAACCAACAAACCAACAACAATATTAGTATGAAGTATGATGATGATTGATTTAGATCTGTAAGTAAAGAAATACAATATTTGTAATGATTTGATTTCCTACACAACAGGGAATCCTGCACAAACTTAATTATAAGAAGACTTTGCTAATTAATTACTCAGAAGCCTGCTTCTTAAATAAACAAGTTTGTTCCGCATAAGAAGTCATACATAACATGTATGTAAGAAAAATAATGCTGATATAGGTGATATGACGTGATTAGTATCCTTTGACGTCTAAAAATCCTTTGAGTTAAGAGTGATAACAGAGGGATTTCGGAGAGCTAATGTAAGCAAAAATTACTTTGAGAGCAGCTTCATGTTAATTTGGAGGAAAAACCACATTTTACAATAAAAACTGTGAGTTGTGACAGAGTGCTGCCATATCTCTTAGAGCTGTCTCAGTCACAAACAAACCTTACATTTTTGAAAGGGCTGCAGAATTTAATTATTTTACAACTAGCTGATGACCACGACTTTGTTCGCGTGGAATATGGTTTTTTAATACCCATAAGAAGTCTTTAATTTTCCGGGATAAAAAGTAGCCTTTGTCACTCTCCACTGGACAAAGGTTGATTATAGAAGGTTGATTGTTGCATGGGTTATAGTTGAGGACCTGGAGACTATATGAACTAGCATATGAACTAGCTGATGCCCGCGACTTCGTCCGCGTGGTTTAAGTTTTTTGTTATTCCCGCGGGAACTCCTTAATTTTCCGGGATAAAAAGTAGCCTATGTCACTCTCCAGGTCCTCAACTATACCCATGCCAAAAATCACGTCAATTCGTTGCTCTGTTACAGCGTGATTGAAGGACAAACCAACAAACAAAGTACTTTCGCATTTATAATATAAGTATAATGATTTTATTTTCATTAAGTATTTATTGTTAAAGCAGCTATAATTTTATTCACTCTTTGAAAATTTTATGTGCCTGTTACGATTCAAGATTATTTGGGGGCCCCTTATTTTTTCTATTTAATTTTATTTTTATTATTTGTTGTTACCGTTAAGCCGTCAGTCCCGGTTATTATCACTAACATGATAATAGTCGTTAAAGCCCGCCAACCCGCATTGGAGCAGCGTGGTGGGTCTAAGCTCTAATTCCCTCTCTCCTATGAGAGTGGAGGCCTGTGCCCAGCAGTGGGACGCTAATAGGCTGTAGTGGTGGTGGTGGTGGTGGTGGGTTATTACCGTCGTCGTCGTCGTCTTAACTATAGACGTCTACTACTGAACGAATCCATTTCCACAGAACACAGTCTTGTGCGCTTGTTTATAGACGTCTATAGACGTCTACTACTGAACGAATCCATTTCCACAGAACACAGTCTTGTGCGCTTGTTTTCAGGGATTGTATTTATTGATGCAGCGGCAATAAAAATAGACACACTATGAAAATTTCAACAGTGTATAGCTATTAAGGTTCATGAGATACAGCCCGCTGACAGGCAAACCGACGGACGGACGGACAGCGGAGGCTTATTAATAGCTGAGGTAATAGGGTCCCGTCGGCACCCTTTGGGTACGGAACCCTAAAATACATTTGAATTCACAGGATATTAAAAATTGAGATTTTAGAGAAGTTTAATAAAAACACGACACTATATTACACTGTAAGTAGTTACATTTATATGTACCAAGCGATGGAGCGTTCCGGTACGATGCCGCAAAGAAACCTTACTAGGGATATGAAAAATAATATGGGTATGGGTTGCCAGACCCCTAACAGGTTAGACATGGGTTAGACCCGCTGAGATCACATTTAAGGGCTATATTGTAGAGGAGTAAAAACAGGTTATAAGGAATAAATTAACATTTGATCCTAAGTCAAATATTATTTTAAGCACTTTACCAAAGAATGAGATGTATCTTAGATACCTTTCTACCTACAACTTCAACGCGAAACCAATTTAATGTTCTTCTAAGCCTATTAAGAGGTCAATCTTTTCAAGCGTGCCAAATAATCGAAGTGAATTCCAATTTTATGTTTGGAAAATATTTTTTCTTGGAAGAAAATTTTATAACTTGTTATTACTATGCTCCAACAAATTATATTGAATCACTTAATCTTTTCAATCAATTCGTATACCAAGTATTTTAATGTTTTTAATAATTTGTTAACCATTTTACATATTTTCCGGTCAAATTGGGTTAGGTATACACACCTGTATGTCCTAAATGGAATAAATAAATTGAGTATTAAGTATATACTTAAAACATAAGTTGAAATTTCATTCAATTATGTATATTATTAAAATCATAATATTTTTCACTCAAATAAACTAATACAAGTAGTTTTTATAACCAACACATAATGAAATATTGCCCTAAATTACCTAAGCTCTCGAGGGTCTTAAAAAACCGGCCAAGTGCGAGTCGGACTCGCGCACCGAGGGTTCCGTACTCAAGAAGTAGGTATAATTACCTTTGTTAATGAACCGCAAAACTAACTTTGTTTGTAGAGGTTTACTGTTAATATCAAAAAATTACGTTTGTTGTATGGGAGCCCCCCTTTAATATTTACTTTATTGATATTTAATTATTTATTTTGAAAGGTAATATACAAGTTAATATTCTGTGAAAATTTGAACCGTCTACCTGTTACCGTTTTTAATATTGAGCAAAAAAATACGAAAAAAACACGTTTATTGTATGGGGACCCCCCTTAATATATATATTTTTTTAATTTTTAGTATTTGTTGTTATAGCGGCAATGGAAATACATCATTTGTGAAAATTTCAGCTTTCTAGCTATCACGGTCTATGAGATACAGCCTGGAGACAGACAGACAGACAGACAGACAGACAGCGGAGTCTTAGTAATAGGGTCCCGTTTTTACCCTTTGGGTACGGAACCCTAAAAACTGTTCGCAATGCACATGCTCTAGGGCGACACAATGGTTCAAATTCATCTCTATTTTAAAAGTGATAAGTGTTAATTTAAACTAAAATAACATGGAAGTCAATTCAGCTCGTTTTCCAGAAACTTAAAACGCTGATGCGAGTTTTATTTTTAATATTATACTCGCAATAGTCGTAGGACGTAGATAAGCCTGTGAAGAAAACTGCAAATACCTATCAATTACTAGCTAAGCCACCCCTAATTCCCTCGGGTCAAATTCCTGGCCTTTAGTGAGAGTCTACGACTATACGTTGTAGAGTAAAAATGCTTGCAGAATCACAAGTTTTTAAGCCCGATGGCTGGATCTATGCATTGAGTATCAGTCAGTAATATCCATACTAATATTATAAATCCGAAAGTGTGTCTGTCTGTCTGTCTGCTACGCTTTCACGGCCCAACTACTCAACCGATTTTGATGAAGTGATTTTTATGACGAAGTCGCGGGCATCATCTAGTCTTAAAGATCTCTTAAAAATTGTTTAAACAGTAGATACCGTGTCCGTGGCGTGTACACATCGCCATCAAATTCAAATTCAAATTCAAATTCAAATTCAAATTCAATTGATTTTTATTCAAATAGACTTTTTACAAGTGCTTATGAATAGTCAAATGAAAGTCGGAATGCCGAACCAGTGGTAGATTCATTCATCATCGCCCATCACATCACGATCTCTCTTTCGACAAGCGATATATATTTGTTTCTTTTGAAGCATCAGCATGTACAATGTTTATTAAATAGATTTATTTTTATTTTCTCTATCTGAAAGTACGCACGTAGCACTTTAGTAGGTACCTACACTGTACAGTGGACTTATAGTGTACATGTAGGTACATGTAGAGCTATGATTATATTGGCGTGATATCCGATATCATATTGTACCTATTATGAATTAAACCCTTTTTGTAAATCCTTTCTCCTTCCTTTAACGCAGTTTCCGATTTCAGTATGGACAGCTCTTTCATATAAACCGGAACCTTTTCATGTTTTGACAGGTGGTACGAGCGAGATATATTCCTACCCTCCGACTTCACCCTGTGCACCACCATAATATAGTATGTAGGTTAAACCTTAGCCTCTACGCTCTTAAATTCACTCTACACCCATAGATTTAGAATTGGTCTTCGCTTGCGGTAACGCAATACCAATCCTAAATCTATGTCTACACCATAGAGTAGATAATATTATATTATAGTCGTAGTAAAGATACACAGGGATGTGTATCTTTTGTAATTATTCTACTCTATATTAAATGAATGAACACGTTTTAAACCAAGCTAATGACTAATAGCACAAAGAGAAGGATAGAAGTGGGAGGTGGTAGAATTGAATATGTCCAGGAGTATATTTATCTTGGCCAAATAGTTTCTTTTCAGGCACGCAAAGATAAAGAGATCACCAGGCGCATAGAAAACGCCTGGAGAAGCTTTTGGTCATTGAAAGACCAATTGAAGGGTGACCTTCCATTGTGTCTGAAACGAAAGCTCATGGACGTATGCATTCTACCGACTCTCACATATGGTGCTCAGACTTGGTCCCTGCCAAAATCTCAAAAGTCCAAACTCAAGGTTAGCCAAAGAGCCATGGAACGCAGCATACTAGGTTTAAAACTAGCAGATCGTGTAAAAAATTCACACATACGATCCAAAACGCTAGTAGCCGACGTAGGCCTTGCAGCAGCTTCACTCAAGTGGAACTGGGCTGGTCATGTGAGCCGTATGCCAGAAGACCGATGGGCTAAATCTGCTTCGTTCTGGACCCCCCAAACTCATCAACGCCAGCGTGGTAGGCCAAGGCTACGGTGGCGTGATGAACTGGACACATTTCATGCTCAGTGGCCCATAGAAGCACAGAATAGAGAATCGTGGAAAAATCGGAGGGAGGCCTTTGCCCAGTCGTGGGACACCATAGGCTAGATTAGATTAGATTAGATATATGAATCGAAGGCAGTCAGTAGCAGCTGTTCTACATAAGGATTTAGATAAATAAATAAAACTAGAACGTGCCAGTTGAATCCAACAAAATATTGATCATTTATTATATTATGTAAGCACATGTATAAAAGTCTTTGCCATCGCTATGATGCTCTAACTGCGCTAAGAAGCTATGAAGATGCGCTACTGAAGTTCTAACGGAACTGAACATGTAAGCACCAGGTCGACTGCACCATCGATGGTTGTGGTTATCGTTAATTTCACCTCCTAGAAACAATCACTTTGGGTAGGTAAAAGTCAGGTTATTTTACTTTTTACCAACAAAAAATTGACATGTAATCATAAATTACGGATGTTAGAATATTGACATAAGCCACTCACTTTGCTATCTTTTTGGAGGGTAAATTTAACTTTAACCAAAATCATCGATGGTGGAATCCACTTAAAAAACTGATCAACAGAACTACTGGGAATACACGTAATAAACACAAAATAATCGTTATAGGCTACTTCCAAATTAACAGAATTCCTTGTGATCAATACACTACAGTTAAATAATTATTGAGTGGAGAAACAGAGAAGTTGCCCACACAACAGGGAGGTATGAGCCAGCGTCAAAATCGTAAATTCGAATAGTTTGAATTCCTCGCAGAGGTTTGTTGGGATAGACAGGAATTAAACCATTCTTGCTTGCGAAATAATGTAGAAAATTACACGGATCGTTTCGTATAATGAGAATCTGCGTTTGAAAAGAAATTCAAAGAGTTAAAAATTTATTCTCTCTTGTCCGAGGAAGCGAGACAGGTTGATAATGTGTGTAACTTTCAACACGGACGAAATTGCGGGCAAAAGCTTTTACCATAATATAAAATACCTAATCAACAAGTTGATCTATAAAAGCACGTGTTATTTCAAAAGAATTAGTTATTAAATTTCCTAAAATAAACTTAAGAAATATCCCTACAAAGGCAAATAAAAACAAACTATTCATTGAAAACCTTTTCCAAGGAAAGGTTGTTGGTTTTAATAAATTAACGGAGCAAAACACGCTGGTAGTTTACCGATACTTTTGTATAGTTTTTGCAACGGACGATAATACAACGGCTACGATAAAATAACAAGATGGTTATTGAAGATCTACCTGGCTCCGTGATAAGCGCTGTGGTGAGATGCCATCGTCACTTATTTCCAGGTAAGCGAAATATAGAATATTCTAGGAAATATCATAGTTCCCTGAAGACCGCTCAGGGTGAGAACACACTACGGACAGCCGGCCAAAACGTCAGCGTCGTATGGGAACATGTTTCGTCCTTTCGCGCTAGTCTGTGCAGTTGCAACGTCCATATAAAAGTGCGCGAGCGGGCTTTTTGACAGTGAGACAACATTTTTTTTAAATATTTGATATAGAACGTTACTTTGCGGAAGTAACAGGCGTTACTTTGCGGAAGTCCATGATAATCAAGAAACAAGAAGTTTAATTCATAATTAAGGATTGAAGCGAATTAGGTAAGCTTCCTGTTACTCAATTTACAATCTTTGTTCTTGAGTGTGTGTTCGCCCTCGTAATATTATAATATTCTATGCACGTGCCGAGCACTCCAAGAATATCTTAAACAAAAGACTCCGCGACACTGTAACTTAATTCAATTGGGTGCTAATATCTTACCTTGCCACTTATACATTTACAAAGCTTATATATTTTTAAACTTACTTCTATTACCTATTCCTCCTTCACTACACCTTTTCTTGGTGCTACTTCCAATAAAAAATAACTTTTTACTAAATAATACTTTTTTTAGTAAATTTTTTACTTAAAAGAAATTGTAAAAAATTATAAAACCAAAACGGTAAAGAATAGAAAACATAACAAAACTTCAGAATTATAGAGTAGGTATCTCAGGCCTGAGCCGGGCACAAACTATGTATAGTGATTGTTAAACAATATGTCCCTTTCATTAGCATTGAATTTGAATTAAGCTTTACAGGCTTCGGCCCAGTCAAAATTCTTTTTTAATTTATTAATTCATTTTTATTTTAATCATTTTCCTGGACCATAGTCCGAACCTCCCAAAGAACCCGAAACCGAAGCACAGACTATCACCGCTAAACTTTTAATAGTAAACTTCAGAAAAAATGCAGACTTTTCAATGCCAAAACTATATTGGTAAAGTTATGTAAACAAGCTTTGAATATAATGCAGGCGATTACGTTATCTAAAATTTGAGCCCATAGTTACTATATGTACGTCTAAATATACTGATCGCATAAACAACTAGCATCGATTGAGTTTTTATTAAAGCAGCTCTGTAAGATTCGACTATACAATTTGTGTAATTCATATTATTATTTGCTTTTTAATATTACCACAAGATCATTGGATGTTGATGCAATTTAATAAGCGATTAAAGTAAATGAGAAACAGCACAACCCGTTCGAACATTTTCCAATTTTCAATAGCGGACTGTTTTTATTGGTAGACTAGCTATATTGCCCGCGGCTTCGCTCAAGTTATTATATTTTGACCGATAAATTTCAATCCTCTATTTTGAATTGAACCCCCTTGAATTTTCGAAAATCTTTTCATATCGGATGTCTGCGTCATAATAGTTATGAGTATGCCAAATTTCAGCCTGATCCATCTAGTGGTTTGAACTTAAATCAATCAGGCAGTCATTTTATCCTTTTATTTAAAGAGACAAGCTTATTCCCACGTCTTCTTCCGCGTGGATTTACGTTTTTAATATTATGTTTATGATGATCCCGTTGGAATTTTGCAGAATCCTTCTTTAGTGCACCTCTCAAATCACTAGGTTCACCAGCTTAGGCTGCAGTGCGTCATCTGTTAATCAGTCACTCACGGTACTGTATCATACGATTATGTTCAAAATAATAGACTAGGACCTTCATAGTTTCCCGAAAATACGTACAATCCTTCAACTTTTCATGTTATTCTCAATAAGTAATACGTATACACTTGTTGATGACAGACCTAGTGAAAGACGTGATGGTGGTTTAATTTCGAAGTAGTTTTTTTTTTGTTAATTTATCGGTTAATCGGTTTGTCCTTCAGTCACCCCACAACGTGCACAAATAGGCATTAAACATGAGGACTAGAAGTGACATAATCTAAACAAAACTATTTATCCCGGGAAAACACGGACACACGGACGAAGTTGCGGTCATCATCTGGTAACATATTTTGATAAACAATTTTATTTTGTCAATTTGCGTAGGTATGTGCTACGTGGCGCTACGCCGTAGTAGATAATCTGCAATTACTCAAGTATTAAATGCTATTCACTAAGTAGCTAGTTTTATTATCAAGGTGAAGTACCTAACGTTTACAATAATAATATTAAATTATGAATGCATGAAGAGAGATTTATCTAACTAAAATATATTCAAATTGTAATCTGCCTTGACGGGGTAGTAAATTGAATTAAAGATGAGCACGCCCGTAATACATTATCATAAATAGTAGATACTATTATACGTTTTCGTATACAACTAGGCACTCGTAATCGGTCATTACATAATTTTGAAGTATTCTGCTGTCTAAATTGATTGTAATATCCTACGAAAGTAAGTAGCTTGCAAAGATAACAAACATGATGAAGAAATGTATGTACCTTTTAGTTGAAAACATTTCTCTTGCCAAAAAATTAAGTAGGTATTTTTTGTCTTTGAAAATATTTTTCTATGTCCAGTCCAGTGTAATAGTCCAGTGTAACCTGAGTAAGACTCACGAGCCTAGATTTTTATGAACTCTTGTGCCACGCATTTGTCAAATTGGAGGTAGGCAGTAGTAATAGTAGCATTGTCCATCCAATTTATATATTACCCGGGACTCCGTCCGCGTGGTTTAATTTTTTTTTGATTCCCTCAGAATTTTCCGGGATAAAAACCCATGCCATTATGCCACTCTCCAGGTCCTCAACTATACCCATGCCAAAAATCTCCGTTGCTCTGTTGCGGCGTGATTGAAGGACAAACCAACAAACCCACAAACTAACACACTTTCGCATTTATAATATTAGTATGATCATTATTTTATCACCTACGAGTTTGTCGTTATGAAAGGGCTCTACAATAATAGCTAATCTATTTAAACTTGCAAATGTGGGGAACTGTTATGTTTTTAAATTTCCTGAAACAATAAAAAAGTAATGACGGTAAAACTTTTCGTAATATTAATATACTCGTACCACTAGCACTAAAAGCAAACAACGTGATGAACCCTAACTTATATTTGAAAGCAGTTTCTATTGCCAACTTGCTCTCAATCTCGGCTTTTAAGGGGTCCCTTCATGAATATTCATAAGGCAAATCTTTATTCCGGAAAGTATTTTCCGGCCGGAGTATTATAAACCTCTAGTCATCAATCCGTAAGTTTAATTAGAAACGTTTAATAATAGTCAACAGAAATTAATCTACTACAACCATCACTAAAGAATCTTCCGGATAAGTTCCTTAATTATCTGATACTAGCGGTCCGCCCTGGCTTCGCACGGGTAGCACTTGATCAAAATAGTCCATACCCTATAATGGTCAGTCGGCAATGAGACGAACAACTCCCCCATACGTTCTCAAATTTTGTTCAGCAAACCGCTGTGAACGCTTGGCACTTGAGTCTCCAATACGACGTATTTTCGCTGCCTTCACCTGGGAACTATGTTTAGAACTAACAACTAAGTTGAGACCTGGCTCTTTTAGGCATTTCGCAATCTGTATACAACAGTTAGATATTAAAATGTTTAAAAAAATGTTAGTAACTTATCTTGTATTTATTATGTTTGTCTTGACAAATATGACATAAAAGTGTCTTGACAAATATGACATAAAAGACAGTCTGAATTAATAGACGAATTTAGAGGTTTATCGTAAATAGTTAAATTAGGTGATTTTTTTCCGACTCCGACGAATTCACATTATTGCAAATTTCGAAGGGATCTCTAATTTATTTTCAAATAAAATACAGCCTAGGTTGTGTATAGGTTTTTATTATTTACTAGATGATTCCCGCGACTTCGTCCGCGTGGATTAAGGGTTTTTGATTCCCGCGGGAACTCTTGAATTTTCCGAGATAAAAAGTAGCCTATGTCCTTCCCCGGGATACAAACTATCCCTGTACCAAATTTCATCAAAATCGGTTGAACAGATGGGCCGTGAAAGCGTAGCAGACAGACAGACAGACAGACAGACACACTTTCGCATTTATAATATAAGTATGGATAACTAATAACTTAATTGCCAATTTTCATGTGTCTAACTTCAAAAACAAAGGACTTTCATACAAACTTCCAACCCCCATTTCAACCCCTTAGGGGCGAAGTAACGGTTTTGAGAAAATTCCATCTATGATCAAAAGGTTTTTTGAAAGGTTCCTTCTATGGTGTAGACATCAGCTAAGAAGCTGATGTCTACACCATAGAAGGAACCTAACAACCAAATTTCAAGATTGTATGCCTTATAGTTCCTGAGATATCGTGATTAGTCAGTGAGTGAGTGAGTGAATGAGTGGTATTTCGCTTTTATATGTATAGATTTCACTCATACGTATTTCAGCTTAATGTCACGGAGGTTTACCTACCCTTTATGTATTTAGGCTCTCCGCATCAGATGGCAGTCACTCAATGTAAATTGCTAGACTCACAAATTCGGATTAGAATAATAAGCAGAGCTTGGTAACATACCGACCAAATTAAATGTAAGGAAAAAAAGTATGTGTGTCAGCGCCGACGCACGACGGGAGATTACTCTTTACGAACGATTATAAAATATATAGATTAACAAGCTAATACCCGCGACTTCGTCTGCGTGGTTTGAGGTTTTTTGGTTCCCGCGGGAACTCTTTAATTTTCCTAGCCTATGTGGTATTCCAGACTATTATCTATCTCTGTGCCAAATTTCAGCCAGATCCGTTCAGCCGTTGGGGCGTGATTGAGTAACAAACATCCATACATCCATCCATCCATACATCCATCCATACATCCATCCAAACTTTCGCATTTATAATATTAGTAAGATTCGATTCATAATATTATTTGATTGATTGATTGATGATTGATTGGTTAGTAATTAAGGTTAAACGTATTTTTTATCACTGAAGCGTGCTTGATACATTTACCTATTTATATATTAACAAGCTGATACCCGCGACTTCGTCCGCGTGGATTGAGAAGTTTTAGTTCCCGCGGGAACTCTTTAATTTTCCGGGATAAAAAGTACCCTATTATTTAATCCGGACTTCTAACTTTACGTCTGCAAAATTTCAAAGCAATCGGTTCAGTAGTTACGGCGTGAAAGCGGAACAAACATACAAACAAACTCACTTTCCCATTTATAATATTAAAGTAAGGATAAGGATAAGGATTACTTAATTACTTTTACTTATTACTTATTACTTTACTTCTTACTAATATTATAAATGCGAAAGTTTGGATGGATGGATGTATGGATGTATGGATGTTTGTTACTCAATCACGCGCCAACGGCTGAACGGATTTGGCTGAAATTTGGCACAGGGATAGATTATAGTCTGGAATAGCACATAGGCTACTTTTTATCCCGGAAAATTAAGGAGTCCCCGCGGGAACCAAAAAACATCATCTAGTAATATTATATAGAAGAAAAATTTCAACTTTGTTTGTTTGTTTGTTTGTAATGGATAAACTCAAAAACTACTCAACCGATTTTAAAAATTCTTTCACCTATATAAAGCTACTTTATTAGCGAGTAACATAGGCTACATTTTATTTCAAAAAATATATTAGAGATCCCTTCGAACATTGCAATAATGTGAATGAAGTCGGAAAAATTCACCTAATTTAACTTTTTACGTTAAACCTCTATTCGTCTATTAATTCAGACTGTCTTTTATGTCATATTTGACAAGACACTTTTATTTCATATTTGTCAAGACAAACATAATAAATACAAGAAAACTTACCAACATTTTTTTAACATTTTAATATCTAACTGCTATGGACAGGCTGCGAAAAGCCTAAAAGATCATGGTCTCAACTTTGTAAACATAGTTCCCAGGCGAGGGCAGTGAAAATACGTCGTATTGGAGAATCTTCATTTGTAAATGAAAATCGTCTTGCAAGTCAGAGAGAAAAAATTACAAATCTGAATTGCACCCGTGCGAAGCCGGGGCGGACCACTAGTTAATTACATAATTTATATTCATCCAAATGCATAGTCATGGAAACATAAAGTCAATAACGTAACTGTTTGGTCTAGGGCCTTGTTTGAATGATAGAGTTGATTGATATATAATGATTTATTGATTTCTATTAATTATAACTATTTTGATAATTATAATTAAATGATAAATGCTAAATGCTAATGATATTGACTGGCACGCGCGATAATGATTTTTGCGCACTGATTGATTGTTAGTTTGAATGTATAATGAAAGTATGAAAATTAGGTTAATGCTGATGGAGCAAAATGTACGGTTGGACTATGGACCGTACAGTAACAGAGAAAGTTTTATTTTACTCCCCATAAATTTTCATTTATATATGAAAATCGATTCTAAAGGAGGTAAACTCCAATAAATAAAAAGGATATTACAATTATGAATTTTTGGGTACTTGATAGTAGACTTAGTTGTCGTCGACGATACTTGAAATTAAAGCACTTCACACGTTCAAGGCTTAATTATTTCAAACGTCGTAATATGCAAATTTAACTTGTCAAGAGCTTTTATAACTCCTACGCTCCTGACGTGGCTTCTGACTGTAACGAGTACTGGAAAATATTGAGTAGATATTTCAATAATTTAATATTCAGTCTACAATCTGTGACTTGTGCCGAAATAATAATGAACCACC
This sequence comes from Erebia epiphron, assembly GCA_963932025.1. Lineage (NCBI taxonomy): Eukaryota > Metazoa > Arthropoda > Insecta > Lepidoptera > Nymphalidae > Erebia > Erebia epiphron. The sequence continues at coordinate 35,078,930 of OZ009948.1, read as the reverse complement.
ATAAGGTTCACGTAGATTAGACTATTTTTTTTATATTTTTCTAACGATAATAATTATTATTGCTAGTCAAAATATAATTAATATAGTCTTTCATAATTAATATAGTATTTCATTTTGATCAATTAACATATAAACAACTGAAGTTCGAAGAATTATTTTTGAAAATTGAAGCTGAAAGTTAACTGAAATTCTGCTATTTTAAGGAAACTTTCCAATCAAATAAATATTATAAATGCGAAAGTTTGGATGGATGGATGTATGGATGTTTGTTACTCAATCACGCGCCAACAGCTGAACGGATCTGGCTGAAATTTGGCACAGAGATAGAATATAGTCTGGAATAGCACATAGGCTACTTTTTATCCCGGAAAATTAAAGAGTTCCCGCGGGATCCACAAAACCTCGATCCACGCGTACGAAGTCGCGGGCATTAGCTAGTTTGTAATAAACGATACATAGATTAAAACATTTAGAAAGGAACTAAGACTTTCACGGGTTTTTATTGCAGGAATCGATTAACGGGTTACAAAAGAAGAAAAAACCGTGGAGTGCTATTAAATTAGAGGGTTGGAAATTGAGGATAGGTATGAAAAAGCATCCCTTTTAGTATTTTCAATATATCTCGTAAACAAAGCAAAATTACGGTATATTGTATATAAATCTTTTTGTAGAGAATTGTTTGTTTTCAAGCTTTGACAATCACACCATTGATAAAAACAATAGTGACGTCACAAACGACGCCATGACACCGGCAAGCGTTTCGGCATGAATTTTAAAATTTAAATTTCAAATGCCAATTTTATCTACCAAACCTAATTTTTCTGCTGAAATAAGATATTTTTTCAAAGTAGTATATACTTCCGAACATAATCTGCCCATTTTTCAAAATCAGTCATCATGCCTATTATAATTGTGTAACCAATAAATCATACTATAATTACGTATTATATATCTCACTCGATGTAGTACACCCACTTCCCCATTTTCAACCCCCCCCCCCATTTCAGCCCCTTTTGTAGTAATAATATCTCTTTTTGATAATATTTCTTTAATAATATTAATTCATTTTGAATTCTTTAATTTGCGATAAGGTTGGGTAAGCATTAATAAAAACTGTTGCAAAATTCAAATCTGTAACTAATGATTGGTTACTAGATTATATGCAAAATTTGACCGAACAGACTTAATCGCACCATAACATAACGGTTGCAAACCTACGCAACCCTAAAAAAGTACTGTTTAGTCATTTTTTTTAAAATATATTCACTTACCAAAAAGATGCAACAATGTTGTATAAAAATTGAATCTCGCCAAACTGCTGGGCCAGTTTGTTGGCGAGTTGACGCTCTTAACATTAATCAAATTAAATTCATATATATAATATAATATAATTAGCACTAGTATAAGTATTATCACTAAACAGCTGCCTTATCTTGACAAAATATTAATAGACGCATGAATTATACAGGGTGGAAAAAAACCATCTGGCCACGGAGGAAAAGCACTTCAGACATGAAACCTCACTCAAAGGAAACACTCCCTTATTTTTTTCGAATCTTATTGCTGTGTAGCAGTATATATTATTATGTACACAAAGATAAAATGGACAAATTAGATTATTTCAACAAACTTTTTGATACTTACCAACTGAAACAAGTAAACATAGTTCTTAAGAGTCACATCACTTAGGAACAATCAGAACTATCGCGAAACCTAACAAAAGTTTCCCGTTAGACAATATAGAGATGAATGTGAGAACCAACTGGCCTTGCCAGCGAATAATAAGTAATCCGGATTTTAAAACGGCCAAGAGGTTCGTGTCCAGAATTATTTACGCGATGGTGAGCGACGGAGCGCCGTTAGGTCGGCGTGTTACGCCAGGGCCACACTCATTGTGACTGCTTCAAGCTGACGCGCCTGAAATGTAACGTCCAAAGAGAGATCGCAGTCAGATACATGCGAATTCGCAATGGACATTTCCCGACGATACATATATACTTACCTAAGTTTTTTTAAATAGAATATCTGCCTATATTTTTAACGGACTGCGAACCGATTATTTTATACTGTGAATACTACTTACACTTATCTATTCATCATAATATTTAGTTGGTAATCCAGGATAATGGTACTTATAGATCATGACAAGCTAACACCTAGGTCCAGAACATCCTTGATTATTTCGACCAAAATGGAGGGACACAACCTTGCAAAGATTGTTTTTACTGGCCATCGGGCTACGTCGAAGGACCACATGACGCGACATTATTATAAAAAAAAATATTGATGGGAGGCGACCACGACAACCCTCAGTAATGGGGAATACGGCGCAGAGAGAGATCATGATAGCTGAATATAATTGAGAATTACACACGTGACACAACATATACGTTATAGTTACAATGAAAAAAAACCGGCCAAGTGCGAGTCGGACTCGCGCACCGAGGGTTCCGTACTCAAGAAGTAGGTATAATTACCTTTGTTAATGAACCGCAAAACTAACTTTGTTTGTAGAGGTTTACTGTTAATATCAAAAAATTACGTTTGTTGTATGGGAGCCCCCCTTTAATATTTACTTTATTGATATTTAATTATTTATTTTGAAAGGTAATATACAAGTTAATATTCTGTGCAAATTTGAACCGTCTACCTGTTACCGTTTTTAATATTGAGCAAAAAAATACGAAAACAACACGTTTATTGTATGGGGACCCCCCTTAATATATATATTTTTTTAATTTTTTGTATTTGTTGTTATAGCGGCAACGGAAATACATCATTTGTGAAAATTTCAGCTTTCTAGCTATCACGGTCTATGAGATACAGCCTGGAGACAGACAGACAGACAGACAGACAGACAGACAGACAGCGGAGTCTTAGTAATAGGGTCCCGTTTTTACCCTTTGGGTACGGAACCCTAAAAACAGCAAGTACAGTTTTAAGTGTGCAGTAAGTATATTTATGTATCACAATATTTATCTCGGTCCAGAGATCATGATACAAATATCACTGTGACAATCGGAATTATGATAAATACTAGACTAGATGATGCCCGCGACTTCGTCCACGTGGATTAAAGTTTTTTGATTCCCACGGGAAACCTTTGATTTTCCGGGATAAAAGTATAGCCTATGTCCTTCCGCTTCGTGTAGTCTACCTCTATACCAAATTTCATCAAAATTCGTTGAACAGATGGGCCGTGAAAGCGTTGCAGACAGACAAACACTTTCAAACAAGATGGATAAAGCCGAAAATAATATTATGTCATCTAGAACATCGGTAATCTGCGTTTAATCAGTCGCCAGAAGACCAATACAATACACGACACAAATACCACAAGATAATATGTACCTATAAGTACCTACCTATTGAACTTGAATAACGGTTTACGGGTATTGAATCATTGATTGATCACCACTAGGCATGCCTGCCCTGCCAAGACCTTTTCCGAACTGCCATTACATAATTTCGAGATCTCAGGATATTATGTACCTACTAAATATTGTTATCTATTATGAATGCTAAAGTATGTCTGTCTGTCCATCTACCGGTCACCTTTTCACGACTTAACAGCTGAACCGATCTTGACCGAATTTTGCTTGATATTAACAAGCCTCACCAACTTATTTGGCCCGGTGGCCAAAATTTTAACTAATTTGTATGCCTGTTCAGTTTTTAGGGTTCCGTACCTCAAAAGGAAAAAACGGAACCCTTATAGGATCACTTCGTTGTCCGTCCGTCTGTGTGTCAAGACCCTTTTTCTCCGAAACGCATGGAGGTATCAAGCTGGAATTCATATCAAATACTCAGGTCAACTGTCCCTTAGAGCTGTGAAATAATCAAACTTCAAAGCCAACACAATCAAAAGATACAGCCGTTTATGCTGCACATTTTCGAATTTTCTTGTACAAGAAAGTTGTGTTTTGCAAGGGAATCAAAACCTACAGGGTACTTCCCGTGAACTCAGAATCTTGAAACTTGGTACAAAGCAACGTCTTATAGCACAGATATAGGAAGAATTGCGAAAAACATATATTTTTAGTTACATCATATAATAAAAATATTTTTATGCAAATTTTCGACACTCGCAAGGGAATCAAAACCTACAGGGTACTTTCCGTGAACTCAGAATCTTGAAACTTGGTACGAAGCAACGTCTTATAGCACAGATATAGGAAGAATTGCGAAAAACATAAATTTTTAGTTACATCATATAATAAAAATAATTTTAATAATTTTAAACTTACTATCCCTTTCCTCATGAACGCGTAGAGGTATTAAATTGAAATTCATATCAAATACTCAGGTCTATAATACCTTTAAGCTGTAACAAACTTCTGTCCCTTGGAGCTGTGAAAAAATCAAACTTCTAAGCCAACGCAATCAAAAGACACAGCCGTTTATGCTGCAAATTTTCGACACTCGCAAGGGAATCAAAACCTACAGGGTACTTCCCGTGAACTCAAAATCTTAAAATTTGGTACGAAGCAACGTCTTATAGCACAGATAAAGGAAAATTGCGAAAAGCATAAATTTTTAGTTACATCATATTAAACATATTATAATAAAAATATTTTTATTATTTTAAACTCTCTACCCCTCTCCGCATGAACGCGTAGAGGTATTAAATTGAAATTAAAATAGATAAGCGGAATAAAAATACTATAACTTTTACTTATATACCTACAGGTTTCTACGGAACCCTCGGTGCGCGAGTCCGACTCGCACTTGGCCGGTTTTTTGTTTCTTTTATTCACTAGCGACGGTGTCACCAGGTCAGATTAATTTATGGGACTATACTTATCATCCCGGAAATTCAAAGAATTCCTATATAAATTAACAAGTGTACCTATAGTAATTGCAACCATTAAACAAATTGAAATTGAAATGTTAGTCAATCCATACATAAAATATTACTAGTGGTTCGCCCCGAACTGAGACCTCGCGGTATCCATAAAACGAATAAACTTTTACAGAGCCCCATCTATTGACATAATTGTGAAGTTCTGTTAAACTGACTGAATGCTGAAGCCCATTAAAAATTAAACAATTTCGTTTCCATATAATACTAGCAAACCCGGCGAACTCCGTTTCGCCACCAGATGGCTTTCCCGCTAAAAAGATTTTCCCGCTTTTCTGTTGAAATTTTTCCTGAATTTTCTTTGCTATAAACCTCACGGAGCCCGAGACCTTTCCAACGAATGCAAAACCGTGGAAATCGGTTCGTGCGTTCTGGAGTTATAGCGTCAGGAAGGAAAACCTGACTTATTTTTATATAGTAGATTTATCTCTTAACATTAGCGCCATCTATTGACACCATTGTGAGGTTCTGTTAAAAATACTAAATCTCATTAAAAATTAAATAATTTCGTTTCCTTATATATTTATCTAATTTTAGTATTTGTTGTTCAAGTACAGGATATAATTCAAATAATTGATCTAGTTTCAGTCTTAGTCTTTCAGAAAATTGAGAGTTCTGAGGTCAACTTTGGACGTTAGAAAATCACCACTTTGAAAGCCCCCCATTTCGTCAATTTTAGGGGAAAAATTTAAACAAAAATATTTTTAGACTCTATTCCTAATTATCTTTAAAATGATATACCACAACCATATGTAACGCTATAAAAAATATTTTACTTCGCATTCGCTTCTATGAGAGCCCCCCTGAAATAAAGATTTTTATAACTTTTTAAGCCATATTTGGCGGGAGGCCATCGGTTTACATATTATATTTATATTTGAAGTAATTACGTTCAGTAATTCAGAAGTTATAAGGCTCTGACAGACAATCGGATAGGGTTGCTAACATTTCATAAGCGAAATATAGTATTTTTCGGACTAAGCTATAAAAAAATATAGTACACTTCACAAAAATAGTATTTTATATCATACTTGCTCAGTAACTAGGGATTACTATGGTGGAAAGTCTCCTTGTAAGTTGGTGTTTGCAATTCAAGGCAACATTACGTCGCACTATGCTTGAATTGTAATGTTCACATTACAATTCAAGCTATGCAAAACTCCTTGGTAAACAATCTCTTTTCTTATAAAATGGTAAGAAAACTTTTTACTGAAAAAAAAAACACTGAAGATGGCGGCATTTAATTTCCATACATTTCAAACTATGCAAAACTCCTTGGAACCCAGAGCCGTAAAAAAAAAATGGAAAACTATTTACGAAAAAAAATGGAAATGGCGGCATTTCATTTGATCTGAAAGTTTGTGAAGTTTGTTTGTAAAGTGATTTAAGACCAAATTCTGTAACAAGATAACTGAGTCAATAAAGAATGTAGAGCCGCAACCAGGGCCTTCCAAATTGCCCGAGGCTACACGTGACGAAGATAGTGTGGCACTGTATCAAAACTTAATTCAAACAGTGCACTTGCCTAGTCAACCAGTATCACAGCATTTTCATAATTGCAGCAATATATAATAAGTAACCATTTTTTTCTATTTTTTCTCTAAATTTGCTAATTATTCTAATTAAAATTTCATTTTGCATTACCAATGTTTTATTTACCTCGCAAGAATGATATAAAGTAGAATGCTTACCTCGGTTGCAAGTAGCTATTACACCCTCGAACTATATTCACCCGCGCTCGCTGCGCTCGCTCGTGTGACTAAATATCTCGGGTGCACGCGATCCATTAGCGCCCTATGCGAGCTGCGCTCGCACTGGCGCCAAATTGGATCTTGTTCTGTAATAGCTTACTTACGTCCCTTGTGTAACAATCTACTATTATGGAATATTTTTGCGTACTATGTGCTTCTTCAACAGTATATCCCAGACCCGAAATACAGTACAATACCAATAATAATAGTATTATAGTATGGTTGGCAACCCTAGGACGGACAAATTCACTCAATTAGACTCAGAGACCTTCGCTTCGCTCGGTCAATAAATGCGAAAGTCAGTTTGTTTGTTGGTTTGTTGATTTGTTGGTTTGTCCTTCAATCACGCTTCAACGGAGCAACGGATCGACGTGATTTTTTGCATGGGTATATTTGAGGACCTGGAGAGTGACATAGGCCACCCGGAAAAACGAACGGTTCCTGTGGCATAGTATGTTTTTTTTCTCGCATTTGTTCTTTAGTGTTTGTTCTTTGTTATTAGGTGGCAACGGAGGTACAGATTGACGTGATGTTTTGCACAGGTATAGTTGAGGAGCTGGAAAGTGATAACTTTTTATCCCGTAACCTAACCGACCGTAACGTTCCTGGGGGATATTTGTATGCTACTTTAAACACATTTGTCTTTCAATTATACGGTAACTAAGTTAAATGTCGACGTAATTATATACGTAATTATATCTAATAACTAGCTGATGCCCGCGACTTGGTCGGCCTTGCTTGTGAAAAACTTGCCGGGATAAAAATTATATCTTATGTATACAATCTATAAATTTCATCCAGATCCGTTCAGTCGTTCTGGTGTGATTGAGTAACAAACATCTATCCATCCATACATAAGATTGAAAGAAATAGATCAAAAGTAACTGATAAAAAGAAAAACTAAAAACTCAAATAATTAATGAGATATCACTGACCAATTTAACGTGTAACTCAAGTAATGAAAAATACACTCATAAAACGGCAAAGTTAAGTTTGTAAACGTGGTGACATAACATAACCGTCAGGTTAGCCCACGGTCAGGTTAGCCCACGGTCAGGTTAGCCCACGGTCAGGTTAGCCCACGGTCAGGTTAGCCCACGGTCAGGTTAGCCCACGGTCAGGTTAGCCCACGGTCAGGTTAGCCCACGGTCAGGTTAGCCCACGGTCAGGTTAGCCCACGGTCAGGTTAGCCCACGGTCAGGTTAGCCCACGGTCAGGTTAGCCCACGGTCAGGTTAGCCCACGGTCAGGTTAGCCCACGGTCAGGTTAGCCCACGGTCAGGTTAGCCCACGGTCAGGTTAGCCCACGGTCAGGTTAGCCCACGGTCAGGTTAGCCCACGGTCAGTTTAGCCCACGGTCAGGTTAGCCCACGGTCAGGTTAGCCCACGGTCAGGGTAGCCCACGGTCAGGTTAGCCCACGGACAGGTCAGCCCACGGTCAGGTTAGCCCACGGTCAGGTAAGCCCACGGCCAGGTTAGCCCACGGTCAGGTTAGCCGACGGTCAGGTTAACCCACGGTCAGGTTAGCCCTGGTCAGGTTAGCCCACGGTCAGTTTAGCCCACGGTCAGTTTAGCCCACGGTCAGGTTAGCCCACGGTCAGATTAGCCGACTGTCAGGTTAGCCGACGGTCAGGTTAGCCGACGGTCAGGTTAGCCGACGGTCAGGTTAGCCCACGGTCAGGTTAGCCCACTTACTTACGATACCAGCAGTACTTACGTAAGATACTAACGTAAGTAACTTACGTAAGATACTAACGTAAGTAACTTACGTAAGATACTAACGTAAGTAACTTACGTAAGGTACTAACGTAAGGTACTTACGTAAGGTACTTACGTAAGGTACTTAGGTAAGTAACTTACGTAATGTATTTACGTAAGGTACTAACGTAAGTTACTAACGTAAGGTTGGAGGTTGGTAAGGAGTGGCGTGCACTATACTAGCTGATGCCCGCGACTTCATACGCGTGGATCGTACGCGTGTTCCCGCGGGAACTCTTTAATTTTCTGGGATTAAAAGTAGCCTATCGGCCGGTTTCTGAATTGAGAATTTCATGTTGAGTCTGTCTCAAAGACTAATAAAGCAAATTTTTCTTTCTGAATTGATATTGGGCCGGTTTCTGAATTAAGCATTCAAGCAAAAACAGCAAGTTCCAAATCTCAAACCTTATCAATTCATAAACAAAAATTTTCTTAATTAGTCCTTAAGTAGTCTTAGAGACAGACTCAACATGATATTCTCAATTCAGAAACCGCGGCCGTATGTGCTATTCCAGATACTCTTCATTTTCCAGATTAACTTCATGTTAATCTTATTTTCGAATATATTTTTTCAACTTTAGCCTTTAATGCGGAACCATGGTCACCCCATCAATTTTTTTTTTAATTTTACTAACCTATGTCACCCGGAATAAGCTAGGGATTCTAACGATACCTTATTTATCAAAATCGGTTCAGACGTATAGAAGTTATGGTGGAATATACAAACTCACATACATACATGAACCCTGAAAGCAATATACTCGTTTTTTCAGGCAGTCGTATAAAAACAAACACTGTGAGCTAACATTGACCGAATCACAAATGCAAATCTCATTTGGCATTCACAAGGAGCGTCGTAACGTATTTTTTTATTTGGCCTTATTATAAGCCTTGTTATGTCGCACAGGCTAAATTATGTTTAGCCTTTCGGATATCACCGAGATTTAAAACACATTACTAATAACATTACATTACATTACATTAGTAATTAATGTTACGCTGTGCTCGTATCTGTTAATTAAACAAATAATACATCAACTGGATATATTTCAAACAACTTTGAAGCTTAGCACATTAAGTATACTTACCTAAATGCGTCGTGAAAACGAAAGACGCTTTCAAAGTTCGCTTTGAACTTGAAGTTGCTGTACATTTCTTACAATGAAGAAACGTACATATTATGTACTTACTTGTGTATTAAAATATGGAGACTGCTTCAAATACTTTTAGAGAATTTTATGACGAAAATAATTATTACAAAAATTTTAGACCTATCTATAAGAACTAAGTAAGGTCTAAAATTTTTGTAATAAAGTGGTTAAATGGTTGGTTGGTAATTTTTAATTCTGGCAGTTTTTTGCCTAGATCTAATAGTTTTCTGGAAATTACAAAAGGTTTTCAAAAGTAAACAAGTCGGTAAGTAGGTACAGAAAAACATAAAGCAGGGTATCTTACTTTACTCTATGCACAAACCTTTAACCTCCTTTAACATTTCTCAATAGCAATCAATACTTACTGTGTTTACATAGAAACATTTTTTTTTATCAAAAAGCTCGATTACATCTTCAAATTACTTCTAGGTTTATAATTTCCATCAGTAGATTACATCTTACACTTTGATTAATAACATGTGTCAGCTTTGCGTTTAAAAATGAATTGATATTTTGGAAAAGATAAAAGATTGTGTATTTGTTTAGTGATGAATGTTTAACTAGGCTTATATTTGACTCATTCGATGTATTTCACTCGGTTCGTTCTTTGGCGGGGATATGCCATATTGAAATAATTTGCATAAATACGAGTATTTTGACGTTTGAAAGTTAGTCTCCTACCGGCAGACTCAGCGATTATTGAATACTTTTGTGTTTAGATCGCAATTTGATTTAGATCTTAGCAGTAGCAACTGCAGTCTGATCAAATGATTAATTTATTGTTGTTGTGATGCTTTGACCAAGTTTTATTCTTTTGTTTACATTAAATCTCTCGTGAAACCACTACACGTTGTGACCATTCGCTCGTGCACGTTTTGAAGAGAGTACAAACATATATTAAAAGTAATTTTAATAATTTGCCCACTTCTGGAATTATGCTTACACATGTTAGATTAATTATGGTCGTAAGGATAGTATTTGTTTAAGCACATCACGCAATATAGCCTTTACGGCTAGCTGTAAGTACCTACGGACTACGAATATGGTATGCCGATGTGCACAGAAAATCAAATAAATAATATAAATGCGAAAGTTTCGATGGATGTACTAACATGTGTTTATTTCTACATTTTCTTGTTGCTCGTTTTTGGGGTCAGAAGAAAACACGTTGGGCTACGGATAAATGTGTTTTGCCGCGGATCACTAAAGAGGTCGATTTGAACACCATTTGTCCGATTACTTATATTTTTATTTTTTCACAACGTCCAGGTTTTTCTTATCATGGCTTTTAGACTTGACTTTGTAGACAAAAAGTTATACAATGGTTAATTATATTGTGTTATGCCAATCCTTGCTCATTTACTGTATAGGTACTGGAGTACCTACAGTAAATGGACGAGGTTGGGGTGACGCAGCAGCTTTACATATGATAGAACTGCAAAGAGCTGTTATTAAAGTGATGCTGCGTACAGTTCGTAGGTATCCAACAACCTAAGGATTCTCAACTGACCATACTCCAACTATTCATACTAGGTACTTACGCTAGATAATAAGCCCAATGATAATATTAACAATGTTTGGAAGGCCCAAACATTGTTAACATAGACCGTGACTGAGTCATTCAATAGAATGACTCAGTCACGGTCTGTGTTGTATTGTATTCCACTAATAAAGCTTTCAAATTTTTTTTTAAAAACTATTGGCAGTTGCCAATGCAAAACAAGCCGTGTGGTGTCGTTCGACACCCAGTTAGAACTTTCGCTCGAGTTTTCGCTAATATACCAAATAACCTCAGTACGTGTTACCATTGAAAGTGGTTATCAGATGCAAATCGCCTGAAACGTCTTTTTGGCCATAGCTCCGAGGATTTTGGGAGGCTCGAGATGGGAATAGTACCAAGAGTTGAGGAATTTGTCGAGACACGTGTGAGCATTTGAATTTTGAAAATCAGCTGGTAACTTTTTTTGCAATTTTGAAAATTTTTAAAAAGTCGGGTTTTTTGGGGTGTTTGTTTAATAAATTGTAAATATTCCGGAAAAAACCGACTTAAGAAAAAATGAAAAAACCGGCCAAGTGCGAGTCGGACTCGCGCACCGAGGGTTCCGTACAACCCTGTAGTAAGTTTTAAATTAAATGTTTTTTTTAAATATTTGAGTTGATTGAATGAAAGGTAAATTGCGGTTTACGATTTATGACGTATTAAAAAAAAACTACTTACTAGATCTCGTTCAAACCAATTTTCGGTGGAAGTTTGCATGGTAATGTACAACATATATTTTTTTTAGTTTTATCATTCTCTTATTTTAGAAGTTACGGGGGGGGGACACACATTTTACCACTTTGGAAGTGTCTCTCGCGCAAACTATTATGTTTAGGGAAAAATGATATTGCAAACCTCAATATCATTTTTGAAGACCTATCCATAGATACCCCACCTATGGGTTAGATGAAAAAAAAATTTTTGAGTTTCAGTTCTAAGTATGGGGAACCCCCAAAATTTATTGTTTTTTTTCTATTTTTGTAAGAAAATCTTAATGCGGTTTACAGAATACATCTACTTACCAAGTTTCAACAGTATAGCTCTTATAGTTTCGGAAAAAAGTGGCTGTGACATACGGACGGACAGACAGACAGACAGACAGACAGACAGACAGACAGACAGACAGACAGACAGACATGACGAATCTATAAGGGTTCCGTTTTTGCCAAATTTGGCTACGGAACCCTAAAAACTGTCCTAGGGTATTAGTTTAGATACAAAGTTTGGAATGGTAGAAAAACTGGTATTTCTGTGGTGGATAAAAAGTGATGTAGCTTCTATGATTATCGACCGATCGTCATGGTAATGATGTTAAAAGATGAGGATGCAGGCGAGAGGTGCATTCGAGGTAGAATTTTGAAAATCGGTTAGTAAGTTTTTGAAAAATTTTGAAGAAGAGTGTTTAATTTTTTTAAGAATCAACAAAAGCTTGAGTGATTATTGACCGATCGCGTATTTCCGTTTGCGTATGCAATAGAAGGCAGCATTGCCTCGAGCCCCGCATGGGTTTGATGTGCTAACTCTTTTATATAAGGAACTCGTCCTCGCCTCTCACGGGTTTGCAACCGAAATTTTCTTCCAAACGCGTGTTCCGACAACGCCGTGCAGCACCGAAGTTTTGGAGCGTTGGTGACGGTATTTAATGGTGAATTTCATGCTATAAAAGGGTCATAATATTATTTAAAAATGTAGATCTCTCCCAAAACCGAATCAGCAAAACCCGACTCCACGTAGTCTTGTCTGCCCTACCCCTACAGTCTATTTTTTAATCCCAGAGACTAAAATGACAGCTACAAATGTCAAACGTAAAAATAATGATACCAGCTCTATAATAATAGTGTTGTCTTCATGGTTCTGGTTCAGATAAAAATCGATAATAATTCGCGGGCATCAGCTAGTATTTTATAAAGATTCGCAATTTATATTTATATTTGACGAAATACGTAGGTAACGTTTAGTTTTCAATATACAGGTTTTTAAATATAATGTCAAATGCATAAAATGGTGAATTTATTACAATTTTTTAATAATATGAAAAACATGAAATGAGAATCAGCTCATACATTTAATTTGAATTGAAATAATATTTCCTACACATTTTGTTGTCTTATACACACCTGACATGAATACCTACCTACAAATATATTTTATCGGTAAATAAGTATCGACTGCACCACATCACTATTTAAGAGCCATAAAAAACAGGCAACACAGGAAACGTCATTTTTGTCTCCGGGATTAAAAAATAGACTTTAGAGTGTTTTTGTAAAGCGTGAAGCCAGAAGCTCGCGAAGGAGGTCCTGAATGAAGCGTGCCTACGAGGCCGAGTAGATTTGGGGCTTTGGAGCTCCGTAGCGAAACGAAGGTCGAGTAACTAGGTGAAGCTGAATGAAGGGACGACGAAACGAGTCTTCTGGCGTAGCCCATCCATTTTACATCTAGATTTTTATAAATTGTTATAACCTATAAAATTTGCCGTGCCGTATAAAAAACCCGTGCGGGTTTCGAGGAAGTACTTCCTTCAATTGAACACGCAAACGTAATTATACGCTGACCGATCGTCATGGTAATGGTGTTAAAAGATGCCTTGTAAGTAATATAATTTTTTCTTATTATTCAATCATAAAAATATCATATATTTTTTTCGTAAATTTTTGTATTCATTTTCAATGCTCCGATTCTTGCGGGGACTGCGAAATCTGTGTTTTTTTTTACATAACAGATATTATTAATTAATCAAAACTTTAGGTCGAAGATTTTAGGGCGGTTTCACATTAGCGTTTTTTCGGCGCGTCTCATTTATAGAAGCGCGTTTGATAGGCGCTTCCTTTGCCCCACGCGCAACTCTTTTAAGCGTTCACACGCTTTAAATAATCTCCTATACTACTAACTATTGGTGAGACTGAGCATAATAGTGAAAACTATGTTAGGTAAGGTTGGTTAACTATTTCTGAGCTAGAAATTCTGAGACAACTCCCAGAGGGACAAATGCAGGTAGCCTGCAAATTTAGATTTAAATTGCATTATTAAATAAAATAGAGCGCATTTACATCAAATGTACCTACCTACCTAAATGAATGAAATTAAAATGGTTCGACAAACAAGATAAAGTTCTAACGATGATTTTAATTGATTTGATTAGGTATCATCTTATTGAGCCTGAAATATTTGAAGAGAAATTATGTGTTTCATAGTAGGTAGGGATTTACCTGAGTTAAGTTACTTTACCTGCATTGAAAATGCGAGTTTCAATGTATGTTGAACCACCTGAATCTAGTCAATTTCAGACGAATACGTCATGCAGCGCATGACGTAGCGGCCCTCCTTTCAATCCTGTCAGAGTATCTTTTGTTTATTTCAAAACCTTTTTTATCCGTCATTTTACCCATGAACTATAAACTGACAGATATCATATTTGTAAACTACAACCAAGCAACTAAAACAAGAAATACCATTTTTTTTAAACTCTCATATTATTATGAAAAATAGTGTGTGCGCCACGGGATAAAACACGATTTCAGATTTCGGGTGATGCCAGCCCTCGTTTCGCTCAGGCAGGCTTCACCCTCGTCTGAAATCGTCTTGTTTCACCCCTAAGCACCCAATATAGGGGAAAGTGGGGTAAAATCGGGACGCTAAGGGAAAAGATCAATAAAAAGTACATTTTAATTATTACAAATCAGATTTATTAAAATTCGTTTAGTAAGACTAATCCTCTTTTAAGTATAAACAATGAGATCACTTGTTTAACAAATATGAATATTAAAAAAATATATACTTCTAAACCTTTCCATTTTACGCTTTTGCCCCATGCCTGTTCTAAAACCGGGTACCCTCTTATTTTATACCCGACTTTGCCCTTAACATCTGAAGCACTTGAATTGGTCCAGCTCCTCGGGTTCCCAGCCTGTACAGCCTTCATGAGCCCATTTTTTGCATGTCAGGCATTGCACCCAATCGTCACTGGTTCTGGTGTTGCCATATATTTCTGTGCAATAAATGCAAATATCATCTGCAATCTTCTTTTTTTTTGAGATTTTGGGATTCGCTAAGCCATTTCATAGCTTCCGGCTGTCAAAGTGTAAACAGTGCCCAATTATAGCTCCAAACATTTAAATTAACAAAAGCGGTAAAAAGCAACTTAGTGGCTGTGTTTTGATACGATCGTGGAATCCAGCAAGAAATCTTGGGAAAAAAGTATAATTCTTCACTAAAAACAACTGTGATTTCAACAAACCGATTTCAATGCTAAAGTTTTCAAATTGAGAAATGTCACTAACCGACACTGCGAGTTAATATTTGCATCGTGATCAACATTTACAAAGACGACAAAGTGCAATCCAGGTATCAAATTAAAGGAAAATATAGTTTGATTCACATTAAAAATAATTGCGAACATACAAAACACAGGTGAAATTATAGCAAACTGTCAATTATTTAAGTTAATGTTTACATTGAGATTGACATTCAAGACGACAACTTAGCAGTATAAAATCCGACCACAGACAGTTCTGTTCTGTTAATCCAATCGTCCCTTTCGGGACAGGCAAAGATCGGAGAACATACAGCCGACCACAGACAACTGTGAACAAGGTGGTTCGGACTCGGGCCTTTTGAAATATACGTTTAATAATTCATGTATGACTTGTATTCAAAAAATTAATTCTTCATCATGGAATCTGAATTACAGCAACTATTTATTAAATTGAAAATAGAAATGGATAATCAAACAAAACAAATTACAACAAATTTAACTGAAAAAATCGACGAAAAACTGCAACCAATTCTGGAAGAAAATAAAAAGTTAAAAATTGAAATAAATAATTTAGAGAAAAAAGTAGCTTGGTTAGAGAAGGACAGGAGGAAAAACAACATCATAATTTTTGGTATAGAAGAATCAGAGAAGTCGAATAGTGAATTAATATCGAAAGTTACGAATGAAATAAATAAATTACAAGTAAAACTAAGCAATAACGATATTAGCTCTGCATACCGCATTGGGAAAAAAATCGCTAGTAGCGAAAAATCAAGGCCGATTGTGGCTACATTAGTTACCACTTGGAAGAGAAACGAAATTCTGAATAATAAAAAAAGATCGAAGGATATTTATGTATCAGAAGATTTCCCGAAAGACGTGGTAGAAAAAAGACGCTCATTGCAGACACAAATGCACGAAGAAAGAATGAAAGGGAACTTCGCATACATAAAATATGACAAATTAATAATTAAAAATAAAAATCATAAGATATATGAGAAACGGTAGCGCGCTCCGTCTACGACTCCAAGCGCTTCGCCTTCTCAAGCTCCTTCTCGGGTCGAAAATATAACTGTCGAGAGCAATACGACACCAGTGTCGAAGTTTAGCAAAGTCAACGCCTTTGATATAATGAGAGCTCGATCTCATTCAGTTAGCCATGCAAGTAAGCAATAGCAACTAGCTCCAACTGACAACCGGAAAATTAAAAAAGATGCAGCAAATAGTAACAATGTTAAGAATAAGAACGGAAATCGTCCTCCAAGCCGATTGGTCATCGTGGAGGAAAAAGACCAATACCCTCTAAACTCAAACTTACCAAACTTACATCCAACCAATACCCACCCTAAGAAAAAATCCAAACCTATATACATATCGACTCTTAATGTACGATCTCTTAGCTCACCTGAAAGATTATTGGAACTCGAAAAAGCACTTGAGGATATCAAATGGGACATCGTAGGCATAAGCGAAATGCGGCGAATGGGAGAATGTATCGAAGAGTATGAAAACTTTATCCTGTACTATAAAGGGGAAACACCGGGGCTTTACGGAGTGGGTTTCCTCATAAAAAAATATTTAGCTAGGAAGATCGAAGAAATAGTAGGGATTTCAGAAAGAGTAGCTATACTCAATATCAAACTTCCAACATCACAAAATGAAGAGACTTGGTCGATAATACAGGCGTATGCACCAACCGAAGCTAATAAGAAGGAAGAACATTCAAAAATTGATGATTTTTTCGTAATTTTACAGTCGGCAGATAAATATATTGGAAAAAATATAATAGTCATGGGAGATTTTAATGGGAAAATAGGACTGTGCAAGCCTGGTGAAGAACATATAATTGGTAGTTCAAGTTATGGTGCTAGAAGTAGAAACGGTAGTAAATTAGTCAATTATGCCTTACAAAACAAACTCACAATTCTCAACAGTTTCTACAAAAGAAAACCGAATAAAAAGTGGACGTGGATTTCACCAAATGGAAATTATAGAAATGAAATTGATTTTATATTATCTAATAAACCTAGACGTTTTTCTAATACACATGTACTAAATCAATTTAATTTCAACACAGATCATAGAATGGTCAGAGCATCCCTAAAAACATTACCAGTTAAGAAATCAAGAAGAACTTATAAAACTAATAAACAAATACCCAGCCCAGAAAACAATGAAAATTTACTAAATGATTTGAGTTCAGCTCTATATAAACACAACAATACAAACCAAGGTACAGTCAAAGATAAATATTACACACTGATAAATACACTAATAAGAGAAGTAGCTAAATGTAAACCAAAAAACAAACCCCTCTCAGAAAAAAGCGAAAAATTAATAGAACAAAGGAGACAGCTGCTTTTGTCTAAAAAAGACAAAACTACCAGAAATAAAATTACTGAATTAAGTAAAAGAATTAGAGATCAAATACGTAAAGACATAACGCAGAAGAGAAACAAGACTATCCAAGAACACATTTCCAAAACTGGAGGGGTTAAGAAAGCTTACAAAAAACTGATGAACAAAAAGGACTGGATGATTAACTTAAAGGGAAAAAACAGCCTACTAACAAGAAACAGGGAACAAATAACAAAAATAGCAGCGGAGTTCTATCGCAACTTATACAAAAGATCTATGAGAGACCAAAATACAGCAGAAAATGGAAACATTACATTTGATGAAGAAGATCTACCAGAAATTCTGCTGAGCGAGACTATGTCAGCTATAAAATCACAAAAAAATGATAAATCACCTGGACCTGACCAAATATCGAATGAGATGCTCAAAGCTACCATGCCTGTCATAGCTCCAAGGCTAACAGAAATTTTTAACGAAATATTACAGACTGAAATTATTCCAGAAGACTGGACAAAATCAACTATAACTTTAATTTATAAAAAAGGGGATAAAAGTGACATCGGAAACTATAGACCAATAAGCATAATGAGTAACATATACAAAGTATTCTCAAAGATACTACTATCAAGAATCTCTAAAATCCTTGACGAAAATCAACCCAAAGAACAAGCTGGCTTTAGATCAAAGTTTTCGACCATAGATCACATATATACTGTCAAACAAATACTTGAGAAGTGTAAGGAATATAACTGTGTATATTACTTAGGTTTTATTGACTATAATAAAGCCTTCGACTCCCTAGAGCACGACGCGATATGGAGAGCATTAAGATTACAAGGTGTTCATGGTAAAATTATAAACATATTAAGAAATATATACTCCAAAACCTATGCTTGCGTAAAACTGGATAAAAAGAGTGAAGAGTTTCCGATTCAAAGAGGGGTCAGACAGGGAGACCCAATATCTCCTAAACTATTCTCAGCAGTTTTGGAAATGGTATTCAGGAATCTCGAATGGGATAATGAAGGGCTTAATATAAATGGGGAAAAGCTTAACCATTTACGTTTTGCGGACGATCTAGTATTGTTTGCAGAATGTCCTAAAAAGTTGGAAAATATGATACAACATCTTTCAGATGAAAGTGCTAAGGTAGGTCTCACAATGAATACTAGTAAAACAAAAATAATGACAAATTCGGAAGAAAAGGAAATTAAAGTGAATGGAACTGTTATAGAATACGTTAAAGAATATCTTTATTTGGGACACCTAATGGCAACAAGAGACTGTATGACAAGAGAAATTGACAGAAGAGTGACAAATACCTGGAAAAAATACTGGTCGCTCAGTGAAATAATGAAAAGTAAACATTTCTCCATAAAAGATAAAAGAAAAGTTTTTGATACGTGTATATTACCGTGTCTTACATACGCGTCACAAACATGGGCACTTACCGAAAAAAATCTAGCAACATTAAGAACGTGTCAAAACTCAATAGAGAGAAGTGTGGTTGGTGTGAAGCTGAGAGACAGGGTAAAACTTCAAAAGATCAAGGAGATAACAAAATTTAGAAAAGTAGATAAACTCATCAAAGAACAAAAATGGCGTTGGGCGGGCCATATGATCAGAGAGAACACTGAAAAATGGTCTAAAAAAGTAACAGAATGGTACCCCAGGGACAAAAAGAGGAATAGAGGGAGACAAATGAAAAGATGGGAAGATGATATTTCAGGGTTGGCGGGTAAAATGTGGACCAGACTGGCAAGGAACAGGGATATTTGGAAAAGTTTAGAGGAGGCCTATGTCGAAGGACACGCTGATCACATTCCTTTAGATTAAGTACCTAAATTAATGTTAGTAATAAATTAGAAAAATTGTAGAATCAGCAATAAAGGCTATTTTTATTTATTTATTTATTTTATTTTAAGCCATTTCTAAGTTTAGGAACATTTTTCTTATTTATTTTGTTGGCATTTTCTTCTAGTTCTAATTTACAAGGTGACGAAGTAATAATAGCTGTTTTACCTCGACGAGCATTTGTAGCTTTTGTATATATTTTTCTTGCGACATGAGGCTTAGGTAAAATATCAGCTGGCGAAAAAGCTAAAGACTGCGATTCCTGGGATGTGCTTGGTTGTGGGCTACCTGGTGGCTGCTGCGATGGCATTGATTGTGGATTTAATACTAAAGCTTCTGAAACCTGATGCTGGTGTTCTTGCACAGTGTTAGATTTAGCTAAGTTGGTGTTAACAATTGGAGTTTCAACTATAACTGGTTCAGAAGATTTCGTCACAGGGTCAGTACATCTGACATCAATATCTGTTGTAGCAGCAGATATAAAATCATGATCAGAGAAGATATTCGGAGTCAGTGGATAAATACCTGTTTTAGAAAAACCACTCATTGCATTTTGAAGAGTCGCCGCTTTCGCATATGAAATCCCAAAAAGCTGTGCAATTTGAAATTGAGTTACAACACGACCTGGATGATTACGCAGCCATGTCATAACTTCTTGGCTGTAATAGGTACTTAGTGGGCCCATGAAGCTAACGTCGAGGGGTTGCAGACGATGAGTGCAGTGTGGTGGAAAGCTAACTATGATGACTCCATTTGCTCGTGCTTTTTCTATCAATGCAAGATTTTTGGTATGCGTGGCATGCCCATCAAGCAATAGCAATACAGGATTATTCTTAGTGGGTTTGACGCTTTCAATGAAGTGACCAAGCCAATGAACAAAAATCTCGCTTTGAATCCATCCACTAGGATGACATATAGCAATAGTTCCAGGCGGTGCACCATCTAACAATTCAGCCTTCATACGGACTCTCGGAAAAATTAATAGCGGTGGAAAGTAGACACCAGCAGCAGACATGCATAAAACTGCGGTCATCAATTGGCCTCTTTCAGCTGAAGAGATAAGGCCTACTTGCTTTTTACCTTTTACAGCAATTACTTTTGATCTTTTTTTAGGGACGGTCGTGATGCCTGTCTCATCGACATTATAGATATTAGTTGGTCTAAAATTGTACTTCTCTTGCAATTCAGTTAGTAGGGAGAAAAAC
Organism: Erebia epiphron; assembly: GCA_963932025.1. NCBI lineage: Eukaryota > Metazoa > Arthropoda > Insecta > Lepidoptera > Nymphalidae > Erebia > Erebia epiphron. Next base: position 35,058,198 of record OZ009948.1, on the reverse strand, counting down.
TTAGAGACATTTACCCTGTTGAATCCCATCGCACGTGCAGCTGAAGTAGGCTCAGGAAGGCGTAACGACAGATCAGGATGACGACGTAGAAATCCGTAAAGCCAATCCATTCCAGCTAATCCGGTATCTTTGTTAAAATTATGATTTAAGCCATTTTTTTCAGCCATTTGAAATGCGAGTTGACGAACATCTCTATAGGTAAGTCCAAACAACTGAGCTTCAAGGTCTTTTATGTGCTGATAAATTAAATTTTTTTTGGTCAACTGTTCCTAGACCTTTTTTAGCAGCATTTTCTATACTGTTATTTTTTCTACATTTTCTTACTCTGTCTTCAAGTGTTGATTGTGGTACAGAATGATTTCGGGAAGCGATGCGATAGCCACATTTTCCCTCTATTACCTCTAAAATAGCTTTTTTCATACCCTCTTCACTAAAAGATTGTCGATTAGTCGTCCTTTTATAATTTCGTGGCATTTTGTTTAATAACTGTAACAATAAAACATACAAAATAACATTTAATAAAATACCTAATAATGGTACAAAACCGGGTACCACCCGGTATTACCCCGTACGGTTTTACCCCGAGCACACCATAGACAAAGAAAGTAATATAATAACCTAAAATCATGCCACAACAAGTATTTAACCAAAGTTCGTTTAACCTTAATATATACTTAATCTTTGCTACTAAAACAAAATTCACGTACCTGAACGCACTATACACTGCTTTGAAATTCATCCAAAATTAGATCAAACTATCTCAAAAACTTTTTTCTTGAATATTTACTACATGCACGCGCGCAGGTCAGCAAACTTCTGTTGACAAACTATTCAAGTTGGCTAAATGCATACCCCCATACCCGGTTTTGTACTAATCTCCCCTACTATTTCATAACTCATATTCGGAAAATAGGCATTCTTAATCCATTTACCATCCATTTAGTGGAAAGTACCTACTAGTACTACATTCCCTCCCCGCGGGAGGTAATGAATTCAAAAAAAGAACAGTCGTAACAGCCAATCGCGATTGACTAGGTAATAATTTTTAATTTACAACGGAGGAGTATGTATCAAATAGGTTGTACCTACTTATAATAATTATATGAAACCTAAACCAACTCTTTCTTATCAATCGTAATTTTTGATTAATAATTGATGTACTGGTAATGAAATTAACGTTTAAACTTTAATCCATACTTCTATACTAATATTATAAATGTGAACTTTGGATGTATTGATGGATGGATGTTTTGTTACTCAATCACGCCAAAACGACTGAACGGATATGGATGGGCACAGAGATAGATTATAGCCAACGACCTCAATTTACATAGACGGGCCCTGTCAAACAAAGAATGTGGGCGTATTTTTAGGTATTTTTAGCAACGCCATCAACGCCATCTAGTCTGAAAAGCGAGAACTTGCTTGCAACATCTTGAATGAAAGCTTGAAAACGTATGACTCGGTCATAGATAATATAGATCTTAGCCATAGAAGCCGTAAGGCCAGTTAGTGAAAAAAAATATCATACACTTTGCCGCGGAAATTAAATGATTGCGTAATGGATAAAAATATTGAATAGGAAGATTAAATAACGTTTTTTTGGAAATGTATAATCGTGAATTGAAACACTTACCTTAAAATAAAAATTATACAGTGCCAAACGAATTAAACTTTAGGTGTTAACTTAATAATAACAAATTATCTGCACCACGAGCGATCGTGACAGCGCTACGACGGGGACAAAGACAGGTGTGGAACGTGTTCAGCAAGTCGGACGCCCGGCGTTTTTCTATGAAAGGGCCCATCTAGTACCTACATATATATCGATGATTATAGCTAAATAGTAATATTATAAACTAGATGATGCCCTGCGACTTCCCCCCGCGTGGATTAAGTTTTTTGATTCCCGCAGGAACTCTTTAATGACTTTACCCGGGATATAACCTATCCTTGTACCAAATTTCATCAAAATCGGTTAAACACATGGGCCGTGAAAGCGTAGCAGAGAGACAGACACACTTTCGCGTTTATAATAGTAGTATGGATGCAAAAGTACGTTTTTTTTTTAAAATTAAAATACGATTTTGTTTTCTTAGAAATTTAATTTAAGTGTATTTAAAGTTTGTATGCTCTTTTCAGGCTCTCTATCATGAAAGCTGAGGGAAAGATAGTGGCATTTAAAAAAAAACGGGCCAAGTGCGAGTAAGACACGCGCACCGAGGGTTGCGTACATAGAATAATTAAACCTCTAGAATCAATGCCAGCGTGTAACCGAAAGGGATAGATAATAATAGGTAAAACGCTGCAATGCACCAAGCACAATAAGTGCTTTATGAACAAAACAAACTAAACCCGTGGCACGCGGAAAGGGATAGAAGAAATCATATTTTGTTCTCATTCTATCATGTGTAACAACTCAACACTGCATCTCTTTCATGTGGGAGTGAAAAGGAGATATGGCTTGGTCTGTATTACTTTCTCTGTCTACAGTTGCGTACATAGAATAATTAAACCGTTGCGTACCTTGGAAGGATTTTGGTAAATCGACCCATAAATAATCAAGACGCGCGATGCTGCAAATTTACAAAATTCAAAGAAGTTAGAAAAAAACTTTTTAATAGTATACTAGGGCTTACCGCTGATTTATAAAAAACCGTCCTAGCCAAAGCCCTAGTGAAGACTTCCTTTTATTTTTCTTGAAAAGTTTATTTTTATTAGGTACCTTTATTTCCGACCGCAAAACTAAGTTCCTTTTTAAAGGTTCAAGGCTGATTTCTCAAAAATTATCCAGGCTAGCGTTATATTTTTCATGTATAGTAAAAATAAACTTCTATCAACTCAAATTATTTCAGATTTTTTACTTTGCAATCTTTGGAGATAAGGAGGTAGTTTTTTATCATTTTTCACCATAAGTCAAACAATTAGACTTAAAAAGAAAAAAAATGTTTTAAAATGTGCAAATGAAGCCCTTTATACATCGATATATATGTAGGTACTAGATGGGCCCTTTTATAGAAAAACGTCGGGCGACCGACTTTGAGAGCGCGTTCTTAACTTGTCTTTGTCCCCATCGTAGCGCTGTCACGATCGCTCGTCGTGTAGATAATGTGTTATTCTTAGGTTAACATCTAAAGTCTTTTCAGTTTGGCACTGTACAATTTTTATTAATATTTTTATCTATTACGCAATCATTTAATTTCCGCGGCAAACTGTATGATATTTATTTTTACTAACTGGCCTCACGGCTTCTATGGCTATGGCCTATATTATCTATGACCTAGTCATACGTTTTCAAGCTTTCATTCTTCAAGATGTTGCAACCAAGTTCCTGCTTTTCAGACTAGATGGCGTTGATGGCGTAGCTAAAAATATGCCCACATTCTTTAATTGACAGGGGCTGTCTATGTAAATCAAAGACAATATATAAGCCAAAATAGACTGTTCACTTCATACATTCAATTAAAGCTCGCTAAATGCGCATTAAAGTCGCCGGTACCTTATAGTTCTTCGTACAATCTGAGATGGCGTAACTGTGCAAGCTGTTTGTTAAAATTAGTTGAATGTAAATTTGCTATTTGCTTATGTGATTTTATCAAATTTTTGTATTTTGATAATTTTATATAAATAATTAATGCAAATTGAACCAAGAAAATACGATATTTCACCGAATTTACTATAATCATATAAAGAGCGAGCCTGGTAGCGCCATCTATCGATAGTATTAAACTAGAAAAAAAATTATAAGGGAGTTAGCAATCTATACTTGGTATTATAATTAATCTATGATGTAAATTGAGGTCGTTGCTTTCATATTATGTAATACGAGTTACGAAATATCGAATAAAAGGGCACTTCGCTTCACTATTGCAAAATATCTGCGTCTATAAAGTATTGCATATTTTTGTCGATGGTTGAGGACGGTTGCCTGTCAATAATTATGAAACTTCATAGGCGTGCATAAGTCAAAAGAATAATTTAATATAAAAAATTCTTTTTAAACAACCGACTTCAAACTCCCGCGCCAACTTTACAACAACAAGCACACGCTATACAAAGTACTTATTTTATTGTTGATATTTCAAAAACCGCTCGACCGATTTCGATAAAATTTATATGGGACCACTTGGGAAGTATGCCCTTTCAAATAAAAAAGAATCATCCAAATCGGTCCACCCAGTCAAAAGTTCTGAGGTAACAAACATAAAAAAAATAAAAAAATACAGTCGAATTGAGAACCTCCTCCTTTTTTTGAAGTCGGTTGAAAATAAATGATGGACAGATATAGTCTGGCCACACTAACTCTGCCACGGAATAAAAGGGCAACATTGAAAAAAAAGAAAAAACATTCGTTTAATCTGTTTTCTTACATTTGTCACTGATTTCAGATTTGTCAATTCAGCTATCAGGTTGTATAAGTTCCCTATAATATTTCGAAAATAAAAGTGAAATAGTGAAATAATGGTAAAACCTAATCAAAATAATATGCGCGGATTATTATATAACATGATTCATAAATGCCAAGACGTAAAGGAAGCACACGATGCTGTTTTATCCAAAAACAACAATGTTTACAAGAAATCGAAGAGTTGACAAGTAAGCTGACCAAACGGTTTTGATATTTTGCCTTTCGATCTTTGCATAAAATACTTAGATTATAATTTATATAAAACGTTTAGTCGCTTTATATTCGCCTGTTCATATCGTATAATTATGATGCATATGAAAAAAAAAAATTTTTTCATTTATTTCCAGGTGAACGAATCTTAAGAGTTATTAAAAATGAGGGCCAATTTAATAAGGGAATCTGGTGAACTCCCTGCAAAAAGCGTTCAACACGGTAAATGGAAGTCAATAATTGGCTTTTTTCAGACCAGCTCTTGTCTTCAGATACTGTAGTTAATTATCACCATCACGCCTCATACTTTACTGAGGTTCAAAAGTGAACAGTGTTGGTACCTATTTTGATAAAACGGTTTTAACTATTGACTATGTGTTTCATTCATTTATGCTGTCCTTAACTACATAGTTCAGAAGATCTCATAAATATAATGTAATATTTTTTTCGTAATCTTTAGCGTCAGTAGATTCACACTAATGTTAACTGTCTGTCACCTTTTTTTGATTCATTCCCTGAACAAAAATATACGGTTTTGCCTGAGTTTAAAGCCGAAATCCACGCAGACGAAGTCACCTCGAATATAATATATAGAATTTATATACTTAAATATAATGTATACGGGGATCATGTATGCTCTACCTTAATATTACGCTGTCAAAACTGTGCCCTATATTTACATTTACTCTTTAAAATGTACTAAAACGACCAATGACCACACTCCCAAGAAAACAGATTAAAAACAAAAAACATAAGTATCAAATGCGTTTTTTCGCTTTACAGTCTGTGTTATCATCAATCGATTTTCAAATTCTACCATTCTACCAGTGCTGCAGACTTAGTGTAGCTAGACCATAGAGCGCGTACCAGTATAAGTGTTCTGTGGCGCGTACTCCATCTACTAAAATAATATATTATGTACCCTTTGATTAGGTATATAGAGAAGGATGTGCCCTAACATATTTAAATTGAAGCTTGCTTTATCCTTAAAATGGCGCATGGGCGGAGCTTAATGCGGGCATTAGGGCTGAAATTATCAATATCTTTGATTATGTCGATTCAAAATTCAAAATTCAAATTATTTTTATTCAAATAGACTTTTACTAGTACTTTTGAATCGTCGAGTGAATCTACCACTGGTTCGGAATGCCATTCCTACCGAGAAGAACCAGCAAGATACTTATATACTCGATATAAAATTATCAAAATATAATTAATAAAATAATTATACATAATTTTTGAAATACATTAGTATTCGTATTTTATAATGAACAAGCTGATGCCCGCGACCCCGTCCGCGTGAATTGAGGTTTTTTGTATGAAAAAATTTTTAATGAAAAAAAAATTTTTTACTCATCGTTTCGTATAGAAGACAAAAATTCATTCGGAGGGAAAATACGGAGAGAGCTGATGATTGAGGATTTCGAAGACAGATGAAGAGCACAGCCAGGGTATTCAAGATAGGTGGGGTGTGCTCGACCAAATGCCACTCGAAACTTCATCCAATTGACAGTGTGCTGAAAAAAAATTCAAAATGGCGGATTTAAGATGGCCGCCATACAAATTTCGTCGGTGTCTATCTCGGAGAGTATAAAAGATGGAAGAGTGGTTTCTTGGCAAAAGATGATCAGGACATGAAGGTCTACTTGATGAACAGGAAAAAATTCAAGATGGCGGAATTTATTTTTCCATAGAAAATGTAGTATTGAAGAGGCTTACAAGTGTAGAACTATGCAAGACTTTGATGCGGATTTTTCCAAGATTTGTTCTGTATGGAAGAATTGTTGGTTTGCTGTTAGGAAAGCCAACATGGCGAAGTTCAATGGCACCCAAAGGTACCCGATCGTCAGTGGTATGATATTGATATTAATCAACTAAGGAAGGTTTCTTTATGTTTTTACTTCAACGGTCTCTTACACTGTATGCATGTCTGGAAAGTTTATTTACATTAAAAGGCCCTTTTAGATATTTAAGAGGTCTCTGTTTTATGTTTTCTTATGAGAATTTTTTTTATGTCTGTCGGACGCGTGGCACTCTGGCGCTTCCACTGTGCTCGCTAGCATAGCAGTGTGTTGTTTACTTCAGAACACGTAGGCAGTTAACACTAGGATAGAAGGAGAGCAAGTAAGTAGACAGTGTTACTCACTTATGAAATGAAATTCCTAGGCGTTTTACAATACTATTATTACGACACCCCACAACTGAGCACTTCACCATTGTTGATTACACAAAACTGCACAAAACTAAGCAAAAACACATAAAAATATTCACAAAACTGGTAATTAGCCACAACCAAAACACCGGAAGCAATACAGACGCCATATAAAGGTACAAAAAAATTGGCTTCAATAGCAAAATTTGATGACGTCATATGACAATTGCCTGACACGTTCACGCAATAACATAATACACCTGTCTCATTCTAAAAACGTAGCTTTCAATAAGTAAGAATAGTCAAAACATAGTAGTACATGTTTTATTAACAAAATGCATCGTATAACTATAATTGAGTAAAATGTAACACATCCTTCTCTATATACCTAATCAAAGTATGTACCTTCCTGCTCTACCTCTATTCTACAGTCTATGATATTGACAGTGACATTGTAGTGGCATAAATGAGGTCTGCGACTGCTGTGCAGTGTTGCCAAGTTAGGCGATTTTCCGCCTTTTAGGATATCTCATATGTTCAATATTAAAGTCCAATCCCTTTTAAATAATCAAATGTTTACTGAGACTACATTGTTAGGCATTCTGAAATATACTAACTATTTAATGTTGAATGTTGTACTTTGAAATGGTGATAATGATGAATAAAAATACAGATTTTGGTGCTGAAATTTTGCTTTCGATTTTATTTTCCTAAAATTACAAACAAGGTTGATTTAGGTAAATATACGTAAAAAATAGCCATTTTAAGCTCCATGTTTTTGAATTGGGTGAGTTTAGACTACCTTAAAGAATTGGGCCGGTCTACACTTGGCAACACTGCGGCTATGTGACAGTTTGTCTTTGTCTCTGGTGACAGTGACAGCTGGGCCCCCAAGAAGTCGTGGAGAACGTTGATACGGCATTGCTAAAAATGCTAATAAGATTTTATTGATGGAAATTGAAATTTGGTTATGTTTGCGGGGTATTGAAATAAACCAAAAAATTCTTGTGTAAAAAGATGTACTAAGAATTGTATGTAACAACTCGAACTATACGTTGTGATTGTGTAATAATAGCAAACGATGTCTCTTATTTTAACGATATCCCTATTAAGCTTTTGCTTACTAGAAAGTGCTACCGGCTTGGGGGAAATTATATACGCAATAAACGCAGGTGGACCAGCTCATACCGATATATATGGTATACATTATGAGAAGGATCCCTTGCACGGGCGAGTAGGGACAGCTTCGGACTACGGGAAGCAGCTCGTAATGATTGGAAGAGTCAATTCCAAGGATGAAATACTATACCAAACTGAACGTTACCACCACAGTACCTTCGGCTATGACATTCCAGCAAACAAAGATGGTGACTATGTATTAGTACTAAAGTTTAGTGAGGTGTACTTCAATGCGCCCAATATGAAAGTGTTTGACGTGGTTCTTAATGGAGACCATACCATTGTAGCCGATTTAGACATTTTTGACAAAGTAGGCCGTGGGGTAGCTCATGATGAGTATGTACCATATTCTATCAAGAATGGTAAACTTTATTATAACGATGAAGAATCGGATATAAGAGGGGGCAAAATTAAAGTTGAATTCATCAAAGGGTATAGAGATAATCCAAAGATTAATGCCTTGTATGTTGTAAGGGGAACTATTGATGAAGTTCCTAAGCTACCACCAATAGTGTGGCCTGAAGCAGACACTGAAGAGCCTAGAGAAGAAGTGGAGGAGAAAAGCACACAGCCTCGACGTGCCAGTGGACCTAAACAACCGGATCCATATTCTATGGACGATAGCTCAGTATTAATCCCAGTCTTCATCACCATTGGTGCTTTCATACCACTATTGTTTTGCCTTTGCAAATTATAAATATTTTCAACTTTGGAAAAATGCTAACAGTCAATAATCAATTAAGACTATCACATTGACTTACTTTATAAGCAAAATGTGGACTTATGATGCTTTCTTCCATGTTTTAGATCAACATTTTTATTTATGGATTAAGTAATTATTTGTATAGTACTTACTGAATACCAACAACCTGAACCAACCCGCATTGGAGCAGTGTGGTGGGTCTAATTCCCTCTTTCTTATGAAAGTGGAGGCCTGTGGTGATGGTGGTGGAATACCAACAGTGACAAATTAGGTCAAAATTGCATCTTGATTTTGATTGTTAACATTTCCACCAATAATATTTTAATGTTATTGACTGATCTAGATAATAATTTATGTCTCTCATGCTGTATAGTCCGTCAAACTTATCTGGCCAGGTGGCTAAAATTAGAATTTAGAACTAATGTTTATGCCTATTTAGTTTCTGTTTTATTTAATTTTTAATAGATACTACCGATGCTGTCTCTGGGTCAAATAAATTTGTGGGACGACTATAATTATGTCTGCTGTATGTTTCCAATGTTTGTACATCAAAGCTTTGTATTTTTAAATTTTATATTTGTCTGATTATTCACTAAATTATATAGGTTGTTTCCTAAATTATCTAAGCTCAAGCCTAATAGTACAAATTGTTAAAAATTACTAGCGCCCGTCCCATATAAGATATACTTCTAACTAGCTTGGGGTAAGGGCATGCCAAAGATCCCTTAAATTCATGATAAGAATAAGATAAAAACAAAGAATTCCTGTTTTAAATCATTACAATAATTTCTACATTTGATTAAATTGTATTGAATTCCCTGAACTATGCCTATGGTTAATTTATAAATTGCTACTAAAGTTTTTTTTCTGATATGTTCAGATTTCCTGAATGTGATATTTTTACAATATTGTTTGGCAAATAATTATGTTAGAAACAAAATTATAACCTACATTAGGAATACAAAAGAAAATGCACAAAAATAATGTTAGTGATGGTTAACAATTAATGTTGGATTTTACAACATTTCTTACACACTACAAACTATCTTGCTACTAAGTACACTTATAACGAAACAGATTTGAAAGTAAAACATTACTGAAAATCGATTCAATTCATATCACCAAATCAAAATATCAAGGGAACAAGTTGAAAAGAGAAAAGAGCTCAACATAATATAATTTATAAGGCATCTTCCTCATGTCTCTACCCTTACAATATTTATAAGCACTATTCATTGCAGATGCACATGTAAATAAATTATTTGAAACATAACCAAGTTTTACTTTCACTAAAATGCTAGATTAATTTCTGTTTAATAAATAGGACAAATAACCGCATCAACTTCTTTCACGCGAAATAACTTTTTTTTATCATTACAATAATAATTATACAAAGTGCTCTACCTGCTTAAGAAAGTCCCATCAAAAAGGGGTAAGTTCTTAATCATTTTTGCGTTAAAATAATGTATGAAATACTTTTGTAAATTGTAGATATTTAGTACTTTATGTACCTTTAGTAGAAAATTTTAACTGACGATGAGTGTATTTGAGCGTCGAAACACTTTGGCGTAAGAGAATATTATAACCACCACGTTTTAGTCAAAGTTATAATGAACCTTAACTTACTTGAAATAGAGAGCGAGTTCATCCAACATCCATCTATTCGACACTCCAAGCGGTTACGTTGTTAAATTAAGATCGGTGGTACTGAATTTGCAACTTTCAATCAAGTGTATTTGGGTCGAATTTAGCTCCTCGAGCGTTGAAACAACTTTGAAAACACTGTGTCCAAAGTGTTTCAACGCTCGAATACGATCAATGTCTCGGTGTGTTTTAAAATCATGACGTGGTAAAGGTACTGCCAGTATTCAATCAGATATTGGCTTGTTCCTGTGACTATATTTTACACCAGCCATCGGACGGGGACTTAAATGCTAGGAAGGCAAATAGGGGAAGGGTAGTAAATAGGGGACGGCTCCAAGCGGCCAGAATTTGCAGTAAGTATAAAATTCAGTCATTCTCGAGTTTTGGGCGTCACCCAGTGTATCATACAGATGCCTTAATCCGGTAGGTGCCTGTGTTTGACACTCCTGCCACGAATAAGGTGAAAGCCCACGTTGTTCGCTTTCATCCGCTATGCCGACTCCTGCGAAATCACCTTGCCGTAATCGGGCATCCACCCTTCGCTTGTTCAATTATGCAGATATTGGGGCCAATTTTGTTTAGCACAATCTCTAAACTTTGCTGTCATAATACATTGCTTTGGCGTACTACATAATACACCCTACGGAAAACACTCCATAGGAAATGGGCAGCACTAGGACTAGGTTCAAAGCTGTCATTTTAGTTTAGTTTAGTGATTGTGATAAACAGAATTGGCCCCATTAATCTACCAGCACCTCCGCGTTACTTTTTAGCCCGAAAAATCAGTTCGCACGGGATTTTATAATACCACATCCACGTAGACGAAGTCACGAGTATCAGCTAGCTATGTAATAGGAAGGCCCGCGCCCGTATAAATAAACCGATATCAGCTAAAAACAGGTTCTTAGGTATCGGTCAATCAAGTAGGTACTTGAGAACGTGTTCTTATCTGATGTCGGTTTATAAGAGTAAAATAACTTAGTAAGTGTAAATGAAAGATAAACAAAAACTCAGTTTTTTATCTAGTTACTTAAGTACTAAATTCATATATTCTTTAATGCAGTCATAACATTAACATCACTAATTTGTAGATCCCCACGAACTACTTATTTTTTAAGTCGCTAATTTAGGTTTTCATTAAGTACTCTTGTTGTCCCTTCTTAATTTCAATTTTTGAGATAATCTGACCAATCTTAATAACCTGTAAAATAAGTAGGTAAAAACAATATTAGTGGACTTAATAACAGCTACCTACGTAATTACCATTATATAAGGTCTTATTACATATTACGTAGTATTTGCTAGTTACGTTGTATAGGTAAGTAGGTATGTTGTAAGTAAGAATTACTGGGAGCCGCTGGAAACAAGCGGCACAAGACCGTGCTCTGTGGCGATCCATGCAGGAGACCTTCGTCCAGCTGTGGGACGTCTATAGGTTGAGACGACGACGAAGTAAGAATAATTACTAACTCATCTTTTTAGAAAAGAATTAAATACATTTTGCGATTTTAAATACCGTACCAAGGCAAGCCGTAGGTACATATCTACTTAATGCCGATTTTATTTGATGTCGAGCAGGGAGCAGGACACAATACTCTTTTGCTGTTCCAGTTCGTACGACAACAACTCACATGGTCTGCTCGCTGCTAGCGCTTTGCCTCGCATAAAAGGTGCAACACATTCGATAGTATCGACGAGGTTTGTGGCACGTTCTCAAGAGCTATCGAGTCGATACCTCTTGAGCACGTGCAACAAACATCCACTTCCCGCCACCTTTTTAAGATTGCCGGTCCAACACGCTGGAAAATATCCCATCTTTGGCTGAAATCTTCCCACTGTGTCTACCGGTAGGTGCGGTCTCCACGCCAGAAAACATCTGCCTCAACGACCAGCAGTTCTAAGACAACTTATCACTGCCACTTTAGCTTGCTTATCCTCTGGTCTTCGTCGATCACTGTGTTTGCCTTATTTAATAAGTACCTAATTGATTTATTTTACTCACGCATTTTCAGTAGTGTTCATCTTGATCTGACATTGCCCTTTTTGATTCAAAACATAACCTTTTCTGCAGGGTTTACGAGTGGACCCTCTGATGGGTGCAACAGTTACGTCTTTAATCGTTCCAATGTTATGTTCAGATGTGTTGTCAGGGTAATTTCTTACAGTCGTGGTCCTGTCGCCGTTGTCTGAAGCGATTGTAGAGGCAGTAAATAAAGTTGTTAATTCATTACTTAGGGGTGTGATCGTGTGTTCTTGTTGCACCGTTGTAACAGTTGTTGAATTATCTCTCGTAATTATTCGCTCGGTCGTTGTTGTTGCATTAACAACGGTATGTGGTTTCGGAGTCGTGCGATTTTGAGGTTTTATTGTTAATTCTGAATAATCGTAAGCGTAGTCATAGTCCTGAAAACAAGCAGTTATTATTAAAAAACTGTAACCCGACTAAATAAAAAACCGGAAGAATTTCAGAGACCTCCATTGTTTATCGATTGACAGTTTACACCACACCACATTCATCAAAATCGGCTCAGTAGTTTAGGCGTTACGGTGGAACACACATAAATACAAACATGCATACAACATCCACACCTAATTTGGTACCTACATATACCTACAAACGTTCGTAGATACCTATACATAAATAGGTAGGTACATAAATAGATTGCTAAAATCATAACCCTTCCCTTTGGCTTTGTCGTAGTCGGGTAATAAAAAAGAAGAATATTAACTTTTTAGATATAGAACAGAACTCAGAAGGTAGGAAATAGGGAAGAATATGAGCGATCTTCAATCGGTTCTATTCTAAATAGTGGATAACTAGTTAAGTCAATAAATTACTTTGTTGAACTTAGATACTTACAAATAACAAACATAAAGTTAAAGAAAACCATAAGTATAGGTAGGTACCTACTGACCTACAGATACCGGAGTAATTGCATCATTACGACTTAGTAGGTACATACATATAATATAAGTACCTACAGTTTTGACGACCTCCCTGGCGCAGTGGTGAGCGCTGTGGGAAGTTCCGGGTTCGATTTCCAGCAGGGTCAATTTGCGAATTTATAATTTCTGAATTTTCTCTGATCTGCTCTGGTGGAAGGCATCGGCCGTGGCTACTTAGTTACCAAACTACCAGCAAAGAGGTACCGCCAAGAAATTGAGCGTTCCGATACGATGCCGTGTAGAAACCGATTAGGGGCATGGGTTTCATTATAATCATTCAATTCGTGAGCGTGCTGTACCTCCTTACTAGATAATCTACAGACCTGTAAAATATGTACTATATTAAGTAGGTAATTAAAATAAGAAATTCTATCTCACCACATATTCTTCTTTGTCGCCCTTCAGAATGGCAAAAATTTGCAAATCCTTAAGGTCAACCTGGACATTAACGTCTCCTGATTGACGCTGGTCATATTGTGACAGATCTGCATGGCTCAATACGAGAAAACAAAGGAAGTGTATTAAAACAAACATATCTAAAACCTGTTGATACTCAATAATAACTATGTAATGGAATAACTCCGTTCCGATCAGGTCCCGCGAACTTGCGCAACTGGCCGGGCCGTGTTGCCTGTTGCCCTGCGTGCTTAGTGGTCCCAGTTATTTCCATCAACATAACAGTTAATTCAAGTAACCGTGGAAGGTCGATAGCCTCTGCTAGTGCACTGCGCCGTCGGTTTGCGTAAAGACCTTAAGTAATTTTTAATACATACTACGGTCAAATCAAAAGCAATCCCAAGTCGGTATCTCATTACTATTTTTATAAATTTTACAAATAGCCTTTACCTAAATGTTATCTAATTTTACGTAAGTAGGTACTGCACCTTTTTCTTACAGGTGATCCGTAAGTATTGTCGATGATAAATTATATTTATTTCACGTAAGTACCTATATCAATGTATTCATGTGTTTTTCCCTGCGTGACCTTATTTGCAGAAAATATTTAAAAATATACCTTTTCTAGTGAAAGTCATCATACCAATGTTAACCTAAGTCGGTAAATGAATACATGACCGGCTATGGAGGCATGGAGAAGAATTTGGCGTCCATTGATCCTGACTAGGTAATATCTCTACTATTGATTTATAATAAAATAAAAAACCGGTCAAGTGCGAGTCAGACTCGCGCACAAAGAGCTCCGTACCTACCACACAATAGGTATAAATTATTTTAAATAGGTTTTTTTAATCCACTACAAGTTATCCCTTGACTGCGATCTCACCTTATCTTAGACTGCATCTTCACCGTAAGTGATGATGCAGTCTAAGATAGTAGCGGGCTAACCTGTTAGGGGCATGGCAGTAACAAGAAAGGTAGGTAACAAGAAATATGTCATAACAACATGTAATCCGCTGTGAAGTAACTTGCTAAACATACAGGCGCTAAACTGACAAACAGTTTGACAACATAATATGAGTACGGAACCCAAAATAACGATTTTTGGGTTTTATCCTTTAAGTACTTGTGCTGTGAAACTTCTTGCCAATCTTCTAGCTTCTTGTCAAATTTCATGACTCTACCACAGATTCTACTTTGATTATGAAGTGATTCTAGGTCAACCCTAGGTTTCGCTTTACTGGCTAGTGTCAAAATATGCAAAATATCTTTTGGTTGCGTTGGCTTAGAAGCTTAATTTTTTACAGCTCCAAGGGTACATAGACCTAGTAGTAGTAGTGGTAGATGTACTTACCTATTTGATATTAATTTCAACTTGATAGTTCCACGCGTTGCCGAGAAAACGGCGGTTGACAGATAAACGGACAACGAAGTGATCCTATAAGGGTTCCTTTTTTCCTCTTGAGATACGGAACCCTAAATACAAAAATAAACAGGCTTCCAGTCAGATACCTAAGTTGGTGGGATCTATAATTCCTTGGTGATAATATATTTCTTTAGCCTATCTTAGATACTAATATTAGTTAGGTACCTATGCGAAAGTTTGGATGGATAGATGGATATTCATATTTTGTTACTCAATAACGCCAGAACGACTGAACGGATCTGGGGATGATCGAGATTGATTACAGTGCATTATCCATTGGCATTATCTATGTTGATTACAGTCTGGAAGAACACATAAGTATGTACAAGAGGCTATTTTTTATCTCGGAAATTTAATGAGTTTCCGCGGGAACCAAAAAACCTCTATACACGCGGACGAAGTCGCGGGCATCAGCTAGTATATAATATTTCTCCAAGTTGTTCTGATGAGTGGAGTGGCTTTTGTTTGTGCCAGCCACTAATATGTCTGTGGTGGCAGCCATTGACGTAGAATTTTAGTACCTGTGCCAGCCATAATATAATTAAGTACACACAAGTGTGTGGAGAAAAGAAATGTCTGTGGAGTTGAAACGTCTGGCTCTTGAAGAGGCTCAGAAGAGCTAGATTCCAGAGCCGTAAAACCAATTAATAAAAAAAAATTGCTCTTGACGTTGACAGTTTGGTTTATCCTATGTTGACAGTTGACACTGACAAATGGTTATCAACAGTCAAAGAATTGTTTTTTTTGCATCGTTTTGCACTTTATTTACAAATTATTTGATAGCTTTGCCGTGTTCATGAGAATAAATATTAAATATTGGAGTTTAATTTTGAAATTTTTAAATCTATTACTGGATATTTCATAACCATTGTCTCGTAAGAAATGATAAAATTTTGGAAAAGCGCAGGTTTGTTATTATAACTGCTACGCTAGAATTTTAACTTATTAACTTTAAATTAACTATGTATTACGGTTTTATGTTAAATTTAGAAAGATTTATTCAACTTTGTTTTATTTTTCTAGCAAAAGGTAAAACTGGCTGCCCCGTACGCCCTCCTGAAGCTATATCAAACAAGCAAATTAAACTACTGGATATTACAGGAAGCAATGACGTCGATGGTAAATATTTCCTTACATTGTTCTAAGTTTTTTAAGTACCTAGATAAAACTAGTAAGAAAACTATGTTGGTTCCTACCTAAATAATTATAATGTTATTTTCAGATGCATCAGACATTTTTGAGAAAAAATCTAAATTATCTATTAATTTACATGATGTACTCATAGGGAAAACGGGTGTTAAATATTTTAGAAGGTATATGGAAAATATTGGAAAACAATATCTAATTAATTGTTGGATGGAATTAGAAAATTTCAGGTTTCAACTATGTGATGAAAACAACAAACACAAGGAAATACCTCACTCAAAAAGTTTACATGATGACTCAAACAATATAGAAATAGAACAGAACTGTGAAAATTTTATGATAAAAAAATTTGGTTGGAGAGCTAGTAGTAGTAACTTAAGAAAAGCAAATAGTGAATGTTCATCAAACTCCTGTGGGAATTTTATGCAACATTTAGATAATTGTGATTGCTGTAAAAATAAAGAAACTACTAATTTTACTGAAAAAGCAATAGAATTGTTTAAGAAATATGTGGCTTTGGAAGCACCTTATCAGATAGATTTATCAGATGATATAAGAAGAACTGTTATATCAAATATATGTCAACCTGAAGGTCAAATAAATGGAGACTGCTTTAAACCTATTGAAGACATTTTGTGTGACCAAATAGATAAAAACTACTTTTTAGGATTTCAGAACAGTCCTCTCTATATCAAATCACAGATAGATATATTGACTGGTGGGAGTATTAATCTTAAGGATATACTTTACAATGATACAATATTATTTTATTTTACAGAATTTTTAGAACAAGAATCTTGCAGCAATTTGCTTGAATTTTTAATAGCCATTATGAACTTTAGAGACAATCTGATCAGGGGTAATACACCTAACCTTGAACAAGCTCAAGGTGATGCTATTGTCCTCTATGATAAATATTTTTCCCTTCAAGCTACAAACCCAATAGATTTTCCCACCGAAATTCGTTTAAAGGTTGAGAGTGATATTTGTAGTGATCCTATAATAGCCACCTGTTTTGACAGACCTTATATCATTGTATATAAAACCCTCAATAATTATGTCAAAACATTCTTAGGCTCTGAATTGTATTATAATTATCTATCTGAAATGATTAAATCAGTTGACCAGACATGGTCTAACTGCAAATCACATTCCGACTGCAGCAGCGAATTTAGCATAAGCACACAAAATACTCTTTTAGCCACAGGTGATTCTCAATTCAAAAAAAAGCGAAACCACTCTGTACCTGATATGACAATAGATTCTAATCAACTTTACAATGGAGATGCTTTATGGCAACGAAAGAAGCACGATGGCCTCAGTCTTGGCAGAATCAACAGTTTAGGAAGGTTTGAATCAAAATTTGAACCAGATCCTGACAAAAAAGAGAGATCTGTCTTAAAGAAAATGGTAAGTAAATTTGTTGCAACAAACACATCAAAAGTTGAAGAGGAAATGGCATGGCAAATTGCTCATATGATTGTTAAAGATGTTACCGACTTAACTATGGCTCCACCTGAAAATGACAATGTATGATTAAAGAATGTGATACTACTGTTTAAAGGCATATATTTTGTAAATAATATTATAAATGTATAAATACAATAAGAGATATTATAATATTAAAGTGTAAATTAAACATATGTAGTCTTATTTTATGAACTGTAGTCTGGTCCATGTAGGACAACTTGTGCCACTCATGATCATGTCGGGATCACACCTACCAATCTCGTAACTCTAGTCTCTACCATGAAATAATATTATTATATTGTAATTTCTAAATATTTGTTACTAAATTCTAAAATTACAAGGTGATAACTGTGACATATTTTATAATATTATATAAGCACTAAGCAGCCAACAAAGGCTTGAATAATCAAGTGTTTTAAAAACACTTATCAAATAACATATTACAGGTTATTTAAAATCAACCACGAAATAAAAATCTTATATCAAATATGCACATTTTTTATTATAAAATTATCACAAAACTTTACTTGTATTGTTACAAAACGTATAAAACTGAAATAATAAATTACATAGTAGTTGCATAGTAGTTACATAGTAGCATAATTGTTATTTATGGCAGGAGGTATTGGCGACATTGGCAAACGAGGTTCTGAACCAAGTAGGGGCGATTGCTCATCTTGAAACGAGAAGCTTTTTTGCAAGTTAGGCAATGTAGATCTCTGTCGCCTTACATCAGGATTCCATTTTCTATACACTAAAGCATTCAGCAATGCCTGCATTGGATTTAATAAAGCCTGAAACAACAAAGCGATTATTTCTCTGTGACAAAACCATTATGCTGTGCTATGCAAAGCATTGCAAGCCCTGGCATGTGTGATGTGAGATAGTATTTACTAGTCTAGGAAAGGAAGCTATTGGACCCATCAATCCCTCAGTCGACGAAACTTGTATTTTATAAAATATATTACGTTACGGATAATACGATACGGAAGTTAGGAGTTTCTATACTATAAATTTCTTATTGTTGTAGTGTGAAGTTAAATTATCGCATAAATGCTAAAGGTTTGACAATGATATTATTGGTTTAAATGTTGATGTTCTGCGTGATTATTTCTTTTCATATTGATTTGATATTTGGATTTGAGTGCAAATATTAAGACTACCTAATTATTTAAAACAGAAGTCAAGAAATTATTCAGTCCAATATTTTTCAATTGTGCATTGCCTGAAGATGCTCCGGTAACGGAGTGAAACGTACGATGAGAATAATTTGGAAGATTTGTGGTGTGGTGAATATCGCGGGCTATTTAAAGTGCAAGATACACACTGTACCACATAGATTTACCTACTGTCGCGGATTATAGCGAATTAAACTTTTGGTTCCTTCATTATCATGGACTTCCGCAAAGTAACGCCTGCTTCTATCCAATATTATTCAATCCAATATTATTAACTTTTAGGTATAAATATTCTGCATGTTTCTTTTGATTTCTTTGTATAACTTACGGTTCATACCATACTACAAATCTGCCAAGTTTCAACTGCAGCTTTTCATAATTATTAAATTATTACAACGGATTGTTCTATGTTAAGTTTCATATAGAGAAATTGCTTACCATTATATACCATATGGAGATTATCATCTTAACTGGCATGTTAAACCACATTGTCCACACCAAGAATCCATTAATAAGATTTGGTATCCAACATACATAAAAAACAGCATTTATCAGAAAGAACTTCAATCTCAGTGTGTCCACAACCCTCCGTTCTTTGCTTGTAAACTGTAAAACAATGCACAATGCAAACAATCTTATTATAATATATTAAACAAAGTCGGGCTTGTTAGAACACTTGTAACTCTAGAACGGCTGAACGGATCTGGATTAAATTTGGCACAGGGATAGATTTTAGACTTTTTATCCTGGTAAATTAAAGAGTTCCCACGGGAACCAAAAACCCTCAATCCACGCGGACGAAGTCGCGGGCATCAGCTAGTATTTATATAGTTTCCAGAGTTATGATATTTTCTCAAACATGCTTGGAAATTTGAGCATTATTTTGACAACCTTCACAATACATGCGAGCAGCGGCCGGCAAAAGTTGTATGAAAATCCATATTTGTCGTGTAATTCAAAAATGGAATGATCTTTTACTCCGAAACATGGCAACCAAGGAGGTAACTTAATATCAAAGGTTTTATTTAAATTTTGAACTAGCTTGCACAAAGAAAGCTGTTTAATGAAAAAAAAACAAATGAACACTAACGCGGAGAAAATTATTGTTGTTCGTTGTTCGTCATTGATGTTGAAATATACCTATTTGACAAAATGAGTTCAAGTGAAGACAATGAGTGTGATGAACTTACTTTAAATATAAAGTTCTGTCTAGGTACTACTTACTTAGTTTTAATTTCCGCGCATTAAGTATTTGAGAAAAGTACTATACAAGCCTTGGCCACAACTAGGCATTGATGGACTTACGTATGTGTGCCTCGGCTTCGCCTCGGCCCACATTTACACGTTCGTTCTTCAATGCCTGTTTTGCTGACCGCTGCAGTAATGTACTATTCTATTATTATTTTGATATAGGTGCCTAAGTCTAATTGCCAAATTGCCCGTCAGGGTCTTCCACTAAAAGAAACAAGCATACTTCAACGAAAAAACTACGAATAAAAAACTGGTTACCTCATTTATCATACAAGTTTTGAAATATTATGTTTATGTATGCATAATGCAGCAATCATTTGCTATTGGAATTTTATGATTAAGTACCTATTTGAATTGCAATGCGACTCGCACGCCTAGTACCTACCTACTAATAATAACTGTACAAATTAATTTTAATAAGAGTGATAATGACGTGTGTGAAAAAAAATCTTGCACAGGCAAAAAATCACGTCGAACCGTTGCTCTGTTGCGGCGTGATTAAAGGACAATGTCTCTATTTAACGTCCGTGGGGGAAAGAATTTTCAAAAACGACGGACTTTCATACAATATATATAATATGTCACCGTAAAATTGCAAAAACCGTCAGATTGCAATCTAACGTCTGTTTTGTCGAGAGTGTAAACTGTCGACAGATTGTGAACCGTTCAATGTTCTGAGGCTCAATTTTTGAAATATTCATTGTATTTACGTTTTCTTGTCTCTTGTAGGTAGGTTAGGGTTCGACATAAAGAATGAGATAAGTACTTAGTTTAGGCACCTAAGGCACTTAAGTTCTATCGGGTTAATATACACTGTACTTACCTAACAGATTACAATCTACCGAAAAATAATACGTTAAATTGTAATCTATCGACAGTTTACAATTTCGCTAGATAGATTACAATCTAACGGTTTTCACAATCTTACGATGACATCTACATACGGACTATTTAATCTCTTAGGGAGCGAAATTTAAAAATATTGCGACATAGGTACGTGGTTTTTTTTATTTTTACCTACTGCCAAAATATCAAGTTTCGTCGATAACTTGAAAAATATTGTGTAAAATAAAGGACTTTTATACAAAACTTTCAGCCCTTTGGGGGTGGAATTTCGAAAAACCCTTAGTGGATACCTACTCTTCACAAAGAACACACCCTCCAAATTTTATGTCTCTAGGATAGGCTGTGCATTGATTTATCAGTCAGTCAGTCAGGACTTGGTCAGGACTTTGATTTCACAAGATTCTTGAAAAAGGTACATCTTGTCTTAATCTTTTGGCCATTTTTGGTTATTGGAAAAACCAAGCTTCTAAATCAATTGTGTTATCTATATAGATTTGGCCACACTGTTTAATGGAAATTTACTTTTCATAATAAATTAAATGTCATAATATGGTCTTAATCCATATTTTCTAACATAAAATATACCTACGTACTTACGTAATTGAATCATTTATGAATTATTGATTCACAATAACTATTTAGGTACTTACTTTAAATATTCACTTTAACAGATATTTTATTAGTATTATTTAATTATGTATGAACAAACCAGGATTGTAACGAATCTGTAAAATAATCACTAATTACTTACTAAAGATTATTGTTTTTAATTTAGTCGTCATTATACAACTCTAAAATTAACTTTGTGAATTACGTATACCTACTTATTTGAATCGTTTATGAACAGATTCGCAAAATATTTACTTTACATACTCATTTTAACAGTTAGGTAGGTAACCTAAGTATTATATAATTATCAACAAACCGAGGTTGTAACGAAACTGTAAATTAATGTGTGGTAGTACAGAACTCTTTGTGCGTGAGTTTGACTCGCACTTGACCTCGTTGATCGTTTATAAACAAACTCAAACTCGCGCTAATAATAATTATATGATAAAAAATGCTGTATGTGTTAAATACAACAAAAAACCGGCCAATTGCGAGTCGGACTCGCGCACCGAGGGTTCCGTACTCAAGAAGTAGGTATAATTACCTTTGTTAATGAACCGCAAAACTAACTTTGTTTGTAGAGGTTTACTGTTAATATCAAAAAATTACGTTTGTTGTATGGGAGCCCCCCTTTAATATTTACTTTATTGATATTTAATTATTTATTTTGAAAGGTAATATACAAGTTAATATTCTGTGAAAATTTGAACCGTCTACCTGTTACCGTTTTTAATATTGAGCAAAAAAATACGAAAAAAACACGTTTATTGTATGGGGACCCCCCTTAATATATATATTATTTAATTTTTAGTATTTGTTGTTATAGCGGCAACGGAAATACATCATTTGTGAAAATTTCAGCTTTCTAGCTATCACGGTCTATGAGATACAGCCTGGAGACAGACAGACAGACAGACAGACAGACAGCGGAGTCTTAGTAATAGGGTCCCGTTTTTACCCTTTGGGTACGGAACCCTAAAAATCAACACAATAAGTATACATTTTAAAAGGTAAATTCAAAAGTGGTAATGTACCTGAGCTAATGGGAGTGCTACAGCCATTTCAATCTTCTTACTTGCCATGACATAAATAATAGGATTCGCTATCATGACTGTAGCAATGGGCAGGTAGGTCACACAGTAATTCGGGAGAATTCTCAATAAAGCAGTTGAAATAGAAGATATATTATGACAGCTGGAAAAAAGAACAAAAACTTACTTACATTGACTATTAGCAAGGAATTCACTTAAAATTATAATAATTTGTAATATGGAGCCTCTTTTTTCACCATCATTTTTTACTACAAATCAATTTCCTTGCCAAATGGTAATTAAACTAATGGTATCTTAATTAATATTATAAATGCGAAAGTTTGGACGGATGTATGGATGTCTGGGGAAAAAAAACCTCAAACCACGTAGACGAAGTCGCTGGCATTCGCTAGTTTATTAATAATATTAGATTAGATGTACTTACGTGGCATTAGGTATGTAAAGTATAGATAATCCAATGCTAGTGGTAGCTGCAGGTACTCCCCAAGCCAAAGAATGATATAGTACAGGACGGAAGTCAATCCCTTTTATAGAATGCCAAGTATCTATTGCATAAAATAATGTCCAAAACCAAGTAGCTGTATAGAAATACTGTGTCCAAGCCTCGAAAAGAAATTAAATAATAAAGATTTATTGCATAAAATACAAATATTAGTTCAATTGACAAGATATTCAAACTCAACTTACAGATATTATACTGCAAAACAAAACACTAACATCATCATTAGGCATTGGCATAATGCTCTTGTACTGCAACCATAAAGATGATCTAATCAGAACACCTGAAATGTAATGGTACCAAACATAAATTATTTGAAACCTAAGTAATTATTTTAATTTGTATTCTATGTTACAAAATTTAGGCAATAAGAACAATTATTATCAAGAAAAAAAATTATTTAGAATAAGACAGAGAGTAACTTATTATTATTTCCATACTTGGTAACATCATTCTCTCAACATATAGATGTCCACAGCTGGACGAAGGTCTCCTGTATGGATCTCCACAGACTCCCATCTACATGCTCGAGATTGTCCATCCACCAAGTGGGAAGTCGTCCAACCGTCGCCATTCAGGCACCTTGGGACCCCAATGTAAAAAACTAATTTATAGAAAAACTTTTACCAAGGGAAGCCATTAAGTCTGCAACTGCCAACCAAACAATGATATGTCTCCCTCTAGTCGATGAAAGGCTTTGTAGTCTGTGAGCATTTTGAGATATGCTTCGAGGAAAGATCTGTTGAGTAAAAATAAATGTTATTATAAAAACTATATTATTTTAACCAATATCATGTATGCAAATAACAAAAATAGTTTTTTCATTAGTGGACCTATAGTTTTAACAAGGTTCTCAATAAAAAAATCTTTAAGACAAAGTACTTATCCATGCTAAGTAATATAAATGTGAGCTTATTGCTCCTGATAATTTTCAATTAAGCTCCTGAGTGTGGTAAAGACAAAGTACCTTTCCATACTAAGGAATTACTTTATTATAACAATAATATACAGGGTGTCCCTGGATAAAGTGCAACCCCGAAAGGGGGTGAAACTAGACCATAAATTATCGACAAAAAAAATAGAAAAAAATTCTAAAAAAATTATTTTACTTTTTATTAGCAAATTAAGATTTTTATTTGATAAGTAGACTCTATGTAAGAAAAAAAAACGATTTCTTCAAAATTAGTGGGTCGATTGCTTTCAAATAAGAAAAAATATTATGCCACATACTTGGCGGTAAGGATTAAATAACAATTAGCTCGCAAAAAAGTAGCATTATGACATAAACTTTGCTTTTTATGAAAAAGAAACCCTTTTTTATGACTATTTTTTTCAATGATCTCTAAATTTCTCAGAAAAATGCCCCCAATACCAGAAGATTTTACGATTTATTATTATTCTCTATCATATTACCTTTCAAACAAAAAAAAAGTCTTCGTTGTAACCCAAGAAACGAGCTGGCTAAGAGTTTTTAAAAATGACGTCACCACTCGTCGTTTGCCGGGACGCATCCTTTTTTTGTGTTATAGCAAGGACTGGGGTGGGGTTCGGGGAGGGGTTCGAAATAGGACTAACAATGCGGACTAGTCAGGTAGCCAGTCGCTCCGATATTCTCGTCGCTACTACCTGTTACTACTCCTACTGTCCTGTGCGTTGAGTTTTTGTTACGTTATTTTGTTTTTGTTCTGTTATTGACTTTTTTGTTACGTTTTTAACTCTACTTTGTTGTTTATTGTTGAGATGCCGCGATTGACCGAGTTCTCTCCGCGAGAAATCGCTGACATCCATTATTACTATGGAATGTCACGTGGACGCACAACAGTCGCTCGTTCAGCATACATAAACGCATTTCCGGGAAGACTTATACCATCAGCACGGAATTTTCAAGAAGTTCACCGGAAGTTATCCAACATCGGACTTGGATTAGCTCGAGATCTCCGTGAACAACAATCTACAATTATTGACCATTCAATAGAAGAAACTGTTTTAAACGATTTGTTTGCTGATCCTACAACCACCATTAGCGATTGGCTTTGAGTCACGGGTTATCTAAAACATCGGTATGGCGAATTTTGAAAAAGGAGGGATTGCATCCATACCATTACCAGCGAGTCCAACACTTGCATGAAAATGTAGACAATCGTTCAAGGTGCATCCTGTCGGCGTGGATTCAAAGAAAAATTAGAAACGATCCAGAATTTTTAAAAACTATTTTATGGATGGATGAAGCAAAATTCACTCGGAATGGAATCACAAACTGCAGGAATTTACATGAATGGCGTTATGAAAATCCACATTTAAAGAGGGCATCCACATTTCAAGTGCAGTTCTCAATAAATGTGTGGGCGGCTCTAATCGATGACGTTTTAATTGGTCCAGTTATTTTACCTACAACATTAAACCCCGAACGTTTTTTATCTTTATTAAGAGACCAACTGCCATTTTTGCTTGAAGAAGTTCCGCTGGCCACAAGGCTGCGGGAGCGTATGTTTTTGCAGATGGATGGATGTCCTGCTCATTACGGTCGAAATGTTCGGAGTTTTTTAAATGAAAACTATGCAAACAGGTGGATTGGCCGGGAAGGACCAGTGGGCTGGCCAGCGCGTTCACCTGATCTGACACCTCTCAACTACTTTTTGTGGGGTACAATGAAACAAAAAGTCTACAGAACCACAGTAAACACCGAAGCCGAGTTACAAAATCGAATAATGAATTAAAAAGTGATCCAGGGATGGTGCGTAGAGCTACAAACCAAATTGCTCTACGTGCTGCAATGTGCCTCCAGCAACGAGGTGGCCATTTTGAGCATTTAATGTGATAGTTATAGGAATTGTAAAAAAATAAAAATATGTACGACTTGATTAAAACTTGTAATCAAAATCTGACTTTTAATGGCGACTTTCAACACTTCATAGCCAGCTCATTTCTAGGGTTACAACAAAGATTTTTTTTTATTTGAAAGGTAATATGATAGAGAATAATAATAAATCGTAAAATCTTCTGGTATTGGGGGCATTTTTCTGAGAAATTTAGAGATCATTGAAAAAAATAGTCATAAAAAAGGGTTTCTTTTTCAAAAAAAGCAAAGTTTATGTCATGATGCTACTTTTTTGCAAGCTAATTGTTATTTAATCCTTACCGTTAAATGTTATTAAAAAAAAATATTATGCCACATACTTGGATGTGGCATAATATTTTTTTTTATTTGAAAGCAATCGACCCACTAATTTTGAAGAAATCGTTTTTTTCTTACATAGAGTCTACTTATCAAATACAAATCTTAATTTGCTAATAAAAAGTAAAATAATTTTTTTAGAATTTTTTTTCTATTTTTTTTGTCGATAATTTATGGTGTAGTTTCCCACCCTTTCGGGGTTGCACTTTATCCAGGGACACCCTGTATATGCGAAAGTGTCTGCCTGTCCACCTGTCTGCTATACTTTAACGGCCAATCTTTTCAACTGATTTTGGTTAAATTTGGTACAGAGGTAGCTTGAATCCCTGGAAGGACATTTAATTCAGGACAGGCTACTTTTTATTCCGGAAAATTATGGAGTTCCCGCAAGAATCGAAAAACCTTAATCCACTAGGACTATAGATTCTAGTTGTTCATAAAGTACTTCACCTGATATAATGATCCAAGGATTCCAATTGTTGAAGACACTGAACACACTGTATTATAAGATTCAGTATTGAATTCATCCATAATTTTTACTGCCAGATCTTCATTGTTTCCTGTGTGATGGCAGCAAAATGTTTGTATAGTAGGATCAGACATTTTTGGTCAGGTTGTGGTATTTTTGAAATGTACAGCAAAGTCAAAACTTTTAATTACTTATGGCTAAAGGTCACAGGCCATATGTTAATCACTAAACAACCCATTTTTGAAACCCACGTTACGACACATCTAGGTACGATTAATTAAAACAATGAACAGCTTCATTATAATTAAGTAATTAATTAACTAAAAAAATAGATTATCTAGTAAGTAATTAACTAAAAATTACTTAATTAAATTATAATTGAAATTAACTAAAAATTATGAACGCGGTAGAGTTTAATGTAAGTATATTATAAAGTTTTTTTAATTATGTACATATTTATTTTAATTTTAGTTTACTTTTTTATGTTACTTGTCTCTGCTTTTTACATTCTACATTTAGAATTCCGCTCACAGAACAACATATTATATAATGTACTCTGTGATATTATACGTCCGCTCAGCTCCGTCTCAATAACACAGAACAATATTACCCTCAATAATTCTCAAACCAATTTTTTATTTTTATTTAACTGGTTTAACGGCTCTGGATTCTAGTTCTCAAACCAAACACCACAGAGTCCACAGACCAGAAAAAGAAGCCAAACACCGGTCTCCTCTCAACTCTCAAAGCACTTTCACTTTTGACAAGTGACGCTGACAGAGAATCGGCACAACTATGGAGGGTAGAGGTACACACAGACACAGACATAATAAAATCTGTGGGTCAGGAGTAACATGATAACATCTCATTGAAAAAATGTCCAGTGGTTTCTGAAAATAACAGTTCAAAAACCTTCCACAGTGGCGCTGGTGTAGCAAAGGGTATGTACGAATTCGCATGAATGTATGTAGCAATAATTGTAGATTGAAATGAACTCGGCATCAGGCATGAGAAAAAAATAATATTATTGTCGACTAATATCTAAAATAGTTAATTATTGAAAATTTCAACAACTTACGTTGTACAAAATAATGATGAATGTTTTCTTTCCTTGTTTATTTCTCAAACCTATTCTAATATGTAATTATATTTGCGCTTCTTTTTAAATTTACCTTGATGCGAATGTGGCGCCCCCAATGTGGTGGCAATTTTGATTAGCAAAAATTATGAAGGCGCCTTCATAATTTTTAATAGCAATCAACATGACGACATAATAATTGCTAATAATTTTTATAGTTTGTAAGTTTATAACGTATTTGAGAGGTGATATCTAGTGAAAGACCCGATGAAGAGCGTTACTGGCACTAGCAACGTATTCTATATCATAAGTGTACCCCGAAAGGAGGACTGCCCACCTTTGCAACCGGTCGGCCGCCATTACAGGAATCCCTTGTTTACTGCCAAAAATAGTGACTAACGGTTTATGGTCCGTACTCCGTACGCAACGTAAACTTCCTGCCATATAAATACTGATGGAATTTTTTTATACCATAAATGATAGCCAATGCTTCCTTCTCAATCTGCGAATAACCTTTCTCCGCGTCATTCAACACCCGCGAGGCATACGCCAGGGGACGCTCGATACCCGCCGGCGATCTGTGCGCAACGACTGCTCCGACTCCTACGTTGCTCGCGTCCGTCGTCAACACGAGCGGCAGTTCCGGAGAATAGTGCGCCAAGATATCACTAGAAGTCAATAAATTTTTAATCTTGACGAATGATTCCTGACATTGTTCCGACCACTCAAACTTCGCATTTTTCTTTAACAATGCATACAATGGTGCCTACGTCGTCGTTATATTATTTATGAATTTCGCATAATACATAATCATACCAATGAAGGCCCGCACTTCGGTAGTGTTTGTAGGAACCGGCAGGCCTTGTATCGCTTTTACCTTTTTAGGACACGTTCCTATTCCCCCTTTGCTAATGACGTACCTAACCTAGATAGGTGACTGAATTTCGGAAAAATTCACATTTCTCTTTTTTTATTCTCAATCCATACTTTTGCAATCTTTGGAAAACTGCATGTAGAACCTCCAAGTGTTCCTTGTCTGTCCTAGCTGTAATAATGACGTCATCCAAATAAACACCTACAGTAGGCAGATCTCCGAATATCTGATCCAATTTCCGCTGTAATATCCCCGGGCTTGAAGCTAGGCCATAAATAAGTCTATTATACTGAAATAACCCCTTATGTGTATTAATAGTAGTGTATTTCTTAGACTCATCCAACGGAAATTGGGCGTACCTACGCTTGACTTAGGTCGATTTTCGAAAACTTTTCCCCACCATTTAATTTAATGAGTAAATCGTCTATGCGCGGAACCGGGTACCTATCGATCTCCAAATACTTATTTAAAGTGATCTTATAGTCCGCGCAAATGCGAATGGTCCCGTCAGACTTCACACCACCTTTTTATATCGTATCGTCGGCATTATCTTGCCCATGACCCTGAATTCTCCCCCGTGTAGTACCGCAGTTGCAAGTTATACAGTCTTCTAATTTACAATGTTAACTAAATAACTTAACCTTAAACTTAAACTTAACAGTCGTAACCGATACAAGAAATTGTACTGCCCGTATCAATCTCCATAGATAAAGGATTACCACACACTTCGAGTGTCATCATATAAGGTTTATACATAAAGAGATACTGCAAATTAAAACACAGGGTAGTTACCTCGTTACTACTATTATCGCCAGAGTCTTCGCCGATATCCGCACTGATGTAATTGGTACCTGACGGCTACATCACTCTAGGACACATCTTTTTCAGGTGACCCCCTTGGTTACAAATTCGGCAGACACAGATTCTAAATTTGCAGGTCAAGGGGTCGTGCAACTCCCCACAAACTCCGCAGGGTCTACCGTGCATTCCTATCGGCGCACGATTCGCAACTGCTGCCTCTCGAACACCGTATCCCGTAGGACGTGAACTTCGCCCTCTGTTGCGCCCGCGCTGGCCGCCTCTGGCACCCCTGGGACTCGACCTGACTGCATACACGTCCGCCCGATCTGGCTGGTTTCCTTCCTGGCTGCTCTCATTCGCCCATGATTGATAATTGCTGTTCGTGACCGCTACACTACCACGATTTTGACCGCCAACATTAACCGCCGCCGCGTTCTTCTCTGCCGCCTCTAATGCGTTTGCCAACGCCAAAGCTTTCTTAAAATTTAACTCCTCTTCCGCGAAAAGTCGTTGCCTGGTAGTCTCGCAAGATAGTCCACATACTAGTTGATCCCTTAAATTCTCGTCTAACATTGCCTTAAACTCACACTTCATGGCCAACTTTTTCAATTCTGCGACATATTCCGCTATTTGTTTCACCACTATTGCTTTCGCTGCCTAAATCGGTACCTCTCTGCCAATATGCTAGGCTTCGGCTGCAAGTGATTAGCCATGACCTTCACCACCTCCTTGAAGGTCATCGTCGACGGTTTGTTCGGCGCACACAAGGTCACTAACAGTTCATACGCATCACCTCCCATGGCTGTAATTAATGTAGGCACTTTCAACTGCTCTTTCGTGTCATTCACTAGGAAATATTGCTCAAACCGCTCCGCGTACAGCTTCCAATTGCCAGTTGCCGGGTCAAACGCTTCTATCTTACCAAGCGACATTCTGTATAACGTCCCGCACTTTGCGTTCACTCTCGTCTCACAAAGTATGCGTAGGTACGTCGCCGCGTGAGCTGATAAATCCTCGTCGCCAACCGATCCAACGGGAATACTCTTAAAAAGGGAACAGAAGAAAACACAACTAGCTATAAAGCTATTATAATCCGAATATGTCTGGAATGACAAATAACAATCATAGATGATACTAGTTTCTGAGATTTTACCTTCTAAATGTAGTAAGTATTTCGATCATCAGCACTGTCATGTATAACCTTTGGGAATGGTTAAAAAGCTAGATAACAGTAATTTATTTTCGGTAAAGTGTCTGTTAAATTCGGATTAAAATATGAAATAAAATCAATTTAATTGAAGATTTTTGTATTTTGCATGAGTAAACGTTGTGGTTTTGATAATTTTCATGTTTTTGGTTGAAATATTAGGGAACCCTTATACTTATAGGATCACTTTGTCGTCCGTCCGTCTGTGTGTCAAGACCCTTTTTCTCAGGAGCATGCATGGAGGTACCAAGCTGAAATTTATATCATATACTCAAGTCTATCTACTGTCCCTTGGAGCTGTGAAAAATTCAAGCTTCTAAGCCAACGCAATCAAAACATACAACCGTTTATGCTGCAAATTTTCGACGCTCGCAAGGGAATCAAAACCTACAGGGTACTTCCCGTGAACTCAGAATCTTGAAATTTGGTACGAAGCAACCACTAATGTCACCAATGTGCCACCTGTTTTGCTGTCTGGGGTTCCTCTAGACGTGGTGGAGCAGTTCAGATACCTAGGGCATGTAATCGCCGCGGACCTGAAGGATGATGCAGATATTGAACGGGAGCGGAGGTAACTCTCGATTAGAGCAAACATGATTGGCCGCAGGTTTGCACGTTGGCTCAGTGAGTGTCAAGGTTACACTTTTCAGAGCGTACTGTACACATGCAGCCTGGGGGCTAATTACACAAAGAAAAAGTACAGTGACCTCCACGTCCTCTACAATAGGTAATGCTAAATCCGCATGTTGTTGGGGTTGCCCCGATTTTGTAGCGCCTCAGGCATGTTTGCGTACGCGCGCACCGACTGTTTAAACACACCTATTACTATGTGCAAGCGGTACACATCTTTGGTGCGCAGAGTGCGGGGCAGCTCCAACAGTCCAACACAATTTTGTGGATGGTTGCGGACAGACTTGACTGTCTGTACCTTCGGCATTGCTGCGATAGTCATGTTGCAGTACCAATGCCGGAGAGAAAGTACTGGAGGCTGGCCGCAATCATCTTCGTCCAGAGGCCAGAGGGGGTGGAATTGTATATCATGTATGTAATAATTAAATTTAATGCATCCAATCGTATTTAAGTATAATTTAATGAATGAATATTGAATATTTTTTTATTGACAGACAACAAAGGTCCATAATGGTTAGTAAAATACTTATCCTATGTTAGTTATTCTAATTAGTAGCATAAATAATTATAAACAATAATAATAATAAAATTAGACAATAATATGTGTTAGTATATGACTTATTCTATGTTAGTTAATATAATTAATATACTTACAAACTAAAGCTGACATCCAGTGCGCTTTGAAAGCGCTGTCCTGTCTGTCAGCTATCACCTTCAGAATAGTGTTGGAACTACTCTCCAATCTACATTTGGTCGAGGCGATCCTCTTCCGTATGGTTGCGAAAAAACCGTCCACACGATTTTCCGCAAACATACCGGACGCACTGCAGTACCGAGGCAGTCCCAACACCATCCTGAAGATGTTATTATACTGGACTCGGAGAGCGCTTAGAGATTTTTGGGTATAGTCAACCCACAGACTGCAAGTGTAGAAGCTCTGGCAAAAGGCCTTGAAAAGTGTGACCTTAACTTCTTTTGTGCAACGAGCAAATCTGCGAGCTAACATATTCCCTCTAACCGCCAACGCCCTCCGTTCCTTATCTATGTCTCCATTGTCTTTCATGTCTGCTGTAACCACTTGACCAAGGTAAGTGAACTGGTGCACCCTGATCAGCTCTGCACCGCACAATCTCACAGGTGGCACATAGCTAGGAGAAAAAACACACGCAGCAGATCCCTCAACGCGCAGACTGAAGGACTCAGCAGCAACATATCATCTGCGTAACTGATGTTATTAATCATTTGATTATCAATAGAACATCCCGCATACATGCTGCTAAGTCCCTCAATCAGCTCGTTCACGTACAGGCTGAAAAGCTTCGGAGAGCTTCTTCCACCCTGCCGAACTCCGCATTCCAGCCTGTAGGTGTCAGAGTATACACCCGCCCACCTTACCTGGTTACCTTGATGCGCATACCAGTGTCTAAAGATACCGATGGGTTCCTGAGGCATGCCAGTGCGTCCGAGCTTATCCCATAGTACCGGGTATGAGACCAAATCAAAAGCTTTTGAAAGATCCAGGAAGCAGGCATAGACCGGTGTTTTCCTGCTTGTATAGTACTTGACAGTCTCTTTTAAGGTCAACACTGCACTCTCAGTGGACAGCCCAGCCCTAAAACCGAACTGAGCGTCGTGTAGGTTTAGGTTTAGATTGGTCAAGATGTTTATCCAAGAGCCCATCAAGTACCTTGGCTATTATAGTAGCTAATGAAATTGGTCTATAGTTTTTGACATCAGAAACGTCCCCCGTTCTATCTTTCACAACTGGCACCACCACATTCCTCATCAGGTCCTCTGGCAAGTATGAATGAATAATACATATGATATACAGCAGACACAAAACTCTAGGCAAGTGCACACCCGCATACTGAAGATGCTCGACGCTCAACCCATCATGTCCTGGCGATTTTCCACGTGTCATATGCCTCAAGATCTTTTTAACATCCTCGGTCTTGAACCACGCCACAGCATGCCTGGACTGTGCACCGAGCAACTCCTCGTGCTCACTTACAGAAACATTAATATATTAAACGTTTACACATAGATTTCATAATCATACTAATATTATAAATGCGAAAGTCATTTTGTTTCTTGGTTTGTTGGTTTGTTGGTTTGTCCTTCAATCACGCCGCAACGGAGCAACGGAGTGACGTGATTTTTGGCATGGGTATAGTTGAGGACCTGGAGAGTGACATAGCCTTTTTATCCCGGAAAATTAAAGAGTTCCCGCGGGAATAACAAAAAAACTTAAACCACGCGGACGAAGTCGCGGGCATCAGCTAGTTAAGTTATATTTTTTAAATCAATTATTATTTATAATTTAAGTATATATATCCAACCTAATTCCCTTTCATTTTAGGCCTACTCTTGTACACTCTACCATGAATAGAGAAAAATACATAGATTGTATTATAAATATAATAATTTAGAACAGTAAAGTAAATAACGAGCAAAAAATAAAAATGTATTTCAAGTTTTCGATATGTTTCCAAGATGGCAACCTTCAGCCATAGAGAAGGCAGTAGACGCGAAATGTATCAAATGTCATTTCTGACAGTCACTGTCAAAAAATAACGTGTTTTTCTTTTGAAAACGTCAAAAAATATGAATCCGCCATTGTTACCCACTCATGTTTAGTGTTCCATAACTTGGAAAGATTAAATAATTTTTCTCAAACATGCATGGAAATATTGTCATTATTTTCGAAAAAAGAACACGCGAAGTATCGAATTTTCGGACAAAGAAAATCAAATCCATTGCAGGAGCGTTTTTTGAATTTGGAACATTATGCAACGCTCCTGCAATGTTGTATAAAACGGCGTGCTGGGGTTATTAAATACCGTCGTTCGGGGTGACTATGTGCCACATTTGGAAGATTTTTTCATTTTAACAAAAAAATTGAGAGGTATTTCAGTATTAATAAATTAAACCATATTTGGCATAGTTTTATTTATTAGTTTTTAGAAAGAAAACTTAAGAAACATTAATACTTAGCCTAAGAAAACGTAATATTGCTGGCACATTCTCACCTGCTTGAGTGGGGTGAAAATGTGCCACGCTACATTTCTCTTTATATCTCTTTAAATTGTAGGAATGGCACAATGTCACCTATAGCTAATCAAAAGCTGTGCAACCAGTGCCCTATAAAAATAACAAAAACATATGTGTTGCCATAGAAAAAAATGAAATTACGTTTGGTAGAAATAAATTATTCTAACTCTACCAATTCGGTAATTCTGTATAAACCTCTTTTTGATATCAGAACTGGTTCGTTTATTGACAGAACTATCTTTGAGTTGTCGTACCAAATTATATCAGGCTTGGAGGGCCATTTCCAGATGTTATGTCCAGCTTTTTGCATGGCAGACACAAGAGCCGATTCAGGTAACTTTCTTAATATTTTTCCAGGATAAACGTTTTCATCATATTTAACAAGAACGTAGCTCCCTTCCTCAACATTTAATGATTTGTTACAGTCTTCCTGATTTTCTTTCAAGTTGTTATCTATGCTGCTATTATTTTCTTTGTCATTTTCTCCCCGTATCTCTTCGTCATCTAAATCGCACCAATTAGAACTGCAGTCACTTTCTTGGAATGATATATGTGACGACGCACTTGTACTGTCATCGTCTGAACCTCCATATATTTTCTTTTTCTTGTTACAGGACTTAACAACATGTTTGCCTTTTATTTTAGCTGGTCCTTTCACTGGTTTTTTGAGTCTCGGCAGAGATTTGTTTGGTTTACGCTTTCGTGCCCCCCCAAACGATGTACCTGGTTGCGGCTCGATGTTTCTTACTGCTATCAAAGTGCCATGAAACTGCTCCCCATCTTGTCTGTCGCCCATTGACTGATCCGATTGAACTGAAGATGAGAAGATAGTGTCACGTAGTGCTTTTAATATCACTTGGATATTGTATTCCTTAATATTGTTGAAAGTACCTTAGCGACATCTAGTGTCAAGGCGCAGAACGTGTTCGGTCGATACGCAGGATTTCCCATAGATGGCGCTTGTTGTCTTTGGTCATAAGAACGCGATGATATTATATTTCTTTTTCTATTAATATTCTTTTCTTTTTATTATTAAAACATTGTTTTATTATATATTTTTCGAGTTTTTTTTAATTATTGGAATTCACGTTAGTCTATGGTGGAGCATTTCAGAATGCGGCCACACTCGCTGTGGGTCTATGGCAACACCGAATTCAGAGAGTACAGATAGCCGTGGAACTCAAGATGTGATAGCCGTTTGTCGGATTCCCGTTTTCTCCATGGCTTCGCCTGGAAAATTAACAATAATGCTGTTGTTATAGTCATCTTAACAGTTGCCTATTTTCTCACATCAATTTTGGTGAGTGATAGGAAATTCGATATTCGATTTCACGTATGACATCTTTCTCAAGATGGCGTACGTAGCTAAGGAAAAAAATTATAATTAATTGGTTTTGTTTGTCTTTTCAGTTCCCATATTATCCCGTATTATTTTGAAGAAGGATGGGATGGGTGGACTATCCTGGAATGTTCAATTTGCAGGATGTCCTTGGTAAGTTGTGTGAATTGTACACGTGTATGGTGTCAAAATGCCTTTTGTTAAACCCGCTTCTCTTTTGTTTCAGGGTTTTCGTTATTTTCGTTATTTTCGCTTTATGTTTCCTTTTGTTAATTTACTACTGAGACGATTCATTTTTTTATATTTTGATATCCTCGATGATTTCCGAGATTGGGAATTCTCATGATGAATGCATTCCAAGGATTTGGGTTGGTGATCTGACGAGGCCGTTCCCTGGAAGTAGACCAAGTTCCTGATCCATATATTCAGGTGACCCCAAATTCACATTCAGCAAGTAAGGAAATCTTTCTTTTTTTCATTCCGAACATTTAGTGGTTTTAAATTCAGTGTTCTCAAAATAGTGAGTCAGATTCCGTGAACCCCCTGTTCCGCTGAGCTAAATAAACATTTTAATGAAACTTTAACATAGTAAATTCAAGTTTTTTTATAATAATCTATCTGGACCCCAAGCGTCCCCGATAAACTTCAACTAACAAATGTATCTGTGTATCTAGGGTGTTTAATTAAGTAGCCTTAAGTTGCCTGTAACTTTGTAAGTGGGTGATTACTTTCGAATCCGGGTAATTTCCATTCTGCTCTAAGTAGTGCCCCCTTACAATAGTCCCAGTTATACTTTCCATTTCGCGCTCGGAGTTAGCAGCATTGATTGTATTTTTATGACTTGTTAGTTCATCAGACTGCGATGAGATATTCGTCGTCAATGTTGATGAAGGGCTATGTTGAAGCTCCAAAGACGACAAGTGGGTAGTTGATGGGGGGATAGTAGGGGCTACTATTTCTGTCTCTTGGTTGGAGTCTACATTCTCGGTGTTCCTTGACGTTACTGGTGCCTCCATAACAAATTCTGAAGATTGATCAGAATCCGAGTGAAGGGGAGACGAAATGATAGCATGACCAGTTGTTTCTTCCTCTACTAAATATGCAGCTGTTACACCTCTGCCTGCGGGAACGTTCACGCGTTTCCTTCTTCGATAAGGCCTTGTCTCCGTGACTTGCACTCTTGTAGATCTTAAATTCTCCAAAAAGCTCTCACCCAACAATTCACGAACTGGTACAGTAGCTTCCAGCTGTTGGTTTGGCATTCTTTGCAATACAGGATCTCGGTTTAAGGGGAACAAACCACACTTTCTAAAACCGGATTTTAAATTTTGCGAAGAGTTGGCTTCCATTTCTTGGAACAGTTGTTTTAAGAGCATCGGGAACTGGTCCTTCGGTACACTGGAGCTTCTACTATTACGTGTATTATTTTTCCATTCATTTAATGTCTTCCTCCATGCTATTTTCATCGGTCGAAAATATGCCACGTCTAGTGGTTGGAGTAAGTGCGTAGCATTTGGAGTCAGAGCAATAAATGCAATATTGTTGGCTTCACATAAAGAGATAACGTGCGGGCTTATGTGCGAGCTGAGATTATCTCCAATCAAAACATTTTTACCCGTCTGTTTTTTAAGTATAGGCAGCATCGTGTATTCAAACCAGTCCTCAAAACAACGTGCGTCAAACCATCCAGATTTAGTACGATTGTATCGTGCTTGTGGAGGACCATTTTCTGCCCACGTCCCCCACATATTCTCAGCTTTATACACTACATATACTGGAGCTAATTCGCCAGCTGCGTTCCCACACAGCATTACCGATGTTGCTGCCTTAGAAGAGTTTTTAATGGTCTCGGGATATTTCGTCCCTCTTCTAGTCAAAACTTTTACTGAATGTTACACTGGACATTGTTTCCGTAGGTCTTCAGCCACTCTTCTGGCTGATTCTGGAGCGAATTTGATGACTCTGAAAAGACACGGAGGCTGGAAGTCCGATAAAGTGGCTGAAGGCTACATTGAGGACTCAATTGAAAACAAAACTGATATAAATAATAAAATAAATCAAAACATCACATTGCAACCTAATTTGGAAACAGAATCTCACCCGCTGGCCACTTGCCAACATCTAAGTCCACAGCCATCCACCTCAAAACAGCATATTCAGCCATCTACCACTACATCCAATGCCCACCTGCAAACCTCATCAGAAGTTCAACAAACAAACATAAATGTACCGGGGAAATTTAAATGATTACTGGATTACTTAAATGACAAGGAAGCTTGGCAATGATTTGATCTATTGGCTCTGATTGGTGATAATGAAAAAATAAACCCGGCTGAGTTTGTTGTGGGCTCTTCTCAGACCAGGGCGCGTTTGGAACCCTCGTAGCTTTAGTTTTAAGATACCGTTACTGATTATCACCATTATATATTATAAAAAATTACTCGAAATCAATATCGGTTAAACAGAAGTCGGCGCACTCCACCCTTAGTGTAGTATACCTACCTAAATTGAATAAACGTTATTTGACTTTGACTTTGACTTTGAAACAATTCAATAACATTTTCTTTAGTAATTACTCCAATATGTCTAATGTAACTTTTAATATTAATTAAATTTAATGTATAACATAATAATTTAAATATAAAAAATTCTTTTAAAACAACTTTACAACAACAAGCACACGCTATACCAAGTACTTATTTTATTGTTGATATTTTAAAAACCGCTCGACCGATTTCGATAAAATTTATATGGGACCACTTGGGAAGTATGCAGTTTCAAATAAAAAAAGAATCGTCCAAATCGGTCCACCCAGCCAAAAGTTCAGAGGTAACAAACATAAAAACAGTCGAATTGAGAACCTCCTCCTTTTTTGAAGTCGGTTGAAAAGTATGTTTTATTTCCCTGCATTCTTTTGAGAAAAGCACTATATATATGCCTCGGCGGAAATGGCAATTGCCTTCTCGTATTAGTGAAATCCTCGCCTACGGCTCGGCCTTCAAACTCATACTCGACCTGCAATTGCCTATTTCCCAGCCTTTGCAATAATGTACTATTACCACTGAAATTACGACGCGTTTAAACGTGCCCCTCCACATTTGCAAAGCTTCGCAGTCTCGTTCGCGACCTCAAACAAAATGGACGACGATGTGGCTGTTGCTGCTGCCGTGACGCTATGTGCTATAGCGTACTACAATTACCTATGTATTAAAAATAAAAAAGAAATAAAAGGAGATTAAGACGATGGTGGATGACGCAAATCCATCGCAATAGAACCAGGTAAATGGTAATCATTTACTGAACATATCTTGTGTGTTGGATGAATTTAGATATATGTACTTTTTTTTTAAACCTAGCAATTAACAGCAAATGACCACTCCCAACGGCGTATTGTATGCTACCACAGGGGGGAGACACCGGCCCGGCAAAATCACCTATGAAGGTGAAGAAGATTTAAAGAAACACGCTGCTATTTATTACAATAAACGTAAACAATATTATAAAAATAAAAAATTGTTTCAAAATTAAACTTTTCTTATTTTAGCTATAAATTCCTACCCTTCTGTAAATTCAGAGAATATAGGTACCAGTTTTGTTCTAGTAAGTTAAAACATTATTTAAATGTGGCAAACCCATAATAAGTATACCTATATTATTTTTTAGTCGGTTTATTTATTGGTATAGGAAAAAAGTTCCTTTTCATGCCACCATCTCGGAAAGAGTATTTTTAATCTTCGATATCTGAATGCAAAAGCCGTTATTATCCTCTTGAGGATAAAGTAAATTGAATTTAGAACATCGTGTGCACGTTAGTAAATATCACTCGTCTATGAAGTTTGTGAATTCAAAACATCATTAAAACCTATTTACTTCTACCTCTATGGTGCCGAATTTCCATACAACCTTTTTTAATTTGTTAAAAACTCACACTCGTAACCTTCTTGGTGTACTTTTTTAATTTGCTTTGTGCGCACCATTTTCTTTCACGTCATGTCATTTCCTCGCTGAGGTGGGATGAAAAGTTACGTGTTGCACTCGAGTGAAAAGATTTTTCACCTCGTGCTCTTTTGATTCCCTCGCTGACGCTCAGGATTCTAATTTTTGAACCACTCGCTGCGCTCGTGATTCAATTTTAGAATCCTTCGCTTGCTCGGTCATCAAAATTGAGCACGCGGTTAAAAAACAACTTTTCACTCTTGTATAACAAATAACTATTGCCACAATATTAATTAAATAGCAGACTGGAACATTACAGTGGTATCATAATTATTCTGTTGTGTTTGCTCTGTTCACAGGAAATCAATATTTTGGTGCCAAACTATAAGTTCTTCGTTAAGGAATATTATGGATATCCTGACTTTCTGTAAATATTATCTTAATGTTTGAATGGCAGAAAGTCGGAATAACACAATGTGTTATCCATTATATTCCTAAACAAAGAACCAAACCAACTTATAGTTTGGCGCCAAAATATTCCTGCAAATAGCATGGTAGATACCAACTATACGTAGGTATGTATATGTATAATATACCAATTAGTGTTGGAACCAAAAACCAGATGGCGCTTCAAATGAATTGGCATAAAATGCTGCGAGAGGGCTCTCTTTTCCTATATACTCTTTGTGCTACTGCGAAATGCTGAGACTTGAGAGTTTGGACGCGTTCACGTTCGCGCACCGAGAACCAAGCGCAAACCTTTGTCGCGGGACAAAAAACCGACCCGATTCGGGGTCGAACGGCGCGAAGCGCGAACGCGAAGGAGCGAAACAATCTACACTCGCATTTTCGTGGCTTCGCGGGCTTTCGCGCCTCGAGCTAGAGCGCGCTTTAGTTACAACCAACGACCTCAATTTACATAGACGGGCCCTGTCAAACAAGGCCGGTTTTCATGTCAGGCCGGTGAGAATTTCATGTTGAGTCTGTCTCAAAGACTACATAAGAACTAATTAAGCGAATTTTTGTTTCTGAATTGATATTGGGCTGGTTTCTGAATTAAGATTTCAAGCAAAAACAGCAAGCTCCAACTTTCAAACCTTACACAATATCAATTCAGAAACAAAAATTTGCTTAATTAGTCCCTGTAGTCTTTGAGACAGACTCAACATGAAATTCTCAATTCAGAAACCAGCCGAAAGAATGTGGGCGTATTTTTAGCAACGCCATCAACGCCATCTAGCCTGAAAAGCGGGAACTTGCTTGCAACATCTTGAATGA
Organism: Erebia epiphron; assembly: GCA_963932025.1. Lineage (NCBI taxonomy): Eukaryota > Metazoa > Arthropoda > Insecta > Lepidoptera > Nymphalidae > Erebia > Erebia epiphron. Next base: position 35,017,245 of record OZ009948.1, on the reverse strand, counting down.
AAGCTTGAAAACGTATGACTCGGTCATCTATATATATAAAATTCAAAGTCCTGACTGACTGACTGACTGACTGACTTATATATCAACGCACAGCCTAAACCGCTAGGGTTAGAGACTTGAAATTTTGACAGTAGCTTCCTTTTGTGACGTAGGCGCTCACTAAGGAAGGATTTTTCAAAATGCCACCCCTAAGGGGGTGAAATAGGGGTTGAAAGTTTGTATGAAAGTCCGTAATTTATCAAGTTATATCCATGAAATCCATAAATGTATATGAGTTATCGGTAAAAAATAAAGGAATACGTGTATCACAGTTTCCGAAAATTCTACCCCCGAAAGGGTAAAATAGGGGATGAAAGTTTATATGAAAGTCCTTCATTTCTCAAGTTGTATCAACGAAACTTGGTATTTTGGCTTTACGTTATAAATAAAGAAGTACGTGTGACACAGTTTTCTAAAATTCTATCCCTAAAAGGGTAAAATAGGGGTTGAAAGTTTGTATGAAAGTCCTTCATTTCTCAAGTTATAGCCATGAAACTTAACATTTGGGCTTTCAGTTAGATATGCAGAAGTAAGTGTTTCACCATTTTTGAAAATTCGACCCCCAAAGGGGTGAAATAGGGGATGAATGTCCTTCATTTATCAAGATATTTTTCAAGTTATAACAACGAAACTTGGTATTTTGGCTTTCGGTATAATATAAAGAAGTACGTGTGTAACAGTTTTTCAAAATTCCACCCCCAAACGGGTAAAATGGGGGTTGTAAGTTGGTGTAAAAGGCGCCGGGTTTTTCAAGTTAAATAGCCGTGAAACTTGATCTTTGGGCTACCGGTTTAAATTATGAAATACATAATTCACAGTTTTCTATCCGTCCTTTAATAATAACAAATAATCTACACGACGAGCGATCGTGACAGCACTATGACGGGGACAAAGACAGCCTTATGACCAGGTGTGGAACGTGTTCAGCAAGTCGGACGCCCGGCGTTTTTCTATGATAGGGCCCATCTATATAAGGCCCTAAATATATATCGATGGTTACAACCAATTTAAATAAATCGAAGACCAAGAGTTACCTTGAATGACCAAGATATTTGTGCCATAATTTATTTCACTTATGTATTTTAAATTGAAAACAGAATTAAAAATTAGAAAATTGAAAAATTTAACGGAAAAATGGTCTACTTTAAACTAAATACGATTTTACAAGACCTAGGTATTCACTATTCATCGTACCCCACTTTCCATAATTTATCTACTTTCATTTTTATATTTAATCCAATATACAGTTCGCGCGCTAGTTGAATGCAGAGCTTATGTATGTGTATGCAATGGACTCACCATACATAAGCACTGCATTAACTCGCGCGCGAACTGTAGCTTCTAGTTTGTGCCATTCTGATTTTTCTCAAATTCGGCTTCCATAGTGACACTCGGAAGATTAAGCCAAATCTAGTGGTGCAAGTATTATCAAAATCGATTCAGCCATTTTTTCTGTAGTGCGACACAAAAGAATTCGCTAAAAATGAACCTTTGAAACCTCTTAAATCCTAAATGGCAGTTAAAATAAGAAAATGATCAACGGAACCTAACTATAATTTTACAAGACCTAATCATCAATATTATTTGCCATAGTCTATCGACTTTTATTTTTTATTTTTTACAGTCTGTTAAAAAATACTGAGTTCTACTACGCTTTGGTTTCAGAGATAAAAACTATAAAAGTTAATTATGCTGTTGTATTAACTGTAAAAAATTCTTAAATGCGGCCATGATTATTAATCAAATTATTAATTAATAGTACCTACTTATAATTAAAAAATAATAGTAAATTGTGATATAGGAGCGGTAAATAGGTTTTTACATACGAGTTGACATATGTCAGCCCGATGACGCCATTCGATGGCTGACCATCGTCACGAGTTTGTTAAAACCATAGAGGTAGTATAAGCCTATGTGCTTAAAACCTTAACGCCCGTGTATCACACGATATTTTTCAATACATTTGTGAGAAAACTTGAAAATAAAACTCGAGTAGGTAGGTACAAGGTACTCACCAGAAGATGGTTTCTCACGACCGTTCTTATTTCGAGATTTTAGGCGGCTATTAACAGCGCGATTTTTTCTCACATCTAAAATACCTAATTTTTGATTTAATTTAAAATATTTAATAATTTATAAGAAATACTCAATGACTCTTTTAAAAATAGCGCGCACAGATTAAAGATTTAGTATAGACTACGGCGCGTTGTTGTAATTGCGTTTTTTTTTAAATTAGATTCATGGCTCTAGGTTCTAGTTCTCAACTCCCATCTTGGACTATTCAGCCTTTACTTTTATGATTTATAAAACTTAAAACAATTTTAATTAATTATATTTAATTTTTTTTTTTATTTTATGAATTAATTTCATCAATTCACATCTAAATTTAATTATTTTTTTAGGTTTTCTACTATACAAAGTCAATTATCACTATGAACCTTCTTGCAAGAAAACTTTTTATTTAGAAGTAACGTGGAACAAAAATTAAAAAAAATTGCAAATTTACCGCACGAGGGCGGTAAATTTGCAATTTAATTTAATTTAATTTATTGTTAATTTAACTTACGAGCCCTGTTTACTACCTCTGTAAGTGCATTTTTCGAGCAAGTGTATTGAAAATATTATTTCCGTTCCGGTCAAGAAAAATCACTATTTTCAAAAATTTATTATTTTCCGAAAATATACATTTTTGAGAGTTTAATTCTACTCTTTTGACTTAAATCTTATGTAACTACTATTTCTGGAATAAAAAGGACGTTTCCAAAAATTCGAATAAATACGTCACGTGTTTTTTCTTTGTGGCATCTCGCGACTTCGTGCGTGTTACGTGGACTTTTTAGATTTTAAAGTAGGTATCCTGTGGAAACTCTTTGATTTTCTGGGATAAAAAGCCGAGTTGATAAATCTTAATGGAGGTTATGTTAACGGGGGATGAATGGATATAAATCATATATATATATATATATATATATAGGTATATATATATATATTTATGTAATACAATATATATGATTTTTATCAAAAATATAGTACATCATGTGGTAATACAATGTTATTAAATTGTCAGTAAATGATTATGATATATTCGACAGTTTTAATAAATAAAGCTGTAATACTTATACACATAGTTAGGATACTTCATTATGATGATTAAATTATGATTTCAAGTTTGCATGTGCTCAGTGGTATGAAGCGGAATAACAGTTAAATTGTGCTTTACACTGAAACAAGGATTAATCGGATCTCGAATTTCCCCTTCTTCTTTAGTACAATTATAATCAGTTTCTTCGTTTCTTGGGTGGTAGTCAGTAGTGGAAAGCCGAAGGGCAGTCGGTTGATCGGAATAAATTAATGTATTGTTTTCAGGCAGAGTGTCGTTCTCAATTTTCATTAGATCATCAATAATTGGCGGCTCCGTAACGTTATTTTCAGCTGCTGTGTTTAGCAATACAGAACATGGAATAGTTGTCATGAATTCTTTACCAGTTTTAGTAACAACCGTTATCGTACATTTTGTTTTGTCATTAGTTTGATTGTTCATAGTGACGTTTTTCACATCAGCTTCTGGGGTAAATGAAGTTGCAATTGAACAAGGTATGGCAATTATTTCTGTAGCATTTTCACTATCTATTGTAAGGGTACAATTCACTAAATCACCCAAAATGGGATCGACTGCGGGTGCAGTACCATTATCTGGAGCTACTGCCACAGGTTGACCTCGGTTATCATATATAACTGTATGACGTTGATGACCAGTAGATCTAGCTAAATTCCATAAGGCTAACCCTGTCAAAACAGTTCCGATTCCCGCTCCTGCAATACCTACTCCAGTTAACGCACTGCCAGTGCGACCGACACTTCCAAAGCCCCTGCCACTTTGTGCATAGCCTCCAAAATACCCAGGTGCCTGTGGACTGTAAGATCCTGGTCCGCCATATCCTCCATAGCCGTGTCCACTCGAATACGGGGGTGGTGGACCTTGAGGGTGAGGGTGATAGCCGTTTCCTCCGCTTGAGTAAGGGGGTGGCGCTGCGTGGTTGTAATTATTACCAGTAGGATAACTGCCTGCGCCTTGTGGTTTATTATATCCCCCAGTGTTTACACCTTGATATGGAGGTGGAGCAGCATTGTGACCAGATAGCCCTTGTCCTTGTGGATAACCAGCTCCGGAGCTTGAACTTCCTGACAGTCCGTTTGACACTGGATAGGAATGACTATTTTGTTGCGATTTAGGCGCGGATTGTTGTACAGGCACATAGCTTTTTTGAAGGCTTTCTTGATGACTTGATGGTTGTTTGGGTTGGTTACCGCCCGAGAGACCAGTATGGCTCGATGGATATGAATGACCTTGATTGCTTGGTTTTTGTGCTGGCTTCTCCTGCCATCCAAACAGAGACGGTTTTTGGGCAGAAGGTTGAGGATAACTGAAAGACGTAGGTGCAGGCTGCGCGTTTGTTTTCCTACCGGAACTACGACCAGAGCCTGAACTCCGACTCCGAGACAGTTTCCTTGCACCACTATCACTCACTACCGTAAGAAGCACTATGAAAGTTATGAAAATAGTCGTTTTCATCATTTTTACTGCTTTAATTTTGCATTATTGATCGTCACAAAAGTTCACCTCCAACTGTGGACCGTAACGTGCGTATGTAGCAATTGTTCAGCGTAATATGATTCTAGAACGTAGTGTTGGCCGGTCACCCTATTAAGCTACTACGTTTTTATTGTAGGGAGGTCTACCTTTGCATGACGCGCGCAAATAAATTACTTTCGTACCTAAAATCAATAAAGAGTTACTATGGAGCTAGCTTTCTGACATCAAATGTAAAAATATATCATTATTAGCTGATGCTCGCGACTTCACTCGCGTGGATTGAGGTTTTTTGGTTCCCGCGAGAAGTCTTTAATTTTCCGGGATAAAAAGTAGCCTGCGTGTTATTCTATTCTATCTATCTGTGTGCCAAATCGCATCTAGATCCGTTCAGCCAATCTGCCATGATTGAGTAAAAAACATCCATCAATCCATCTGACTGATTTGACTCATGAGGATTTCCCAACGTTTGGAGGCCCTCCGAGACACAAAGCCCTAACCTACCACTGATGGAACTTTTTCTACGCAAACTAAGTATTTGACTTCTATTCAGCTATTTTCCTGTCAATTTAGCTTAGATATTGTGAACAATAGGATTGACACCACTGTTCTTTCATACCACGCGAAAAACTAATGAACCAATCGCCTTGTAGCATAGACTCCCATCGTTGCTCCTCACTTCAACCAAAATGATCGATAATCACCTACTTGCTTATGCTCAAATTAATGTGCGTAAATTATATTATAAGGTAGCAGTATATAGTCCGCGCGCGAGCTCCGAGGAATCCTATGGAATGTTAAATACTGCTATCGCAAAATTACACGCGTCAAGCTCGAAACTAGTGCTGGGAGTGAGCTGGATGTGAAGCGACGATCGGGGGTGGCGTATACAGCTGTCGCTTCTTCAGACCCCGATTCCTCGGAGCTCGTCATGCGCGGACTTATTCATTACAATGTTTCCCATATTGTATACTTCGAATATCTCCTAGAAATTATTAAAGAGGTACATTCAAAAATACAGACTTATAGTAGCCAGTAGTACCACTGCAACTGAGTAGGTACCTACTTAACGGAAGTCTTACTTGCCCTTGTTACCGCAGTAAACATTCGGGATAAAAAGGATCATCCTTATGTCTTCGACATAAAGTTGTATTCCGAAGGCTGTTCACGATATTTCAACATCAATTTATCCCATTTGAAGTCACTCAAAGACTCAATTGGTAAATTGAACAAGAATCTAGACTTCAAAGGAGTGAATGAGTCAGTTGATAGATAACTGATACCTATACCTAATGTTATTAGGGCTTAAAATGGAACTGACGACTATATGAAACTTAACTAACTCAAAAGGACGCCGTTTTAAATAATAATATTATATAAAAAACTTATTTTAGGAGCCTTCTTGAACGTATATATGCATCAGTTAAGACTACAAGAATTCTATCCCAAAATGGGGCGAAATGAGGCTTGGAAGGTTATATATGGCAATCTTGAGTTTTTAGAAGTAGGTAAGTACCTAAGTATCATTACAAAAATGAAAAATGATACTAATATAAATGCGAAAGTGTGTTTGTTTGTTGGTTTGTTGGTTTGTCCTTCAATCACCCTGCAACGGAGCAACGGATCGACGTGATTTTTGGCATGGGTATACTTGAGAACCTGGAGAGTGACATAGGTTACTTTTTATCCCGGAAAATTGGGGAGTTTTCGTGGGAATCAAAAAAACATATTCCACGCGGACGAAGTCGCGGGCATCAGCTAATAAACAATAATTAAAAAAAGAACAGAAAAAACTTGAAACTGTTTGTAACATATTCAGGACAAACGTTGACTGAAACTAGGAAATTATAATAATACTTATTAAGCAACAAGAAATAGAGAATAGAATAGAAATCGCTTGGAGAAGATTTTAATACTTATCGCCCGGTTTCTGAATTGATATTGTGTAAGGTTTGAGAGTTGGAGCTTGCTGTTTTTGCTTGAATGCTTAATTCAGAAACCGGCCCAATATCAATTCAGAAACAAAAATTTGCTTAATTAGTCCATATGTAGTCTTTGAGACACACACAACATGAAATTCTCAATTCAGAAACCGGCCGTATAATAGGTAGGTAAGTACATATTTTTAAAGAAATTAAACTTAAATGGAAAGGGAAAATGTTCAATTCCAGCGTAATTCCGGTACCTACTAACGTACGGTTCTCATACTTGGGCCTTAACAAAGAAAACCTTATCAAAGGAAAATGGAACGATCAATTTTCAACATTCGTCCGATGGATACATTTTCAAAACAGGAAATAAAGGAAATAAAAGCTTCAGACTCAAGACGCTATATTCGTAGCCATGAAAAGCAAGTGGAACTGGGCTGGCCATGTTATGAGACGAAATGACAACAGATGGATTACAGAAATTACAGATTGGTGCCCACACTTTCAGACAAGGTAGAGAGGAAGGCCAATGTATCGTCTCTCCATCTCGAAAGATGGAGGGATGAAGTTTGCAGGCCCTCTTTAGTTAGCCTTTGCCCGGAAATGGGATGGATTATAGTGGCATATCATTATTACTAGGCTTATAATAATAATACGTAGATGAAATTGCGGGCAATAGCTGGTATACCTTTGCCTAATAAGTACCTATTACAAAAATATTTCTATAGAAACGGAAAACTACAAGACATGTGCCTATGGATACATTATATTACTAACGAAATCCAGCGCATCGCCTGCCCGTCAAATACCTTTTCATCATACCTATTCGAAAAACGAATATTGACTTCAGAGGATAGAGGGAGCAAAATGTAATTTTTAGGCCCATGGGACTTTTCATTTCTCTGTTCTGATTGGTCCGCGTTCGTGCACGCGCAGCAGCACCTTGCCGATGTGCTTGCCGGCTGCCATGTAGCGGAAGGCGGGCTCCAGCTCGCTCTCGCCGAACACGGTGGCGGGCAGCGGCCGCCTTGTCGTCGCCCTCGCCCGCCGCGCCGAACAGCGCGTCCAGCAGGATGCCGTGGAACGTGGTGTTCTTGAGGAACACGCTCATGCCGAGCGCGGTGTTGTTGGACAGGTCCAGCTTGCCGATCTCGAGGAAGCGGCCGCCCACCGCCAGGCAGCGCACCGATTGGTGCTTAAACGTATAGGTAATGTCCATACATAGTAGGTTGATACTCCTAGCTTTTTCTCATACGTGATGATGAAAAATAGTGTGTGTCACTCGGGGCCAAATTTTTTGTTCTCGGGCGGCGTATATTGAATTCCTCGCTACGCTCAGGATTCTACTTTAGAATCCCTCGCTAAGCTCGGGATTCTACTTTAGAATCCTTCACTTCGCTCTGAATTCAAAATAGCGCCCTCGGGGAACAAAAATTTTCTTTGGCCCCATATAACACAAATAACTATTGCCCTTCAGCGGTAAAATCACCGTAAGGAAATGGGATTTACAAGGAAGCAGGAGAAGAATATCAACAAACACAGAACGAGAAATGAACTTTGATTAGGTATATACAGAAGGATGTGCCCTAACATATTTAAATTGAAGCTTCCTATAACCTTAAAATGGCGCATGGGCGGAGCTTAATGCGGGCATTAGGGCTGAAATTATCGATACCTTTGATTATGTCGATACTTATATACTCGATATAAAATTAACAAAATATAATTAATAAATAATTAAATATAATTTTTGAAATACACTAGTATTCGTATTTTATAATGAACAAGCTGATGCCCGCGACCCCGTCCGCGTGAATTGAGGTTTTTTGTAAGAAAAAATTTTGTATGAAAAAAAATTTTTTTACTCATCGTTTCGTATAGAAGACTAAAATTCATTCGGAGGAAAAATACGGAGAGAGCTGATGATTGAGGATTTCGAAGACGGATGAAGAGCACAGCCAGGGTATTCAAGATAGGTGGGGTGTGCTCGACCAAATGTAACTCGAAACTTCATCCAATTGACAGTGTGCTGAAAAAAAATTCAAAATGGCGGATTTAAGATGGCCGCCATACAAATTTCGTCGGTGTCTATCTCGGAGAGTATAAAAGATGGAAGAGTGGTTTCGTGGCAAAAGATGATCAGAACATGAAGGTCTACTTGATGAACAGGAAAAAATTCAAGATGGCGGAATTTATTTTTCCATAGAAAATGTGTGGCGAATATTGAAGAGGCTTACAAGTGTAGAACTATGCAAGACTTTAATGCGGTTTTTTTACTAGATTTGTTCTGTATGGAAGAATTGTCGGTTTGCTGTTAGGAAAGCCAAGATGGCGAAGTTCAATGGCACCCAAAGGTACCCGATCGTCAGTGGTATGATATTGATATTAATCAACTAAGGAAGGTTTCTTTGTGTTTTTACTTCAACAGTCTCTTACACTGTATGCATGTCTGGAAAGTTTATTTACATTAAAAGGCCCTTTTAGATATTTAAGGGGTCTCTGTTTTATGTTTTCTTATGAGAATGTTTTTTACGTCTGTCGGATGCGTGGCACTCTGGCGCTTCCACTGTGCTCGCTAGCATAGCAGTGTGTTGTTTACTTCAGAACACGTAGGCAGTAAACACTAGGATAGAAGAAGAGCAAGTAAGTAGACAGTGGGCCGCGCGGTCTACGCGGGCGGGTGCGGTTCCATTTCAAAATTTGTTTTTAAAGAAGAACTCTCCATAATTTTTCGGAGAAAAAATATATGGAGGTGTTTATTTCAGAAAGTACCTATACTAAATGGAAGAGTGGAGTGAAAGTACCTATGCTAAATCGTTAAGGGATCAACGCACAGCCTAAACCGCTGGGGTTAGCAACTTGAAATTTTGACAGTAGGTTCCTTTTGTGACGTAGGCGCTCAATAAGGAAAGATTTTTCAAAATTACACTCCTACGGGGGTGAAATAGGGGGTGAAATTTTGTATGAAACTCCGGGTTGGCACTGAGAATTTCTTAATTGAAAAACATAATACCTAACTTTTATGCCCGACCGGGAATCGAACCCAGGACCTCATGATCCGCAGTCGACTATGCTAACCACTAGACCAACGAGGCAGTCAAAAATAGTAATATGTAGTTAAAACGATACATAATAACTGCAATGAAGGGACCAAAAACCACTTGAATAGACACTGTAATTTTCGAATACGAGACACCATCCCGGAGATCGGGTGTCTTAATCACAAGGTTATCATCGCTACAGCCTAAAATGAGTTTGGCAATATTATAAGTAGAAGCTGACTGTTCAATTTCATCTCTCTACCCCTCTGAGTGAGAAACAGTAAGACTGATATGAAATTTTAATTTTATCGATACTCAATTTATTTGTAAACAATACAATCCCCACACTATATAAACACTCAAACAAAAACTAATGAAATAATCCAAATTTTCGGGGATAGCGCAAAAATTGACGTGTTTTGGATTCAGTAAAGAAGAAACTAAGCTATAATTAGTTGAAATAACTTAAAATACTCGCCACAAAAAGAAAAATAAAAACAACTATGTTACTCACTTATGAAATGAAATTCCTGGGCGTTTTACAATACTATTATTACGCTCCACAACTGAGCACTTCACCATTGTTGATTACACAAAACTAAGCAAAAACACATAAAAATATCATGAAAATATTCACAAAACTGGTAATTAGCCACAACCAAAACACCGGAAGCAATACAGGCGCCATATAAAGGTACATAAAAATTGGCTTCAATAGCAAAATTTGATGACGTCATATGACAATTGCCTGACACGTTCACGCAATAACATAATACACCTGTCTCATTTTAAAAACGTAGCTTTCAATAAGTAAGAATAGTCAAAACATAGTAGTACATGTTATATTAACAAAATGCATCCTATAACTATAATTGAGTAAAATGTAACACATCCATCTCTATATGTATACCTAATCAAAGGAAATGAAGATTATATATATGTATATATTAATTATACCTGCCTGGAATAGGCATGATAACACTAACCAAGAATCAATGAAATTACGAATTTGTCTAATGAAATAGGATTCATGGATTATAAAACACGTATTTATTTTTCTATTTCGAGTGAGATTGCTATTTATTTTGATAAAATAAAACTATAAAATACAACAATACGCCATATTGGTTATAACACCAAGAAGCGAATGACGTCACAATTGTTTGTTTTCGAGCTCTGAAAATTACACTTTTGTTTTTTTTTTTTTTTTAATTTATTTTACGGCTCTGGATACAAGTCCTTTAAGGCCTTTCTAAAAAATACAAAATTGCTTAAATCTAATTATTATTCTAAAGTAGCTAAGTAATAATACCTTATAAAATTATGACAACATTTCTTCTATAAATTGCTAAAATGACTTAAGGTAATATCTTAAAAGTAATAGAGTAATCAATGAAATCTAAGTTTATACTACATCTTACAATTTTTCTATAGTATTACAAATAAAATCAAAAATAGGCTTAAAATATAAAGTATTATGTAACAAGTCTTTAATGTGGCGGGGAACACTCATATTTATTTTGTTTTCTATATTTATCCTATCTATTTCACTCACTTATATTTATCTTTGTACACCAAAAGCTGGACAAACTTTAATATGATTCACGTCAGCCTCTTCATTTTCACAATAGTTGCATTTTTTACTCATAAGAATTTTTAGTTTAAACAAATGTTTTGGCACCAGGCAATGCCCAAATCTCAGTCTATTCATTATTGATGTAAATTTTCTAGATTCACACCTCGTTTTGAAATACCATGGTTGCACCGGCATTTCCTTTTGACTTTCCGCATACCATTTTCCTTTATTTTTATTGGTCTCGTCCCATACTTTACTCCATAATCTTTTTTGTCTTATTTTCAGTTTATTACATAAATCCGTAAACGGCACTTTGATGTTACTCGAACAATCTTCATAAAAATTACTCCTTCTAGTAGCAGAATCAGCCTCTTCATTTCCTGTTATGCCTCTATGGGAGGGTACCCAAACAAATTCTACATTAATTCCCCTTTGTTTTAAATTTAGTAATACATTTTTAATTTGAAAAATAATATAAACTAGCTAATAATTACTAAAATTAAATTTTTTTACAGCTAAAAGTACACTTTTAGAATCGGTTATTAAAACATAGTTATTAATTTTTAACATTAATTCTTCTTGAATATATTCCAATGCCTTTAAGAGGGCAACACATTCAGCAGTGAAAACACTACAGTCACAGTTTAATTTGTATGATCTACATATTTTTAACTGTGAGTCATAAAAAGCAGAACTTACAAAGTTCTCATTTTTAGACCCATCCGAATATATCCTATAATAATTTTTACAATTTTCTTCTATGAATATGAGGAAGTCATTGTTTGTTTTAATATAAGTGATATGTAGGTATATTTCCTAGGTTTATTACATCATAGTGGCAATCATACTTAAGCAAAATGTCATTCACATTTATGTCTCTAGCAATACTATGCATATATGTCATAACAATTAACATGGTAGGTTCCTTACCGGAAAGAAGCGATTTGGCCGTAGTTTGTAGAGTTTCACTTGATGATTCTGTTACTTTTAATAAATCCTGTGGTAATAACAATTTGTTTACCAAGTTAGATTTAGAAAATAGTTGTTTCAAACAAAACTTTTCAGCCAAATAAACACGTCTCACCGGCAAAGGAGGGATACATGTTTCTACTTCCATTGAATTATTAGGTGTAGAGCGCATTGCTCCACTGATATTCGCAAACCTATATTTTGTACAACATCCAATTTTTTCAAAATCGATGAATTCGCTTGCATATATGCAACGTAACTATAATCGAAATGACTTCTCACCATACTATTATACAATAAAGTTAAAATTTTGGGATCTGAACCCCAAAAAATACCTGCTAAACATCTAAGAATATTAATGCTTTTCAATGCATTTTCACAAATATAATCAATGTGAGCATCGAATTTTAGCTTTGTATCAAAAATTACTCCCAAGAACTTCTTATTCCTTACAATTGGAATATCTAAATTATTATATTTAATGTTAATATCAACTACTGGACCACCAAATACCATACATGAACTTTTAGAGGTATTAATATTTAATTTATAGTGTTTTTATAATAATTTTGCAACTGGATCAATGCTGAATTAACAGTATTTAGGGCTATTTCTACATTTCTATTTACACTATACAATAACAAATCATCTGCAAATTGTAAAATTTTAACATCATTTGTTACATATTTCTCAATTTGAGAGGTATATAAATTATATAAAATTGGAGATAGTGATGCACCTTGCATAAGGCCTTTACTTATTGAATTAGGTCCATGGAGTATATTATTATACTTAACATAAAATTTTGTACTATTTAAAAATTTTAAAAGCCATTTTAACATTTTTCCAGGGATGCCAACTTCATGAAGAGAAGTTATGAGCTGGTTTAAATCAACATTATCATAAGCACCTTCTATATCTAAAAATACACATACGGCAGAGGCTTTGGATGACTTACAGCTTGTTAAATCTGTTACAAATGAAGCTAAACTTTCGGTTGCACTTCTTCCTTTACGGAAACCGTATTGGAATGTTGGTAATATATTATTATTTTCTATAAAATAATCTAATCTCATTTTCAGCATTTGTTCAAATAATTTTCCTATACATGATGTTAATGATATTGGTCTGTATGAATTACAATCAGATGGAGATTTATCAGGTTTCAAAATTGGTATTATACATTGAATCTTCCAACTCTCTGGAACACATTGATTGACCCATAGCCCATTAAATATATCAAGTAAAGCTAATTGACCTGATTTGTGCAACTTTTTAATCATTATATATGGAACGTTATCAATACCAGGTGTGGAGTTTTTTCTTGATTGAAGTGCTATAGTAAATTCCGCAAAAGTGAAAGGCTTTAATAGAAATATAGACTTGTCCGAATCATTATTACACTCAAAAACAGAGGTATTTAGCGTTGTATTGTTGTTATCCTGTTTAAATCTAGAAATTAAATTTGGAATCCATTCATCATTTTTATGCTGTGGTTGGATTTTGATACGCTTAAAAACTTTTTCATATAATTCCATACTCTAGTAATAGGAGTATATCCATTGAATGACGAACACAACCTAAACCAACTATTTTTCTAAGCATCCTTAATGATTAATTTTTTCAGTGCGTCCAATTTTTTATAATTAATGTAATTTTCCATCAACCCATCTCTCTTATATAACTGCAAAGCTTCTTTAGAATTTTGAACTGCTACTGCACAGTTTTCATCCCACCAAGGAGCAGGAGCTTTAAAAAGTCTAGGTCCCACAATTTTTACATAAGGAATGCAGTCTTTTCTAAGTATATTTAAAACTTCACAGAAATTATCATATGACTGCAAGGGATCTTTTTCATCAGATGTAAAGGATTTAAAGTACTCTTCTGATTTTTCATAATATTTGGTCCAATCTGCTTTATGAAATAGAAATTTCTCTACTTTGTCTTTGACATTTAGATGGAACTAAATTTAATTTTGTAAATGTTGGGTAGTGGTAACTACCCAAAGGATCGTCACCTGTGACATCAATAGCCGAGCTATTAGCATTAGGCCTTTGTACTGTAGTAGGTACACCTGTGTTTAACAGACATAAGTTGTGCTCATCAAAAATTTCAAACAATGTTTTTCCCCTTAAATTTGTACAATGACACCCAAATGCAATGTGATGTGCATTAAAATCTCCTGATACTATACAAGGTTTTGGTAGGTCTGCAATAATATTTTTAAGTTTATTAATTCTACAATAATTGTTATTTTTATTTTTAGGCGGACAATAAACACATAAAATCGACACTGTACCAATATTAGTTTCGAGTGCAATTGCTATGGACTGAACATCTTGATAAAATTTTGTTGGTAATATATTATATTTAAATGAATCTTTTAATAAAATACCTACTCCACCATGTTCATTATTTGCATTTTTTCCTATAAAACTATATCCTGAAAATCGATTAGGGTTACTTGAATTTTTTTGCCAGGTCTCATTTAATAACAGAATATCAATATTATATTGTTCTAAAAATGTTTTAACTAAGGGTTTCTTATTATTTATACTTTGAATATTATCTTGTACAATAGTTAGGTGAGAATCCATTATATTTTATTTAAATGTTGTAAAAATGCCTCTTTGATTTGATTTGTAGTCTTAATATTACTTGAGTTCCCTATTGTAACCAAAGTCCTAACTATGGCTCCTAGAACTTTAGAGTTATTTACAATATCAGTGTGGGAAATTTCCGTCTTTGTTTGTGTAGTATGTTTAGTCTGTGTAGGCTGAGCCTTTTGTTATGTCTGAGGCTTTGAAAGTGGAGGGAAACTCACACTATTTATTTGTAATACTTTAGAGTAGGTTTCTTTGTTTCTCTCCATTCTCGCTGCCTTTACAGGGCAAGTTTTGGAAATTGCGAGATGAGCGCCCCCACAATTACTGCACTTCAGCATATCCGAAGTGCAGTCCTTGTAATGATGCTCACCAGCGCAGCGTGAGCATATTTGCTTGTTCCTACAAATCTTTCCATAATGATTAAATTTCATACACTTAAAACATTGCATCAAGGGTGGAACATAAGTGAATACTTTATATCTCCAATTGTCCAAATATATGTACTGTGGGAGAACAGTACCGCTGAAAATTACACTTATTGTTGAGAGAGGCACTAACTCCTCCCCTACTTTTTTCATGAATCTCCTTACTCCTATCACTTCACATTCTGATGAGAGTTTATTAAATAGTTCATGGTTACTAGCTTCCTTTGGAATGAACCTAACAACCCCCACCCTCTCCACAGAGGACGCCGGAATGAAAGCTCGAAGCTTGTAAACTGAAAGGCACTCATGGGATAAAAAGTCATTTGCTGCTGTTGCCTGTTTAAAAACAAGCATAATTTTACTAGCGTTTATGCGCCTACTTTCACTGATACCTTTGACCTGTTTAAAGTATTTTGTCACCATCAGAGGATTTTTATTCCCCAGTTTCACATCTGTTTCTGTACTCTCTACAAACACCGGGAACTCCACATTGGTACTATTATCACCATACGCCCGGCGATATCCAGGCTTCATGTATATTTTATATTTTTCACCATCGGTTTCGGAGGATTTGTCTTTCGGCGCCTTCCTCCTTTTTTTACCTGCTACCGGCTCAAAACCATCCCCATCACTATCCGACGGCATTTTGCTATGTTTACAATTATTTTCAACAACTTTACACACTTAAATAAAATGAAAAACTTTGTTTTAAAATTTTCAATCGAAAAAAGCCCGCTTCTCGATTCCCGCCAAAAAGAGATGTCTAATCTGCCAATCTACACTATTGTTTACTGCACACTGCACAGAGTACATTGGTAAAAACAATAGTGACGTCACAAACGACGCCATGACACCGTAGAACGTTATGGCGTGAATTTTAAAATTTAA
This sequence comes from Erebia epiphron, assembly GCA_963932025.1. Classification (NCBI taxonomy): domain Eukaryota; kingdom Metazoa; phylum Arthropoda; class Insecta; order Lepidoptera; family Nymphalidae; genus Erebia; species Erebia epiphron. The sequence goes on along the minus strand of OZ009948.1, from coordinate 35,001,182 downwards.
ATTTCAAATGCCAATTTTATCTACCAAACCTTATTTTTCTGCTGAAATGAGATATTTTTTCGAAATAGTAGATACTTCCGAACATAATCTGACCATTTTTCAAAATCAGTCATCATGCCTATTCCTTGTTTTAGTTGAACAATGAAAAAAAAAATGTTTTAGTTTTCTTATCGGAGGGGAATATTGTTTCAGCATTTACCTATACACCTCCTATACTTGCCTTACCAGCTTTGCATATTGCTAATACTAATTTATTGATTCCGAGTTCCTAATAGGCTAACCAGACAAAATAATATTTTAGCTTAAGTATAATATCTTATTTATATCGTAAACAAGATTAACTACTTTGCTTTGTGTACCGAGAGTTAGGTAGGTACCTACCCGTGACATGATGATAACATATCTTTAACAATCCTTTGATTTATCTTTCTACTGTAAATTATAGATAAGTAATACCTACTTGAATTCGTACACAATACAGTACATAACGTTTCCTGTGAACAAAACAGTAATTTACAAACAAGCTACGATATAAAATGCTTCAGTTATTTTTTGTGCTAAGCGCTTTAGGCATTTGCACAGGACTGCCTTCGGAAATATTACCGCAAAATGTAATAACTGTGCCACCTAATTGTCCAGAAGGGCAAAAATTGGTGAACGGGGTTTGTCGTGATATTTGGAATAGCGCAGTGGCTTCTGCTGTACCGTTAAAAATGTAAGTGAAACATTTCTTTTTTCAGATAATCCTTCCTTGGTAGGAGGGAACTACCCAATTTTGTCTGGCTGACAAAAACTTCATTTCCGAATTCCGTCCGACAAATGATAATGCAGTTTCCACAATCACAGACACTTGCGTCGTAGCGCGACGGGACAAAAAGTCCTTCCCTTCCATATATTTGTCCTGTCCGGTTCCAGTGTGCGCTTACGCATATAGCTGGTACAACTACTAACTAGCCATTAAACATTTTATTATCATACCAATAAAAAGTAATCAAACTATAATTTGACAGTGCTGGCAATCTTAATTAGTTGCTGATAAGTTGGAGGCACTATGCATCCAACTTATCAGCAACAATTTTTTATGCCTGTTTGGTTTTTGTTTTATTTATTTTTAATAATAGGGGTTAAAGTATGAAATTGCCGTTAATTACAATAATGTAACAGGTACTTCGAATTGACATAGGACCTTCATGGTTTGAGATTTTTGAGTGAAACTTTTTTCACATGGTTCCTATGTACTTAGTTCTTCTTTTAAAAAATGTGCAACGTTCGATTATCAACTTTCAGTTGTTCTTTTTATTCAGCTTAAACAAGAAAGATGGCTACTTCGAAAATTCGAGTGATTTTTGAATACGAGTTCCGACGCGAAACTAACGCGGCAGAAACAGCTCGCAATATCAATGTTGCGTTTGGAGAGGGGACTGCTAATGAACGCACCGTGGGATTTTGGTTTAAACGCTTTCGTGATGGAAACTTTGATTTGAAGAACGAACCACGTGGAAGACCGCCCACACCGGTGAATAACAATGAATTGAAAGAGATGGTGGAAGCCGATCCGAGCCAACCTACCCAGGAATTAGTGGCATGGTTTAACGTTACCTTATCAACAATATTGACTCATTTGCGTCAAATCAATAAAATAAAAAAATATGAAAAATGAGTGCCTCATGATTTGACTGATCTGCAGAAAGAAACGCGTGTTGAAACTTGTGTAGCCTTGTTGAATCGATTCAGAAATGAAGGAATATTGGATGGAATTGTGACATGTGATGAAAAGTGGATTCTTTACAATAACCGTAAGCGAAAAATGCAATGGCTGACCTCAAGTCAAACGCCGCAACAGTGTCCTAAAGCAAAGCTTATACCAATAAAAAGGTAATAGTAACTGTTTGGTGGTTTCAGCATGGTGTTATATTCACTATAGCTTTCTCCGGTCTGGTCAAGCATTAACGGCAGATGTCTACTGTGCCGAACTCCGAACAATGATAGCAAAACTAGCAGTGAAACAGCCCCGACTCATGAATCGATCTTCACCATTACTGCTCCATGATAACGCGAGACCTCATACAGCACGAAAAACCGTTTTAACTCTACAGGAACTGCAATTAGAAACCATTCGTCACCCTCCGTATTCGCCAGACCTTGATCCAACGGACTACCATTTTTTTCGTAATTTGGACAATTTTCTACGTGACAAAAAGTTTTCTTCTCAGGAGGCAGTACAATAGTAGATTATTCACCACGGGTGTAATGCGATGTATTATGTCACGGGCGCCGGGATAAGTCCAAGCGGAACGAGGGATTTTAGAGTAACTCCCGAGCGTAGCGAGGGTGTTGCATCTAGAATCCTGAGAGTAGCGCGGGAATTAGGGACGCCCAAAATTAATACAGCATTACCCCTACGGTGAATACTCTACTTTTCACACCTCGCGATACAACCACTTCTTTCAGCTAGCGTGGCCTACTCGATTTGACAAACAAATGTCGTCAGTGCGAATCTAGTGGGCCACGGCTTCGGTTTTCGAAAATCGAGTTGGCCGCGCCTGCTAAGAACACATTCTGTTTACCGAAATAAGACTTTATGGATATAGCAATAAGAATTATGAATAAAACCTCTTTGGAATGAATAGAATTTCCTTCAGATCTTGCTTCAGATGCGCGATGATTCTAAATTCAAATCACATTATAACCCTAGGGAATAATGGATCTCAGTACAACATTATAACCCTAGGGATTTAATGTCTTACTTTAACCTTAGATAACAGGCCATGTAATAAGGCGTTGTTGAGCGAGTGGTGTGAAAAATGCTTTATCACAGTTTGTCGAATCTAAGTAGATCACCAGAGTTCTATCGGAAAGGCATAAATGACTTTCCTATTAGATGGCAGCAATGTATAGATAATAATGGTAATTATTTTGATTAAATAAATATGTTAAATTTAAAAAAAACGCATTTCAATTTTTCAGTACAAATCGGCAATTTCGTACTTTAACCCCTAATATATATATACTAGCGAGTTAACGACGCTGTCACCGGGTCAAAGTTTGTAGGACTATAATCTAGAAAGTTGTAAGCGTAAATGAATTTTTGAACGAAAAGAAAATTTCTCCTACTTGTTCGGAAAATGACTAAATTAAAAGAAATCAATACGCATATTGGATTTTTTCAACAATAAATGTCCGCAGGACGATAATTGCTGGACAGTTGCGCCAAGTACACACACACGAGTGATTTTAGCCCATACAATTATTATAAGTTTAATTATTACAGACTTCAGTCTTCAATGCATTAAGTGCGATCACTTCACTTGGGAAGTCCTCGGCTTCGCCTTGTCCTTCCAATATTACTAGTCTAGGTAGATACTATTCTCAACTAGTTTGTTACCATCAGGGTTATCGACAGAAATGTGGTACATATTTACTATGCATAAGAACAGGCATGAGTTATTACGACGTCTTTGACATGTGCCTATGCAGTATGCATGAGCACATCAGGTATATTATATTCATAAGACATACAGACATAGATACACGTCTTGATTATATACTCAAGTAATATTATGTAGGTAGTTAGGAGTTTAGGTGTTTAATAGGGTTTCTGGTCAAGATTACTCGAAGTTAGAATTCCCAGGATTTTTTAAAACATCTGTTTTTTATTTGCATTATATTTGCAGACCTTCAGATATTGATGTACAAAACATGATAACGGTCCCACCAAACTGTCCCCCAGGCCAGCAGTGGATAAATGGACAATGTCGTGATGTATGGAGAGGTGGAGCTTTAGTGTGAGTGACTCAGACCTTCAGATCTGTTTTCTGTGGTATTTTTGCTTAAAAAGGTTTAAGACCTGTGTAGGGTCAAGTGTCCAACAATGAAACACTAAAAATTCAAAGTCTCATAAACCTTTTGTTTTTACAGATAGAAGTTTAATTTTTTACAGGTAGATAGGCAATTTTATTAGGTATCGGATGTCATTTATCGTTTTTTTGATTAATGTGTAATCAATCAGTAAAAAATTTAAAACCAAAAAACGGGAAATGTTTCATTGCGTCCACAATGGTGTACACAAATTCAACAATGAAACATAATAAATTCATACTCTCTGTCTCACGTTTTTTGAAATTTATTGAGTAGGTAGTGCAAAAAAATGCTGAGTTCAATCATAAAAAGTTTTATACTTAACTAGCGGACGCCCGCGACTTCGTTCGCGTGGCATAAGTTTTTTAATTCCCTTATGCATTCCTTAATTTCCGGGAAGAACCCATTTAAAAACCCCGTCGATCCGTTGCTCTGTTGCGGCGTGATTGAAGGACTATATAACGTCCTTTGGGATAAAATTTATAAAAACTGTGAATTATGTATTTCATAATTTAAACCGGTGGCCCAAATATCAAGTTTCACGGCTATTTAACTTGAAAAACGCCGGCCTTTTACACCAACTTACAACCCGCATTTTACCTGTTTGGGGGTGGAATTTTGAAAAATGGTGAAACACGTACTTCTTTATATTATACCGAAAGCCAAAATACCAAGTTTCGTTGTTATATAACTTGAAAAATATGTTGATAAATGAAGGACATTCATCCCCTATTTCACCCCTTTGGGGGTCAAATTTGCAAAAAATGGTGAAACACGTACTTCTGCATATCTAAGTGAAAACCCAAATGCTAAGTTTCATCACTATAACTTGAGAAATGAAGGACTTTCAGACTAACTTTCAACCCCTATTTTACCCCTTTAGGGGTGGAATTTTGAAAAACTGTGCCACACGTACTTCTTTATTTATTACCTAAAGCCAAAATACCAAGTTTCGTTGATACAACTTGAGAAATATCTTGAGAAATGAAAGACTCATATAAACTTTCATCCCCTATTTTACCCCTTCGGGGGTAGAATTTTCAAAAACTGTGAAACACGTATTTCTTTATTTTTTACCGATAACTCATATACTAAGTTTCATGGATATAACTTGAGAAATGACGGACTTTCATACAAACTTTCAACCCCTATTTCACCCCCTTAGGGGTTGAATTTTGAAAAATCCTTCCTTAGTGAGCGCCTACGTTACAAAAGGAAGCTACTGTCAAAATTTCAAGTCTCTAACCCTAGCGGTTTAGGCTGTGCGTTGATATATAAGTCAGTCAGTCAGTCAGGACTTTGAATTTTATATATATAGATTTCACTTTATTTTGGTTTGCGCTTTCCAGTCCGTGGATGAGCCTTCATGGAGTCGTGAATTCCTTCATCTTCGGTTGCCTCTCTGATTAACAAAGGTTGGCAGTCAGCTCGGTATATCCCCGTCTGTTCTTCGCGAAGCGAAATAATTCGGCGGTACTCACGATCCGGTCCACTTAACTCAAAACTTTTGAATTTTGGGCCCCACTGGGTCAGAATGCCATTACTATGTATGTTGCAAAGCCTAGACTTTCTACTGCAACCAACGCCCCTTTTTACCCGACTGCGGTACGCACAGGGTTATGTGTTCATCAGTCTATATATGTTTGTATGTTCCTTGCAGGACAGCTACAGCCTAAACGCGTGGACCTATTTTTTACAGCATTTTTCCTCCATCATGATGAGTAGTAGGAGTTCGTATGTGTCGTGCCTGAACACGTGCCCCAAATATGCGACTTATCTCATTATTTCTCATTTTTCCTCGGGAAAACAAGGAATATTCCTTGTCCGTGCATTAGAATAGCTCGAAGCATATTTTTCCCTGAATGTTAACCTTTCTTTCTTTTTAGGGTTTAATATACTAGCCACAAAAAATATTCATTTGCACAGGAAGTATAATATGATTCTATATGGTACGCAATGAAACAGTGTTTCATTGTGTCCATTATGCAACTGTTTCATTGTTGACTACCTAGGGTTTATTTTACTAACCTTGAATTTTTTTCCACTAAATTGTAACACTATAAGTTATAACATACTAGCTGATGCCCGCGACTTCGTCCGCGTGGTTTAAGTTTTTTGTTATTCCCGCGGGAACTCCTTAATTTTCCGGGATAAAAAGTAGCCTATGTCACTCTCCAGGTCCTCAACTATACCCATGCCAAAAATCACGTCAATCCGTTGCTCCGTTGCGGCGTGATTGAAGGACAAACCAACAAACCAACAAACCAACAAACAAAGTGACTTTCGCATTTATAATATTAGTATGATATGATATGATGATATGATATGATAGTATGAAGTATGATGATCTATTCCACGTTAATCTACGAAATATGGTTGATGCTAGGTTATCATGAAAATTATGAAAATTTCTACCAAAATTTAATGAAAAATCTATAAAGAATGCTGAAAACATTTACTTTTTGTCCAAAAAATCAAAAAATTCTCCGCAAACACGTCATCTTCACGTGGCACCGATGGAAACTGGTATAGGGCAGGGGGTTCACAAGAGTGTCCTAATGCGATATAATGCACGATCTGACACGATTTTAGAAATATCACAATGTTTTATTGTGTACCACTGTTTCATTGTTGGACACTTGACCCTACCTATACTTATTTTTAATTTACTTAATTTAAAATTAATTAAACCTACCAGCTAAGACTTACTGCCAGTGCCAAGCGATTTAGCGTTCTGGTACGATACCCTGTAGAAACTAGAAACCTAATATTTAGGGGTTGGTATGGGTTTAATAAAACTGCCGTACCATGGCCGTACAACTATCAGATTAGCCCGCTACCATCTTAGACTACATAATCATATGAAATCGTAGCCAAATGCTAATTTGTGGAAAGGTGGAATTTATAAGTCGGCTTTAAAAATAATTATATTCAGTGTGAAGTATCATGGTAATATTGTATGAAAGGGCTTTATTTGCACAAACCAATAAAAATTTGTATGTAATGATGATTTATTTGAGATATTTACCAATAGGTAGGTACAATATAAATATGTACCTATTTGTAATTATAATATACATATTGCGTTTCGGGAATCGATGTTCTTGTTGAAAAACGCTCGCAGGCTGTCCTTATACCTAAATCGTTTAATATTTTTTCATTTTCCTGCATAGAGCTACTTACCACAATCTATAAAATTACAGAATAGAAGTAATTCACAATTCACATACCTAAGTTAAGTACAGTCCGTCAACGTCCTTATCGCTTCGAAGCGATCTCTTCCAGGCAACCACGGTTTATAGGAATTAAGCCTAGTGAGTCGAGGGTGTACATAGTTAAGAATAGTTTTGTTCTCTCATAGGTGTGCAATCATAGTAGGTATACAAGAAGATAATACCTACTTACCCTTTTTCAGAGATTCGGAGGTTTTTCAAAAGTTACTAAATGATTTTTGGACTAAAAATTCTGCACGAAATACTAGGCAAGTAGAAACTTTGAATACTGACACCGAATTCGAAATTCAAAATGATTCGAGGAGAAATATTATCAGTGTACCGAACCAATGTCCCGTGGGATACAGACCTGACGCATTAGGAATTTGCCGAAAAGAACTTTAAATAAATAACTTTAATCGAGTACATGTATAAATAAAAATATATATCTAGTTTTCCTTCAACTGAGTTAAACAAACATTAATCATATCGCCCAAATACTTCTCGGAGAAACACGCGACGTGCATTGATTGGCATTGGCCGGAACTTAGACATTTTGAAGTTACGGGTTTTTCATTCGTAGATTGCCTTTCAGCGAGAAGCTTTTAAAAGTCAGAGAAGGAAAGATCATTTACAAAACCTTAGTCCTAATGGAGGCACTTCATATGGCTATTTGTATTTGCGTATTTGGCATATTTGGCAAACAATTACCACGTGTGGACAGTATATTTGATAAAGTATTGGCCTTATTTGCCTGTTTGACAAATAAGGCCAATACCGAATACGCGTTATCGTGCGCTTGTTGGTTTCGCGACGCATATCAAAGGGATCAAATATGCAAATATGCAAACAAACCGTCCACACAATGGGCATATTCAGAAGCGCACGCGCCGTCAACCTGTACGGACGTGTATGCTGTATTTTGTGTCTGTGTTGTGAGCGCGAACTGGAAACATATTTATGTACCTATAGTCAGCATCCACCAGCGCCTTGCTCACCATGGTCTTTTTAATACTTTGTATTTTTTCACGCATAGCATGTAATAGTAACATGCATTTAAATAATAAAATCCCACTGCAAGTTGAAACACGTCCATAGTGTAGTGACTTGTCCAAATGTTTGTGTGTTTGTTATTTGGCTGCCATATGTGGATGGTCGTATTTGCTTGTATTTGCACGTTTGCCTGTACGTCATATATTTTGCCAAATACAACACACACCCAATAGCGAACACAAATAGCCACATGAAGTGCCTCCATAATAATAATATGTTCTAATATTAATAACTATGTCATAATACTTCAGCTTATAATGTATGAATTTGAGAAATAAATGTTGTTAAACATTATTAGGTACTTATTTTATTTTAAACAATAAACGTATTTTTTTAGACATTTTAACCTTTACCTTATTCGGAATAATATATCCATAATTGCGGTTTTAAAAACCTTATTTGTGTCAGAGACATTAGACCACATTGCTAGTAGTTTAAAAATAAACACAAAGATAACCATGAATAGATTTTAATTTCTGTTCATTCCAGTTTGTTGTGTATGTTAGAATCACATTCTATCCAGAAGAAACTGCAAGAAACTGGTATAGTTGCTCTTTAAAAATTATTGAACAGCCAATGATATTAAAACATAATATTTTATAAAAACGATGAACTATTAAAGTTGATTTTACAATTATATTGATTTTAATAAATTTCACTACAAGATCTGTCTCAAAATATTCCAAAAGCCAATTGTTGAGAAATCGATAATGATAACCTAACATAACCTCTTAAAATAGTATGTAATTATAATTTATACTTATCTCAGCAAAATGCAGTAATCCACCCTTAATCTTCACCAATACAATCAATAATAATATACACTTTATCCACTTGTAATAACTCCTCAAAATTTTAATACTGACTGAACTCCCGACGCCATTTTCTCTCACCTTTATACTATTTTTCTGTTACCGACCCACCAACATTCTCCTGAATTTTTGTGATTGGCTGTCATGATTACAGCCTATATATTGAAAAGCCACGATTGGTGATTAAATTACTTAGCATCAATCAAATCAAAATAAACTCTGCATCCTACAACACTCAATGTTGCCAAAATATAACCTCCAAAGTAAAATGAACAATTCATTGCAAGAAACCTAACTTGAACATGAAATGCAATGCAAAATCACCTATGAATCACAACTCAGCATCGCAACAACACTGCGAATAGCGTTCATTCCTCACATTTGTAAAAATGGAAATCCTGCACATTGTCCCGAATCGGAGGCAGAAACTGGTCATGTCCTTTTGACAGAATAATCTAATCCTTGTAATAGAAGTTTTATATGAATTCTGTCAAAGTAGCAGCTAACTCTTGGATAAAAGAAACCGGTGTTTCTGCAAGCGGGCCTGAGACTGCATTACATAAGCTGGGTGCCTGCATTACATAAGCTGCTCCTGTGCGACTTTTTCCCGCAATCCTCAACAAAGACATAATTATTAACAAAACAGCGCGGCGCTAGTCTAACACTTTTTTGAAGATTTTAGCACCGCCCGTTTTATTTGAAATAGTTTTTATTACCTACCTTACAGATGCAAATCGCCTGAGACGTATGTTTGGCCATAGCTCCTAGGATTTTGAGAGGATCGAGATGAGAATAGTACAAAAAGTTGAGGAATTTATCGAGACTCGTGTGAGCGTTTAAACTTTTAAAATCGACTCGTAAAACGTTTTTTGGAATTTTGAAAAATGTAAAAAAGTCGGGTTTTTTGGGGGGTGTTTGTTTACTAAATTGTAAATATTTCGGAAAAAAAACCGAACGAACTGACGAAAAAACTGATATTAGTTTAGCTACAAAATGGCGAAGAAATTTTGAAAATCTGTTAATAATTGTGACCTGTAGATGGCCATCGATATATAATTTAGGTACTAGATGGGCCCTTTCATAGAAAAAAGACCGGGCGTCCGACTTGCTGAACACGTTCCACACCTGTCATAATCATAAGCCTATCTTTGTCCCCGTCATAGCACTGTCACGATCGCTCGTCGTGCAGATAATTTGTTTTTAATTAGTTTGGCACTTTATAATTTTTATTTTAGGGTAAGTGTTTAATTTCACAATTATACATTTCCAAAACAACGTTATTTAATCTTCCTATTTAATATTTTTATCCATTACGCAATCATTTAATTTCCGTGGCAAACTGTAGGTTTTTTTTATACTAACTGGCCTTACCGCTTACTACGGCTTCGATGGCTATGACCATAGCTATGACCTAAATTATCTATGACCGAGTCATACCGCATACGTTTTCAAGCTTTCATTCAAGATGGAGGCATATGTTGCAAGCAAGTTCCCGCTTTTCCGACTAGATGGCGTTTATGGTGTTGCTAAAAATACGCCCACATTCTTTGTTTGACAGGCCCGTCTATATAAATTGAGGTCGTTGTAGATGGCCCCTTTAGATTTGGAATAGACATGATGACAGTAACCAAGAATCAATGAAATTGTGAATTTATGTAACGAAATAGGATTCATGGATTATAAAAAACGTATTTATTTTTATATTTCGAGTGAGATTGCTATTTATTTTGATAATATAAAACTATAAAATACAGTAATCCGCCATATTGGATAAAACACCAAGAAACAAATGACGTCACAATTGTTTGTTTTCGAGCTTTGATAATCACACTATGTTTACTGCACACTGCACAGAGTACATTGGTATAAACAATAGTGACGTCACAAACGACGCCATGACACCGCCGAACGTTTTGGCGTGAATTTTAAAATTTAAATTTCAAATGCCAATTTTATCTACCAAACCTTATTTTTCTGCTGAAATAAGATATTTTTTCGAAATAGTAGATACTTCCGAACATAATCTGACCATTTTTCAAAATCAGTCATCATGCCTATTGTAGAAAAACGGGTGTTTCCGTATATAAAAAGTGATGTAGCTTCTACATCGATATATATGTAAGTACTAGATGGGCCCTTTCATAGAAAAATGGCGGGCGACAAACTATGAGAGCGCGCTCCTATAACCTGTCATAAGCCTGTCTTTGTCCCCGTCGTAGCGCGATCACGGTCGCTCATCGTGTAGATAATTTGTTATTAAGTTAACATCTAAAGTCTTATTAGTTTGGCACTGTATTATTTTTATTTTAAGGTAAGTGTTTCAATTCACAATTATACATTTCCAAGAAAACGTTATTTAATCTTCCTATTTAATATTTTTATCCATTTCGCAATCATTTAATTTCCGCGGCAAACTGTATGATATTTTTTTTTTACTAACTGGCCTTACGGCTTTGGGTTCCAGCCCTAGAATAGTCCAGTCCAGTACGATAAAAAAAATGCAACCAAGATTAGTTAATGCATAGATGGGCAGAACGGACAGTAGGCATTAATACCTTCCGAGACGCAATATTATGCTATTGTAATAATATGATAAAATTAGTTATTGACGTGAGTTTAATGTTTAACCAACTTCAATAAATAAAGGGTTTTTATTTATTAAAGTTGATAGTTTTTATTTTGTACTAGCGAATGCCCGCGACTTCGTCTGCGTGGTTTGAGGATTTTTGATTCCCGCGGGAACTCCTTAATTTTCCGGGATAAAAAGTAACCTATGTGCTATTCCAGACTATAATCTATCTCTGTGCCAAATTTCAGCCCGATCCGTTCAGCCGTTGGGGCGTGATTGAGTAACAAACATCCATACATCCATACATCCATCCATCCAAACTTTCGCATTTATAATATTTATATTATATATTATATATTATTATTTTTGATTTGATTGATTGATATTTAATGAAAAATAAATAGTTAATTCAAAATTCAGAATTTTATTATTTCGTTGAACAAAAGTTGTTCAGTACCTATTATGTACAGCTACCTACTTTCAAGTGTTTATTACTTAATCGTATTTTTAAATGCACACTGTGTAAGTGATTTATCTCAAAATAACTTTTAATATTTCTTTTGATGGCAAGTAGCATACTTAGAAATGTATAAAATAAAATAATTTCAAATGAAGTATTTTTCTGTGACTCGATCCATTAGTACTCTTTCACCTCTCCCATTCCAACCCCTTTTTATTATAATAGTACTAATAATTATTTTTGAATTCTTTCATTTGCAATACGGTTTGGCGAGGATTATTTTAAACTGTTTTAGCTGTTATTATTTTAAATTTCAAGTTTTTTGCATTAGTAGTTACCGAATTATGCTAAGTGTGACTGATAGTCATGTCGCACCACAAGGGTTGTTTTCTTATCATTTTGGTACGCAACCCTAAAAATGACTTTATTTCTGTCAATTTATCGACAAAACTTCAGTATCAACAATTAACAAATAATTAAATTTAAAAAAACCCACGACGAACTGCAGCGCCCCATTGTATGGACTTTGACCTTTAAATATATCTAAGAACCTTCTCACAAGCTATATATATCTAATGCAAAAAACCGCATAATAATCGGTTCAATGGTTTTCCAGGAAACTGGTAACAAAAAAGTGGTAAAAATAACAACGTCATACTAACATTTATCGTTTACCTCAGAGAGTACACTCATGTAGGTATTATTTTCGACAAGCGCATCTGTACTAATCTATGACCGAGTCATACGTTTTCAAGATGGCGCATATGTTGCAAGCAAGTTCCCGCTTTTCATACTAGATGGCGTTGTTAAACATAAGTCCACATTCTTTGTTCGACAGGGCCCGTCTATGTAAATTGAGGTCGTTGAGCTTCTATGATTATTGAACGATCGTCATGGTAATGGTGTTAAAAGATGCGGATTCAGGCGAGAAGTGCTTTTTCGTAAATTTTTGTGTTCATTTTCAATGCTCCGATTCTTGCGGGGACTGCGAAATCTGTGATTTTTAAACTTCGCGGGCGTCGCACTTGTTTTTGAGTAGGTATAATATCTAGGTAGTAATCATAGTAATAATTGGTTATAATGATTAAAGCTGATTCCTCGAAATCAGTTTCTGAACAAAACGACAGCAGGTTTCTAGACAAGAAGACTTCCACCTGCGAATAATCTTGACCCAGAGATAGCTTGAAACCTATAGGCGGGCTTTAGATAATATTAATTATATCCCAGAAAATCAAAGATTTCTCCTCGAGGCCAAGTCTTCTAATACGTTTTCTTCATTACAAATTATTTTGACTGTACGTAAGTAAATGTTTTTAAAAACACCATAATAAAGACGCAAGCAACGCAGCAGATGCAAGCCGTAGGTGCTTTTGTTGAGTGTGTAGGGCAAAGCACGCGCAGGAGACCTGCTTTACAGCAACTTACGTCTACAGTCTATAATCTAGTTCTAGTCTTTACTTCTCCCACTCTCACAATGTTTGGCCGCTCTATAATATTCTTTATATATGACAATAGTCATAGACATAATTTAGTACAACTTTGAATAGAATGTCAATAACTATTTTAAAGAATAATATTATTTGACAGTATCCCATAGAGTAAGTAGGTGTATATTCATAGATGAGACGTTGTAATAATAAGTGTCATAATACCACAAGTGAGCGAAATGAGTATATACGAGAAATGAGTATATACGGGCGAGAAAATATTTTCTTGCCCTGCTCAGAGCATCACTTTTTTTGCTTGGTTCAACCGACAGTTGACTCAAACAATCCTGAGTCATTTTTGTTATTCGCCCTTATTCGTACGAAACTACAAACGAAACGAATTTGACAAATTGGAAACTGTGCTCGTAGTTCACGAAAAAAGTGTTTAAACTTAGGCTGATATTACACTATCATATATTCATCATATATATATATGATGTCATATCTGTCAAGTTCTATGATCATATTTATATGATGCAGTTCTTCATTTTTACATATTATACTATTGACCCACCTATGATCATATAAACGTCATATACTATCAAGATGGATAAGGATTTAGTCGTGTTTTCCGTTGCTATGAGTGCAATTTTATTAATTGCAATTAAAAAAAGAAAAGGGTTAAAAATAAAACTAGAAATAAAAGACGAATTTGGGTTAGATCATGGGTAGCAAGGCGATCAGAGAGAGGGATCCATAACACCTATGATATATATATGATAGTGTAATATCAGCCATATAGACGATGGTGCATTGTTGTGTGTTAGGCTGCTAAAGCCGGAGTGGACGTAAATGCGAAAAAATAACCTTTCTTTATATTTGTAAGTTTACAAATTTGACCTTATTTTTACCAGATACAAACAGGTTATATCAGTAAAGAGTCACTATGCTATAATGTATAGAAATAACTAAATACGTACCTAATTCATGTTAGTGCGTGTTTAACACTATCAACACTCGTATTTGCCATACTCCCAACTAGTAATAAGCATTAGCAGTTTTCCCACAAAATTGTATGATGGCAATAAGATTTGTTAAATGTATAGGTTTATTACATTTATGCAATGATATTTTATAATTTTCCTCTTTTTAATATTTAGCATCATTGCATGTAAACTCGCCGGCATATTTAGTGGAACATAAAAAAGGTCCATAATAAAAAAAATATGGTTTTATTTTAAAATCTACTTACTACACTTCTTTTGTTATTTAAAGTTTCATTTGTTTTACTTAAAATGAGATCACATTAAGAACAGATTTTGCGAGTAAAGGCTATTTGTGAAAAATGGTACATTTTTGAACTTTTCATGTAACCGGGAAAAGTGAAATTTAATATTAAAATAACAATTAATTACAAAATAACAAATAATTAGAAAAATGGTGATTAATATCGCGTATTTCCTCCACGTGCTCTTATTAAAGTTTCTACCCGTCTAGGCATACTGAGAATGATGTTATCGATGGTCTCATGGGATAGTCTCCGCCATTCCTCAACTACGGCGATTCGCAGTTCACCCACGTTGGCAGAAGCGTGAATTCTGGACTTAACTTTTCTTTTCAGCAAGTCCCAAACGTGCTCTATTGGGTTCATATCCGGTGATCTCGCCGGCCACTCCATAACAGTGATATTCATATCATTAAGATAAGCTTGAGTTACCCGAGCGGTATGCGGCCGAGCATTATCCTGCATAAAAACAAAATCGTCACCGATATATGGGGCAAACGGTACGACATTTTCTTCTATAACTTCTCTGATATAGCGGTCTGCAGTCAGACTCCCTCTGTCAATCACTACCAAGTCTGTGCGAGGTCCCAAACAATTATTGATCCACCACCGTATGCAACTGTAGTTTCAAAATTTGTCTGAATGTATCGTTCTCCTTTGCGTCTGTATATTCTTTGCCTGCCGTCAATTTGATTTAACCCTTGAACCGGCAGAATTTTAATTATCAGTTTTTGCACGGGTCAAATTTCGCGACCCGCGAACCGCCGCGCACCCCTCGCGCACCCCGCGTGCGTCGCGTTTTAGAAAAATGCCTACAAAAAAATACCCAGACCACTTAACATGGTTCTCTAAACGGCATTGGCTTTATTTATAATATATCTTTTTGAAGGTATGATTTATAGAAGCTGAAGTTTACAAACAATTACATATAAACGGAAAGAATGCGCCAACGACCGCGATAACGATCGCGATTTTTCAAAAATATATTTTCCCGATAAAGATATTACATTTCAGTGATAATCCAGTCTAACACTGCACTAAAATATATTTATAAACGTATTGTATTGAGTTTTTATTTATATTTGTCACCACTTGTCATAACAAACAATAAACAACACAAAACTCAGACAAAAAAACCCAAAAGTTTGGCACAGATTCAAATGACTTCTTTCTATAGCTTTTTATGTATTTTTTTATTTTCGAACTTGACGGTTTTAGTGTTGCAGTGTATAGATTATTTAATAAACTTGTCTATGAGCCAAAGTTGTTCAAACAAATATAAACTCTATCATTAAGAAAATACAGTTTTAAACAGCTCGGACCGGCCGGGCCCGCCGGCGGGCCCGTGCCTGTTTAGGCAAAAGTAGGTTTTTTAAATCGGTCCCGCGGGCGGGACCGCTGCCGGTTTAAAGATTAAGAGAATTCTGCACTCATCACTAAACAATACCTTACTCCATTGGTCCGCGTTCCAAAGTCGATGTTCCTGAGCAAAAGTTAACCTGTTTCTACGATGATTTACCTCGAGCCTTGGAGCCTTGGCGGGCACAAATGAACCCAAACCAGCTTCTTCGAGCCTTCTTCGTACCGTACGCTCACTTACGGTTACACCCCGCACTGCTTCTAACTCATGTCGGGCTTGGACGGCCGTCAAACGGGGGTTCCTACGTACACGAAGCCGAATGAAACGATCATCCCTACTCGAAGTGCGTCTTTTTCTGCCTTGTCCTGCTCTTCTCACATAAGTACCGGTCTCCCTGAACCTTTGGATACTGCGATGGATCGTTGAAACTGGTCGACGAAGATTTCTGGATATCACTCTGTAGGTTTGACCATTTCTTCGCATTTCGAGTGCCCTGGCAATCTCCGTTGGGGCTAAGTCAGGCATAATTCAGTCATCAACTCCAGAAAGATACGCGATTAAAAAAAAACTAACAAAAAACAGTATTTCAATGAAATTTTAAATCAAACTCAGAAGGAAGAAATACTCGAAGTTCGCTCCAGATAAGGTGTATTTGAATAAAATTAAAACAATTGCACAAAATGTGATGTTCAGTTGTTTTCTTAATTTGAAAATATTTCTTTTTAAATTAAATGACGTATAAAGCAGCCAACAACCTTATATGATACTGATATCAAACCATTTTTTTATGTTCCGCTAAATATGCCGATTGCCGGCGAGTGTAGGTACTAGGTATGTTAAACTATCACCATCGCATTCTGTATACGCTGATAGCAAGTCTATCTTTTAATACTCTTCTACGGTTAGAGATTATTCTCTTTGTTTGACATTTGACACTGACAGCCATCACGTCAATATCAAATGTCAATTATTCCAAAAATCCAAATTTTCTTCATCAATCATCATCCATTTGATTATTCTATTTTCTGACTATAATATTTTTTTAATTAAACAAATTCAATTTGCAATAAACTAGCTCTAAAGTAATTGAAGTACTCAGGTTACAGGTACCACTAGAACTAGATTATCTGGTCATGTTGATTAATTATTTTGAGTGAAATATCTAGCATTATGGAATTGGCGATGTTTTCTAAAGCTGACGAACTGTAACCAAAATAAATGATTTTATATAAATAGTAAGCTATAATTTGCCGATACACGATGACAGAAGTTAAAGGAACGAAAGCTTTGGAATTATGGTGTAAACGGTTAGTGAAAGATTTTCCAGATGTGAAAATAGATAATATGACAACATCGTGGAGAAATGGGATGGCTTTTTGTGCTCTAGTACACCATTTTAGACCAGATTTAATGTAAGTACCTAATAAATTTAATATTGTCTTTATTATAAATTACACTATTTTTAGGGTTCCGTACCTCAACAAGAAAAAAGGAATCCTTATAGAATCACTTTGATGTCTGACTGTCTTTCTGTCTGTTTGTCAACCACCTTTTTCTCGGGAATGTGTCCGATGTATCAAGTCGAAATTAATATCAAATACTTAGGTCTATAGTCTTGAAGCTGTAAAAAAATCAAGCTTCTAAGTCAACACAATCAAAAGATGCGGCTGCTTATGCCGTATATTTTGCATATTTTTACACACCAAGTAACCAAAACCTATAGGGTACTTCCCTTTGACCTAGAATCATGCATTTTGGCAAGAAGCAAGGTCTCACAGCACAAGTATAGGAAAAAACCCGATAATAATTAATTAGGGTTCTGTACTCATCTCTCTGCATCTATTCCTCATATTCCTCATTGCTAAGGGGTCACAATCCTTTCCATTAATCACATATTGGCAGGGTTTTTCTTCTGTACTCATAGGGTGTTGAATTGTTTGTCAGTAGCTACCAGTCTAACTCCATGTGTAAGCAAGTTATTTCACAGCTGATCACGTGTTAGTTATCTTCTAAAAGAATTTATATTGTGTGGTGGTACAGAACCCTTTGCCCGTAGGGCAAGTCTGTACTTGACCGGTTTTTATTATTAAGAACTAGATGACACAACTGGACTTCACATGTGACCTGAAATATTAATAATTTTTAGGAACTTCCCCTAAGGCACCCTGTTTGTTGAAGAAAATATTATGAATATCAATAATAATCACACAATGCGGGCCAGGTTCATTTATTATGTAGCTAGAGTGAATATCCAATTACTATAATAATGTACAAGCTCATTAATTTTTCAGAGATTTATCAAAATTGAAACCAGAGAATATATATGAGAATAATGCCCTTGCATACAGTGTTGCTGAAAAACACTTAGGCATTCCTGCTCTTTTAGATCCTGAGGATATGGTTGAAAATGAGATCCCTGATAGATTGTCAATTTTAACATATTTATCTCAGTTTTATCAACGTCTGGGGCATACTGGTAAGTTATTTGTATTGGATATTTATGCACACTTACAATACTAAACAGACTGTTCTGATTATAATAGTATAATACATAATATATTAACTATACTACTCTAATTTAAAAAGTTTTGCCTAATAAGTAAAGCTTTTTTGTTTCTTATTTTCCAAACAATGAACACTTTTAAAATACAATAAATTGTTCCTTGCAGTGAACACAAAAACATCTGAAAGTGAGCCTAAAGTATCATCGTCAACACCAACAAGTCAAGCATCAGTTAGTATTAATACAATGTATTGCTTGCATATTATTTCAGATTGTATGTTATGAGCTTCATCTAGCACTGCTCTCTTTGTAATGTTACTCTCTATTCCTCATATTCTTAATTCTTTACTTTATGTTCACCCTTTTAGACACCAATCAAATTTGGAAAAGTGGCTCTAGATAAATGTGCTGCATGTGGGTTGCCTGTGTACTTGGCACAGAGACTTATGGTATCCCAGAAGCTCTATCATAGGAGATGTTTCCGTTGTTCAAAATGCTCGGGACATTTGAACCCAAAAAATTATCATGCCATTGACTCTTCTGGGTTTTCCTGTGATACATGTAAAAATGAAAAAAATACACCTGAATTCCTTAACAACAATGACCAAATAGGAATGCTGGCATTCGGTGGTGATGTGAATTCAAGTCTCCAAAATGATCAGCCAGTTAGTACAAAAAGTTTACCAAGACCCCAATCAATATTAGGTGAGAAGTAACAATAATTTTACTTATTAATTATCACTCTTACATATTATAGTGCATGAGTCTTAAAATCTTAAATTCTTAACACTATCTATTCCAATTTTTCTTCTAATTGTTATGTGTGATGATTGTAATAAATTCATGTGCTTAATAATATCCAACTTGTTACACTAAAATAATTACACCAGAATATTTTATGCCATATCTTAAAAAATCTTATTACTATTTTATTAAAAATTTTAAAGCATAGTACTTGTTAGGTACTGAAAGTTTCTAATTTCAATTAGGTAGAAGAATCTAGTTACAATGTAGACTGTGAAACCTGTTGTGTATTAGAATAGGTTTTAGACATGAATAACTAATTGGATTTTTTTTTCTGAGTACTAATATATTCTTACATTTTTGCAGAAAAAATAAATATGTTTGAAAAGAACATAGAAAAAGAAACCAGTATTCAAGATAAAATAGGAAATATTAGTTTAAAAGATAATTGTAATGATAAGTATAATGATAGAGAAGTGTATAATTCGATTGATGTTATTAAACCAGTATTGATTAATAGTCAAGATGTTGAAACAAGAAAAAAACAAGTTGATTTACCACCAATAGAAGATAATAATTTACAACTAGAGAGTGACAATATTTATAAAAATAAACCGGAAAGAACTTATAGAAGTAATAAAGATAAATTCAATTTTTTGCAAACTCAATTATCTGATGACACTTTAGATGCTGATATTACGCTTAGCAGCGAAAAAGAAAGCAACTCGGTACATATTGTAGATGACTGTTACAATGATAGTGTTACAAATGATTTACTAACTAGTACTAAACAAAATGGCATAACAGATCATTCACCAAGTGAAAGTAACATAACAGATGATAGCAGATTAGCTCAAAATACTTGTATTCCAACAAATATAGACACAGCTTTACCATCAAGGGAATTACATACAAATGAAGAAGAAGAAACCAGAATAAGTGTTCCACCTCGGAGAAAAAAACAAAATTTGACTGATAAGAAACAAGATAGTGTTCTAGATGTAACAAAACCTTTATCAAAGGAATCAATATCATCTATTAAATCTGACAAAGAATATCCTGATCACTTAAATCCGTTTTCTGATGACGAAGATGAGGTATGTAACATAGCTAGAATGAGAGGTACTATTTAGATAATACTATATATAATGCATGCCTTTCCACTTTTTATGTAGCATGATGAAACTGAAATGCCAAGGAAATTAAGCACCAATCCATTTGGAAGCAGTGAAGAGGAAGATGATGATGTTCCACCAATTCAATCACCACCTAAAGTACCTGGTGTTCAATCATCAACTCCAGTGTATGTAATTTGACTTTTTTTTTGATTAATTTAATGGTTTTTTCTTTGGAATATATTGGATATCTAAGTCTTGTTGTTCAAATTATTGTATTATTTTTAGGAAAAAACTTATTAAAGCTTATAATCCTTTTTGGTCGGATGGTGAGGAACCATCTTCAGATGAAGAAGCTTGTGATAAGAGGTAATGTCATTCAATCTTTTTAATGTCAATTTATTTCTGTAGAAACCCCATTACCCCATCTAACCTTTTGTTGTCTTCTCTACTTTTGCTGGGGCAGGTGCCTCATAGGACTATGCCATTTGCTAATAGTTGATACCTACCTACTTGGAAATTCTTGTATTTTGTGTACATCGTGCGGTTTTTAAAATATCAATAATAAAATAAGTACTTTGTATAGCGTGTGCTTGTTGTTGTAAAGTTGGCGCGGGAGTTTGAAGTCGGTTGTTTAAAAATAATTTTTTATATTAAATTATTTTTTCCTAATGGTTAGGTTAGTTTCGGTTTATCTGTCTGGTTTGTTGGACTAGGACTTTCTGCTCGGGCGTGGGTTGATTTGAGCCAAAAATAGTCTTGGTTTTAGGTGTTCTGTCAAAAAATTCTTAGTATTAGCCATGAGTTAAGATTGTCTCTGAGAGTACGTAACGCGCAACAGTCATACGCTCATCTCTATTCCGGCCGTGTCAGATCGCCATCCCATTGAACTATGATAGTATTGGAGTTCACTTGTGTTAATGCATGTGCACTATAATATTTGTTACGTAGATGGCTAAGATCTGCAGGTATATTAGTTGTTCCAGTTCGAATATGCACAAATCGTCGCTAACAACAAGCACACCGAACCTCCCGGCGAGTACCCCGCGGCGCCGCAAGCCCAAGGCGCCGCCTCCGCCCGCCGTCAACGCTGAGCACTTGGACGTGCCTTCCACCTCCATGGACGACGTGGCCAGCATATCCTCATTCAGCTCTCAAACCACCATACATTCCGATCAGGTAAACTATTAATATTATGTACTAGCA
The DNA here is from genome assembly GCA_963932025.1 of Erebia epiphron. Lineage (NCBI taxonomy): Eukaryota > Metazoa > Arthropoda > Insecta > Lepidoptera > Nymphalidae > Erebia > Erebia epiphron. Next base: position 34,979,578 of record OZ009948.1, on the reverse strand, counting down.
GATGCCCGCGACTTCGTCCGCGTGAAATAAGTTTTATAAAGCCTATGACACTCACAAATAATGTGGCTTTCTATTGGTAACAGAATTTTCAAAATCGGTTCAGTAGATCCAGAGATTACCCCCTATAACCTCACAAACTTTACCTCTAGTATAGATGCAACTACTGTGCATGCACAACAACATGCAACCGGTTAGGTATGCGACTTCCCACCCGCTACACTTCACAGCTCCCGTATTTATGACTTTGTGATACCACAAGATAGATCATGCATGTACAGATGCTTGGCTCATATGTAACACAGATTGGACTATACAATAAGTGACGTCATCGGCCAGGATTTATTTTATGTAGCGGATTTATGATCCAATTGATTGGTGCAGCAATTGGTCAGGTTTTGCCAATCTCTTTTTGCCCCTGCTTTTATTGCTATTTGTGATGATAGATCTCTTATCTGTCACAACGGCACCTACCCTAATCTTTAAATATAGAAAGGTTAATTCTTAAAATTAACAAGTCTTTTTTCTTGCTTATTACTATACTAGCGAATGCCCGCGACTTCGTCTGCGTGGTTTGAGGTTTTTTGGTTCCCGCGGGAACTCTTTAATTTTCCGGTATAAAAATAGCCTTTGTGCTATTCCAGACTATAATTTATCTCAGACGATCCGTTCAGACGTTGGGGTGTGATTGAGTAACAAACATCCATACATCCATCCATCCAACTTTCGCATTTATAATATTTATTTGACATATATATAATTGGGGATTTTAAAAACAAGTTTTATTTTCTGCCCTTTATCGAAACAAATAACACACCCGTTCTTGCTTTTATAGAACTTGTTGCAAGATTAACTTAAAATTGTATGTAATGGAAATAATTTTGCTAATAAGATAATGTTAATAAAACCAGTGTGACCTATGAGTCAACACAAGTACTTGTATAACTTTGCAAACAAATTGCATGTTTATGTAGGTAGGCACTATTTATCGACTCCATGAACGATAAATTCTTATTCATGATAAAATCTTAAGATTATATTGTATCGGAGGCTGTACACGTTGTTCTTCCTAAATGTTTATTTATATCGATAGTTTTATGAAACAAAAGTGAAAGTCATCTAGTATTGACTTATTGTTATGACGACGCATAGGTATGCTGCAGCAACAAAATAGAAAGTAGGAATAAATTGCAAGCCCTAATAACAAATAATCATATTATATTGATTATTATCCATGACACGGTTAGCTTTTCTAATGCGCAGTATAAAGTATAGTGCCGTAAACGCATGGTAATATTCATAACATATCATATGTGTCTAAAGACTAATTATTATAAAAATATAAAATAATATGAGTAACTCTGTTGTGCATAATCTCTTAACTTAATTAACTTGGTGTTTCTGGTGGTGTCCTTTTCTGCAGAGGGATAGCAATATATTATTATGTAGAATTGTCATTTTATTAGTGTAGAGCTTGTGTACAACGGATTTTCGATTAGCCACAATGTGTCCATTTCTTAATGAGATGTAATAGTTATTTATATCATACTTGCTCAGTAACTAGGGATTACTATGGTGGAAAGTCTCCTTGTAAGTTGGTGTTTGCAATTCAAGGCAACATTACGTCGCACTATGCTTGAATTGTAATGTTCACATTACAGTTCAAGCTATGCAAAACTCCTTGGTAAACAATCTCTTTTCTTATAAAATGGTAAGAAAACTTATTACTGAAAAAAAAACACTGAACATGGCGGCATTTAATTTCCATACATTTCAAACTATGCAAAACTCCTTGGAACCCAGAGCCGTAAAAAAAAAATGGAAAACTATTTACGAAAAAAAAATGGAAATGGCGGCATTTCATTTGATCTGAAAGTTTGTGAAGTTTGTTTGTAAAGTGATTTTGCATTACCAATGTTTTATTTACCTCGCAAGAATGATATAAAGTAGAATGCTTACCTCGGTTGCAAGTAGCTATTACACCCTCGAACTATATTCACCCTCGCTCGCTGCGCTCGCTCGTGTGACTAAATATCTCGGGTGCACGCGATCCATTAGCGCCCTATGCGAGCTGCGCTCGCACTGGCGCCAAATTGGATCTTGTTCTGTAATAGCTTACTTACGTCCCTTGTGTAACAATCTACTATTATGCAACAGTTGTGTAATAAGGGGTATTAAAAAACGAATGCGAGTTTATCACACGACGCGAAGCGGAGTGCGATAATAGTATCGTATGAGTGTTTTAATTCCTAATTATCAACAGTTGCATACAAGACTTTATCTACACTCATGATATGGATCCTCTATAACAGATTCTGAAATAGTTAGCTTACTGCTAACATTAAAACATCCAGTCCTAGTAACCTAATATCATCCATTACTGAGTTTAAACAAATAAACTAAGTATTAATGAAAGAATTATTGTAGTAGTAATTAACATTTTGTATAGTGCAATTATTAAAATTCACTTGATGTTCTATAGTGTTGGAAGGTCCCGCTCCAGATGTACTCGGCGGAATATATATATTTACCACTTCACTATTTTTATTTTCTATGGAATTCGAAATTACATTCGACACGTGGATTTATTATGGTTATTGCAGCGTTTAAAATATCTGTCGGTGTGCTATCAAAACTTGAATCGCTCATTTTTTTGTTAACAAAACAATAAAAAAAACCGGCCAAGTGCGAGTCGGACTCGCGCACCGAGGGTTCCGTACAAACCTGTAGTAAGTTTTAAATTAAATGTTTTTTTTAAATATTTGAGTTGATTGAATGAAAGGTAAATTGCGGTTTACGATTTATGACGTATTAAAAAATAACGACCAAAGATGTAAAACGGTAATAATTACCTTTGTTAATGAACAGCAAAACTAACTTTGTTTGTAGAGGTTTACTGTTAATATAAAAAAAACTATGCTAGTTAGAGCATTGGCTATAGTTTTCCTGTAAAATATACATAAATTCCTATTGACCATAATTATTTCAGATTTTTCGATTGGTAAGCTCCGGAGATAAGGGGGGGGGGGGGGGACGGTATTTTTTTAGACTTTTTCCCCGATAAATCAAAAACTATCATAACTAAAAATAATTAAAAATCTGTTTTAGAATGTACAAAGTAAACCCTTTCATATGATACCCCACACAGTACAGTTATCTCACTTTTAAACTTTAACCCTCCGATTTTCCCCCCTTTTTAAATAAGAACAAAAATAATTTCCATTTTTTTTTAATTCCAGTGTCTTTGGGCCACTAATATACACAACTATTTCAAATTTCCTGTCGATAGCTTCGGTAGTTACTGAAATAATCGAGTGTGACGGACGGACAGACGGACAGACGGACAGACAGACGGAGAAAGTCGCACCATAAGGGTTCCATTTTACCATTTTGGTACGGAACCCTAAAAACGAAGAAAAATGGCGGGGAAAATTCTAATAACCTACTTTTTTTTTACAGCGCGCGGCGTTCTGGTAGTGAAACGCGCGTGTATGACAATGTTCTTTTTTTGAAATTCGTATAGATGTTCTTTTTTTGTAATTCATACAGATACCACGCATCGAGCAGATGTAGCTGTCTGTTGAGTACCCTTTGCGCAGAGGGGATCGAAAAAAAAAACAAAGGAGTGTTGTAATGAAATTCAGTACAACATTACATCACCCGTTTGGATGATGTAATGGTTATTATGACATTGGGTGTTTTAATGTTGGCAATAAGCTAACTGTTTCAGAACCTGTTATAGAGGATTTATAGCATGGGAGTAGATAAAGAGATTTTAAGGTCTCATGCTTTAAAATCTCTGCATCGTATAATACCTCATTACTGAGGGATCTTAGTCCTTTCCATTTATTATTGATACGGTAGGACTTTTCATTGGATATTGTGATAATATGCGTTATCCACGCGTCCCTCAAGGCCTTATTTAAAAGATTTTCCTTTTAAATATTTTTGCCCAAAAGTATACCTATCTACCTTCTAGCTAGACTAATCTTACTAAACATAGATAATTTTGATCAAATTGCAATAATTGCGGATTTGTACTCTTTAGAAGTCCGTCGGCAAGTCAACCCCTAAGTTAATGAAGAGGCGACCAGCGCCTACTCCTCCAGACAGTCTGTCCACGCTGTCAGGATGTGGAGAATCTATGGAGAAAGGCGTTGACTTATCGGATGCTCGCAACACACCAGATGGTATGTGTTTCTACTATAAAAACAATTTTATCATCAGCTGTGTGATTTTTTATTTTATTATTGTCGTATCGTATTGTGAAAGTAAAGATTAATTAGGTATTTTCCAAATAATTAACAAGTGAATATAATTAAGATCATTAAAAAATACGACTGCTCTGCCGTAGACACACATACATACACGAACTCTGAAAACATAACACGCCTTTTTTGGGCAGTCGTGTAATAAAAAATCCCCCTCGAATGGAAGTATGGCTACCAGTTACCACTGCTACTACGTAACGATACCACAGTCAACCTTTGGAATCTTATTCACATTTTTAGATGATATTTTTTTGTGAATCACTGGATATTGAACTACAGCGTTATATATTTTTGGAATCTACTCATCATTTTCTAGATGATGATTATATGTTTAATCTTATTTTCGAATATTTTTTTCCAACTTTAGTCTTTACTCTTTAATGCGGAACCATGGTCACCCCATCAATATTTTTTTAAAATTTTACTAGCCTATGTCACCCGGAATAAGCTAAGGATTCTAATGATACCTCATTTATCAAAATCGGTGCAGGCGTATAGAAGTTATGGTGGAATATACAAACTCACATACATACATACGTACATACATACATACGTACATACATACATACATACCTACATGAACCCTGAAAACAATATACCTACTCCTTTTTTCAGGCAGTCGTATAAAAAATTTAAGTCCAGCGTTAAATGAGTGATCCAACCAATATCTTATCGTTAGTCCGGCTTTTATGCCTAGTTAATTTGCTTGTGGTTTTATATACTTTCGCACAATGTGGAATACCAAGTTTCATGGATATATAACTCTTTGATGAAATAAACACGGGATAGCACACGTAAGAAAAACGTATTAAATCACGTTCCGACTAAGTTTTGTGGGGGGAGGATTTCGAAGAATCCTTCCTTATTGCACCTCTAGAGTGCTCAAGAAATATTCTCTGTCATAATTTCATCATTTTTTTTTTTTTTGTTTTGAATCGTTTGGTTTTCCGTCAGTCACTCAGGACAAATAGCCATTTATAATTATTAATAAATCGTCCGCCTAAACTGCCTCATTGGTCTAGTGGTTAGTACGTTCGACTGCGGCCGACGAGGTCCCGGGTTCGAATCCCGGGTCGGGCCATAATTAAGTGTTGTGTTTTTCTGACTAGAAATTCTCAGTACTAGCCCGGAGTTAGGAAGTTGATGGTGTCTCACCACATGCCTCGGAGAGCACGTTAAGCCGTCGGTCCCAGTTATCTAAACTAATATTATAAAGAGGAAAGATTTTTTTGTTTGTTTGTTTGTTTGCTTATTTGTTTGTAATGGATAAACTAAAAAACTACTGGACCGATTTTAAAAATTCTTTCACCTATAGAAAGCTACTTTATGAGCGAGTAACATAGGGCTGCATTTTATTTTAAAATAAATTAGAGATCCCTTCGAAAATTGCAATAATGTTAATTAAGTCGGAAAAATTCACCTAATTTAACTTTTTACGTTAAACCTCTATTCGTCTATTAATTCAGACTGTCTTTTATGTCATATTTGTCAAGACAAACATAATAAATACAAGAGAAGTTACTAACATTTTTTTAAACATTTTAATATCTAACTGTTGTAGACAGACTGCGAAATGCCTAAAAGAGCCAGGTCTCAACTTAGTTGTTAGTTCTAAACATAGTTCCCAGGTGAGGGCAGCGAAAATACGTCGTATTGGAGACTCAAGTGCCAAGCGTTCACAGCGGTTTGCTGAACAAAATTTGAGAACATATGGTGGAGTTGTTCGTCTCAGTGCCGACTGACCATTATTGGGTATGGACTATTTTGATCAAGTGCTACCCGTGCGAAGACGGGGCGGACCGCTAGTTATCTCTAACATGATAACAGTCGTTAAAGCCCGCCAACCCGCATTGGAGTAGCGTGGTGGGTGTAAGCTCTAATTCCCTCTCTCCTATATGAGAGTGGAGCCCTGTGCCCAGCAGGGGGACGTTAATGAGCTGTAGTGGTCCGCCTAAATTAAATTTACAAAGTAAATCGTCCGGCGTAGCGCGTCGCGTGAAGGGTCCGGCGCCGGGGCTGCCGCTGCCGGAACGGCGCGCCGTGAAGATGCAGCTGACGCCGGAACAGCTGCAGGTGCAGCTTGACTTGTTGGAGACACAGCAGCTGGGCCTGGAGCGGCAGGGCGTGCTCATCGAGCAGATGATCCGCGACAAGTGTGAGGGTAATCCCACCACTGCACATTAAATACGCTATTACACGCTTTTTATGTTTGCTTTATTGAAGTTAAACTTCCTTACGAGCATTAAGGACAAAACACACAGCGACACGCGCCCGACCCGCGCCCGCGTTCTGTGTGATGTCGTCCATATAATAGGCATGATGACTGATATTGAAAAATGGTCAGATTATGTTCAGAAGTATCTACTATTTCGAAAAAATATCTTATTTCAGCAGAAAAATAAGATTTGGTAGATAAAATTGGCATTTGAAATTTAAATTTTAAAATTCACGCCAAAACGTTCGGCGGTGTCATGGCGTCGTTTGTGACGTCACTATTGTTTTTACCAATGTACTCTGTGCAGTGTGCAGTAAACAATAGTGTGATTGTCAAAGCTCGAAAACAAACAATTGTGACGTCATTAGCTTCTTGGTGTTTTAGCCAATATGGCGGACTGCTGTATTTTATAGTTTTATTTTATCAAAATAAATAGCAATCTCACTCGAAATAGAAAAATAAATAGATTTTTTATAATCCATGAATCCTATTTCATTGGATAAATTCATAATTTCATTGATTCTTGGTTACTGTCATCATGCCTATTACCAGGAATTCAATCCGCCGCGCACCCGATCCGATCCGCGCCCGACCCGTGCCCGCTCCCTGTGTGTTTTGCGCTTTAGGCGCATATCAATCGTAGTTTGTTACATAAGAGCGGTAAGTACGTTTTTACATACGACTTTGTTAGAACCTTAACGCCATATATGCTGTAACACAATATTTTTCAATACAATTGTAAGAAAACTTGAAACTCGAGTAGGTAGGTAGGTAATACGTTTAAAATCTTATCTTATTAAATACAATTTTTAATTTCATGAAGTAATTTCATCAACCCTCATCTAAATGGTTTTTGTAGTTTTCTACATACAAAGTCGATTTGATTAGGTTTTACATTTATACATCTTCCGGAATGGACAACCGAGATATTATATTATTATCGTATCATGTGACATGCGTATCTATTATCATGTATGAGATAACATTTGGCTTCTTATTTATTGTAAATAATGCCTACGAATGTAATGTTAACATGAATATCACACATCACAATTATTTCATTGAAAGAAGCATGAATAGTTTGTTAAGTATGCATGGACATACGATATCAATACTAATATTATAAATAAAAGTATGGATCTATGGATGTGTGGATGGATGTTTGTTACTCAATCACGCCACAACGGCTGATCGGATCTGGATGAAATTTGGCACAGACATAGATTTTAGTCTGGAATAGCACATATGCTACTTTTTATCCCGGAAAATTAAAGAGTTCCCGCGGGAACCAAAAAACCTCAATCCACGCGTACGAACTCGCGGGCATCAGCTAGTAATAGATACAAGTAGGTATAAAGCACTGCTAAGTGCTATCACAAAGCATTTCAATTAAATATTGATGCACCTATAGTTGGCTTCCAAAAAAGGGCTTGACCTGAGGCCTTCGTGGTGGGTGATTTCTGTTGCTCTATTGATTCTTCAGCCGACCTCTCATATAACGTGCTGTAGGCCTTCCTACTGTATCATGTATATTGTATGCACATGCACATCCACTACCAGACTAACAGCAGATATACTCAGAGCTCTTTTTATCGGAAACCATCTGTAATTCTAATTTGAAGTACAGTCAATCGTTTCCAAGAAATAATCAATGGTAAAAAAGTACAAGCCCGAGACTTCGCGTTGATTTAGGTTTTTAAACATGTCGTGGGAACTCTTTTAATTTTCCGGAATAAAAACAGTCTGTCACTTTCCAGTATGTCTAGCATGCGTACAGCGAGATATCTCGCGGCGAGAGGGAGGGATACGTTGTCGATGCCGACTAATTTCTCGTTAACCCTACCATGCAAAAAAATCTGGTATATTACAAGAAAAAAATAGTCGGCATGTAAGGGTTCATAGAGAAAAATAACACAGATAAGAAATTTAACTTTTATTACTACTTTTGTGTTACATGTTAGCTTCGGTAGACAAATAGAGATAACGGATAGACATAATTTTACTCGTGCGCATGCTAGCCCAATAGGTGTTTAAATATTTCAACAAAAAAAAAACTTTAATCCGTTGGAGTGCAATTAAAGAGCAACCCAAAAACAAACGAGAGGTAGAACGTTCTTGCGAGATTTTAAAAAGAATCAATATCAACACGGACAAAGTTACGGCCATCACTAAGAAGATTTGCGCGAATAATACCAAAACAGATACCACTTATAAAAATGAATTATTCATTTTAGTATATCTTGTGCATGTATAGGTAGGTAGGTATATAAACTAGTCTATAATAATTAGTAATTGTCTATAGTTATAAAGTAAGATATCTTATGTGACTGTTACAGGCGATGACGGACCCACAGCGCCCCAGGAGGAAATAGAAGACCTGGTAATACAGCTGTGTGAATTAGTCAACGAGAAAAATGACTTGTTTAGGAAGCAGACTGAGCTAATGTATATGTGAGTAATTCATTGACCATTCAATTACAAACATACTTTACCTTGTACGTTATATACACACATATCTATGTTATATGTACTTAGTAAATGTAGCTAGGCCTACCATAATTCTGTACATGGATAATGGATATCGTAATATGTTTAGATACTGAAATAATGGTGATAAACAGATTAAATCTTGGCTGAATTCTATTTTTTAATCATTTAGACATCTTTTGCTTTCGCTGTGTGTCTTTTTAGCTTTATGAACTAAATGAGTAGAGCTATACTTTTAGCTAACTTAAAGATATCTAAGTTTTATAAATGTTTATATTTTTAAATCCCTATGCAAATTATAAGAGCCTGACAATTTTGCTATAATACAGGAACAGTCTCAAGCAAATCAGGTCTTATGGTAGACCTTTTCAATACAACTCGATTCTACAATAACATTGTTTTGTGACCTCCGATACAGCATTGAATACACAATATTGTATAGTTATTTTCCTTTTATATAGACGCAGGCAACAAAGGCTGGAACAAGAGCAAGCTGATATAGAGCATGAAATCAGGGTCTTGCAGTCACGGCCCGCTGTCAACAGAATTGATGCGGACAAGGTAAAATGTTTAAAGATAGTAGGTATATGATTTAAAGTAGATTACTAATCCTTGTATTTAAATATGTGCTAGAGCAGTTAGCAATAGTACCTACTTTAAATAAATTAGAAAATATCAGATATAAACTACAAATATTACAAATTGTCATTGTGTTCCCAGAATTTGCATAGATATACAGTATAAGACTACATTTTAGGTTTTTTTAATAAGTTTTCAAAATGTGACCCATACATTATGCCTTGTACTAAGCGACAAGAACTGACGCTACATATCGGGCCTTTCCCTAGATATCACCTCTCAAAGACGTTATGAACATGTAATACTTTAAAAAAATATTAGCAATTGTTCACGTCACGTTGATTGCTATTAATTTATTTATTAATAGCAATTTATTATTAATTATGAAGGCGTAAGAATTTATTTAACAGCAATCAACGTGACGACATAACAATTGCAAATATTTTTTTACAGTATGTATGTTCGTAACGTCTTTGAGAGGTGATATCTAGTGAAAGGCCCAATGTATAGCGTCAGTTCTTATACTGTTTACATAGGTATTGCGTATACTTTAATACTGTACAAGAATCAGCTTTTCTAATTATGGTTCATTTTTAGGGTTCCGTACCCAAAGGGACCGTAAAAAACGGGACCCTATTACTAAGACTCCGCTGTCTGTCTGTCTGTCTGTCTGTCTGTCTGTCTCCAGGCTGTATCTCATAGACCGTGATAGCTAGAAAGCTGAAATTTTCACAAATGATGTATTTCCGTTGCCGCTATAACAACAAATACTAAAAATTAAAAATATATATATATTAAGGGGGGTCCCCATACAATAAACGTGTTTTTTTCGTATTTTTTTGCTCAATATTAAAAACGGTAACAAGTAGACGGTTCAAATTTTCACAGAATATTAACTTGTATATTACCTTTCAAAATAAATAATTAAATATCAATAAAGTAAATATTAAAGCGGGGCTCCCATACAACAAACGTAATTTTTTGATATTAACAGTAAACCTCTACAAACAAAGTTAGTTTTGCGGTTCATTAACAAAGGTAATTATACCTACTTCTTGAGTACGGAACCCTCGGTGCGCGAGTCCGACTCGCACTTGGCCGATTTTTGGTAACGATAACACGTCTTTGACCGGCCATATCTAGTGAAAGGCCCATCAGCATGCGGTCAGACTTTCACTACCATTATCAGTGGAGAGTGTAGCACCCACCTATTACTGAATCAGCTTTTCTAGGGATGGTTACCAAAAGTGCAGCTATCTCTTAGTCTATTGGGTCAACGTTGCTTAATAATAATCGCAATCTTTTTAATCCATGTATGTAATGTGTAGGTAATAAATATTACATCTTGTTTACATTTCTACTGTAAAGCATATTACTGTAATCTTTTTTAATTACTGTAATCTTACTTTTAAATGTTTATAAAGGCGAATTTTAGCCTGTAAAACATCATAGCCTTATGTAAAACTGTATTCTTAAGATTATAAGAATGCCCATAAATGTACTTTTTATGTTGTAAAATAAATAAAAATAATAAATAATCGCAATCGACTGATATGTGCTGTCACAACTAGACCACTTGTCCCTCCAATTAAAGTATAGTTGTGTGCTTAATTGGAGTTTCCCTGTATTAATACTTACGCTGCGTTATAACGTGGCAGGCGCGCGAGGAGCAGCTTGTGTCGCGGCTGGTGGAGATAGTGCGGCTGCGTGACGAGCTGGTGCAGCAGCTGGACGCGGAGCGCCGCCGCGAGCGTCAGGAGGACTACGCCATAGCTGCCTCCATCGCCTCCAAGAGAGGTACACCATCATACTAATATTATAAACTACATAGATGATTCGGGATTCCCGCGACTTCGTACGCGTGGACGAAGGTTTTTCGATTGCCGCGGGAACTAATTAATTTTCCCGGATAAAAAGTAGCCTATGTCCTTTCCCGGGATATAAACTATCCGTGTACCAAATTTCATCAAAATCGGTGGAAAAGGTGGGCCGTGAAAGCTTAGCAGACAGACAGACACTTTCGCATTTATAATATTTGAATGGATGTGAAAGTGTTTGTTTATTGGTTTGTCCTTCAATCATCGGCGTGATCGGCGTGATTTTTGGCATGGATATTGACCTGGAGAGTGACATAGGCTATTAGGCTACATTTTATGCCGGAAAATTAAGGAGTTCCCGCGGGAATCTTAAAAAACTTAAACCACGCGGACGAAGTCGCGTGCATCAGCTAGTGTTTTATATTTTCTTATTGGTTATGGGGTCGTCCAGGTTTGTTTTAACCCGTTTTTTAAAGTGACTCACTTTCAGATCAGCATTAACAATATATTAGTCAATAGTATTCATTTTTAAGGGACAACTTGATCTTGACTAGAAATTTTCCTAAAGTAAGTATGCCAAAATTGTTTTCACTAAACAAAAGATCTAATGGTTCGACTACGACAATTTATTTGCAACTCCTATGGTTAATACAATCTCGATTATTCAGGCGGAAACATACCTTGATCTCGCAACGTGATGCAACACATCATGTCATATAAAATTCAAACTATTTACTTTTATTTCAGTAGTAATCGAACGTCATGTTTGATAATATTTTAAATGTAGAAATATTTACAATAAATCATTGTTTCAGCTCAAAGGAACAGCGAATCAAATAGTTCATCCATTAAATCCGCCGATGCAGTGACGCCGGTGAAGAAAAACAAAGTAAAAGATAAAGTTAAGAAACAATTGAAAAAGGCTAAACACACGTTAATATCAAAGAAAAAAGACGATGATAAACCAGAAAAAGACAAAAAATCTAAATGATTTAAAATTACGCTTTCATCTACTTCACTAACATAGAACCCTAAGTTAATTATTGAAATATTGAAAAAATAAACAGGTGCTTGCATTTTCTATGTGGGAATGACTTGAATGCACACAGCCCGATATACAGGCGCGAAAAGTACTTAAGAAGACTGAAACATTCCACTTAAATTGTACGAGTTAACAAACACTATTGCTTAAAAAAATCAGCATTTATTATTATATGTACTTCAATTGTTTACCGTAGGTAACAAAACCGCTTTTCGCTGATCGCACATTGCAAGCAGCACATTTATTCCGCACGTTAGTCCAACTAACTGGCATGTTCAGAGACATTCTATTGTTTTCTATTGTTTTAGACAGAATCTTTACATACATTTAGCCCTGACTTCCAAACTAGGAACTGGGATAAACCTATTTTAGAACAAATAAAATAATAATTGACTGAGCAGTGCGAAAGTGCGACGCTACCATATCATTAATCATCCAAAATTAGTTATGCAATTTTTTTTTTTCAATAAGTCTCATTGAAATAATTTATTATAAAGAATGGCTATTCCGTTCAAAAAAAATGTTGCCTAAAAATATAGGTGACCTTTTTAAAAAATTGTGATTAACGTGTTCAGAGTACAGACTCGTCCATTAATTGGTGCGGTCTTAAATGTCAGCTAATGCTGGTGATTCGGGCTTGCTTGGTCAGTGCTCTGCGAATTTAAACGCGGCACAAAAGCTGCATCGGCATCCTGCGAAATATTACCGGCATTCAAATAAAAAATTTTTTATGAATCACTGGATATTGAACTATAGTGTTATATATTTTTGGAATCTACTCATCATTTTCTAGATATTGATTATATAGTTAATCTTATTTTCGATTTTTTTTTCAACTTTAGTCTTTAATGCGGCACCATGGTCACCCCATCAATTTTTTTTTAATTTTACTAGCCTATGTCACCCGGAATAAGCTAGGGATTCTAACGATACCTCATTTATCAAAATCGGTTCAGGCGTATAGAAGTTATGGTGGAATATACAAACTCACATACATACATTACATACATACATGAACCCTGAAAACAATATACTCCTTTTTTCAGGCAGTCGTATAAAAACCGCACGAACTTAAATTAAGTGACTTAATAAATATCAATTTAATTTCAAATCCGTGTTTCACGAGCCATAAGGTAACTCTTACAATCAAAATAGAACTTGTTTGGAATGACGTAAGAGAGGCGATCAAAAAGTTTCCGGATGAATGTTATAAAAACCACAAGAACTATGCAAATATTTTGTTTTCCAACATATCGGCTACTTCAAGTTATCATATTTCCAAAAAAATAATTGTTCCCGAGTCTGAAAAAGAAACCTCTATCGCAGTCATAACCTCGCCATAGTTCTCGAATTTGGTGCCTCGGATGTGTTCTTATAACTTAGGGAATAAGTATTAATCTATAGGAGCGAGGTCTAGTGAATGTAGTGGGTGTTCCATCAATTGAAACCCTGCATTCTTAATGGCAGCGAGAGACACCTTGGAAGTGTGTGCGGGGGGCGTTATCTTGATGAAAGTGTCTTACAGCAACGATTCAGTTTTTTTAAACATTGTTAAGCACAGAAGCAATTGCAATGTTACTTTACGGTGTCAACTACCAAAGAGAGTCCCAAAAGAGAAAAAATAAATGAACGTCAAATAACAATTTCAAATATTGAGAACCGGACACTTTTTAATCGCCCCTAGTAAAGTGCGCAGTTCATAGAGATTGTTGGTGGGGTAGGTACTAATTTTATTGATTGGCGGGTGCTATGTACCTACTACATGTGCATTAAGCCATTTCATATTTTATGCCCCGCAATGTTTATATACTTTCAAAAGTTTACATGACGTTAGTATGAAAGCACAAAAAACTAATTAATTTATATACGTATTTCAATTTCATATTATCGAAAAATATTATATAATTATGGCCTAAAATAAGCTCGTAAACGTAGATAATTATTTTGGTGCACATAAGGAATTGAAAGAACAGTATTATTCTCAGTTTTTACTGCGGCAAATGTGTCTATGTCGTGCCCAAATGTAAATTGGTCATTTCATAAAGTAGTCTATCATTTCGTGAAATAGTTACGTTTCATAAAATATGACACCGTCATTAACGATAAGTAAATACCTACAAATAAAAAAATATACGCGCCGAATTGAGAACCGACTCCTTTTTTGGAAGTCGGTTAAAAATCGTAATACAAACAACGTCTTAATAAATAGACAAACAATGAACATTCATCCCTATGGCCAGTTATAACGGAGTATTTCATGAAATGTTGAACGATTTGTGCACGATATCGATACATGCAATACACGAATCTCAATAAATGCAATGAGCTTATTCACATACCTAATGATAAGAAATAATTTTCTTCAATTTATGATAAATTTAAATCTAGCTACTTATGATATTTTTAATAACAAGATAAATACATTCGAAAACTGCACCACATTATCAAAATTAAGTTTTTACGAGGTATTTTGTGGTAGCGGTCTGTGAGGCAATTTAAAACTATCTATCACTGTAATTTAGTATCCATCAGAATGGCGGGTGTAGGTTTTCCGATTACATTCAAACTTTACTGAATAACATTTATCCATAATTGTACAAAATTATGGATAAATGTACTTTATCGTGTATTGAGAAAACATGAAATTAAAGTGAGCAGCCATCCTGACGTCAGAATGGCGGGTGTACTCTTACATCTTCTGCAAAAATAAACTTTTTTAAAATTAGACATTACCAAATAAATGTACGTTAAATGTACTTATGGAAACATAATATCAAAATAACTAAAACTTTATGCGAGCTCTGATATGGTGAAACACATGTGAGCAGCCATACTGACGTCAGGACGGCGGGTGTAGGTTTTTCGATTCCATCCAAACTATACTGAATCAATCTTACTAATATTAGGTCTTTACCTATGAAATAGCCTTTCTTCTGTACTGGTGTCATTTCAAATAAAAAAAAGTTTGTAATGGCTCTGTATTCTAAATTCAAATTAATTTTGTTTTAAAACCATGACATTCTTTTTTACAAACTCAGTCTTTTGTTTTTTGATTAGCGTTGTATTTTCATTACATTTCAACATTTTTCTTCATAATGGATACTTAAAAAAATTCGTGTAATTATGGAATATGAGTTCCGTCGTGGCACCAACGTGACACAAACGGCACGTAACATCAAAAACGTTTACGGAGAGAACTGTACAAACGAACGCACAACCCGTTATTGGTTTTCCCGGTTCCGCGCTGGAAATTTTGACTTGAAAAATGAAGCTCGTGGTCGTCCGGAGACTTTGTTCAACAATAATGAATTAAAGGCGATTGTCGAAGCTGACGAAACTCAATCTACAGCTGAGCTAGCAGCAGCTTTTGATGTAAGCAACAAAACAATATTGATCCATTTGCGACTCCATTTGCGACAAATTGGCAAGGTAAAAAAGCTTGATAGATGGATGCCCCACAACCTTGACGATCGCCAGCGCAACGTGCGCGTCGAGACCTGCCTTGCGCTGCTCAACAGGTAAAGAAATGAAGGAATTTTGAAACGAATTGTTACGTGCGACGTAAATTGGATTCTGTTCGACAATCGAAAGCGCTCAGCAAGTTGGTTAGATCCTGGTTCAGCACCAAAGCAATGCCCTAAACCTGCAGATGTGAAGAACTGGAGAGAATGATGGAGAAGCTTGCACATCTGCAACCAGCTTTGGTCAATCGGTCGTCCCCACTGCTCCTTCACGACAGCGCGCGATTCCATACTCAGCAGACAGTCTCCAAGCTGCAAGAGCTGGGGTTGGAAGCTCTCCCTCATCCGCCATACTCACCAGACCTTGCACCTACCGACTATTACTTTTTCCAAAATGTAGACAACTTTTTAGTGGGTAAAAAATTCAATTTCCGAGAGGTATCCAAAATGCCTTTGAAGAGTTTGTTGCCTCCCGTCCAGCTGATTTTTACAAGAAGGGCATCAATAAACTGCCAATGCGTTGGCATTGGCAAAGATGCGTCGATTGCATGGGTGATTACTTCGAATAATAAGTTTGAAAAAATAAGTACTTTCACTTATTCCCTACAAAACGGCAATTTCATAGGTAAAGACCTATTATTATAAATGCGCGAAATTTTGGATGGATGTTTGGATGTATGTATGGATGGATGGATGGATGGATGTATGGATGTTTGTTACTCAATCACACGCCAACGGCTGAACGGATCTGACTGAAATTTGGCACAAAGATAGATTATAGTCTGGAATAACACATAGGCTATTTTTTATTCCGGAAAAATAAAGAGTTCCCACGGGAACCAGAAAACCTCAATCCACAATCCGTGTGGATTGAGGTTTTTTGGTTCCCGCGAGAACTCTTTAAATTTTCGGGATAAAAAGTAGCCCATGTCCTTCCCCGGGATACAACCTACTCTTGTACAAAATTTCATTAAAATCCATTGAACAATGAGCCGTGAAAGCGTAGCAGGCAGACAGACAGACACACTTTCGTATTTATAATATTAATATGGAATATAAGTATGGATTCAGTATTTTGTAGTTATTGTTATTTGAGTATTATTAGGTACAGTATCAACTAATATTTTTCCATAAAATATTAGTTGATACTGTATACTGATTCTGTTATCTCTAAACGATTCGATTAAATGAATTATTACACTTAGCGGAACTAGACTTTAATTTTTCTATTTTCAAACGCACCAAAATTAGCAGCCTTTCCAGTGAAAGTTGAGACTTTTTTTTAACCACTACAAGTTAGCCCTTGACTGCGATCTCACCTGATGGTGAGTGAAGATGCAGTCTAAGATGGTAGCGGGCTAACCTGTCAGTAGGGGCATGGCAGTTTTATTAAACCCACACCCCTATTCGGTTTCAACACGGCATCGTACCGGAACGCTAGATCGCTTGGCGGCACATCCTTTGCCGGTAGGTCGGTCACTAGCCACGGCCGAAGCCTCCCACCTGGCAAACTGCATTATTTAACGTTTTTAGATACGGACAACATTCAGCCAATACAAAACGAACAAGTGTGTTGCGCAAGATTGAAATTCTTAGTTCACATCGGGATACCAGTATAATATAATATAAATTACCTACACTAGATGCGGGGATACGGGGATACTTGTAGTGTTGGTAACAGAGTGGCCTCATTTTGTATTTCAGATTGGTAGCTAGATCTGGAAATTACGATGGATGTGTGAGCATAATTATTTGTAACTCAAATCATTCAATTTCCCTATAACAGCCGAGGACTTGTGCACTTTTGCAATAATCTGGTTGAAGATTATTTTTTTTCCTCGCCAAATGTGGATTTTTTTAATTTTGATATTATGTTTCCATAAGTACATTTAACGTACATTTATGTGGTAATGTCTAATTTAAAAAAAAAGTTTATTTTTGCAGAAGATGTAAGAGTACACCCGCCATTCTGACGTCAGGATGGCTGCTCACTTTATTTTCATGTTTTCTCAATATACAATAAAGTACATTTATCCATAATTTAGTACAATTACGTACATATAACGTACATTTATTCAGTAAAGTTTGAATGTAATCGGAAAACCTACACCCGCCATTCTGATGGATACGTAATTTAGTTATTTGGTCTAAGGTCCCTCGATTCAAAAAAACTGCATTCAATGACTTTCAAGAAGTCTCAGATTAAGAATAATATAATTGAACCCGACGCCGCGCCGTACTGACCGCTACCGTAAAAACATCATGTTATTAATATACTTTTTATTATTTTCAAATAATATAATTTTACCGTAAAAAATAATATCATTCTAAGGTTACAAGGTGCTTAATTTGTTTTTATAATCTAGTAACTGAAATATCACCAATAAATGCATCAAATTCTGAGTGACAAGTCTGTTTTGTGAGTAATATAAAATCTGCCTTTCGCAGCTGGTACATATATATTAATAATTTCATTTATTATTGTAAAAACTAAGTCTGGTAAAAAATATTTTATTATTTTTAAAATTTCTAGACACACATATTATGTACCATCAAAATGTAAGATAATTTAATTTAACTGTTCCTAAATTTACAATATCTTTTTGATAATAAGTTGGATAAATAAATTATTAATTTTAAACTCTGTAATGGCATATTTAATTAGTATTGTTTTGTTACACATCACGACTACACATTTCGACTGTACATTAATGTGTACCTAGGACAGTAGTCAGTACCTACCTATATATTTCATAGATAAATGATACTAATTACTATATAATACATTTCTGTTATGTTCTTATACAATAATAAACTTCTTTATATACTAATATTAGCTGATGCCCGCGGCTTCGTCCGCGTGGATTGAGGTTTTCTGGTTCCCGTGGGAACTCTTTATTTTTCCGGAATAAAAAATAGCCTATGTGTTATTCTAGACTATAATCTATCCCTGTGCCAAATTTCATACAGATCCGTTCAGCCGTTCAGGCGTGAGAGTAACAAACATTCATACATCCATACTTACAAACTTTCGGGTTTATAATATTAGTAAGGATATGAATATTATGGAAGTAATGATTATTATTAGTATATAAAGAAAAATTCAAGGCTCGAATTTTTAATATTAAATCATGGTTAACATGTTTAATCTCAGAATAATAATTATCAAAGAATTTGTAATATGTGTAAGTACTTAAAAATAAGCACTTAAATATATAAAAAATGGATTTTATTTACAATTGTTGAAATTGAATCAATTTAATACTCGTTTTGTAGTTTAAAATTATTTGCTACTTTGTTTACTATATTTGCATATTTTGTTGGGAATTATTTAATCCTTTTGCTACTTTGTTTACCATATTTGCATATTTTGTTGGAAATTATTTATTCCAACACATTTCCTTTAAGTTGCAAATAAAACCTCATACAAAGACTATAGTCTTGAACAAATTCTTATTAAAAATTTACCTTTGAGCACATTTTGAATTATACCTACCTGTAAATGCACAAAAATAATTTTAATTAATAATATGATTTAAATATAAAGTTTTGTTTTATTGAAACAGCCATAAATAATAATACTAGCTGTAGTGATGGCCAACTGTGTTAGATCCTTTGATTCTAGGGCCCAAATTTAACTCATTATAATATTATTACGTGAGGCGAAATTGAGGATGCATAAAAGAAATCGAAACCCATTATTATTAATTAGGTATTATTTATTCTTAATTAAAATCATTGTAATTCATTATATTTGAAAAATATTTTACATCTGAAATCTGAATTCATAATTTCATACCATCCATTTAATAACAAACCTTTACATAAAAGTATGTAACAAAATTGATCTATTCATCAGCATAATTATTGTCTATTTCAATACGTAGATTACATTGTTTTGATTTACCAAGTTTTTCTCTCAAGTCGTCTGATTTATGTTTGTGATCATCTGATTTATGTTTGCGTGTCTTTAAAATTTGTCTAAGATCTTTGTGTGCTACAATTTGTGGCGTACCTTCCAACCTAGACCATACATCAGCAGAATTTTTTGAGCTGCTGGTAATTTTTTGTACCCTGCTCATTATATAATGATCGGATTCATTAGATGAGGACTCCTCACTTGAACTCAAGCGTTCTTCTGGTGCTACCTTAACACCTAATCGTGATTGTATATTACTATGCACATTGTTCATTATTTTATCCTCCTGCCTTGTTTTCTTGTATTTAAACTTATCTGATACTCTTGTTTCTCTAGGAGTAAATGTACTTCTTGAGTTAATGACCTCTATTGATAAAGGGGCAAAACCATCATCTTCTTCAACTTTGTATTGCTTAGTTATGATTTGCTTCTTTTGTTTTGATTCTTCATCATCAGCATGCATTCTCATTCTTGGCGTTTTGGATTTTATCTTCCACTCTGAATCGGAAGAACTGCTCTCATCACCACTTTCAACTCTATGACTTCTCTTTCCAAGTCGCATTGCTAAATTCTTGTTTTTTATTTGTACATTTGGAAATTGGTCTTCAGGATTATCTTTTTCAAAGTCTGTTTTGGGCAACTTTCTTTGAAATACCTCTTGATGATCATAAACTCCCCATGATCTACATAAATCACCCCATGGATTTTTTCCCACATTGTTAATATTGTCTTCATTATATTTTTTTGCTTTTTGATCAGGTATTTTTATAGGTATTTTCTTGTCACTGTTTGTAGCAAAACGCATCAATATTAAATCTCTTTTTGGATGAGGCATTCCTTCTCTCCAATGGTATGTAGATTTTTCACGTAGCATGTCATTTAATTCCTTGTTTTTTATTTCTCTGGAATGCACCAACAAGGCTAATGCAACAGAGATATGATCTTGACATACTATATTACCTAAAATGATTACTCAAATATAAAATCAATTTTTTATTACAATACCTCTATCCCACAATATGATTTTCAGTCAGACAAGCATGAGAAATGGAAATGGAATTGGATTGAATGAGAAACCTGATTAACATACAGCATGATCGTAAAATAAGAACAGAAACAAGGGAGATATCGCAGGTGGATCAATTTGTATCGGACCTGCTGTCCCCAAGTTGTTCCCACTACTCCCCACAAACACACATATTCTGACTTTTCTCTACCTTCTATAGATATTATTTTACCTACTATAGAAGGTAGACAAAATTCGAAATATGCATGACGTGTGTTTGTGTACAATATAAACCTTTCAAAATTAGCAAAATGAAAATTGTATAAAGAACATGGATAGTGACTTTGTTTATATTATTATTTTATTTACTTATTTGGCAACCAAAACAGATAACAATAAATTTTACTCTAACCTGTCTTTACAATTATTATAACATTTTGATCTTACCATAATCCTAGAGGGCGTACTACATGAATAAGGCTCTTAAAGAAACATTAATAGGTATGCAAAGTAATACCGCAGATTAAAGATAAGCAATAATAACTATTTTAAGTGGAGCAAATAATATATCCTACTTACTTAATTATTTTACCCAATTTTTAGTGAATAAGGACAATACATGATTTTAAAGCAATTATGCATTGTCGAGTCAACATCTGAAGATGCTCCAGTGTCGGAATGAAAAGTACATTGTGTAGTTTGTGAATGGACTAGGTCATTAGATAGCTCCCACAGTAGTTCCTAGATCCCTCCCTCCTTAGTTTGTTGGTTAAGACCAACTTATAATAGCGATTAGCGAGAGTGAGAGAGCGCGAACACGATTTCTGCAGTATAAATGAATATAGATGAATAGATATTTATGGTGACTTACATGAATTTTCATCGACCCATTCTAGAGATACTGGCTTGTAATCTTCTAAATACTCAAAAATATCTTTTGTTGCCAGACCATGTACACCATTCAAATGAAGTGTATCAAATCTAAAATGTCGTTCATTTCCACTTTCAATGCCAAAATTGTTATAAAGTTCATCAATTTGTGTCTGGGTAACCATCCTGTTTCCACTGAGATCTAAACCAAATCGTTTTGCTCTCTCTTCGAGCTTTGAGGCATCTATTTTGTTTAACTTTTTTACGAGTGGGCCATTTTTATCGGCTGTATAAAGCTGAAATAGCATACATATTATAGTTTGATTAGAATTTTGTGTATTTTGTACATTAATTTTATTCTGTTGAACATACCACGGTACATCTTGTATCAGTTTTCAAAGGTTCACTTTCCTCGTCTACGAGCATTTCTGTGTCATCACTCATTTCACCTTCTTCTTTATCGTGGTCCATATTAAGTATTTAATTTATTCTGGTGAATTTATAAAAAAAAGTAGGTACTAATATTGTGATATTTGTCTAAAAAAATCAGCTAAAAAATAATCTTTCGCTCTGATCTTTCGCTAAATAATGCCACAGACATAGATAATACATATAGACCACAGATCAAGTATTAGTTACTACGTAGACTGGGGCCACAGATCAGGGACAGTGACTAGGATCTGGACCACATCTGGACTAGGATACCGTGATTCTTTGATGCAAGCAATACCAACCAATTATTTTTTGCAGAGACAAGAATTTTATGAGCAGATCATAGAGTATTGTAAAAAAAGTACTCTGTGGTATTCTCAGATGAACACAATATTATGTCTGTGCAGATGAAGTACGGGATATGGAGGGTAGAGGTAAGGAGTGTTATCTCATAAGGGAGAAAAGTTGAAAGTGTCCAGTGGTTGCTGAAAATAAAAGTTCAAAAACCTTCCACAGTGGCGCTGGTGTAGCAAAGGGTATGGTATGAATTCGACTAAAATAGTGAATTATCTCTTACACTAGAATATACTAGTGTAAAAGAGATAATCCTTTTTTATACTATTCTATGATTACACAGACCGAGGATTTTCTTGGGCAGTCTTGGGATTCTCATTCAACGAATTAATCAGATTCTCGCTTTGTAGTGTATAAAAATCTATGTTCTATCATTAAAGATTTATTAATTACCGAAGACACTTAGACAGCTTGAGGTATCCTAGGAATCTGTGGTGTAATGAGTATATTGTGTTGAGCTAACTAAGTTATTTAAATGTTGCCAGAGATATTGTTGTCTCTGGACTCTGGCAGAGACGCAGAGGACGCGGCAGACCGCAGAGTTACTGGTCCATCTCTGGTAAACTTGTCTCTGTGGTCCATCACTAAATCCAGACTAAATCTGTGTGGTCCATACTGTCCCACATACTGTCCATACTTCCATAGAGTAAAATAAAAGGTCGGCGGACCGCGCGGACGGCGAATGGTGTCCCTGTGATTACTGATTACTGTATATTGTTTGAATAAATTAAATTAATATATTAAATTTATTTTTAACTTGAGTGTACACTACAATCCTCACAAATTAAAGAACTGACCCTTGAAATCAACAATAGCACTAGCACACGAACATGGCTTCATACATTGACATGAGTCTGGATGATATAATACAAAAGAAGAAGAGGGAAATCGTTAAGTACGTTGATTTCAGTAGTTATATTTACTTACTAATTATTCGCCGGAATTAAAATACATTAAGTGTCAACTCAAATACCTAATTATTTTAGTAATGATTTGGATAAGCACTAAACGCTAACTTTAAACTTAGGTACCTACCTATACATTAATTTTGGATTTAAAAATTAAGAAATGCGAATAAAGGACGGGTTACGGGCTTACGGGTACCCTAAGGGTTTAAATTATTTGTTTTCAGGCCCAAGTCTAAAATGAAGACTCAGTTTCCCATGAAAAAACAGAATGTAATGGATGCTAGGAATAAGATAATATCAAAAAAACGTACCCAAATAATGGATGCCAGAGAAATATTATCAGATATTGCAAAGCAAAAAGATGCCCGGTTAAGATTAGAAGAGCTAAGAGCCAAGAAGGTACCTTTTATTATCTAATAATAATAAAAGTTTCTTCCTTTTATTAAATACTTTTCACATTATTATTTTATGTTTTTTTATGATTGCTGCAATAACATGTTTGCAATTATTAGAACAATCCATACTACTAATATTATAAATGCGAAAGTGTGTCTGTCTGTTTGTCTGCTACGCTTTCCCGGCCCATCTTTTCAACCGATTTTGCTTGCAACCCGGGGAAGGACATAGGCTACCTTTTATCCCGGAAAATTAAGTTCCCACAAGAATAAAAAAAATTATCTCTGCAACCAATTTTGATGAATTTTGGTATAGGGATAGTTTGTACCCAGGGGAAGGACATAGGCTACTTTTTATCCCGGAAGATTTCTTGCGCGAAACAAAAATCTTTATCCATGTGGACGAAGTCGTGTGCATCATCTAGTAGTTCATATAGGTACTTACTTCAAATTGCAATATAGTAAAATATGCTGAAAATGTATTCAAATTGTTTATTAATTTTCCTCTGAAGCAGGCAATGATTAGAGTACCAGGTGTAAACTCCCAATATCATCGGAAATTAACTCATTACAAGCACCCACCTAGAAAGGAAACAGGTTAGTACTTAATCATTATGATCATTTCAACCCACTACTGACCTGATTGCTGAGTACAAGTCCATAGTCCACTATGCTGCGGATTGGCAGATCCACATTTGATTATTGAGAACTGTGGGGCATGCAGGTTTCCTTGTGATGTGTTCTTTCACCATTGTAGGAAGTGATGTTTGAAACACACATCAATAGTATGTATGTAACTATGTAAGTTATAAAGAGATAAGTCCCAATTCACTCATCTGTAATCACTCATCAACCTTTGGACCAAACCAAACCCTTGTACCTAGAAAGCTTAATTTTGCACAAAGGTTCCCATCATAGTGTAGACAAGGAAAGATTTTTCAAAATTCTTACAGGATCGATAATAAAGAGGATTTATCTTATCGCTTTAAAGTTTCACCGGTTTTGCATGGGAGTGAAATTTGCCGTGGGCATTCTCTATTAACTATATAATTTAATATAAAAAATTATTTTTAAACAACCGACTTCAAACTCCCGCGCCAACTTTACAACAACAAGCACACGCTATACAAAGTACTTATTTTATTGTTGATATTTTAAAAACCGCTCGACTGATTTCGATAAAATTTATATGGGACGACGTGGGAAGTATGCCCTTTCAAATAAAAAAAGAATCATCCAAATCGGTCCACCCAGTCAAAAGTTCTGAGGTAACAAACAAAAAAAAAATTAAAACAAAAAAAAATACAGTCAAATTGAGAACCTCCTCCTTTTTTTGAAGTTGGTTGAAAATAAAGTTAGAGGTGGGTTCGTGGGAATCGAAACCGACCACCCTCTAAAGCACTAGGCTATCAAATAGTAAATACATAATAAATAGTACAATACATACATAATCCAATACAATACATACAGTACATAATCACCATATTAGCTACCTACCAGTTTTTTAAAGCAATATGACATTTGAAGTGTTGTTATATCACCAACACTGATTGTGGTCTAATAAAATATGGTTTTTAGTGTTTACAGATCCATCAAGACAAGTTGTTTCTCAGCCACTTTCTCTTAAAGCAACAAGAAGGCAAAACTTCAATAATAACAATAGGATGTTCATGGGCGACAGGTCAATAGAATCCAGAACTTTAGGTAATTGAGAATAGAGTGAACATTTTTCGTCGAACTATTATATTGTGGTGTGATATGTGGAAAGCTTTAATGTATTAATAAAAAATTTAATTATTATTCTAGCAAAACCTTTGTTGAAACCAATAATTAGAACAGTGGAAAATGATATTGAAATTATTGATGATCCAATGGAAGATAATTATGATATTTCAAGAACAATTTCTAACCGTAAAGCTAGTCTGCAGCTTAAAATTGTTACACACAATAATAATGCTTTCAGGTAAATGTTTTTGAAGTTAAAAACAAGTTTTAGTGAAGGCAATGGGAAGTTGAGTATGTAATACACTACTGTATTTTATGAATTCTGTTGTAATAATTGGTGACTGCCTCTTTGATCTAGATTCTAGTGGTTGGCATGTTCGACTGCGGCCGACGAAGTCCTGGGTCGGGCCATAATTGGGTATTGGGTTTTTCTGACTAGAAATTCTCAGTACTAGCCCGGAGTTAGGTAGTTGGCGGTGTTTCACCCCCGTGCCTCGGAGAGCACGTTAAGCCGTCGGTCCCGGTTATTGAAAAGAATTGGTTGTAATAATAATTATAGCCAGAAGTTTTTGAATTATTTTTAGAAATAGGAAAAGTATAGTCCAATAAATTGTAATATTTTCAAAATAAATCCTAATCACATAAATTAAAATTACAGAAGTGCTACTATAGAAAAGGAAAGAGAAAAGAGTCCACCGCGACCCCCATCCATTTTGAAGAAAAGACCTATGGCAGCTTTGCGTAGTGAAAACAACAAAGTGGAAAAAATAGACAAACCTGCTACTG
Organism: Erebia epiphron; assembly: GCA_963932025.1. Taxonomy (NCBI): domain Eukaryota; kingdom Metazoa; phylum Arthropoda; class Insecta; order Lepidoptera; family Nymphalidae; genus Erebia; species Erebia epiphron. The sequence goes on along the minus strand of OZ009948.1, from coordinate 34,953,314 downwards.
AATTCAGGATTATTGTCAGTAATTTACGTAGCACTGTCACTGCTGGCGATATTGAGGTATGAATTATTGCAATATTTATCCTATCCTCCATACAAACATAATATTACCATGATTATTCTACTTGTATTTCAAAACAAACTAGTTTCAACACTCACTTATGCTAATAGACAAAAATTGTATAAGATATAGATGTACCAGTTTTATTTTGTAATTGAATAAGATATAGATGAAAAGAATAGTAATGTAAACTTTATGTCACCGTAAGATTGTGAAAACTGTTAGATTGTAATCCATCTAGCGAGGTTGTAAACTGTCGAGAGAGTACGATTTAACGCATTATTTTTCGGTAGATTGTAATCTGTTAGGTATATTAATCCGATAGAACCTACCTGATTATTTATGTCAAACCCTAACCTAACCTACAAGAAAGAGACAAGAAAACGTTAATACAATGAATATTTCAAAAACTGACACTCATAATATTAAACGGTTCACAATCTGTCGTTAGTTTACAATCTAACGAGATAAAAAGCGTTAGATTGTAACCTGACAGTTTTTGCAATTTTACGGTGACATATACACTATACTGTGTACATTTATTCCTTAATTAATAAACTTTGTTTGATCCTCGCGAGAGATTATTTGTCCCAAAGTGTACTTACATACTCTAAGATTTCACTGCCTACTGTAATTGTTGCGGCATCAGTTACATTTGAAAACCTCTGTAATAAAAGGCATTTTTATTTTATTAATTTATTTATTATTTAAACTTTGTACTTAATTATTGGGAATTATTAGGAATTATTTGGCGATGTTGGTGGTATGGTGGAATCCCGTCTGGTGAGACCTGGGACTGCAGAAGTAATCTATAAGAGTCTTGAGGATGCTCAACGGGCTGTAGAACTCTACCACAATAGGCAATTAGATAAGCAACCTATGAATTGCTTGCTAGTCACTCCCCGCACCACAGCTCCTGCACTTTCAAGGTAAAAATCTTAAATATAAAAATTAATGTTTCTGCTACCTAAACTCGCCGGCATATTTAGCGGAACATAAAAAAAAGGTCCATAATTAAAAAATATGGTTTTATTTTAAAATCTACGTACTACACTTCTTTTGTTATTTATAGTTTCATTTGTTTTACTTAAAATGAGATCACATTAAGAACAGATTTTGCGAGTAAAGGCTATTTGTGAAAAATGGTACATTTTTGAACTTTTCATGTAACCGGGAAAAGTGAAATTTAATATTAAAATAACAATTAATTAAATTAGAAAAATGGTGATTAATATCGCGTATTTCCTCCTCGTGCTCTTATTAAAGTTTCTACCCGTCTAGGCATACTGAGAATGATGTTATCGATGGTCTCCTGGGATAGTCTCCGCCATTCCTCAACTACGGCGATTCGCAGTTCACCCACGTTGGCAGGAGCTGGAATTCTGGACTTAACTTTTCTTTTCAGCAAGTCCCAAACGTGCTCTATTGGGTTCATATCCGGTGATCTCGCCGGCCACTCCATAACAGTGATATTCATATCATTAAGATAAGCTTGAGTTACCCGAGCGGTGTGCGGCCGAGCATTATCCTGCATAAAAACAAAATCGTCACCGATATAATATGGGGCAAACGGTACGACATTTTCTTCTAAAACTTCTCTGATATAGCGGTCTGCAGTCAGACTCCCTCTGTCAATCACTACCAAGTCTGTGCGAGCTCCCAAACAATTATTGATCCACCACCGTATGCAACTGTAGTTTCAAAATTTGTCTGAATGTATCGTAATTCTGCACTCGTCACTAAACAATACCTTACTCCATTGGTCCGCGTTCCAAAGTCGATGTTCCTGAGCAAAAGTTAACCTGTTTCTACGATGATTTACCTCGAGCCTTGGAGCCTTGGCGGGCACAAATGAACCCAAACCAGCTTCTTCGAGCCTTCTTCGTACCGTACGCTCACTTACGGTTACACCCCGCACTGCTTCTAACTCATGTCGGGCTTGGACGGCCGTCAAACGGGGGTTCCTACGTACACGAAGCTGAATGAAAAGATCATCCCTACTCGAAGTGCGTCTTTTTCTGCCTTGTCCTGCTCTTCTCACATAAGTACCGGTCTCCCTGAACCGTTGGATACTGCGATGGATCGTTGAAACTGGTCGACGAAGATATCACTCTGTAGGTTTGACCATTTCTTCGCATTTCGAGTGCCCTGGCAATCTCCGTTGGGGCTAAGTCAGGCATGATTCAGTCATCAACTCCGATGACTGAATTATGCCTGATACGCGATTAAAAAAGACTAACAAAAAACAGTATTTCAATGAAATTTTAAATCAAACTCAGAAGGAAGAAATACTCGAAGTTCGCTCCAGATAAGGTGTATTTGAATAAAATTAAAACAATTGCATAAAATGTGATGTTCAGTTGTTTTCTTAATTTGAAAATATTTCTTTTTAAATTAAATGACGTATAAACCAGCCAGCAACCTTATATGATACTGATATCAAACCTTTTTTTTATGTTCCGCTAAATATGCCGGCGAGTGTATACATTTGGCCATTGTTCATCATATTTAGCTGAAATTGAGTTTGTTGATCTTGGCACTTGAGTGAAGGTTTCTGACAGTACCATCAACATATCATATTCCTTTTTCGTAACTAGAAAAAAAACTGGCCAAGTGCGAGTTGGACTCGCGCACCGAGGGTTCCGTACAAACCTGTAGTAAGTTTTAAATTATTAAAAATATTTTTATTTTAAATATTTGAGTTGATTGAATGAAAGGTAAATTGCGGTTTACGATTTATGACGTATTAAAAACAAAACTACTTACTAGATCTCGTTCAAACCAATTTTCGGTGGAAATTGCATGGTAATGTACATCATATATTTTTTTTAGTTTTATCATTCTCTTATTTTAGAAGTTACAGGGGGGGGACACACATTTTACCACTTTGGAAGTGTCTCTCGCGCAAACTATTCAGTTTAGAAAAAAATGATATTGCAAACCTCAATATCATTTTTGAAGACCTATCCATAGATACCCCACACGTATGGGTTAGATGAAAAAAAAATTTTTGAGTTTCAGTTCTAAGTATGGGGAACCCCCAAAATTTATTGTTTTTTTTCTATTTTTGTAAGAAAATCTTAATGCGGTTCACAGAATACATCTACTTACTAAGTTTCAACAGTATAGTTCTTATAGTTTCGGAAAAAAGTGGCTGTGACATACGGACGGACAGACAGACAGACAGACAGACATGACGAATCTATAAGGGTTCCGTTTTTGCCAAATTTGGCTACGGAACCCTAAAAAGGTTAACTAGTAGCTTCTCATTCAGACACTTACGAGACGCGCTTTGCACGTCGGATAGGACGTTAATGTAAATTGAAATTTGAATCGCCTGAGTTAAAACCTAACTTGAGATCGCCTAAAGCGCCGGGCAAAGCGCGTCCATTACGTGTTTCGGTAAGCTTTCTGTGATTACTAGTTGAGTATACGAGTTACGTAATATCGGATAAAAGAAAATGTCGCTTCACTATTGTAAAAAAGTATCTGCATCTATGAAGTATTGCCTGTCAATTATTATGAAACTTCAAAGGAGTGCTTATGTCAAAAGTAAAATAAATGGTTGGACAGATATAGGTACCCATATTATATTTACCATAGAAGACATAATATTGTCAATATTTTTTAACCGATATTATTTTTTTCAGTAGCAGTAACAAGCCAGCCCTCTACAGCACAAATTCAAATGTTGAACCGGACATATCTACTTTCCATAAAGTATTATTTAGCAATTTCTAGCCTAGTTTTATGGACTCTTCTAAGCCTGTTCTGTTAACATAAATATAAGACATTTTTAAGAACTTTCGAATACCTTTTTACTACTACTAGTAAGCAAAATTATAAATGGTTGTAATTATTGAAGTTGCAAAGCACTGTATTTTGTATAATAAATAAGCTATTAATTAAGTTTAAAATAAATAAGTTCTCTAAAATAAAAATTGATTTTGATTTTCAATATTTTAAGCGTCCCGTCCCGCCCATTTTTGGTGTGAAATATATAGACGTGCGAGGCGAGAATTGAAATATTTGATTATACAACATTTATGTATGGCAAATAAGTGTCGATGGTGTCAGTTAAGTTTTTAGTACATTATTAATTGTATTCTACAGTTCTACACCAAGCCTATAAATGATAAATGATTTATTTATTTCACATAGGACAACTTGTGTCACTTATGAAACGTTAAGACTCAACCACTGGTTCAGAAAGAAAATTCTACTGAGAAGAGCCGGTATGAAACTCAGCAGTTGCTCTTTTCTTCAGAAAATAAAGAGGATAATATAATTAATTATACAATACAACACATACAATACGATACAAGTATTAGTAATATTACACTGGGGCTGATTCTGTAGTGCACAATCTCTAAACTAAACTAAAATTAGAGCATTGCAAATATTGCTAACCCTTTCATAATACTCCCTACGGAAAGGGACAGAACTACATTTAAAGCTGCCATTTTAGTTTAGTTTAGAGATTGTGTTATACAGAATCAGCCCCAATGACTTGTGGGTCACTGGATGCGAGGTGGGTTGCTTCCATGCAACTTTGTCATTAAAATCATCGATAGTATAATAGCCTCGACTTAACAATTAATGATGTTTTTGTGTTTAACACAGTCTTTAAATCTATGTAATGGCAAATCCGGAAACTCTTTTGGAACCAAAATATAAAAGCGTACAAGCATATGGCGGTTTCTAGTACATCAATTGTGAGTATCACTTATTTGCAAAAGATAAATGTTCCGCCTGACAGACTATCTTCTTCTTTAAATACATATATAAAATTCTCGTGTCACAATGCTAGTTACCATTCTCCTCCGAAACGGCTTGACCGATTTTTATGAAATCTAATATGCATATTCAGTAGGTCTGAGAATCTGCTATTTTTCATACCACCACGCGGACCGAGTCGCGGGCAACTAGGGTTGCCACCTTTTTTTGCAATTAAAGTACAAGTTATTAAACGTAAGAAAAAACGGACAAAGTGTCAAATTAAAGTACAATTCTTTTTCTTTATTTCTTTAATAGTAGTTATGTTGGCTCAGCTATAGTATACTCCCCGCGGAGTTGGACGTTCATATTTTTTTTACAGAAAGACCTTGATGTGGTAAGCCTTGCACTAAAATATTTTAATCCGAATTCAAATACTTTTCGAGATATAATTTTTTGAAAATCGCAAAGTTTTACCACTTTTGACTATTTCTTACGACATTTGCCATAGCCCATAGATTACAGACTCATTTGGACTCATTGACGTTTAGTTGACGGTGACGTCCGACAGTCTAAAGGTGTCGCACGACCTTGAAAAAATCCGTGTTGGCCGATGTCCAGGTTGGGTATTATTTTCAATATTTTTACTATCTCGATCCCTTTCAAACTTTGGTAGAAGTTAATGGGATAGACAAGGACCCAGTAGGAATTTTTTCACATCCATACTCTATGCCATGAATTTATGGGTAGAAATTTCGTGCGTGTTGGACGCGAGTTGGATACCAACTTAAAATTTTTGTTGTTTATATTTTTTGTTCTAGACAGAGGATTGTGGAAAAGAGTCTGTATATCGTGTGTTCTTGCTCTAAGATGATTGACCATAGTGCACATCAATCAAAAAGTCTATAGATACGGGTAATATTGTTTATTTTATTGGTACCAAAAAAAAAAAGAGGGTAATTTTTGGTCTTTATTTTTGTCATTTTTCTGTGTAAACCATAAAGAAGAGCGATTACCTTTCAAACTTTAATCTACAGCTGTAGTTCGTAACGATTTGAATGACGTAGTTTGTTTACATAGCTTCAGTACAAGTAATCTGAGTTGTTATTTTTTTAATGTGCGCGGGCGGCCGGCGCGCGCGAAATTGGACGCCCGCCATTTTGACGGCGCAGCTGACTGTGGAACTGTCAAAATGGCCCCGCCAGGGGAGGGGTTAAAATATGTGTACCGATTATTGGAGAAACGGAACGCGTGCATTGGCGCCAGAATTCAAATCTATGAGTCATCGTTTTAGTCGCATTTCAGTATAAAGGTTATAAGGTTAAATTAAAAACGTTTAAAGGTTATAGGTTTAAATTATTTAACTAAAAAGGTATAACGGTAGGTTATTATGTATATTTAGGTACTTGACATAGAGGTCGTATAAAGTAGTCTATACTACCTCTGTGGTACTTGCGCATATGATACACAAAACCGAATCGGCACACCCCGACTCCACGCAGTCTTGTCTGCCCTACCCCTAGTGTTTTTTTTAAGCGCGTAGCCCATTCTAATTAAGAAATTAACCTTTTCCACCACCTTAAACAAAAGGTAAGGTAGTTTAAAGTAGGTATAATTAATTAAAAGGTATAAAAGTAAAACCTAACCTCAAAATTTTAAAAAATTAATATCTCGGAAACTACTAAAATTCGGAACGTCTTACTTTGAGGGGGGGTATATCCCCTCCCCCTCCCCTACCCCCTCCGTCGCGGGGAGTATACTATAGCCCAGCCGGTATGTTTAAAAAAATTTTTTTTTTAATATTGAAAATGGATATCAGATGCAAATCGCCTGAGACGTATAGCGCTTGGCAATAAAATAGCCGTTTTTCTACAATTCCAAATTTTTCCGCCATTTTGTAGCCTAGGACCTTTTTTTTCATTTTTTCTTGTCGTTTTTTTCCGAAATATTTACAATTTAGTAAACAAACACCCGCCAAAAACCGGACTTTTTACACATTTTTCAAAATTCCAAAAAAAATTAACCAGCCGATTATCAAAATTTAAACGCTCACACGTGTCTCAATAAATTCATCAACTCTTGGTAGGTACCTACTATTCCCATCTCGATCCTCCCAAAATCCTCGGATCTATGGCCAAAAATACGTCTCAGGCGATTTGCATCTGTTAAACCATTTTCAATGGTAAAAAAATATTTTTTGACGCATTTTTTCGGTGTAACATATTCACTATTTATTTGATCCCGTGATCCGTTTCACGATCAATATTAAGTTTCGTATAATGTACACGAAGTACTTTGTTTACTGAAGTTGTCCTTCTTCTTCTTTTCTTGGACGTTGTCCTTGTCCATCATTTACTTCAACGTAAATCTATAAAACCGATCAATTAATGATTAAACGAACTTACCAGTACGTGAAGTTCTATCATAATTATACGAAGTGCTACGTCCGAAGAATTGGTAACGTCATGATATTTTTAACACAATGTAGTACCGCTTAATTGCCACTTCCACTGTAGTTGAGACAATTTTTTTTTTTTTGTATTTGCCCCCGATCCGATTTGACTACCTCATTCGCCTCGCGGCCGCCGCTCCGCCGCTTTTCATTTAGTTTAAAAAATTGCGATGTTTCCGCAACATTCTGGGTTATCAGGACGGGCGGGTGTTACTAATTCTTCGGACGTAGCACTTCGTATAATTATGATAGAACTTCACGTACCTACAGGTAAGTTCGTTTAATCATTAATTATACTCGTGCTAAGTCCTCGAATTAGTAACGTCATGATATTATTAACACAATGTAGATGTTGAGAGTTCCTAAGTGGAGGGAACATCGCAATAAAACAAAATTGTGATATAAATGATGAAAGAAACTTTCACTCATTTAATACAGTAACAAAAAAGGTATTAGGTACAAGGAGTAATCATCTAAAATCATTACATTATTATAAATGTGATTAATTTTAATCAAAGTGAACATAGTGTTCTTGCTAAGGCCGCGTTATCCTCATTATTAACTACCGGTCTGTTGTAAAACTTGGCGAAGGTAGTGGAACTGCCGCTCCACCCAGCGGTCTGTCTTATTATGTCTAAATTGACCCCAAGCTTAAACGCCATAGATGTTGAGGCGTGTCGGGAGCTGTGGGAGGAGAACACGGAGACGTCTATTCCACTATCTTTCAAGATGGACTTAATCCACCCACTTTTGAGATGAGACACAATTGTGAGGTTTTCGTATGCTTATAAATAGTTGGTCAGACTTTCGTAAGTTTTTTGTTCTGTCCATGTATAAAGAAAGTGTTTTTGCAGGGCATATTTCTGGCCGTTCCTTGAAGAAAGGCAAGTATAAGATAGGTTGTTTTTACCCACTTTGGACGTTTTACTTAAATCCGTAATTTTTATAATTGTTTGATCATTAGAAATAATTATTTGATCAATTTTAATTTTAGAGAGAGAGAGTTTGCACTCTATGTGCTTTCACAAGAGCAAGTAAAGTCGTGCATTTCTTTGAAAGTTGTTCTAGAGTCAGACTTTCATTAGGGAACAATGAACCTAAATGATTTAGTACTATGTTTGTATCCCACGTGGGATACAAACATAGTACTAAATTAATTATACCTAGGTAGTGGCGGTCTTAGCTTGTAAACGCTCTTACAAAATCTTGTAATCCTATCGTCGTCTGATATATTTCCAACAATTAGGCAGAGAGCAGCCCTGTAACAATTGATAGTTCTATATTGACCACCAGTATTAAATATTTCAGTGAGGAACTCTATGACAATTGGAATTGATGGTTCGTAAATGTTTACACCATTTTCTATACAAAAGGTGTACCAACGTTTGAGGCAAACGTTATACTGCTTTAGAGTATTAGTCGACCATGAAGCCATCATAATTTCTAAGGCAGGGATTGGCACGCGTCGCTGTAGCAAAGCAGTCCGCGATAAGATTCCCGCAACCAGGGTAATGCTGCTTTGGATGTTGCGATTGCTGGAACAAGGTATTACAACATCATTAAAATTTAACTTTACTAAGTCTGATTTGAGCAGGCGCATAAATAACGGGTACCACGGTTGAGTGGGCCAATAAGGTACAGCCATTATACCTTCAGCTTTATCTGCTATGATTTTCCGCAAGGCTTTAAGTATAACAGCGCAAGGTGGGAAGGCATAAAATAAATTTTGGGACCAGTCTAATGTGAAAGCATCAATGGCGAAGGCATCAGGGTCTCTATGCCATGAGACGAATTTATCACATTTAGTATTTATTCGGGTAGCAAATAAATCGATTTGTGGGGCTGGAAATTTTGCCATCAACTTTTGATAGCCAGAGTTCGTTAACTCCCATTCAACGTCAGGGTGTGATTGACGAGATTCCCGATCAGCAATTACATTATCCGATGATTTAATATTATGAAGCTACTATAATAATCTTCCGAGACTCACACCACTGCCATATGTCTTTAGTGACCTTGTTCAAATGAGGGTATTTAACGCCACCCATGCGGTTAATATAGCTCACTGCAGTGGTGTTGTCAATCCTAAGTAATATTTGACAGTCGTAAGAACGTTTTCAAATATTTTTAGTGCAAAGTACGCAGCTAAAAGTTCGAGATGGTTGATATGTAGTAACCCTTCACTATAAGACCAGCGACCACTAGCGGTTTGACCATTACAGGCTGCCCCCCACCCCGTTTTTGAGGCGTCAGAGAATCTCTAATACATAGCTGTCGCTCCTGATTCTATGGACTGAATGGTCAATGGCATTCACCCACCAATTTAAATCTGGTAGTAAAGATTGTGACATTGTCATAAATGCTTCATAAATCATAATCGTCACAGGAACGCTGTAAGTTAAGAAACTTACAGCGTTCTAATTGTTTCGTATATAACCACCCGTATTCTATGGCAGGGCATGCAGACACCAACAGACCTAGTAACTTGGCAAATTTTCTTATTTTGCAGCGCTTTAATTTCATGATAGCTTGGAGTTCCGACTTTATTCGGGCTCGTTTTTGTGAGGGTAAGCTTAATTGCCATTTATGGGTGTCTATATTAAAACCTAAATAATTGCAAGACTTTGAAGGTATCTTGTTACTTTTTTCCTCATTAATAATGAACCCCAACGCCTTAAGTAAATTTTGAGAGGCCTCAATATTTTGCATACAGTCTTGGTATGTATAACGGATTAAGCATAGATCATCTAGGTACATAGATGATATAAAACCACATGAACGTAGTAACTTTATAACAGGTTTCATCAGTTTAGTAAACATGAATGGCGCCGTACAGATACCGAAGGGCAAGACATTAAATTCATACATTTTATTGTCAATTACAAAACGAAGATATTTACGTGAGTTTGGATGAATTCTAATAAACAAGTATGCATCCTTTAAATCTATACTTGCCATATAACACTCTTTGGATATAAGTTTAAGGACAGTACGAATATCCTCTAATTTAAAGTGTTGTGTATTAATAAATTTATTAAGACTTTTTAAATTTAATATAAATCTCATCTTGCCATTTGGTTTCGGTACCAAGAACACGCGTGATACAAATTGGACATGGTTCACATTCAGAAATAGCCCCGATTGTAAGCAGATTTTTAAGAGTGTCTACCACGTGACGTTTTTCAGAATTCGTAAAAATATTTGGCATGGGTAGGCAAGTTTGATGGACTGGTCTATCAAATGTTATTTGATAACCATTTATCCAAGACAAGATGGTACGGTCGCGGGTTATCAAATGCCATTGCTTATAACACTGGGCGAGGCGTCCAGCGTAACGTACCGGGTCTACTGGCGGCGGGTCTGCTTGGGCCGCTGCGTGTAGCCTCGCGACGAGCTCCCGCGAGGCGGCACGTTCTGCGGGGCAGCCGGCTGGTGACGCGGCGACGGGCCCGTCGGCTGCCTGCGAGTCTCGGCCCTCGCCTTCCAGTTTAAATTTTTGCTTGATATTGAAGCCGATGTTGAGGCTTTAGCCTTCTTGGGAATTTCGGGTTTCAAGTCTGAGCTAGACTTTGAAACAGCCTTTGCTGTTTTGATGGTCTCCGGCAAGTTGCTGCCGAATAAGAATTTGTCAATCTTAGTAGCCGTTAACTGGTCCTTTAATTCCCTCTTGACCGAATAAAGTGCGAAGTTACGCCGTGCTTGCGACTCGGAATGTTGAATGTCGCAAAAGATTCGACTAACTTCCATAAGATCTTTGATCAAATCGTTGTTCTTCTCGGTGGCACATAGCTGATCCGATATTATTTTTCTGAGTGAGGAAATACCGGCTGCTATCTGCTTCTGACGTGCTTCGATGGCCTTGTCCCTCTTGACGACTTGATCAGGGAGTGCAGCCTTAATCTCGAGATTAAGCTGTGGTGCAGCTAAATTTGTACAATTCCCCGGAACTAAGAATTTCTTCAAAAGATCCTTGCGAACATCTTTGTTTAAACCGGATGTTGCTACGTGGGTAAATCTAGATGCGACTTCCTTATTAATGTCAGGCCCATATTCAATAATTACCGATGGGTCTGCACCCAGTATATCAAGGATTTCGGTATTAGCAGCGTCATCATCATGAATACTTGATGCGATCGGTTCTCCCGATACGTTATCGCATACGGTATTTTCATTATTTTCTGCTGGTGTTGGCTGTTCGAGAGGGACACTCTGATCCATAGGGATCGAGGTGGCTTGTTCACCTATAACAAGGTATGATAGGTAAGTCAATATAATTTGTAATTTTGGTCTACAAATGCGGCAAGATAGTCCTCACGACTACTCTGATGCATTTTGTACGCAACCGTTGGCATACAAATGTAAGCCAATAGATATAATTGTGGTCTACAAATGCGGCAAGATAGTCCTAACGACTACTCTGATGCAATTTGTAAAAATAAGGCTTTTTCAGGGCCGTTAACATTCACATGCGGCGATATAGTCCCTCAGACTACTCTGATGCACTTTAGAGAGTTACGGCTAATAGTTTAAATGGTTTAAATGCGGCGAGATAGTCCCTTAGACTATTCTGATGCATTTTTGTTATACCGCAGACAATTCTGATACATTCGTAAGTTTTTCTTTTATCATTAAAAAATTGCGGGTAGGTAGGTACTTACCATCAGCAATTTCTTGTGGCGTGGCTGACCTCGATGAATCTAATGATGAACCCGAAGATTGGCTCGATGATGATGAAGAACTTAACGTGGATGCGTCACGTTTTTTTATGTCGTGAACATTTCACTTCCTTTTCTAGTTTTCTTAATTTCTTCACAATAAATTCTAAACTATTTTCGTTTGCACTTTCCGGCATCGTTACTTTATCACTTTACTTTAAGTATAAACCTACTGTGAAATACTGAAACAAGTGAAGTGGTTGAGCACTAAAATGCGAATGAAAAGCGGCGGAGCGGCGGCCGCGAGGCGAGTGAGGTAGTCAAATCGGGGGGTAATACAAAAAAAAAAAAAATGTCTCAACTACACTGGAAGTGGTGGCAATTATGCGGGACTACATTGTGTTAAAAATATCATGACGTTACTAATTCGAGGACGTAGCACGAGTATAATTGTATTCTTTGCACTCCAACCGCTCACAAAACAAACAAGAAATTTTGACAATGACATCGATAATGTTGACGTTTGAGGGTAGGTTGCGTTCAAAAATTAGCAACAACGAGCGTTCAAGTGGCGCTGGCGACCTATAGATTCGGCACCAAACGATAACGTTCCGTTTTACGCAAAAATGCTTACGACCAAACTTTTTTTAATCCCAGAGAAATCAAATCATCATCGAAATAAAGTATTTTCGCGTACTTTATTGTTCTCATAAAGTATAGAGTACCTATAATAGGCATGATGACTGATTTTGATAAATGGTCAGATTATATTCGGGTATATCTACTATTTCGAAAAATATCTTATTTCAGCAGAAATATATGGTTTGGTAGATAAAATTGGCATTTGAAATTTAAATTTTAAAATTCACGCCAAAACGTTCGGCGGTGTCATGGCTTCGTTTGTGACGTCACTATTGTTTTTACCAATGTACTCTGTGCAGTGTGCCAGTAAACAATAGTGTGATTGTCAAAGCCATGGACGTATTATACTAAACAGGACCGAGTACTCGCAGCTGAAAAACGAGCCGACTGAGATAGCTCGTACAGAGGCCGTGTGTCCCTTTCTAACAGGGTGACAATAAGATTTTTATTATGTGAGACAAATTCAATCTTGCAATCTTTCTACTACTAGTTTATTATAAACACAGGTATTGAAGTGTTTCATGAGCAATGGACTCAAAGTCCTCTCTCTCAGAGATGGATTAGGAATGGATGTCGAACTAAATAAAACAAATATTACCTACAAGATAATCGATTTTATTAATTGACCTTTTAATTTTTTTTATTTTTAATTGCTTTCTTTAATGTTTAGTCATATTTGTTACAGTAATTGACAAGTAGGTAAACACAGTTCAAATAATGGCAGTACAATTATTTTAAACCATAATATAAGAATAATACTTTTTAAATATGACTAAATAAAATTGTTTTATTATGTTTCTGTCTTAGTCCAATTTTAGTGCCGAAATTTTGTAACGAATTTAATTTCGTTTGATGAAATATTTTTAAATTCAAATAGGAATTAGCCAACGCTTTCACCAATTGTAATTCGTGTGGCTCTTCATCATTTGCAGATTGTACAGGGTGGGACAGAGGAAACAAATGCTTTAATTTGGTAACAAAAAGTTGCTTTAAAATTGTCAAAATTACGTTTTTGCTAGTGCGTCGGAATGTCTTCTTGGCGAGTTCAAAATTATCGTCTGTGCAATTTGCATTTATGCTAGGTTTCACACTATTTCGATACAGAAGTTTGCGCATAGCATACCTGAATTGTAAGGCATTAGGGTTGTTATTACCCCCACCCTGCAATCGAATGCATGAAAAAAACATTTCCAAATGGTCTTGGGAGCATTTATGTGGAAGAAAATAATCTAAATCATTATCCATACCTTCCAAAAGATCTTTTGCTAAATTTGGACAACTATAAGTGTCAACAATCAAGCCAAAAGCTGCCATCTTTCGGCGATTTAATATAATGTTTCGTTTATCAATAGTGAGTGTTTTCAAATATTTTCTTGTTTCAGTAAAAGCTTTAGTCCAAAACGTTTCATTACTAAGTCGCAATGGGGACTTAATACCCGTGCCAATAGGTGATTTTGCGTTCAGTAAATCAAAAATTCTATCAATCATTCTGATAAATTCAGTACTTGCTTCACTGCCCTGAAAATTTTCATTGCCACTAGCTCTTAAAAAGTCAATGGCATCAGCAACTGAAGAACTTAATGTCTGCGCTGCAATTTTTACATTCATTTTTTCCCCATAAAATTAAGATGGTTAGCATTTAGTTTATTGGCGAGTTTTAAACCTTCTTCCTCTTGTAATATGTGCAATTCTTTTATAAAGTTAAAATCAATATCACCGCTCGGAGAACTTAACTTTGTCTCTGCAAAAATATTTCTACATAGTTTTACCATGTGAGCTGGATCAAAAATGCAGTGTATTCTGCTGTCTTGCTTGGGATGCTTAAAATTGGTGACCATATCTGTATCACTGAAATTACAGCCCAACTTTTCATATGTCGTAATATTAACATTTGTCCCATCAGAGGTTAAACTTCGAACTGTTATACCTATATCATGTAATATACATATAGCTGTAAATATTAATTGTGACTGTATGGCAGCTGAGATTTTACAAATAAAGAAATATCCAATTGGGCATTTAAATTTTCGCTTATATGAGACTATTTGCAAAACTAATACCTCAGTAGCTAACCTTTCTGATTCATCAGTGATAATGCCAGCCAAATCGACATATCCCCACTTTTTGTCTTTATACTTTTCGTAGACCTCTTCAGACTTAATTGACATTGCATCATATGTTAATGCTACATTTTGAAGATCATTTTCCTTTACTGATAATTTTAAATAATCAAAAACTTCTAATATGAAGCCTACGTTACAATCATGAGTGGCAAGCATCTTTCTCAAAGTTACAGGATGTGGCAAACTAATATGATTTCTAAGAAATAAATATGCTTTTGACGAATTTGACGTATAGCAATATACAACTGGAGATGGAAGAGATGATATGATAGCTTTTAAATCTGGGATGAGAGAAGAGTGGGGGTGGGGTATATATACAGAAAGAAAGGAGATATCAAGGATTCTCACTGCAACAGCATTAAACTGAGAGCTGTGAGGGGGAATGGGGATGGAAGAATAAACGAGAGAACGCCGGATTAGAATGGCGCTTCCCGCGTACCCATCATCCCTGTCATCCCTAAGACAGGCAAAGCCTGGAACCCTAAAATGGGAATCTGGCTTGAGCCATGGCTCAGAGATGGCAAGAATAACGGGTTTGTATTCATTTATTAAAAGGATTAGTTCATGTTTTCTACTGCGCAGGCTTTTACAGTTCCATTGCAGTATTTGGAGTGAGTCCATTTTGGAGTAGTGTGAGGATTTCAAGTATAATTTGGGCAACGTTGGGCGGTGAGGATTGGTTATTCAGCTTTTCTAAAATATTCATTAATGATTTGGCTAAAAGAGGGATAAGACTGTCATTGTTGTTTTGACGGGAGTATGAGTGATCATTATTATTTATAGCACAACCGTTGCCAAGGGAGGAAGGACAGTTGCCAGTGATATTCTGATGGGCTTGCCTATCGTATCCCTTTGCCATTGAGGCTCTAGGACGAGGAGTGCGGAATTTGGTTTCACGATATGATTGGTTAGGAGAATTATTGTGATGATAAGAGGTTGAGGGGTTAGGCTTAGACGGATAAGTTGGGGGGACTTAGTATTTTCAGCGTAGGATGGACCACTGGGAGGGAAACGGACTGAAGCGTCAATGTAGGAAATGTTTTCTTGTGACATGAGTTGCTTAATAGCTTGCTGTCGAGAATGTTCTGGCCAGCTTTTGTTTGTGGCTAGATGCCTACCAGTGCAGAGGATGCAGGAAGCCTCATCTACAGTTAAATCGCATGTATCACCTGAGTGTTCTCGTGCACATTTATAACATCTAGGCTTCGATCGGCACTGAGATTTAATATGTCCAAATCGGCAGCAGATCAAACACTGAATAGTTGGGAACAGGAACAAATAAGTTTCAACCGGCAGAGATGTGTGGTATGAAAGGATTTTGACAGGAAGCACCTGCCCCCTGAAAGTCACAACAACCGACTGGGTCGGGATCCAGGTCACAATGCCATCAGTAATTTGTTTTCTGTTTAATCGTCTAACCTTATAGACTAAGAGATAGCTGCACATTTTGTAACCATCCCCAGAAAAGCTGATTCAGTAATAGCTGGGTACTACACTCTCCACTGATAATGGTAGTGAAAGTCTGACCGCATACTGTTGGGCCTTTCGCTAGATATGGCCGGTCAAAGACGTGTTATCGTTACCAAAAATGAACCATAATTAGAAAAGTTGATTCTTGTACAGTATTAAAGTATACGCAATACCTATATAAACAGTATGAGAACTGACGCTATACATCGGGCCTTTCAGTAGATTTCAGTAAAAAATATTAGCAATTATTATGTCATCACGTTGATTGCTGTTAAATAAATTCATACGCCTTCATAATTTGTAATAGCAATCAACGTGACGTGAATAATTGCTAATATTTTTTTCCAGTATGTATGTTCATAACGTCTTTGAGAGGTGATATCTACTGAAAGGCCCGATGTATAGCGTCAGTTCTCATACTGTTTATATAGGTATTGCGTATACTTTAATACTGTACAAGAATCAGCTTCTCTAATTATGGTTCATTTTTGGTAACGATAACACGTCTTTGACCGGCCATATCTAGCGAAAGGCTGTTGGGCCTTTGCGGTCAGACTTTCACTACCACTATCAGTGGAGAGTGTAGTACCCAGCTATTACTGAATCAGCTTTTCTGGGGATGGTTACAAAAAGTGCAGCTATCTCTTATAATATTAAAAACTTCCCCACATCCACGAGGGAGTTCGAGAGACTCAACAAATTCGTCGAGGTGTCAGTCCACCGGAACGCCTCGAACCAATCCCATTCGCGTGACATTAAATGTGGGGATATGAGCTTTGAAGTCAGCTGATTCAAGAATTGGGTTTGTCAAAAAACTATTTGCAGCTTCTCCACATGAGAATTCAACAGAGACTTTATTCCTACCGACACTTTTGATACCGTCATTTACAATAGAGCTGATTTTGTTCTTATGTAGGAATTGTCCAAATTTAATAGCCCTGATCGTGGTGCCGGCCGAGGGATCAGCCACCTCACGAGAGACATATACGATAAATGGTCCAGAGTCCGTTTCCAAATATCTAGTGGGAAGTTCGGTTAAGGAAGGATGCATGTAAGTCGATTGGACAGAGGGGTTTCCAGTTGAAGGGTCAAATGTGGATTTTTTGGGGATAGATGTAGTATTTTCATCTAAAGGACGTTTACGGCCTGCTGAGGAGGCCGATGCTGGGGGAGGAGTTGTGGTCGGGATTTCAACGTGTTCCCCCGGGTCAGGGGGAACACGCGGGGGTCTGTATCCATGTTTCCACAGCGTGGAAACTGCGTAAGACGAACACAATATAACTATTCTTACCAACACCAACTATTACACAGCAAAAAAGCACAAAACCTACACCAAAACTCTCACTGACACGTGCGTCAAACAGAGCTACGGGCGAAGTCTATACATACACTATAGGTACTACAAAGGATCCTATTTCGCACCATAGATCATCATCCTAGAAATATGGATTACTGGATACCTGGTTCTTGTCTCTGCTGGATACTACACTATCGTAGACTGAGAAAGACTGCTGACTGACTGCTTTATTTTATAGTATTATTTATTTTCATCTCTCTACCCCTCAGAGTGAGAAACAGTAAGAGAGATATGGAGTTTCAATTTTATCGATATTCAATTTATTTATAAACAATACAATCCCCGCACTACTTATATATATACTTTGATTAGGTATATAGAGAAGGATGTGTTACATTTTACTCAATTATAGTTATACGATGCATTTTGTTAATAAAACATGTACTACTATGTTTTGACTATTCTTACTTATTGAAAGCTACGTTTTTAGAATGAGACAGGTGTATTATGTTATTGCGTGAACGTGTCAGGCAATTGTCATATGACGTCATCAAATTTTGCTATTTAAGCCAATTTTTTTGTAGCCGTTACCTATACGGCGTCTGTATTGCTTCCGGTGTTTTGGTTGTGGCTAACTACCAGTTTTGTGAATATTTTCATAATATTTTTATGTGTTTCTGCTTAGTTTTGTGCAGTTTTGTGTAATCAACAATGGTGAAGTGCTCAGTTGTGGGGTGTCGTAATAATAGTATTATATATATTAATATAATTAATATAATAGGGCCGGAAATTCATAATAGACGGACAGAAAGTAAACCGTCATGGGCGAAAGCAACCAAATCTTCACAAAGCAAGGAACACAGTGATACAGGCTACACGAGCATTGGGACATTACCTACAACAGTGAACATAGAGGACAAGGACACGTTGGAGATCCTCGAAATATTGAGAGCAATCAAAGCAGTGAAGGCGCAACTCACCGCAAGTTCATCAATATTTGATAAAGTGTATCTTGTTTTAACTCATTTAGGTCGTTATATTTAGTTGTTCAAATTTACGTCTAATGTTATGGAACGCCGATGGCGTGAGAGTTAAGCGCGCGGAACTTGTTGATTTTGTAACGGAACGTAGCCTTGATGTGGTTGCCATTTGCGAGACCAGGCTAACTCCTCTTATTGAATTCAATGTACCTAACTATAAATGTTATCGCCAGGATAAACATCTTTCTGGACGCGGTCAAGGAGTTGCAATCTTAGTTAAAGCAGACATCGAGCATATTCTAATGCCTGTTCCTTCAACCATTAATCTTGAAGCTATCGCAATTCAAGTTAATTTAGGGGGTTCAAAATATACTCTTATTTCAATATACCAATCACCAAATCTTCCACTTATAAGCAAAGATCTGGAATGCTTGTTTAAGATGGACAATAAGGTTATAGTTATGGGAGATTTTAATGCCCGGCATACATCTTGGTATGGAAGTGTTAACAATAGCAGAGGTTACACTTTGTTTGAGTATTTAGATAATAATGACTATAACATTCATGCGTCATTAACACCAACTCTATTACATTACCAAGCTAATTTTACACCTACCTTACCCGATCTTATACTCTCCAAAAATGTTGTAGATATAACGCAACCTATAGCCATAACGGCTTTGTCGTCTAACCATATACCCGTTTGTTTTGATTTACTGGTGTCTTTCCAACGTGTCACCAGCCGGCAATACTTGTATAGCAAAGCCGACTGGAACTTATATCGTAAACATATAAATAGTAATTTAAACCTAACATCACATACTATGGTAGATACTCTCGAAATTGAACAAACCGTAACTTATTTTACTGATCTGATTCTTCAAGCCAGAGATATTGCAATACCATCTGTAATCGCTTGTGAGTCAAGTCATCCCCTACCGCGTTCCATCAAAAGGCTAATTAAAAAGAAAAATAGACTTCGTAGACAGGAACAGGCCAAAATACTTGCCGCAGATAAAAAATCACTACGAACTCAAATAAATTTTATGCAAAATGCTATTAGGGAATGCATCGTACGGCACAACGATAAACTGTGGGAGGACAAAATAGCCAAGGCCAATAAATATGCTGATGATTTATGGAAGCTAGCTAGATCATTTAGGCCAAAATCTAAAATAACACCTCCCCTAAATCACAACGGGACAATGGTGTCGGAGCCGCAGCAACAAACTGAAATTTTGGCTGATACCTTTTTACAAAATATGCAACTAACCTCGACTTGGAACAGCAATATGGATCCCGTGGTAAATAACCAAATAGAGACCCTAGAAACTAATGACTACGAGGGTTTGACATATCTTGCTAAACCCAACGAAATTCGAAAGTACCTCCAAAGTCTTAAGCTTAGAAAAGCCCCTGGTGCGGATGGGGTGAATAATTATCTTCTACGCAATCTTCCTCAAAAAGCTGTAGTACTTTTAACTAAAATATTTAATAAATGTTTGCGCATGGCCTACTTCCCTAAAATATGGAAGAGTGCTAAAGTTATACCAATACATAAGCCTGGCAAAGACACTGCTTCAGCACTTAGTTATAGGCCAATTAGCTTACTCCCTATTATGGGCAAATTGTTTGAAAAAGTCATCCATAGGCTATTATCTCGGACTGCTAAAGACATTATTATTAATGAACAGTTTGGGTTTAAAGAAAACCATTCCACTGTCCAGCAGCTAGCTAGAGTTGCTGAACATATAGCCCATAATTTAAATCTGGGTAATTCAACTGGAATGATTCTATTAGACCTTGAAAAGGCATTTGACACAGTCTGGCACAAAGGACTTCTCTATAAAATGTGCATACATAATTTCCCACCTGCCGTGACCAAATTAGTATCATCATACCTCGACAGTCGCAGTTTTAGTGTGCATATTGGTGAAAATCACTCTATTCCAAGGATAATGCCGGCTGGTGTGCCCCAGGGTTCTATCCTCGGTCCACTTCTTTTTCTGATATATGTGAATGATATACCCATACAACCTTGGACTAACCTGGCATGTTACGCTGATGATACTGCATCTTACACATCATCCAAAGATGTGGATATAATCATTAGCAGACTACAATGGGCTATAGAAGGGTTAAGCGACTATTACACTACCTGGAAATTAAAACTTAACGAAAGCAAAACTGAAGCGATCCTTTTCACAAGAAACCGTAAGTTCCCAAGTAGAAAAATCAAAATTGCCGGTCATGAAATCCCCTGGAACAATTCCGTGAAGTACTTAGGCGTCACTCTTGACAAAAAACTAAACTGGAGCGACCACCTAGCAAGTTTAAGAGTGAAAGGTTTTAAAGCATTGAGCGCAATCTATCCACTTATAAAACGGAAATCGAACTTAAGTCCTAACATTAAACTTAAATTATACACATCTCTGATAAGACCCTGTCTTACTTACGCGTGCCCAGTATGGAGCAGTACATGTAACTCGAACTACACAAAACTACAGGTAGTGCAAAATAAAGCATTAAAATCGGCTTATAATACGCCATTTCTCACAAATCTATCGTCGTTACATAATCGTATAAAATTACCTACATTGAAAGAATTTATCTTAAAGCAGTCCAGAAAGTTTTATCTTGTTTCTAACATTAAACATAAAAATTCGCTTGTTAACGCAATTGGCAGGAGCCGGTCGAAAGACTTATCATACATCGATAAGTACAACCGATACCGACTCCCACATCACTATGTGCTTAACGATCACGATCACGCGGCGAACGCGTGACGCTTGCCCGGGCGCGCACTACCCCCGGCTAATAACTATATAAAAATAGGTTTAGTTGTACTAAGCTAATTTATATAATTTTTAGGAACTTTAGAGTAGTATTTTAATGTAAAATTGTTTAAAAGTGTATACCGTGTTACTAAGGTTTGCATAATGAAGTTATTATCCAATTGTGTTAATATTATGTTGTCAAAAGTGTTATAGTATGAAGTTGGTAAGTTTAATAAGAGGCGACTTAGCCTGCTAAACTGTTTTATATGTAATATTTTTCTGTTTTTACCTAGGATATTAGGTTATAAACTGTGTGTATATATATTATTCAATAATAAAGACATTTTTAAAAACAAAAAACAAATAATAGTATTGTAAAACGCCCAGGAATTTCATTTCATAAGTGAGTAACATAGTTGTTTTTATTTTTCTTTTTGTGGCGAGTATTTTAAGTTATTTCAACTAATTATAGCTTAGTTTTTTCTTTACTGAATCCAAAACACGTCAATTTTTGGGCTATCTCCGAAAATTTGGATTATTTCATTAGTTTTTGTTTGAGTGTTTATATAGTGTGGGGATTGTATTGTTTACAAATAAATTAAGTATCGATAAAATTAAAATTTCATATCACTCTTACTGTTTCTCACTCAGAGGGGTAGAGAAATGAAATTGAACATTCAGCTTCTACTTATAATATTGCCAAACTCATTTTAGGCTGTAGCGATGATAACCTTGTGATTAAGACACCCGATCTCCGGGATGGTGTCTCGTATTCGAAAATTACAGTGTCTATTCAAGTGGTTTTTGGTCCCTTCATTGCCGTTATTGTGTATCATTTTATCTAATTACTATTTTTGACTGCCTCGTTGGTCTAGTGGTTGGCATAGTCGACTGCGGATCACGAGGTCCTGGGTTCGATTCCCGGTCGGGCATAAAAGTTAGGTATTGGGTTTTTCAATTAAGAAATTCTCAGTGCCAACCCGGAGTTTCATACAAAATTTCACCCCCTATTTCACCCCCGTAGGAGTGGAATTTTGAAAAATCTTTCCTTAGTGAGCGCCTACGTCACAAAAGGAACCTACTGTCAAAATTTCAAGTTGCTAACCCCAGCGGTTTGGCTGTGCGTTGATCCCTTAACGATTTAGTATAGGTACTTTCACTCCACTCTTCTATTTAGTATAGGTACTTTCTAAAATAAACACCTCCATATATTTTTTCTCCGAAAAATTATGGAGAGTTCTTCTTTAAAAACAAATTTTGAAATGGAACCGCACCCGCCCGCGTAGACCGCGCGGCCCACTGTCTACTTACTTGCTCTTCTTCTATCCTAGTGTTTACTGCCTACGTGTTCTGAAGTAAACAACACACTGCTATGCTAGCGAGCACAGTGGAAGCGCCAGAGTGCCACGCGTCCGACAGACGTAAAAAAAATTCTCATTAGAAAAAAATCAAACAGAGACCACTTAAATATCTAAAAGAGCCTTTTAATGTAAATAAACTTTCCAGACATGCATACAGTGTAAGAGACCGTTGAAGTAAAAACACAAAGAAACCTTCCTTAGTTGATTAATATCAATATCATACCACTGACGATCGGGTACCTTTGGGTGCCATTGAACTTCGCCATCTTGGCTTTCCTAACAGCAAACCGACAATTCTTCCATACAGAACAAATCTTGTAAAAAAACCGCATCAATGTCTTGCATAGTTCTACACTTGTAAGCCTCTTCAATATTCGCCATACATTTTCTATGGAAAAATAAATTCCGCCATCTTGAATTGTTTCCTGTTCATCAAGCAGACCTTCATGTCCTGATCATCTTTTGCCAAGAAACCACTCTTCCATCTTTTATACTCTCCGAGATAGACACCGACGAAATTTGTATGGCGGCCATCTTAAATCCGCCATTTTGAATTTTTTTTCAGCACACTGTCAATTGGATGAAGTTTCGAGTGGCATTTGGTCGAGCACACCCCACCTATCTTGAATACCCCGGCTCTTCATCCGTCTTCGAAATCCTCAATCATCAGCTCTCTCCGTATTTTTCCTCCGAATGAATTTTTGTCTTCTGTACGAAACGATGAGTAAAAAAATTTTTTTCATATAAAATTTTTTCATACAAAAAACCTCAATTCACGCGGACGGGGTCGCGGGCATCAGCTTGTTCATTATAAAATACGAATACTAGTGTTTTTCAAAAATTATGTTTAATTATTTATTAATTATATTTTGATAATTTTATATCGAGTATACAAAGTATCGACATAATCAAAGGTATCGATAATTTCAGCCCTAATGCCCGCATTAAGCTCCGCCCATGCGCCATTTTAAGGATAAAGGAAGCTTCAATTTAAATATGTTAGGGCACATCCTTCTCTATATACCTAGTCAAAGTATATATACTCCAAACAAAAACTAATGAAATAATCCCAATTTTTGGGAACAGTGCAAAAATTGACGTGTTTTGTATTCAGTAAAGAAGAAACTATGCTATAATTAGTCGAAATAACTTAAAATACTCGCCATAAAATAAAAATAAAAAATAGACGACTTTGTTACTCACCTATGAAATGAAATTCCTGGGCGTTTTACAATATTATTATTATGACATCCCACAACTGAGCACTTCACCTTATTAGATTACATAAAACTACAACAAAATACATGAAAATATTCACAAAACAGTTAATTAGTCACAACCAAAACACCGAAAGCAAAATAGACGCCATTTATAGGCTACAAAAAATAACATAATACACCTGTCTCATTCTAATAACGTAGCTTTCATTATGTAAGAATAGTCAAAACATAGTAGTACATGTTTTATTAACAAAATGCATCGTATAACTATAATTGAGTTAAATGCAACATATCCTTCTCTATTATAATAAACATAATCAAAGATGAATGTATTAAACTCCACCACCACCACCACTACAGCCTGTTAACGTCCCACTGCTGGGCACAGGCCTCCACTCTCATAGGAGAGAGGGAATTAGAGCTTAGAACCACCACGCTGCTCCAATGCGGGTTGGCGGGCTATATTATTGCGGCGGGGTGTATTACACTCACAGCGGTAGTATACTACCTCTATGATCACACTTTAGTTGCTCATATTGTAGCGACTTCTTTGGATACGTAGAAAGAGAAAGAGATATAGAACTGGCGTCAGCGTATAAGTATGTGATAGCGATAGTCTTGATGCAATATTTTCTTGGTAAATAAGTATTTATTATTAGTTATTTCTATACTTTGTAGCATTCATGCAAGTTTTACAAATATAACCTGTTTTTATCTTTATCAATCAGGTCAAAATAAGGTCAAAATTGTAATTTTACGTATTAGGTTATGTTTTCGTATTTACGTTCAGTTCGGCTTTGCAGCCTAACACACAGTAATACACAATTGTCTGTAAGTAAAACCACTTTTTTCGTGAGCTACGAGCACATTTACCACTTTGTCCAATTCCGATTTCGTACGAATATGGGCAAAAAACAAAAACGACACAGGATTGTTTGAGACCTCCATTAGCTTATAGGTCCAACAAAAAGAAGTAATACGCTGAGCAGGACAAGAAAAGAGATTTTCGCACTCTGTCACTCCTTGGCATTAGCGTATATACTCATTTCGCTCACTTGTGGTATTTCTCATTTCCTGCACTCATTGAGCCGGCGGGGATTAGTGATCGGGATGATGGCAAGAGACCTGATGGATTGACGCTGGTTCCCTGGGAACGGGGACGGGCGCTAATGTGGGACGCAACGTACGTAGACACATTGGCCCTTGTCATTTCAGGGAGACAGCAACCCCGCGCCGGCAGCCGGGAGCCGCAGCAGAAAGGGTTGAAACCGGCAAGCGGCGGAAGTATGCCTCTCTCATAAAGATTTACATATTTATTCCGTTTGCCGTGGAGACCCTTGGGCCATGGAGTCTTAGTGCCAAAAAAAATTTACGAGATATTTCACCGCGGTTAATTGCCTCTTATGGTGACAGAAGGGCTAGCTTATTTTTTGCGCAAGGATCAGCCTGGCTGTCCAGCGCGGAAATGCAGCCAGCATTTTTGCCACCATTCCACGCGGGCAATGGGCATGATTTATATAGTAATTAGGTTAGGCTAGGTATCATTAAGTTGTATATTTATTTTATTTTACAATAATAAACATTATGAACTTGTGGTATTATTATTACAATGCGTTCTCTATGCTATATTCTTAATCTATGTTCGGGTAGGTTTACCCTTGTATATCAAAGGGTTTACCTACCACAATAAAAATTACTAATTTAATTTTTCTGCCAAATACCTACTGTGATCTCAAATTACTAAAGTCCGAAATAATCCATAGACAATTTTACTCGTGGATTATTTCATTCCTTTTTCCGGGACGCCATTAAACAGACAAGTTAACCAGAGAGCCATTAAGCATCATCAATTTCGTGTTTCCGGTCGGCGGTCGGCCATTTAATATTTATTGAATTTGCCGTGCGCGGCATGAGCTTTTCATTGCTTTAGAAAATAGAAATTATTAGCTTTAAACAACTGATCATTATAGTAGTGTTAACTTTGGTCTAGCATCTATAATATTGAAATGGGTGACCGTAAGTATTGTCTTTATTATTTTTAAATATTTCGTGTTAGTAGTGCGGACGTACGTACCAAGAAGATGTAAGTAAGTAAGTACTCAATAAATATATTTTTTTAGCTTACGCGTCTGGCGATTATAGCGGTGGCGGTGGAGGATACCCTGCCCAGTATTCCATGCCTCCGCCTTCTTTGAATGCGGGGGATAGTAGTTACACCGCCACGCAACCGCAAGGAGGTTATAATCAAAGTGGTTATGCTGGTCAAAATTCCGGAGCTGCTTGGAACCAACAAAGTACCGGAGGTAAATAAAATTTCTAAGTCAAGCAGCAATCATCAAGGAGTCATGGGGCTTGTATTTATTCCTCTAAATGGTAATTTGTCAGTTGTCAGTAAATCTTTAATCTTCGCGTCTATTGCTTGCCTAATAGTGCAGCGCCTACATTAAAAAAAAAATTAAGAGTTTTTAAGGTCCCTTAGGTAGCCATTCATTTTTTAATACTATTGCAATAGAAAGTATGTTTTGTGACTAATGTCTTTATTTGTCTGCTTAAAGGAGCTAGTGGAGGAAGTTATGGTGGATCTCAACAGCAAGATAGCAATTATGGTCAAAGCTATGGTGCTTCCAATTATGGTAGCGGGGGTGGATATGACCGTAACAACAGTAACAACTACAACGCTAGCAGCAATGATCGTGGAAGTAGCAGTTACGGGAATAATGATCGCGGAAGCAGTTATGGCAGTAATGATAGAGGTGGTGGCGGCGGCGGGGGCGGCGGCGGCGGCGGCGGCGGCGGTGGTGGTGGCAGTGGCTATGGAAGTGATCGCAGTGGTGGCTCCAACTTTGGGGGAGACAGAGGAGGCAGCGGAGGATACGGTGGTTCAGGCAGTGGTGATCGAGGATATAGAGGAGGAGGTGACCGGTCTGGAGGATACAATAGAGATGGGGGGAATAGAGATGGTGGATATGGGTAAGCATCTTCTTATAATATTACTTCTATGATTGAGTAACCAGTTAGTAATAATTGTTGATTCATTTTTCTTTTGGGCATAATAGCGGGTCCACATGATGCAAACAAAAACTGCAAAGACAAAAGTTTGTGCACACAGAATGTGTAGATGTCCAATTTTAAGTTTATGCAAATGTTTGTGCCCTTTTGTAGTTTGCATCAAAATGTTGTCGCAAACTTATTATCTGTTTGTGCTTACTTAGCACTGTGGTAACTTGTATTCAAACTTATTTGAGTAAAACATAGTATTTATTAATAATTAAAATGGGCACTGAACAATTCAAGAGATTTTTAAACAGAATTTGTGCCAATAATACACCTAATGATAATTAAAAACATTTACGTGAATAGATCTATCCCATAACTACACACTGTTCACCTTAAAATACAAACTATAAATAAACTGTTTTTGCTATGTTGATGATCAACCCCACAGAACCTAACCTTAGCCTTTCTATAAGTGTGAGACAGCCGGCTGCTCCATCCTTTTTCAAGATTGTACAAGGTTTTGTTTCTTTCATGTGGACCCAGCTTAAGAAAGATGAAAATCTTTATTCTATAATTTATATGGTTTATGATTTCTGACTTAATTTTGAAAGAACAATTCATTGGCCCCAATTTAAGGAATAGAATTGACTTTTATTGCTGACTGCAAGTTTTCTTATATCTATGAATGCAGATGGTAATGAATTTGTTGGTAACACACATTGATACATATGTGTGTACTAGATGGGCCCTTTCATAGAGAAAAATTGGGCATCCGACCTTTAGAACGCACTCCACACCTGTATAAGCCTGTCTTTGTCCGTCTTGTCATCATAGCTCTGTCCCGCTTTTCAGACTAGATGGCGTTAGTAAAATAAGTCCATATTCTTTGTTTGACAGGGCCTGTCTATGTAACATACATCATACTGGTAGTTTGAATAAAGGTTACTTGTTTATAAAAAAAAATCAACCAGCAATGGTTTAAACTGACAACTGAGTTGAGGTTTAGACAAAAACCATGGTTAATGTGGCATTTAAAGATGTAATCATTTTTGATGCTTGGATTTAAATATTTTACTGATCAAATTTTCAGATAAGAGAGTATTTAAGACATTGGTTGGGCAAAACTTAATCTGGCAGGAATACAATCTGACTTAATCCAACAGAGGATTATTTTGAGCTTTGTAGAGAAGGCACATTATGTTATTAGGTATCTTGTGATATTTTTGGGTTTCATAATCAACACATAGGATCTTTCATTTAATTGTCTGTAAAGACACAGATTTTTTGATTTAAACATACTAGGGCTGTTAGGTCTGAAAGCCAACAAATTTATAGGCAGCTGTTTTGTAATTATTGCATAGGTGTGTAACTAGACTAGACTGTAATTAGACTATAGACCACAAAATTAATTAGTTATTACTACTTAGGTTCTTCTGTGTAGGAAGGGCATGCCAAACCAGTTGCAGATTCTATTCTAATCTTCAAACCCTCAATTGATAACAAGCTCCTGATAATATATGTATACAAGGTGGCACTCAAACCCATTTAGAGTTTGGACTTATGGGATAGAACTCTGGGGCTCTGCTTGTGACTCCAACATAAAAATAGTAAAACAAGCTGAAGATACAATCCTACAACTAGCTAACTCTCCATGGTTTATAAAGAACATCTTGGTATTACAACAGTGAAAAAGGAAACAATACTTCAGCACCAAATATAAGTTAAGGCTAAAACATCATCCCAATCAGCTAGCAGTCCAACTCACTGTTTCAGACTGTCTGAACCGTCTAAAGAGAAAAAACATTTTAGACCTGGATAAATCTTAATCCAGCCCCATTTTAGTATGGCTTTTCCACTGGGAAATAGTCATAAAATCAATTAAACTTAAATCTAGCACATCTGCTCTTATTTGGATGGCTGATTGCATGATATCTCACGGAAAAACAAATCAAACCATTGCTTGTAATAAATGTAAGATTTACTATTACTAGGTTACCGCTAGGTACACAATAAATAAATAGGCACTTGTCTTAGATGCAACTATAGAGATAAAAACGAAACCCTTAACATTATAGCTCAAAAACAAGTTATGGTTTATCTGTTAAAAGAGGTTTCTATTATGACTTATTGTGCATCAATGTTGGAAATAGTTGTTAAAGCTGATTTTGGTAGTTTTAAAACACACAAACAATCTATGGAATCTGCATAGAATTTTTAGATCACAGATTAGGTAATATATTGTATCTACAAGCAATCTACAAGTTTTTAATATGCTTCTAGGTTGCATGATTCAAGCTGACAACACAATAATTTGTCAGGACATTAGGACTTACCACAAAAATTAAACACATTAAACCTGCCAAATTTTGATTTTTTCATACAAAAACTTGAAATGTTAGTGAATTCAGCATTGAGACTTGTGCAAACAATATTTTTTGTGGTGGTAGACATCTTGAAATAACCAAATCTTATTTTATTGTTAAGAAAGTTCGTGGGTAATGTTGAAATTAAAAATGGTATCGGTTTATGTGAAGTTTAAGTAATATCTGAAATATTATTATGGTAATTTTTTGGTTGGATTGATGGTTAGATAAAAATAGATTTCGAATATATGAAATACATGAGCCATTAAATTTTTAATGGCTGATTTATACGATTTTGCTTTCATTTGACTAAACTCACTACTCAAATTTCATTAAAATTGGATTTGTTTGGAGTGCTGATCTACAAAATTTTTTGTTTCATCCAAAATATTGAAATTATATTCCTTACAATTGTGATATTTTCCTTACCTGAAACAGTGTTAATATTCAAAAAAAAATGCATGAATATAATAATCATGGTGTGAAAATATGGAGTAAAAAAATTTACATTCAAACACTTTTTCAGGATTTTTTGTATTTATTGTTGCATGTAAATCTTAGGATGTGTATTTAATATACAAGTGTACTTGACGCCAAATATTGTTCTAAGATTTTCAAGGTATCAAGGTAAAACGTTACACAAAAGAAAAGGATTCGTCATGGAAATGGTCTCTAAAAGTGATCTAAAACTGGTCTAGATTCAATCTGCGTGCTTCCGTACTATGTGCCCCCAGCCTGCCCAGTGTGAACTAAATGGTGTTCTTATTGTTTTAGTGGCGGCGGCAGGGGGGGTGGTTTTAATAAAGGTAAAGCTCCTCGCTACGAGCGACTGGTGCTGTTGTCATATTTTTAATTTGTATTTTTTTAAGGGCTGCCAAACAACTTATGTTTAAGATCTTTAGTGGCATCACTTCTTGGCTGTTGACAAGGTTCTGTTAGTGTATATGTACTGGTGGTTTTTTAATATGCAGTAAATAATACAATAATTGATACTACATATCGTTATTTTATACAAGATTTGTGTTTTCCTCAAGCTGTGAAATAAAGAATTTGGTACTAGTGTGAGGTTTAAGCTTCAATAAAAAAAAATGTAAGGACAATTATATTTTAGAGAAAAAAAATTAAAAAAAAAATTAAAAGCATTAAACTCCGAGCTTAATATGGGCATTTAGTCTGACCATTATTTGAACATTATATACACTTTATGGTGGCAGGCAATACCGCGAGTCATTGACGGGCAGCGCCATCTATTTGTTAATTTAAACAACTTTGAATATATCAACAACACAAAGTTCTTATTGAAATTGAACGTAGACCAATTATTTTACCTATGTTCAGTTAATCTTAATATTTACTGTTCATATTTTCTCATGAAATAAATCATCAATTGGGGCATGAATTCGAAACAACAATAAGAGAGTGAAGATCCTAACCAACGTTTTAGGTGATTCGAGTATTAAACCAGTTTACACAGACCACCACAATAATTATTAATGTCTACTGCAAAGACCTCGAACTACGACTTTTTCACGTCAGGTTTTAATCTCGGATATATGGATGATCAATGGAGAGCTGACTTAGTAGCATTTCTATAATAGGTACCTTGCAAGGGTTTCATGTGGGGATTCCGCTCGAAACTTTGGAAATACTATATTGGGTTCATCAGAACTCAGAAGTGTCAAATAAGCTTTATGTTGCATACAGGTTAATGTTTGTTTATTATATATAAATTACAGTCTGACCAAAAGGTATTTTTGAAATACAGTCAAACATCATCTTTCAGTGTAATTTTAGCAATTTGGAAGTGTCAACAAACTAGTGTGTATTTTTTTTTAATGTCGATATTCTTTTTAGATAATATGGAGTAATTATAATTTGGCCGAAGTATTTACAAATATGTTTAGGAATTCTAACACGTTAAAGGTATTATAGTAATATGTTTTGATGGTAATTATTGTCAGCAGTCTGGCCAAGTGTATATTCTCTATGAAAACGCCAACGGTGTCTTATTATTAATGTACTGATTATATTATATGGCATTAAGTGTCCATCTTATAATACTATATTTTGGCAGCCCTGTGTTTTGAAAATCATTTACAGTTACAACTCCAGGTACTATTTTTGTTGATCAATAGAAGTATAAAGTGAAAAAAGGTTAACATCTTCATTGTGTAATATTATTGTGTTATATCGGCCGAAGTTTTGCATGATCAGGGTCATATAGATTCTATTGGAAAATAAGTGCTACTGGTAGTAAAACAGCAAAGGCAAGAAGAAATAAGGGTTTTAAGCTAGAAAAATGGTGATATGTATGTATCGTAATTCTTGCAAAGTTGTGGGTAAAGTTTAGGTACATTTTAAGGAAAAATGTGGCCATAGCTGGACACGATAACTAATTGACAGTGTTTGTAGGCGGCGGTGGATACGGCGGAGACAGAGGAGGAGGAGGTGGGGGTGACATGGTAACCCAAGAAGATACAGTCTTTATTCAAGGCATGAATCCATCTACTACTGAAGACGAATTATGTCAACATTTTGGTGCCATTGGCATAATTAAGGTATGTCCAATATTTTTACAATATATTTATTTATAAATAATACCTGGCGTCCAGAAAAAAGGATCTCAATTTGGAGCATTTAAGCGAGGCCGGCTATATACGAGACCAGAAATGCTCTCCCGGTCGAGGTGTGTATAGTGCTTTTCTAAAATATGAAACAAGTGACTTTTCTTTGGATTTCGGCGGAAGCAAATTATTTTTAGCTAATTCGGCCTCTGCTTTCAGAAAAAGAGGCGTACAATCTAAATCCATAATATCCTAACTCGAACTCATTTTTTCGTCACTTTTAAATAATAAATTATAACAATTAGGTATGTAGTTAATTCCCGCCTTTCAATATTATAAAGATAAAAAATAAATATTTTACTTTTAATTTTTTATTTGCGCTGTGAGTGCTGAACGCGTAATACGAGAGTTCCAAATTTAAACTATTTAGGCCAAAGAACATTATAACAAGTTACAAGATATTGAGGAAGAAAGATTCCAAATTCAAACTTATGATATGTAATGAAAATACATACATTCTTTACTGGCCTAGGCCGGGAAGTTTAACTTTCGAACTCATTTACAGGGTATGAAATTGCACATTTCATATCATTTTTTAGAAATAATTATTGTATTACACATGCCGCCAAGCGATTTAGCTTTTCGGTACGATGCCGTACAGAAACCCATTAGGGTTAAATAATAATATATCTGTCATACCCCTAACAGGTTAGCCTGCCACTCACTGATCACTTACCACCAATTGAGTTTGCAGTCAAAGGCTTACAATGTCATTATTAATTTTTGTAATGTTTGAAATACCTTGAATGTTTTTTTATTTATTTTCAGACTGATAAGAAAACTCAGAGACCTAAAGTGTGGATGTATAAAGATAAAGCTACTGGCCAACCCAAAGGAGAAGCAACAGTTACCTATGAGGACTCTAATGCTGCTTCTTCTGCTATACAATGGTTTGATGGCAAAGACTTCAACGGGGCCACTATAAAGGTTTCGCTTGCCAAAGACAGAATACTTGGGCAGGTGGTAAAGGCGGTGGCGGCGGCGGCGGCGGCGGCGGCGGCGGTGGCGGTGGAGGAGGCGGATTCCGTGGCGGGCGCGGCGGAGGAGGCGGCCGCGGCGGCGGCGGCGGGAGCGAGCGCGGCGGTGGCGGGGGAGGCGGCGGTGGTAACGGTCCGACGTTCAACCGCGCCGGCGATTGGACTTGTTCCAACCCCAGTTGTGGAAATACAAACTTCTCGTGGCGAAAAGCTTGCAATAGATGCAACGAAGAGAAGCCAGGCGGCGGAGGTGATGACGGACCGCCGCATGGTGGTCGCGGGGGAGGCGGGGGCGGCCGCGGAGGAGGTCGCGGTGGCGGGCGCGGCGGTGGCGGAGGGCGTGGAGGCGGCGGCGGCGGCGGGTGGGGCGGCCGACAAGACCGCAGTGGAGACCGTAGTGGAGACCGCAGTGGAGACCGCGGGGGCGACCGAAGGGGCGGCGGTGGCGGAGACCGAAGTGGCGGCGGCGCCATGAGAGGAGATGGCGGGTGAGATTTTAATTTATTTCGTAAATCCACGTTGTACAGATTAAATTGCGATTCAATTAGTCTTTTGGAAGTCTGTTAAAAAGTAACACTTCAAAAAGGATGTTCTGTATTTGCCCATATGTATGTATGTTTGTTTGTTAACGATTTTCTTGGTAACTAATGGACCGATTTTAATTAATTTTGAATTTTTATAGTATATAATACACCTAGGTATCGTCCTTATGTACGATGTTATATATATCACCGTAAGATTGTGAAAACCGTTAGATGGTAATCTATCTAGCGAGATTGTAAACTGTCGAAAGATTACAATTTAACGCATTTTTTTTCGGTAGATTGTAATCTGTAACTCGATAATGTAAACCTAACACGGCACTAATCGGGCACTACCTGATTATTTATGTCGAACCCTAACCTTAAACCTAGCCTATAAGAAAGTGACAAGAAAACGTAAATACAATGAATATTTAAAAAATTGACACTGAAAACATTGAACGGTTCACAATCTGTCGACAGTTTACAATCTATCGAGATAAAAGCGTTAGATTGCAATCTGGCGGCTTTTGCAATTTTACGGTGACATATACATAAATGTACAGTCATTTGACAATTTTTTTTTAATTGTATGCCGATTTCTCCATGATTGCCTATCCGTGACCTATTTGCCTGGTTTTTTTTTACTCGATATCGATTAAGTTTGCGAGATAGTTTCATAGAAATTCCTTTATTCAACTCCTTAATCCTGACCCTGCGGGGTTACTGCCTGCCTAAGTTATGAGGATTCACCACTGTTGCTGGTGTTGTTTGAGATACCTAGCCATAAATTCATGAATTAACTCCAAGTCACAACTCTTCAACCCTGATGATGCATGAGATTCCTTTACCATAATTATTGTATTTAGGAATTCTTGATGGTGAAATAATATTGTAGGTATCAAGTATAGATAGTCTGTATTATTGAACTCTAAGTTCAGACTCGTTTTGTAAAGAAAAGCCCCCAAATAAATCAGATTTAAAAAAAAAAGTTCAGACTCCTCAATCCTGAATTAACAACGAATCAAGTTATTTTGTAGATTGTTTTTGATGGCTAATTAGATAACAAAATATAAGGCTAATTAATATCATTATCATTACTTACCTTATAAAATACATACTTATTTGGACAAGAACCATTCATTAATTTGGGGCTGCTTTCAAAAACTACTTACAATATAAGTTTTGATTTTTTTCATTGGCTAAGAGTTGATTGGATGAAATTAAAAATATATTTAATTTTTTTCAGTG
Organism: Erebia epiphron; assembly: GCA_963932025.1. Taxonomy (NCBI): domain Eukaryota; kingdom Metazoa; phylum Arthropoda; class Insecta; order Lepidoptera; family Nymphalidae; genus Erebia; species Erebia epiphron. Next base: position 34,918,831 of record OZ009948.1, on the reverse strand, counting down.
CTTTTGAAGTCTGTTCACTTTTTTAAAGTTATATTTAGTAAATTAGTGATTATTTATATACCTACTTACTATTTTTAAAGCCATGTCCCCTTTATTGATATTTTATATTTTGTGTACTATACAGTTAGAATTCTATCCTCTTCTCCCGAATGACTAATCATAAGAGAAACCTATTTTTATTATCACAATAACACCTGGAATCTGGATTGAGTTATTTATCATAATAACACATTATTTTTCTTTTCAGAGGCAGAGACAGACAAAGACCTTACTAAGTAATTAGAATTAGTGTAAAATTAAGTCTAGTAAATAGTTGATCGCTGTTAAATGACTGTTTTGTATTGTCTTATTTAGATTTTACAAAACTTATTACTGACAGTTCTGCTAGTTTCTAATTGCAATTACCGCATTGTATGATTCTATGAAACGATTAAACTGGATTTCAGCGAAAATATTATATTTTTGTCTGATAAATCAATCTTACAATAAATAATATATGATATGGGTATTTGACAACTATTCCAATAAATTGTTTTTGTTATTATTAAATAGAGGATCTCCCAAAGGTCGTAATATCCACGTCCCATATTAGTTTCATTATTTGAAAATCATTTTAAACTATCGATTGAAAAGTGCGGGATGACGTCACAGTTCAGTATTTCATACAACATCCCATGCTAAGCGCGCATTTTGACGTTTGAAAAAGTTACTGATTTGACTTACTGTCAGATCAAATACCCAATTATGTTAGGTCATAAGATTAAAAGTCGTCTAAATATCTGTAATAGGTAGAATTTATCTTATTTAACTGTATTCATGTATGTACAACTAACTGTAAGGTGTTCGAAACATTGTGTTGACAGAATAAATTGGTATGAATTAAAGGTATCTTTCTTTTAATCATATCTACGATAAAGGCTCTTTAGGCAAAGCCAGGATAATTTTAACTGAGTTTCCTTTTTATTTTTACTTATCTCTATAAGCTAACAAAAACAGCTCTTACTTAAATGATTAAGTAAAATAGCTCTTACTTAATCAACTGTTGTTTACATTCAAATTAGCTTTTACAAGTGGTTTTTAATCGTCGAGCGAAGCTACCGCTGGTTCGGGATGCCATCCCTATCGAGAAGAGCTAGCAAGAGCGTCTCGTCGTGCTCCTTTTAATTTGTCCTATTAGTGGGAGAACGAGGAAGATTTAAACTCGGTGGTTGGTTTAAAAATAACTTATAAATGTCACCGTAAGATCGTAATAACCGTTTGATTATAATATACCTCGCAAGATTGTGAACTGTCGAAAGATTGTGAACCGAACATACGGCTTACAATTTAACGCATTATTTTTCGGTAGATTGTAATCCATCGAAGTGAAACAGTTATATCACAATCTGCCGCGCGTTAAATTGTCAGCTGTCCGAAGGCCGTCCCTGATTGGTCGGTGTTGATACATAGGCTCAATATCCGACATTGTAAATGTTATCAAATGAGATCACATAGGTTCACGCGCATAAAAAATATTAAAACACGCAAAGTTTCTGTAATTTAAGGCTATGTTCAGTGACGAATACTAACTTATCTATCATTCAAACTGCACTTCTTTGGTTAATCATAGAGTCATTTTACTTCCACAATAATTTTATGTAACGAATTCTAAAGCTGTGAGTTATTTTCAACACGAAATCAATTTACAATCACCAAAACACTGTTTGTTTACATTCAACAACAAATGAATTATCAAACAAATATGGCGACGCATGGCATATGCCGTTCAACAAATCAGCGCGCTAGGTGCGTTCCGTCGCACGGTATTTCACAATTTGACGGTTTTACTTCGATGGATTATAATCTACCGAAAAATAATGCGTTAAATTGTAATCAGTATGTTCAGTTCACAATCTTGCGAGGTATATTATAACCAAACGGTTTTTACGATCTTACGGTGACATAATATACATCTAAACGACACTCGCGAGCAAAACTATGGAATCATCGACTTAAAATTTGCTACGAGCCAGCTTAAAAACTAAATGACTATTGAAAATGAATAAAAATGGTACCATTTTAAAGGCTATACTGTAAACTTTAAATACATCTAAACGACACTTGCGAGCAAAACTATGGAATCATCGACTTAAAATTTGCTACGAGCCAGCTTAAAAACTAAATGACTATTGAAAATGAATAAAAATGGTACCATTTTAAAGGCTATATACTGTAAACTTTAAATTAATACCATATTCATTGAAATTGGTCCCGTATTTCAGGAGATGTCCTGGTTTAAGGGAAGGAGAAAGGAAAAGTGAAGGATTTGAATTTGGGGAAAAGAACAAAAAATAACAAAAATTTAGGGAAAATCTTTATATTTGGTGCTTATCAATATTTAGTGTTGCCTCCCCTAGCCCTAATTACAGCACGAAGACGATTCCTCATGGACCTTATCAGCTTCTTGATAGAATCTTGTGGGATACCTTCCCACTCCTCTATCAAAGCCGATTTTAGCTCTTCAACACTTGAAGGAGCCGGATTTCTGGAACCAACCCGCTTTTTCAGCTCATCCCACAAGTGTTCTATTGGATTCAAGTCGGGGCTGAGCGCTGGCCAGTCCAATGTGGCGATACCAACTTCAGCCAGGAATTGAGTTGTCGCACGTAAAGTGTGACAACGGGCGTTATCGTGCATCAGGAGGAAGTTATCACCGACATATCCCGCGTAAGGAATGACATGTTCCAGCAGAATATCGGCTATGTATCGGTCTGAAGTTAGACCGCCTCCTCGTCCACCACCAGGCACGAAAACAAGCTCCGTTTTTCCGTCAACTGATATGCCGGCCCACATCATACACGAACCACCCCCGTAGGCTTCTGTTTCAGCGAAACAGCACTGAGCAAATCGCTCTCCAACCCGCCTATAGACCCGGCCCCTTCGGTCGGTACCGTGCAAGCACATCCTGCACTCGTCTGAGAACAGAACTTTCCCCCATTGCTCGACTTCCCAATTAAAATGTTCGCAAGCAAATTGAAGACGTGCTTGTCGGTGCCTTGCCGTCAGTTTTGGGCCTGTGGCAGGCCTTTTTGGAGTCAAGTTCGCTTGCTTAAGTCTTCGCCGAACTGTCCACTCACTGACAGCCATCCCACGAACTTCTCTGAGTTCCTGCTGGACGTCAACGCCGGTCAAATCTTTCTCCGAAGTGCACCGGCGCCGCCCAGATCTTGATCTCGGAATGAAGCCTCCAGTCTCCCGAAAGCGTTTGTAAACTTTCGAGACACAAGACTGGCTTATGTGGAGCTGCCGTGCGACAGCCCGCTGTCTAAGCACTTGTGATCTTTATTAGTTCTTTAGTTCTTAAGATCGCTCGTAGCATTTCACAAGTGGGTGATTCCATAGTTTTGCTCGCGAGTGTAATATTACAAAGAGGAAAGATTTGTTTGTTTGTAATGGATAAACTAAAAAACTACTGGACCGATTTTAAAAATTCTTTGACCTATAGAAAGCTACTTTATCAGCGAGTAACATAGGCTATATTTTGTTTTCAAAAATTAGAAATCCCTACGAAAATTGCAATAATAACAAATATTTTTTCAACTTCTTAAATCTTACGTTAAACCTCTATTCGTCTATTAATTTTTTTATTATATTCAAATTCTGACTGACTTTTATAGGTATCATATTTGTCAATTGTATGTCATAATAAATACAAGAGAACTTACTAACATTTTTTTTAAACATTAATATCTATCTGTTGTCATAGATTAATTATAAACCAAGTATAGATTGCTAACTCCCATAAAAAAAAATTCTAGGTTAATACTATCGATAGGTGGCGCTACCAGGCTCGCTCGACAAATGATTAGGTATAGTAAAATCGGTGAAATATCGTATTTTCTTGGTTCAGTTTGTATTAATTATTTATATAAAATTATCAAAATACAAAAATTTGATAAAATCAAGCAAATAGCAAATTTACATTTAATTAATTTTAACAAAATTAACTTGCAGAAGTAATTCGATTTGAAACAAGTTCTGTGTATTCTTATGTTATAATCAGCTAGTGGACCATGCAGTTATGCTGCATTCCTATAGCATTCCTATATTCCTATGGCGTCACAAACTGACGATACACTAAAATAATTTTTTCCTCTTGTTTTGGTGCCGGCCAAAGACGATATACTTATAAACCAGGTTGGTACTTGGTATTATAATTAACTAGCTGATGCCCGCGACTTCGTATGCGTGGATCGAGGTTTTGTTGTTCCCGCGGGAACTTTAATTTTCCGGGATTAAAAGTAGCCTATGTGCTACCTATTCAAGACTATAATCTATTTCTGTGCCAAATTTCAGCCAGATACGTTATGCTGTTGGGGCGTGATTGAGTAACAAACATCCATACATCCATACATCCATCCAAACTTTCACATTTATAATATTAGTAAGAGTAAGATCTATGGTGCCGGCTCAGTGAATTGTGCGTTTCTTGTGTTTTTAGGGTTCCGTACCTCAAAAGGAAAAAACGGAACCCTTATAGGATCACTTCGTTGTCCGTCCGTCTGTGTGTCAAGACCCTTTTTCTCAGGAACGTATGGAGGTATTGTAGCGGGATATTACGAGCTGGTTAATATTAAAACTCACAATTGATTTGAGAAATGAATAAGGAATAATTTAATTTGTAAAACTTAGCGATATATATACAGAAAACCTTAAGTACTAACAACCAATAGAAAATAAGATTAAATATTTACAACATAACAACCAATAAGAGACCTTACATTAAAACCAATAAAAACGGCAAACAGATCCGCGCGCAATGCTTGTTCTCGGTAACGCGCAATTTCCCTGAATTCCATAAAAATAATAATAATCAAATGACGCGTGGAGTGGAAAGTGGGCGTGGCTTGCGTCCGAGACGCGGTGCGCGGGCGCGGGGCGCGGGACGCGGCGGCCGCGCAGGAGCTCAGTCTGATGTTGCCCGCTGCAGTGAATCGCGAACTGTGACAGCGCTAAGACGCGCGCCTCAGTGCCGGACCGCGGACCCGCGAATAGACTTAATGCGTGTTGATGGTGCTCCATGGTGCTTGTTGGCGTACGACGGCATCGCAAGATCAAGGCAATTAAAACGGTTCTTTTCAGAACCACTTTTTCCCTTACAATACACTGCCTGATCTTTCAGTCTTCAGTTATCGGTGAGTGTGACCTAGGAACGAGACAACGCTTGACTATTCCTTTGAATCTCCAGCGAGCTTCTGTCTTTTTCAAGATTGACCTCGCACCTTCCTGTTATCTGGAATTCATTGGAACTATGTCAGCTAGGCAATAAAGAATATTACGTGAATCCGTGTCTTATTTCTCTCTTGAGTTGTGATAATAAAGTGATCTCCTGTGTACGTTATTTCTCTCTTGGTTTTTCCATTTTCCTGTTCCGTCTTCCATTTTCCCGGTAACGGTAGCGCCTCGTAGCGACGGTAAGGTAAATATGTCTGAGGTACTTTGTAGGTAAAAGGTATAGGTATATATATGGAGGTATTATACAGCTGTGAGCGCGGGAACGAGTGACGTAAGTACTTTCGTAAGTATATCTGTACTATCATGTGCGAGGTACGCACAGTATCCCCCTTCAAGCAAAGCGTACGTTTTTCTTTACTACTCGTCCGCTTCGCTTTGTGATATAAGGTGGCGTAGGTAAAACAGCTGGAGTCGAATTCAGTGTTCCATATGTTCCGACTGGATCATGGTTCGGTGAACTCGATCTCTTGCGTTGCGACGTGACGTCAGTGTCGCTCGCGCTTACGTCATCTTCATTAAGTAGGTAGGCAGGCTTGAGTCTATCCAGTGATATCACGGTTGTACGTAGTGGTAACTGTATCTTGAAGTACTTCTCGTGACGTTTTAGGACTTGATAGGGTCCATCATATGGCGGGGTCAATGGTGGTTTTACCGCATCGTTTCGAACGAAAACGTGCGTACATGTAGCTAGATCCTTGTGTACGAACGTAGGCCGTGACGATATCGTCCGGTCTGTAGGTATTAGCGATGCCATTGTTTCGCTTAGCCGTCGCACGTACTCTGCATCTTCAATTTTCGACTGTGTAGGTACGAAAAAATCGGACGGTACTCGTAGGGTTGCGCCGTAGGCCATCAGTGCGGGGCTGAGATTATCTTCACGTAGTGCAGTGCGTAAACCCAATAGTACGGTGGGCAACTCTTCTACCCAAGTTGTCGTTGCACCGCGCGCCATGAGAGCTGCCTTCATTGTACGATGAAATCGTTCCACTTTTCCGTTGGCCTGGGCGTGATAACTTGTAGTACGGATTCTGGATATGCCCCATCTCTTCAGTAGTGTGTTGAATAGTGCTGACTCAAAATTTTGTGCTCTATCTGTTGTAATTCTGAGCGGGACGCCAAATCGGACTATCCAATTTTCGTAGAGTGCTTTTGCGACGCTTTCTGCGGTGATGTCTTGAACTGGAACGGCTTCCGGCCATCTGGTGCATCTGTCTATTATGGTGACGCAAAACTTGAAATCGTTCGATAATCGTAGCGGTCCCACGACGTCTATGTGTATATGTTCGAAACGTTGAGAAGGTGGAAACTCCGCCAGAGGAGTGACGACGTGACGATGTACCTTGCTGCGCTGACAGTTAACACATGCTTTGGCCCATGTTGCTACTTCTTTGTTCATGGCTGGCCAGAAGAATTTCGATGCTATCTGCTTCCGTGTGGTTCTTACCCCGGGGTGACATAGCCCGTGTTGCGCTTTGAATGCGGCATAGCGGTATGTTTTAGGTAAATACGGACGGGGTGATGCAGTCGATAGTTCGCATGTGATTGGTCGGTCGAGTCCGGGTAGAGTTATTTCGGCGAACTTTAAGTTAGGCTGTTTCTTCAGATTTTCCAATTCTTCATCGTTGCTCTGGTCTATTGCAAGTTGGTTGTAGTCTATGATACTTGAGTTCTGGATGTCTTCGATTCGTGATAAGGCGTCGGCGATTGATGGATTTTCTTCACCTTTGATGTACTTGATACTCGAACAAAATTGAGATATAAAGTGTAGCTGTCGTTCTCGTCTCGGCGTGTCGCTACTACTTGCAGGTCTGCTGAGTGCGAAAGAGAGAGGCTTATGATCAGTGAGTATTGTTACTTCGCAGCCTTCGATCAATCTTCTGAAGTGTTTTACAGCCGTGTACATAGCTAATAATTCGCGATCGTACACGCTGTAGCGGCGTTGCGTAGGACTCATTGACTTCGAGAAAAATGCTAATGGTTTCCAGTTGTTCTCAACCTTTTGTTGTAGTACTGCGCCTAAACTGTGATCTGAGGCGTCTGTCATTATAGCGAGTTCGCAACCGTGAACGGGGTAGCTTAACGTTGTTGCTTCGGTGATGCTTTGGCGGCATTTTTCAAAAGCTTCGTTCGCTTCCGGTGTCCATTCTATTGGCGTTTTGTCATTCTTTTTCTTGTTGTGAAGAAACTTGTTGAGTTCGTGTTGATAATCGGCTTGATGAGGTAGGCAATCTCGGTAAAAATTAAGCATGCCTAGGAAACGTCGTAGCTCGACGACTGTCTTCGGTTTCGGATACGAAGATATTGCTTCGATGCGATCTTTCGTCGGCTTGATACCGCTGGCGGAAACTTCGTAGCCTAGGAAGTTTATAGTTTCAACTCCGAACTGGCATTTGTCGACGTTGAGCGTGACGCCGTGTTTGTCGAGACGTTCTAAGACTTGATGGAGAAGCTTCTTATGCTTGTCTTCATCTTCTGAGAATAGGAGAATGTCGTCGACGAAACAGAAACAGTCTTCTATACCTCGGAGAACTTGATGCATGAATCGCTGAAAAGTTTGACTCGCGTTACGTAGACCGAACGTCATGCATGTAAATTCGTATAGCCCGAACGGAGTGATTATTGCTGTCTTCTGTGCATCTTCTTTACTTGCCATAGGTATCCAGTAGTACGCCATCTTGAGATCAAGTTTCGAAAATATTTTCTTGTTGTTGAGTGGATATGTGAAATCTTGAATGCGTGGTATCGGATAGCGATCGGGTTGCGTCACTGCGTTTAATCTTCGGTAGTCGCCGCATACCCGAAGTCCGCCGTCTTTCTTCGTTACGACGTGTAGAGGGCTGGCCCATGGACTGCTTGAAGGTCTGCAAATGCCAATCTCCACCATCCGATCAAATTCGGCTTTGGCGGCGTTGTATTTGTCGGGCGGTAGAGGGCGGGCGCGTGCGGAAAGCGGAGGGCCCGTCGTTTCGATGTGATGCACGACGTCGTGTTTGGCTGGCTGCTTTAGAGACATGGGTCGGAGAACGCCAGGAAAATGCTTCAAGATGTCGTGATATTGTTGGTCGGAGCTCACGATGCGAATGGACTCGGCGGTTGTTGATACTTCAATAGCGTCGACGGTAAGCTTGGTTTCGTCGTCGATTAATTTTTTTCTGTGAAGATCCACAAGGAGCTTGTAGTGACGTAGGAAGTCTGCACCCAATATGGAAGTCTTCACGTCTGCGACAATAAATGTCCAGGTGAAACTGCGCCGTAGTCCCAGGTTGAGCTTGATTGTTTTCTCGCCGTAAGTATTTATCGGTGTATTGTTTGCCGCGTAGAGTTTGTAGGTATGTGCGGCCTTTTTCTTAGTTTTCGATGTTGCAGCCCAAACAGATATGTCTGCGCCAGTGTCCACGAGGAAACGTTCATGTGAGTCGCGATCATGAACACAAAGGCGGTTGCTGATCATGGGGACACCGACATCCGCCACGGTCGGTGTCGACGTTAGTTTTCCGTCGTCTTGTTACGTTGTGCGCACGGTGACTCGCAGCGTCTTGCTTTCTTGCCAAACTTGTGATGATATCTGCATAACCACGTAGGATCGCCAGGCTTCACCCGAGATGATGATGATGAGCGCGAGTGAGAGCGGTAGCGTCCGCGAAATGGTTGACGCGTAGTATCTCGTGCTCGCAATTCCGCCACTTGTAATGTGAGTTTTTCTAACCTTGATAGGATCTCTGAATACGCTGGCTCGCAGGTGCTGGTAGATGATGCTGCTGAAGAGATTGAGTTTGATACCGCTGCCACGGTGCTGACGGACGTGCTCCCAACGTACTCCATCATCCTGTCTGCCATTGCTGCTAGCGTGTCGAGCGAAGATTCTTTGTTGATAGAGAGCACGCAGCGACAGTGGGCTGGCACGTGATTGAGCCACTCGATCTTCAAACCCTCTTCTGTGATGAGGCCGTTGTTCAGTTCTCGCATTTTCCGAAGCAGCACACTGGGTTTCTGGTCGCCGATGTCTAGACCGCTGATGAGCTTCTGAAAGTTCTCGACTTCTGATTTTTCGTAAACGGTGAGTAGTCGATTTTTCACGGCTTCATATTTCCCCGTTGCAGGTGGGCTGTATAGTAGGTCGGTGATGTGCTGTAGATCGGCCGGTTCTAGCTTCGAAAGGACGTATCGGTATTTTTGGTCATCTGATGTCTTCAAGGGATCGACGACTGCTTCAAACTGGACGAACCAGGCTCTTGGAACAGTGCGCCAAAATGGAAGGAGCCTTGACTGCACGGAGATCGCAGCCAGGTCGGCGATTTTTGTTTCCTCGACGATTTTTGATTCTTGCTCGGCCATAACTTCAGCCTTTTGTTGATTCCTTTTTTCTTCTTGTTTGTCGGAGGGTCACCACTGTAGCGGCAGTATTACGAGCTGGTTAATATTAAAACTCACAATTGATTTGAGAAATGAATAAGGAATAATTTAATTTGTAAAACTTAGCGATATATATACAGAAAACCTTAAGTACTAACAACCAATAGAAAATAAGATTAAATATTTACAACATAACAACCAATAAGAGACCTTACATTAAAACCAATAAAAACGGCAAACAGATCCGCGCGCAATGCTTGTTCTCGGTAACGCGCAATTTCCCTGAATTCCATAAAAATAATAATAATCAAATGACGCGTGGAGTGGAAAGTGGGCGTGGCTTGCGTCCGAGACGCGGTGCGCGGGCGCGGGGCGCGGGACGCGGCGGCCGCGCAGGAGCTCAGTCTGATGTTGCCCGCTGCAGTGAATCGCGAACTGTGACAGCGCTAAGACGCGCGCCTCAGTGCCGGACCGCGGACCCGCGAATAGACTTAATGCGTGTTGATGGTGCTCCATGGTGCTTGTTGGCGTACGACGGCATCGCAAGATCAAGGCAATTAAAACGGTTCTTTTCAGAACCACTTTTTCCCTTACAATACACTGCCTGATCTTTCAGTCTTCAGTTATCGGTGAGTGTGACCTAGGAACGAGACAACGCTTGACTATTCCTTTGAATCTCCAGCGAGCTTCTGTCTTTTTCAAGATTGACCTCGCACCTTCCTGTTATCTGGAATTCATTGGAACTATGTCAGCTAGGCAATAAAGAATATTACGTGAATCCGTGTCTTATTTCTCTCTTGAGTTGTGATAATAAAGTGATCTCCTGTGTACGTTATTTCTCTCTTGGTTTTTCCATTTTCCTGTTCCGTCTTCCATTTTCCCGGTAACGGTAGCGCCTCGTAGCGACGGTAAGGTAAATATGTCTGAGGTACTTTGTAGGTAAAAGGTATAGGTATATATATGGAGGTATTATACAGCTGTGAGCGCGGGAACGAGTGACGTAAGTACTTTCGTAAGTATATCTGTACTATCATGTGCGAGGTACGCACAGTATCAAGCTGAAATTCATATCAATCAGGTCTACAGTCCCTTAGAGCTGTGAAAAAATCAAACTTAAAAGCCTACACAATCAAAAGATACAGCCGTTTATGCTGCAAATTTTCGATTTTTCTTGCACTCGCGAGGGAATCAAAACCTACAGGGTACTTCCCGTGAACTTAGAATCTTGAAACTTGGTACGAAGCAACGTCTTATAACACAGATATATAGGAAGAATTGCGAAAATCATAAATTTTTAGTTAAGTATATCATTTAATTAAAATATTTATAATAATTAGGGTTCCGTACCTCAAAAGGAAAAAAACTGAACCCTAGGATCACTTTGTTGTCCGTCCGTCTGTGTGTCAAGACTCTTTTTCTCAGGAACACATGGAGGTAGGTACCAAGCTGGAATTCATATCAAATACCTACTCAGGTCTACTGTCCCTTGGAGCTGTGAAAAAATCAAACTTCTAAGCTAACACAATCAAAAGATCTACAGCCGTTTTTGCTTTGCCGTCTTTCTACACGTGCAGTCTGTGTATAGACTATACGCAGCGGACCTACAATGCTCTGCGTGTTCAATATAACAATGTGCTGAGGGCGGTGCTGAGGAGGCCTCGACACTGCAGCGCGTCGGCCATGTTCGCGGACGCTCGCGTGGATGATTTCTACGCGATCGTGCGCAAGCGTGCTGCGTCTATGATGTGCAGGCTAGTGAGCAGCACCAACACCCTCCTCAGTACGTTGGCTACTAAGCTGGACAGCCCTCTCTGGAGGCGCTGGAATGGTGCACACATTCTCATGAGGAGGCCTCAAAGAGACCTGTAAATGTGTCGAGGCTTAGGTTTGAGAGTAGGGTAGGTTAGTTTAGGTATTTCATGTTGTTTTTTTACTAACATAGGTTAAGTGATTGTTACTAACAAGTTATGGGTGTTGAACACAGAGGTAGTACTACCTCTATGGTGTTGAAGCCTGAAATCGTCGCTTTTCCTACGAAAGGACCTATCTGACACTTTTGACGTAACTGCACTAAATACATCATATTAATGTACTTTTGATTCTCTGTCGATCTGTCTTATCGACTTTTTCATATCTTTTACCGTTTACTGGCTAGGACAATCGGTAAGTGTGGCGTTTATGCTCATTTGCGAAAAGGAAATCATACTAAGTGGCGTATTTTATACTTAGGGCTATTAGAAAGATTTTTATTTAATGATCAGCTAAATAAAAATCTATCAACTATGACGTAACTGAAAATACGTCATTTAGTGTGAACTAGACTATATTGAATAAAAATGGGGTTTTCACTTACGTCTGAATTTTGATTGCGACGGAATACCTTAGACATTAACTAATAGAGTTAAAAATTTATGTAAATTGGTGACAAAAAATGTATAAAACCTTGGGCAGTAAAAAAATCCAAAATAGTACGAATCCAAAAACTTTCAGTCAAAAAATAATTTAAAACTATCCTAATTATTATTATATATAAAGAAATAAAAAACAAATTATTTTGAATTAAATGTGATTTAATTATTCAGTAAAAAATACAGTCGTATCTCCTAAGTAATTAATTTTTCAGAAAAACAAAGTTCTCATGAAGTGGCGTAACTGTTTTAAATATTTTTACCTAAATGAATAAATAATAAATAAATAAATAATTATTTACCTTTTATATTTACCTAAATGAATACGCACATGTAAATAAGACAATTCCTACTTGCAAAAAGGCCTTGATTCACAGATTATAAGAATATTTTTTTAATTTTAATATAGCTTTATTTGAGCAAGCTGTGGACAATATAGTTGAGCACGAAACCGAAAAACGCTTGCCCTGAACAATTAACTCGATGTCAGTTAGGTCCTTTCGTAGGAAAAGCGACGAAATAAAAAGTTATTATTATTATTATTATTATTATTATTTGCTGCAAATTTCGACACTCGCAAGGGAATCAAATCCTACAGGGCACTTCACGTGAACCCAGAATCTTGAAATTTGGTACGAAGCAACGTCTTATAGCACAGATAAAGGAAAAATTGCGAAAAGCATAAATTTTTAGTTACATCCATACTTCCATACTATATCCATACTCCATACTATAATATTATAAATGCGAAAGTGTGTCTGTCTGTCTATCTGTCTGTCTGTCTGCTACGCTTTCACGGCCCATCTGTTCAACCATTTGGATGAAATTTGGTACAGAGATAGGTTACATCCCGGGGAAGGACATAGGCTTCCGCGTTCAAGAGTTCCCGCGGGAATAAAAAAAAACATCAATCCACGCGGACGAAGTCGCGGGCATCATCTAGTCATATAAGAAAAAAAATATTTTTAATAATTTTAAACTTACTTCCCCTTTCCGCATGAACGCGTAGAGGTATTAAATTGAAATTAAAATATTAGATAAGTTGAATAAAAATACTATAACTTTTACTTATAGGATATACCTACATGTTTGTACGGAACCCTCGGTGCGCGAGTCCGACTCACACTTAACCGGTTTTTTTTTGTTTGTGACCGTGATAAGACTAATGGACTCCGAGATCCTGCTACTTAACTGCTGACCTACGCTTGTTCTGGACTCTGAGATTCTGCTGCTATACGATTTATCTTTGAGGTTAAGTTTCGCAATTGTTAGGTATTCTTTAGCCATTTAGCTAATAATAATATATTTATCGACATGCAGGGTTCCGAAATATGTAAATAAATAAATATAATATAGATAATTATTTTATTTATAGCTAGCTAATTACAGTAGAAGTCTGGTTGATGGCGATATAATTTAGGTAGGTACTTAGGTAATAATCAAGAAAAAATATTTACAGTAGGTATTGTGCATTATTCAAGAAATACTTGATAAAAAAACTAAATTTACCATTACTCTAGACTCTACCTACTTACTTCAGAACTATAGGCACATGAGTTCTGATCTGCTTAGAGCCTTCGGTCATGGCTAGCTATAACCCTACCGGCGAAGCCAAGTGCTGCCAAGCGATTTAGCGTACCTACCTAGAAATCGATTTGGGGTTTATTATAAGTACCAAGCCGTTATACCCCTTCTTATTAGCCCACTACTATCTTAGGCTACATCATCAAATACCATCAGGTTGAATCGCAGTCAAGGGCTGACTTGTGAAAGAATCAAAAAACAAGAATAACTAACATAATATAAGAAATACTTAAAAAAAACACAAAAACAAGTGATCAAGATTGTTTTTTTAAAAAAATATATAATTAGACACGTTTACTGCTCTCCGAGGCACGGGGTTGAAACACCGCCAACTTCCTAACTCCGGGCTAGTATTGAGAATTTCTTGCCAGAAAAACCCGATAGGTACTTGTTATGGCCCGACCCGGGACTGGAACCCGGGACCTCGTCGGTCGCAGTCAAAGACAATATATAAACCTGTATTATAATTAATCTATGGTCGCAGTCCAACATGCTAACCACTATACCAACGAGGCAGTCATGGATATATAACTATACGTTAGATGGCACTAGGTAAGTTTGATCGAGTTGATGATTCAACTACTACTCGTTAGATGGCAATAGCTATGTTCGTTATTAATTATTTTTCAGCTTGCACAGTTACGCCATCTCAGATAATGCGAAGAACTACAAGGTACCGGCGACTTTAATGCGCATTTAGCGAGCTTTGATTGAATGTATGAAGAGAACAGTCTTATACTGGTTTATATATTGTCTTTGCTGTTGTAGACAGACTGCGAAATGCATATAAAAGAGCCAGGTCTCAACTCAGTTGTTAGTTCTAAACATACTAGTAGTTCCCAGGTGAGGGCAGCGAAAATACGTCGTATTGGAGACTCAAGTGCCAAGCGTTCACAGCGGTTTGCTGAACAAAATTTGAGAACGTATGGTTTAGTTGTTCGTCTCAGTGCCGACTGACCACTATTGGGTATGGACTATTAAAATGGTAATCATCATAAATCAATCATTGCAGTCAGCGTGGTGGACTATTGTCAAACGCTTTTCATTCCGAGAGGAGACTCGTGCTCAGTAATGAGTCAGCAATAGGGTTGTCATAATGAGTAAACAATAAAAATACGATTGCAGCGCAGTGTGGTGGACTATGGCTTGAAAAAATATATTTAAGCACCTTCTTAGAAGCTATACATATCAAATTCAAAAAAACCGCATTTAAATCTGCTTTGTACTTTTAAGAAACAAGGTAACATACTAAAAATAACGATTGCAGCGCAGTTTGGTGGACTATGGCCTTAAAACATATCATCTAAGAACCTTCTCAGAAGCTATACATATCTAATGCAAAAAACAGCATTATAATCGGTCCAAAAGTGTTCCAGCAAAATGGTAACAAAAAAGTGCACAAACAAACAAACGCACAACCTCTTAGGGCAAACACTTATCTCTATGGCAAACACATAATAGGTATATAGTCTTCGTTCCGCCGTGGGTAAAAACGATTGGGCCGATTTTAATGCGATAGAGGTAGAGTCGAAGCGACACGTGTCGTGATATCTTCGGATCACATAGGTACCCTGGTATTCCAACTTTAGAATCAAAGAGAAGTGTCTCTTTGACTCTAGCGAAATATTGAATGAATACATCGATAAACGATATATGTAGGTACTAGATGGGCCCTTTCATAGAAAAAAGTTGGGCGTCCGACTTGTAGGACGTGCCCCTTACCTGCTTATGCCTTCCCCGCCATAACGTTGTCCCGCTTTTCAGACTAGATGGTGTTAATAAAATAAGTTCACATTCTTTGTTTGTCAGGGCCAAATTATATAAATTGAGGTCGTTGAATGAACAACAATAAAAAAAGTTTGAATGACAACTAAAGTTTTATTTACAACTGAAATAATAACTCTATAATAAAATTATACTCTTAAGTATGCACAACTCTGAAACATCTTTGGTATGGGAAGGTTGTTTTTTTGGGAAGTCCGGGCATAGCGAATAGCCCAGGCCACAGAATAATAACTAGTACTAGGTACAGAAGCTTTTCTTCGCAATGGTTTTCAAAGAAATATGTACTCAATCAGATAAACAATAATATGATTAATTTAGCTCCCGTTCCAGTCGAGCACGTGTTCATTTACATACCTACCAATTTTTTTTGAGGGAATATGGGCCTTAATTCACTGGACTACGGTTCATAATAAGTTATACGTGGTTATACGTATTGAAAGAGCCGCGGACTATATAGGGTTGCTAACTTCGAGAAACTACTTACGCCATCTAGCGCACAGCACGAGCGTTTACTCCTACTTGTGGCGGGCAACGCGCAGCAGGCAGCGCCGAGTACGTTCATGTAGTCTAAGAGCTAGCTGCATAATTGTATATGCTATACGATTATTGCCAAAGATTTAATTTAATGAAGTAATAAAATAAAACACATTTTGTTCATTATACTTAAATAGACAAAAGAATAATAGATGTTATGTATGTGTAAAAATATCTGGAATTGTTTTTGTTTCGGACGAAACATAATAATTGTATCATTGTTACCTCACTAATAAATTCGTTCGTAAATGAATACGACAAATGAAATGCAACTCGAATGAAACGACTAAAATGTCTTTTTATTGTACTTGTTAGCGGCACGCTATGATGGCCGGTTTGACGTTTGTCCGCTCATGAAGTTCCGTATTAATTGATAACGACTTTGAAGGAAATAATTGTATTACTTTATTGACGATAGTGATGTGCAGAGATTCATAAATTTTATCGAATGTAGTTTTAGGTTTAGGACTCAAAATTTATTTATTAAATTGATTTCTAAAATGTATACAAGTGTAGAAAAATCAGTTTGCACCATTTAAGGGGTGAATGTACTTGTGAATATGAACAATTTTCACTATGTGGACAAACCTCTGAAATCGCTTTTTTGCGTCTGAATGTAATTCCATCCGTGAATGTGCTCCGTTTATGTTTTTGTGCTTTAATTTATTTATGAAAAAGAAACAATAAACTGTCCAATTGATAAACTGTTGTTTTATTTACCTAAATAACTTAAATTCCATTGTCTCCAAAGTAATTTCCAAAAGCCAAATCAATAAAATCAAAATATTGTTTGGCTTTTGGAAATTACTCTGGGGAATTAATTTATAAAAAAAATAGGTACCATGAAGAGCGCGATTTGCTTGGCTTTAGGTTCGTCGTATACCGTTAGATGGCGCTTATACAACAATCCTCAGTGTTATCTCTATACCTGTATATTCAATGTACTCTGTGATCGCTGGCTAGCACAACTACTACCTCCGGCAAACTCGCGCCAATGCTCAATGCAAAACAAAGCAGTTTCGAATTGACGTTGCTTCGAAAAGTATAAACTGTCAGTGCAATGCGATTGTGATATAGTTTTGACCTGGCTTTGGATTTCAAATATTGATACTGCATTACTGTTGACCCTTGCTCGTTAATTTGGACTCTGTTCAAGCCCTTTGTTGTGGATTTCGTCGATATGACCGAACGTACGCAGAGAACTGTTCTAAATAGTCAGACACGTGAGTTCGTAATACGCCTTCGTAACTATTTCGATCGTGAAGCTCAAAATGGAGGGCCAATTTTACCTATAACGTCAGTGGTTGAACGCGTAGCTGATGCGCTTAATATTGGACAACGAACTGTTAGACGGATAACTAAAGAAAAATATGGCGAGACTGGCACAGAAGAAAATAAACTTCACACACCAAAAAAGAGAAAACGAGCAAAATCAGTCGTAGGCATCGATAGCTTTGATGCCGATGCTATCCGAAGACATGTTTACGGCTACTATTTACAGAAGGAGTATCCAACAAGAAAAAAGTTGGTGCATTCACTGAAGGAAGCTGGATTATTCTTCGGTGGGGAAAGTTCTTTAACGAAGATTTTGAAGACCATTGGATTTCGATACAAAAAATGTAACAAACGCAAAATATTGATGGAAAGATTTGATATAGCGATGGCAAGGTATACTTTTTTACGGCAAGTGAAAGAAATCAAAAATTGGCAAAATGTTGTGTTCTTGGATGAAACATGGCTTAATGCTAACCATACTGTAGGCCGTTCTTGGAACGATGACACAGCAGCATCTACTTCCAAAGTTCCTGTAGGAAAAGGATCGCGACTTATAATTTGTCACGCCGGAACCATCAACGGGTTTGTCGAAGGTTCTCTCATGGCTTTTGCGTCAAAAACCACTGGAGACTATCATGAAGACATGAATGGAGAAAAGTTTACTGAATGGTTTACCTCAATGTTGTGTAGCCTCCCTGAACCATCTATTATAATTATGGACAACGCCCCATACCACTCGATGCAAATTGACAAGCCACCTGCCCAATCCCAAAAGAAAGCTGATATCGTCGCATGGCTTCGTAAAAATGGCGTAGATGCAAACATGAATATGTTAAAAGCGGAATTAGTACGTCTTTTAAAAGAAAACAAACCAACCAAGATCCGATACGTCATTGACGAAATAGCATTAGAACATGGGCACAGAGTTATACGGTTACCGCCTTACCATTGTGAGTATAATGCGATTGAGTTGGTGTGGGCTCAAATTAAGGGATATGCTGCAAGACACAATACAGAACCCCCATTTACCACAAAAAAAATGCTAAAATTATTAGAAGAAGCTTGTGAACATGTGACTAAAGGAGACTGGGAAAAGGTTGTGAATAGAACTGTTAAATTAATAAGGGAAGATTATGAAAGAGATGTGAAAATAGATAATATTATAGAAAACGAACATATAATTATTAATGCAGGTGATGATAGCAGTGACGACAGTGAAAATAGTAGTATGGACGAATCTGATTAATTATGGCCTTTTGTAGATTTTACCTGTAAGCGTCTTTAGCCAACCAAAAAAAAATTTAATTTCGATCACGATCCGTATTTAAACAATTAAATACTGCATCTTTCTGCTTTTTTTCGTTTTGTGTCCATCTTGCAAATATCGAGTAAGTTGAACGTGATCGAACAAATAGTGCGCGAGAATGTCTTTTTTCGCTTGCGGCAGCCTACTAGATTGGCCCTTGCGCAATGGCCAATCTAGGTATGTTTTTAATACCTACACGCGGAGTGACACAGGCCTGCCCAGGCAAAGTGAATACCCTGCACTATTCCAAAATGGCGCGTACGAACACGTCTGTCGCCAGCAGGCGACAGACGTGTTCGTACAGGTCCGCGAGAGGTGCGAGAGGGCCGTGTTACAACTGAGGGGCCCTCAGTTGTAAACAAAGAGAGCTAGCGCAAGGACGCGCGTCGTTTGTTAATAAAACAAAAAAATTTAAAAAGTGGTGATTTGTTACGATATTTCAAGGTAAGTAATTTCATAATAATTATGCATATATACATATTGTTACCGTTTTGCAGTGATAGTGTCTGAAAAGTGCATGTTTTCGTGTTGAATTACTGCGAGTTTTGTCGAGATATTGTTTGTTGTTTTCATTTCAGTTTAGGTTAAGTTCAAAATGTGCCTATTGGGCAAAACGAACACGGGTAAAATGAATATGGTAGGTATCCACTTTACTGAGGCCATGTCCACCGTCGAAAGTGTTGCAGATAACTCGCGCAACCTAAGGGGTGTTCATGCACAAAGCCTTCGCATGGCAGCTCGCTCTGCGCTGGCGGCAGCATCAGAGCTGGCACAAAGATTCTCTACCCCAAACTACGAGGAGCTCAAAAGGGAAAATGATGAATTACGATCAGAACTTACTAACCTTAAGGCTCAATTAGCTAGGCAAGTGAAAGAAATCAAAAATTGGCAAAATGTTGTGTTCTTGGATGAAACATGGCTTAATGCTAACCATACTGTAGGCCGTTCTTGGAACGATGACACAGCAGCATCTACTTCCAAAGTTCCTGTAGGAAAAGGATCGCGACTTATAATTTGTCACGCCGGAACCATCAACGGGTTTGTCGAAGGTTCTCTCATGGCTTTTGCGTCAAAAACCACTGGAGACTATCATGAAGACATGAATGGAGAAAAGTTTACTGAATGGTTTACCTCAATGTTGTGTAGCCTCCCTGAACCATCTATTATAATTATGGACAACGCCCCATACCACTCGATGCAAATTGACAAGCCACCTGCCCAATCCCAAAAGAAAGCTGATATCGTCGCATGGCTTCGTAAAAATGGCGTAGATGCAAACATGAATATGTTAAAAGCGGAATTAGTACGTCTTTTAAAAGAAAACAAACCAACCAAGATCCGATACGTCATTGACGAAATAGCATTAGAACATGGGCACAGAGTTATACGGTTACCGCCTTACCATTGTGAGTATAATGCGATTGAGTTGGTGTGGGCTCAAATTAAGGGATATGCTGCAAGACACAATACAGAACCCCCATTTACCACAAAAAAAATGCTAAAATTATTAGAAGAAGCTTGTGAACATGTGACTAAAGGAGACTGGGAAAAGGTTGTGAATAGAACTGTTAAATTAATAAGGGAAGATTATGAAAGAGATGTGAAAATAGATAATATTATAGAAAACGAACATATAATTATTAATGCAGGTGATGATAGCAGTGACGACAGTGAAAATAGTAGTATGGACGAATCTGATTAATTATGGCCTTTTGTAGATTTTACCTGTAAGCGTCTTTAGCCAACCAAAAAAAAATTTAATTTCGATCACGATCCGTATTTAAACAATTAAATACTGCATCTTTCTGCTTTTTTTCGTTTTGTGTCCATCTTGCAAATATCGAGTAAGTTGAACGTGATCGAACAAATAGTGCGCGAGAATGTCTTTTTTCGCTTGCGGCAGCCTACTAGATTGGCCCTTGCGCAATGGCCAATCTAGGTATGTTTTTAATACCTACACGCGGAGTGACACAGGCCTGCCCAGGCAAAGTGAATACCCTGCACTATTCCAAAATGGCGCGTACGAACACGTCTGTCGCCAGCAGGCGACAGACGTGTTCGTACAGGTCCGCGAGAGGTGCGAGAGGGCCGTGTTACAACTGAGGGGCCCTCAGTTGTAAACAAAGAGAGCTAGCGCAAGGACGCGCGTCGTTTGTTAATAAAACAAAAAAATTTAAAAAGTGGTGATTTGTTACGATATTTCAAGGTAAGTAATTTCATAATAATTATGCATATATACATATTGTTACCGTTTTGCAGTGATAGTGTCTGAAAAGTGCATGTTTTCGTGTTGAATTACTGCGAGTTTTGTCGAGATATTGTTTGTTGTTTTCATTTCAGTTTAGGTTAAGTTCAAAATGTGCCTATTGGGCAAAACGAACACGGGTAAAATGAATATGGTAGGTATCCACTTTACTGAGGCCATGTCCACCGTCGAAAGTGTTGCAGATAACTCGCGCAACCTAAGGGGTGTTCATGCACAAAGCCTTCGCATGGCAGCTCGCTCTGCGCTGGCGGCAGCATCAGAGCTGGCACAAAGATTCTCTACCCCAAACTACGAGGAGCTCAAAAGGGAAAATGATGAATTACGATCAGAACTTACTAACCTTAAGGCTCAATTAGCTAGACTGACGGCAGAAATCAGCAGTTTTCGTCAAAAAGATACGAAGGGAGAAGGACGAACCGAACAGGGCGAAGGAGCAAAGATGAAGAAAGACACTCAAGAGCGTCATATTGCTGCTCTAGTGGAACAAAAACTGGCCGAGTTTCGTGCAGAAATTTTCCCTGAGGGAGATGCCAATCTATCCTCAGAGAAAGAGCAGGTGTCTAAGCCAAAAAAGAAGAAAGAAAAGAAAACAAAGAAGAACCCGGAAAAGGCTGCTCTCCCACCTCAGCTGGTGGAGTCGGAGGTGTCCTCGATTCCAACAAGAAGTGTAGGGCTGGAGCAACCAGCCACTGAAACTTGGGCAAAAGTTGCAGCGCGAAATGCTAAGACCGCATCCTCTGCGAAGCGACAGCATAAAGACAACACGTCGGGTCGGGTCACAGCCTCGAGCCACGCAAATAAACCAGCAAAGGCAAAGCCAGCGCCCGCGCCTAAGACGGCAGCGGTCACGATAACACTGTCGGATAACGCGACGGTCAACTATGCAACTGCCATGGCTACTGCCAAGCAGCGAGTGAGTCTAGCAGATTGCGGAATATCCCAAATCCGTCAAAAAAAAGCAATCACTGGAGGTCTAGTCCTCGAGGTACCAGGGCCAGATAGCGCCAAAAAGGCAGACGCTCTTGCAGAGAGACTTCGGGCAGTCCTAACGGACATGGGGGTACGAATTGCACGCCCGTTCAAAACAGGGGAGGTGAGGATAATGGATTTGGATGAATCCATTACGAAGGATGAGGTAGCGTCTGCAATTGCTGAGGCTGGAGGTTGTTCTTTGGAGGAAGTGAAGGTGGGGGAAATCCGCTTCAACACCACTGGATTAGGAACGGCTTGGGTCCGATGCCCACTTATAGCCGTCCGTAAGTTTGCCGAAGAAAAGCACGTGCAAGTTGGATGGGTTAAGGCAAGGGTGCGTGTGCTGGCAGCAAGACAGCTGCAATGCTTCCGATGTCTGGAAATGGGCCATGTCCGAAAGCAGTGTGCTAGCCCAGTGGACAGGAGTCTATGCTGCTATAGCTGCGGTGAACAAGGTCACAAAGCCCGCGAATGCCAAGCGCAGGCGCCTAGATGTCCAGTATGTGCGGATCTCGGTCGACCAGCAGACCATAGACTGGGAGGTGAAAAGTGTAACCCACCGAAAAAGAAGAAAAGTAGAGGTGGACATGAGCCGGGTACATCGAGCGAAACAGCTCAGTCGGCTAACTTGCCGGCAGAGGAGGCAGTAAGAACACAAAATTCAAGGAGCTAAGGGTCCTACAGGGCAACCTGAACCACTGCCGTGCAGCGCAAGATCTGCTACTGCAATGCATCGCAGAGTGGTCTGTTGCCCTTGCTGTTGTGGCCGAACCCTATAAAATCCCCCGCCACCCTCGCTGGTATGGTAGCGTGGAGGATAGCGTAGCCATCTATTGGGGTGGAGGGCAAGGCGACCCAATTTGCTCTATCCTTAAGAGGGGATCCGGTTACGTTGCTGTTGAATGGGGTCCTCTGGTAGTTGTAGGTTGTTATATATCTCCCAACTCCGGTCTTGCTGGTTACGAGTCATATCTGCATGAGCTGGCAGCCTGCATCCGTAGGTACTTGCCACGCCCAATGATAATATTGGGTGACTTTAACGCACACTCGAGAGTCTGGGGAGACCGACGGGATGACCGAAGGGGCAACATAATCCTGGAGTGGGCAGCAGAACTTGACCTCCAGCTACTAAATCAGGGGTCAATAAGCACATGTGTGCGGTGGCAGGGCGAGTCGATTGTAGACTTAACATGGGCGACTGCTGCAGCAGCACACTTAGTTTCAGGATGGAGAGTCGCGGAAGAAGTGGTCACACTATCAGACCACCGCCACATAGTCTTTAGGGTGTCACAGCGATCCTCTTGCTTATCTGAGCAACGAAGCACCGACCTCCTGCGACGATGGTCCCTAAAACGACTTAACCGTGATTTACTGGTTGCTGCGGCCTATGTCGCAGCTTGGCCAGAAAGATCTCAAGACACGTTTCCTGAACCCGAGATGGAGGCGGCCTGGTTCCGGGACACCATGGCATCTATTTGCGACACATCGATGCCACGAGCCGGGCTCGCAAAAAGAAAAGCAGTGTACTGGTGGTCCGAGGACATAGCACAACTGCGCCGAATTTGCATCAGGTCCAGACGCCAGTATTCCAGGGCAAGAAGAAGACGGCGAGTCACTGCGGAAGAGCTCATCATCGCTTATACCGCATACCGACAAGCCACAAAAGCGCTCCAGACTGCAATAGCTAAAGCAAAGGCGCAGTGCTGGAATGAGCTTGTGCAAGGCCTGAATAGGGACCCATGGGGGCGCCCGTATAAAATGGTCCTGGGCAAACTCAGACCGTGGGTACCCCCACTGACCGAAACGTTGGACCCCATTCTGCTGGAGACGGTGGTGGATACACTATTTCCTAGGACCCAGGTCAGCTCTTCAACCACTTTGTCGTCACAAGAGCACACTGCTTGGACGAGCGAACTAGAAGTGTCAGAAGACGAACTGAAAGAAGCAGTAAGGCGTCTAGCAACCCACAATACCGCGCCCGGGCCGGATGGTATACCAGGCCGCGCATGGGTACTAGCCTTGGAAAGTCTAGGGATCCGGCTGAGGAGACTTTTTAGCAGCTGCCTGCGCTCAGGCGCCTTCCCTTCCGGCTGGAAAGAAGCTAGGTTAATCCTCTTAAAAAAGGAAGGCAGGCCCGTTGATTCGCCATCCGCTTATCGACCCATATGTTTGCTGGATGAAGCGGGTAAGCTATTCGAGCGTATAATCGCAGCCCGCATTACCGACCACTTATCGCGTGTTGGCCCCGACCTGTCGGCAAGCCAGTTCGGTTTCCGGAAAGGCCTCTCTACAGTAGACGCGATCCTTAGCGTTCGTACCTTTTCGGAACGGGCAGTATCCGTGGGTGGAGTTGCGTTGGCGGTAAGCTTAGACATAGTAAACGCTTTCAATTCCCTACCTTGGGCGGCTATAATGGAAGCTCTAACTTATCACAATGTGCCTCCATACCTGCGAGGCATAGTCGGGGCGTACCTTTGCAAAAGATCCATTCAATACATAGGGCGGGATGGTCGTAAGCATATGAGAGAGATAAGCTGCGGGGTTCCACAGGGCTCAGTATTAGGGCCGCTTCTATGGAATCTGGCCTATGATGCCGTTCTGAGGGTCAGTCTCCCATCCGGGGTCAAGCTAGTGTGCTACGCAGATGACACCATGGTGTTGGCAAAAGGTAGCAACTTTCAGGAGGCGTCAAGGCTTGCAGAGGTAGGTGTGGCTTGTGTAGTCGACAGAATTCACGGGCTGGGGCTCAGGGTGGCACCTCAAAAGACTGAGGCCCTGTGGTTCCACAAGCTTCCAAGACGACTGGAGCCTCTGAGAACCTTGATTCGAGTGGGTAATACGGACGTCGAAGTTGGCCGATATCTTAAATACTTGGGCCTTACCCTGGACGGTCGCTGGGGGTTCGAAGAACATTTTGACCGGCTAGTTCCCCGAATTCAAAAAGTAGCAGGTGCAATGCACGGACTGCTACCTAATCTCGGGGGACCTCAGGATGGAGTTCGTCGGCTCTATGCGGGGGTGGTCAGATCGATGGCCCTTTATGGGGCACCGGTTTGGTCGCAGAGGTTGTCTAGCGTACAGCGACTCAAGGCGAAACTCAACAGCGTGCAACGAAAGGTGGCCATCCGGGTTGCACGAGGGTATCGCACAATATCATTTGAGGCCGCCACTATTCTGGCTCGTACTCCACCACTGGATATCCTAGCGGACATGGATGCGAAGGTGTATGCTCAAACTCGCAATGATGGTCACATGAGCGACGACGAACTAGAGCCTGAGGATTTGAGACGGCGAGCGCATCAGCAGGCACTAACAAATTGGCGTTTGCGTCTTACAGAGGAGAGGAACGCGCGCCAACGTGCTGTTGGTGCAATACTGCCAAACTTCGACGCATGGCTTGGAAGGAAAGGTGGAAACGTGACTTTCAGGCTGACACAGGTGCTCACCGGACATGGTTGTTTCGGAGAGTACCTTTTCCGAATAGGCCGTGAGGCGACTCCGCGGTGTCACCACTGTAGTGAGGACCAAGACTCTGCGCAGCACACGCTTGAAGAATGCCCTGCCTGGGAACCTGAACGTCGCGTCCTAGTCAGTCGTGTGGGGAGCGATCTCTCTCCACCGGCTGTGATAGCGGCAATGCTCTCGGAGGACGGAGCATGGAGGGCAGTGGTCTCCTTCTGTGAAACCGTAATGGTTAAGAAGGAGACCGCTGAGCGAGCCCGTGAGCGAGCTGATCCCGCTCGGAGACGAAGGCACCGTGGTGGCGCTGGCCACCACACCGATCCAACTCAATAGTCCCAGGCGAAGGGACCTCAGGGTCAAGAGCGGCCTGGAGTGGGGGCTCCAGTCGTTTCCCCCTTGGATGACCCTGGGTAGTCGGCAGCCTAGTTGTGGCACAAGTTGCCGTGCTTCAACGTGAAGCATGTGAAGAGAGGGGGATGCGTCCTCCGGGATGAGCCCAAAGAGCACCGCGCATGGGACGCTCCGATGCGTTCAAATTTTGAGATCTCGGAGCTTCCCAACACAGCGCTGAGGGTGGCCACCGAGGGGGTTTTAGTGAGTAAAAATCTCACATAACCTGATTTCTCCCCCAAAAAATCAGGCATCTATGAAGATTTCCCCCCCGATACCAAAAAAAAAAAGGTATCCACTTTGCCCAGTAGTATTCGATTTACCCAGTAGACATTTCGATTATGAATGTTCGTTTATTTTATACAAGTTTTTATTAGTTTATACAAATAAAAACTTTAGTTTAGTATTAGATTCAATTTGTCTGAATGTTAGATTCTATTTATTAAAATAATTATTATTTATGTTTCAGATGGTTTATAAATATAAAAGAAAAACGAATCAAGCCAAATGGAGTGAGGACGCCATGATGCTTGCAATAGCTGACTGCAATGCTGGTGTTCCTGTGCAAGCAACAGCAAAAAAATACAACCTACCTTATGCTACTCTGTACAGGCATTGGAAAAAAGGTACTTCGACTGCTCAGCTTGGACGTTTTCGTAAAGTTTTCAACGACCAACAGGAAGGCGACCTTGAAGCTTATTTGCAAGAGATGGATAACGTTTTTTATGGACTGACTCGAGAAGATTTCAAAGCATCTCAAAGCAGTTGCGCAAAAAAGAACAATCTTACTTATCCACAAAGTTGGGTCAAAAATGAAAAGGCTGGTGATGATTGGCTAGCAGGATTTATGCGTAGAAATCCTCAAATCACCCTAAGAGTGCCAGAAGCAACTTTAATTGCTAGAGTTAAAGGATTCAACCGTCCGCAAGTGGAAAGATTCTACGAGTTGCTGATTATCCAGACAGAAAAACATGGCATTGATGGTACCAGGATCTACAACGTTGATGAAACCGGCATCCAAACATCAACAAATAAACCACCCAAAGTTCTCTCTGTCAAAGGAAAGAAACAAGTTGGCGTCATTTCCAGCGTAGAACGCGGACAAACTACAACTATTGTATGTTGTTGCAATGCTGCCGGATCGTACTTACCACCATTTATGATATTTGCCCGTAAAAGGATGCAAGATCGTCTGTTGGATGGTTCTCCTCCAGAGACTCGGGGAACTTGTTCATCTTCAGGGTGGATAAATGGGGAAATATTTTTAGAGTGGCAGAAATTTTTTGTTGGTCACGTTCGGCCAACTGCAGAAAAAAAAGTTCTTTTGCTATTAGATAACCATGAAAGCCTCAAACATTATCCAGTTCTGGAATACGCAAGCCAAAACCACGTTGTTATCTTATCTTTGCCTCCTCATACCTCCAAGAAGCTACAACCTCTGGACGTTGCTGTGTATGGTTCTTTAAAAATATATTTCGAACAAGAAATTAATCGATTTCAAAAGGCTTATCCAGGAAGGATAGTCAATCAATATGATGTCGCCAGATTATTTACTCCAGCATATTTGAAATGCAGCACTCCCAACAACGCCATCAAAGGATTTCAATCTTCGGGGATTTGGCCAACCAATATGGATATATGGGAAGAAAAAGATTTCGCACCTTCCTCGACAACGATGGCTGATCGCAATACCGCAAATTCCGAAGCAACTCTTCAGGAATCAACTAATCAAGAAGTTGAGACAATGAACGATGGTATCAGACCTTCGATATCAGGAACCCAAAGTTCATCAAGACGCAGTGAAACTTCCAAAAATAATTCTGATGTTTCTTCAACTGACGATGACATTGAATCTCTTGAACCCATGACTGTGATAGTTCAAGTTCACAATTCGACAAAAGAAAATAATAAATTGCTAGTAGAGTCTTGTCCAGGATTCGTCGAGTCCAGAGGTGTATCACCATCAATAATTTCAGATTTACATGAGGAAGACCCTCTAAAAGACATCTCATCTATTACTCCTGATATTCAACCATCCTCTGGACAAAAAGAAAGCACATCGACAGAGCGAGTGGATTCAGGAACTGAAAACACAGCTGTGGACCAACGTATTACTTATTCGACACCACCTCCAATCAGACCAGATTAACAGTATTAATAAAGATGTCTGTGACCTCTCTATGATTGATTCCACCCCACCTTCAAACAAACCAAATAAAGGAGATTCAGATGCCAATGAAACAACATTACTGCCTTCAGCTATTTCAGCAGTATCATATTATAGTCCAAAAGAAATAAAACCTCTCCCAAGCCCACATATTCCCACGGGGACTCGCAAAAGAAAAATTCAGAAGTCTGAGGTACTTACCAGCACACCGGTAAAGGAAGAACAAAAAGTTAAATTTGCTAAAGCAAACACCAAAGTACTGAAAAACCTTAACAGAGAAAAACAAAAACTACGCTTAAAAAAGTACTGGCAAGACCAAAAATGCTAAAACGACCAAAGATATTGAAACTACCAAAAATACTAGAAAGAAATCTAAACAAATCGAAAATAATGAAAAATACACTTGCAACTTTTGTGCAGAAGATTATATTGAAGTCAATGGGCAACCACTTGATGATTGGATTCAGTGTAATTTCTGTAAGCAATGAAGTCACGAAAAATGTACGGCTTTTGAAGGAACGGATATATTTATTTGCGACCATTGCACTGATAACTGATTAGTTACTATAATTTCTCATTATTATTTTTATAATTTTTTGATTGTTGTCTCTTTTTACGGTAATTATTCCTTAATTAACCATATGTTCACTTTGCCCTATGATCCTGTCCACTTTACCCGGTGGGTTGGGCAAAGCGGATTGTGATACGAATTGTAATCAAATAAATATTATAAGTGCGAAAGTTTGGATGGATGTATGGATGTATGGATGTTTGTTACTCAATCACGCGCCAACGGCTGAACGGATCTGGCTGAAATTTGGCACAGAGATAGAATGTAGTTTGGAATAGCACATAGGCTACTTTTTATCCCGGAAAAGTAAAGAGTTCCCGCGGGAACCAAAAAACCTCATTCCACGCGGACGTAGTCGCGGGCATAAGCTAGTATTATAGATAATTATAAGCAAAGTATTGATGTTACACTCTTTTTGTTAATTATATTTGAAACTTTAATAAATGCTGATTCCCAAACAGTCTCGCTTTTATTTCTATGTCTTTAGATTTTTTTTCTATGGGCTGTCAAATGTTAAGGTGTCCACTTTGCCCGGACTTCCCCTATAGGCGATAATATGAAAAATAAGTCTTCTAACCGTCTATATTATACTGTGTTCAATCACTCGCAAATGCGCAGGCGACTTGCAAAATATCAAATGTAAATGCGAATTATCAATGATTTACTAACGGTATACGTTTAAAGGAAAATGTAAATATTGCCAATTAGGCAAACGTCACTTTGACGCTTACCTAATAAACGATTGTTTCTTGAATCAATTATTTTATTGTTTCCTCGCAATCAAGAGAAAAGTACTCAACGTACCAAGCCTCAGCCGAAATTGCAATTCAAAGCCTCGTTTACTCATAAAAGGCCTCGTCTGGCGCCTCTTCGTCAATTCCACCGTGAATTGCTAGGGAATATGCATAAAATTTAAATTTGTCTCAAATATTTTTTTCTAGATTCTTTATTGTATTTACATTATACTTAAAAGGTATTTTTTTTATTTAGTTATTATTTAAACCCAGAAAATATTAAATAGAAAGTGAAAAATAAGGGAGGCAAATTCAAACTTGCAAAACGCGTCACCATTGGTCGAAACGAAATGTGACGTAAATGGTAACGTCAGTGGATTTATCGGCGTCGATATTCATACTGTGTTAGTTGTGTTTGTGAGAAAAAATTGTTTAAAACTGTATTCCTGTGTGATTACTTGTTAAATAATAATAATTATGAAGTATCTGAACTGAATCGCTATAGTAAACAAACACGGGAAATAACCAATGACGTCATCAAAAGCGCGCGATTAATGGTGGCGTTTGAACGGCTCAAATGACATGTCCCAGTTCAGTATGGAGGGTGGTTTTTTATTCTGAGTGTTAATGAACCAGAACCAAACTACCATTACGTGAAAGAGAAAAAAATATAACATTAAACTCCATTTAAATAATAATTTTAGAAAACCCCGTTTTTTTTAAAATTAATTATAAAAAATATCGTTTATAGAAAATATTTTTCGATGGATGGCAACACTAAAACTATTTCTACAGTGCGTTCCACTAAGCGCCCACAACGATCAAAATTCTCCTAACGATCAAATTCCACATAACGACCGCGGTAGTTGTGGTCGCGGCGAAAACGTCACTTATGACGTCATGACTTACGCTCACGCGAAGCTCGCGACACTCCATCTCATAAGGTGGGTCGTCGTGATCGTTGAGAAAATTAGCGGCATTTTCAAAACTCAAAGCATCAAAGATGGCGACCGTGAAACTTACGTTATTTCATGCGGAAAGAGATATTGTAGTAGAAGTGAATGTTTCTGCAGCTGATGGTCAACGTACCTCCACAGGTAAATATAATTAACTATGTATTTAAACAAGTTTAGAAAAATTAATTGCAGTTTGTAAAGTAAGTTAAGTATACACGTATACATTTTTCCTTGATTGCCAATAACATAAACTAACTTTAGAAATGAAAATTAAGTTAGCCTTCTTTAAGTTAGTTTTCTTATTGAAAAAATTAAATTATAATTTTTTTCAATATAAATCGATTTAAACAATAAATTGTTATAAACAATAATTGTTGATAAATTGTTCTTACTTACCTAGTTTTCCAATAAATATTAATTAATTCAGTAAAAAATCGATTTAAACAATAATTATTTCAGTTAATTTTCAAGGCTTATACAGATTATAACCTAATCTCTTAAATCTTTTGCTTTCTTTTTACTAACTCGCCGTTTGTATTATTTACCTCCACGCTCAAAACGCTCTATAATCCATACCACTTGAGTTTACGACAGTAACGCAAGAAGAACGGGAAAAACTGTGGTCGTGCGCGTGATCGTTGTGAACGCTTAGTGGAACGCACCCTAGATGTATAGATGTATAGATCTATCAAATCAGCAGGGCGACCGCGTAACTTTTGCATCAATCATTGATACATCGCAATCACCTCTGATTGGTTAACACTCTTCCACTATTGGACAAAATCCATTGACGCAGCAAGAATACCATAAATTCAGCCAATCGGAGGTGATTGCGATGTATCAATGATTGATGCAAAAGATACGGGGTCGCCCTGCTGGCACCTGTTACTGTCACTTTAATGTCATACAAAACTGACATTGACATTTGACAATCATTCTATGACATACGTGACAAAGACAATCAAGTTTTCTTTTTTTTACTGTTTATAAGATTCAGGCAAAGATCTAAAAAAGCCACAAAATAAAATAATATTTTTCTCCAAAATGGGGTCCTTTAAAAATGTGTAAATTATTCTCTTAGCCATATTTTAGGATCTCTATTCACGTGTATTAAAATCATCTTGGTTCATGTTCAAGGCCCAATTTTGGACAAGTCCTTTATACTTAACTTTGAAACACCAATTAACACAGAGGTAGTATAACTACCTCTATGCCAATTAACGTAATTATTTGACTATTTTCAAACCTATTTATATTTTTACTATGTTATAAAGATGTAAATGATTGATTTAAGAAATGAAAATAATTCATGCATATTCCGTATTCAGCAAGAATGTGTGATCAATCACACATTGCAACTCAACAACAAAAACTTCGTCACTCAACCGTGAATTGCTTGATATCCGGCTTCTGCAGTAATGTTCAATTCAATCATAGAGAGTAGGATACATCTCAGTGACAACAGAAAGTAAACCATAATAATTAAATCTCTTGTGAGGGTTCACACCAAAACACGAAACTTGCGTGCCAGGCTGCCACAGACACATGTTTTCGGTGGGCAGCGCGGCGGCGGATCCGCTCAGCGAGATGTTTTTAGTGGCGAGTGCAGAACGACCCCACATTCCGAGAGAAAACCCGTGTTCTGTATTCGGCCGACGACGGATTGATGATCGAACTAATAGGTATTTTGGTCCTCGTAGATACGAAAATTATCTGCTTCGGCACAGCACATAAGATATTACAGGATACCCGCGGCCGTAGCACAAATTACGCGTGTTGAAGGCACAAGGAGAAGCGTGGCTATTTGTTTTCCGAGCTGAAAGGTTCGTTGTAGCACTACTCACGAGTTCGGTTTTCACTACCTACTTCTTTGTGTTCAAATGTGTATTTTTCATGAGAACATAAATTCAGCTAAAGATTTCATCAGGATAACATCCCGTAAGAGATGTTATTGAGAAACTGATAGTGATTAAAGGTACACATGTTTGATACTGTCGCGACCGCACTAGCGAGTTCTGATTTAAAAACACTACCTAAGGGCCGAAACTCAAAACTGCGATGCCAATTCTCTACGTGCAATAAAGCATTTTGGTTTAGTTACCTTGCAAAAATTTTGCGATGCGTCGAGCGAGCTTTGAGTTTCGTCGCTTAAGCCAAGTGCAGACAAATGAAGTAGAGTAGAGACGATCCTTTTAAACAACTTATCATCATACACTGCATCATCACTAAACACCAGCCGAGATCACATTAAAGGCTAAGTTATGTCTGAATTTAAATAAAACGCTCCATCTCGGCTCCACTCCACCAGTATGCGTTGCACCTAAGGGGCTTACAATAATTAGCTTCATAAGTGCAATAATTTGGTCTTGAGGTCAGTTGCGCCACAGAGTTATAGTTAAAATATTATATGCCCAGCAAAAAAAGAACAAGTCAGTATTCTAAAATTGAATTAAGTTTATAACTTAAATTTCGATAGAAACTAGAAGAACCCTGACTTTTAACAACCCAAAGTGTATTTTTAAGGTGTTCGAATTGAACGCTAACCATAACCCTCAGTGGAGCAATTGACCCTTATGCTGGTCATTGATGGCAAGTCATTTGACGTAAGCCGCGATAAAAATCCTAAACATGATCGTGAGTGTGAAATCTGTAAGCCAAGTTTTGGCGTCATGTCATTCCGCGGATATTCTGTCCCCTGCATAATCCACAGCCCAAGTCATTTGGAGTCATGGAATTTAGACCGTGAGTCGAGGTAGGTAGTAGTCGTAGGGTAATTCGAATATCATGTGGATTGATGCCATAACTGGGCGAATTTTTTTAAAGTCAATTTTCTCATGTCGTTTGACTTATTTGAAATGACTAAAGACGCGTTTGCACGACTCAAAAATTATTTCAATTCCCGCTGATTCAACTTAATCCGGCGCCAAAAACTATGTACCAAGTTTTGTAGAACGACTTCATCAAACTACCCCGAGTCGTTATCCGTGAAAACGCGGCTTAATTATCGTCAATAGGAATTATGTCTATATCAAAAATAAATTATTTCTAACTGATTATTAAATAGAGTGTCTTCCAAAAGACCTAAAATTCACATCCTCGGTTAGTTTTAAGTTTGATAACCATTTTAAAATATAAATTAAAGAAAAAAATGCGTTGAAATTTGATGACGTCACAACTATGAATTTCATACAACTTCCATACTAGAAGTGCGTTTTAAAGTTTGATAAAGAGTTGCTGATTTGATTGAGTTGTCATCCCTATTGCTAGCATTAGCGAGGGCCTGATCGCACTGCGGGCGCGCGTCTATCGCGACTTGACGTTGAGTATCTTGAGGAGCACGAGGCCAGCGAGCGTGGCGGCCGCGACGCCGATGCCGGCCTTCCACCAAGATGACGTGTCGCCCGCGAAGCTCGCAAAGTGTTTCAGGTGTCTGTTGAACGGGACTCTAATCATAAACTTATCTTAGGTACCTCCTTTAATATAAATATAGTGAAGTATAACGCCATAAAATAAATAAAATCATTTATTTGCAAAGAATCTTGTGCAAATCGTGTTGATAAAGTCATTCATTTGATAAAGTCAACTGGCCGTAAATATGATTGAATGTTCAACGTTTTAAGATTTGTCCATGTACTTTTATAAATATATAATATACAGTTTATCAATAAAGCAGGGTCCCCGTGCGTTCGTAAGCGATAGTTTATTTTACAAAAACCTAATTTGACTTCAAAAAAATTAGGAGGTTCTCAATTCGGGTGTCTTTTTAAAATAACTATTCGACGATTTGCTTTTATGTATTACTCACAAACATTATAGTATCACAAAACGCAACCTTTAAACTAAATTAAAAGGACAGCTCTAAATCTAGTACAAGTCCTCAGGGAGACTTATGAAAGGGATAGCAATTTAGATAGCACTGTCATTTTAGTTTAGTTTAGAGATGTTACAGCAAATAATTGCTCTTATCATCAAAAAAAGAAAAATAATTAAACTGTACTAATATTATTAATGCGAAAGTTTGGATGGATGAATGTTTGTTACTCAATCGGTACAGAGATAGATTATAGTCTGGAATAACACAGGCTACTTTTTATCCCGCAAAATTAAGAACCTCAAAAAACCTCAACTCACGCGGACGAAGTCGCGGGCAGCGCGGGCTAGTTTGTGGAATAAAGCTGTTTTTTTTTCTGCGGACAGGCGTTCTGATGAATTAAGCAGTTGAAAAATCAACAGTTCAAATTACTGACCTGTGTTTGCTGAACAAAATCCATGCTGCTTGAAATTGACTGACCAAGACATAATTAAAATAACCATTCAAAAACAATGTTTCATAAATCTAGAAACAATTCCCTTCTTTGTGTGTGAATGAATTTGTCTAGATGAAATTTGGTCAAAAGATTGCATGCAACTGGTGGGAGTTAATTGAGCCGTTGCTTTTGTCAAAAACAAGTACTTTTTTACTTCACCACTTGACTGATTTCAGTCAAGCGCTAGGCCTATATTATAAAAATTATTTTTATTAAAAAAAAAGATTTCATACAAGATACCATACAAAGAGCGCTTTTTTACGTTTGAAAAGTTTGCTGATTTCACTAGTAGTCAAATACTCAATTGCAAGCGAAGTCGTGCGCTCATCAGCATGTTAAAAATAAATGTGTAAAAAGCCAAAAGTTGTAGCTCATGGGTAAAGGGTAAAACACACAGGGAACGGGCGCGGGTCGGGTTCCCTGTGTGTTTTGCGCTTAAACATTTTGAGAGCCAATCAATACTTACGGAAATGCAGCCATAGTCGCCAGCTTAACGAAAATTTCGTGTTTATTTTCCTTTATATTAAAGCTCTGCGGCGCAAGCAGTTGGTACTTATTGCAAAATACTTCGGGTTGCAAGATGTACTCCTGCCTGGTAATCAAATGATCCCCTTTGGTTCCAACAATTAACACAGGAATGTGACTTTCAGCGAAATATTTCTGAAAGAAAAACATTGCTTGATAATGCTCGTATTACAATTAAGGAAACTAAATATGATTAACAAGCTCACTTAAAATACTTAAGAACGGGTGTGGGCTAAGATACGACAACATCTACCCATCTGTTTACCAAATACAAAGTATTATTTATCAACTTTTATAAATAAAATTATAATGGGCAATCAAACTAAGTCTAAGTTCCTAGATACGTGATGTGTATCTATACTCTATACTATTATTATAAATGCGAAAGTTTGTATGGATGGATGGATGTTTGTTACTCAATCACCCCAGAATGACTGAACGGATCTGGATGAAATTTGGCACATAGATAGATTATAGTCTGGAATAACACACAAGCTACTTTTTATCCCGGAAAATTAAAGAGTTCCCGCGGGAACCAAAAAAACTCAATCCACGCGGACGAAGTCGCGGGTATCAGCTAGTTGTATATATTATCTCCCTCAGAGTTATGTTTTTTTAATATATTATATAGGCTAGCGCTTATCATATATATGCAATCAGACTTGCAAGTGGTGATGCAGCCTGAGGTGGAGCGCGCTTGCCTAGAAGATGCCTATTCACTCTTGATTTGAAGGTACTTATATTAAAAGAGGAGGGGAGAACGGACGCAGTATGGTACTCACAATGTATATCGTGGCGATGTATTCAAACGACCTGCTAGCAGTGACGTCATACACGAGGCACGCCACGTCGCTGTTGACCTCGTGCGGCTGCAGGGGGTCCGAGACGCGCGTGATGGGTATCTCCTTCAGCACATTATCTCCCTCAGAGCTATGGTACTCACAATGTATATCCTGGCGATGTATTCAAACGACCTGCTAGCAGTGACGTCATACACGAGGCACGCCACATCGCTGTTGACCTCGTGCGGCTGCAGGGGGTCCGAGACGCGCGTGATGGGTATCTCCTTCAGCACATTATCTCCCTCAGAGCTATGGTACTCACAATGTATATCCTGGCAATGTATTCAAACGACCTGCTGGCAGTGACGTCATACACGAGGCACGCCACGTCACAGTTGACCTCGTGCGGCTGCAGAGGGTCCGAGACGCGCGTGATGGGTATCTCCTTCAGCACCAGGTATTTCTCTTGCCCATACACGAGCACTGTATTGATGCAGTAATTGCTCTCTACACTGCTGCCGTCGCCCCGCTCGTGTGAATGAGGTTTTAATTTCTAAAATTAAAAATATAAGAGGTTAAGTCGTCTGCCTCATATTCGGAGGGCGGGCGGTTTGCTCGTTCACGCAATAGGGATGATGACAACTCAATCAAATCAGCAACTCTTTATCAACCTTAAAAACGCATTTTAGTATGGAAGTTGTATGAAATTAATAGGTGTGAAGTCACCATATTTCAACACACTTTTTTTCTTTAATCTATATTTTAAAATGGTTATTAAACTTAAAACTAAACAAGGAAGTATATGGCGGTATGCAAATTTCCCCTGAAATGTTGGTGTAAGTATCAATTTTATTGACTCATTACCTTGTGTGCTATGCCTAAAAAACTCCTGCATATAGAAGTTTTGCCGCACGATCTCGGTCCAATGATATGACACTGGTACACATTTCTGCTTGACTGCTTCTTAGCAACATCCACTTTTTTATCTCTGGTAACTGGAAACATGCAAAAACATGGTATTTACTCATAACATAAAAAGTCATCACTTTTAATTTGTATTGTTTAGTTTATTTTTTTCTATGTGAAGGCCATTTTTTATGTTGTAAAATGGTTTGTAATTTATTGTTTGTCGCACATAACATGAAAAAAACAACACAACACAAACCAGCTTGATCCAGGAGACAGGCATTCTGGAAGGATTTATAAAATACCCATGCAGATATCATCAATCACAATCACAGATCAAGTAATAAATTATACTAACTGTGTATCGCTGATTTTTGTGTAT
The DNA here is from genome assembly GCA_963932025.1 of Erebia epiphron. Classification (NCBI taxonomy): domain Eukaryota; kingdom Metazoa; phylum Arthropoda; class Insecta; order Lepidoptera; family Nymphalidae; genus Erebia; species Erebia epiphron. Next base: position 34,881,892 of record OZ009948.1, on the reverse strand, counting down.
CGTTTTCAGTAAAATTGTACCCTAAATATGCTAAATAAGCGCTTGTGCTCTGTAAGTCTTGTAAAGTCATGAGGGTCCAGCGACACATCCACCCTTGAAGCGTGACATAGCCCTGTGAACAATTAATTTGTTGTTATCTAATGATAATGGTCTCCTGGTGGAATTTGGCCATAGCAGCTAATCTCAATAGACACTGTGTTTTAGTGCATGTCAAAGAAATTTTTTCAATGTTGGTAGAACTACATTTTGAATGTCAATAATTATTATGTATTAGTATTTCAATTTATGAACTAAACAATAAAAATAGTAATATGGATATGATGGTGATGGTAAAAATTACTTGTTAAAAACTATTAGCTTGTCATTTCTAGTATTCAATGTTGGTAGAACTACATTTTGAATGTCAATAATAATTAGTTTTTCAAATTATGAACTAAAAAATTAAAAAATATGGATAGGATAGTCATAATAAAAACTAAGTGTTAAAAACCATTAATGGTTTTTAACACTTAGGTTAGAAAAAAAAACCATTACCTTGTCATTGGTAGGAACAGTGTAACGTAAATTATGCCATGGAATGCGCGGACAACATGAGAACACATTTTTTAACTCAGTTGGATTCAACATTCCATCTCTATCCTTGTCATACTTCTCAAAAAGTTGTGTTAAAAATTGTTGCCCCTTGTATGAAAGTTCAGAAGTACATCCTACAGGTACCTTTATGCTGAAATAACATAACAAAGTAAGTATATAGCATTATATTATCAAGCAGGGTTTAGGTACTTTATAAAGGGTAGTATTTAAACGAGCGAAAATAAATTTAAATTAGGTGTCAAAAAAACAGAATAGCATACTGAAATCATCGATATATATGTAGGTACTAGATGGGCCCTTTCATAGAAAAAGGTTGGGCGACCGACTATGAGAGCGCGTTCCTATCCTGTCTCTGTCCCCATCGTAGCGCTGTCACGGTCGCTCGTCGTGTAGATAATTTGTTATTCTTAGGTTAACATCTAAAGTCTTATTAGTTTGGCACTGTACAATTTTTATTTTAAGGTAAGTGTTTCAAGTCACAATTATACATTTCCAAAAAAACGTTATTTAATATTCTTATATAATAGTTTTATCCATTAGGCAATCATTTAATTTCCGCGGCAAACTGTATGATATTTTTTTTACGGCCACGGCTTCTGTGGCTATGACCTATAATATAGGTCATAGCAATATAGGTCCTATATTTTCTATGACCGAGTCATACGTTTAGAGATTTTTTTTATCAAGCTTTCATTGGAATATGTTACAAGCAAGTTCCCGTGTTTCAGACTAGATGGCGTTGATGGCGTTGCTAAATATACGCTCACATTCTTTGTTTGACAGGGCCCGTCTATGTAAATTGAGGTCGTTGACTGAAATACTAAGTTAGCCACAGGCTGTGGGCGACTACAAATATTGAAAATGTTGACTTGAAAATACTTATTTGAGTTACTGGTTATTCAGAACGATCAGTTTAAAAATTCTTAAGAGAACACTTTTTTATTTTAGGGACAATTTTATGGCTCACATTATATTCATATATGTACTTATATATTTTATATCAAGAATAATTCATTTGTTAAATTCGCGATTTTACATAATGTCGGTACATTTTACAAACTTTAGTGCTTCTGAAAATACATTTTTCAATACAGTTGTCAAACATGGCGCACTTTCAGAGGCTGTAGTTATGATTCGAAAATTGAATCTTTCGCATAGGCATCTTACTTTTACACGGTCGTGACTTACTTTTACAAGCTCGACACTTACTTTTGCAGTTTAGTTTTAAATTTTCCAAGTCAATTAAAAAAGTTTATTAGCAAGGAGTTTTCATACATAGAATATAATCGGATAGGCTTTTTACGAGGAAAAATGAATGAATCCGTACGTTTTAGCATTGAATTTCCAAAATTCTTTTAAATGGTTGTTGATTATATTTAATTACCAGTTTTAATTTAATTATTTTCAACATTTGACAAAAATCGAATAGGCTGTATACCCGTAGGTACGAACCCGTAGCCTAGTTTCGTTGAAAAAAAAAATATGTCCAGGTGTAACTACGCGCCATTTGCTGAATTTTTTTATGTGATAAATTGATTATATTATTTATTATGTTATATTGATTTTTTATTTATTTTTTATGTGATAAATTGATTATATTTTCAACTGTATTGAAAAATTCTTTTAAATGGTTGTTGATTATATTTAATTACCAGTTTTAATTTAATTATTTTTAACATTTAACAAAAATCGAATAGGCTGTACACGCGTAGGTACGAACCCGTAGCCTAGTTTCGTTGAAAAAAAAAATATGTCCAGGTGCAACTACGCGCCATTTGCTGATTTAACGCAGAGATTTTGTACGAGACGAACTTATCTGTTCTGCTATTTTCAAAATAATAATATACTAAAATAGAAAAACAAATATCTCAAATAGTATTATCAGTACCTAACAATACTAATAGAACACTCTGAAAGGTATATTTCTGAAGCACTCTTAACTCATACCAGAAAAGTTACTTATTTAGTTTAGTAGTCGCTAACTCAGTATTTTTGTTGCTAGCTTTAGTATTTCATTCGGTCACTTACAGTCGTCAGTTAATTTTTTAATTTCATTTGGTCACTTACAGTCATCAGTTAATTTTTTAGTCGATCGATTAATAATATCCCCTTTATAAATTCCATAAAGTAAACCTTGCTATAAAATATGATGCTACTAGAGGTCGCCCGTGACTTCGTCTCCAGCGTTGTGATGACTTATAAAAGATATGCCACAAGAATATTACATTTTATTAGTTTGTTACCAAAAATGCAAAAGAAAAGGTTTTAGTTAGGTCCATGTATAACATTAAGCAATTGGTTTCTTTGTTATCTAATGCACATTACAAAAAGGATACATACTTAGCATATAAATAATTATGTGTCAATTCCAAACTCTCATCATATCCAAACTTGCGCAATACTGTCCATGTTGTCTCATTCCTTCCTCTTTGAATAAACAGGCAATGCAAGAATATGAAGCCTTTCATTGTGATGCATTCATTTTCTATTCCTCCAGCTATATTTTGTGCAATTACAGACTTTACTTCATCTAAAACCTAAAAAAAATTGCTAAAATATATTTTTATCCACACAAAATTGTGTAGCATTGCAATGTTAACATCATGTTATTGTCATACCTGCAATTGTAATGGAGTATCAAAACACTTCTTTTGAAACACAGTAATTTCATAATCATCCAATAAACCATCACCATCTAGGTCACAAATTTTAAATATTCTGGTCAGAGCTCTTTTGCACCTTTCTGTTAGCTAAAAAATAATTTGCTCACTTAATCACAGCTTATCTACTCAGAAAAACAGTTGAAATAGTTATTTAGATTAGTGGACTCAAGCTGCCACTTACAAGGAACTAGCTGACTCTTGCCAGTGCATTTAGTGTCATGTGACCCACAACTGTAAACTAGCACATGTGACCTTGGATATGCCTTTGTGAAATCCGTATCAGGCTGTATCTCAAGATCAGATCTAATTACTTAATTAGAACAACATATTAAAGCATAGGTAATAGGTATGTATAGCTTTGAAACTGCTTCAATTGATTTAATTATGAGACAAACTATAATAACAGAACAGTAAAAAAATAGAAATAGAGATGCTAATCCATAAGATGATTTCAATACCTCTTGTTCCTCAATGGAGTAAATAGGGTGAATAGGATGTAATACAGCCTTCTGTGCATTATAAAACATTTCTGATACATTTGTAAGGGTTTTTGCTGAGCATTCTATACATCTGTCCACCTCTGGATACTCCTCAGCAATATCCCATATATTCTAAAAACAATACTCATTTGATTTCATAGTAATCAATATACTTTTGTACATTTCTGTGAATTATTACCATTGTGAAATAATCTTAGACAAAATCTAGATTAGAATCTATCTTAGACTGCATCATCACTTACCATCAGGTGAGATTGCAATCAAGGGCTTACTTGTAGTGGCATAAAAAATAATTTATCCTTTCATAAAAGATGTATTTCAGTCAAGATTAAAGTCAAATAGAATTGAGGAACTTAAATGAATTTGCACTTTAAAGATAGGATAGACTTACATCAACAACAGAGTAGTCAATTAAATCTATTTTATTTCCAACAAGAATTACAGGCTTCCTATAATCATCGGGACAGTTTTCTCTCACAAATGGTAGCCAGTAAGAAGCTATTTTATTCAAAGTTTCCTGTCTGTCTACAGAAAATACTATACATATTACATGAGCTTTTTCAATTTCTTCAGCAACTTGTTCCAAAGTTTGTTCAGTTACTGGAAAAAATATTTATTTAAGTAAGGGACTAATGTGATAAGCTTGTTATGTTATAATAATAAAATAAATTATAGTAGTGTACAGCTTACAGAATAACAAGAAGTTTTGGAATGAGGAACTTAATACACACGCTTGATCAGTGTTTTTCTAAAATTTATTTTAAAAAGGTTTTCTCACTTTAATAACTCCAAAGATATGTTCAATTCAAAGTGTTACGAAACTTACAGCATACATCGACAATGTTAGTCGGCACTTGTTCCGGTGTAACATCAGCAGGAATAGTGATTTCTTCAGCTTTTGGCGGTACATTTTCAGCGAACTCTTCGGTCACTAGTGATAGAATTAGGGAAGTTTTGCCAACACCTTGCTCTCCTAACAAAACTATTCGAACTGTACGGGGAATAGATTCAAACACCATTTTTGTACTTTTAGAGCCTATTTCGGAGTAGGTATTATGTAAGCATTTTGCAACACATTGTTTGCATAATATTTGAAACTCTTAATTTTTTTATCTAAAAGAATTGCGGGTCTTATTCGAAATCATTCATCATTGGAAATATACAACTCAATGCACTCCATTGCCGAATTTATTTGTTGCAACCACCACAGAACAGTCAACAGAACAGACAAATTGATTTTAATGTCAATGTCCTTATGTCACCTATTTGACATGGGGTGTCTTTCATCCATAGATATGTCCATAGATCTATGTATATGTTACTTGTCTCTGAAAGTATGTATATATAAATTATAATCGTAGAAAGAGAAAGAGATATAGAACAGGCGTCAGCGTAAAAGTATGCGATAGCGATAGTCTTGATGCAATATTTTCTTAATGGTAAATAAGTATTTATTTTTAGTTATTTCTATACTTTGTAGCATTCATGCAAGTATTTCCAAATTTAGGCTCAGCTTTAGTATAGGGGACGCGGAGTTTGACGTTCATATTTTTTTTACAGAAAGACCTTGATGTGGTAAGCCTTGCACTAAAATATTTTACTGCGGAACTCAATAGTTTTCGAGATATAATTTTTTGAAAATTCGTAAATGTTCACCACTTTTCACTATTTCTTACGACATTTGCCATAGATTACAGACTCATTGACGTTTAGTTGGCGTACTAAAGTTTCGTTTTACGTATTAAAATCCGTTCCAAACATGAAAAGTATCATAAAATGTTATTATTCGTATTCAAACCATAGATAATGTCTATACCGATTATTGGAACGGAACGCGTGCGTTGGCGCCAAATTCAAATCTATGAGTCATCGTTTTACGCGCTTTTCAAGGTTAAAGGTTGAGAAGGTTAAAGGAGGTACAATTAATTAAAAGGTATAAAGGTCGGTTCTAGTTATAATTAGGTACTTCAGCATGTGATAGGCAAAACCGAATCAGCACACCCCGACTCCACGCAGTCTTGTCTGCCCTACCCCTAGAGTGTTTTTTTTAAGCGCGAAGCCAGAAGCTCACGAAGGAGGTCCTGAATGAAGCGAGCCTACGAGGCCGAGTGGAGCGAAGGGGGGAGGTGGCGAGCGAAGCGAGCCGGCGACCTCCGCAGCGAAACGAAGGTCGAGTAGACGAAGCTTCATTCAGGGGCGACGAAGCGAGTCTTCTGGCGTAGCCCATTCTATTTAAGGAGGATTCTTGGAGGGGGTGAGAGGGAGAGGGTGAAGTCTAAGGAGTTTTCCTAGCGTCCCCACCTCCTCCCCCTTACTCCCCCTCCCCCTCTAAAGTATGTATTTTAGTCATTTTTACGATAAAATTACGTCATAATTTCAAAACTTTAAAAATTTATTTCTCGAAAACTATTGCGTTCCGCACTTTTTCCCTTGGAGGGGGGGTTCACCCCCTCCCCCCCCGTCCCCCTACCCCCTCCCCCTCCCCCCTCCGCCGCGTCCCCTATACTAAAGCCCAACCCAAATTTAACCTGTTTTTATCTTTCAGGTCAAAATAAGGTCAAAATTGTAGATTATGTTTTCGTATTTACGTTCAGTTCGGCTTTGCAGCCTAACACACAGCAATACACAATTGTCTATAAGTAAAACCACTTTTTTCGGAAGCTACGAGCTCAGTTGCCACTTTGTCCAATTCCGATTTCGTACGAATATGGGCGAATAACAAAAACGGCACAGGATTGTTTGACCCCTACCTACTATCTTATAGGTCTACCAAAAAAAAGTAATACGCTGAGCAGGACAAGAAAAGCGATTTTCTCGCTCTGTCACTCCTTGGCATTAGCATTTAAACTCATTTCGCTTACTTGTGGTATTATTATTACAGTGCCTACTCTATGCTATATATTCTTACTCTATGAATCCATCCAATACGGTATCCATGGCTAATCCAGTCCACTAAACCCAAACTATTAAACACCCAAAACTTATAAAATTACTATTATTATTATTAAAAATAATTAAAGAATTAGAATTGCGTCAGTTAAAACAATTCGTCGTGAAAGTGGTGCACCCGCCACGCTACCACCAATGCGACGCTCCGCCTCCTTCAGAGTTGGACGAGTGACAACTTTTTAAAAAAAACATCACTCTTGTCCATAGACGATTTAACCCTTTTTGTGATTTAACCTGTGATTTAACTTAGTGATATTATTATCTGATACCTCTATGAATTATTTCAATATTATATCTTTTTAAAATTATATCTTTCTCTGTCTACGCTCTTGTCCCTTTGATTTTATAATTATTGTAATCAAAGTCTTGGCCGTTTTTTTTTTTTTAAAATTTAACTGGTTTAACGGCTCTGGATTCTAGTCTTTCTGAGCAAAGTCGTGGTCTTGTCCGACGTCTGTTATATCACAGAGTACGTTGCAATATTGCGAATATCTGTTAATTGTCTATGATGATATCAGCGAATGTCAATGTCATTGTCATGTTTCTCAATTGACAATTCACTGTTCAGTGTTCAGATATAAAAAGTACTCTGTGGTGTTCAGTGTTCACTCACCTTATATTACCAATGTACTCTGTGCTACAACCTACAATGTTGCTTGTCTGATGTCTCCCACAGAGTACTTTGTCTCTGAATTGCGATTTGCGATTTCTAAATTGCGGCTTGCTTTATATTTAATTTAAAAATAAAACATGGAAATAAATCAAAGAAATGTATGATTGTGGTCATGAATACGATGAATACATATACTAAATTATAATATAATATATGCGAGCGCAATAATGGGTGAAGTAAATAATAAACGTTCAGAATGGGAGTCGGCAAAAGGTTTGAGAGAACCGATAAAAGCTTTAGAGGTTAGCTACTTGCTTTTATTTATTACTAAATAATATAAAATATTCGTTGGTCTAGTCTAATGATCCCATATTTAATCAGAAGGTGGTCGCTATAATTATTTTTTACCTTCTCATGTTAAACCCTAGAATCTATTGAATAGATTTTCTATTAATAACAGTAAATTGAACTATTAGATTACAGGTTACTACATATTAGTTGATGCAATTTGTTTTGCTTTACTATCAAAAACAACACGTGAAGATGGGAAGCTGTAAAATTTCATATAAATTAGTGGTTTAAGTTAATATGTAGGAAATTTTCTGCTTAATACGTAGGTATTAAGTAATTTGTTTATGTACTATAACTATAGTTTTTTTAATAATAGTATTTAAAGTATTTATTTTCATTACTCATAAGTTATAAGGCTGTGACAGATGGACAGACTGAAAAATGGAAGTTCTCACAAGTAAATTTTCCATGTTTTGCTTGGTCAAATATTCTTATAACTTGTAACACATTTCTTTCAGGATAAATGGAAACTTGTTCCATCATTTCTGCAAATTAAAGGGTTAGTCAAGCAACATATTGATTCTTTCAACTACTTTATTAATGTTGAAATCAAGAAAATTGTCCAAGCAAATGAAAAGGTGTTTTGTGATTCGGACCCCTTGTTTTACATCAAATATTTAAATGCATATGTTGGAACACCAGATTTAGAAGAGGGGTTTAGTGTCACAAAACCGACAACTCCTCATGAGTGCAGGCTCAGAGATATGACTTATTCTGCTCCAATCACAGTGGACATTGAATATATCAGAGGCAATCAAAGGGTTATCAAAAATAAACAACTAATTGGAAGGTACTTATCAGTTATTTTATTTCAAGACTAACTTCTGGCTTTTCAAGATTGTCACTTCAAGATTTTAACACTGGTTCGGAAAGTTGATTAAATGCTTGTAATTGTACACTTTTTGAAGGTCAATAGTATTTAAGTGTATAGTTGTTTGAAATGGCAAGAAATAGCTCTGCCATTACATTTTTTAAAAGTTCATTATGTTAAAATATCAATGTAACAGAACAGAACATGCAGGATTTTCTTGTTTATTCACAGAAATTCACTTCATGAAATTCAAATTATGCTATAATTCATTATAAACACACAATTATTACAATATTTAACTATTATTATTGCTACAAATAATTCATCATTATATCGACTAATCTGTGCACAACCTACTGTTGGCCACAATTAGTATCCTCTCATTATGAGAAGAGTTTAGGCTTAAGTCCACCAAGCTGGCCGAGTGCAGATACGCAATTTTCAGAGATCTTTTAAAACATTATGGAGAACTCTCAGTCTCAAACATGCAGAGTTCATGCTTAAAAACATAAGTGCTGTTAAACACTTAAGTCTGAAAAGTTTGTAGGGCTAAAATCTATTTAATATTATTTACTAACCTTATTGGTTAAATCTGTAAAATGTTTTAGGATGCCTCTAATGCTGCGATCTTCAAACTGCGTTCTTACCAACAAATCAGATTTTGAATTAGCTCAACTAAATGAATGCCCACATGATCCTGGTGGCTATTTTATTATTAGAGGTAAAGGTAGTTGCTTTATAATATTGCTACAATGAAAAAGGATTTAAACGTGCACCTGAATTTGCCGTCAAAAACCACTGCTGATTATAGGACTCCATGTAGGACTTTTTGTGCCATCTAGTAGAGATTACATATCTGTCTTTAATGCATATCAAAAATTTTGCCACAGACGATTGTGTAAACTGTGGCCTGGAGTTCAAGCCTCCAGGTACTCAGGAAACGATTTTCAGATACACAAGGTTCGAATACTGCCAGTTCTCCATGTGTTTATATGAATTTTAAATTTAATTGGATTCTAGGTAGATGATGCTTGTGAATTTTTCCACCTGGATTGAGGTTTTGTGGTTTTGTGGAGACACAAAATGTAGCCTGTGTTAAGTCAGCTATCTCCATTCTCCATTCCAAATTTCAGCCGAATAGGTTCAATTGTTGAGGCATGAAGGAGTAACTTACTTGCAAACATTCAAACATTCACATTTATTATAATAATAGTAGGATTTCTTGCAAGTGTGGGTAAAATATTGAAGAAAATCATTAATATTTATTTCTCAGGTCAAGAGAAGGTTATATTGATTCAGGAGCAACTCTCAAGGAACCGAATGATTGTGGATGAGTTCAAAGGAGCTATTCAATGTCAAGTAACTAGTTCAACCCATGAAAAGAAGACCAGAACAAATGTCATTGTGAAAAATGGAAAATATGTTCTCAGACACAACGCTTTATCAGATGTATGTTATTCACCAATAATATAAAAACCTTTTTTTTTTCATTATAAAGAAAAAAAAATGAAGTTTTAATTAATGGGTGAAGATTTTCTGTTACCTGTTACCTTGTACTTTACAACAAGGTACAAAAGTGAATAGGTTACCTAAACAAAAGTATTCCACTTTAGATCTTTCAATGCGTTTAAGCAAGGAAATTTGCATCAAACACAAAAATTTTCGCTAGTCTTTCTTATCAAGTATGTAACTGAAGAACACATTTCTGATACTTGTTAGCTCATTTGATTAAACTATCCATTTAAAACATAAATATTCCAGGATATACCAATAGCAGTAGCATTTAAGGCCATGGGTATTTGCAGTGACCAAGAAATAATGCAGCTTGTTGGCACGGAGGATGTCATTGTAAAGAAAATGGCTCCCTGCATAATGGATTGTCATAATTTAAAAATTTTCACACAAAACCAAGCCCTTGCATACATCGGGACTAAGCTCAAGGTTAAACGGTAAGTATTTTAATTTACCAAGAATTTATGAGATTTTTATCTTTAGAAGAAGAAGTTTACTAACATAATTATACATATACCTCCAGTAAAAAAATTCCAGTGCTACCAATTTTATTTATAAGTCACATTGGCAAAATTCGTTTGCGCAGAAAAGCAACCTAACACCAACTATAACCAAATGCGAACACCAATAAAATTCATACAATTATTGCTTGAAGTTAAGATTTTAAACACAAGAACAATAGAGACTAGTACTATCTATCTATCGTGCTCGGACTCCGAACATGACGCCTAGGCGATAGACTGAAAAATATTTTCGCGCCACTCTAAAATATAAGATTTCTGCGCAGGTACATCGGCGTAACTTATAAAAGTGGTAGTACTGTACATGCATGTTAACCTCCAATGGTTTGAAAGGTTTCAGACAGCCAATACCAAGTTCCGAACACCAATCGACGAGGCTCGAGATCTGTTAGCGACCACTATCCTCGCCCATGTGACAGTGGAAAACTTCAACTTTTACGTAAAAGCCATCTACTTGGCTATAATGGTGAATAGAGTAATAGAAGCTGAAAACAGTAAGGCAGCGATCGACGACCCTGATTACTATGGCAACAAGAGGCTGGAGTTAGCTGGCTCCTTGTTAGCTCTCATGTTCGAAGATCTATTCAAAAGATTCAATTGGGAGTTGAAGTCGATAGCTGATAAAATAATACCGAAAGTGAAAGCCGCGCCGTTTGACGTTGTAAAGCACATGAGGCCGGACTTGATCGCTAACGGCCTGTTCACGGCTATTTCGAGTGTAAGTGACTACTACAGATATATTCCATGGTTCGATCTTTATAACTCCATAAAAATGACGCTGAAATCTGCATACTGAGTGAATAAAGCAAAAAGTATCCATTGAATGAGGCTGATTCTGTAGTGCACAATCTCTAAACTAAACTAAAATGACAGCATTAAAAATATTGCTAATCCTTTCATAATACTCTCTGCAGAAAGGTACAGAACTAGGTTTAGAGGTGTTATTTTAGTTTACTTTAAAGTTTGTGTTGTACAGAATTGGCCACAATGTCTAATTTTTTCTACAATGTAACTCCATCTGTAAACTAGAACCGTTTTTTTAAATTGATTGGGAGGTGTAGGATTGCATCTCGTCTTCCATCTCCAAAACTAATTCTTCATAAGAGGTCGAGTTACTCCTCATTACTATAGTATAGCTATGTAAATCGTAGATTATACACCTTGTAGTAGATTTTTTTTATAATTCAGGGAAACTGGACAATCAAGAGATTCAAAATGGAAAGGCACGGCGTTACCCAAGTACTGAGTCGCCTCAGTTATATATCGGCTTTGGGTATGATGACGCGGGTAAATTCGCAGTTTGAGAAGACAAGAAAAGTGTCCGGGCCTCGATCCTTACAGCCGTCGCAGTGGGGAATGCTTTGTCCTTCCGACACACCCGAGGGGGAAGCTTGTGGCCTCGTGAAGAACTTGGCTCTCATGACGCATATTACGACAGAGAGTTCCGAGGAGCCAATAGCGAGGCTTGCGTGTAACGCGGGCGTTGAGGATGTGAGGCTCTTAGGCGGCGAGGAAATCAACCATCCCGCTGTTTATATGGTGTTCCTTAACGGTAATTCAAATTAATGTGTCAATATCAATGAATTTAACTAATAAAAAAAAAGATTGGGTTTGCTATTGTCCTGCAGTTTAATGGTTTCTGTTTAAAAAATTAAATAACTAGACTAGATGATGTGCATTGTCTATGACTGACCGTGTCACATATTGTGTAATAAGGTTCTTTAAAACTCTGTGGAAACTTGGATTTTTTCGGGAAAATAAGTCTCTGTCTTGGGTGCAAGTTATCTTTGTGCTGTTCCTCAAGTTCGGTGTAGCTTAAACTGCGAAAGGTACAAAATAGAAATACAGACAAACTTTCGTATTTATAATTTTTAATATGGATTGCACTTCACTACTTTCAGGTAACATCCTCGGTGTAACCAGGCATTACAAGAAGTTAATCAAAATCTTCAGAATGTTCCGTCGTCGCGGTCTCATATCAGCGTTTGTGTCCATATATCCGAACCACAACCAGAGAACAGTTTACATATGCAGCGACGGCGGAAGGCTCTGCCGGCCGTACATTATCGTAGAGAAAGGCTACCCGCTGGTGCACCAATCTCATATCAATGAGCTGAACAGAGGGATCAGAAAGTTCCAAGATTTCCTCTCAGATGGCTTGATTGAGTACTTGGATGTGAATGAGGAAAACGACAGCCACATAGCGACTGTCGAGGCTGAGATCGACCCTTATGTGACGTCACACCTTGAAATAGAACCGTTCACGATTCTTGGCGTGTGTGCGGGGCTGGTGCCGTATCCACATCATAACCAGAGTCCGAGAAACACGTATCAGTGCGCTATGGGCAAACAAGCTATGGGTGTGTTTTTATATACTTACTCTATATTTTTCGTTTCATTGTATTGTAATGTAGTAGATATGTAATGTAGTAGATATGTAATGTAGTAGATATGTAATGTAGTAAAGTCAGCGATTCGTAGCTCACGCCTCGCTGATTGCGGTCATATAATTACAATTCTCGAATTTGTCTATAAATTACTGTGCCAGTATTATAATACGATATACTTCGTACCTTTATCATTTTGTTGTCTTAAATTAAAATGCCTAAACCATTCCAGGCACTATTGGTTACAATCAAAAGAATAGAATAGACACATTGATGTACAATTTGGTATACCCTCAATGTCCGATGGTGAAAACTAGAACAATTGAGCTGACAAATTTCGACAAATTACCCGCGGGGCAGAATGCGACGGTCGCAGTGATGAGTTACAGCGGCTACGATATTGAAGATGCTTTGATTTTAAACAGAGCCTCCATCGATCGAGGATACGGTAGATGTCTAGTCTATAAAAGTGCCAAAACTATTATGAAACGATACAGTAATCAGACCTCCGATCGGATCTTGGGTCCGTCTAGAGACGCTAACACAGGGAAGGTTATCAAAGCACACGAAGTTCTAGACACTGATGGTATCGCTGCGCCCGGGGAAATGGTTGAGAATCGACAAGTGCTGATAAACAAGCAGATGCCTCCGGCTACGCTTAACCCGATCAGCCAAGGACAACCGCAGCAAATAGACTACAAAGATGTACCGATCACCTACAAAGGTCCAGTGGAGTCTTATATCGAAAAAGTAATGGTCTCTTCGAATTCCGAGGACGCGTTCCTGATCAAAATCTTGTTGAGACAGACCAGAGTTCCTGAGATCGGTGACAAATTCAGTTCCCGACACGGTCAGAAAGGAGTGACTGGTCTAATCGTGCAGCAGGAAGATATGCCGTTTAACGACCGCGGTATCTGTCCGGATATGATCATGAATCCCCACGGATTTCCGTCAAGAATGACGGTCGGGAAAACTATTGAGCTTCTAGCGGGCAAGGCGGGATTGATGGAGGGCAAATTTCATTACGGTAAGTTAATGTAGAACCAGTTTTATACAGAAGTGGCGATTAACGAGTAGAAGCAGGGAAGTGACCTTTAAACAACCCGCGTCCAATAGCTGTCAGGCGCGAGCCGGGAAATGAAATTTAAAATCCCAAAGCTTAAATTTTTTAATCTAAGGTGTATCCAGCAAATTTATTCTGGAGGTAAGGTCCCATACAAAACTTTTAACCACAATAGGAATGATGCCTATGTCAAAAATAAATTATTTCTTCCTGATTGTTAAATAAAGGGTCTTCCAAAAGGCCTAAAATTCACATCCTCGGTTAGTTTTTAGTTTGATAACCATTTTAAACCATAGATTAAAGAAAAAAAGTGTATTGGAATTTAATGACGTTGACGTCACTAAAGGCGCGTTTTTGAGTTTGATAAATAGTTGCTGATACAGTGTGACGTTTGTAATCAATCCTTATAAGTTGACAACTCTGACTTTGGGCTTACATGCCCTGTTGCATCACATATAGCAATAATTCAGCCAATCAACAACAAGCGTAGTTTTGATATACTACTTTCGTGCTAAGGAGGCCTAAACTTTTGACATGACAGATAGTGAATCTTGCGCTGAAAATTCACTATTGATAAAAATAACTCCACAGGCACAGCATTTGGCGGCTCCAAAGTTCGTGACGTGTGCAGAGAGCTGGAGAAGCACGGTTATAACTACAATGGCAAGGACATCTTCTATTCAGGGCTGACGGGCGAGCCACTGGAGGCTTATATCTACTCCGGCCCAGTGTACTACCAGAAGCTGAAGGTAGGCGGCTGTTCCGAACAGAAATACTTTTCTTTAAAGTGAAAACTTCTTTAGGCGCGTTGAGCACTTTTTGGTAGGGGATAGAAATGTGGAAACTACTTAAGACCTTTTTTCTTCTTAAGAAAAAAGGTCTTAAGTATAAATAGTACATTCGTAATTAAACTTTAATGCCTTAGTTTTAAGGTTTATATTTGAAATATTTTTTTCATCCCACCATCTCGGAAGGAGTATTTTTAATCTTCGATATCTGAATGCAAAAGCCGTTATTATCCTCTTGAGGATAAAGTAAATTGAATTTAGAACATCGTGTGCACGTTAGTAAATATCACTCGTCTATGAAGTTTGTGAATTCAAAACATCATTAAAACCCATTTACTTCTACCTCTATGGTGCCGAATTTCCATACAACCTTTTTTAATTTGTTAAAAACTCACACTCGTAACCTTCTTGGTGTACTTTTTTTAATTTGCTTTGCGCGCACCATTTTCTTTCACGTCATGTCATTTCCTCGCTGAGGTGGGATGAAAAGTTACGTGTTATTCCCTGGCTGACGCTCAGGATTCTAATTTTTGAACCACTCGCTGCGCTCGTGATTCAATTTTAGATTCCTTCGCTTGCTCGGTCATCGAAATTGAGCACGCGGTTAAAAAACTTTTCACTCTTGTATAACAAATAACCATTATTTTTTTCTTGGAGAGGAGGAAATTCTCATGGATGCCAGCCAAATGGTGGCATGTCCGACTTCAATATAATAGTGCCCTACGGACTAAAACCTCCTCCCATCTTCGGCCGTCCGTCCCAGTGGCGCAATATGCATGTCTTAAGGAGGGAGGCTGTCAGGCAGCTGTGCCGAGCAGAAATACTTAGTTTCAAGTAAAAAGAGTCCTAGACGACAGAAGGGATGTATGTGAGCGTAGGTAGTGAACTTTAAAAGTTGATCGTTGAATCCGTTGTGCGGCGGATAAGATACCCCAGCTGTAGTGTTATACCAAGTAAATCGATAGATTCACTGCGTTAACTTTTCACTGTGCTTCAATCTGTTCAACAATATAGTAAACGTTATTGTTGCTTGTGCCTAGTTTGAATCCCGACCAAGCGAAGAATTCTAAAATATGTGTCAGTGGCTTAAAATTTTTTTATAGCCACACTATAGCCACTAACCATTTTGAACTGATTGTGTCGTCTGCTGATTACTTCACTATTCAGTTTTTAATACAAGCGGACGGCTATCTAAACGCGCGTTTTCAAAAAAAAAAACAATCAAATCAGCTTTATCAAACTTAAAATCGCGCTTCTAGTATGGACGTTTTTATGAAATCGTCATCGCTTTATGTGACGTCATCAAATTTCAACTCACGTTTTTTCTGTAATCTATAGTTTAAAATGGATATTATACTGAAAACTTACTGAGAATGAGCATTTTAGATCTTTTGGAAGATCCTCTTTAAGAAAAATAAATTATTTCTTACCTACTGATTAAATAATTTAATTTTACTAATCATCCATAATCCATATTCTCTGTAAAATGTGTGACTGATTTGACTAGTCAAATTACACAATTATTGTATTACAGCACATGGTGCAAGACAAGATGCACGCGCGAGCACGGGGCCCGCGCGCCGTGCTCACGAGACAGCCCACGGAGGGCAGGTCGCGCGACGGCGGCCTGAGGCTGGGGGAGATGGAGCGCGACTGTCTCATCGGCTACGGGGCTAGGTGACTCTATGTTGACACTTGTACTGTAGTCTGACGAGAGAAAGCCCGATTAGTAACCCGACACCGAAAGGTGTCACGCGAATCTTGTCTGTCAGATAGGAATTAGCATTTTTAGGGCCCGGAGCCGAAACGTATGAAGTCGCATTTATTTTCTAAGCGTGTAGATTCGATTCCGCGCATTTTGGCACACCTAATCGTCGCAGTTCCACACTAAATATTTAGGTGTCGAACTATTCATTCGATTCGGCTCGGCGAGCCTAGTGGAGTGGAGTAGTAGCCTTTATATGGTTTCGCTACACGTTTGGTTCGCCTTGTGACTTCCAAATCTTGCCTGCACATAACCTTCCGTCAGTCTTTAAAGATTACTAGGACACATCATAAGCTTACGAGAAGTAGTTGTTGACGTGAATTGTGTCGTGCGCTGCAGCATGCTGCTGATGGAGCGTCTGATGCTGGCGTCGGACGCGTTCAGCGCGGACATCTGCGGCGCGTGCGGGCGGCTGGCGTCGCGCGCCTGGTGCCACGCGTGCCGCTCGTCCGCCGTCTCCGCCGTGGAGATGCCCTACGCCTGCAAGCTGCTGTTCCAGGAGCTCGCCTCCATGAACATCGTGCCCCGGCTCACGCTCAAGAAATATTCTTAGCTTTAATTATGTACAATAAAACACCTTTGTTTTTGATACCTAGTTTTTTTAAATTCAAAATTCAAGTTTTTATTCAAATAGATTTTTGACATGATAACGTCTTATAAATCGATGAACACCGGCTGCACGCACGAAAAAGTGTTACGGAACACGTTACGCCTGTAGTGCAAGTGAGAGCGCGGAACAAGCGCTAGAGGGGCACGATCGCGTGACGTCAGAGCTAGGTTCGAATAGTTCTGCTACTGGAACGCTGCCACGCGAGCTTCTTCGAGAACTTCTAATTATCACGTAAATCTATCGTCCGTAAACCGACTTTACAGACGACCGTAAATTTTTTACAAGTGCTTATAAATAGTCGAATGAATCAACCACTGGTTCGGAATCCACTTTTCCACACACCACACACACAAGAAATTATGAGACCTCCGCACGTTAAGACAACAGCGCTCAACGAATTATTAGTGGTAAATGATAATCCACGTTCGCCGAGCGTGTTGGGCCAACATAAAATTACAGTAGTAAATAAAACAAATGAAATCATGATTTAAAAGATCAACAGATTTATTATTATTATTCGTAACATTATATCAATCATTAATGATTCTCAATATTTTTAAGGATGCTTTCGATAACACAATTAGAGACCACACAGTAATGAGGAAAAAGAGGTAGAATATTCCACTGTAAGAGAACATCCTAAAGAAAATATAGCCGATGCTGACCCATATGACAAACACGTGTGAGCCTAGAGGTCGCAGCGACAACCGCGCGGGCAGATCTTGGTTGACTACGCTTTGTTGGAGGCTTGAGTCTTTGACGTAGAGGTGTATCGTTGTCGGCTTTTGTAATATTTCCCGCGCCACGTATCCCCAGAAATCGTGTCTAGTCCATAGTCTTGAAAATTCTTCTCCATACTGAAATCAATGATTATTATTTTTCATTTAAACCCCTATTACACTGCACTTTTCACAGGGCCCTGTGGAAAGTGTGTGTGTGTGTGTGTGTGGGCGTGGCCGCTGGTTTTGGCGTCACTATTACACTGCACTGACCATCGGGCCCTAACTAAATCTGAACGAGAACGTCAACAGAGTTGTACGTGTATCTTTATGTTAATTATCGTTCACTAGGCACCCATGCTATCGAACGGCTGGACCGATTTTCATGGTTTTTGATTTGTTGTATTTGTTTCCATCCCGAATAGCAGAATAACTATTAAAAGCACTGGACAATTGACGAAAAATAAAATAAAAGAAAATACATTTTCCCTTGATTTTCCCATAAAATGTTCATGGGTTTCGTAACTGTCAAACATCAGATTATAGTCTGGAATAACACACGTCAATCCACGCGGACGAAGTCGCGGGCATCAGCTAGTCCTACATAAAATATACATTTCATCACTTTTATCCCTGAAAACTAAAGAGTTCCCGCGGTAACCAAAAAAATTTATTCCAAGCGCACGAAGTCGCGGGCATCAGCTAGTCCTACATAAAATATGCGAAAGATTTTGATAATTTTTCCTTTAGACACGAATAATTGTCAAAATGCTCGCGCGAGCCGGAGAAACGCAACTACTGAACAGTACGCTGGTCGTGCGACGACTGAGCTCCCAACCGCCCTGAATGTTATTACACTACCCTGACTGCAGTGCGCAAAGGCAGCTAGCTTATGATACGGAATCATTTTTTAAGAGCCGAAATCCAGTGTCGCACGAGCATTCAGTCAATTACAACCATTGAGATTTTAGCAAGGATTGATGCAGCTTTTTCGAAAAAGAGCTGCTGGTGCACACTCTATACTGGACTATACTCTATACACCATTATTTGGAGGAAATAAAAGGAATATTAGGTTTGTTTTAAATACATATACTCACCAACTCATTTAATCTTGTAGATATTTGATACAAAATTCTGACTAAAATTGTATTCTCGTATGTCATGATCGGCTTGAGTTCTGGATCGCCCATGTACTGGATTCCAGTTGGTTTATTACGGAGCTGAAAAATTATAATAGTCTGTCACATATTTTAAAATTTAAAACTATTGTCAATTTAAGAACTTGGTACTTTTGACCGCGATCTCACAAGGGATGAGATGCAAGCCAGCTTAACTGACTTAACACGTACCCAACGCGTGATAATGATTTATTTATTTCACGTTGGACAACCTGTATCACTAATGACGTCTAGACTACAGACTACACCACCGGTTGGGAAAGCCAGTTACTGAGAGTTATAATAAAAACCGGCCAAGTGCGAGTCAGACTTGCGCACCGAGGGTTCCGTAAAAACATGTAATAAGTTTTAAATTATTAAAAAAACTACTTACTAAATCTCTTTCAAACCCATTTTCGGTGGAAGTTTGCATGGTAATGTACATCATATATTTTTTTTAGTTTTATCATTCTCTTATTTTAGAAGTTACAGGGGGGGGGGGGGGCACATATTTTACCACTTTGGAAGTGTCTCTCGCGCAAACTATTCAGTTGAGAAAAAAATGATATTACAAACCTCAATATCATTTTTGAAGAGCTATCCATAGATCCCACACGTATGGGTTAAATGAATGAAAATTTTTTGAATTTCAGTACTAAGTATGGGGAACCCCAAAATTTATTGTTTTTTTTTCTATTTTTGTAAGAAAATCTTAATGCGGTTCACAGAATACATCTACTTACCAAGTTTCAACAGTATAGTTCTTATAGTTTCGGAAAAAAGTGGCTGTGACATACGGACGGACGGACAGACAGACAGACAGACATGACGAATCTATAAGGGTTCCGTTTTTGCCAAATTTGGCTACGGAACCCTAATAAACTCAATTCACAATTGATATGTTACTTAACAAGTATCAAAGTAGACAAGCCTAGCCGTTTCAAAACCGGTAAACTGTCCTGGTAATTTTCCTGACAGCAAAAACAGCCGAGCTAAGTTTCCCGCTAGTGTCTCTAATCCCTAATGATAACATAAAACCCATAACCTTAAATGGTTTCTACGCGGTGTCGTACCGGAATGCTAAACGTAGGGAGCGTAATTTTGCCGGTGATTTCGTGTGAACTAGCGGTAATAGCACAATACAAGTTGTACTGACCTTCTGTGCTATAGAAAGTGATAAGTTGTTTGAATTAGCAAATGATGAATGTTCAACAGAATCGTCCACTAACTCTGCTTCAAAGGGTAGCAGCATATTTTCATTTAACTGAAAGAAATAGATGTATAACTCAAATATGTAGTTGTAGTAAAAAAACGCGTAAATTTGTAGTGACTTGCAATTCTGAATTAAGTATAGCAGATTTAAAGGACCACAAACTGAAAATCTCATTATATAATTTTTAATAGTATCGATAATTTTAATAACATACCCCAAAAATAGATATAAAATAATTGACGCAACTGGTCAAGTAGGCGGGCACCTTCTTATATTCTTCCAACAACATTGACTCTTCTGTACTGTTTCCCATCATAAACCATAGTTTAACGGCACTCCAAAATCCTGAAAGGCAAATATTTGTAGGATGTAACAAATATTTTTCTTAAACAAAAAAAAGCTTGCTAAAAAATCTTTAAAAATTCTAACTTAACACGTCTATCCACGCACGATGTTTAACATCCGTACTAAAGGTGAGATCTATAGTGTTTTTAACTTAGCTCAGATTGACTCTTCTGTTATAATGAGACGAGAATGAGAATCAGAATTTTTTCTTTGAATCTGTCCCGTGCGTTGGTTAGCATTTAGCTAACTAAACAATTGATCTTAGACTTATTCCACATGAATAATGTAAATGCAAAAGTGTCTGTCAATATGTCCGTTACGTTTTCATGACCTATCCATAACAACAATGACAAAAGAAGAGAGATAGATATAGAAGAATCCTTAAATTATGTCTCACTAGCGGATGCCCGCGACTTCGTCTCCGTGGTTTGAGGTTTTTTGGTTCCCGCGGGAACTCTTTAATTTTCCGGGATAAAAAGTATGTGCTATTCCAGACTATAATCTATCTCTGTGCCAAATTTCAGCCAGATCCGTTCAGCCGTTGGGGCGTGACTGAGTAACAATCGTCCATACATCCATCCAAACTTTCGCATTTATAATATTAAAGTAAGATAACATGACATTTTACAGCTTTTATGCCTGTTAGATGTAGACTGGTCTAACTAAATAAAATTATTACTATTATAAGATCTTCAACTATGTAACAGTCAAATTATTTTATTAAATGAAATGAAATGACATTTGTTTGATCCTCCGGGCCTATAAAAAAACACTGACCTTGATTTTGTTGATTTAATTTGGCGGTGTAATCTTCAACATTCTTGTCGGCCGTGTGCTTCGCCGCGAGGATCCGTTTAACAAACTCCAGCATGTACTCCCTTTTGTTTTCGCTCCAGACCGGCTCGTAATCAAACGTTGCCGTCATGTTCAATTCTGAGATGGCCTGCTTTGCTATCGTTACCCATTTATTTAACGCGACTCCGTTGTATGTGTAACTAAAACAATTTGGGTAAGCAATACTAGTCGTTCAATAGAGAAAAACAAAGAAAAAGAATGTTATAGGCTTCGAGAATTTTATCAGTTAATGTGAATCAAGTAATAGATAGTTGCCCAATCCACTGCATGGTAAACAGATAGTTATTATTTTAATTTTATTTTATATATTGTTACTAGATGATGCCCGCGACTTCGTCCGCGTGGATTTTGATTCCCGCGGGAACTATTAAATTTTCCGGGATAAAAAGTAGCCTTCCTTCCCCGGGATAAAACGTATCCTTGTACCAATTTCATCAAAATCGGTTGAAATGATAGGCCGTGAAAGCGTAGCTGACAGACAGACAGACACACTTTCGCATTGATAATATTAGTATGGATTGTGATGTTGCAAATCCACCAAAATCGTGTCCAGCACAATTTTGTGCACAAACATTTACATCTTTAGTGGATAGGTAGAGAAACACTGTGTACATGGTTTGCTTGTGCGAATCCACCGCTTTGATTCAAGTTAGATTTAGTATAGAGATAGTTGTTGACAAGTTTTACCTGTGATCCAAGTTGGAGTTATTATGGCTGTTGTCAGGACTGCCAGAAACATTATCAGTAATCGCTCTCTCAAGATTCAACAGCATTGGCACTAAATGTGGCTGTGAAAACACCTGCCAAATTCAAATTGTGTTAACCCTAACAGCAGATCAGACTTTCCCAATGAAAACCTTACCTAACCACGTAAGGTTTTCATTGGGAAAGTCTGCGGAAAAGTAGCGTAGCGTATGTGAAATCCACCCATAGGAGTGCGAAAATCGGAAGGACTCTGACCGACCACAGCTTTAGCTATACAAAATGATATACTATAGACTATTGAGTATAAAAGTGTGGGGTAAGCAAACGCATGCCCAGTTGTAGAAAATTCTTAACATATGTTTTTGAGATGTATAGTTCCACATTACTGGGCCATTTGGCACCAGTTCCAGCAAAAAATGTGTCGCAACATATGCCTTATATACTACAGAATTATAATAGTATGGTATCGAGATTTCACCTTTCCCAACCGGAACAGCATGACAGCGTTTTTATACGCCGAGAGATCTAGCCTCGTAAACCGTGGTATTACTAGTTGAAAAATACATGTGTATGACGGGAAATTCTCCGCGATAAATTGTGTAAAACTTTCGTCTAGAGTGGCAGCATTGCCTTCTTCATGATTTCTTTGTGAGCCTGGATGTCTGAGAACAAAATATATCTTAGTCAAATCACATAATCTATAAAATTTGGTTTATTCATGGATAAGATCCCTAACACGTTTTTGTATGAAGCAACTATTCAGTAAGTTAAGTGATTCGCATTAGAAAACTCAAAAAGCATGACTCTATAGATTGAAAAACGAAAATACCTGTACTGATGTATAGCGTTGTCTGTATATCTCCATGGTTGAATGAGACTAAGCCACAATTCCATTACAAGTCTGAATGACGCATCCAAGGGCCAAGTTGTAACCAAATGTTTGACATAATGATATGCCCGTGAGCACATGATCTGTCTTGCATATTTCCTGAGGGCTGACGATGCCGTTGGGTCACTAATATATTTTGCGGAGAATGCGTGAATATGTTTGACCAAAACCCTCACTATTCTAACACGTTCTGGGCTAGATGTCCCAGCTGAGTAAGTGTTTTGGTAAATCTGCAAAAAGTCTTAATGTAACTCAAAATCAATATTTCTGTTATTAGGATATAAATAAAAGTGCTTTAAATTAAATAATAAATAATAAAGTGATTAAATAGTATTTCATCAACTAAAATAACACACTTCCTTTAAAGAAGGTATAATATTTTGTCTAGATGTCAAATTGTGAATAAGTAATATTAAAATAATCACAATTCATTCTGGTTCTTTGCTTCAACACCTTACCTCAATATTCCTATTGTTGAAGGGCTCCACGCTCATCCAAGTATCAATAAATATTTGTAAAACTGTCTCTGACCTCCATATCTCGTTCCTGGACTGAGACTGAGATGATGGATGTTGATTACTTATGCCTGACAAATCTGACATGATTAGTAGAGATGGTGAGCATAAAGGTCTAAAACAAAAATAAAACTAACTTTATGAGAGAAAAATAATAAAAAGTACATTTTATGTATTTAGATCAAATTATTTGGGATCACAAAAGGTTTGTTCCAATGCTTCAAGTGGTTTTTGAGCTATGTGTGTATAAATAAATAAAAAGGCAAAATATTTCAGTATTATCCATAGCAATATTACAAATGCGAAAGTATGTCTGTCTGTCTGCTACAATTGAACAGCCTATCTTTTTAACCGATTTTGATGAAATTTGGTAGAGCAATTATGTAAGAATTGTCGATCAAATCGTCAAAAATAAAATAAACCATAATAGCATTGAATTAGAGCTCAATTTCGTGTATCCATTCTCATACGTTTAGGTTATCGTATGAGAATGGACATAGCTGAGCTGTTATGGTTTATTTTACTTTGAAGCCGAACTTGGACGATTTGATCGGCAATCCTTACATGATTGCACCTCTGTTGTGCACAATCAAAAAATTAAAGAGTTGCTGCAGGAATCAAAAAACTTAATCCATGTAGCCAAATTTGCAGGCATTACCTAGTTGATATATTAAACAAATAGTCAAGTACCGACCTGTTAGCAGTTTGTAGTGGAGCGACCATTGGCACTTTTCCTGTGTAATATGATATGTTTGGTGACACCGGAATATTGGGATCACATGGCAGAAAATGCATGAGATAATCACATGCCAGGGCAAAATATACACTATTCCAATTGTCCCAATTTTTGTTTTGATTATTATTCACCAGATATAAAGCAAAGTTGAAAATATAATAATCAAATGGATCTGTAGGTGTGTAGTTAGAAAATCAGTAAGAAGTGATCATGGTTTGTATTACGTACAGTAATTAAATTAGGCTATACTATAGCTGAACTTGATGGGGACTGTTTACTAACAAACTGTTGCCAGGCAGATGTTAATAACCTATTAATGGGAATATTATAATAACTAGTGGTTTGCCCCAAACTGAGACCTCGCGGCGCCATCTATTGACATAATTGTGAAGTTCTGTTGTAAATACTAAGGCTCGTTAAAAATTAAATAATTTTGTTTCCTTATAATATTTATCTAATTTTAGTATTTGTTGTTCAAGTACAGGATATAATTCAAATAATTGATCAAGTTTCAGGGTCAGCATTTCAGAAAATTTCTGAGGTCAACTTTGGACGTTAGAAAATCTCCACTTTGAAAGCCCCCATTTGGTCAATATCAGGGGAAAAATTAAAAAAAATATATTTTTGAACTCCATTCCTAATTATCTTTAAAATGATATACCACAACCCTATGTAACGCTATAAAAAATATTTTCGTTCGCATTCGCTTTTATGAGAGCCCCCCTGAAATAAAGATTTTTATAACTTTTTATGCCATATTCGGCTGGAGCTGGCCATCGGTTTATATGCATAATATTTAAACTTGAAGTAATTACGTTCAGTAATTCAGAAGTTATAAGGCTCTGACAGACGGACGGACGGACAAGTGCAAATTCACTCAAGTTGACTCAGAGACCTTCGCTTCGCTCGGTCAATTATATTTTTTGACATCTGTACACAGCACCTACAAGCTATTTAAATACTTGACATCATTGACTTAATAATACATGGACTTCGGGTCAGCGCTAAAAAGTCCGAACGGAAAGAGTTCCAAAACGCGAAAAGGTTTCCAATCGCACTTCAGTCTCGTGTTTGTCATCAGAAAGAACACTCGTCAATAATGCCGCACTGAGATAAGAAATCTTGCAAAAACTACCAGAAGGTGAGAAAAGAAGATGGTGTATCATATTTACAGTAATTAAACATTTATTAACGATATAAAGGTATTATTTCGCTTAGAAACATAATATTCCATTCAAATTTCAATTAATTGTAAAAACAAATGGCATAGCCAACCAAAATGAACAAAAAGTAACTATCTGTCCTTTTCTAATACACTACGCGCGTATAAGACAGAGGGAGTGCAATATTTTTATCAAATTTATCGCTAGAAGCTGCATATGATAAAAAAAATGGGCGACCATCAGTCGAAGCTACATAGGCAGATAGCTTATTGCAAGCAAAATTAGGCTGTATCATAATGATCTAAGACACAAATTACAATGTTTTAGTTTGTTTATAAAAATATACATGCATAATCGTACATATAGGTTTTCTCGGGACACTTTTTTCGTGAATTTTGCATTACACCCGAAGTCCATGTATTATTAAGTCAATGCTTGACATAAATAAATCAGAGGGTTAGATAATATATCGTCGCTGATAGTGCAATACTGCGTAACTAACAACAGACAATACCGCGTAACTTAGGTATGACAAACTTTACAGGAGAGCCAAAAAACCAAATATTTTCTCTTACACTCATTTAATACGTAACTGAACTCTATGATTATTAGATAAGTGCATTGTTTACCTAATGCAATGATTTCCAATTTGATCCAATCAATATTATCCAGAAAAAAACACTTACGCTGTTTTACATCTTATAAGATGTTTATCAATCGAACTTTTATGACATTTACGCGGAATTGGAGGAAGAATAAAACAATATAAAATTGTTAAAATGAAGTTATATTATCTCAGTTAATCACAGTCTCATCATTTTCACTTTAGTAGCTACTAGCTTAATAATTAAGTATACATCTTTATAGAAATAAAGACTAACAAATCACAAACATAACTAAAAAAAGAGTAACAAATCAAATAACTTAAGACCTTTCAATAGTCATTCAAAAAATAAAAGAAGTATTGCTATATCTAAGAGAGATCCATAATTATATTTTGTGAGTTTAAACAGACTAGTAACGTTATTTTTTTTTAAAAGGTAGGTCATCATAATACTGGTGACAATCTCCGGGAATAACGGTTTTTAATTGCTGCAAATGCTGATATTTGCTTTCTAATATTGCCACTCGAGATGGGAATAGCAATGGGACACTATTTGTAAGTGTTGAGATATTACGTGGTCTTCGTGGCAATACGGTGAAGTCATCTTTGAAATGTTTTTATACTGGATAGTTCCGTCAGAATTATATTTTAATACCCGCAAATCTACCACACAATCATCACCAGAAGAACGGCCAGGCCGTATAGAGTCATAAACTTGATATTCTTTCATCCCATAATCTTTAAAGAAGGTATGATCAGGTTGAATGACCCTATATGGAAAGGGTTTCTTTCTTGCTTGTTTAGTTAAAGATGCGTATTGAGATGGTAAAAATATTTCAACATTTTTTAACTTTCTCTCGATTACAGAATGGACGGAATCTACTTCCATTTGAGTGTGTCCCTTTTCGAGATATTTTTGGGTAATCGTTATATTTTTATCCATTGCCAACCTAAGAAGTGCATTAGAAACGATACTGTTTCTATTTTGGGCTGTACAGCCGTCTGTCCATATCACAACATCTTTTACATCCTCAGCTAATAAATTAGTTATATAATGCACATACAAAGAGGCGTAAGTTGTGGCTTTTAAGTCACAGGTGGTCTCGTCAAACCAATAGCATGTGACATCATCTGTCCCGAGGTTGTATACAGTGAAATTATGCACCGTTAGCTTTGTTTTGAAATAAAGCGCACTGGCTGATAAAGAAGGACATAACTTTACTCCTTGCAAATCAGCAGTCACGGTGTGGATGGTTCCACCTTTTGCAAGCTGTTTATCTTTGGTTTTTTCATCTCGCGCCATGTCCTTCATTTCAATGTGACGCTGATAATCTTCTTCTAAAACATTGCCTGCTTTATACGCGCAGCAAAGATCACAAGCGTCTTTTTTTGGCTGGAATAAGCGTATGTTTTCGTCTGCTAAAACGTCACAAAACAACTTCCTTGAAGCAACAGGTCTTGACGACGAGGTTGCAAATTCCACATATAAATTGTAAAGTTGTAACTTGGACTGAATTAAAGGCTCCAAATATTGCTTTGTACTCGATTTGCGGCAATAATGCGATGGCAACTTAGGCAATGCTGTTAAATAGCTTTTAATAGAATCTCGCTTACTCTCAGTGCCTTCTAACGAAGACGTACTCACTGTTGTATGGTTTTCTTTACTAACCTTATCACCAAGCCAATAGCGAATAGTCCATTCTTTCACACCTAGCGTATTCAAAAACGTTATCAAGCAGACTCTTTCCCTTTTGCCATCTATTTGAAAATAATACACTTTGGAAGTTGAACGTCTGGAATCCCTTCCTTTAGTTTTCCTCCGAATCTCAATTTTATCAACCATAGAAGACACAAACATTTTTTTTTCTGGCCATGACATACTCCAGAACTTATCGAAAATGGCCTGCCTTATCTCTTGCGTTAGATTCGAACAAAACAGCACTTTGCTGCGAGCACAAAATTTTGAATTACATGGCGGTCCTATGGTTCTTTCAGGTTTGGATTCTATTTGAAGGAATTTTCTATCAATCTTTTTGTATCCAAGATATTCTTTACCCAACATTCTATTTATTTTACTTTGTTCCCTTTTCCATGACAACCGGTCAGCTTTCCTTTTTCTCGATCTTGACTGTCTCCCAACTTCTATCTCAATTTCTCTTTCAGGAAACCAATCAATACGATCAGATGATTCGATTGGCTGTACATTATTGATTTCAGATAATGGAACATAATCCGGATCAAGAACTGAGTCATCAGATGAAAAATCCAACAGTGACTCAGTAACAACGTTCGGAATATCTGACGAGCTAGGAATAGGTTCTAATTCATTAACAGCTTTCGGAATATTATCTGACAAGCTAGGAACAGCTTGTGATTCAGTAACAACATTTGGAATATCTGTCGAGCTAGGAACAGGTTCAAAGACAGTGGTCAAAGTTTCATTATCAGCTACTGAGCTTTCTTCGTTCATAGCTACACGTGAAATATGTTCGATTTATTTTGGAAGTAAACTTACTATGTTACCTGCTCGCATTTGTTCCAAAATTTTATTTCTTTTTTGAATAAGTGCTTCTCGTCGTTTTTGAAGTTCTCGTAGAGTGACAACATCGCTCCTGATGTCGCCACTCAATACTGATGACACTTCAGCACCCGCCTGATCCTCCATGGTTGCCTAAAAACAAAATCGATAAATCCGCGTAACTACTTAACACATCAAGAAAATAAAAATTTAAAGCCGCGTAACTAACATCATAATAATAAGTGCAAATTTAACTCAGACTTTAAGTGAATTTACATATTCTAATATGTACATATTATTGTTTGATAAACAAGCATTAAAACAGTATTAAAAACTTACCAATTGGTTTTGTATTACTATTGAAATACTTTTATTTTTCGGAACTCCTCACAAAAACAACTCGTCACCCTGTTATTACTGCAAACTTACGCGGTATTGGTCCAATTACTTGAGTGTAAACACTCTCGCGGTTTCAACTCGCTGTGATTGGACGCTTTTGAACGATCGACGTACCGAACTGTCAATGTGGTCCGTAGCCAATCGCTATTCGTATGTCGTAGCCGCGAAATTTCAAATTTGCTACTTTTGTACTTCCGCGGTATCATCCACTGTTAGTTACGCAGTATTGCACTATCAGCGACGATATAACATGTTGTGCATAAAAATTTATTATAGTTCAAAATCCATGCCAGAACAGCTGAATGGATCTGGTTGAAATTTGACACAGAGATAGATTATTATAGTCTGGAATACCATGCTACTTCTTATCCCAGAAAATAAAAGAGTTTCTGCTGGAACCAAATACCTCAATCCACATGGACAAGTCACAGGCATCAGCTTGTAAATTGTAAGAATATACATGGTTATACAAATAATAACTTCAATTAGTTCATTTCAAAAGGATACTTAGAGCCAATGCTACAACATTCATTGCCTGGGAGTCCATTGTTAACAAATCTGCATAGAACTGGGGACATCTACCTCTTTCCAATGTCATCTGCAGTTGTAACTGAAAGCAAAACAAACTCCTTTAATGACAACACAACACAATAAAGAGACAAACTTAAATACCACAAGTGATTAATCCTAAAGTTGAAATCGAGTTTTAGACAGGAAAGCGTGATTATATCTAAAAAAAATGAAAATCACATACCGGCAAAACATTTAATGGTAGATTGTATTTCAACTGAGGATCTGTTAGCAGTTTATAACACAACCTAAACATTGGACCATGGGGCTCCAAGAAACCTAATAACATATCAAATTCATGTCTATTCCCCTCATAAGTCTCTTGTCTTAAGCCCCAACCATTTTGTATAGATGATGCAAATATATTATTTATCAGTTGAGGGAATAGAGTTTGCAAATCCTTGTGAGAGCCAGCTTGATCTATGATTCTGGTCAGCTCTTGAATTCTTTCACACAGCGGGAAATTCAGGCAGGTGTAGAACTGACTCTATAATAGAGAGAGCATCATTATTATCAGTAGGATTAAGGTAGAAATATGCCTTAGCCAATCATGACTTAAGTATGTTAATTTTAAACTTACCAGTATATCATGTGCCATTTTATATTTATCTGAAACTATTTTATTAAGTACTGAATTAGATAATATTACTCATAAACTTTATTATGGCCTCTTCCAGCACCAGTTTATTTGAAAAGTGGTTCCGTTTTTCTTTTGGCTTCTTATTATTTTCACTGATTAAATACCATCGGAATAGCGAACTAAAATGTAATTTAGATTCAAACTGAAATATTCGAAAACATTACACAATACATTTTTACAATTTTCGCATTAACCAGCACTCAGCAGTTATCCAGACTGAACCAGACTCTACTCCATAGCTCTACTCTCACTTGCAGACTTTAGACTTACACTCACAGATCAAGTATTAGTTACCTTACACTCCGCAGACCCTCGAAGTCGAACGTCACCAGAGACAAGTTAAACGTCACCAAACGCACAAACGTCACAGAGTACATTGATTTTTTTATTTTTATTTAACTGGCTTAACGGCTCTGAAGAGTACATTGAATATAGGGGTAACCAAGGAAGATATCTACGGGGAGAACGTCACTGACTCACAGGACACAGTTTGTGAAATGTGAATACCTTGTGAACATCGTTGATCGTGCTCACAGACATATTAAAACAAAAAATCTGTGGTCGTGCTACGTTTTAGCCACTTGAGCAAGTAGCACAGACATCTAAACTTTCATCTAAAGATGTCTGTGGCAAGTAGTTATTTATCAGCAGGGCGACTGCGTAACTTTTGCATCAATCATTGATACATCGCAATTACCTCTGATTGGCTGAATTTATGGTATTCTTGCTGCGTCAATGGATTTCGTCCAATAGTGGAAGAGTGTTAACCAATCAGAGGTGATTGCAATGTATGAATGATTGATGCAAAAGATACGCGGTCGCCCTGCTGGTTTTGAGTTTGACTTTGAACTTTGACATTAACAAATAGGATTGAAATTTGAAACTGACAGAAAGCCACTCTCGGTCTGTGTGGTCTGTGCTTAATGCTTATTTATTTTGATTTTTGAATTTAATTTGAAAAAATTCTAGGCTAAAAACCCTGTACAGAGTACTTGAACCCCTGATGTGTCGTTGCTTTTGAATTTTCTCATACAATAATGAATTCCGAATGGTTTGAGTTAATAGGACGACCTCAATACGTAGTTGCACCGATGGTCGATGCTAGTGAGTTGGCTTGGAGGTTATTATGTAGGAGACATGGGGCTACACTGTGCTATACGCCAATGTTACACAGTACAGTTTTCACGAAGGACCCCAAGTATCGAAAAGAAAACTTTACAACTTGCAGCGAAGATCGCCCATTGATTGTTCAGGTATATGTATTTTCAAATTGATGAATGCTGTATATTTTATATAAAACTCAGTTTAAACTCGTTCAAACTCCTCAGTTACTTAACATTTTATCCCACCGCCGGCCAACTACTACGCACTAGTCTCCTTTAAAAATGTGAATGGCTTATAAGTCTACCATGCTGGTTAAGTGCAGATTGGCAGACATCTTTGAGAAAATTAAGATGTCAGGTAACAAAGTTGCCTCAGTGTTTTAGTTTACCTTACATAAAGCATGTGAAATGCATATAGTTCAGTAAAATCAGAAGTGCATGCCCTTGGATCAAACCCCAGACCACCCAAATAGGAGGCTTATATCTACGGTGCAGGACATATACAAGAGACATTGGGTGTGGGGACGCTGCTGCTTCTATAATATTTCATACAAAATTTTTGCTAGCGACGGGACCCCAGGTATACAGAGGCGGTGAGGCGCTGATGTCGCTTTCATACTTCCAAATCCACACAGCCACCGCACCTCTCGTATATATCCCGCACCGAGATCTTTGCTGTTACTGCTTATCCACTTACCCACAGTGCATCTCCACTTACCCACAGTGCATCTAACCTTTTTAAACTAGTTGTTTGTTTTAAGTTCTGTGGTAATAATCCAGAAACAATGGCTGCTGCAGCAAAGTATGTGGAAAAAGACTGTGATGCTATTGATATAAACCTTGGATGCCCGCAGTCAATAGCTAAGCGTGGCAGGTATGGCTCTTTTCTTCAAGATGAATGGGATCTTTTGAGAAAAATGGGTAAGATTTAGATTTTATGTTGATATTCCATACAGTAGAAACTCGATTAACCGGACTAATTATTGTCGTTAGGCATTCGGATAATCGAAAATCCGGATAATCAAATGTACCAAGAAAAGCGGGTTTTGTGCATACATCTTCTTCTTCTTCTTCTTCTTCCTCTGGGCTTTTCCGCACTTAAGCACTGGTGCCCGCTGTGCGTGAGACCTCCGGTGCGACTCCCCGCTGGATCACTCCAGCCAGCTGAGCTCACTCCAGAATCCAAGCAGGCCGCCCAGGTCGGCAAGGACTTCCGGGAGTGTTGCTGGGGAGCCAATGTAGGCTTCTCGTTGAGTGGTTACAGCACTGCACTCGAGTAGTACGTGTCTTGGTGTCTCCTCGCTCTCCATGCAGGCTCTGCACAGAGGGCTGTCGGTTATACCTAGAACATATAGGTGTTTGTTAAGTGGACAGTGTCCAGTTATCATGCCTACAGCCGTCCTGAGTTTAGCTCTGTTTAATTGCAGTAGTTTCTTAGTTAAGCGTTGGTTCGGGCTGGGTATAGCCTCTTTTGTTTGTCTACAGCTGGTGGTGTTTGCCCAAAGCATACAAAGCAAAGGTTGTGCATACATATTATGTTGTACATACAATGTTATGTATTTTTATGATTACCGTTACTTGCCACAAACGATTCATCACCAACTAATTTTTTATTTAACTGTAATGCTTTTTCACAGAGCAGAGGACCGGATATCGGTTGCCCGGTTGATCGTTTTTGTAAAAACCAACAATACAAAGCGTCTTATAAAAGTTCATTTTTCGGTTTCTTCATCATTTTCCGATATTTACTCCCGTCTTCACCATCTAATTTGCAGGTGTACAACAAAATTGAATCAGTATTCTTCTTGATATCACTAATCGTGGATGTACCTACAACATACTGATCAGCTAACTTACGACCGGTTTCTCCTTTTTTTAATGAATCAATAATATTTATTTTGTCTTTAAGCGATAACACCACTCTCTTACGTTTTGACATTTTTAAATATGTAGACGTGACACACGTCAGATCGGAGGAACAACAGCTAGCTAACTAAACTAAAACAATAACGAATCGCGCGGGGCAGCGATCGCACGGGGCGCGTGCGGGGGGGTAATGCCCTTCCGACATGTTCATGCTTGCATAAATTCGACTTATAGGTAATTTTAATATTATAATGAGTCGGTAGTCCGGATAATCGCGAATCCGTATAAGTGAGAGCCGGATAATCGAGTTTCTACTGTACTTTAATATTATAAATACTCTGTCTGTCTGTCTATCTGCTATGCTTTCATGGCCCATCTATTCAACCAATTTTGCTGAAATTTGGCATAGGGATAGTTTGCGTCCCAGGGAAGGACATAGGCCAAAAAATCGTATATAAAATTTGTATTATTGTTTAGTTTTCAGTTTTTGTAACTAGACACTTTACTTTCTAGTCTAAAGTTGGTATTCTTAAGTTTGAATGCTTATGTAAACTCCTCCTATTTTATCTGTGGAAGACCAAAAGTCCACTTCATAAATCATAGCATAGTTTGTGTGTGACATGCTAGTCCATACTTATTATTAAATGGGAAAGTCTGTCTGCTACACTTACACAGCCTACCTGTTCAACCGATTTTGTGTCTATCTATTATTTACACAATACCAAGTTTCCAACCATTTTCAGTTACTGCAATGTCTGAAGCAGTGTCAGTACCTATAACATGCAAGGTCAGAATTTTCGAAAGTATAGAAAAGTCTGTACAATATGCATTAATGTTACAAGAGTCAGGGTGCAAATTGTTGACAGTACATGGAAGAACAAGAGAACAGAAGGGACCATTGACAGGTATAGCACGTTGGCAGCATATTAAAGCCATTAGGTTTGTTTTTGGTAACTATAAATATTTTTAAATAATAAAAAATATTTAATACTTTGCTAGCTAGTGTTAAATAGTTTACTCAGCTTTACTTTGTAATATTTGATATTCCCATGAAAGTAGACTATTGCCCTAACTCTGTAAGCTTGTCTTCCAAATTTTTTGAGAATATATAAAAATTTAATTAATTCTTTTAATTTTTTCTGCTTTAGTCTCCCCACATCTATCGACTTGGAACTGGCTTGAGCCGGTCAGAAAATTCCTCATGTATACAGTATTAATCGCAGCAGTCGCGTAAAAAGACGTCGCCCGCCCCGCCTAACGCTACACGATGTTTACCGACGGCCATATACATAGAGCTTTTTCTGAAAATCTTAAGCCGGTTCCACATCAATAGATGTGGGGAAACCCTTAATCAGCAATCAGTAGTTAAATTTCTGCTAATGAAAGTCCTTTGCCTATAGAGAAAGCCCCATGTAAAATCTCAATCACCTAAAGTGATTACCGCCACCCATGAACATTTGCAGCACCAGAGGAACTACCAATGCATTGCTGGCTTTTGAGAAAATTTTATAAATTAAATGAAAATGACACCCTATTTAGAAAAACTGGATCAATCACTGCTATGATCTGATCTGATGATCAATTGTTGCAATTGATTGAATTGATGGTATCCTAGCTACCAATTAGATAATTACACTGCAGCTGTCATTTTAGTTAGGTTTAGGACTTCTAAAATTATTAAGTTTTTTGTTGGATAATTTGTTTCTATAAATGTACTTAGTTAAAACGTTGAAACTCGGTAAATGTAAAAGAAACAGAATCATAAGTCCTAATTTTCAGGGAAGCAGTAACCATTCCCATGTTTGCTAATGGCAATATTCAGTGCTTGGAAGATGTCCACAGGTGTTTGGAATACACAAAAGTTGATGGTGTAATGAGTGCAGAGGGTAATCTTACAAACCCAGCTATTTTTGAAGGAATCAATGCAGTCACATGGGAAATAGCATCGGAATATCTGGACCTGGTGGAAAAATATCCAAGTCCATCCTCCTTTATAAGGGGCCATTTGTTTAAAATATTCCACAAAATGTAAGTCAATACATAAATGTAAATGTCACCGTAAGATTGCAAAAACCGTTAAATTGTAATCTAACTAGCGAAATTGTAAACTGTCCCACAGATTGTGAACCGTTCAATGTTCTGAGTGTCAATTTTTGAAATATTCATTGTATTTACGTTTTCTTGTCTCTTTCTTGTAGGTTAGGTTAGTGGTCGACATAAATAATCTTGCAGTACTTAGGTTTTATCAGGTTAATATACCTAACAGATAACAATCTACTGAAAAATAATGTGTTAAATTGAAATCTGTCGACAGTTTACAATTTCGGTAGTTAAATTACAATCTTACGGTGACAATATACGTAATTTCAAACATATCCCACAGCTTCCGTTAGAACATAATAATAATATATGGCTGATTTGTTGATGGCTTCTTCATAGACCTAGCAATGTTTGGAACTTTGAGAGCTTTTTTTTTACATGTAAAATAAAAGACATTGAAAACGAAAATGAAATTATTTATTTCACGTAGGTAACTTTTGCCATTTATGATAAGTTGTAAGAATCTACCATTGAATTTTGCTAAGAAAAATGTGGTGAAAATCACCACAATTAATAAGAGTGACAGGGATTGAACTGTCTGTAATTATAGTCACCTTAAATACAAAAGTTTTACTTAAAGCTATATTAAAGTAGGCCCACAAAAATGTTTTGATTTGGTTCCAGATTCACTTTTGAAAGTAATAATGATGAAAGGCAATTGCTAGCTACAGCTCAATGTTTAGACGACTTCAAAGAAGTCTGTGTCAAAGTGAAGCTAAAATATTTACCCTATCACCAAGGAGAATCAACTTTTGAAGAAAATGAAGGCATTACTAGAAATGGATCTAATCTAATACTGCCACCATGGCTGTGTCAGCCATATGTTAGGATGTCACCAGAAGAGCATACACAGAAGATGGAAAACCTATGTAAA
Source organism: Erebia epiphron (assembly GCA_963932025.1). Classification (NCBI taxonomy): domain Eukaryota; kingdom Metazoa; phylum Arthropoda; class Insecta; order Lepidoptera; family Nymphalidae; genus Erebia; species Erebia epiphron. Next base: position 34,845,793 of record OZ009948.1, on the reverse strand, counting down.
AGTCAGGTAAATCAATACTTAAGTTTTTCTGTACAAGGAACCAAACCTATGAGACCCAATATCTTAACCATTCATGTATGTGTATACTAGCTAATGCCCGCGACTTCGTACGCGTGGATCGAGGTTTTATGGATCCCGCGGGAACTCTTTAATTTTCCGGGATAAAAAGCAAAGGCGGCTCGCTCAAAGGAGCGCTGGTGCAGTGAACTCCCACAAAATTTTAAAAAATACATAGGTACTAGGTAAGTATAATAATCAAATAAACTTTGTTATAAACGTTATAAATATTTTTATATAAATCTATTCCCATTGTCATTTTAATCATGAATATCCATAAGTCCCTACCTACCTACTTTACTACTTATTTCATCAATCAACACAAATTTAATACTTGGTATTTTTCTTAAAGTGGAGCGCTTAGAACAGCGCTCCTATAGACGAAAGTTTAGTACAACGCTCTTATTGAAATGTAATGAGAGTAAAAGAGAGCATTCGATGCGAGCGGCGCGTGAGACAAAAGATTTGTATGAGACATTTGGTAAATATGGAGCGGCGCTCCTGACACGAAGTACGCATGCGCGATATTACCCGACTAAATGACATGGCCTGTTGTCACGAAGAAAGAGTTAAAACTCGCGAGTATTTTTTTTATTCGTATTATGCCGGTAAGATGTAAACAAAACACAAAATACGAAAGTAAATTTATTTTGATTTCTTCGCGAGTGCGTCGGATCATTGTACAGTGGCTGGAAAATCTGTATTGTTGTTTTAAATAGTGTACATATTGTGTTGTGTATTTATGTGAAAAAGACTGTGATTTATGTAAATAGTGTAGGCGATTAAAATGGAACAACATAACGTAATGACCGCCGATCATTTACAAATAATTGGTATGCATTTTCTTTTTTTTTAGTGAACTCCCAATATGATCTTTCACGAGCCGCCTCTGATAAAAAGTAGCCCATGTGTTAGTCCAGACTATAATCTATCTCTGTGCCAAGTTTCATCCAGATCCGTTCAGCCGTTCTGGCGTGATTGAGTAACAAACATCTATTTGAGGTTATTTGGTTCCCGCGGGAACTTCTTAATTTTCCGGGATAAAAAGTAGCCTATGTGCTTTTCCAGACTATAATCTATCTCTGTGCCAAATTTCAGCCAGATCCGTTCAGCCGTTGGCGCGTGATTGAGTAACAAACATCCATACATCCATACATCCATCCAAACTTTCTCATTTATAATATTAGTAAGATTATTCAAGATTAAGGCCATGGAAAAGTGTAGTTTCGACGATCTCCGCGGCGCAGTGTTGAGCGCTGTTGTCTTAACGTGCGGAGGTCGATTTAGCGTTCCGGTATGATGCCGTGTAGAAACCGAATAGGGGTTTAATATAACTGCCATGCCCATAACAGGTTAGCCCGCTACCATCTTAGACTGCATCGTCACTTACCATCTAGGCGAGATCGAAGTCATGGGCTAACTTGTAGTGGATTAAAAAAATGTGGCGAAAAAAACGCGTGCAAAATCCAGCTTGAATGTTGTAGGTATACATTTTTGAGGATTTCTAGGACAAATCCCTGCTGAGAATCCACTTGCAGATCGCCTGGTAATATTATGCTGTCAGCATTAAAATCCCAGTTTTCGTAACGAAAGCGCGTTTACGAATTGATATAACTAGCACAAACCTTTTTACTGGTAGTTCATTTAACTCATAATACAACAAGTAATAAAATTAAAATTTTTAAAAGAACCCACGACGAACTGCAGAGCTCCATTATACCTTTGACCTGTATAACTTTGAAACAACAATTAGAACTTAGCAAACGTATATATTACATAATATCTAAAACACAAAACTGCATCTTTGACGGCTCAGTAGTTTTTTTGACCAGCTTTCCGCGGCGCGCTTGTCACGACAAATCAAAAGAGTCCAAATATGACGGGTTTACGATGAGTTCCTATGACCACCTCCTGGCTCCATCATGAGACCCTGGGCAGCATCTAGGTACAAAGTTCTTATCAAGACAAATCTAAAGAGTCCAAACGCGACGGGTATACGATGAGAATTTAAGGAGTTCCCATGATCGCCTCCTGACTCCATCATGAGACCCTGGACAGCATCTAAGTACAAAGCGCTTGTCACGACAAATCAAAAGAGTCAAAATGTGACGGGTTTACGATGAGAACTTAAGGAGTTCCTATGACCCTGGGCAGCATCTAGGTACAAGGTAAATATATCTAAAACAAAAAGCCCGCATCTAAATCAGCACAGAAGTTTTTGAGAAAAATGGTAACATATCGAAAAAATAAAATCATAGACTACAGCTCAGCTTTGTTGTCTATGGTCCTAAAATATATCTAAGAACCTTCTCACAAGCTATACACATCTAATGAAAAAAACCGCATTTCAATCGGCCCAGTACTTTTTGTGGAAAATGGTAACATATCGAAATATTAAAATCATAGACTACAGCTCAGCTTGGTTGCCTATGGTCCTAAAATATATCAAAGAACCTTCTCTCAAGCTATACATATCTAATGCAATAAACCGCATCTCAATCGGCCCAGTACTTTTTGAGAAAAATGGTAACATATTGAAATATTAAAATCATAGACTACAGCTCAGCTTGGTTGTCTATGGTCCTAAACTAGTGGTTCGCCCCGAACTGAGACCTCGCGGTATCCATAAAACGAATAAACTTTTACAGAGCCCCATCTATTGACATCATTGTGAAGTTCTGTTAATGGGCTTCAGCATAATTCAGTCAGTTTAAAAATTAAACAATTTCGTTTCCACATAATATTTATCTCTTAACATTAGCGCCATCTGTTGACATCATTGTGAGGTTCTGTTAAAAATAGTGAACATTAAATAATTTCGTTTCCTTATAATTTTATCTCATTTTAGTATTTGTTGTTCAAGTACAGGATATAATTCAAATAATTGAAGAAGTTTCAGACTCAGCCTTTCAGAAAATATTGTAATAGTTAACTTTGACCATTAGCGCCATCTATTGACATCATTGTGAGGTTCTGTTAAAAATACTAAATCTCATTAAAAATTAAATAATAGGGAATATGCATAAAATTTAAATTTGTCTCAAATATTTTTTCTAGATTCTTTATTGTCTTTACATTATACTTAAAAGGTAATTTTTTAAATTTAGTTATTATTTAAACCTAGAAAATATTAAATAGAAAGTGAAAAATAAGGGAGGCAAATTCAAACTTGCAAAACGCGTCACCATTGGTCGAAACGAAATGTGACGTAAATGGTCACGTCAGTGGATTTATCGGCGTCGATATTCATACTGTGTTAGTAGTGTTTGAGAGAAAAAAAATTTTAAAACTGTATTCCTGTGTGATTACTTGTTAAATAATAATAATTATGAAGTAACTGAACTGAATCGCTATGGTAAACAAACACGGGACATAACCAATGACGTCATCAAAAGCGCGCGATTAATGGTGGCGTTTGAACGGCTCTTTATACTTAACTTTGAAACACCAATTAACGTAATTATTTGACTATTTTCAAACCTATTTATATTTTTTACTATGTTATAAAGATGTACCTAAATGATTGATTTAAGAAATAAAAATAAATCATGCTTATTCCCTATTTCGTTTCCTTATAATATTTATCTTATTTTTATTATTTATTGTTCAAGTACAGGATATAATTCAAATAATTGATCAAGTTTCAGTCTTAGCCTTTCAGAAAATTGGGAGTTCTGAGGTCAACTTTGGACGTTAGAAAATCACCACTTTGAAAGCCCCCCATTTCGTCAATTTTAGGGGGAAAATTTAAACAAAAATATTTTTAGACTCTATTCCTGATTATCTTTAAAATGATATACCGCAACCATATGTAACGCTATAAAAAATCTTTTACTTCGCATTCGCTTCTATGAGAGCCCCCCTGAAATAAAGATTTTTATAACTTTTTAAGCCATATTTGGCGGGAGGCCATCGGTTTACATATTATATTTATATTTGAAGTAATTACGTTCAGTAATTCAGAAGTTGGCTCTGACAGACAAACGGATAGGGTTGCTAACATTTCTTAAGCGAAATATAGTATTTTTCGAACTAAGCTATAAAAAAATATAGTACACTTCATAAAAATAGTATTTTATGGAATATTTTTGCGTACTATGTGCTGCTTCAACAGTATATAGTATGCAGACCCGAAATACAGTACAATACCAATAATAATAGTATTTTAGTATGGTTGGCAACCCTAGGATGGACAAGTGCAAATTCACTCAAGTAGACTCAGAGACCTTCGCTTCGCTCGGTCAAATATTTATCTAAGAACCTTTTCACAAGCTAAACATATCTAATGCAAAAAATCGCATCTCAATCGGCCCAGTACTTTTTGTGAAAACTTTTAACATATTGAAAAATTAAAATCATAGACTACAGCTCAGCTTAGTTGTCTATGGTCCTAAAATATGTCTAAGAACCTTCTCTCAAGCTATATATATCTAACTAGTATTTCGCCCTGTGCGCGAGCTGCTAAAGCAGCTCACGGGTTGTGGTTAGACTTACAAGTAGTACAGATTTTACTCTACTAAACTGAATTCATTTATTATGGTGATAACAAAATAAATAAAAATGGCGCTGATTTTTTAAAACTTTGGTAAAAGTTTCCTGTTTCGTACTTAACCCCAGGGAGTCCTAAATATCGATTTTGAACGAAATTGGTCAATTAACAAAGAATTTCAAAATGGCGCTGATTTTCTAAAATTTTGGTAACAGTTTCCTCTTTTGTGACCCCAGGAAGCCCTAAATATCGATTTTGAATGAAATCGGTCAATTAACAAAGAATTTCAAAATGGCGCTGATTTTTTTTAAATTTTGGTACCAGTTTCCTGTTTTGTAATCCCACGAAGTCCTAAATATCGATTTTGAACGAAATCGGTCAATTAACAAAGAATTTCAAAATGGCGCTGCTTTTTTAGTTTGGTAACAGTTTCCTGTTTTGTAACCCCAGGGAGCCCTGAATATCGATTTTGAACGAAATCGGTCTATTAACAAAGAATTTCAAAATGGCGCTGATTTTTTTAAATTTAGGTACCAGTTTCCTGTTTTGTAATCGCACGAAGTCCTAAATGCAATAAGCCGCATCTCAATCGGCCTAGCACTTTTTGTGAAAAATGGTAACAGTGGTTGAAAAATTAAGATCATAGACTACAGCTCAGCTTTGTTGTCTATGGTCCTAAAATATATTTAAGAACCTTCTCACAAGCTATACACATCTAATGCAAAAAACCGCATCTCAATCGGCCCAGTACTTTTTGTGAAAAAATGGTAACATATTGAAAAAATAAAATCATAGACTACAGCTCAGCTTAGTTGTCTATGGTCCTAAAATATATTTAAGAACCTTCTCACAAGCTATACACATCTAATGCAAAAAACCGCATCTCAATCGGCCCAGTACTTTTTGTGAAAAATGGTAACATATTGAAAAAATAAAATCATAGACTACAGCTCAGCTTAGTTGTCTATTTATTTATTTATTTATTTTACATGTTTACAGAGTTATTTTAATTTGGTGTAAACATAATCCCATAAAAAACATAAATGTAAAATGAGAGCCAAAATCCAAAATTGTGATATGTATATAATATATGCATTGGTTGTTGACTTCAGCGACAAAAGAAGTGAGATCTAAATGGGTGCCAAAGTTCAATGGTCAGTCCTGCAATTTATTTATAACAACATAAAATATTTTATAACAACTTAAAATATCATTTCTTCTTAAAACTTAGGATAATATGTTGAAGACTAAGGCTTTGGCTTGGCTAGTTTCCATATACGAATTATTATTAAGTAGGTACCTAAAAGTACAGTTTCTACTAGCAAGCCAAATTTTCGGAAGAATAAAATAAGAACTTACAGCTTTACAACTTGCGAAGGCTATAATTCGTATATGAAAACTAGCCAAGCCAAAGCCTTAGTCTTCAACATATTATCCTAAGTTATAAGAAGAAATGATATTTTAAGTTGTTATAAAATATTTTATGTTGTTATAAATAAATTGCAGGACTGACCATTGAACTTTGGCACCCATTTAGATCTCACTTCTTTTGTCGCTGAAGTCAACAACCAATGCATATATTATATACATATCACAATTTTGGATTTTGGCTCTCATTTTACATTTATGTTTTTTATGGGATATCATTTCTTTTTGTACAGAAATTATTGAACACAATCTCAAACTCAAAACATATTTATTCAAAATAGGTACCTACAAAGTACACCTTCTGAACGTCATGCTTACAGAGCATAAGACGTGATGGTGATAACTAACTACGGTATCTTAAAACTAAAGCTACGAGGGTTCCAAACGTGCCCTGGTCTGAGAAGAGCCCGCAACAAACTCAACTGTGTTTGTTTTATTATCACCATCTCACAAATATTTGAAATTATATATACAATATAACAGTTACATAATCAGCCGCTGTAACAATTCATACCCATGCCTTGCTATCATTCAAATAATCCTTTACACTGTAATAGGACTTTTCTATTAGTTCATTGATTTATTCATCTTCATATTAAATAGGTAATCACTGTCGTTACATTATCAAGAAAGCTGCCGGTGCAACAATATCATTTCGATGGTGAGCCCACCCATGGTAACAACAGGTCTTAGCATCCTGTTTACACTTAGGTGACAATTTATGCACCTCAACGTAACGTACCCAAATTGCAAACAATGGTCATCCATGGAATATAGCGCGAAGTCGGCGAGATCGAATCCATATTATAGTATAGCAAAAGTTTTTAGTGAAACATTGAAAACAAGCACGGTAAACAGTCGATATCACTAAAACCACTATAAACAATGATTAAAAATCACAATGACTGACAACTTGAACTGACGACTTCAAATACGTTTCTTCTTCTTTTCTGTCAATGACGTTTCGTTGCACAAAATGCGTGAATACGAAGGTAAGGTTTTAATGCAAATATATTATTATTCATTATTATTTACATTAAAATAATAATTATGTGTCATTTTCAATAGTTAACAACACAAAATAACGAATTTAAACAAAGACCTGCAGTATGATTTATGTAATAGGAGTTTTTTTTTACTTAACAACTCTTGTTTTATTTAGTTGTGCATGCACTATGCGTAGAATGTAATGCAAGTTGCCGCAGGAAGTGGACGAGGGAGTTACTACCACCGCTTAAAGCAGTATTATTTCAAAGTAACGGTTGAATGTCACGTACTTTGACGTCCTTAAAATAATGATTATAACACTACAACATGAACGTCAACAATATTAAAATAATACGGCTTTAAGCGATGGTAGTATGCCCCGTGTCAGAGTTTTGATCTATCCGTAGGTAGATCATAAAAATGACGATTTTTGGACGTTTATATCTAAATAACCATTTGAGGTGTGCTTATGAAATTTGGAGCACATACGTATCTCGCGGGTCTCAATATATGAGCCAAATTTGACATGTTTAAGTGTAATAGTTTTTGAGTTATGAGGGGGTCAAAAGTGGCTCCAAATGGTTCATGTAATATTACACACGGTGCTGCCAGTTCTTTCTTTTTTGAACTTTGGCTGGACACGCTTCCGCGTGTCTTGAACTCAATTGAGTTTTACCGCACACCAATGCCGTCGACCTTAGGTTATAGAATACAATAAAAGGTACCTACGCTTAAATCTAATAATAAAATAGTGACAATATATAATAATACATCATCTAAATCGTAACGAGCTAAATGAAGGTAGGTTAAAAAAACTTACTTACAATGAGCGTAAAAAACCTTTTGTTCCATTCACTTACATAAGATATCATGATACAGGTGTTACGTAATTTTATTTTGAATTATGTAGTTTATTTAAATGAGTAGTGTATTTAAATAGGTAAGTAAATATAGTGAAGTAATAATATATATTTAGTTAATTACTTGAGGCCTATGCATAGTTACTAAGTATTTGCTTCAAATAAAAGTCTTTTAATTTAAATTTTATGTTTTTGTGTGTAATGACGTCTCTAAGAGATTTAGGTAGCTGATTAATTAGGTTGGGTATAACATAGTTTAGTGTTCTTTTTCCGTAAAGGTTATTGTAATTTGGTAGTTGTAATTTTGGTTTGTCGCTCCTACGAGCTGAGTGACATATTCTCTGTACTTTTTTAAGGTTTTCGTTAAAATAATATTCAGTTAGTAACGTCTGTTCAGTTTTCTCGTGAATAGGTATTATTTTGCAGAATGCAAATAATTTTCGGTAATCTGCTTTGTATCTTTTTTTAAATTTATGTGGATCCATTTCTTTAAGAATTCGCAACTGGAGTGAAAATATACGGTCAAGGTGTGTTTTGAATGTCCTTCCATAACTTGACAACCCATAATGTATAATAGATTCTGCCAAAGATTTATAGAGTAATAAGAGAGTTGTATACGGTATTTTAAATTTAATTAAAGAAAATTTTGCTAGTATTCCTCTTAGCCTATCACACACACGATTGATATGCTCTTTCCAGCTAAGCCGATCGTCTATTATAAGACCAAGATACGTGTGCTTGTCAACTATATCAATGGGGTCACACTTACAAGGAGCTGTATCGTCAATCTTTTGAGCATGCAGGCAAAGATGAGTGTGTGCTATTAATTTAGGTGTCAAATCGCTTCTATTATGACTGGTACTGATATACATTAATTTGGTTTTGTCGGCATTAAGAACTAATCCAAAGTCATGTGACCACTTAGTCAGTGTATCCGTATTAGTAGCGGCCACAAGGCAAGTATCGTCCGCAAACTGATGTATCTCACACTGCTTTATTGTATTAGACAGGCTATTTACATAGGTCAGATAGTGCAGGGGGCCCAATACCGAGCCTTGAGCTGTGCCTTCCGTTACCTGTACCGGGTAACTATCAGTATTACAAACCCTCACCCGATATGCTCTATCCTGGAGATAATTTTCGCACCAAGCTAGTAATTTACCCCGCACTCCACTATCGTTTAGGCTTTGAAGTAGTTTATCGTGTCTGAGTGTGTCGAATGCCTTACTGTAATCAATAAAATCTACAAGAACATGCTTTTTAATGTCTAGGTGTTTATATAGGCTATCTGTGAATGCAGAAAGCAACTGTGTGGTGTTCTTATGTGGTCTGAATCCGTACTGGTTGTTCGTTAGGATATCATTACTTTCATAATATTTATGGATTTGCCCGCTTACATATTTTTCGACTATTTTATCGATGGTAGGTAGAATGGTTATTGGTCTGTAATTTTCATACTCAGTCTTACTGTGAATTGGCCGAACGATCCCAGTTTTTAGTAGGGGAGAGTATTTACCCGTTATTACGCTAGCGGTAATTAAGTTTGATAGGACCATTTTTATTTGTCCACTTATCCTTTTTAAGTCAATAGCTCTTATCCTGTCAACTCCTGGCGCTTTGTTAATGTTTATTGATTTGATTATTTTTTCTACTGATTCTGAGTCCGCGTGCTTAAATCTCATGGTAACATTTGCCGAGCATTGATAAGTTGTTTTATCAAGCAGTGGTTCCGTACATTGAGGAATTATTTGCTTAACACTATTGCTAAACGAGGAAGCAAATTTGTTTGCAATGTTACATATGATATCGTGTCCACCGAAAGAATTTTGTATGGCTTCATCAATAAAAGATTTAATTTTGTCCGTCAGCCTGTTCAAAATGTCCCATAGGTTTTTGGGCTTTTCCTTATTTAAAATGATATCAGACCTCGTATTCCTATTTTTAGTCTTAATAATTAACATATTTGCATAGTTCCTAGCTTTATTATACTTTTGTTTTAAGATAAAATTATTAGTATCCTTTATCCACTGTAAAAATAAATCATCCCTATATTCACAAGCTCTTATTATTTTCTTGTTAATCCAATCATTATTGCTCCGTCTACTGTTAGGTTTAGCTTTAATTGTATATTCAGATTTTTTATAGCAGTCTGTGAAATTGATGTAAATGAAGTTGTATATTTCGTTTGGGCATGTCATATTACATGTAGGCCTCCAATCTATTTGTTCTAATAATGTAAACAGATTTTTATTATTTATGAAAGTCTTATATTTTGTAACACCCTGTGTTTTTGCTCCGAGACCGGCAAGCATAACCGCCCGGTGGTCGGCCAGTGTCGTGCCGATCGCTGCAGTGTATAGTTCTTGTGTGCGGGATCGAGCGTAAATGTGATCTATACAAGATTTGCTTAGCTTTCCATTACATAACTCGATTCTGGTGTGTTCTGTGATCCCACACACAAGTCCTAAGCTGTGTAAAGTGTTACTATATTTATGTTTTATAGGATTGTCTACTTTCAGGTTTATGTTAATGTATCCTAGTAAGTATAAATCACTGGTTTTGGAGCATTTTTCAATAGTATTTTGGAGTTCGTGAACAAAAAGGTTTTTACTAGAACTTGGAGGGCGGTATATTGCACAAATGTTCGCAGTGTAGTTTGATTCTGTAATGATAGTACATGAAATGTTTTCAAAATACTTTGTAGTTACTGGTTTTATACTGCATTTATGCTTATTACTTACATATACAATTATACCTCCACCCCTTCTTGATTTCCTTAACGCTGTGAATATTTGATACCCGTTCAAATGAAACAAGCAACTAATGTTCTCTGAAATATTAGCCTCAGTGAGAATAATGACATCTATGCACCTATTAGGAGTAAGTATGCACTGTTCAAGCGTGGAAAAGTTTTTTATGATAGATCTTATATTAAAATGAATACACAATAAATTTACATGCACGTTAGGAATTTTAGACAAAAAGTCATTTATATTTGAACGCTCTGAAATTTCGTAAATATCATTAAACGAATCGTCCATATTAATATGTAGAAATTTTTGTATAAAAGATAAGTTTGAGACTAAAAACACTGTTGCAACTAACTTAGTTTTTCATTAGAGTGTGTAAGTCCGCCAATGTTCTTAAAGTAAAGATTTTTGAGCTCTCATCCTTGCGTGCCTTTACAAAACCTCTTTTAAACCATACATATTTGAAATTCTGTTTAGTTTTAAGCTCCTGTTTAGCCTCCCAAAGCAAAGCCTTATTCGTTTTTGTCATCGCCTGTCTAATAAACACGACGTTACTGTTATTTTTTTCGGAAGGACAGATGTCAGCTACCGTTGTCTTTACAGTTTTTGCCGCCAATATCCATTTTTCTTGTGTTATGTCATCTTTTAGCTCCACTGTAATGTAGCTGGTTGATCTTTTTTCATATGAACTTTTCGTATACTCTTAACTTCTTCAAGAGGCTGCTTCAGTTTCAATGCTACATTTTCAACGAATTTATTGACAACTTCTGTACTTTGGTAAGGCACATTTGCGTTTTCTATGTAATTAGTGAGCTTTTCTTGTTCTGTTTCTTGTAGGCGTTGCTCCGCGGGTTTCCAAGTTATTATTCTTGTTCGTGAGTTCCACATTTTTTCGCTCAAGAACTTTTATTGTCTGTTTAAAGGCATCAATGCATTCTACAACTTCATCCAACTTTGCGCTATGAAATTGTAATGATTCACTAAATTCACGCATTTCGTTTTTGATTGCTTTTTCGACTTCCTTAGTTATGTTGTTCAGTAACTTCTTAGCGTTAATTTGGACAGGTGTATCATCCTCTACCTCTTCATCTTCCGGAATTATAATCGATGAGGTCGGTCTCGGTGATTCCCGCTGGCATTCACTGCAAGTAAAATCCAGGCTGGAAGTCGCCTTTAGTGCGGCAATCTGCTTGTTATTTAGGCCACTGCATTTTGTATTAAGATGCACAATTCCTTCACACTTGCTACATTCCAACCCGGGCATGGACTTCGTAATAGTTTTTTTACACATTTCACATTTAGACATTGTAGGTACTTCGAAAATACGTTTAAATTTTGAATAGAGACCTTGTGCTACGTACGACTATCTGTCGACGACTCCTATGGTCCTAAAATATGTCTAAGAACCTTCTCACAAGCTATATACATCTTATGAAAAAAACCGCATTTCAATCGGCCCAGTACTTTTTGTGCAAAATGGTAACATATTGAAATATTAAAATCATAGACTACAGCTCAGCTTGGTTGTCTATGGTCCTAAAATATATCTAAGAACCTTCTCACAAGCTATACACATCTAATGCAAAAAACCGCATCTCAATCGGCCCAGTACTTTTTGTGAAAAATGATAACATGTTGAAATATTAAAATCATAGACTACAGCTAAGCTTGGTTGTCTATGGTCCTAAAATATATAGCTAAGAACCTTCTCACAAGCTATACGTATCTAATGCAAAAAACCGCATCTCAATCGGCCCAGTACTTTTTGAGAAAAATGGTAACAAAAAAGTGCACAAACAAACAAACACACAACCTCTTAGGGCAAACACATAATTACCGTCTCCGCTTCGTCGAGGGTAAAAAGATTATTGATATAACAGTTCTTTTATGGCCATTTCAATCAAGTAACACCAACTGTTTAATGTGTAAGAGTTATCTGTTTGTTCAAATATTTTTAAGGATAACAATGAGACAAAAAGAAGCCTCGGAGATCTGGATGGAAATGCCATATCCAGGAAAAAAATGAAGAAAATGCGGCGTGTAATGAGAAGACCGCTCAAACCTGACGCTGAGCTAGCTGGCAAAACTGGGGAAATTTGCGACAACGAAACGTGCCCTAACCCCTTGGTAATTTTTCCAATTGAGTATATATTTCATTGATTAGTCATGGCTGAGGTGATTTATTTGACTAGACCTGACTATAAGTACCAAAAGACTATAGTAATGTTAGTACTAAATCGACATAGCCTTCTTGGAGTCCTAGTAATGAATTATCTAATTTCTTATAACCATAGTAGGTAATCCATACAAATATTATAAATGCGAAAGTGTATCTGTCTGTCTGCTACGCTTTCATCCCATCTGTTCTACCCATCTGGTCAACCAATTTTGATGAAATTTGTACAGGGATAGGTGGTATCCCGTGAAAGGGCATATACTATTTTTATCCCGGAAAATCTAAAAGTTCCCGCAGGGATCAAAAAAACATTAATAAAATATACGAAAGTGTGTCTGTCTTTAAACAGGTATTATGTAAGAATGATTGGTATTGCAATTATATTTGAATGGTTAACACTCGTCGGCTATTCGCCTAAATCCACTGTCGCAGCAAGAATAACAAAATTCAGCCAATCACAACAATTAAGACTGTAATAATGATTGATGCAAGTTTTACTTATGGGTTATAGGCTAAACAGCTGAAATAGGACAATTTTAATACTGGTTTTGGATACTTTTTATCCTTGAAAGTTAAGTTTCCACCAGAATTAAAAAAAAAAACCGGGTTCCGTACTCAAGAAGTAGGTATAATTACCTTTGTTAATGAACCGCAAAACTAACTTTGTTTGTAGAGGTTTACTGTTAATATCAAAAAATTACGTTTGTTGTATGGGAGCCCCCCTTTAATATTTACTTTATTGATATTTAATTATTTATTTTGAAAGGTAATATACAAGTTAATATTCTGTGAAAATTTGAACCGTCTACCTGTTACCGTTTTTAATATTGAGCAAAAAAATACGGAAAAAACATGTTTATTGTATGGGGGACCCCCTTAATATATATATTTTTTTAATTTTTAGTATTTGTTGTTATAGCGGCAACGGAAATACATCATTTGTGAAAATTTCAGCTCACGGTCTATGAGATACAGCCTGGAGACAGACAGACAGACAGACAGAAAGACAGACAGACAGCGGAGTCTTAGTAATAGGGTCCCGTTTTTACCCTTTGGGTACGGAACCCTAAAAAGAAATCCACGAGGACGAGATCGCGACTCGCGAGTACCATCTACTTTTATTACATATTTGTCAAAAAGCTCACATTACCAAAGATTTAAATATTTTCTTGCAGGGTAGTAAATGCGAATATCGGCTTTGCAAAAAATGTTGCCGAAATAAATGTTTTGAGGAGGACTTGGACTGCAAGGGTCACAGAATACTTGTACACACTCGGCGGGAAATGGCGAAACAGTTTGCTCATCAAAAAGAAGTACAATGTTTATCATAGATACAGACTAATGTTCATGTACAAAATATGTTAAGTTGTTAATATTTTTTGTTAAATAGGTAGGTAAGTGATAAAAATAGTAATATATTATTTGACGAAATGAAAATCATCTGCTTTTTATTTGTTAAACCATTTCTACAGCCATGATTCTTCATTTCTCTGATTTGAAATGTTTTTTTGGGATCTGTGTTTTGTGACATACAAACCCAGGCTAACGCGTCAAATTTTAGCAAATCATCTAAAATCGATGATTTGAAATGAACGAATGATTAAAACAAAATGTTTGTTGTTGGTGCCTGTTTTCTCAAATTCAAATGTTTTTTATTAAAATCGAGTGAATCTACCACCGATTCGGAATGACATTCCTACCGAGAAGAACCAGCAAGAAACTCGGTGGTTGCTCTTTTGAAAAAAAAATAGTAGATAGGTATCTCAGTTATAGATACTACCTACCCCATAAAATTCCTGCCACCCTTGAAAAAGTGCGCAGGTAGGTAGGTATTTGCGCGCGCATATTATCTACCCCACCTTTATTCTAATTGTTTGTCATCGTCAGTGGTTAAGGTTACTACGAAGTTGTTTTAAATTTATTCCTATAAATGCACAAATGTTGCACATCACACCTGACTCAGAGGGCCCAAAGACGTTTAAATGGATTGCAACTTCCTTTAAACTATTTGCAAGTTATCAGTTGGATCGTGTTTTTGATAACAGCGTTGTTTAACTTTCTCGTTTTAGTACAGATACAATTTTATGAATTGAAACTGGTGTCAATCATTGTTTATGCTTTTTTGTACGTGTTCCATATAATTTCGCATCTAGTTGCATTACTACTGGATCCGGGAGAAGAGGATTTGCGAAAACAGAAACCAAATACTCTGCCGGAGTTTGATCGCACGATCCACACCCACGTAATCGAAAATGGAAGGTGTCACCTGTGTAACATAAATACCAGTTCCAGGAAGACCAAACACTGCGGTATATGCAACAAATGTGTTGACGGCTTCGATCATCACTGCAAGTGGTTAAACAATTGTGTGGGTCAACGCAACTATGCAGCCTTTATCTTATGTGTTATTTCAGCTCTATTGATAGCACTATTTACATCAGTTTTGTGTCTAACAGATATTGCTTTATTCTTTAAAAATCCACATCAGTTAAGTGCGATGACTCAGCGCTTCTTTAATTGCACACAAATAGCAGATGTGTGCTGGGCAAGTAAATATTGTACGACTTCAATTTCGTTTTTAATACTTCTGCTTATATTATGTGTTTCTGGTCTAGCTATAGCATGCGCGTTGTTACATTTACTATGTTTTCATATTTATATATCTATCTTGGGTTTTTCTACCTACGAATATATAGTAAAAAATTCGAAAACATCACCAAGTTATCGTTTCTGTAGTACGAAGATTAGGAAGCCTTACCTGATTAATAATCATAAAACAAAATCAGACGATAATGCTACTGGAAAAACGATATTTAAGCAAGACACATCTGAGTCGGAACCTAAAAAGAATTTTTTATACGACAATAATAAAATTCATCCAAGTAATGATGATGGCATTAGTTAACATTATTTATTTAAATGAAATCTCGGCGTATTAGAAGGATTTTAATGGGGGTACGAAAAACGATTTTATTTCCTACTAGGCCCAACACATGAAGTAAGTAGTCCGTACTCTGTACTTAGGTGTCTCAGGGTTTTTCAACAAGCAACTAATCGTTAGTAGCAAAGCATAACCTATTATTATATTTTACCAGCGGATGCCCGCGACTTCGATCTATTAATTTTTTTTAATTCCCACAGGCACTCCGGGATAAAAAGTAGCCTATATTGTCACTCTCCAGGTTCTCAACTATACCCATGCAAAAAATCACGTGATCTGTTGCGGCGTGATTGAAGGACAAACTCTTTGTTTAACGTCCTTGGGGCAAGAATTTGCAAAAATCGAAATCCTAAACACCAAGTATCATGGCTGCAACTTGAAAAATACAAAAAAGCTTTCATGCATAGGTACTTTCAATCGCTATTTAACTCCCTTAAGGTTAGAATTTAAAAAAATGAAACACACTTCTTTATTTTTAATCGAAAGTCAAAATACCAAGCTTCATTACATTCATACAAATTTTCGTCCCAATATCAATTTCAAAACCAGTTAAATTGATATTTAAGTTATTATTTTGATTTGTATTTTTGTAATGTGACCGTGTGAAATTAACTGTTGAAATTTATGAGTCCTGACACTTGAAATAAATAAATTATTATTATTAAATACCAAGTTCCATGGCTATAACTTGAAAAACGACGGACCTTCATACAATCTTTCAACCTCAATTTTACTCCTTTGAGGGTAGAATTTCGAAAATCCTTTTCTTAGTGGATACCAACTCTTCCCAAAGGGCACGCCCACCAAATTTCATGCCTCTAGACTCTAGGTCCAGCAGTTTAGGCTGTGCGTTGATATATCACTGTCAGTTAGGACTTTGAATTTTATATAATATGTATATGGAGGGACTACGAATCGTACAAATTGAAATTATCTATTTAAGTACCTACTTACTTAGTTGTTACGAGTTTTTTAAAACTTTATTAAAGTGCCTTATTGTTATTAAATAGTTGTTTGCGGCATGTTTAAAATATTTATTTTGTTACTAACAATTGTAAAGTTTTTTTTAATATATTTTGTAAATAAACTATTTTAATATCAAATTGTTACTTGTCTTCATTGACTTACTAATCTTGTCTTGGTAAATGCACTGTCGTGCCACCACCCTGATTTCTTGGTCTTTGAAATGATGTACTTACTAACTGATACATGAACTAACTATCTACATAGTAAGTAAGGAAAAAAATATCAGAACCCTGCGGAGCCGTGGCGCCTGCGAGCGGTGTCCGAGATGAGCGGAAGTTAGATCAATGTCTTAGAATTAATTGAATTAGAAGGCTGTAAATTGCAGCCGCCTGCATTTGCCGTCCATCTCACCCGATGTTCTAGGTGAGCGCGACCGAAGCGACGCCATAAAAAGTGGCAGACTTATTCACGCGACAACGTAGTCATAACTTAATTTTTTATGGCGTCGCATCACGTCGCGTCGCTTACCTAGGACAACGGGTCAGACTTGTGCAGAGTGCTGACGCGACGCGCGCCGCACTGTCACCGCCTCACACCGATGCTGGATGAGCCGGAACTCAAACCGTTGGGGGGCGTGGACGGCGACCTATCAAATAGATTAATTTTATAGAAAGCGGCGCATGGGACAGTGAACTTGCTGGCTGCTAATGGCTGGATTTTATTGTAGGATATCCCAAGAACATTATAATGAATGTTGGACGGCCCCCGCTGCTGTCGGAGTGGACTGTCACAATGCAGTTTTATAACGTTTTTGTCCTACTTGCTCGAAGAAAACTATACGTACTTTGGTTCTTTTCTAGTCGCACGAAGGTGCTGTACCTGTCCCAGACTTTATTTTTTAATATTTATGTTTTTCTTGGTTTCTAGTCTAAACTGCCCTCGGCCCTCGCAACGAAGATGAACTTTGCTCTCATGTTGAACAAATAGCTATTGTTTCTGAAATTCTTTTTTAATCGTTGCCTCGCAAGTTACATTTAAGTACCGAAATAGCAATTCACGGCCTCGTTTTACTGAAAAGGCTTCGGATGGCACCTCGTCCTTCCAATAGTACTCAGCCGTAAATTGCTTTTATTTCCGGCCTGGGCAGCTATTTATGTAGTATGTACTATTAAACAATAATTTGAACATTAAATAACATAATAATTTGAATATTAACTAATATTTTATAACTGCAGTGTAGCAGCGCTATAACCTGATGAACAGGATTGCCTTTATCACGATTTGGTGCTGTCTCGGGAGGTTTATATCCCGCCGGAGCCCACACGTCATTCATCTTTAGTTAACAGATATATCATAGTTCAATAATTTTATTGTTTTCATGGTAGGTAAACTCAAATACATGGCACGAGAAATGATAAAACAAGTGGTGTATGTAATCCAATTTATTTAACAAGTATCCCTATGCACTTTACAAATTTGTTGACTTGTAATAAAAATAAATCAATATTACAGACATTTTTAACCATCAGCCTATGGATAATCACATCTCTGTCTATCTGTTCATATTTTTAATTGCCTTAAACGTAGGATCATATTATTACATTGTAGTGAAATTATTTGTATAACAGACATTAGATTTTAATATAGGTCATAGTACTTGCGAAAATCCCACGCTGCGGTTGCCATATAATCTGCTTTAGAAGCTAATAATTAAAAAATTATACTCAGAAGTGATTATCCAATGGACAATGTATCATGTTTTTTCCATTCCATTTCCCTTGGCTAAAAATAGTTAATATGCACTTATATAATTTTAAATATTTCACACCACAATAATGATAAACTTTTATAAACGAAAAAACATTCTCTCGCATGCATAATAATATGCCATCTGGAGTAAAGCCTAAAGTCCCTTAGATCACCAAACCCTTACTGCGCATTTAGTACACACAGCATTCACATGTACAGTGAGGAATTACCACCTTTGACGTAAAAAGGTGTTGATTTTTCGTAGTTTCGGTCGGGCGGTGAAATGCATCAGAATAACTTATTTTATATAAATAAATGTAAACATAAATACAACTTTAGTCGGTACAATATGACGTTAGATACGGCCAGTTTACACTCTCTCAGCATATTGGGTGAATACGTTTGACCACAATAGTATTTAAGAGCATGGTGTGCGAGGACTGCGAGGCCCTTTCAGTATATTTACTTATATGTTGTTACCTCTCTTTATTATATTTATTTAAATTAACTTAACAAACAACTATGACAGAATATTCTAAAAATTTTAAAATTAAATGTGAAAATAATGTGCTTCACAAAAAAATTATACAAATGTATTTTAATTATTGCTAAATATTTAAATTTAATATGAAATATATAAATGTAAGCTTTGATTTTATATAAAGTTGGCAAAAATGTTAATATCCTTATATTTTTTGTCTTGAGTACATCACCAATAATCTTAAGCTTTAAACAACCTGTAGGTAAGTAAGTACTTTATAATGAAAAGATATATTGGTATTTTTTTTTGAAATTGTGTTATCTTTGTTTAAATATTTATACAGATTAATTTGTATTAGTATACTTTTATAAAATTAAACCTTAAATATTTTAAAAATCAATCCAAACAATGTTTATATTTTTTTGGTTTCTTATACCTTAATATAGACGTTACGTCACTTTCTATTCACGTTTACGGCGACGGTTATTTTCCTCCTAAAAGAAAAAATCTTTGTTAATACAGTTGTTGAGATGATAGTGCATTATCTTTATAGATAAAGAATCTAATTCATATATTAGCCCTGATAATAATAATCGACACAAATAATATTGGAAACCGAAACCTTTCAGTCAGTATCAATAATATCCTCAACCATCCCAGTCTCAACTAGCAATACAACTTGCAACAGTTCTCTCTAGCAAGTTACTTGCACTTTGTCAACACTTGCAGCAAACAGTTGTCCAAGTTATATAAGTATACCAAAAACTTTCAGAAATTGACAATGAAAGCCAGTTCTGCAAGTTATATTCCTAGCCGTTTAACAACAATAACTATGTTACTGCTAATATGTAATGATGACATTACCGTTTTAATGTCAACATTAACTTAGAGCAACATTAACGGTTTAAGCAACTTTAACCGTGATATATACAAGCATATTCAAAAGTCAACTTACTTTTTGAGTCAAGATGATAAGAATTCTGCGGAACATTCCAACAAAGTCAATGAACAATTCCAGGGCATGTTGCACAAAGTCCTTGTTTCCCATCCTGCGCTTCTCAATTATCAGTTGGGTATCAAACAACACAAAGCCACACATGGCAATTAATCCAATGTAAATGTGAGCCTGAAATGAATTATGGTTTATTATTTTAATTCAATTTATTAGCATATACTAGGTGGTGCCCACGACTTTGTTCACGTAAATGGAGGTTTTTTGTTCCTGCGGGAACTTCTGGGATAAAAGTAGCCTATGTGCTATTCCAGACTACAATCTCTCTGTGCCAAATTTCATCCAGATGCGTTCAGTCGTTCTGGCGTGATTGAGTAACAAATATCCATCCATCCAAACTTTCACATAAAATATTAGTATAGTAAGTATATTATAGAAGTATAGATAGTATCTTAATAGTATCTTAGCCTTAGTAGTAGTAGTAGTAGTAGTAGATCTTTGGCTAGGGACTTTGGTGAACCCAAATATGGAGGATTTCACAAGGTGATTATTGCTGCATTAACTATTTTTCCACAAAGAATAGGTAGGTAGCTTTTGTAGGTTCAATAGATATTAATAACTAGTAATAATAATTATTAGTTTCATTTTTTTCTGACGCAAAAAAGTAATGAAAAATTAAAAATATTTTACTAACTTCTTATTAAAAAAAAACATCCTGCATAAATATTTACAATAAACACATCAAACAAACATTTGAAAGTAGAGAGTTTACTCACCTGACTGAGGATTGAAGATTGCATGAAAAGGTTCATCAGTGTCATAAGTGACATGGAAGTTATTAAGGTCATAAGAGGGCCACCCAAGAACAACCAGCTGCCACGTTCACCCAACATGGCCGCAACGGAGAAACAGACAAATACAAGTGTTGAGCCAAGAAGTGCTGTCACAATTATGGCTGGGTCGATAATACTAACATATTCCAACAGAGGGCCCAATCCCATACCTGAAAAATTAAGTTGTTTTGCAATACTCTATTTATTACATGTAGGACATACATACATATTTATCATGGTATGTACCCATTTAATACATTGTATTATGTCGCTAAACAATTAATGAATTAGTCTTAAATAAAAAGCTAACTTTGTACAAAATCAGTTGATGGTTAAACAATGATATGCATGCATGACAAGAAGATATAATTATTAACTATTTTCTTCTACCATGATACAAACTTGGAAAATGAAAATATGTTAATTACCTGTTGATAACCCAAATCCCAAGAGGTAACCAAGTCGCAGATTTGCATTCTTGCCATTATCAGGTGTAGCAATCAGCATTAACATAAGACCTACACCAGCAATTGTTGAGAGAATACCCGCCTGGAACCATGTGTACATGTCAATGTACACTCCAGCTGATGCTGCCCCACAGGTCATCATAAGTGTTCCGTAAACATTTTTCAGATGTTGGCGAACTGGAGGTTCCCTAAGGAAGACAATCAAGTTATCATTTGCATGTACTTAAGTTTTTTAGGATTGGTGTCAGACCACAGTCACAATATGCACAACATATTTTTACATTATGTTGGTTGATTACTTACTTGTAAACTTGTAAAGTTTTCTTAGCTGTGATAGTTTACCTTTTAACAAATGTTAAGCTAAACTGTTTAGCTAGGGGGGCTTAATATTTCGCAAACAGATCTCTGAATCGAAAAATGTTTCCCCACACCTCCCAAAACTGATGCTCAGTACTGAGTCGGCAATAGGTAGAAATGATGATGATGGCTCACTAGTATTACTTAGCAGCATTTTACAAAAGAGAATTCTACAATTTGTAGTTCATGTAGGTATGATGACATAATATTAGATGGCTAATAGCCTGAGGTCAGTATTGAGACAAACATGAGTCAGCTAATATTGGTTACATGATTTAATACTATGTTGCATCATTATCGTTAAACCCATGAATTGAATGAACCTTCAAATTCTTAAAATGGAAATGTTCATAATTTTCTTACAGAGATTTAAATTCTAGGCTTTTGTGATGCAGAAGTTTGATGTTGAAGCTAACCAGCTTAATTTTTTGTTAATGGGGGCCTAGCCTAGGTACATTATTTAAAAACCTACATGCTGGACTAGTGCTAGTAGTACTAATATTGTATAGGTACTACACTTAAAATTGTCCCCCATTTCATAATTATTTTATATATTGCATAGACCGATAGAAATCTTGTTTACTTACTTACTGCTAACTTATGTAAATATGGTCAATGGTTTAATCTTGACCTATAAATCTATAATGAAATTCTAGCAATGTCAGGCCTAGTGGGACTTTGCCCGTGGTGCCACTTCCCACTACAGCTCTTTTACAGAGATCAAACCAAGCAAACTACCAAAAATACTTTAATAACCAATGACGTTTTTTTTGTTTACGATGCTGCAATCTTTCTTTATCAGCCATTCTATTTAGAAAAACTTTGAATTTTGATGTGCAAATTGCAACAATCGCAAACAATGAAGTTTACAACTGCAATTCTCCCGATTGGGTGACACTCGGCATCTATTGGATAGGTTTTGTATCAGACATACCTACCACAAATTCAACCAATACAAAACATGCGATTTTAGCAGCGCAACAATAACGTTTCGTAATAGAGGGCCATAATTATTCTAGAATCATGAAGAACGTTTGTCGAAGCATCAGATTGTATTCGTTCTTATGATGATGCTTTGTTAGGAAAACTTGAGGAAAATATCTTTTCTTATTAAATAGATAGCCGCTAAATAATAAATAATGTAAATAATCAAAAAGCAGGGTATTACTTACAGTCGATTTTGGAAACTATTTATAAACGTTTGGATGTTCGGCGTCATTTTTATAATTTCTTGATAACAATATTAATTTCAAAATCACCACTGAATTTATTTCAATCGAGTATATTATGATATAGTGAGCCTTTGATTTATTTTGAACACGTCACTGTTTTAAGGTTTTAACCACAATCAAATAAGTCGCAAATCGCAATTCATCAGCGGACCAAAGAGAATAATCCACTCAGCGGACAACAGGGACAACAGTGTGATCACAGACATAATACCTTTATAAATCTGTGAGTATGATTTACAAAAATTCCCAATGTATTGTGTACTCTGTGATTACCACTGACAGAGAGTACAGACCACAGGCTAGATATCCTCTGGTCTGTAACTCTGTACCTTAGGCCGCGATTACACATGCAACTTGTTACGTACCTAAGTAGCGTTCGTCTCTGGCACAGGTCTCTGGCTAACTCACAGATTTATAAACACAAGGGAGTCTGTGGGGGTAACTCTTTTAATTAAAGAGGAGTGAGAGAGGAGTTATATGTCTGTGAAGTATCTGCATTCTGCAGGGAACCAATACTATCCAGAGCATAGAGGTAGTATAGCCTAGTACCTTATAGTTCCTCTGTGATCCAGAGCCGATAACCCAGTTAAATAAATAAAAAAAGAATCAATACTATTGTGCTAAGTGCTTGTCTCTGGTTTTTATTTTGAGGCTTTTTGAGCAGAGATCAGAGACACAGACAACGACAAGTTAACCAGAGATTTTGAGGTTACAAAATGTGATGTAAAAATACAAAAAATAATTTATTATATTATTATACCTACGTGTTGATTAGAAACTTAGTTGATTTCTATGTGTAGTTGTAGAGGACGATAAAATGGGAAAGAAAACTAAAGTAGGGAAACAGCGAAAAGATAAATATTATCAACTTGCGAAGGAAACAGGTTAGTTTTGAAATCATTTTTAAATATTGTTCTTAGGTGATGATGATTACTTACAAGCACTAATAAACTGTCTCATTTTAGGTTTTCGTTCTCGAGCTGCATTTAAACTTATTCAGTTAAATCGTAAGTTTGGCTTTCTACAAAAATCTCGAGTATGCATCGATTTATGCGCTGCACCTGGTGGCTGGATGCAGGTTGCCCATCAAAACATGCCTGTATCCAGCATAGTTATAGGAGTAGATTTGTTTCCTATCAAACAAGTTCCAGGCTGCATAAGTCTTACAGAAGACATAACAACTGAAAAATGTAAAGCTGCTATTAAGAAAGAAATAAAAACATGGAAAGCAGATGTCGTGTTGCACGATGGTGCACCAAATGTGGGTCTCAATTGGATTCATGATGCTTACCAACAATCATGCCTAACTCTAAGTGCTATGAAGTTGGCCTCCAATTTTTTAAGAGAAGGAGGATGGTTTGTTACGAAAGTTTTCAGATCTAAAGATTATCATGCCTTATTGTGGATATTGAAACAGTTTTTTAAAAAAGTCCATGCTACAAAACCACAAGCTTCTCGTAATGAGTCGTCAGAAATTTTTGTGGTCTGTCAAGGATATATTGCTCCAGACAGTATTGATCCAAAGCTGCTAGATCCAAAGCATGTATTTGAAGATTTAGAAATATTAAAGAAACAACAAAATAGTATCTTGCATCCTGAAAAACAGAAGAAAGCTAAGGCAGAGGGGTATAAAGAAAATGATTACACTACTTTTCACAGCATTTCAGTATCAGATATTCTAGAAAAAGATGACCCAATAGACTCGCTACAAGGGTGTTCTGAGGTAATGTATAGAATATATGAAACATTGGTGAAGCACTGAAAATTACTGGTTTTGGTAAATATGAAAAGTCATGTTTAATTGTTCAATTTACAGATAGTAATAAATGACAAAGAAATTTTAAGTCATCCTAGAACCACTGCTGAAATTAAAGAGTGTTGCAAGGATATAAAAGTACTGGGGAGGAAAGATGTAAAAGCATTGCTAAGCTGGTTAAAGTACATTAAAGAATGGAAAGCTACACAGGCTCAGACTGAGGTACCTACATCTTATTTGACTTCTATATATTTTATTTTTTAATCCACTGTCAATTAAGTAATGTAAAGACAATAGAATTCTGTCTTTTTATTTCATATGTTTTTTAATGGATTTTAATATTTTCAGGTAGCAGTGGAAAATAAAGATACATCCAACGTGGAAGGAGAGGGTTCAGGAGAAGAAAAAGATGATGTTGAGGGTGAAATAGCAGAGCTACAGGTAAAATAGAATACCACTGTGCTTTTTGCTCCAGCTTAAAAGATTTATATTTAAGTAATAAAATAGTATAAAGTAATATAAATCCTTTCCATTTCTTATTTAATCTAATTCATAGTAATTATGTTACATTGTTAGAAAAAGATTCCCAAGATTCACAATTTGCTTTTAGGAACTTATGATACGTCAGTTTGCCATACAAAACATAATATCCAGCTGACTTAATCTTGTTTAATAAAAACGAAAAAAATTCTCTTACTAATTTTATGTTTTAATTTGTGTCAGTAGTGCATTATAACAATATTAGGGCATAATAACATGTACGATCTGTTGCCATCCTCATTAAGCTGGCTGCACTATATAATTTTATTTGTATTGATTTAATAATTTATTATAGGTTACATACAGATTTTATTACTTTTATTTATCAGGAAGAAGAAAGGAAGCAATCAAAGCGAAAGAGGAAACAGCTTAATAAACAGAGGCAAAAGTTAGCTGAGAAAATGAATCTTAAAATGGTGTTGAAAGGTGATGATGGTCCTATTATGGAGAGTCATGATATGTTCAAACTGGCTGATATAAAGAACAGTGAGGTGAGATAAAAAGTTTTATGTGAGTGAAATATTCGTTTTATCAAAGTAATTTGATATAACAAATGTTCAAGTAGAGTCATTGATTGTGAATAGATAGGATAATAGAAGCAAACCAGCTTCGGAGAAGTGGGTCATTTTCAGGTACCTTTAAATTTTAAGTTTGTCTGTTGCTTATATTGGTTAATAATGCAGTTTATCCTCAAAATAAACTAACAAGAACTTTTCCAGTTATAATTATTATCATTAATGTAGGGTGTTCATAAGAATGTAAGTAAAAAAGACATCAGAAGACTCACTTCAGGCTTTGTGCTTTACAAAAACACTAGGGGTAGGGCAGACAAGACTATGTGGAATGGCATTGTACTTTGGGCTTGTGACAGTTCCACATTTTTGGATAATATTTTCACCCTTATTATTCACCATAATATGTTGTTCCGCCTCCACGATGAATGGCATAGAAAACGCGCTATTAGCATCTCTAGTGCTCAATAATGTAACTATTAGATGATATGAGTTTGTTAATATTGTCGCACAAATGATAATTCTGTGATATAGTTGGCTAGATCAATTCTAAAATCTGTTCATCACTGATATAATAAGTAATCCCTACATTTTGTTGTGTACAAACTTAAAGTTTTTGATATTACAGCAAATGCAAATGCTTATTGATCAACAACCTGACATAGTAGTGGACGGCAAAGACGAATCTGATGATGAAATCAAAACTAAAGCTAAGTATGTCAAGTATGATGTGGAAGCTTCTAAGTTGGATTCATCTGGTCTGTACTATAAAGATTCTGATAGTGAATTGGAAATGGAATCAGATTCAGAAAATGAACAAGATAAAGATTCATTGGGTAATAACTTTTTATAAAAGCTGTAATTATTATTATATAAGTATTATTTACTAATAAACCCTTTTGGAAAGTCAATTTAATAGGACTGAAAAGTAAAAAACATTGCTTATTTAAATATATAATTTCTTTTGTTTCAGCCTTCTCAGATTCAGATAATGAAACTAAAAAAATAGACAAGATAACCAAGCTGAATACATTGAGGAATAGCAACATAAACAAAACTCAACCTATTCCCAAGAATAACCCTCTGCTAACAGACCTGGATGATACTGACCCAGTGTCCAAAAGGTCCATGAAAGCAGAGCTCTGGTTTCAGAAGGACAGCTTTAAAGATATTGATGAGGAAGATGATGAAGGGGTTGACTTGGACAACTTAGCAGAAACTTATAGAGAAAAAGGTACTTCAGTCATCAACCAAATACTCCTCTCTAGCCAGTTTATGTTTTTGCAAAATAGATATTCATCTTCATTTCAACCCATTGCCGGCTCACTACTGAGCATTACTCAGAATGGTTATGGCTTTGCCATAGTCCATCACACTTGCCAAGTGTCAGCACTTGGCAAGTGTGATGGACTTGGCAAACTTCACACGCCTTTGAGAACATTATGAAGAACTTTCAGACATCAGACATGCGGGTTTCCTCACGATGTTTTTCTTCATAGCTAACGTAATGTGTGCATAAGAAATTAAAAATCACTTGGATATATAATTTCTTATGCACACATTACACCAAAAGTTTGAGGTGTGGCCTTCTATTCAGGTAGTACTTGTAGTCAGTACTAGTAGTCAGTTCAATATCAGCTAGCACTTACTTCTTTAAAAATTTAATTAATACATAGTACAAGACGTATTAGTATAGTTACAAGTATAACATGTATTACATCATTAATTTCAGGTAAAAAGGTAAAAGATCTTTCTACTAAAGATTCTTCAGATGCTACAAAATCTGGTACAAAGAGAAAACATGAGGATACAGAAAGTTCTGATGGAGACTCATCAGACAGTGACTATGATGTTGAGGACAATGCTGCACCAGCTGCAAGCAAATCAGGAGCAAAGGCAAACAAGAAAGACGGCTTTGAAGTGGTTGCTCAAGATCCTGGTATGTATGGAATAATCTATTTGTCCTTAACAGACTAAACAGTTGCAGCAAACTTTTCGGAGGTGATCAGTGCCAACAATCAATGTATAATTAATATGTTGGTTTTTTCAATGTTGCTGCAATAGTGTTGATGACGTGATTTTATGCATGGATGTAGTCTAGGACCTGAAGAGTAAAAGGTCACTTTTTAACCCAGAAAAACAAACTGTTCCTTCACGATTTTTCATCCTCGTGGATGGAAGATTCTTAAGGACGAAAAATCGCGCATCATCAAGCGGGTAATCAAATGAAATTCACTGTAGTTTTAAAATACTTTGAATTTAAAATTTTAGAACTGAAAAGATTGAAGAAGTCAATAAAGATGGACGCTGAAACGTTAGCCCTGGGCACAATGATAGCGACATCGAAGAAGTTCAAACGAGACCTGATTGACGACGGCTGGAACAGATATGCTTTCAACGACAAGAATCTACCGGACTGGTTTGTTGAGGATGAAAAGAAGCACATGAAGAAGGAAGTTGTGGTGCCTGAGGTAAGTGTTTATTATTTTTGCTTCGTCTATCTGGTATTAGGGCTATCACCAATTCAAAGAACTGCAAAGTGCAAGTAAGACACGCTCACCGAGGGTTCCGTAGTTTGGAATATAATTCATACTAATATTATAGATGCAGACGTGTCTGTAACCTTCACGATTGACAGCGTTTGTTATTGGAGAGAACACTAGGGCGTTAGGTAAAATCAGGCATCGTGTGGAGTTTGCTGGATGAATTTAGCTAGTTGTAAATTGTAAATCAAATCGCATGAAAAAGTTGACTTGAATCTATTTTAATAGTAGTTTGTGATATAAGTGTGGTCAGTAGGTCCATACAAGTTGACTCGTGTTAGCCTGATGCCGCTAGGAAAAACCTTGATTATTAAAAACTTATTATTATTAGAAACTTTAACGCCGGTGTATCACACAACGTTTTTCAATACATATGCGAGAAAACTGGAAATAAAACTCGAGTAGGTAGGTACTAAATACTCACAAGAAAATATTGTCTGTTATACTTATATGGTTTTAACAAACTCGTGACGATGGTCAGCCCTCGCCTGGCGGCATCTGGCTGACATGGGTCAATGTATCTTATCTCTCAAACTATTATTTTGTTCTATCTTCTTCTTCTTCTTCTTCCCCTGGGCTTTTCCGCACTTAAGCACTGGTGTCCGCTGTGCGTGAGACCTCCGGTGCGACTCCCCGCTGGATCACTCCAGCCAGCCGAGCTCACTCCAGAATCCAAGCAGGCCGCCCAGGTCGGCGAGGACTTCCGGGAGTGTTGCTGGGGAGCCAATGTAGGCTTCTCGTTGAGTGGTTACAGCACTGCACTCGAGCAGTACGTGTCTTGGTGTCTCCTCGCTCTCCATGCAGGCTCTGCATAGAGGGCTGTCGGTTATACCTAGAACATATAGGTGTTTGTTAAGTGGACAGTGTCCAGTTATCATGCCTACAGCCGTCCTGAGTTTAGCTCTGTTTAATTGCAGTAGTTTCTTAGTTAAGCGTTGGTTCGGGCTGGGTATAGCCTCTTTTGTTTGTCTACAGCTGGTGGTGTTTGCCCAAAGTTCGGCATGTGTACCTACTGTTTGTTGTTTTAACCAAGTCTTGTACTCACTGAATGGTATTGGAACAATCGGTTCAGGTCCCATTACCTTCAGGTTTGACGCTCGTCGAGCTAGTTCGTCGGCTGCGTCGTTACCTATGTTGTCGCTGTGACCTTTAACCCAGCCGAGTGATACTAGGTTTGATTTTGTTAGTGTTTGTAGTGCGTTATGGCAATCCAGTACGAGCTTGGATGAGGTCGTACTTTTGGCTAAAGCTCGCAGGATTGCCTGACTATCACTAAAAATGTTAATATGAAAGTTTGTTACCTGTCTGTCGGCCATTGCCATGGCCGCCGCAGTGATGCCGACGCACTCCGCTTGAAAAACAGAGTTATTCTTACCGAGCGCGCGAGCAATATGTATGTTTAGTTCGGGACAGTACACTCCTGCACCGGTTCCCTGGCTGGTTTTTGACCCGTCTGTGTAAACGTCTATCGTATCTGTAGTATTTTTGTGTATTCTGGTATCTGAGATGTTGATCTCATAATCTTTCTCAATTATGTATTCCTTCCGTGTTTTTTCACAGATCCATCCTAACAGTGGACTCTTGTTCTCACCTGACAGTATCCGGGTGTGTGTTGTGTTTGTATCTTTCCACAGCCCATAAGTCTTAATCCTTAGCGCTGCGAGGGTAGCTTCTTCTTTTATGTGAAGATGTAGGGGGGGGATTCCCAGTATTACCTCCAAAGCATCTGTTGGGGTGGTGCTCATGCAGCTAGTGATCGCTAGGCATGCTAGTCTTTGGAATTTTTGTAGTTCCTGTTGGGTTGTCGTCTGAAGCGTTCTGGGCCACTATACTAGTGACGCGTATGTTAATGAGCTTCTTACCACTGTCAGATACAGCCAGAGCATTATCTTTGGTTTTAGACCCCAGGTTTTCCCGATCATGCGTTTGCATTGGTTTAGGATTATTGTTGTTTTTTGTATTTTCGTGTCTATGTGTTTCTTCCAGTTGAGCTTGGTATCTAGAGTTACCCCCAGATATTTAACTTCTGTTGAAAGTGTTAGATTTGTACCGAAGAGTGTTGGCATTCTTGGTACATCTGGTTTCCTTTTGTTTGTGAACAGAACTAGTTCGGTCTTTTTTGGGTTCACTGTTAGTTCATTGTGTTTGCACCATTTCTCTAAGAGTCTCAGTGCATCTTGCATTATTGCACAGAGTGTGTTTTCGTGTTTGCCACCTATTAGAATCGTTATGTCATCTGCATAACCTATGGTGTAGAATCCGTTGTTGTTCATTTTTGTTATCAAGTTGTCAACGACCAGGTTCCACAGGATTGGAGATAACACTCCTCCTTGTGGGCAACCTTTGGCTACTATGCCCTTTGTTATACCGTTTATGTCAAGTTGGATGACCCTTTTTTCGAGTAGGGCTCCTATCCATTGCCTTAGAGTTTTGGGTACTTTGTATCGTTGTAGTGCATTATCAATGCTCTTAAAAGTGGTTTTGTCAAAGGCTCCTTCAATATCTATGAAGGCTCCTAGTGTTGATAGTTTGTTAGCTAGATCGTGCTCTATCTTCGTTACCACGTTGTGGAGAGCCGTCTCTGTTGACTTGCCGGTACTATAGGCATGTTGGTTTCGGTGTATTGGTATAGTCCTTAGGGCTCCGTCTCTAAGGAAGCGGTCTCCAAGCCTTTCCAGCGTTTTCAGCAGGAAGGATGTTAGGCCGATAGGTCTGAAAGCCTTCGGTTCGGTGTAATCATTCTTGCCTGGTTTGGGCAGGAATATCACTTTCACTTCTCTCCACGAGATTGGTATGTATTTAAAGGCTATACAAGCTCGAAAGATTTGTACTAGCCATGGTGTTATCTCCGTAGCCCCCCACTGCAAGAGGGCTGGGAAAATTTGATCAGTTCCCGCTGATTTGAAGGGGTGGAACGTGTCTATGGCCCACCGTACCTTCTCGTGTGTGACTATTCTGTTAGCTATTTCCCAGTCAGCTTCCGAGGGTGTGCTCTGTAGATCATCCGCCCAGTCTGGGTTGTCTACTATTTTGCTGCCAGGGAAATGTGTTTGTATTAGTGTTTCACTGACCTCTTTCTCGTCTTTGGTGTAACTACCATCTGTTTTCTTCAAAGTGCCTAGTGTGCGATTGTTATCGTCGGCTAGAATTTTCCTAATTCTAGTCGCCGTGTCGTATGATTCTATGTTTGTGCAGAATCCCTGCCATGACTTTTCGTCTTTGCTTCGTACAAGTTTCTTGTATTGCGATTGTGCTTCTTGGAAGTTATCCCAATCAGAGTCTTGTCTGGTGTTTTTTGCTCTGTTGAATAGGTGCCTTAACCTTTGTCTTTTCTTTTCAAGGTCCGGGCCCCACCAACTGTGTTTTGGTTCTTGTTTTGTCTTTCGTGTCCTTAGAGGGCATGCTGCTTCGTAGCATGTCGTTATTTTTCCCGTTAGGTCATTTACATTGTTATTTATCTGTGACACATCCTGAATCTCGGGTGCGTCACACTGTCCTATGTGTTTTGTTATGAGCGTTTTATACTTTTTCCTATTTGTTCTCCTCGGATTTCTTCGAGGTAATTCTGGCGTTTTGGTTTATGTTCTCCTGGATAAGTTTCTTCTGGTACATTAAAAGTTGCAAGAGAATGAGTAATGATGATACTTTTATATGTAAACAGTTTGCACACTACCAGCAATGCATATGCTATTCTCATTTCGTTGATGAAATCTTAACTCCTGATAAATTTGTTTCAACTTGGTCATCCGTTACTTAAAGTTCGTATGGTTTTGGGAAATTTAAATTTCTTTGGTAGTCTGTTCAATGAGTCAGTTTACATAGTTATTTTAGAAGAAATTGAAAATCGCATTCTGATATCATCATTTTTTGCTGTCAAATACTTTTGAAGCAAAAAGGACTATTTCTTAAATTTGTTTAATTGATCGATGATCTTTTCACAGTGTAGTAACACTGTGTAGTAAACTATTTTTCAATTACCTTGTAATTTACCCATGTAAACTGACTTACTGAACAGACTCTATCTAAGTGGCATTTGCACGGTTTAATTTATCAGTGTTTGTAATAACAAACTGTGTTACCTTTATTCGATTAGAACACTGTTAAAACACCACAGCGGTCATAGGTCACAGAGTGAATAGTGTAAAGATGAAAATTAACGTTGGTACCCCTACGCCACCCAGCCCTACCCACTGTGGTGGAGGCGCTCAGTAGATGATCTTATTCCTACAGCGAACACCCACTCTATTAAGGCTTGGTCAAACACGAAGCGCGACAGCAGCATTAAAGCAGCTGAATATCATAACTATGTATATGAGCCCTTCCTTTACTTGTACCGCGATGGTTTCGCAGCTACGTGTACGCGCTTTGTGGCTTTCCTCGTCCAATTTCAGTTTTATAGTCTCTGAACTAGCTAAATTACAGGTCTCAATATATTGCTATCCCTTTCATAATACTTCCTGCGTAAAAGGATAGCTTTTACATCAGTCAAATTACAGTTTGTTAGTCAAGAGATTGTGTACAAAAGAACTATAAAAGTTACACGTCACACGCAATGTGACCGTATTTATACTTCATTAACTCAGCGTGATCCACTATAATTGAGTACGGTTTTCCTCTTATAATAAAAATATAATAAAAATAATGTAGTCATAATCCAGTGCACTGGACAAATGCGGTTTGGTTTGATAGACTGCACAAACTTGTGAGTACAATATGGAGAATTCTTTCGTCTGAAAAATAATACGAGTATACTGAAAAAAAAATATTTTAACAAAGGACCCTTTTGGTTCCTTTAATGTTTTCTTTCACTTCGCGGCTAACACAAGTAATATTTAATAGCTTAAAACGCGTTGCAGGCTGCTGCTGAAAGGCAAAAGGTGTGTGTCGGGTATCGAACCCCGGAGCTCGACTAGGAACTAGGAAGCCGAAATCCTAACCAGCGAAGACCATTTCTATAGAAAACTAAGATGTGTTGGACGCGTTGTCATTGCGTAATGTGTGTGTCCAAGCTTGTAGCTCGATCTTCTGATAGAAATCTATTACTAAATTATTCTGTATCGATTATTTCTACTTGTAATAATACATGAAGTTGTAAGCAGGCTTAGCGTGACTCTTTTAACTTCGTACATTCCTATTTAGATGATCATTATTTACTCATAGGTTTTTTAACTGCTGACTGTTGACTGGCTTGATTTCATTTGAGATCAAAGTTTTGCAACAACCTACGGACTGTTGTTGCTAAGACTAAATTCTAGCGTTAAATTCCTGTCTATAGATCCTATTTATTTTATTTCAGAAATACACCGAAGAGTACAAGAATAGACTGCAAGACATAAATGCGAGACCGATTAAGAAGGTGGTCGAAGCTAAGGCGCGGAAGAAGAAGCGCATGATCAAAAAGATGGAACGCGCTAAGAAGAAGGTCGAAGCGGTGATGGAGAACGAAGACATGTCTGAAAGGGAGAAGGCACAGCAAGTACGGCATCTGTATAAGAAGGCGCAATCCGATGGCAAAAAGAAGATTACGTATGTCGTTGCTAAGAAGCACACTACTGCCAAACGCATGAAACGCCCAGCAGGCGTCAAAGGACAATACAAGGTAGTCGATCCTCGCATGAAGAAAGATTTACGCGCCCAGAAGGCAAAGGAAAAAACTAAAGGCCGAAGTAAGAAAGGCCAGAGTAAAACAAAACAGAAATATCCCAAGAGTAAACGCGGTAAAGCCAAATAAATATTATGTATTCTGAATGTACTAAATGTACAGAATATATTTGAAATAACATAATAAATTTTTAATTAAAATTAAATTCATGAAATAATGTTGTATTTTGTTCTTAACCATGTTTCAAACTCAAAAACTCAATCTCAAAGTATGTTTATTCAAAATCGGTACCTACACAGTACTACAGTACCTTCTGAACGTCACGTTTACTAATAGAAAGCTTCTTATGTTCAAGACGAAGAAACTTTCGAAGAGATGGACACAGGTCAGGGATTTATCAAAAATTTTACAGTCGAGTCAATTGCAGTTTAAGTTTCAGTGAGACCTCTTGCGAAACCTGAGGCAACCTAGAAGCGACGAAATTTCGGCTGTTACGATGATAAGTTTATCATGTGGAATGATAGGTCTGCCAATCCGGGAATGGAATCGAACGTGGAATCGCTTTCAATGTTTAAATGGACACAGAACCTTTGTATAAGTAGGATCGAGCGAGGCGCTACCTACTTGACATTACCAACGCTGTATTTTTATATAAGTTCAGGGTCGATGATATTTGAGTGGTCGTGCGTCACTCGCGCCTAACAGCTCGAGTTCAGGGACAGGCGCGCCATAAATGATATCATTCGCTTCTCCGACCTTGATATTTTTTCTGATACGTTTTTTTACTACGTTGTCTGCCTACAAAGTGGTTTTGGAGTATTTATATCTGTTGGCATTGATTTTGCTTAAAGCCGGAATGTCACCGTCTTTTGTAAGCTTTCACCGTGTAGGTAGATAATCCATTTTATAGGCAGACGTTACCATTTTACCTCCGCTCCCTTCGATTATCAAGTTGCTGACGGATTTTATTCCCACATCTCGTCTCCGCTCAGCTTCAGTGGATACCACTGAGCGGAGGAGTATCATATTTGTATGGCGCACCGCGCAATTGATGCGGAGATGTGAGCTGTGGCTCGCAAGCTGGCGACGGCGCGCAGCGGAGACGAGAAGAGATGTGAGCGGCACCGCTAGTTCCTGCCGCGTCGCAGAACCCGCTGCGCCCGGGGCCCGTCGCCACTCTCGCGTTATTTTGTTTAGGTAATAGGGAATTTATAATTTCTGAATTTTCCCTGGTCTGGCCTTGTGGGAGGCTTCAGCTCTGGCTAGTTACCACCCTACCGGCAAAGACGTGTCGCCAAGCAATTTAGCGTTCAGTTAGGTACGATGCCTTGTAAAAACCGATCAGGGGTATGAGTTTAATATCTGCCATGCCCCTAACAAGTTATCCAGCTACCATCTTAGAAGTTAGACTGCATCATCACTTATCATCGCAGATCGCAGTCAAGGGCTAATTTGTAGTGGATAAAAAAACTGACTGTTCATCTCAACATCCAACGCTCGGCGTATGCAGCTCAGTCCCGCTCTACCCAGCATACATCTCCGCTCTAGCCAGCACACATCTCCGCTCCAGCCTAGCCAGTACGCACCTCCGCACAGCTAAACCCTAGCTGAAAAACATCTTTTCTCGTCTCTGCTTGGGACATCTCCGCACATCTCCGCTTTGGTGGGAGCCTCCGGGCCTTAAGCCGCGATCGAGCCAAAATATTGCATGACGTTCATTTTTTTCATAACATTTTCAAGATAATTGTGTAAATAAACGCTGAACGCGTTACACCTAATTTTAGCGTGATGATAGCGTGATGATTATTACAACACGGGGTTTACCTACCTTAGGTTTTACTCGTTTTATGGTCGGTTGAACAGGAAGGTAAACTGTTTATATTATTTATCAATTGCTTCACAATTGCAATTGAAATGGGTGACGTCGTAGGTAGGTTTATCATTACAGAAATACCTAACCAGGGAACATCAGAAATTTCGAGTGGTGTGAGGAGCTGTGGGAGGGGGGAGGTGGTAGGTAGGCGGCAGGTCGGCGCTATATCGAGCGCGCGATCACGGCCAAGGCCGAAGAGCCGTCATCGCGACCCGAGCACAGCCCCTGGCCCCGTCCTCTGCCCGCTACCACTTTATATTATTATTTTGAATGTAAATATTTGATCTATTTAACTCTAAACAAGCTGATCGACTCCGCTTTCTTCGGAAGAGAGGATCTTTGTATTGGAACCCTACACGCGACATCTGAATCTATAAGATCAAGCCGATAGAGTTGAATTTTCAGTTTCTCTATTAAGAGTCACATATTACCTACTTAGGAAAAATCGTAATGCGTGTTCGCGTATGAGATTACCTACTTACGTCATAAATCGTAATAGATTTTAAAACGATTTTTACCATTTAATTATTGAAACGTTTCACGAGGAAGGTGGGAATACAAGTAGAGAAGAGTCCACCCATGCGAAGCCGGGGCGAGTTAGCTAGTAATACTTTAGTAATAGTATATAGATATCATTAATTTATCTATTAAATAGGTAGAGAATAGGTAACCTTGGAGTTTGAATTGCCAAGATTCAAATTCACAAATCAACGTGTTTGCCTTTATAAAAATGAAGGCGCATTGATCTTCTTTTTAAAGCTGTAATGACTCACGAGTCCTTTTTAAAGACACCTAAGTACTTGAGACGTTATACCTATTTCACATTATTTTATGGATATTTCTTCAAAGCCTTGGAAATTGCCATTTCACAAATAGTTTACCTAGTAAACTTGGCGGTCTTAAAATATAGTTAGATATGAATCATCGCATAATTCGAAACGGCGTAGTTGATGGGTAGGCACTAGGCACTGGCAGTGGGTATGGCGGTTAGTGACGTCCGAACCGAACAGGTAGGTAGGTACAGGGCGCGGGGTGACCTCGCCCTCACAAGGTCGCACAGCCGTTCCACTCAAACGCCACGTTCCTCCCTGCTCGGTAATCTTCCAGGCCGTTCTATAGGTACAGAATTAGGTACCTATATCGATATTTTGTTATTTTAGTAGGTTGGTAGTTGGTACCACGTTAGTAATTTGGTACGTCTTACCATAAAAAATATTTTAGATTATTGTCTGTTATATTTAGGAACGATTATATACAGTATAATACCAATATGTAACTTTACTCACTTTTCTTGCTTTTACCAGGTACATACCGTAGCTAAGGCATAATTTGTAATACATTATACGAGAAATACCTAAGTACCGATTTACAGAGATTAGATTTCGCCTTTTCGATTTTGTTCGTGTATAATGTAGGTAGGTAGTCTAGGTAGGATATCGCCCGGTGTCCGGACCATATTATAATAACGAATCGATTGACATTTCATTCATCACAATCGTTGTGCTATACATACATAGTTTGTCTATAAAATCATTAACATGTATACGGCCGGTTTCTGAATTGAGAATTTCATGTTGAGTCTGCGAACACTACTTATGGAAGTTAGCAAATTTTTGTTTCTGAATTGATATTGTGAGGTTTGAGAGTTGGAACTTGCTGTTTTTGCTTGAATGCTTAATTCAGAAACCGGCCCAATATCAATTCAGAGACAAAAATTTGCTTAATTAGTCCTTAAGTAGTCTTTGAGACAGACTCAACATGAAATTCTCAATTCAGAAACCGGCCGTAATTAGGCAAATTTTTGTTTCTTAATTGATATTGTGTAAGGTTTGGGAGTTGGAACTTGCTGTTTTCGCTTGAATGCTTAATTCAGAAATCTAATTATTTCTAATTATTTCTAGTTATTCTAGGTAGGTATGTTAACGTACCTATCTAGAATAATTTGTGAAATAAATTCACAGAATAAATTTATTCAACAGTACTTAATACCACGTGACACGTTAAGGTCTATTGTTATTCTAAATTATGCAATACATTCAACTTTAGAGAATTTTTAATAAGCAAATAGGTACTAATCCATATTCCACAGTGAACAATGGGTAGCGCTGAGTGCACTGACCGCTGGAACTTTAAACTAGCTGATGCCCGCGAATTCGTACGAGTGGAATTAGTTTTTTCAATTCCCACGGGAACTCGTAACCCGGTCACTCTCCGTGTCTTCAACTATAGCCATGCAAAAAATCACGTCGATCCGTTGCTCTGTTGCGGCGTGATTGAAGGACAAACCAACAAACAAACACTTTCGCATTTATAATATTAGATAGTATGATATGAATATGATACAATAGTTATTCATACTATAGGTATAACTAAACGTAGGAAAATACTAGTAGCTACTAATCTTTGATACGTGTTGTTTCCATACATTGCAGGGCATTAGCCTGCTCTATCAGAGTTCATGCAGAATTGCAGACGTTTTCATAGTCAGGGTTGACTCTACTATATTGATCTACTATACTATTGTTGTTGCTATATAATTTATAACTTGTAATGTTTCGATTTTAAATTATAATAAGTAAATATCTTTTACTAAATTGAAATTCCATTGATTTTAAATACAATACTATTTACCATCGCTATTGTATTCACATAATCTATGTTTTAGATTCTCATTTTTTGGATGATAAACAAATAATTATTTAAATAAAATCACTATATAATATAAAAGATCATAAAGTAAATTGTATAAATAAATACAAATACAATTTTTGTTTCCATACATTGACTTGCCTTTTGTTATATTTATAAGGTTTGAGTATTAGCTACGCATCGTTTCAACCTTACCTACAATAAAATGTATCAGGTAATGATTCCCATCGACTTGTGGATGGATTAAAGTCTCGGAGGGTACATTACACAAATCTCGCGGACAGGTGACCGCCTCCGCTTAATAAAGTCCAAATCTTTAGTGTGCGGAGCGGGTGATCGACCACGTTCACGGCCAGAATTGTGGAAATAAGGTAAGATTGAAAACTAAGTTGCATTTACCTTTTGCCGACCGCCATCGACTTTTAGGACTGTTTGGCCCTGTCCTACCTCAGCGACAAACGCGACAACGCAACTCGATACAACGCGACGCGACAGTATCAAGTAGCTGCCCCTTCACGTAACCTACGTATTGTACGCGTAGTCACTTGTCACCAGTGGCGTGCACATCTTTTGAAGCTAGGGTAGGCATTAGTTAGTCAGAATACTTGTTTACTAGCTGTGTTCATTTTTAACATTGATGTATTTAGATTTGGGTAAGCTCTGCTTTTATGCCTCTATGAACTGCACGCCACTGCTTGTCACGTAGATAAGTTTATTATTTTCTATAAAGTTGTCGCGCGTCGCGTCAACCTTTGTATTCCGAGAGATGATAACCGGCCATATCTAGTGAAAGGCCCATCAGCATGCGGTCAGACTTTCACCATCATCAGTGAAGGGTTACCACCCACCCACCCACCTATTACTGAATCAGCTTTTCTATGGATGGTTACCAAAAGTGCAGCTATCTCCTAGTCTATTGGAACTTGGAAGCGTAAACGTAGGCGTCAGAGTGGACAAGTCGCGCAACAGTGCAATCACGTGTTGTGTGTTTCTGGCTTTAGAAATCAGAAGACAATTCCACGGCCAACAGTATAATATAACTCGTAGGTACTCAAAAGTATTCCGTAACACGTTGTCGAATTTATATTGACGTTATCTTTCTATGCGATGGATTGAATCTGGAAACACTGAACTCAAAGTCAAAACTCTCTAGTAGACCGTAGCGTCGGCAGTGAGTTCACGCCTTATAATATACGAATATGAATACCAGTAACCAGACAATCCAAGAGCTTATTCGACGATAAATCTGGTAGGTACCTTCGTTGGCCTTTCTCCACTTTGTTATAATGTCTCGATCTCAGGTCATAACCAAAATGATGCGGCTTTTAATGAGATCAAGTAACTGTAATAATAATAATTGAAATGAATGTAACGCTACTTCTAAACTAGTTCGAAATTCGTACAATAGTATAATATTCAATTATTATTGTTGTTGTTATTATCTCAATAGCAAATGATTTAACGTTATTTACTTAAGGCGCATGACGCGTTGCGTATATCAATCGTAGCGGGTTCGATGACCGGCCGTGACAACCTGCCGCATGTAGGTACAACTACAAAACCCACATATACGAGCGATTATTGTTTTTTCAATGAAATTGTTGCAACTCATGTGCATATTACACATATATCGAGGGCGTTGACACGCATACCAGCGCGCTTTTACAGGTATGTACCACTCTACTAGGCGATAGGCATGGCGTAATCGAAAAGTCGAGAAGCAATTACAAATAGGCTACTAGCATAGAGTAAATAATCGTCAACTATGATCCGAGTAAGTTGTTTTGTGTTTTCTGATAACATGATAAATAAAGTACTGTTTATATTATGTACTTATAGAAATGTGGTCGCAGCAGGTAGGTAAAATAGGTATATAAGAGGATTCTTCGAGTTAGTAGTATTATATACCTAGGTACTTCAATATTTTGATAAGACTAATAAAATTAATAAGGAATGGTAGGGACCATTCACCATACTAAGTTGCGAATCTCATGAGTCATGACTTTATGACAAACTAGCTGATGCCCGCGACTACGTCCGCGTGGATTTAGGTTTTTGGTTCCCGCGGGAACTCCTTAATTTTCCGGGATAAAAAGTAGCCTATGTTTTAATCCAGGTTATAAGCTATCTATGTTCCAAATTTCAGCCAAATCGGTTCAGTAGTTACGGCGTGAAAGCGGAACAAACATACAAACAAACTCACTTTCCCGTTTATAATATTAGTAAGGATGAGATGAGGCGAAAGAGAGGCTACCTGATCGGGACCTGTATTTCCCTACTCGGTAGACTCTGATCCAATCCAAACTTTTGCAAGTAATAATTTTTACCATGTTAAAATAAAATAAAATATAGAAATAAATTTTATTAAATATATATAAATTAGGATTTTACTAAACAAATAAAATCCTATTTCTAAATAAGATTTTATTTAAGCTAACGTAAAGTTTTCTATAACTTTACAAAAACGATTCATGCACGATGCATATTAGGCATAAGGTACACTATAAATTGTCTGGTGATTCGGTCCAATATAATTTTGGAAAAGACTTTATAGATGTTGGACATTAGACTTATCGGTCGATAAGAATCAACCCAAGGAACAGGCAGGATTTAGAAGAAATTTTTCGACTATTGACCATATTCACACGGTGAAACAAGTAATAGAAAAATATAGAGAATACAATAAACCACTCTACCTAGCCTTTATTGATTACAGTAAAGCATTCGATTCTTTAGAACATGATAAAATATGGGCTAGCTTAGAAAATCAAGGTATCAATAAGATCTATACGAATATTCTAAGAAAAATATATATTAACAGTAAAGCTAGAATACAACTAGAGAGCTTGGGGGATGAATTTCCAATTGGTAGAGGAGTTCGACAGGGCGATCCGGTCTCTCCGAAGATTTTTTCAGCAGTACTGGAAGGCGTGTTCAGCAAATTAGAATGGTCAAACTTTGGCTTAAATATTGATGGAGTTAACCTAAACCACCTTAGGTTTGCTGACGATCTTGTACTGTTTGAGGAGAGTCCAGAAAAGCTAGAAATAATGGTACAACAGCTATCTCACGAAAGCTCAAATGTAGGTCTGTCTATGAATATTAGTAAGACAAAAGTAATGACAAACTCTACAAAAATAAATATCACAGTAAATGGAAAAATCATAGAGTATGTCGACGAATACATTTACTTAGGGCAGATTATATCACCGACGGATCAAACGACAAAGGAAATTGATAGAAGGATAGCTAATGGATGGAAAAAGTACTGGGCACTCAAAGAAATTCTTAAAAGTAGAGATCTCAGTCTGCCAATAAAGAGTAGAGTTTTTAACACTTGTGTCCTACCTTGTCTAACTTACGGATGTGAAACCTGGGCGCTAACTGTTTATCATAGATCGAAGCTCGCCAAGTGTCAGAGGGCAATGGAGAGAAGCATGATAGGAGTGAAGCTCAAAGACCAATGTAACAGCCAGGATATTAGGAGAAAAACAAAAGTCGTTGACATTCTCAAAAAGATAGACTCACAAAAATGGAGATGGGCCGGTCACTCACAAAGAGACAAACAGGAAA
Organism: Erebia epiphron; assembly: GCA_963932025.1. Classification (NCBI taxonomy): domain Eukaryota; kingdom Metazoa; phylum Arthropoda; class Insecta; order Lepidoptera; family Nymphalidae; genus Erebia; species Erebia epiphron. Next base: position 34,804,020 of record OZ009948.1, on the reverse strand, counting down.
AATGGAGCAAAATTGTAACAAATTGGTATCCTCGGGATAGAAAAAGGTCTAGAGGCAGACCGTATAGGAGGTGGGAAGACGAAATAAAAAAAACCCGGCAAGTGCGAGTCGGACTCGCGCACGAAGGGTTCCGTACCATTATTAATAAATAATTACCTTTGTTAATGAACCTCAAGACTAACTTTGTTTGTAGAGGTTTATTGTTAATATCAAAAAAACTATGCTAGTTAGAGCATTGGCTATAGTTTTCCTGTAAAATATACGTAAATTCCTATTGACCATAATTATTTCAAATTTTTCGATTGGTAAACTCCGGAGATAAGGGGGGGGGAACGGTATTTTTTTAGACATTTTCCCCGATAAATCAAAAAACTATCATAACTAAAAATAATTAAAAATCTGTTTTAGAATGTACAAAGTAAACCCTTTCATATGATACCCCACACAGTACAGTTATCTGACTTTTAAATTTCAACCCTCAGATTTTCCCCCCTTTTTAAATAAGAACAAAAATAATTTCCAATTTTTTTTAATTCCAGTGTCTTTGGGCCACTAATATACACAACTATTCCAAATTTCATGTCGATAGCTTCGGTAGTTACTGAAATAATCGAGTGTGACGGACGGACAGACGGACAGACGGACAGACAGACGGAGAAAGTCGCACCATAAGGGTTCCATTTTACCATTTTGGTACGGAACCCTAATGACCGCGGGACCAAATTGGCGTCGAGTAGCGCACGATATACCACAGTGGCGGGAGCTAGAGGAGGCCTTTGCCAACAGGCAATTCGAAACGCGCGACATCTTATAATTATTATTAATTATGTGTACAACTTATTGATTCATATTTTTCTACAATACTATTAATTAATTATTTTTTCAATTTATTATGTGATTCTTGTAATTCAAATTTTAATGTAAATTTAATCGAAATATTGTTAAATGTTAAATGTAATAATCAAAATATGTTATGACAAAATGATGCATGAAAAAATTATGTAATGACAAATTTTTTTTTGAAGTTTCGAAATAAAGGCTATTTTTATTTTATTTTATTTTATTTTACACTATAAATTAAAATATAGAAATATATCTTTCACTAGGTGTATAGTAAGTAATACACATTGTGAAAGGAAATCGGAATCCAGATACTAAATTATACACAATATAACATATTACTACACACAAAGGTTATTTGATTAATAAATATACCTAATGTAAGATCGAGCGAAGTAAGCGCGATTTTTTCTGCAACGCCTTAGGCCCGTGAAATTTGGAATGGAAATAGATTATACCCTGGATTTAATACATATATGCTGCTTTTTATCCCGGAAAATTAAAGAGTACCCGCGGGATCCCAAAAACCTCAATCCATGCGGAGAAGTTGTGGGCATCGTTTAGTGTATAAATAAAATATCAAAAGAGCAAAGTTACTGGTATGACAAAACCTAATACTATGCATAAATTGTTAATACCTATGAATGTGAATGTAAACAGCGGAATGGTGTTAGCTGATGTGAAATGTGCAGTTGGGTAGATTGCAAGTGGGTTGTCCGCTCGTGTATACTGTATTATGCGGGCGAAACACAGGCCACTGCGGTCGTCGACCGAGGCCCTTGACTCGCTCGGGGTTCAGCGACACCGGCTGACACCGTCGCGCCTCGCCGCTCCGCGCGCCGCCGCCACCGGCCGCGATGTTATACACACGCCACACAGCTTGCTTCACTTTACCCGTTCTTGCCCATTACTATATTTTGTAACACCTGTTTGTATGTAATAGATAAACTTACTTCATTAAAAATACTAATGGCAAATGTGGAAGTTTTTATCCAGTTTGCATTAAAGGTCTCTATGGACAGGTGCAGAAATGACTTAAAAGGTTAGGCATCTATGTTATACTCGAAGGGTGGCACAACGCCTTTGGCCTAGACAATCCACAAGAACACTCAACACCACAAGAGCTCGTAGTCCAAATAACCATCGGCTTCTGCCTGGCAAGTTTTGAGTCTACCGGGAAATGCCTAAATAATAATTATACCAATTCGGTTTGGACTAACTAGGCAAAACTGAATTACCTAAGTAATATTCTGAACTTGTTCAGACTCTAGAGTAGGAAAACCCTGGAAGTTACAACTCAATTTTTCTTAATTTATGTTATCTTTAGACGCTACCTAAATCTGTATCCCACCCGCGTGGTAAGTAATCTTCTTTATAGGAACATTGCTAAGATTAAATTTAGTCTAAGGGTAGGTAATTCAGAAGCTCGCACGATGGGGGAAGGAATAGGAAGGTGGCTCCACTCAGCGTCAACCCTCCTTGGGTTGACGCTGAGTGGAGCGAAGTGAGCCGCTTACTTTTATTTACTAGGCTAAATTTTTTAGGTTTTATTAATACTCAGGTCAAAAATTAGTTTGGACTTCGAATTGAATTTAGGCATTACACGCGGAGATACCAAAAACTTGCCAGGTCGTAAGTTAGTAGCCCAAGGTGCTTCCTCTCAGCATTCCTTAGGGTTGCCTAGGCCTATCGCGAAGTGCCAGCACTCCGGTTTTGGATTATAACTTTTATTGAGTAGGTCGATGTATTGAGTATCTATATATATGTTGGTTTTTCCCCTTTCAGTAGAATTTAAATTATTTAGAAATTAAAAACAAGTGCGAGTCAGACTCATCCACCGAGGGTTCCGGACAAAATATGAATATGAAGTTATTTCACTTCTCATTACTTCACATCACACTTGAACAAGGCCGATAAATGTGTTAGGGTTAAAAAAAATTGTCACTCAGCTTAAATATGTATTAGATTAGACCTATTTTTCCCGAAACGCTACACAAAAGCATCTACACAAAATACCTTTCGCCTAAAGATTTTTGACGTTTTGTGTGTCTATCGAACGAAGGAAAACGTCTACACATTTCGCCATAGGGGGCTTTTGCAGGTAGTAATAATTGTAATTAGTTGCATAATTAAAACTAATTCTTCGAAATCAGATTCTGAACAAAACAGCAAAGTTTTTTTATAAAATCAATCGAAGAAAGAATCTTCCAATAATTCTAGTGGAATAATTAAACATCTGAAAATGCAAATTTGCATAATCTTGACCCAGAGCAATCTTGACTCCAGCAATCTACAGGCGGTCTAAAGATATTTATATCTCAGAAAATCAAAGATTTCTCCTTGATACCAAATCTTCTATCACGTTTTCTTCGTTTAACATTATTTTGACAGTAAATGTTTCTAAAAACACCAAAACTAAAACGCCTGCGCAGGAGACGACGCGGCACGCATTGTTTTGTGTTTATGTAGGGCAAAACACGCGCAGGAGACCAACTCCGACGACCCTATTTAAATTATTTACAAGGTCGAATCAAAGAGAAGATACACATAATTGTGTGCTACAATAATTAGTGCAGCATGATGGAAAAGCCTTTTCGATGCGGTGATATTTGTTGAGGTAGGTAAAGGTTGTAGTAACAAGTAGTTTGTATGTACGAAATCCGCTTATAGTAGGTAAGACATAATTTTTTATATACAGGGTGGAAAAAACGAATGGGACATGGAGGGAAAATAAATTTGAAGACCATTAAAGGAGTGTACGCAAATATGTATGGGGGAGTTGATCCAAGAATGGCCAAGGGTGATGTCTCATCCTTGGCCATTCTTGGATCAACTGGCAATGAAAGGGTTTATACAGACTTTAAATATGCAGAAACTCAAAGGAAACTTTGTCTGGATTCTTTAATGATTATTACCACACCACTGGCTCAAAAAGACTGCAGCGAAGAAAAGTCGATTTTGCTCACTCCTTTTTCTTACTTAGTGAGCAAAATCGACCAAACTCCAGTGGAGATCTTTTTGAGCTGGTGTGGTGAAAACTATTCAAATTTTTTATTAAGTACTTTTTCACAAATATATTGTAAAACGTCTGATAAACGTGTGCATGGAAAATTACAGAAAATATAATTTATCATACATTTATTTAATTTTTACTTTAATTAAATATAAAATAAATTAGCTACAGGTTTACGAAACTTTATTTTCCTATCTAATCACTAAATTAATTGAATCATAATAGTTATTTGTTATACAAGAGTGAAAAGTTGTTTTTTAACCGCGTGCTCAATTTTGATGACCGAGCAAGCGAAGGATTCTAAAATTGAATCACGAGCGCAGCGAGTGGTTCAAAAATTAGAATCCTGAGCGTCAGCGAGGGAATCAAAAGAGCACGAGGTGAAAAATCTTTTCACTCGAGTGCAACACGTAACTTTTCATCCCACCTCAGCGAGGAAATGAAATACTTCTCGCGTGATTGTTGAGGGAGAAAGCTCATTTCCGCATTTTTAACAGTTTCAGTCAATTCTGTTGGCGTCAAATTAACTTCTTCGTCACTAGAGTCACTCATTTTAGGTGTTTCACTTATTTTCAATAAGGTTTTAATTTTAAACAATATGACGTGAAAGCAAATGGTGCGCGCAAAGCAAATTAAAAAAGTACACCAAGAAGGTTACGAGTGTGAGTTTTTAACAAATTAAAAACGGTTGTATGGAAATTCGGCACCATAGAGGTAGAAGTAAATAGGTTTTAATGATGTTTTGAATTCACTAACTTCATAGACGAGTGATATTTACTAACATGCACACGATGTTCTAAATTCAATTTACTTTATCCTCAAGAGGATAATAACGGCTTTTGCATTCAGATATCGAATAGTAAAAATACTCTTTCCGAGATGGTGGGATGAAAAACTCTTTATTGCTCACAGAAGAGTTCAGGAAATCAATAATAATAATCAGTTACACAAAAGTATACTAATTAATCTTAACATATGCAGTATTATACCTACTAGGTATTACTATAAACATTCTGGTTTCTGTGGCATTACATATACTTACCTGCTTTTACTCATAGGCAGCTACAGCCAAGGAAAGAGAAACGTATCTCTAACGACATTGAAAGTAGTTTTCTATCGATGAATTTTCTCACGTATGCCTATCTCCCTTTCTTGGCTAAATCACATAATATATCTAGTAAGTACCATATAGAATAAATTGAACAGCTATAGTTATTTTTGTTATTGTATGGATCCGAAAAGTGATATAATTCTGCTTTACACTTCCAAATTTGTTTAATTAGTTTATTTCATACACTAAATCTATAAGTCCTGACTTATTCACTCTTACTCTAACGTGACGTGATGTAATGAGTATACATTTTAAAAGGAAAAGATTGGATTTGGATGGAATGTACGCATTGGATTGTTGTATCAAAATTAATTCAACAGCATTTTTGGAAAGTCTAGCTTATTGTTATTATGAGTAGGTACAATGAACAAGCTTTTCCAAAGTGTTAGGAATATGTTCATACCTTCAATAGGGGAAAATTTTATGACTGTCCCGCGAAAGTTCATTAATACATACCTAACGTCGCGCCAGCAGAATGAAATATCGGCAAACAGTAACACGCCCTTTGATTTCAATAAATTATAAATGAGGGATCATGAAGTCATTTACTTTTGTAATTTTGACCCTCTTAAGGTATTAAAAAAGTTGTCAAACAATGCCCTATGTATGTACTTATATTATATTATTTAATCGTAATTTCCAATAACACGATAACCTGAATAATTAAATAAGTAGTATTATAAAGAAACTGTTCGATTTTAACCCAGTTAAACACAGAAACGGGCACGCATTATGTATTATGAATATTTAAACTAAATTAACATTACGGATATTAAGAGAAAATAGAAATGGACGGGCTTACTTTCTTGCGCTATCGTAGGTTTCTCAATTTATGTTGATCCAAGTCAATAGCGTAGTCTTAGTTCAGTTCACTTGACGGTGAATTTAGCTGCTTAGTAATTTCTACATTATATGAGATACCACGATTAGTAATCGGCCAGTTATGATCCAAGAACGAACTAAAAAAGGAAGGAAAAAGCTGTAAAGAAGCCGTAGGTAGTAGCCGTTAATAATATAATAAATACTAGGGGATGAGGAATGCTCCATCCACCAGTATCTTTATTCTAATTGATCAATTCTCGTGTTCTGTGTACTTTTGTTTGAATAGAAATCGTCATGATTCCCATTTTTAAAAGGATATTTTAAAGCATTTTCTAAAGCTAAGGGAAGGCAGGCAGAGGCAGGGGCGGGCGACATCTGCGCTCGCGCAGCGTAGCAGTGAAAGTGGGTTGAATGCGGGACCATTACTTTCAGTTTCTCTTGTGCGCACGCTTCATCGTGGACTCGTTACAATAAACATTGCATCCCGTCGATTTCTCGCTCCGCTAAATTTCACCTTTTTCACTCTATTATACCTGCCTTCATCAGTGTTTACTTAATTATTTTATATGATACTAGAGGACGCCCGCGACTTCGTTCGCGTGGCTTAAGTTTTTTAATTCCCACAGGCGCTCCTTAATTTTCCGGGATAAAATAAATATGTCACTCTCCAGGTCCTCATCTATACCCATGCAAAAAATCACGTCGAACTATTGCTCTGTTGCGGCGTGATCGAAAGACAAACTCTCGATTTAACGTCCTTGAGGATAAAATTTTCAAAAACTGTGAAACACGTATTTCTTCATTTTCAACCCGCAGCTCATATACCAAGTTTAATGGCTATAACTTGAAAAATGACGGACTTTCATACAAACTTTCAACCCCTATTTCATTCCCTTAGGGGTGGAATTTTGAAAAATCCTTTCTTAGTGAGCGCCTACGTTACAAAAGGAAGCTACTGTCAAAATCTCAAGTCTCTAACCCTAGCGGTTTAGGCTGTGCGTTGATAAGTCAGTCAGTCAGTCAGGACTTTGAATTTTATATATACAGATTATGCCGGCGTCAAGACAAGGGATCGCAACTGATCTTGACCTCATCAGTGAAGTTTTGAACACTGCTACGTATTATGAGTGCTAAGCAGTGCCGGATTAGCCATAATTAAATACTGTGAGGATTTAAAAGGAAATACCAAAAAACTTAGCTAACAATAATCTATAATAATCTAATTTATTAATTTTATCCATTGCAACGTAGCCCTTGACTTCGATCTCACCTTATGGTACCTAAGTGAAAGTTCAGTCTAAGATGGTAGCACTAGCGCCTAGCGGGCTAGCAGGGATGGTAGTGGTTGGACCGGAACGCTAAATCGCTTGGCGGCACGTCATTGCCGGTAGGGTGGTAACACGCCATAACCGCAACCTCCCAACAGTGGCCTGTTTGGACTAGAAAAAAACAGAAATTATAAATCCCAAATTAACCCTGTCGGGATTCGAACCCGGGACCTCCCATGTTAAGACAACAACGTTCAACATTGGGCCAGGGAGACAATAAAAAAGTAGAAGAACAGCGCTCAACAAGAACAAACTATAAAAGAAGCAGGTGTTTCAGTGCAATCAATTAAAACTCCTCATTTTATTGACAACGCTTAATTTTTAACCGACTTCCAAAAAAGGAGGAGGTTCTCAATTCGGTGCGTATCTTTTTCGATATACAGGAAGGTGTCTTTCTTACAAAATCATTTTATGGACATTTATTACTTCCATATTACATCTCCAATTCTAGGTCGTTGTACCTGTTCAATAAGTTTTGGCGTCAACTGGCGTATTAAATTTATTTCCGTCGAACAATCCATTAGAAAACCCCTGTGTTATAAAAATGCGTGATTAGCGTGCGGTGAAGAGCGACCTAGAAAGTAAAACTTTCGATGCACGCGTCCGCGCTTGCTGGCTGTTACCCGCACAGCCTTTGGTACTGCTTCTTTTAGCGCCCATTTGTCTAAAATCCGGTTCACATGTATTTAAAATAATATTCTGTCTGATTTTGTGCCTTTTATTTTTGAATAGTAATTTGATTCTTTAAATTCGTTGGATTTATTGCTGACCTGAAAATCGCGGCAATTTAAGCCTTTGAAAGTTTGCACTATAAACTTAGAATATGAACTAGGTACCGCGTGGTTTGCACAACTATTCTTTCTTGTCAGTAATAGATTGAAAATAGAGAATCTAATCGATTATCTCTGGCTTTGAAAGTAAAGCTCCCTGAAATTGTTCACACCTATGAGGGAAAATAGGGGTATTGTATTTGCGTGTAAGTTAGAATCATGAATTTTATTGAAGTCCACGTGGTCAAAGTCGCGTGCCATAGCTGGTTCTACCTATATACATTCTATAATCATTGCTTACATATTCGAGTATCTTGGAGAAAATATATTGGGAATAATATAATGTTGAAAAAGGGTAAAAATATAGAGTCAATCACGAAAAATATGGAACTGGATGAAATTTGGCACGAGATAGATTATAGTCTGGAATAAAACTTATGATACTTTTTATCAAACGCTTAATCCATGCGGACGAATTCGCGGGCATCAGCTAGTTTTAAATAATTTTAAGATGGTTAGATTAAATAAATAAATAAAACAGTATCCCTGTTTATAAAATGTATACTTTTACCCAATTTTAAGTGTTGGGTGCATTGATATATAATTTTAGGTAGGTACTCATATTTCGTTGGAAGGGTGACGTAAAATGTGTATATTAACAGGCAACTATAAAAACAATGAAGAAATCAAATGTATTCGTGCTACACTAACACTGTGTCAAACAGCCAATGCGTTGCATCCGAAAAGAAATTAATGAAAATGAAAGTGACCTACTTAGGTTCGCGCACAACGCGCGCTCGTGGACCACGCTTTCTCTCTTTTTTTTTTACATTTTATCTGTGCTTTTTATCTCTTTATGATTTATGCTTGAAGATAGAAACATGCAATTATTAGACAAATTGTAGGTACGCTATCTCGAGCTGTACTCAATAGGAAACGAGGGCTAAAATTTGTATTGTGACGCTTAATTATTTCCAGATACGAATAATTTTTCTATGGATTGGTGTATTAAAATAAAAATATTATTAGGTCCTTTGGGTTGAACTAGTAATACAGATGTATTTTCGTATTTTCAATTTTCTTTCTTCTCAGAATTTCTTTGATTCTCAGCCTATTATTATGCATCTCATTTCTAAATACTTATTCAGTGCAAGCTCAGCAAAGCTAAACTCTGTTTGACAAGTACTGAACTTGCTTTCTCTGGCATGTTTTTTGAGCATTTGCTTTCTAGAGAACGGAACTAGGCCTTATCGTAGTTTTCTGAGCCCTGTGATACAAAATAATTCTTCAAATAGCACGATCATGTTTCTATTGGGAATAGCTTTGGGTTGCGTACCTACCTCTCTAATCACTAGAATAAAACGAAATTCTAATACGATTTGTTAAATCTCCGTGTCTGTGTGCTAAGTCACCTGTTGATTTTATTTTCTGTTACCTTTAACAGAAAATAAAAGCCAACAGGTGACCTACTTTCTACCAGTTTTTATCAGTTTATCAGTTTTTTTTAACTTTTTTGGACCAGCGCCTAAGGAGGCGTTTGGAAATTTTGGAAACCTTTACTTTTCGATCCATGGCAAGCAAAAAATATAATTCAACGAACACTATAGTAATCGGTGGCTTAAAGTTCTGACTTAGTTATTCTTAATAACTAGATGATGCTTACATTAGTCTCTTTACCAAATTTCATATCGGTTGAAAAGGTGGGCCGTGAAAGAGTAGCAGACAGACAGATACACTTTCGCATTTATGATATTTATGATATATATATATATTCCTAAATAAAAAATTAAACTCCAAAAATAACTCAAAATAAACCTTTGGTTTCTATTTGTCGCAGAGTTGTACTTACTCGCCTGCGCCGCGGCCGACGAGAAAGTTCTCTTTCTATTTCTTCTTTGAATGTAAATGATAAATGCACTCGGAATAGCTATACTTTAGACCAATGCTTTTTAATATAAGTGGGAGTATGTCCTTACATTTTTTTGGAAAGTTTAAGAAATTCATAAGTTAATAGATACCAGACTTGGTATTAAAAATATTTTTTATGTGGATGGTAAATATCCTAGTAAATACTTTTAATTATAGAATTGTCTAATCTAAAATACTTGTACGGTAACTAAGGCCTAATAATGAAAAACAAACTACAAAAGATATTACTTTTCACTATACAACATAGCTGTTAAAAATACTTTTGGTGTTGAGTTGGTGAGCTGCGTTTGAAATGCATCCCTGTCATCACGGTGTACGTTTACAGTGCCATGTCAGAAATCTTTATGCAAGTGCCCATAACAACTGTTTCAACCTATCGTATGAACAATGCGCGAATGTATATGCGTTGTCTAAATAATATATGTATCTACTTAATCTGGCCATAAGTTTTGTTACAAATGAAAATGCATTGTTTTTTTAAAATTAAATAATGTAATCTTAATGAAACTTATATATGTAATTTTGTAATTATTGAAGTATCGGCAATAATCCAAAAATAGGTTATTCTATTTGAAATGGGCAAGCTAATGCTTTTATACAGGCCTTTAATCTGGCTGGCCACGAATCTATGGAATTACGCCCTGTTTCCATCGGAAATTTAGCGTCTGTTTGCTCTACAGATTTCTTAAGAGACTTCAATGTCGGCATGTCGTTTAGAGCAGCCCATGTACTCTAAAACTGACCATAGTTTGTAATCCAAGAGGTTCCACAACACGATCTAAGACGGTCTCAGCTCTTGATGCACTTTGGCTGAAGCGTCTTTGACTCCTTGTAAAGACATCCCTCACCAAACCATGACTGACGCAGGATGGTGCCCACGTTGCACCTTTCCGACTACTTGCGAAGCTTCGCTATGAGCATACACTTTAACATTTTGCTTGTTGTAATACTCTTTAATCGGGAAAAAATTTTCACCAGTAACGAGGATATTTCTGTGCCTTTCACCCGCGTATCGGGACAGTAAGCTTTTTGATCGATCCTCTCTCTTTACCTGTAGGGATTGATTTTGTACTTGTCCTGCCTATCGACGATAAACACCGACCCTCAGGTCTCTTTGCTAATACGCGACAGAGTTCTAGCGGGAATCTTCATTTTTCGCGATATTTTTTTTTGTTTCCTCTGTGAATTCTGTCCTTAACAGCATTAACAGCCTTTGTAGTTCTAACAGTACGTGCCCGCCACGATCTTTTATGATCTTCGACAGTGGATGTGTTGCAGGGGCGTAGCTACCGCCGTATTTGCCGTATCAATTATACGGGGCCCCCGGGCCACGGGGGCCCCCAAAGTGTGTAAGGAAAAAGAATAAAAACTTTCTAATTTATTTTATTTTACAAATGAGAAAATTCTATAAAGCAATTCCTTTTTTTCCCGCCTTAAGCGTGCGTTCAAAAGTTGGCAACACTACATCGTTATGGCGGGCTGCGGGATTTTATTTGTAAAATGGGTAAATTATGTGATAAATAAATATTACTTCTCACAATATTTTTTTTCTTTTGTGAAAAATCTTTACCTCCATATAAGGGCCTCCAAAAAAATTTTTATACGGGGCCCCGACAAGGCACGCTACGCCACTGATGTGTTGGTATATCTGTCGATAGTACGATAAACGAACGTACGGCTGATACTAAGCATTTGAGGCGTCTTGAATTTTCAAGACGCCTCAAATGATATACACCATGTGTGCAAGGCAATAATAAAACAAAGTCGGGTTTGTTCGAACACTTATAACTCTAGAACGACTGAACGGATCTGGATGAAATTTGGCACAAGGATAGATTATAGTCTGGAATGACACACAGACTACTTTTTATTCCGGAAAATTAAAGAGTTCCCGCGGGAAATAAAAACAACCTCAATCCACGCGGACGAAGTCGCGAGCATCAGCTAGTTTTAATATAATATCAACCTCAAAAAAAAAGCAAAATAACGGTTAATCAATTACCTAAGTATTGATGTTTCAAATATCATTTAAACACATATGGAATATATTATAAGTAGATAAAATTAAAATCTAAATTAAATCTAAATTAAAAACTAAATTAAAAACTAAAAACTAAACATTAAAAATATCATCTATCCCGCTGCAATGAGGCAGTGTGCCCAGAACGCTAGCTGCGTTACCCCGCTGAATAGCCAAACTTATATGTTGGCCGAGGTAACTGCCAGCCCTCCGGTCACCTGTGGACTCTGTGAGACGAGAAGATAGATCCTTAAAAAAGGATCTGGCATCTTCGCCCCACGACCCCAGGGTTTCAACACCAAAAGGCACAAAAATGAAATTATTTTCAATAATTTCATACTTGCGCCTCTTGGCTCTTTCTGCATTAGTGGCCGCCGCCCCCGCTGACATGGAGGACGCCTGCATTTAAACGAGTTCCAAATTTGAATTCAGTAAAAAAAATAAGCTTGCTTCACTTAGCTTTTACCGCATGTCTTGCAACTGGACTTTAATCTGCCCAAAAAGTTGTTTATCTTTTTCAAATAATTTTACAAGAACAGGTGTTCTAAACGTATTACGTTTGTATATAATGTAGATACCTACATTCCAAAGCTCAAGTTTCTAGAACCAGTGCTTATGCGATACATCCATACTAATATTACAAATCAGAAAGTATGTCTGTCTGTCTGTCTCCTACGACTTCACGGCCCATCTGTTCAACCGAATTTGATGAAATTTGGCAACAAACAACCTATGTTGTATCCCGGGGAAGGACATAGGCTACTTTTTATCCCGGAAAATTCAAGAGTTCCCGCGGCAATCAAAAACCTTAATCCACACGGACGAAGTCGCGGGCATCATCTAGTTTATTTTATAAATTGGATGTTTCCGTTTTGAGTTCCTAATCCTAATCCCGTTGCCTGGCAGATATCGCTAAGGCCGCCTTTTGAACTCGTCTTCCTTCTTTTGTTTTCTTTATGCCTGTATTCTTTGTATGTGTGTAGTGTACTAACTGTTAGTACACTATACACATAGCACTATAATATGCAGTAATAATAATTAATCAGCATAATATAGCAAGCGAAAGTATCTAAGGCAAAAGCATAAAAAGGAATGCATTCCGTCTAGGCCCGCCGTTTCTATATCTGTCCAATTTTGAAGTTGGAACTTGGAAGACTAGACTTAGGCATTTTTTAAAAGTATTCTTTTGATTCCCGCAGATGATAATCAAGCCACATCTATGTTAGCTTATCTATGCCCTCAAATGGAATAAACCGTATTATTTCCCGTTTTGAACAATGTATATACCTTCAGAGAAGGCGTGGGGAGATACTGAACGGGGTCAACAACCTCTTAAACACGTGACACGATTCAAATATGATGTATAGTCTGTAACGGTTATTCTTTCCTTTTTCCAAAATATTAACTACTTTTAACCAAATTGCTAAAGAATGGGCAACGACTGGCAAATAATCACTGTTAACATACTGTCGTAAAAAATGTCGTAATAAATGCATCCACTACTCCTCTAAGAAAAACTAGACCTATTATTATTGATGATTTAGGTACAGCGTCATAATTTAGATGTATCGACAAAGGCACTATCAAGTATTCTGTGGTATCAGTCAGTGTAGGGCGACGACCGCTGACTGGACCAATGACCTGCAGAAGGTGGCGGGAATCCAGTGGATGACAAAGGAGGATCGGGTTTGATGGCACGCTCTTGTCCAGCTGCAGTGGATGCATGCATATTGCAGTCTGATGTGGTTGAATTGGCATGAGATTAATTGACATAGAATTATTCATGAATGCAATATGTAACGAATGCAGTTTCAGAACTTATATGTGAGCTTCTAGGCTTCTACTGTCTTATGTGGTAACTGGTAACCTGTAACGGTTTGGGCGTCGCGTTGAGAGACAAGCGGAGGGCGGGCGGCTAGAGTAGCGAGTGCGTGCGGCTAGCGCGAGCGGCTAGAGATAGCCGCGGGTCAGCGACCGATGCGAGGCCGACGCCCGCTGACGTAACGTTACGCGAATTCCACTGCCCTCCCCGCGCTTGCACCTCGCACCGACCTAATTCTTTCGAAGACACTTCGTTTGTGCATCGCTAATTATAAAACGTCGTGCCTAAACGTTGCACTGCACTGTTGCGACTCGTTCTATTTGTAATTAATTCAAGCCGTTTCGATGCTAAAAATACTGAGTTAATTTTGTTCACTGGTGTGTTATCTGTTATCAGATAGGTAGGTAACCTTATAAATTCGCGTCTCAATAAACTGCTAGACAACTAGGTTGCACAGGCTTAAGCATAATCAAGACACGCGGAAGCGTGTCCAGCCAAAGTCCAAAAAAGAAAGAACTGGCAGCACCGTGTGTAATATTACACGAACCATTTGGAGCCACTTTTGACCCCCTCATAACTCAAAAACTATTATACTTAAACATGTCAAATTTGGCTCATATATTGAGACCCGCGAGATACGTATGTGCTCCAAATTTCATAAGCACACCTCAAATGGTTATTTAGATATAAACGTCCAAAAATCGTCATTTTTATGATCTACCTACGGATAGATCAAAACTCTGACACGGGGCATACTACCATCGCTTAAAGCCGTATTATTTTAATATTGTTGACGTTCATGTTGTAGTGTTATAATCATTATTTTAAGGACGTCAAAGTACGTGACATTCAACCGTTACTTTGAAATAATACTGCTTTAAGCGGTGGTAGTAACTCCCTCGTCCACTTCCTGCGGCAACTTGCATTACATTCTACGCATAGTGCATGCACAACTAAATAAAACAAGAGTTGTTAAGTAAAAAAAAAACTCCTATTACATAAATCATACTGCAGGTCTTTGTTTAAATTCGTTATTTTGTGTTGTTAACTATTGAAAATGACACATAATTATTATTTTAATGTAAATAATAATGAATAATAATATAGTTGCATTAAAACCTTACCTTCGTATTCACGCATTTTGTGCAACGAAACGTCATTGACAGAAAAGAAGAAGAAACGTTTTTGAAGTCGTCAGTTCAAGTTGTCAGTCATTGTGATTTTTAATCATTGTATATAGTGGTTTTAGTGATATCGACTGTTTACCGTGCTTGTTTTCAATGTTTCACTAAAAACTTTTGCTATACTATAATATGGATTCGATCTCGCCGACTTCGCGCTATATTCCATGGATGACCATTGTTTGCAATTTGGGTACGTTACGTTGAGGTGCATAAATTGTCACCTGAGTGTAAACAGGATGCTAAGACCTGTTGTTACCATGGGTGGGCTCACCATCGAAATGATATTGTTGCACCGGCAGCTTTCTTGATAATGTAACGACAGTGATTACCTATTTAATATGAAGATGAATAAATCAATGAACTAATAGAAAAGTCCTATTACAGTGTAAAGGATTATTTGAATGATAGCAAGGCATGGGTATGAATTGTTACAGCGGCTGATTATGTAACTGTTATATTGTATATATAATTTCAAATATTTGTGAGATGGTGATAATAAAACAAACACAGTTGAGTTTGTTGCGGGCTCTTCTCAGACCAGGGCACGTTTGGAACCCTCGTAGCTTTAGTTTTAAGATACCGTAGTTAGTTATCACCATCACGTCTTATGCTCTGTAAGCATGACGTTCAGAAGGTGTACTTTGTAGGTACCTATTTTGAATAAATATGTTTTGAGTTCGAGATTGTGTTCAATAATTTCTGTACAAAAAGAAATGATATCCCATCAAAAACATAAATGTAAAATGAGAGCCAAAATCCAAAATTGTGATATGTATATAATATATGCATTGGTTGTTGACTTCAGTGACAAAAGAAGTGAGATCTAAATGGGTGCCAAAGTTCAATGGTCAGTCCTGCAATTTATTTATAACAATATAAAATATTTTATAACAACTTAAAATATCATTTCTTCTTATAACTTAGGATAATATGTTGAAGACTAAGGCTTTGGCTTGGCTAGTTTTCATATACGAATTATAGCCTTCGCAAGTTGTAAAGCTGTAAGTTCTTATTTTATTCTTCCGAAAATTTGGCTTGCTAGTAGAAACTGTACTTTTAGGTACCTACTTAATAATAATTCGTATATGGAAACTAGCCAAGCCAAAGCCTTAGTCTTCAACATATTATCCTAAGTTATAAGAAGAAATGATATTTTAAGTTGTTATAAAATATTTTATGTTGTTATAAATAAATTGCAGGACTGACCATTGAACTTTGGCACCCATTTAGATCTCACTTCTTTTGTCGCTGAAGTCAACAACCAATGCATATATTATATACATATCACAATTTTGGATTTTGGCTCTCATTTTACATTTATGTTTTTGATGGGATTAATATTATAGTATAGGTTCAAGTATCTGTTAGCTTTTTGACTGCCACTACAGCCCATTAACGTCCCACTGCTGGTGTCCCTCCACTCTCATAGGAGAGAGGGATTAGAGCTTTGAAACACCACGCTGCTCCAATGCGGGTTGGCGGGCTTTAACGACTATTATCATGTTAATGATAATAGCCGGGACAGACGGCTTAACGTGCTCTCCGAGGCACGGGGGTGAAACACCGCCAGCTTCCTAACTCCGGGTTAGTAGTTCCTGAATCTCCATAACTTCAAAGTAACCCTGTAGCATCAGGATTGAGGAATTGGATTCAGAGTTTTGTATGGGACCATCTCGATAGTTTGCTCTAGCTAGTAAGTAAAAAAATATTCAAATTAGTTCAGAAATCTCGGAGAAATCGGTGTTAGTTTTTTTACGTACATTAAAAAGCTATGCGCCTATTTGGGATCCTCCTCCTTTTTGGAGGTCGGTTAAAATAAAACCTAGTCACTCTATGCAAATAATCAAATCGATCTTTTGCTCTGTTGCACTGTTATTGAAGAACAAATCAACAGACAAAAAATTTAAATTTATAATATTATCTAAAAGGAATGACTTAAATTATTATATATTTATATCTATAAGTATTAGTAGTATAGCCTTTACCCGAGAAGGGGCCCATATCTTGTAGTTTTCATACTAATAGGACACTACCAATCATTGTAATGTTACACTTTAATAGTAAATTAAGTAAAATAAGAAATTATCACAAATACTGTAATTTAGTTTTAAGTAAGATTATCTATAAGTATACAAATTATGAAATGCTTAATTTCTCATTCTACAATCGTCGTCTCAACCTATAGACGTCCACTGCTGGACGAAGGTCTCCTGCATGGATCGCCACAGAGCACGGTCCTGTGCCGCTTGTTTCCAGCGGCTCCCAGCTGCACGCTTGAGATCATCTGTCATTCTACAATAATTGTACGCAATAAGCCGAATTTCGAAGTATGTACTTAGTTCACATGGTCTGTCGAGTAGTTGTTTATTCGGAGCATTTACAACAGTTCATGCAACTACCTTGACACAGTAAACGACTAACTATGAATTTCATAAGAGGCATTAAATCATGCAACACACACATTCTACAAAATCTAGCTACCAACCTACTTAAAGGTAGGAAAATTACATAATAATTGTTATGTAGTACTGGTAGAGGCGTGAGTAATATTAAATTGGTATAATTTTGATATTTACCCTGATTCCCCATACTTAACTAAGGCGCCTCATTGAAAAAAAGTGGCTGTGACATACGGACGAACAGACAGACAGACATGACGAATCTATAAGGGTTCCGTTTTTGCCAAATTTGGCTACGGAACCCTAAAAACCGGCCGTGCGAGTTGGACTCCCTCGGTGCGGGTTGCTGCGTACCTCGGAAGGATTTGGTTTAAATTAGACCTCTAAATAATGAAGACGGTGCTACAAATTTACAATTAATGAAGTTAATAAAATACTTTACTTTACGGTACTATGCTACGGTTTTATCGCTGATTTATAAAAAAACTGTCCTAGCTAAAGACTTCCTTTTATTTTTCAGTGCGGGTTGCTGCGTACCTCGGAAGGATTTGGTTTAAATTAGACCTCTAAATAATGAAGACGGTGCTACAAATTTACAATTAATGAAGTTAATAAAATACTTTATTTTACGGTACTATGTTACGGTTTTATCGCTGATTTATAAAAAAAACTGTCCTAGCTAAAGACTTCCTTTTATTTTTCCTGTTAAAAGTTAGCAAAAATATCTAAAAAAATCCCTTTAATTTCGGACCGCAAAACAAAGTTTGTTTGTAAAGGCTAATTTTCCATTAGGCTCGCGCTTGGTGGGTTTTTATGTACCATTTATTGACTATTTTCGTGTTCAAGAAGAACCGTGAAAAGGCAGACATTCGAACAACTAGGTACTTCTTTCAGTAATAGGTACAGCAGGTAACTAGGTAAGGCACTAACCACAACATTTAAATTACACAAACAATTTATTGGTAGGTACATTCTTGCTGTACGACCTTGTAAGTATTAGTCGTCAGACAGACGGTTGACGTCACAGCATCAAGCATATTGTTAGGAAAATCGTGTCGGTCATACAATGTCACCCCCTTCCTGTTGGGACGCGGTCGCCACGTCCGCGCCAGTCACATTCAATGCATCGAGCTTATGGCCTGTGACTGAGCCGGCGACCCCCCACCTGTTTTGAGTTTGACTCATGCAAATGTGCAGACGAAACCATAACATATTATATGCATATTTAATCGAAGTACTCGTAATAACAATTAGTATATCATGTAGTTATAACGAAATATTTTTACAGTTTAAAAATATATTTTTCAATACAGTTGTCAAACATGGCGCACTTTCAGAGGCTGTAGTTATGATTCGAAAATTGAATCTTTCGCATAGGCATCTTACTTTTACACGGTCGTGACTTACTTTTACAAGCTCGACACTTAATTTTGCAGTTTAGTTTTAAATTTTCCAAGTCAATTAAAAAAGTTTATTAGCAAGGAGTTTTCATACATAGAATATAATCGGATAGGCTTTTTACGAGGAAAAATGAATGAATCCGTACGTTTTAGCATTGAATTTCCAAAATTCTTTTAAATGGTTGTTGATTACATTTAATTACCAGTTTTAATTTAATTATTTTCAACATTTGACAAAAATCGAATAGGCTGTATACGCGTAGGTACGAACCCGTAGCCTAGTTTCGTTGAAAAAAAAATATGTCAGGGTGTAAATACGCGCCATTTGCTGAAATTTTTTATGTGATAAATTGATTATATTTTCAACTGTATTGAAAAATTCTTTTAAATGGTTGTTGATTATATTTAATTACCAGTTTTAATTTAATTATTTTCAACATTTGACAAAAATCGAATAGGCTGTATACGCGTAGGTTGTACGAACCCATTTGCTGAAATTTTTTATTTTATAAGTGATAAATTGATTATATTTTTGTACTATTTCCCACAACTGTATTGAAAAACGTCGTGTGATACACGGGTGTGAAGGTTATTGCAAACTCGTGGCATTAAAAACCCTCACCTTCGGCTCGGGCTTATTAATGACAGCTCGTTTGCAATAACCTACTTTCCACCCTTGTATCACAATATACTATAGCTTTACACTCTTCACTTTTTAAAATGATTCTATGAGATTTCTTAGATACGTTTTGGAAAAAACTTTGCTTGTCTGTCGGTCTGTTCCTTTTCCATTTTTTCCGTTTTTGGTCTGGTAACGAGAAGCTTCGACCGTGGCTAGTGACCACCCTACCGGCATAGACGTGCCGCCACGCGATTTAGCATTCCCGACTTCCCGATTCGATGCCGTGTAGTAACCGATTAGGGGTATGGGTTTAATGTAACTGCCATACCCCTAACAGGTTAGCCCACTACCATGTTAGACTGAGTCATCAATTACCACCAAGTGAGATTGCAGCCAACAGGTAAATTGTAGTGGATAAAAAAATCTGTTTTAACGGTTCATCTGTTCAAACGATTTTGACGAAATTCGGTAACGACAGAGATAGGTTGAAGGCGAAGTTAGTTTTAAAGGCAGCTGAAACTTTAATGCTCGAGTAAGAAGTCATGGGCAAAAGTAGTACAGGTATTCAATATTAAGGTTTTTTAAATCCTATAGAAACTTAAAAGGATTAAAAGGACCAATGTCCTTCTTCGGGATGCCTCATTGTGGTTGCATAGATGGGATGTGAAACTGTAGCAGTTAGACGAACCATGTTATTTAGAGTATAGATTGTTACTAGCTGATGCCCGCGACTTCGTACGCGTGGATTGCGGTTTTTTGGTTCCCGCGGGAACTCTTTCATTTTTCGGGATAAAAAGTAGCCTATGTGCTATTCCAGACTAAAATCTATCTCTGTGCCAAATTTCATCCAGATCCGTTCAGCCGTTGAGGCGTGATTGAGTAACAAACATCCATCCATACATCCATCCATCCAAACTTTCGCATTTATATTTGATTAAGGTAAACGTGTTAAAATTTATATTAAAAAGATGCAAATATTATAAGACGATTGTTTATTTAAATTAACGAATAGCACACACGTATGCGCATGGATAACACGAAATGTTTATTTAGTATTTCTTCAAGGTGTCACAAGAGTGTTACTAACGTCCTTCAAGAAGTGTTATTGCAAAAAGTGGGTTCGTATGAACTTGTTAAACAACACGTAGTTTGAATACCTACTCCTTAAATACCTCATGCTTAACCTTGTAAAGTACAAGATCTTACAAAAACAAAATATATTATGGCAACTTTTATATTACTATATACACAGAGAAAACCTAAACAATATGCAAAATGTATCTAGCATCAAGGATGGATAAGGATGTTGGAGCAATCTAAAAGAGGTTAATGTCCAACATTGTGATGGTCCGAAATTTCAAGCTTCTATCCACGGCGCGGCTACATTAATGTTGTAGGCTATTGTTGATGTGTCAATCATATCCGTTAGCATCTAAATTCTTACCCATCCCGAGTAGCTTATGAAGTTAAGTGGGAACAGATGAAATAATAGTTACTTCATTCTGGGGCTCTACTTTACTGACAGCAATTATAAACCGACATGTAAATAATTATCTCTCAACTATATCTAGGTGCAGCGTTTTAAAGCGTATCGAGGACGTTCAATGTATTCTCGGTATTGGTATGAAATAATAGGCAGAAAATTTTAAATAAAATTTATTTTTCAATATAGTGTTCTTATTTGATCGAGTAAATAACTTTTCGATGCCCCGAAAAAATATTTTTCATCTTTGCCTGAAAAATGTTCATTAATTGCCTCCTAAAACTCTTCGGAACAATGCTTACCCCGAAGATCTTTCAAAACGTAATCACTGGGTGCCAGGTCAGGGCTGTAGGGTGGATGAGTGATTTCTTCAAATCCACAATCCCTCACAGCAGCCTTGGCAACGCGCCCTGTGTGAACGGGCGCGTTGTCGTGAAGAAGCAAGACACCAGCGGTCAATTTTCCAGGTCTTTTTCTTTTATAGCGTCCTACAAATTGCGTAGGCTGTTTGCGTAAGCTGCGGCAGTAATACTTTGACCTTTTTTTGTGTATTCGATCAGTAAAATTCCCTTAAAATCCCAAAACACTGTGGCCATGAGTTTTCCGGCTGATGGGCAGACTTAAATTCACTAGACCACTTCTGAATAGTAGATAATGAAGGAGCAGAATCTTGATAAACAGCCACCATTTCTTCATGAATAACTTTTTGAGTCTTTCCTTGTTTAGTAAGGAATTTAATCACTGCTCGATTTTCGTCAACATTGTGGCGTCTGTCATTGTAGTTGTCTTCTCGTATTGATAACTTGAATACTTATGATGACAATTACATGCTCAAAGAGTGTCTTTAACTAATGAGGTAATTAATTTGCTCTTATCATTAGTTAATCACCCCGATACCGAGAGTACATTGAACGCCCTCGTATAGTATGTTTTATAGTTACAGACTACAATAAATTACCTATTATTACAGTTTTCCAAAGGCAGTTTTGTGGATCATCCTTACCTATTTACCTACTACTAAGTATTCACAACTTACCTATATTGAACCTAATAAATTAAATAAACCCCGAATGTGGTTATGAGTTATGAACTTATGACTCGCATAATCATTTCTGCTGGTGCTTGTAAGGCTTGAGACAATTTAATATATTATTGGTACAGAAATTAAGACATTCGTTGTACGTGTCAACGTAAAACCGCTGGTGCAGCTCTTGGTCTATAAAGCCCTACTCGAAGCTCCAGCGCCAGCCAGCCGATCTCTCTGCAGCCAGACCAAACACAGGCCACCCAGGACACCGAGGACTTCAGAGTAGGTTGCTGAGGAGTATGTAGGCCTCGTACATAGTTTTGGCAATTGGCATACACTTGATTAATGAAACAACATTTTATACCTGAACATATCTAATTAACAGCCATACCTACTGATAATTAGGGTTCCGTACCCAAAGGGTAAAAACGGGACCCTATTACTAAGACTCCGCTGTCTGTCTGTCTGTCTGTCTATCTGTCTGTCTGTCTCCAGACTGTATCTCATAGACCGTGATAGCTAGAAAGCTGAAATTTTCACAAATGATGTATTTCCGTTGCCGCTATAACAACAAATACTAAAAATTAAAAAATATATATATTAAGGGGGGTCCCCATACAATAAACGTGTTTTTTTCGTATTTTTTTGCTCAATATTAAAAACGGTAACAGGTAGACGGTTCAAATTTTCACAGAATATTAACTTGTATATTACCTTTCAAAATAAATAATTAAATATCAATAAAGTAAATATTAAAGGGGGGCTCCCATACAACAAACGTAATTTTTTGATATTAACAGTAAACCTCTACAAACAAAGTTAGTTTTGCGGTTCATTAACAAAGGTAATTATACCTACTTCTTGAGTACGGAACCCTCGGTGCGCGAGTCCGACTCGCACTTGGCCGGTTTTTTCATTGTTCAGAATACGTGAGGAAAAACGTATAAAAATCAAGGTAATTTCATGCACAACTTAGCATCAAGCATGTATCTATGTCGTCGTAAAATCGGTTAAAGGTCTCGTCAAACATATGAATATAAATGGTAGCAGATGAAAGAGGTATTATTGTAATAAATATTCAATTTACTACACTTGCTGAGTGCCGGCGGCGTGCCGGCCCAGCCAGTATGTACCCGTAATGGGAATAATAATAATTATAAATTCGAATATGTGTTTGTTGATCTTTCCTTCATTTACGTCCTGATGAGATTCTTGATTATGGTAATAGAGACCTAGAGAGTCACATAAGCTAAAAATTCAAAGATTTCCCACAGCATTTTTACCAACCTAAATTCCCATGTTAGAGTCGCGGGCGTCAGTGGTAAACGTTGTTTGTAAAAGATGGTGACGTCGAGTCTACGCTGATTTTCCTCGAGTCTTGTTTCTGTTCGCCGCGCCGTCTGTTTGACACGACCTTAAATGCATATGCAGTATGCACCATCCACGTGTAAGTTACTGCACGCGTATCGCGGGGGAAGGACGAGGGGTGTTTGAGTCTTGTGGAGAAATGCGCGGGCGCTGCGTCAGTGCGCGATATCAGCGGATGGCTGTTATCGCAAGGTTGCCGCCGCCACGTGTGGATGACCAACGTCGGTTCAAGCTTATGACCTTCGATTTGACTTGACTGATGCATGAGAAAACGTTTTTTTCTTTGATTGATGATGAATTCAATGTTAAATTGGCCTTTATCTTTTAAAACTACTCGTAATTTGTAAGCATTGATTCACCAACTAACGGCCGGTTTCTGAATTGAGAATTTCATGTTGAGTGTGTCTCAAAGTCTACTTAAGGACTAATTAAGCGAATTTTTGTTTCTGAATTGATATTGAGCCGGTTTCGGTTTGTAAGTGAAGATATAGTCTCGGATGCAAGCAGTTGGTAGAGGTAAGGATATAAAACCACAGAAAAAAGGAATCTGCTAGTAGTAGTTTTTTCTGTGGTTGAACTTAAAACCTACTCCCCCTTTATAGGGGTATCCCTCATCGTAAGGAAGCAAAGCAAGGAGTTTTTTCAGTTTGCCTTAACTAGGAATCAAACCCCACTTATGCAACACAGTACTCACTACTGCACTAGACATCTATCACGTACCTACTCGTATTTACAAAAATATATATAAAAAGCATGCTTGCTTGTGACGCTTAAGGGTAGACTGACCACTTGCCCCATGAGGACGAAACTGGGTATAAGCTGTAGCATAAAATAAAAAATAAATAATAATAAATAAAGGCTGAGGGCGCTCTCGAAAAGGCCTATGTCCAGCAGTGGATGCATACAGGCTGATGGATGGATGAAGGGCTGAGAACTACCATGTCGTCTGCGAAACTGAGGCTATTAAAGCATGTACTACCATGCTATTTTTGTAGCTCTCAGCTACTCTATCAAGTCGTTCACATAATATATTAAACAGGTCAGGAGAGGTAATACCACCTTGACGAACTCCGCAATCTAATTTATAACAATTAGAATATGTCGCGCGCCTTTTACCCAGTAGTCCCCAAAATAATTTTTGTATAACAATAATTTCAGTTTTTGTATCATTATAATGTACTCGGTCCTCAGTCCTCCTACTTTACACCTACTACCTACTTACGTCCTTTAAAAAATATTAAAGTATGTTTTTTATGCAAGTGCGTGCGTGTACTGCCGACTACGTACATATATATGTAGTTACTAGGTAGGTAATTAAAGAATGACGATTATATAATCCACCTCTTTTTCTCTAACTACGTAATTACCTAAGACGTAGAGGAAATACATACACGTGTGAATATAAACATACTTGTTTTTGTTAAATTCTGTTGTCAGCAACTTTTTACGACTATCGCATGACGTCTAATTTAGGATAATTGTGTCTGCTTACGTCCATGAAGTTTCGTTTTTTTTTGCAGTAAAATTTGGTAAGTCAATGTAAAATATAATACAGGTAATGTCGTACTTCATTGATGAGTACCACCCACTTATCGTAGTGAAGTGAATACGCACGTATAACGATTAAAGAACAACCACAAAGTATAGAAAATCGGTTTTGAAATAAAATAAATCGAACATATAAAAACCGTAAGTGTCGGGCTACGCGCGGTGTATAGGCTGTGGTATAGGGTTCTGTAGTTGCCCGTCACAAATCACAATATACGGAAATTTTATTATTTGGGCGACTATTACTAGCTGTAAAGCAAGTAGGCTTTACAGCTGTGATATTTTCGTTTTGATTTCGTATTATAAGTGTTTATGCTGAGTCACATTTATGGTCAATATGTATACTATATCTATGGTCACTTGATCTGTGACAGTTCCGTGTTCGAAAAAAAAAAAAAAAATCTGATTTTTTTGACATCTTGTTTGACTGCTTCTCTTTGAGTAAAAAACCTAAAAATTATTGTAAAAACTACTCAATTCTTGTAATCAATATTAAAAAGAGTGCATTAAAAGTGTTCGTGTGATAATCTGCTTATTCATTCACAATCACAACCTTACCAGGGGAGTACATTTTGTTCCTGTTCGAACCGGATGGCGGCCATGGATGGCGGGTGGCAAGTATCCAGGCAAGGCGTGAGTACTCTGCAGGCGTGAGTGTTCTGCTGGGTATCTTATCGTAAAGTGCAGTGTATTGTGAGGATTTCAGTGCAGGTTAACGAGGTCAGTGAACGTTACGGCAGTTTTGTACCCATACAAGGTTTGAACTTTGAGGTTAAGACATAACCATGGAGTCATACATCAAATTGCAAAATGACATTTTTAACAACATTTCAAGAGGTCTCATTAATTTAAAAAAGTCTTCAAAAAGTAGAATAACAGAGAGCTACATTGAGGCTCGTTTGGAAAACTTGGAAAAGTTATGGAACATGTTTAATGAGTATCATGCAAAAATTGTAACGTTAGCAAAGGATGATGAAACTTATGACTATTTTACTGATGGTTTCTATGAAAAGACTGAAGAAACTTACTTAGATTATAAGACAGAACTGTCATCTTATTTAAAGAAATTAATTAATGTACCTCAAAATTCTAACTCAAACCCCGGCTCGGATTCTGGTGCTAAGTTTGAATCAAGTAATATCAAACTGCCTAAAATAACTTTACCTACTTTCTCTGGCTCGTATAACGAATGGGTGAGCTTCAGAGATTTATTTTTATCACTTATTCATAATAATAGTAGTTTGGATGATGTTCAAAAATTACATTATTTAAAAAGTCATTTAACAGGCGAAGCAGAGCAGTTGTTGCGGCATGTGCCAATCACTGCTCAAAACTACCAAGTTTGCTGGTCTCAATTAGAAAAGCGTTTTAATAACAAGCGGTACCTCTCAAATTGTATATTGAAGCGCTTTATGAGCCAAAGAAACATAACTTCAGAATCATCATCAGCAATTAAAGAGCTATTAGATACTAGCAATGAATGTTTGAATGCTCTTAATAATTTAGGCATTGACACCCAATCATGGGACATTATGGTTATTCACATTCTATGCTTAAAACTTGATAGTGAGACCAGGAAACTATGGGAAGTTAAATTAAGTGAATTAAATGATGAGTTACCAACTTTATCCAAATTTAATGAGTTTTTAGAAAGCAGGTTTAGATCCTTAGAGTTTTTACTAAACAAACCAAATCAGAATTATAAATTTAAGCCGCAGGTTAAGGCACTTCACATAACAAACCCAGTATCTTGTATATTTTGTAAAGAAAATCATAAGCTGAGCAATTGTAAGAAATTTTGTAAGGAAGATGTAGATGAACGCCGTAATTTTGTGCAAACTAATCGTTTATGTTTCAATTGCATGGCCCCATTTCATTCTGCATCTTCTTGCCGCCAGTCAACTAGGTGTCAAGTAGCAAGGTGTCATAAGCGCCATCACTCTCTTTTACATCCTAGGGGCACAGAGCCAGGGGAGGGGGTTCATCAACCCTCACAAGCACTAGGACAGAGTAGTAACATTGTGCATCAACCCGCACAAGCGTTAGGGCAAGGTAGTATCATAGAGCCTAAACAAGGCCGTGCAAATGAAACCGGGACACACAATATTGTAACATGTTTCTCTAATATTAGCAGTCAAGTATTGTTAGCAACAGCCTTGGTAAAGGCAGAGGTGAGAAACGGTTACAGTATAAATGTAAGGGCATTGTTGGACCAAGGGTCACAGGCATCTTTTATCACAGAGGCCGCAGTCCAGCTTATTGGTTTAAAGAAAATATATACAAACAGTAATGTGTTTGGATTAGGAGATGATCACCATAGGTCAGTTGTGTCTAAGGCTGTTGTATCATTAAAATTGCAATCACTCCGGGATCCATCGTTTAGCATTACTATAAAGGCACATGTTTTAAAAAGGCTTACTTCTTTCCTTCCTGAGACAAAGGTGGAGAGTCAAGCATGGAAAGAATTAGAAAAAATTGAATTAGCAGATCCTTTATTCCATACACCTAATAAGATTGATATACTGTTAGGTGCGGATGTCTATGGACAAATTTTACTCGATGGAATTTTGAAGGGTCCGGCAGGTTATCCAGTTGCCCAAAATACAAAATTAGGATGGATAATATCTGGCCAGGTGGAAAACAATGTAGACAATTCACTGAAGTGTTGTACTTCAATAATCAGCTTGCACGTTCACTCTGAAATCAATGAAAATGAATTGTTAAGAAAATTTTGGGAATTAGAAGCGGAACCAAAGGAAAGGAAAATTTTTCTGACTGAGGAAGAACAAAAATGTGAAGAAATCTTTTCTAAAACTACAAAAAGAGATGAATCTGGCAGGTATATAGTTAAGTTACCTTTCAAATCTGTAGATCCACTTTGTAAATATGGTAACTCTAAGTCAATCGCCTTACGTAGATTCCTTATGTTAGAGAAACGTCTAGGGAAAGATAAACGATTACAGAAGGAGTATGGCAAGGTAATACAGGAGTACTTGGATTTAGGGCACATGGAGATTGTACCTGATGCTGAGGAAGATAAGCCAGGAGCAGTGTACCTTCCTCACCATGCAGTTGTGAAGGAAGAAAAGGATACGACAAAGGTCAGAGTAGTTTACGACGCCTCGTGTGCTGGGATTAATGGTGCATCCTTGAACACTGATCTAATGATAGGGCCAACTTTACAATCTGATTTGCGTACTCTGTTAATGCGTTGGAGACTTTATCCAATCTGTCTAGTTGCAGACATCGAAAAGATGTATAGACAGGTCAAGGTATCCAAGGAAGATGTGGATTTCCAGCGGATATTGTGGCGAGACCCAATGAACCCGGAATCTGAAATAAAAAGTTATCGTTTATTGACTGTCACATTTGGAACAGCAGCGGCACCCTACCTGGCAGTCAAGGTCTTGCAGCAAACAGCGTTGGATGAAGGCAAAGATTCTCCAGCAGCTGCTGAAAAAATAAAAAATGAATTTTATATGGATGACCTACTCTCAGGCTGTCAAAGCGTAGATGAAGGTAAAAAACTGCATAAAGAAATGAATGAAATTTTGAAAAAGGGAGGTTTCTTATTGAGGAAATGGTCAAGTAATAGTGAAGAGCTATTAAAAGAAATACAGGAAGAGGGAAAGGCCAGTGAAGGTAACTTACAAATCAAAACAGATAAAATATTAAAAATCTTAGGACTTACCTGGAACCGGAACAGCGATGAATTTGAATATGTGGTCAACTTACCGCAGCTGAAGTACCCTGTAACAAAAAGAAATGTAATATCAGATATTGCTAGATTATTTGATCCCTTAGGTTGGATAGCACCCATGATAATTAAGGCAAAGATATTTATACAGCAATTATGGATTTCTGGAATCGATTGGGATGATGAATTGCCACCCAATCTTCTTAATCTTTGGATTAGCTTCCGGGATGAACTCAACCAGCTTGTGAGGTTTCGACTTCCAAGATGGTTGAACACAACAACAGAGGATAAATTGGAACTTCACGGATTTTGTGATGCTTCCAATGATGCATATGCTGCAGTTGTATACTTACGAGCTTCTGATAAATTTGGAAAGGTTCATGTCAATCTCGTGTCATCCAAAACCAAGGTTGCGCCAATTAAGCAAGTTACCATTCCGCGACTGGAATTGTGTGGAGCAGTTTTGCTTAGTAAGCTACTGCAAGAAGTTTCTAGCACATTAAGTATTAAAAGGGAGAATATTTTTGCATGGACTGATTCGTCTGTTGTTTTGGCTTGGTTGTCTAGCCATCCGAGTCGATGGAAACCATTCGTAGCAAACAGAGTTTCAGAAATTCTATCAGTATTAGATTCCAGTCAATGGTCGCATGTACAGTCCAAGGATAACCCAGCTGACTGTGCTTCGCGCGGCGCAAATCCGGAGCAGATTAATATGCAGTTGTGGACAAATGGCCCTAACTGGTTAAGGGATGAAGAAGTTTGTAACTTTAAAGAAAAAAATCTATACAATACAAATCTGGAAGAAAAAAAGGTAAATAGAATTAATACTTTCAATACCTTATCGCAGGATGCAAAGGATGATAGTTTGTTTTCAAAATATTCCTCACTAACTAAACTAATCCGAATTATCGCTTATTGTAGAAGGTTTTTACGTTTAAGAAATAAAAATAAAGAGGATAAACCTAAACCTACAAAATGGCTAGCAAATAAAGAATTAGAAGAAGCTCGAAATGTGTGCATTAAGCATTATCAAAATTTACATTTTTTTGAAGAAATAAAAAATTTAAAGGATACAGGGAAGGTTAATAAAAAAAGTGCACTCACCTTATTTAATCCATTTCTTGACAGTGCTGGTATTGTCAGAGTGGGTGGTCGTCTTGAGAGGTCATCTTTGACTGAAGGTATGAAACACCCGGTGATCATACCGCGAAGATCTCATATTACAAATCTTCTCATCGCGGATGCTCATAGCAAAACTCTTCATGGAGGACCTCAACTGATGTTGAACTATTTAAGATCACAATATTGGGTTCTTGATGCAAAAAATCAAGTGAAGTGGTTTGTCAGGAAGTGTGCGGTGTGTTTGCGGTACTCATCCAAGGGGAGTCAACAGCTTATGGGACAGTTGCCTCCAGCAAGATCGAACTTCAGTCGACCATTTCTACACAGTGGCGTTGATTATGCTGGTCCCATTAGCATCCGAACCACAAAAGGAAGAGGACATCATGCTTATAAAGGCTATGTGTGCTTGTTTGTGTGTATGTCAACTCGAGCAATCCACCTGGAAGCCGTGAGTGATTTAACTGCCCAAGGATTTTTGGCTGGATTTAAAAGATTTGTGTCCAGGCGTGGGCACTGTGCCCACTTGTGGAGTGACAATGCCACTAATTTTGTTGGATCTTCGCGCGAACTGAAAAGATTATTCAATTCAGAAAAATCAAGTATAACAGCTGAAGTGGCTGACTGGTTGGCCTCCAACAACACAGAGTGGCACTTCATTCCGCCACACGCCCCAAATTTCGGTGGGTTGTGGGAGGCTGGAATCCGCTCCACAAAATTCCACCTCAAAAGAGTGATTGGATCTTCAACCCTGACCTTTGAGGAGATCACAACAGTGTTGGCTCAAATTGAAGCCTGTCTTAATTCGAGACCGATATCTCAGTTAAGTCAACACCCTGGTGACCCTTGTCCCTTGACTCCTGGTCATTTTCTGGTTGGTGAACCACTAGTATTGATTCCAGAGTTAAATTATGAAACATCTAATATTAGTAATTTGAATCGCTGGCAACTGACACAAAAAATGACACAGGAGTTTTGGCGTCGCTGGTCCAATGAGTATTTAACTCGTTTCTTACATAGGTACAAATGGGCATATCAAAACCCCGAGCCCAAACTCGGTGACCTGGTGCTTGTGAGAGAGGATGACCTACCTCCAGCAAAATGGCTTTATGGAATAATTGTACAAAAACACCCCGGCTTAGACAATATAACTCGAGTGGTGAGCATAAAATGTAAGGGCAGTATTTTTAAGAGACCTGTATCTAAACTGTGCATTTTACCAGTCACCGATTAAATTTAGTTGTAGTTTGTAGTGTAATTCAACTCAACGTCTATCCAACGTTGAGTTCTAAATTGTCGTTACATACCTATTATGTATTTGTTTTTTTTTTTTTTTTCATTTTTGATTCAAGTAGTAATTGCATTATATACAGTCCATAGTCAACCTTTGTTAATTTAAATTAGTTGAGGTAAATTATTGTCTTTCAATTTATATATTTAGTAAAGGCTAAGATCTGTAACAGAGAAGATATGTGTGTTTGGTTTAGATATTAATAGTATTTAATAAACTGTAACTTTGTTATGAACAAATTATGTTCATTTGCCATAATTTGTTCATGGAGGCCGGTATGTTTATGCTGAGTCACATTTATGGTCAATATGTATACTATATCTATGGTCACTTGATCTGTGACAGTTCCGTGTTCGAAAAAAAAAAAAAAAATCTGATTTTTTTGACATCTTGTTTGACTGCTTCTCTTTGAGTAAAAAACCTAAAAATTATTGTAAAAACTACTCAATTCTTGTAATCAATATTAAAAAGAGTGCATTAAAAGTGTTCGTGTGATAATCTGCTTATTCATTCACAATCACAACCTTACCAGGGGAGTACAATAAGTATACTATTGATATGAATTTTTCCACATATAGAGATAGACGAGAAAAAAATCTATCCCCGCTTTACTAGTAGGATTTGTTTTACAAGTTTGTTGGTGTAATAGTAATAATTATAATCTCACCATACAGCATAACCATGCAACTATCACTTGCAATGCAAGTTCTATGAGAATAATAATTGATAATAGAATAGGTTCATTTCGATAATCGTTATTGAACCTATTCGATTATCAATTATTATTATTATTACCCTCATTATCATCCTAAATTTGAAAATGTATAGAACCACAACAGAAAGGTCGCTGAAATGTCAAATTTTATACCTACCTAGCAATCGTCGATGAATAAATTGGAATTTTATTCATGGCAATTGAATCTACTTTGAGGAGTACGCGGACATGAACAAGCGTCAAGCGGTTTCACATCGGCGATAGGTAGAGTGCCCAATTATTCTATTTTCCCAGGCTTTACGTATTATTATACATATTCGTGTCCAGGAGGCTCCTTGTTAGGCCTAACTTGGGCGCTGATTCTCTATCACATTGAAAATATCGAAATCGTAGGTATGCACGATGTGTGTTAACTTTTTGTAAATCGTAAGCTTATACTTACTAAAGTGACCTTTTATATTCGTTATTTTTGAATTACTATACCTAATAGGTAAATATCTACTAGGTCTACACTGTGTACTACACACTACAAAACCTAAGTACAAATATTAATAACTAGCGAATGCCCGCGACTTCGTCTGCGTAGTTTGAGGTTTTTTGGTTCCCGCGGGAACTCTTTAATTTTCCGGGATAAATAGCCTATGTGCGATTCTGTGCCAAATTTCAGCCAGATCCGTTTAGCCGTTGGGGCGTGATTGAGTAACAAACGATACATCCACACAAACTTTCGCATTTATAATATTAGTAATATGATGTACTGGATAAGATTTGGATGAAGAATGTCATTGTACGTTATTTTTGAAGTAACGTTGAATGTATTTATTAGCAAAGCTTGGGGCGCGAGCGTCTTTATTTAAGAGAGTTTCCAGTTGGCAACCCTAGTATTGGGCCATTACAATGATAGATATAGTTACCGAGCGCAGCATAGGTGTCGTCGTTCACGATGCCGGGAGGGCGCGCGCGCGGTCGTCTCAAGATCAAGGTCGCGCGGCAGACGCGCGGCAAGGTCACCTGTTCCCTCCTACCCGCTCGTCCCGCACCCCTCCCCCTCGCGCGCCTCTAGTGCGCACAAATATTTGCGACCGTCTGTCCTCCGCGACCGATACGCCGAGGTCATCCTGTCAAACAGGCCTTGAAGTAATAACGTCCGATCTCCAGAACGAGAGAAGACTTTTATCGGTCGTTTCACTTAAATACATGCTTCAGCTGGTTATTTGATTTGTGGATGATCTAACTGCCGTGACCATAATATCAAGCGGTGCGGCACTGCAGCCTGCCTGGTTTACTTTCTTACTTATTATGTAGGTAGGTAGCCACAAGTAGGTTGTGTAAGTACATAGTAAGGTAATGATTAATTGCCGATTAAAATCGTACTTAGTTATCATTACAGAATTAGGTATTTACTTACCTACAAGAACCAATAAATATGTGACGTACCTACTAATAGATATTTTATATATTATTTTATAAGTATGCATCTATATTAAGTGCCACACGTCATCTAGTACAAGCGCTAGGGTATAGAAAGCCGAGATTTTTCCATCAATAATTCTTTTTCTATTCGCTGACTGATTATAATAGAAGTTGTTTTCTATTATAGTGGACAGATAAGAATAGCGAGTTTTAATCAAGTGTTTGTGTGGGTGCTAGCACCTACCTACTCGTACCTACCTAGGTACTCTATAGGCAAATGACTGCGTAGTTTCTATAAAAATATGGGATGCTGGGCTGAAGATGAAAGCTATAAAATAGCCACGATTTTAACGGGCCATATGTTTTTATTGCGATTTATACACTAACATATAGGTTTAGGTCTTTCAAATTTAATCTTTTATCACCACGATTGGCTAAAATTTTCTCGATACAAATATTTTTCGAAGACTGCTCCAAAATTTTGATTTGTCAGTTTTATGTGAATACAATTTTAAGTAGCTATAGGTACTTACTTGAAATTTACAAAAATGCATTATGCGAATGTTTTATTGAAATAACTCTCTCTGCGTCGTATTCCTCCATGCTGAGGGTCGTGACCCCATTCCACTAATCACATAATGGCAGGGGTTTTCATGGGTTAATAATGCGGTGGGTTCCCAGGTCCTTCCGCATTCGATTCGGCTGAGAGTACTAGTTCAACTCTTAGGTTACTAACGATTATTATCAGATGTTAGTGATAATTACCTACCGGGACGGAGAAAACGAAAATACCAAATTCGGTCACACATCCAGTTACCGACTTGTGTCATCGCAATCGACTGATATGCGTTGTCGCAACTAGGCGACTCGTCCCTAATGTTTTACTAATATCTAACTAGTGGGCCCGGCAGATGTTGTCCTGCCCTACCTTCCCCGCAATTTTTCCATATTTTCTCACCGTATAAACCTTCCCTGGACTACGACAAATATTTCAAAACCAAAATCAGCTTAATGGGCCCAACAATTTTTAACGATTGGTGTGACGTGACATAGACGACTGCTTTTATAGGCAATATTCGGTATTATAATCGGATAGGTACAATGAAACACATAAAAAGTATAATAATACATAAATAAATAGTTATGATTAATTGATCGTAGAAGACATTAATGGAGTGTTAATGAATGAAGTGCTAGAAGTACAATTTAGGACATGAACAATACTTTTCGTGTTTTGCATCCTAATGTATACCTACCGTCGACGTTGCCAAGTTAATGCAGATAAAGATATTATAATTATACATTTTATGGACTTGATTCATCACTTCACAAAAGGCATACCAAGTGCCAACCTAGTAGGCAAACAAGGCGGTCAAGTGCGAGCGAATTTGCGCCTTTAGAGGGTTCCGTAATACCTTTTTTTATATGTAAAGTGCTTACATACATAAGTGGTACGTATTTGTGCTTACATAAGAGATTAAAAAACATATATGTATATAAAACAATCGGACCCGCCGCCCCAGAATCGTTTGCGTCGAATTTCTATTTCACGCTATTTTTACCCCGCGTCATAGTAGGGAATAAATAAAAACCTGGAATAATAACCTGGGAATAAATTTCAAATTTTGACAGAATTCATATACTTACAACCATAGACTTTTACTAAGTTACATCTGTCAAAACATATAGGTAAGCATTATTCGGAGTTGGTGAAATCGGCACTAAGTACAAAGCGGTTTAAGGTGTATACCGTTACCTATGTATGAAAATTGAAAGCCCATCGCATAATATTTTTTGGAAACCCTTCATAATATTATAGTGCGAGTATGTTATGTGTGCATGTATTGTTAAATCTTTTAACTGATTAGGGAGTAGGTAATTTGCTCCCTTTTTTGGGAGTTCCATCCTCTATCTCCGATTTGTACTATATTCATCAGATGCACGACACGCACCACGGTTCTCTTTATCTTCCGAACTGAAACAAGACTATCGCCGACCGCCGTCAATAACTACTTCCCTTAGTACGTGATAAAATAAAGTGACCTGGTTGGATATTTAAACATTCTATCAGGAAGCTGAGAATCGTACCTTGAAGTGTTATTTACCGATGACATTTCAATTTTCAGTACATGCATTTGCCCTTGCAACTTATACCTAGAACACAGGCATTGTAAGTACAATTTAATTCTCTGTTTATACAACTGCTCACTTACTAAGGACACCGTTCATTATTCACAAGGATTTTGAATTAAAAAAAAACAATTGGTGTCCATAGTTAAAGGTCACATGAGAATAGTGAAGGCATTATATTATTAATTCGCCTTGATCTACGTCAAACGTAGATCAAACTTTAGTCACGTTAATAAAATATAATGACATTCACAACAATCATTTGGTTATATGTATAGGGGGTGTAAATAAAATATTATGCGATGTATATTGTATGATGATGCCCGCGACTTCGTCCGCGTTGATTGAGGTTTTTTCTTCCAGCGGGAACTCTAAATGGAGTAAAGTCAGGTTAACCTGGTAAGCTAACTCCATTCCAAATTTCAGCCAAATTGGTTCTATTGTTGCGGCGTGAAGGAGTAACAGACATCAAAACTTACAACAAACATCCAAACGTTCACATTTATTAGGTATATTATAGTACAGGATACTACAGAAATAGGAATCTGCTAATTCATTTGTTCGGTGGTTTAAGTAGGCATACTGCTACGACTTGATTTTTTAAGCTTTTAGTTGCGTGCAATGTTGACATTTGATTAGATGCCCTTATTTGGTATTAATTTAGGTATTTCAATCGACGCGACTTTCACTCGCCTAATCCGAAGTTCAGTCATATCTGTAAATATTTTGTGCTATTTGAATCCATTACAAGGTATCACGAATCCATTGCTAATAATTGCAATTATTGCAAGATCTTCTTGCCGATTGAAAAAATACTAATCTTACTGTAGAAGCGTGTAGTAACTGCAAATTAAAAAGACCGACACAAAAATATTCAAAAATCTCCTCGTAATTTACTAATTATTTGGAAATTTCGAAGTAAGTGAACCGTGGCCTAGTGGTCAAAGGCGTTCGCGATTCCTAGAAAGACGCATATTCGAATCCTGCGTCCGGTTCCACAATTTTTGATATGCATTTATAACTATTCGCTTTTCTATAAAACTATTACTAGATCTTAAACTTAAACTTTTAGAAGCATATTTTCCAATATTATTATATTATTGGTGTATTTTTAGGATATAAGAAGTAGTATTATATATGCTGTGAAATAGGTAGGTTCTTCATACCTACCTCCAACACAACTACATACCTTGTCTTCTGTATAGAAATTTTCACGGGAAATTACATCCAATGTAATCTCCTCAAGTGATCTCGCCTTACCTTCCTTAGTTCCGCTGCGATACCTTCAGATGAACGAGACCGACAAGATTAGTAGGTGCCTACCTCATTATTATTATTTTTCAGGCCAAGTACCTAGCCATATATTACTAAGGTAACAAAGTAACTAGAATTACCCATTTATTTACATTTTACAAAGTTTTTATGACAACATAAAAACGATATGTAATCTTAAAATAGAATGACCCTTAACTAACAATATTGCATCAATGAGCTCACTATCGTTAACATTTCCTAATAAACGAATTTGTTAAACAAGCTCTATATTATTTCGGCATTGACATCACATGAATGGCATTTCCGCCTTTGAGCTAAAAGTCGCGTGGGATCAGGAGCAGTTCATTCGAATTGAGCTTTTTTTTGATTGTAGTCTAGCCTCCGCCTTTGTCTCCACTTATTTCATGTCTTCACGACCTCCCGCTATGCGCCTCCGTGAAGACTCGGACACGAGGCATCGGGGCCAAGGTTTCTATGAATTATGGAGTATATGGTATTATTCAGGCGCGATGTATGTCAGTGTTCTGATTTCGCGGCCGAGTCGATCATTATAGCAGCTGAAGGTCCAAGCCGACTGAACAGCTCCCTCAAGGAATTTCCGGATATTGTTTTACATTGTGGGACTTCACTGCGATAAATACGCCTTGTGTTCTGATTTGTGTTGTGTGTGTATTAGCACTCAAATATTATTATAATATGTAATTCAAATTTTTTAAATTATTTTTTATGGATGTATGCATGTTTGTTACTCTTTCACGCCAGAACGGCTGAACAGATCTGGATGTTTGGTACAGGGATAGATTATTGTCTGGAATAACACATAGGAACCAAAAAAACCTCAAATGGATATTTGTAACTCTTTCACGCCAGAACATCTGAACGGATCTAGATGAAATTTGGCACAGAGATAGATTATAGTCTGGAATACTACTACATAGCCTACTTTTTATTCCGGAAAATTAAAGAAGCACAAAACATCAATCCAGTCGGACGTATCGCGGGCATCAGCTAGTAAGCATATACTTTCAAATTTAGATTATCAGACCCCCCACACAAAAACAGAGTCGCTCATTCGTGTACAAAAAATTTGTTCAAAAGGCGGGCAAACGAGGCGCACAGTCGCGTTCGATTTAAAATGAGGTCAGTGGAACACGAAGCATTACACTTGACCTCTTTCCGAGTCCTTACCTCCGCCAGACCTTCACACTTTTTACAACGCTTTTACGAGCTAGGTCGAGCCAATTAAGTTTGGTCGAACGGTAGTAGTAACAATGACGCCCCCGGCTGTGGGTACGCGTAACGCGGCAGATGCTTTGCGCTCGGCTGACGCGACGCGTACGCAGACCAGCCGCCTTGCCGCACTCTTGACACACATTTACCATTCAATGTCTCTTTTAGTTATGTTTTCAAGATTAAATACATACTATGTATATCTACCAGTCAATGTCTTCACCTACACTTGTGCTAATGAATAGTTACATTTGGTTGAAATTAATTATAACCTTACTCGCATCTTGCTTCAAAGTTAAAATCAAATCGAATGTATTTATTTGTGAATACAGTTAGGTACTTAGATGTTTTACAGAACCAGAAATGTACAAGATTCTAACACAGTGTGGTGTACAAATCTATCACAAGTCGTATTTACGAATTTCGAGCATGAAAACCAATAAATTATTAGGAATATGCCTATCAACAAAAAATAAATAGATTGTAGTCCAAGTACTTACTATTATAATACACTATTAAAACACCATGCAATGACCCATGAAATATCCGTAATGGCGGCTTACTCCATCCTTAATACTTAATCGTGTTAATGTAAACTGCTTTACCTACCTGCAGAATCTAAATTATCTATTAGATTTATGAATCTTAATTATTAAATCCATATTATTATTTATGTATTTGTAAAAGAAACTATTCAAATTCAAATCATCCACCTGCCACCACCACCACTACAGCCCATTAACGTCCCACTGCTGGGCACAGGCCTCCACTCTCATAGGAGAGGGAATAGAGATTATAGACCCACCACGCTGCTTCAATGCGGGTTGGCGGGCTGGTGACAGTTCTGGTTACATTTCATGCTTATAATATTTTCACACGAACTTTTCCCACGGTAGCGGTTTCACGTTCAATGTTAGGGTCTTTGTTAATATTTGTAGAAGCACTATTGTGTCTGGTATCAGGGTGATTCCAGAAAGTAATAATAATGTATAATAGTTATTTGTGTTATATGGGGCCAAAGAAAATTTTTGTTCCCCGAGGGCGCTATTTTGAATTCAGAGCGAAGTGAAGGATTCTAAAGTAGAATCCCGAGCTTAGCGAGGGATTCTAAAGTAGAATCCTGAGCGTAGCGAGGAATTCAATATACGCCGCCCGAGAACAAAAAATTTGGCCCCGAGTGACACACTATTTTTCATCATTACGTATGAGAAAAAGCTAGGAGTATCAACCTACTATGTATGGACATTACCTATACGTTTAAGCACCAATCGGTGCGCTGCCTGGCGGTGGGCGGCCGCTTCCTCGAGATCGGCAAGCTGGACCTGTCCAACAACACCGCGCTCGGCATGAGCGTGTTCCTCAAGAACACCACGTTCCACGGCATCCTGCTGGACGCGCTGTTCGGCGCGGCGGGCGAGGGCGACGACAAGGCGGCCGCTGCCCGCCACCGTGTTCGGCGAGCGCGAGCTGGAGCCCGCCTTCCGCTACATGGCAGCCGGCAAGCACATCGGCAAGGTGCTGCTGCGCGTGCACGAACGCGGACCAATCAGAACAGAGAAATGAAAAGTCCCATGGGCCTAAAAATTACATTTTGCTCCCTCTATCCTCTGAAGCCAATATTCGTTTTTCGAGTAGGTATGATGAAAAAATATTTTTCATATAACTTGCATTGAAAGTGCGAGTTTCAATGCCTGTTGAGCCACCCGAAACTAGAATACGTCATTCAGCGGACAGACACCATTGATGTAGAATTTTGCAGACACCGATCGTTTTCTGCCCGCTGAATGAGGCTGAATGAGCCCTCCTTTCGATCCTGTCAGAGTATCTTTTGTTTATTTCAAACCTTTATTATTTGTCATGTTAACCATCAACTAACTGACCGATATCATATTTCTGCGACTAAAATATATAAGAATGCAATTTTAATAAAACTTGCACTTTTAATGCGGATGAAAAATATATTGTGTGACGCGGGATGAAACACGATTTCAGACGAGGTCTTGTTTCATCCCTAGGCACACAATTTTCTATTACTCAACAAAATAAAAGCGAGATAATATTTGTCATGAGTTCAAAACAATGTGGTTATAATTTGCCTTCCTCAATAGATATTGTCCTATCTAGAGACATTGAATGACTCCCCTGGCTCTTCTGTCTGTGACATTCAAAATCATGGCGACTAATAAGCACATGTACTGCGTTGCATACATGTATTATATTAATACACACACTTACACATCAGTTCCTAGTAAACAAGGTCAGCCTAACCTTGGTGGTAAATTGTATTTTTATTTTATTATTTTTTTATGAGTAAAAATATCACAACGGCAAACAAGGAAGTCATCGGGTATTTTGCGAAGCGATTAATTGAACTTTATGTAGATGTGTTGTTTTAATGCCGTATATTGTTCAGGGTCACTACAATCTAGTAACGTGATTCAGGCAGGAACTGACTGAGGAGCATAAGCTCCTGTCCAATGACGCTTGGAATTATTATGATTCAGTAGTTAGAAGCAGATGTTTACTATTGTGCTGTGCTGATATGGTAACATAATATGGGATGTGAGTAATGTTTGTATTAGGTATAGTGTATAGGTACTAGATACTACTACTAGATAATAATAAGTAGCGTCCAGTTCCACAGAAATGTTATTCCTACTAATGGTTCGACCAAATAGTTCGAAAATATTATAAATAAAAAATGATAGCGCTGGT
This sequence comes from Erebia epiphron, assembly GCA_963932025.1. NCBI lineage: Eukaryota > Metazoa > Arthropoda > Insecta > Lepidoptera > Nymphalidae > Erebia > Erebia epiphron. Next base: position 34,763,749 of record OZ009948.1, on the reverse strand, counting down.
ATACCAGCTGTTTCATTTTATACAAAAGTTATCAGATGCCACAGTGTTATCATTTCTATGAATAATATAAAATAATATCACTCAAAATAAAATATTATGAGGGCGGTTCCGTAGAAGGGTTCTGTAGAGAGAGAAAAATTATGGTATCCCGGTACCACCTCTACCACCACCAAAAACAATAGGCTTGTGACTAATGAATAAAGAGCTACCAGGGTGGCTGAAAAGTTCTGAGCCTAAGGTATTTGCAGTCATGCTAATTACTAATCCGGCGGGTCACTAGTTAAGCGACATTTATCCACTATATGAGAAGAATTTCATGTCATTAGCTCCAACGGTTTGATTAATACAACCGTGAACATCAACATGTTTGTAGCCTAAATTGCTCACGCCACTTGACAGCGACGAGTTTAAACTTTCGAAGGATTTTTAGACCTTTGCAAGGTCAATTTTGAAGAAATTTGCACTCGTATTGTCACTGTTGATGATACATGGATCCGACACGACCCAAATTCAAAACAGGAGTCAATGCGGTGGATAGAGAAGGGAGAAAAGCCGCTGAGGTGGAAAAATCGGCTTCCAAACTCATGGCCACAATTTTTTGGGATTGCGAAGGAGTTTTACTTTCACAAAAAAACTACCACGAATGCAGAGTATTATTCTGGGCTTTTGAAAAAATTCACGAAGCCATTGTTGAAAAAAGAAGAGGCAAAATCAGCAAAGGAAATTGTTTCTGCAAGACACGCCGCGCCGGTTCAAACAGCGCGCGTTGCGAGAAACTGGCTTCGTTGAAGTAAACCACCCACCGTATAGACCAGATCTGGCCCCTAGCGATTATTTATATTAAAAAATTTTAAAAAGGACCTACTGGGATGAAGATTAGGGGATGATAAAGAGATGAAGGCGGCTGTAAATGAACATTTTCAAGCCCTGACGCGGGTTAGGACTATTTTTCAGAGATACACGCCTCCTATAAAATATGTCAAAAGTGCATTGAAGTCTTTATTGAAAAATAGATTTTATTTAGATTTTTAGCTAGACTTTTAATGCCCTAGGCTCAGAACTTTTCAGTAGACGTAGCAGTTGCTACAAACTTTATATTATTCCATGAAAGTATACAATTAAGACATACAAGTCAATCTAGTATAATATATTGACATACCTACTTAATTAAAACTTCCTCGGCAACACATGCTGAAGTCTTCACCGACCTGGGTGGGACTGCTTGGATTCTGAAATCTGGAGAGATCCACAGGGTAATTGTATCCGCGGTCCTATGTATAAAAGAAGAATGTATGTGTTTACGTAGGAACACATAAGAGTTACTGGTTATATATTTTGTGTGTATTACTAAGAACTTCTATATGCGCCATAAAGCATTAATAGCTTTCGTAGGTTTTTTTTGATAATCAGCAGTCAGTAAGTAAGTAATAAAAAATAGTCTGTGCGAGTAGACCCTTACTAACGTGTCTCTAAAATATAGAGCTTAGTAGACGCCGTACAAAATAAATACAAATGGCATTTATAACAAGGAATTGAATGACCATATTCCTAGAATATACCATATAATAATGTCTTTGTGCTGCGCAAATATGTGCCGTTTATGACAATTTATCGTTAACCGCTACCAGTTCTAAGGAATTATTCCGCAAGCACTGGAATTTAAATTGAAAACTATTTATATTAAAACAGTTTTCAGTTTAGAAAAGCCAAATACAACTATCCAATTCGCTACCCCTAATAAGAAAATGATTTTCAGTGATTGTCTGTTCGTGTTTGTTTTGTGTGTTTGTCTGTTCTTCCGACAGTCGGAAGCTTTGTACATCTGACATGTAGCTATCTAAGCTACGAAAATCAAGCGCTCTTATTGGTGAGTTTGAGTATCTGTACTCTGTAGCTTAGCAACGTAGCGCATCTTTGATGTCATGTGGAATCGCACCTTCACGCTATCTTCTCTAACATCCTAATTCCTAACCTGTTAGAACCTGTTAGGACTGTTTATTTATTGAAAGTGTTATAAATCATTTACATATAACGCCACGAAGAGCACTTAAATGAAAGAAAAAATAATGTATGAAGTATAATAAAGATCTGTCGGTACATGTCCTTCGGGTTACTTCAATAGCTACGAAATTGAATCATTTGATTTCCTCCAAGGTGTAAATGATATCAGTTTCGACTCTCGACTTAGTAAAATAAATGACATTGACTATAATTATTATAATATCATTTCAAAATATTAGATCCAAGGTGGCATTGATTTGTGTGGGAATGAGAATCAAATAGTGATAGCTATATATTATACGCTTTCATGCTGTGTTGAATCTTAAGTAGCCACCAATAATAATCCTGGTAAATGGAACGCCACAGGAATATTAAAATATCATGACGACGATCCTGTAGTGAAATGGTAGGTATAAATTTAAAAACGCGTAGATCGGTGGCCCAAAACATATCAACCTTATTAAAATGGTTATATTAAAGTATTTATTAAGAATATTAAAATTCGTCATGAAGGTTCGTTCTCATTCTTTATGTAATAATTAGCTGATGCCCGCGACTTCGTACGCGTGGATCGAGGTTTTGTAGTTCCCGCGGGAACTCTTTAATTTTCCGGGATTAAAAGCAGCCTATGTCCTATTCCAGACTATAATCTATCTCTGTGGCAATTTTCAGCCAGATCCGTTAGGCTGTTGGGGCGTGATTGAGTAACAAACATCCATACATCCATCCATCCATCCAAACTTTCGCATTTATAATATTAGTAAGAAAAGCCCAAATGCTAAGTTTCATGGCTATAACTTGAGAAATGAGGGACTTTCATTTAAATTTTCAACCCCTATTTTACCCCTTTGGGGGTGGAATTTGGACAAACTGTGACCAATACGTAGGAACTTCTTTAATTTTTAACGAGAGCCAAAATACCAAGCTTCGTTGATATAACTTGAGAAATATCTTGAGAAATGAAGGACTTTTATACCAACTTTCATCCCCTATTTCACCTCTTTGGGGGTTGAATTTTCAAAAACTGTGAAACACGTATTTCTTCATTTTTAACCCGCAGTACATGTACCAAGTTTCATGGCTATAACTTGAGAAATGAAGGATTTTCATATAAACTTTCAACCCCTATTTCACCCCTTTAAGGGTGGAGTTTTGAAAAACTGTGACACGTGTACTTTTTTATTTTTTATCTTAAGCCAAAATACCAAGTTTCGTTGATATAACTTAAGAATTGACGGACTTTCATACAAACTTTCAACCCCTATTTCACCCCCTTAGGGGTGGAATTTTGAAAAATCCTTCCTTAGTGAGCGCCTACGTCACGAAAGGAACCTACTGTCAAAATTTCAAGTTTCAAACTCCAGCGGTTTCGGCTGTGCGTTGATATATAAGTCAGTCAGTCAGTCAGTCAGTCAGTCAGTCAGTCAGTCAGTCAGTCAGTCAGTCAGTCAGGACTTTGAATTTTATATATATAGATTACTTGATGATGCCCGCGATTTCTTCTGCGTGGTTCTAAAACCAAAATAATATGTACCTATGAAAAAAAAACCGTATATGAAATGAAAAATCCCGTGAGATATGTTTGATTTAGAGCCTTCTTTTTCATGCAACCATCACTGTGCCAATTTCGTCAAAATCGGTTGAACAGATGACCGCGAAAGTTTAGCAGACAGAATTTCGCATTTATAATATAAGTATGAATATATAATATTAAAATAATTGTAGTCAATAGTGCACTTAATATTTATTTATATTGCAAGAGTGTTTATAAAAACAAGTGGTTATGATAAGGAAAGGGCGGTGCTCTGCTCGCCGCTTCTATCGTTCAAGATTAAGGTCATCCGTGTATGTGCGTATAGCATCCTAAGGTCGAGTGGCTCATGTTTACCTCTTGCTTGCACGTTGCGAAGCTCACACATACACTCACATGCACATTGTTTACTTTGTGTTACATTTAGATTAATTATGGCATCAGTAGAATTCCTATGACTCTCGAATATTGCATTTCCATGACTGTAGGATATATATAGGCGAAGCGTGTATCTAATAAGCGCGTCTTAGTAAATTATTTTATGCTATTTGCTTTAAATACGCACTGTATTAAATAGGCTGGATAAGAATAATACTCATATCATTATAAAAAACCTATTCACAAGCAAGTAATAATAGAGTGTATGAATACAAATGTAGTAACTTTTTGTATACAAAAAACTTGAAAGAAATGGAACAAACAACAACATGGAATGGTATGGAATGGAAAATGGAACTAAGAACAAATATTGCTAATGCCGTCTATAGCAGACTTTAAGATTTAATTATTCTACATTTTTACCTATGTAAAATATAATAAATAAATAAAAATAATTTCGAATACTTTGATATAAAATAAAATTGTGTGAACTATCATTGCATATGCCCTTACTGTTCATGTTGTTCAAGTCATATATTATCAAGCTCACCTGAACTCACTCGGTTAGGTAAAGTAGGTAAGTAATGTAATGTATAGTCCAACAAACAACCCGGTGACAGCGTCGCTAGTATCTATAAAAATGAAATTAAAACAAAAACTAAACAGGCATACAAATTAGTCAAAATAAAATAGCCTTTTATTTTCGAACTTATCTAATACATAGAAGTTTTTTTAATATAAAAAATAGTTATTCTAAATTATGTCTCTAAGTTCGGCGTACCTGGTGGCATACTGCCTCCTCCAACTCTCGCCATTGGGCTCGATCTGCTGCAACCCTTGTCCAGAAAGGACCCAATGTCCGACGAATGTCGTCCTCCTATCTTCTGGTTGGTCGTCCCTGTCTCCTAAATGATATGAATAAATGTTAAATGTCACAAATCAATCGATCCAAATTCTTCACAGACCGCATATAAGTCCCATTATATTCTTATTAAGCTCATTGCTATTGTAAGGAGTTTGTTTTGGTTGTGGAAACCTCGTAATTGTTTACACAGCTAACAATAACGAGCGAGAGGTGCTCGAATGTTTGGAAAATAATGTTGCGCAATAAACCAGAACAAAGGCGACAATTGAGAAATATTGCCATAACATCGGCCACTTGGACTTCCATAGAAACCCTACAACAGAACAAATCTTTAATCCTAATTTCTAATGCATTAATTTTATTACATTATAAGAAGTCATCAAAATATCAATAGGTCAAGGTAAATATACCTTAGCGGAGAAAATCAACCTTTGAAATATTTGAAATGAATGAATGTTGCGAGAGCTGCTACTTGGAATCTCAAGCGAGCGAAGGATTCTATAAAAGAAAATCATGAGCGTAGCGTGTGATTCTAAGTAAGAATCCTGATTGTAGTGAAGGATTTAAAGGCACAAGAAACAAAAAACTTTGTGGTAGAATAATTTAAATAAGCATAAAAAATCACAATTTAATTATCAGCAAAAAAGTAAGAATGGACGTAACGAAATACTAATGTCCATACATTGGATAGTTCACAGTACCTTAGTTCCTTGTTGCTCATCGTGATTAATACTGATGAAGTGCTTAAAAATTCGTTCAAGTGATGAGTCAAAAGTCAAGACGGCTAGTAGATATACCTAAATCTAGTAGGTATCTGAAAACGAGGAACGACACAGTTTATTAGTGTAAAGGAATACATAGTGGCTAATTCTAATCATAATCAAATATCTTCCAAACAGCCAATCAAAACTTAAAAACAAAACTGGGTAATCCATCTATGCTATTTTGATTATCTAATAAAGTTGAAATAATATTATTATGGTCTGTGTTTTATTGCAAGTTATTTCATAAAACAATGTTAACGCATAGTCACATACTTAGGTGAGTCTATTTGTACTGGAATAATAATTTAGATAAACCAGTAATTTTTTCCACAGATAATATGAGCGACCTTCAATGTTTTCCGCAACTAAGATGGTGTGCCGATATTTCTGCTATTCCTTATTATTCGTAAACTAGCTGATACCCGGGACTTCGTCCGCGGACCGCGTGGTTTAAGTTTTGTTAATTTAAGTGGAAACTCCACAATTTTCCGGTATAAAATGTAGTCTATAAGTTGCTTTCCAAGTCCTCAACTGTGTATACCTATCCATGCAAAAATTCACGTCATACTGTTCAGTTGCTCTGTAGCGGCGTGATTGAAGGATAAACCAACATATCAACAAACCAACAAACGAACACACTTTCGCATTTATAATATTAGTACGATACTACACATACGTCAATTCTTCATGGTCGTTTGAACTTTTTTCTTAAGACACATTTTTTTGTTGGAATTAGGTAAATAATATGTAACTATTTATTGTTTACTAGCTGATACTCGCGACTTCGTCCGCGTGGATTGTGGAGTTTTAGTTCCCGCGGGAACTCTTTAATTTTCCGGGATAAAAAGTACCCTATTATTTAATCCGGACTTCTAACTTTACGTCTGCAAAATTTCAAAGCAATCTGTTCAGTAGTTAGGCGTGAAAGCGGAACAAACATACAAACAAACTCACTTTCCCATTTATAATATTAGTAAGGATTATTCATTTGACAAACATCTGGATTCTGGAAAGACTTTTTAGCAACTAGTGACCGGGCTGCTATTTAACCAATAATCCAATAGGTAAAATTCTTAATGATATTAAGTCAAACGATTTTGATTTAAAAAAGTAATAGTGGTTCTATTACTATTTTTAAATCAAAACGAGCTAAGTATAATAAAAATATAACTTACAACAACTATAACTTATGGGTTCAGCCTTGTATTAAAAACTACTTCCTTGAATTTTATTGTTTTCGAAACAATGTTATTACGTAGATAATAGCGCAATGACGTCATTATGTCTGTAGCTTCAATATGTCGCCTGTTGCTAAACGCTGTATTTGGATAATTTAATGATATATGTAGAGCGGTAGAGCCAGATCGTTCAGAGGCGAGCGAGCGTGGGTGGTGGGGCGAGCTACCGAATATTTTTTCGCATACGCAAGGTCGAGGTCACACCGCTTGACTTCCTAGATCAGCACGACCTCGTCGCCGGCCAGAGTGGCTCTAGAGTTTAGAGTCTCTATTACTCCTTAACATTAAAAGATTATTAAGGAAGCTGAATAATCTCATCCTGTTACGTAGACGGTTAGTCATTTCGAGAACAACATAGTTGAGTGTTACCGAAAACCATCGTTGTTTCGATGTCTAAAATCTAAATTATTTCGTTGAGTTTCGTTGAGTTCAAGTATTTATTTCCAGCAGTTCAACTCTTGCATTGATTTATCTTTGGTATGGCTAAAACATATCCTAAATTATGTGTAGCAAACATAACTGCTAACTTATTTGTCCGCAATCCGCATCCATTCCAACTTCCAACTCTTAGCGTTCAAGAATCTTCAGATTTTCCGACTTCAGACTTCAGCCTGTCCCGACGCCCGGCCCCCGGTCTATGACAATTTCTCCTTTGTGACTTTTGTGTTTGTTCATAACAATTTCAACCGGATGTTTGATGCCTGATGGCTCCGCTTCATTCCCAGTCTCGAGCTCCTGAGCTATCTTTCGGCTCCTAATCAAAAGGGTTATCAGTACTTAAACCGAGTATATTATGTATTATAGTTACTAGTTACACAACGAATACACATTATTCATATATATATTACGTATGTACTCGTTTCAAAATGCGAAACAATCGATTTTGATATCTACTGTTTATCGTAACGTCGCATAAGGTTAAAAGGATCATATTACGTCGTTCGTATCTAGATACAATATACATTTGCGAAATATCCGGATAAAAATATTCAGGGCCAACCTCAAGGTCGGACCGCTTTTCTGATTAGAACTACGGCGATAAGGAAGAGACGAACAGTGTATTATGAGATCTTTTATTTGCGCAATAAAGTACAATATCCACCAATCGCGGTTGATCATGCGAGTATAAAAAAACAATAACTGTAAGTCGGTTGATTTGTTACTTTGGCAAGGTTACAGAAAACACATGTATCGATAGGCAATGATAAGTACTTACCTACTTTATGTATAGTGGAAAAACACATACCTATAATATAACCACTAACTCCACCTGTCTCTACGATGGACTATGAAGAGACCTCAGTAGTAAATACCTAGGAGATCCTAACTTATTCAATCTGGCGAAGTTAATTAACATCCTTTGGGAATGAGTATTAGACACAGTCATTATTGTATGCTTTAGGTGTAATATTATTATCATTTTTACATGATATTAACCCAATTTCCTGGAATTGTGGATATAGGAGACATTTAAAATACTCCCTGTTGGCGGGAAATAGAATTAAAATGCTGTCTGTTTACAGTGGAGATAGAACTGTTTTTTCGTACCACTTGCTTAAAAAAGTGACATTCTATGCCACAAAAAGCGAACATAACAATAGTCATTTTTAATCTGTTAAAAACTGGGAAAGAAAATTGTACTGAATTTCATTCATCCTCTAGGGGGAGAATGTGATTTAAATTTGGAATACATAGATACTTACCGAAATTTATACTGGACTACATCTGTGTAATACACCATTGAGTTTGTTTAAAAAGCATTAAACATCTTTTTGAGAAAGGAATACGCATTTATTATGCAATTATGATTATTAAATAAAATTACGAAAACCGACGAGGCCGTATGAGCTTGATGCCTTTGCTTTTCCGACAAAAAAAATATTAGTCTAGGAATTTGCCGCGTTTTTGTTTTCTTCAAATACATAAACGTTAAGTTTATTTTAAGTAATTTATTTTTATAAATAAGATAATGTTCTAAAAATACGTTACGATGTTAAATCAAAGCGACAGTGACAGGGAATTGTCGGATTCCATCAGTGCAAATGCTGCCGCAATTATAAATAACTAGATGATTCCCGCGACTACGTCCGCGTGGATTTATTTTTTTTGATTCCCGCGGGAACTCTTAAATTTTCCGGGATAAAAAGTAGCCTATGTCCTTCCCCGGGATACAACCTGTCCTTGTACAAAATTTCATCAAAATCGGTTGAATAGATACATTTTTTTGATTCCCGCAGGAACTTTTCAATTTTCCGGGATAAAAAGTAGCCTATGTCCTTCCCTGGGATGTAACCTATCTCCGTACCAAATTTCATTAAAATCGGTTGAGTAGTTGGGCCGTGAAACGTAGCAGACAGACAGACAGACAGAAAGACAGACAGACTCACTTTCGCATTTATAATATTAGTATGGATTTGCTTCCAACAAAATTCAAGGAAAATTATTTAAAAACTTATGAACTCTCTCTATCAATAATTGGACCAATGTTTCGAATGTTAACTTTTACTTTTAATTTTCATTATTTTAAATAAATGCTTATCTCATATTATTATTGTGTTAATTTTTTCGCAAATGGTACGAAAAGTAGAGTATTTTCCTCGGTGATAAAGCTGTCTTACTCTTGGGTGAACTTAAATCCCTCGCTACACTCAGGACTCGTCTTAAATCCCTCGCTTCGCTCGTGATTTAAGTTTTTAACACCCTCGCTACGCTCGGGAGTAAACCTCGAGTCCTTCGTTACGCTCGCGATTTAAATAGTCACCCGCGACAGAAGACACTGCTTTATCCCCTTGGTTAATAATCTACTATTTTTGAGCACTTTCAAACAAACAGAACGACGAGCCGATTTTACTAGTGATGATGTAGGTGGTTTTAAATTTTCATACAATTAACAGTTTTCGGCCGTCACACGTTTTGTGTTCCCGGCTCCAGCTACGCATGCTACGCTGCTTAAACTGGCTATCAGGGGGGTTACTATGAGCTCTTAGAGCAAGACAGAAATTGAACTGCAGCACAGTTCAATAGGTATCTGTTCTGCTATAAGAGCTCATTGTAGCCCCCCAGTTCGTTGTAACACGTCCGTCGCGCACTGCTTTTGTCCATGGCTTTAGTAATGTCTACGGTTCCGCGTTGTGGTGTGGACTCGGAGTGGAGCGGCGGCAGGCGCAAAGCCGGTGCGGCCTTGTCGTGTGACATTGGCGAGCACGGACGCTTCCTGTTATCTCATTGCGATACTCCTCGCCACTCGCGACTGGCATTAATCATTATTGGAACAAAGAATGTCCACTCACGGTAATTGTAATTAGCACGCGTCGCCCTTGGTTCACTCATTATCTCGATTCTCGGCCGCCGCGGTCACCGTAGCAGATCGCGTCACAAAGGAATATAACTATGTAGATGAACACTGGAATGTTTTCCTCGATCATTGTTTATGCTTTTTATGTTTATTGAATACCGACATCGCTGAGATTTCAATAAGGATAACTATATACAGAGCAATTATCCATGACTAAAAAAAGTTTCACTGTCTGTCTGCTACACTTTCACGTTTATCTATTCAGCCGATTTTGACGAATTTTGGTACAGAGATAGATTTGGTACATTGCATCGCGGCAACGGGGGTAGGACAAAGGGTTTATTCCGCCTGAATTTTTATCCCGGAAAATGAGGGAGTTCCTACGGAAATATTAAAAATCCTAAATCCATGCGGACGATGATTATCTTAGATGCTTAATGATGTATAAGCATTAAGCATCTAAGATAATCAAAACTTGTACGTAGGTCTTACTTTTATTTTTCATATACTGCATCACTGCTCTTTAGCTAAGTACCTATGTACCGAGACAATAGGTACATCTGCCGACAGGTCGTTTAAATATCTCAATAAATAAAAATAAAAGTAGGCGTAATCCGAATATTGTCCTTATAATTGTAGCCACGTGCCAGCGTGTGGCAGAAAACCGGTAAATAGCACATATACTAGTACCTAAGGTAGATACGTATAGGGTAAAGTGAGACGTCATAGCAATATTGAATGCGCAGTGCTTGCTGCGCAAACATGTTTACCGCCGACCACTCAAAGTTCAAGGCCCTGACTAACGACAACTGTGGAACGATGTACTTCATGTGGAGGTTGCCTCGAGGACAAATAACCTAGGCTACACGATTTTCCGTTTTCGAAGCCCCTCGACCTTTAACTGTTTTTTTAACTGATATGGAATACATGCTTATTAGGAGAAAGTGTCCAATGCGAAAAGGTGTCTGGACATCGTCGTGTCGGTCTTTCTACAAGAGCACGGCATCCCGGGACTTCCAATTTCTGATTTCCTATGAGATTATGAAATTTTCCCGCGGCAAAAGCCCATCTCTTGAGGCTTTATATTATACTAGTTGCCTAGTTGATGCCCGCGGCTTCGTCCGCGTGGATAATGATAGTTAAAAATCCTATAATTAATTATTTTTAAAAGTGAATTGAATGAATATATATCGACATAATTCTCGGTAGCCGTCCAAAAAAAATATGGAGTTCACGTTTTATTTTTATATTAACTCCATATTTAAGACTTGAATAAATTAAAACAAAATTTAAATTCACTTTTGTTTAACAATATACGTCATCACCTCGTCTCGTCATTGCGTTGCCCTCCATCTGTGAGTCTGTTGCAAGTTTTTTAGTCAATGCGGGTTTTATATTCGAGGGTCAGTGCAAGGAGTCTCCGAGTTTTTGTGCACTTTGTGATTCTTAGTGAACTAAAAAACATGCGGAAGAGAAACAATTGTCCGTACTAATATGTGGAATGTCCTGTTAACTAAAATATTATTTAAGATAGGGGGAATTCAAGGTTTTTAATTGTAATTTAAACCACTTTATTTCGATTTCAATTATATCTAAAACAAAAACTTTTGAATCCTTTTCCTATCCTGTCCCACATAATATACTCGTACCTACCTAAAAGATTATCAACCAGGGCAACAACTTAAATCTGGTTATGACGTAGTGTATATCAGTGTTGGTGATCTAGTAAATATGTACCTACCTACTGTGTACTTTACTACATATTTACTACGCCACAGCTATGTGAGGCTGGTATACTTAATTTTTTTTTCAATAACATTATGATGTCACATACCTACTCAGTGTTTTCCAGTTGTACACAAAAATATTGACTAGCTATTCTTTACTTAATAACTACCTGATGCCTGTGACCTCGTCCGCATGGAATAAGTTTTTTTCATACCCACGGGAACTCCTTAATTTTCCGGGATAAAAAGTAGCCTATGTGCTATTCCAGACACTTTTCATATCTATCTCTGTGCCAAATTTCAAGTAGATCCGTTCAGCCATTGGGGCGTGATTGAGTAACAAACATCCATACATCCATCCATACATCCAAACATCCATCCAAACTTTCGCATTTATAATATTAGTACGAGTAAGATGTGAAAGTTTGGATGTTTGTAAGCTTTTCAGTTTGGATGGGTAGGTATTACTCCTTCACGCCCCGAACCAATTTGGCTGTGGAACGGAGATAGTATATAACCTGAATCCTGAACCTTAATTTGAACCATAACCTGAAGCTTAATATTTTTATCCCGGAAAACGACAGAGTTAAAAAAAACTTAATCCGCGGGAACCAAAAAATCGTAGGCAATCCACACGGATGAAGTCGCGTACATCATCTAGTTTGTAATATTTAGTCAAATCTATTTGCACAAGCTGAATCCTAAAAATCTATACTTTACTAATAAAAATGATGAATCGTGTGGCTCAGACTCCTGACATTGGATGGGTTTCCTGCCTATTTACATCACTATAGGTTACCTTCACACAAGCGGGCTAAGGTCACCTTAACCGTTCGCAAGAACACCGATGCTACTCGCTCGTTGTAGATGTTTGATGATGAGATATTTTATTCTGAACTAGCACTTAATTGTTCTTAATTTGTCTGTATGAGCAGTTTTGTTTTTACAAGGTTTTGGGTTTTGTATTTGAAAATGATTAGCACTTGGCTTTGTCCACGGAAATTCCGGGTCGAATTGTGGGAGAAGGTGCGGCTGGACACTTTACGTTGAATTTGTTTGAAAGAAAGATGAAACTTGCTCCATAGGTATGACTTCGATTTTTTAAATTCTCGATAAAATTCATTGATTTTCTGGGATAAAAACCATTTTTACGGAAAGTTTTGCAGACTTTAGTGGAACGTGGAAGATAGCCATATATCCCATCAACCTTAAGTGACCAGACAGACCTGCGGTGATAATTATAAGGTACAAAATATTTTATGGTTAAGAAATCTTAAGCCTATAAATGTTTCATGTACTTAATCTGTATTATTTCCTCGATTTCTGAAGTCAGAAGGTCTATCAGCTATTTAGACAGATAAAATCTAAGATAGAACTCTAATGCCGTTGTTCTTGAGCTGATAGCCTGACACTGATGATCGATTAAAGATAAGTATTTCAATTAGAATTATACTTATCTATACACTAGCTGACCCTCCCCTGCTTCACACAGGTAGACTTACCTTATGTCAGCCTTTACTGTTATAATGTGTATGGTTGAATATCAACTTTTTATATTGCTATGTACACGGTCGCCATCTCCGATATACTCATTTGATCGTCAAGAAATTTATGTGGAACCCTAGCTTCAGCTAAAGAAAAAGGAATTGGCAATATCGGTTCAGATTTTATGAAATTAAAGATCAACGCGTCTGAAATCTGAAATCACTTATCCCGAAGGAATTTTTTCGGGATAATATCCTATATGTTAACCCAAAGTAATAGCTATGTATTAACATATAAGGATAATGTCCCGAAAAAATTCCTTCGGGATAAGTGATTTCCCTACATACCAAATTGCATTCAAAGATTCCATGCAAAAAAATATTAAAATTCAAATCACAAGGATTTCTGGCTTTTCCCGCCCATACTATACCTACTCGTACGTTCCTTTTACAAAGTCACACTAAATTTTGATTTTGGAAGATTTAACTAAAGTGGGTGTCACGTATTTTACATGAAAACTCACTCAGGTATCTTTAAGTATAAAACTATAAGTAAGTAAATAGGAAAAAGAAAGAAAAATGGGAATGAAGAGCACCGCTAAGTAGATCAAGGTAGGAACCTTAACACCAATCGTAGGAAGCGACGTTTTGCATTACAATGATACATTTTCCTTCTGGGGGTGGTTCTCACACCACGTGGAAACCTGACACGATCACGTCACGTAAGCGAACGGAGCCCGGGTGACGGGCGCGACCCTGACTCTTGAAATAGTCTTCCGCATTAACGCCGAGAGCGAAAATATCGCATGATGCTGCCACAAGGTCGCCAACACTCCTCCCCCGTACGCACCTTATATGGACGCAAATCTGCTTGCTCTGTATCACACACTGACAATTGCCCTATTTATTTATTTTTTGAGAAATAACTTCCACATAGTCAACATTTTCTAATTTTATTTCTATAGAATTTAGGAATTCTAAAGATCAGCTAAATACAATATGCTGTTGTCTGTGTATTCACTTATAACTTCTGAACTTCATACTGGATTTCAATGCAATTTCGCCGGTTCACGTGTATTCTATTAATTTAATAGGTACCCCCTACCAACATTCAGAAAAAGGAATCTGCTGATGGCCTAACCAAACCCTAAGGTATAAAGATTTTTATTCAATTCGAGTAACATCTGGAAAATAATAACATGATTATCTTAACGTTTATACTATCGTGAGTGATATTCATTTTAACTATACATAACTACCGGATAAACTCGCGTGTTATGTCGGACAATGCCCGACTAGTTTCGAACCCGTTCGGGGCCTTTATTGAGTCAGACAGACAGACAGCGACCGCGTCACGTGAGCAGGCTCATGAATAAGGGCCCCGAACGGGTTCGAAACTGGTCGGGCATTTTCCGACATACCACGTGAACGATCCAGTAGATAAGTATGGTCAACATGAGTATCGCATGTCAAAACTCAAGAGTCCTAAATAAACCATTCAATAATGTCCTCCCTCGAGCGAGCGTTCTATTCCGGGTTAGAGTTATTTGAATCAATTTATCAGTTTGTATTACCCATACTGAGTGTTACAATTTATCTAGACATTTCCTAGTAGTCTGAGTCCAAGGTCTGTCTAGTTATTGGTATTGTCATATATATATACCAATATACGAGTTCAGTATATTGTTCTGACTGAATCTGAATCTGAAAGTATTCCGTTTAGGGTAGTTACTTAGAAACATATTATGAACAAGATGATGCCCGCGACTTCGTACGCGTGTATCTTTTGAAATTCCCATAGGAACTTTTGATTTTCCGATATAAAAAGCCTATGTCCTTCGCCTGGATGTGACCTACCAAAATTTCATCAAAATCGGTTGAAAATATGGGCCGTTAAAACGTAGGAGACAGACAGAGACCCTTTCAAATTAATTATAATATTAGAATGGATTTATTCTGGCTACGAAATGTATAGAAAACGCTTGTGTACCCGAGCACCATGACTTGTTCCTGACCATCTTTATCTTACTGAAATAATTTTCCTTCTGATAATAATAATTATTGCTAGCGGTATTATCCAGTGTTCGCTATTGTAATCAATTCTTCTAAAATACGTCACGACCTTGCAGTCCCTGCTTGCCGTACTACCGAACGTGTTTAAAGTACTAAATCACACACATCGCAATTGTAAACAAATCGCCCACACTCTGCAAAAATGCCGGACTGAAAAAATTCGCCGGACGAATTTGCGACTTTGTTGAAATATGCTCTAAACAGTTTTCAGAGCCAAAGTTGTAACAGCTAATGATCATTAATTATATTATTTATGGCCCCAGCCGCCCCCTTTACTTTGTTGCTAATATCTCTGCTAATCCAAACAACATTGATATTTTACTCGTGTATGCATCCTATCCGTGCTAATATTATAAATGCGAAAATGTGTCTATCTGTCTGCTACACTTAAGGATCTTATTTAGTGCTGCTGAGTTTTCACGGCCCATCTTCGGTTCAAATAATTTGGAAAAATTTGGTACAGAGGCATTTCGCCAATGCATCCCGGGAAAGGCGCCTTACTTATTATTATAGTCCCTCAAACTTATCTTATCCGGTGACAGCGTCGCTGCTTATTAAAAATAATATAATATAATATAACATTCGGTTATATACGAGCCCCCCTGAAATAAAGAATTTAAAACTTTTTAATTAGCCATATTCGGCTGGAGGCCATCGGTTTATATATTATTATATTTAAATTTGAAGTAATTACGTTCAGTAATTCAGAAGTTATAAGGCTGTGACAGACAGGGACGGACGCACGGACAAGTGCAAATTCACTCAAGTAGACGAGACCTTCGCTTCACTCCGTCAATTATGTATATTTGCTACAAAAGTTATTTTTGAAAGAGTACTGAAGTTTTGTTTTGTGTAATAAATCGCAAATAATTCCGCGTAGATACGTAGGTACAGTATGGAAATTGCCAACGGTTACAACCTTTATAATAATTAATTATTAATAAGGAATTACGACTTACGAGTGTACGAGACCTCTTCGTTTCTGTGCTATTTGTGCGGATACATTGCTCTCAGTTACGAGTATTTAAATACGATTATATTTTATAAAATAATATTGTGTGGCTAGGTACCATAATTTTCGGCACAGGGCATTTTTTACATAAGTTGTCCGAGGTGTTTTACAATTTTTAGTCTTCATAATAAATCGTAAAGATTACATGCAGTTAGGCACACAAATCCGTCTAAACGTTGCAGAGACAGCTTATAAATTCAGTGCTGAAATATTGTAGCAAGTATTCTTAATCGGTTTAACGAATTTTCAAACTTTCAAATATTTCAAGGAAAAAGAGCGGTCGGTGAGCCCGTTTGTCTTCATGTCCTATTTGTCACCAGCTACAGAAAAAGAAAGCAATGCTCAAGTGCGCGACAGTATTGAAAAAATCGGGCGTCACCGAATAACCAAGAAATGCAGGTCAGTGACCAAAGAAAAAGAATACCTACTTACCTCACGGAATACGGAGTTTCGTATCGCTATGGAACATGAGAAATCGGGGCTTTCTTTACAAGGCAAATAAACGAGGTGAAGTCAGTGAAATGGAAACTAAATCTAACTTAAAACTTAAAGTATTAAAGATCATTGATAAAACTCATTAAACAATATTTCTTTACTTTTCTGTTATATTTCTATACATCTTTATTTTCACTCAAATAAATAGTCATGTTCGCTTTACCCTACTCCTTCATCACCTTGTATCGACGGATTGTGAACCGTTCAATGTTCCGAGTGTCAATTTTTGAAATATTCATTGAATTTACGTTTTCTTTTCTCTTTCTTGTAGGTTAGGTTAGGCTTCGACATAAATAATATGCGGCACATAGTTTTTATCGGGTTAATATATCTAACAGATTACAATCTACCGAAAAATAATGCGTTAAATTGTAATCTGTCGACAGTTTACAATATCGCTAGTAAGATTACAATCCAACGGACATATACGAGTATATACCTGTAGAGTCAAAGTAATTAACACATTTCTAGAGAGAAATTAATTTATTAGTTCAATTATAATAATCAATACCTATTAAGAGGTACATATTAATCATTAGAAGAAAAGGACTGATGTTTGTTAAGTCATCATTCTTAATATTAGAAAACAAGTGTATGATTATCTACTTTGATGAGGTAATTTGGATGTCGGTATCTGGTATACGAATAACGAAAGGTTATTCCATGCTGGTCTCTAATAACAAATTTAGGTGAAAACTGTCGCTTTCACATTTTCATACTTTGTGATTGGCAATTGAAGTTAGTTTTGTTTTGGCATCATCAGTGACACACCATAGTAGTCTTATTTTTATTGCAGAGTAAAACTCGACAGTTTGGCGGGCAGCGATGCGTGGCTCTGTGACCCACTGCCCTGACCCACTTCGATGATGATTGTATGTAGATTTTGTAAGTCATAAGTCAGGCGAGCTATGACAGCATCCGTATGTTTTCTCCGTCTATTGTACCAGCAGTGAAATCCCTGTTGGTCTGGTCGCCAACGCCGCGCCCTCGCCAAGTGTCGTGCGCGGCGGCAGCGCAGAGAAATTGAGGTGATATCACTTGTGATACTATAGCATGTACTTTCTGCCCTAGTGGCCAACAAAGATGGCATACATTTCAAATGTATATGGAATTAGATAAGAATTAAGATTCTCTACGATATTATGTTTTAAGAAAGTTGAGTTTGTTATTCAGTCAATTTTAATAATAATTAAATATTAGGAACGCACCGTATTTTATACAACTTATTATTTTATTTAAATTAATAGCTGTTAACACTAATATAAGGCAGGTCAAATTACAAAATATACAATGCTAGGTCCTTTGGACTTTCCTAATAAGCAGGTAAATATGGTTATATTTTCTTAAGGTTTTCACTTTTACCTATTGAGAGCAATAGGTATACTTAAATTTTAATTAAAACTGGTTTTTGCTCCTCTTGTGGCAAAAGATTTTTAATTATTTATCTACTGAATAAAATAGTGTGATATAGAAATAGTATCATAATAATAAAAGAAGGTAAGACTTTAATAACTATTATGAACCGTCGTTAAGGCAATTCTATAAAAAAAAACTAAGTTATCGAAAATTAGATCGGTAAATAGAGAGGTACAAAGTTTAAGTATTTAAGTAAGTTTAATAGAAATGTAATGGAAGTATAGTAGTAACTGTTTAAGTATACGTATCGGTATTTTAAATAGTAGTAAATACGTAGGTACTAAAAGTGCTAGAGCTTTAGTTTTATTAATAAAGGACCAAATCCTTTCTCTCGTACAGGTCGCACTGCCTTTCTCACTCGCAGCATCCGTGCCACCAAAGATTTCTCTCGTGTCCGTATTGGGATTCAGGTCGTGTTCGCCTCGCCCAAACACATTGCTCCACATTTACAATACCAGTAATGCAATAATGTTTACGAAATTATTGAATTATAATGCAGGGATTTATTTTCCTGTATCTACTGAGTATATTATGTATATAACGAAAAAGTAGGGTGTTAAATTATACCTTCCTATCTAGTATCTACTTACTTATTATACCTTAACTTCAAAAAAGTATAATAGGACGTTTAGAAATGATTGTTAAATAAGTACTTATTATAAGTACTCATAATAGGTAGCCAGCCTATATGCCTGCTATGTCCGACTCCGAGATGTAAAAATTTCGTCAAAATCGGTTAAGCAGATGGGCCGTGAAAATGTAACATAAATATATAAAACTAGCGATCCGCCCCGGCTTCCCACGAGTAGCACTAATAATCCTAATAGTCTATACCCAATATAGCCAGTGGGCAGTGGGCAGATTTTACATTTTAATATTACATTGTAAGAGTACTCGCCGTCCTCACCACACCTGCCACAGCCACCGGCCCGCCATGCTGTAAAGGACAATTTTAACTTAATTTGATATTTGAGATGAATAACATATTTTGGTAAGGATTAATACTATTTCGGCAAAACACCTTCGCAAGTTAAGCATTGGTTTAGATTTTTAGAACAAATTTGAAAATCAGCGCGGATTTTTTTTTAGAACTTTTTGAGAGAAAGAATGCTACCATACATTGTTTTCATGTAACTTTAACTATTTACGCGTAAGCTCTCAAAAGAGACGATTTTTCAGACTTAATTCACATTATTGCAATTAGAGTAAGGATCTCTAATTTTTTGAAAATATAATATAGCCTATGTTACTCGCTGATAATATAGCTTTCTATAGGTGAAAGAATTTTTAAAATCGGTTGAGTAGTTTTTGAGTTTATCCATTACAAACAAACAAACAAATCTTTCCTCTTTATAATACTAGTTTAGATGTAAAGACATGACTCCCATTCTCATTACGTACATATTAATATTCTCAATATAATATTAGTAACCAGATAATGCCCACGACTTCGTCCGCGTTGATTAAGTTTTTTTTCGTACCACTTGCTCAAAAAAGTGACATTCTATGCCACAAAAAGCGAACATAACAATAGTCATTTTTAATCTGTTAAAAACAGGGAAAGAAAATTGTACTGAATTTCATTCATCCTCTAGGGGGAGAATGTGATTTAAATTTGGAATACTTACCGAAATTTATACTGAACTACATCTGTGTTTACACCATTGAGTTTGTATAAAAAGCATTAAACATATTTTTGAAAAAGGAATACGCATTTATTATGCAGCTATGATTATTAAATAAAATTACGAAAACCGACGAGGCCGTATGAGCTTGATGCATTTGCTTTTCCGACAACAAAATATTAGTCTAGGAATTTGCCGCGGTTTTGTTTTCTTCAAATACATAAACGTTAAGTTTATTTTAATTTATTTTTATAAATAAGTTAATGTTCTAAACAGTTCCTCACACGCAAGAACAGAGAAATACTCAAATCAACTCATCAAATCAAATAAATATCATAAATGCGAATAGTTTGGATGGATGTCTAGTGGATGTATGTATGGATGTTTGTTACTCAATCACGGCCCAACGGCTGAACGGATCTGGCTGAAATTTGGTACAGAGATAGATTATAGTCTGGACTAACACATAGGCTACTTTTTATCCCGGAAAATTCAAGAGTTCCCGCGGGAACAACAAAACTTCGATCCACGCGTACGAAGTCGCGGGGAATAAATGTACCAAACAAAAATGTAACTCTCTCTATCAATAATTGGACCAATGTTTCGAATGTTAACTTTTACTTTTAATTGTCATTATTTTTAATAAATGCTTATCTCATATTATTATTGTGTTAATTTTTTCGCAAATGGTACGAAAAGTAGAGTATTTTCCTCGGTGATAAAGCTGTCTTATTCTTGGGTGAACTTAAATTCCTCGCTACACTCAGGACTCGTCTTAAATCCCTCGCTTCGCTCGTGATTGAAGTTTTTAACACCCTCGCTACGCTCGGGAGTAAATCTCGAGTCCTTCGTTACGCTCGCGATTTAAATCGTCACCCGCGACAGAAGACACTGCTTTATCCCCTTGGTTAATAATCTACTATTTGATACTACATAATTTTCCGAGATAAAAAATAGCCTAATTCCTTCCCCGGTATACAATCTACCATCTCGGTACAAAATTTTATCAAAATTAGTTGAAACGTTAAAGCGTAGGAGACAAACAGACACACTTTAGTATTTATGATATTTTAGTATGGAATGGATATGGATAATAAATGATATATCTATACTGAACATAGATATATACTGCGAGTGCGAACCTATAGTATTATACACATATATTATATTTTATGTTGGTGTAGTTAATAGTGTAGTGTACATCGGTGAGTAATACGAATGTATAATCATCATATTACGTACGGTCTACTCGTTTAAAGAGCTAAACACGTATTTTACTTTTTTATCTAACCCAATGGGAAATCAGGGGAAATCCAGTGCGTCGGAATGTGGACAATGGTGGAACATAATTTATCCTACTATTATTTTGACGCAGTTTATTTGTTTGTGTCGATGTTATATGAAATTATTTATTATTTCATATTTAGGATAAATCCAACTTGTAGGGATGTTTTAAAACTGCTTTACTTCTCAATCCGGTCTATATTCTTGACCTAATCATATTATATTCATTTCTCGTAACAGAAATATGTTCCTTCCTCTTGACACTTTCATTCAATAGGGGCTCAATAATGACATCAACGTCATAGGCAGTACTGTCCTCCTCCGGAACGAATTTTTGCCACAGCAGCCGACTGCGCAGAACTCTCTATTGCCTTACTCTCATAGCCCGATAGGATGGAAAATACGACACGACCGGAGATAGATCAGGCGCAGGACCGACGTCTTTACTTGCCCTCTGAGGCACGGGGGTGAAACACCGCTAACTCAGGTCTAGTACTGAGAATATTCAGTTTCATCGGTTTTTTATCGGATAACCACGGAGAGTGCACGTGCTCAGGAACTTCACAACCTAGGTTCTACCACAAAACAGTGAGAAACCGACAGCGTTAGCTTTTTTATGTGGATGACGTCCAATCTACTCGCGAGAAACGTTTTAGCTCTGAGAAAATGGGTCTGGATATTCCAAAAAGATAAGATACTAGCAGATGCCCGCGACTTCGTCCGCGTGAAATAAGTTTTTAAATTCCCACGGGAACTCCCCAATTTTTCGGGTTAATATATAGTCTATGAAACTCACTAATAATGTGTCTTTCTATTGGTTTCAATTGGAATTTTCAAAATCGGTTCAGTAGATCCAGAGATTACCCCCTACAACGTCACAAACTCACAAACTTTACCTCCTTATAATATTATAAGCATGCATAGACAGCCAATAAACTCAGTGATATAGGATCACTTCGCTATAAAGGTTTCTGAGGTACAGATTAGAAAAAACACTCATACAATAATTATACTTTTTTTTAAAACACGTGTAAAATAAGTATACCTACGTATTGTTTCTTTATCGACGCTGTAAAGTTGATCTTGAATTATTCATATTTTATTACTTTTCATAGCATAAATTCTTTGCTTGTATTTCGTAGTGTACAAAAGTTTGTAGTGTAAGAATTAAATATTGGTAGAGAAAAGTGCGGTGATAGACTGATGGTTAAAACACCAGACATCTTGTACGAGGTGCGGGTATGTGCGTTTATATAAATCAATCATCAAATATCAAATATAAATATTACTAGAGGACGCCCGCGACTTCGTTCGCGTGGCTTAAGTTTTTTAATTCCCACAGGCACTCCTTAATTTTCCGGGATAAAATAAATATGTCACTCTCCAGGTCCTCATCTATACCCATGCAAAAAATCACGTCGAACTATTGCTCTGTTGCGGCGTGATCGAAAGACAAACTCTCTATTTAACGTCCTTGAGGATAAAATTTTCAAAAACTGTGAAACACGTATTTCTTCATTTTCAACCCGCAGCTCATATACCAAGTTTAATGGCTATAACTTGAGAAATAAAGGACTTTCATACAAACTTTCAACCCCTATTTCATTCCCTCAGGGGTGGAATTTTGAAAAATCCTTTCTTAGTGAGCGCCTACGTTACAAAAGGAAGCTACTGTCAAAATCTCAAGTCTCTAACCCTAGCGGTTTAGGCTGTGCGTTGATATATAAGTCAGTCAGTCAGTCAATCAGTCAGTCAGTCAGGACTTTGAATTTTATATATATAGATAAATGCGGAAGTTTGGATGGACGTATGGATGTATGGATGTTTGTAATATATAAAATTCATGTTGATTTTTGGTATTACTTATTATGTAATAACATGATAAGTTTATAATATGATTATAAAAGTAAATTATGTGCGTTTTAAGACATTTAAATATCACTTGCTTCAAACGGTGAAGGAAAACATTGTGAGGAAACATGCATGCCTGAGAGTTCTTCATAAATTATAATGTTCTCGAAGGCGTGTGAAGTCTGCTAATCCGCATTTGGCCAGCGTGCCACCTGTAAGCGACGCGAATAATATATTATATAGAAACTTTTTGATAAGATGTCAACAAGAAGAAAAAGTTGCATTGTCATGGTAATTGTTTTTTAACAAGCTGAGACGAATTAAAAATTGTTGAGAACGACAGAGTTTCTGCCCTCACCGTACGAGCATCCCTTACACCACCTAACCATACCATAGCCGTGTGCCATAGCGGCCACCACAGTACCTAATAGTATTCTAGTACCTACCTACAATCTAAAATTTGTAACATGGCCTCGAGGATCGAGGCGTGGTCAGTGTTAATCAATGTTTCCTGGTTAACCACTCAAAGATAGGAAAATCGCTTAGAATGTGAAGTCGATATTTTTGCGCGGCCATGAAATTACAAGGTCGACTGAATATATTTTTGCGGACGGCAACGATAAGCACATAGAAAGTGATTTCGATCGGCTAATGTCTTATTTTTGGCGGTATTCCAATATTACCGTTGAAATTGCTAAGATTACTTTCATGTATTTTTTTGACAATCGTTTAATTTTATAATTGAAAATGAAAAAGAATTACTTATAGATTAGAATTTAACTCGCCGATCTGCCCCTACTTCGCTTAGTTGGAATTCCCAGAACTCCTAAAAAACTCATTCATTATTAACCAAAAACCTTACATTTAATGGATATTTCTTTATAAATGACGAACTCTCTTTGAACTTTGATAGGGGTAGTATTTCCAGTTATCGTCAAAATTCTAACCCCAGTAGGTAGTTTAGGCATATATAGTAGATCCTAGATCTAAGATCAGTTAATCAATCAGTCAGTTAGTTAGAAAAAGGTATTTTATTTGTATATAAATATAATTATTGGATTTTACCTCCTTTAAAATCGATTTTCGTAAAGCCCGGGGTATGAAAATTTATGGGGAGTAAAATCAAATTTTCTCCGTTACGTTATGTACATGTTTCCATGGGTATGTAATGTATTTTGATGAATATAAATTATATATAATTAATATAGATAAATGTAACAAGCATGCTTTCAGTAATATAAAAAATGCGTTCATTTACCCTCATTTACTAATCTATATAATATATTTTATAATCGTTCGTAAAGAGTAAACTCCAGTCGTGCGTCGGAGCTGACACACACCATTTTTATAATTTTTCTGTTAAAGGGAATGTTGGAGCATTAGTTATTAGTACCATGTAGATTTTAGGTACTATCTGCTCCTTGAAGTTAGGCTTCACTCTTTTTGGAAACATAGCGCCATAGTCGTAGGTGTAGCTTCCAGACAAACTATCGTAGGCGGAAGCAACGCAGATTGTAAATACTTGCATAGTTATGATTTACGTACATAATGTACATAATATGCTTGTAATGCTTGCCACGCGAAATAAGGCAAGCGCGTGTCGCATTCGAAGTGCTAATGTGAGGCGCGCTATCGGTCGCCATCAGTTGCCACGTTATCGCGCGGGCACCTCAGCGAAGGTCTCTCGGAGGTCACACACTGACGTCATTCTGATAACGATTTGCGCGGTGACCTTGTCGCGAGCGCCGAATCTCAAGGTCGCTGCTATTTGTACAGATAGGAGAGCGAAACCGATCGCCCTTGCTAGCCGCTACTCGCCAGTCGCCTGCGCAGCGCGTCATCCGAGCTTAGCCATCTTATCACGTATAAATTTTTTTATTGAACATGTTCCTAGCACATGGTTATAACTCTTCCCTATTACTAAATATTGCGTCATGCTAATTTGGAAAATGGAAACTTCTGATAAACTAAACTTTAGTTTTATATTAAGCAGGGTCCATAATTATTCATCCAAAATTAAGTATTTTTAATTAAGCTTAGGACGAAAACACACTACGGGCTCAGGACAGGAAAAGTACAAACTTCCGCGCGAAACGTCGACATCGTAGGTATGAGAAACACGTTTCGTCCCGTCGCGCGGACAAAGTCGCGGTCATCAGCTAGTGTATATATAGTGGAATTTAAATTTTGTATGTACCTAGTGTGTTTTCGTCCTACAGATAGGCAAAGACAAACGTGAAACCTATTCGCGGAAACAAAAGGCGGCAGGACAAGTTCTCGGTCGGCAAACGAGGCGCGCGGCGGCGTCAACAAATATTGTTATTACACAGGGTGGCCTCGCTCCGTCACGGAAGTGCTGCTTTGCAAATTAGTGCTGACCAAGGACGAACTTGACTAGACAAATACCACATATATACACGACAATAAGGTGTGACGAATTCGCTGTGTAATTATATTTTACGGCACCGTAACCTTGATGAAATAATTAAAATGATAATTTGATTTATGCGCTTATTGAATGTTGAAAAATAGGTAGTTTTTTAAAACCTGTTCTTAGGTAAAGTATAATATTTGATTTTACGGTGATAAAACTATAATAGGTATCACACGGAAATTTTTGTGCCAATGCCCACATTGGTGGAAGTGGAATTTTATACACAAATCTCGTAACAGTTAGCTACAACGCATGTAGGAAGCTTCTATGTTTTATTTTTATAGAAGCGAAACCGGAATCAAATTAGTATTGTAGCTAATTATACTATAAATTGCAATATTTTTTTAAATCAATTCCTAAGAAAACGAATTTTTAGAAAATTATAGATGCAGTTATTTCTTTTAGATTTGGCTGCGTGTTCTTCTTAAAAAATAACGCAATTAGACCTTCTAACTTAGCTTCTAACATAAACAGTGCGCTTGAAATTAAACCAATCTCATTTACTTAATTTTATAAAATCAATGATTTTGTAAGAATGTGGTTTCAAAAATTCAAATTAAGTATAATGTATTAAAGCTGTTAGACGTCACGGTCGCAATAAAATTCTAGATCAAATTTTATATTTTAGTATCTACCGCTGCTGAACCACTAAGGTGTAAACTGTAAACTATGAAGGTGGAAAGATATTCGGGTGACGACGCGATTGCGCGCGGGCTGCGGCTAGTTACCTATTAGAAGTAGCGCAAGATGTGTTGTCATGAGCAATAGGTACCTTGAAGTCAATGTCAATGTCAATGTCACTGTCAAAATACACGTAACCGCTTCACTTGACGCGTGTAATTGATATCGACACGTGTTCCTTAGAATGGGCGATTCTTCCGAGGTCGAGGACATTATTTTACACTGTGGGAAATTGATGGAAATAAAAATAATTATCTTTAATTTGTTTTGAAATGTAGGATCTACCGACTCTGAAACTGACTTCAAATCATTGAAAATAAAAAGACTATTTTTATGAAAAGATGATTTGGAATATAAAGGCGAAATAATTTTAAAGAATTATGAAATAATGACGTCAGTAAAATAAGTCCACATTCTTTGTTTGTTTCCATTAGCTTTTATAACTTATTCCCTCAGTTGAGTATGAATCCAAACTTTATTTGCAACCCCCAATTTTAACATAATAAATGACGATTGCTGTTCCAAAAAGAAAATAAATAAAACGCTTCCATAGCTAACTCCTATAACACCTATTAAATTGTCACACATAAATAAATACATACAACAATAATAAAAAAAGACGTGTGGCACTCGGAGACTGCCGCGGTAAAGCTATTGCATAGCATTTTTTATCAACTTACCTAACACTTTGGTTGCTATGACTACTTGTGTTGTTGACTTCAAGTTGTTGAAAATATAAAGGCGAAATAATTTTAAAGAATTATGTTTTCAATAGTCCGGGTGTCCAAGGGGAATCAAAAAACCTCAATGTTAGAGGTTTCTTGATTCCCCTTGGACACCCGGAAAAATATTTCGCCTTTGTATTTTCAACATCTTGAAGTCAACAGCACAAGTAGTCATAGCAAGTTGATAAAAAATGCTATGCAATAGCTTTACCGCGGCAGTCTCAGAGTGCCACACGTCTATTTTTAATGTATGTCGGTGCATATCTCCGTGGTTTGTGAATCGATTTGAATTTTTTTTTCTATCAGTCGTTAGAGGAAGCTCTCGAGGTTGTCCCATAAAAAATTCCGACTCCAAATCCTCAACCCTGATACTAAAAAGTTAAGAATAAAAATTCTATCCAAAAAACCGACTTCCAAAGCCACTATAAAGTAAAAAATTATTTTGATTTCTACACACTAGGTATGTTGAAATCGGGCGGCTATAACAAGGATAAGCAAAGTGGACGCATCAGGCTCGCCCAACTTCAACATAGTGTGTAGAAATCAAAATTATTTTTTACTTTACAGTGGCTTTGGAAGTCGGTTTTTTGGAAAGAACTTATATGAATAAATGTTTTGAGTTTATTGCTACGCTAATTCGTAGTATGTGCTCAAGATTTGATGCTACGCTGTAGATCCGACGGCGCGGCGTAGCGATGTGGCGTGGTTACGCAACTCGTGCGCCGCCGCGTGAAGAGTGAAGTTCAATGTCACACGCACACAGGCGCCAGCCGCGAATAAATACCTATAAATATGTGCCATAGGGTTAACACATTTTGTTCAGCAAATATAATTATGTCTATACTAATAATATTATAAAAGCGAAACCGTAAACTAAGATACTGTAAACATATATTTAGATACCTTTTTTCTGATTTTGTCGTCTGAACTGAATCGGGAAAAGAAATGTTTGGTCTTAGGAAATGTTTTTTGGAAGGAAAAAATCATAAGGAACGTCAGGAAATAAATCTGTCTCTCTATCTGTTCGTCTGTCAGCCTTTCTATTACCTGTTCAATCAGTTTAGTCGATTCATAGATGTATAGCCAATTTTGACAAAATTATTGCAGGATATATAATATTGCATCCCGGTGATGGATACGATAGGCAATTTTATCTCAGTGAATCAAAGAGTAACTACCTCGTTGGTCTAGTGGTTAGCGTGTTCGACTGCGGCCGTCGAGGTCCCGGGTTCGAGTCCCGGGTCGGGCCATAATTAAGAATTGGGTTTTTCTGACTAGAAATTCTCAATACTAGCCCGGAGTTAGGAATTTGGCCGTGTTTCACCCCCGTGCCTCGGAGAGTACGTTAAGCCGTCGGTCCCGGTAATTATCACTAACATGATAATAGTCGTCAAAGCCCGCCAACCCGCATTGGAGCAGCGTGGTGGGTCTAAGCTCTAATTCCCTAGCTGTGCCCAGCAGTGGCACGTTAATGGGCTGTAGTGGTGGTGGTGGAAATCAAAGAGTTCCCACGAAATAAAAAAAATAATAAAATAAATAAATAAATAGCGAAAGACATCGAAAAAGGTGAACAAATGACTGCGTAGGCATTGCGTAGAAGCTTTAGGGACTTTTCATTTATTTATGCCTTTCAAGAGTAAGCAACTATCTATAATATCGAACTGCACTGTATCCCACATTCTTTAATCAACGAAATCCTCCTTATGTAAAGGAATGCTATATCAATTGAATAGTAAGTATATTATTATAGAGATTTTAATATTTCGTTTGTAACCGCAGCATCGCGCCTGGCACGTTTCTCGTTGTCATCATATCACTACCATAATTTAAAAAAATCAAATTATGCCACTGAAACGTTTTCTATTGAAATGAGATTCTACTGATTTTTAGTGAGTGTTTTTATCTGTGCAACGGCGGTGTCGTCTAGGAGTGTAGCACTATATCTTTACCTATCAGAGAACAAGGAAAACCGTATAGAAGTGACAACCCTGAAGTATCGCGTCGGTGTGCGCGCGATATCTAAATAATCGCAAGCCGCAGCCAACCCGTTACTCGCCTCTATCAGTACTTCCCGGAATAATTCGCGAAAATGCGATTTTCCTTTGTATGCTGCGTATGAGATGTCGATCGCTGTATTTTTGCGCAAGGTCATGGTAAAGTCACGTTACTATTTCTAGCGTGTCCGTATTCTCTTCCTATTTCACGGTCGCATAATGATATAATAAAAAATTACTTGACTTACAGACGGGGGCCTACAATATTCATCGATTTTCTTAACCTCGTTTTGTTGAATCCTTCATGCTTGCTCATAATATATTTGTCAAAATATGCTACTGCCAGCTCCTAAATTTATCAAGAAAAGACACATAAACTGAATCTCAGTTCTGCAAGAAATAACAATATATCGAGCCTGAACCATCTTCTAATTATATAAAAGGAACAGATGACTGACTGGTCTATCAATCTAGTTAATGCACTACAAAAGCTACAGAGCTGAGAAGGTGAGAGCTTGTGTCTACTGTCAGGGCCGTCTTTAACCTATTGGAGGCCCTGGGCACATTAGGATAATGGGGCCCCTATGCAAAGGCATAATTATGCCTGTTTTAAAAAAATAGTCCTCTGTCAAACAAAATATTGTTAAAAACATGAATGAAGAGTAGATAAGCAATATTCTAGATTGATTCAACTGTTATTTTAAACGGTTGCATTAAAAAAACTTCAATATAAATTTAAAATCTGATTGACTTACTACTGAGGTATGTTTTGAAGTATAAGTTATCGTTAATGAATATCGGTTACTTAACGGTTGGTGAAGAAGCCCAGTGGGAAAGAAGGGCCTGTCTACTATTCGAACACGGCATATATTATCTACTTAAGGCTTTTAACACACCATTAAGTCTTAGAAGCCCTTTTAATATCACATCGGACAATCCACACAAGTAAACCCGTAAGCGTTACACAAGTAAAATCTAGTTATTTGATTAAATCTTTCAACAAGTTATATTCTTGTACACTGTACCGGGTAACGACACGTACTTGAAGATGCATTAACATATTATACAAATGATTTAAATTGAATAGAGTTCTTAACGGGGGTGCCCTTGTCTTGGCACCCGTTGTATTCGGGCCAGGGTATTGTGAAAGGCGCGAGCTTGTCGTAGGTCAAGGGTACATAGTATCATTGACCCAATTGCCGATGCGCCCTTACAAAATACACCACCCGTCATCCCGTCACACCCCATCTCATCAATCAAGCGTTGGACATTTCAACAGCGGTAGCCATGAAATATTATTATGAAAATCCCTTATTTCGAACTGGTGGTTGCAGTGGTCTTGAACTATCATGAGCTAAATTAAGAAAAATATATAGATTTTGAATAAACTGATTAAGTATTGTTAATTTCAAATCTACTCTATCAAAGAAACACAAATTCATTCTATAAATCATCATTATAATCCACATCAAATATTTAGTAATCATTTCGGGTCAACCAGTTTCACAGAAAACGTTACTTATTCACGAGTGAGGAGATAAGGACTAAGGTAAGTAATCTAGAATTCGTAAAAGGAAACAAGCCACGGTGAATCATATTGGTACGCGATTTTTTAGTAAAAATAAGAAATCCTTTCCTGTTTATACACATGTAAAATGTACATTATAAAATTAACCTATCTGTAAAATTTCAGCGTTCTAAGTTTCTTTCAGTTAAGTCCGTGGTTTAGGGCTGGTCGTTGGTGAACTTTCTGAACTTTTATGTACCTACTTACGTACTTACTAGTCTTAATATACAAAACAAAGTCGGGTTTGTTCAAATACTTATATAAGTCTAGAACGGCTGAACGGATCTGGATGAAATTTGGCACAGAGATAGATTATAGTCTAGAATAATACATAGGCTACTTTTAATCCCGAAAAAAAAAAGAGTTCCCGCGGGAACCAGAAAACCCTCAATCCACGCGAACGAAGTCGCGGGCATCAGCTAGTATAATATATAAAAGCTTTACAATATAGCTCTGTTCTGTAGTAAACCAGCAAAAATATTTTTCCACACAAGTTGAACGATTAGATGGATACTTAAAGATAAATATAATTAGTTCTAGAGATAACAGCCAGGAAGAATGAAGGTTCAATACAGATGACCTACTATCAATGTCGGTTTCCGCATAAAGTACCTAAAGGCTTGATTCAACGAAGTACTAAATGACGGCCTCGGTTCCTGGAGGGACAACAGAGAATGTACGGTCTTCCTATAGTTTTGTTTGAGTGTTATATATAATTATAAACTTATTAATAACATAAGTTATAAAATTCTTAAGTCAGATGGAGCCTGTTGCTTTTTGTATAATATGTCACCGTAAATTTGCAAAAACCAGCTGATTGCAATCTAACGCTTTTTATCTCGATAGATTGTTAACTGTCGACAGGTCGTGAACCGTTCAATGTAAATTTTTGAAATTTCATTGTATTTACGTTTTCTTGTCTGATGTCTCTTTCTTGTAGGTTAGTTACTTAGGTTCTGTCGGGTTAATATACCTAACAGATTACAATCTACCGGAAAATAATGCGTTAAATTGTAATCTTTCAACACTTTACAATCTCGCTAGATAGATTACAATCTAACGCTTTTCACAATCTTGCGGTGACATAATATGCTGACGCGACTACATGAGGTTAATGTGTTTTTGTCAATAAACCATTGTGAAGCCCTTGGAAGCTTTAAAGTAATTAAAGCCATACTTCATGGTACTGTAAAAGCTTAATTTGACAGAATAACATTTTTGAAATTTAAAAATTCGCATAAATTTTTCCTGTGGTCCATGATACCATACATTTTCTTTGCAATAAATATGTTGGTGTATCCAGATGCATTTATTGGTATTTTAGAATATTTTATTGCCAATCTTGAAAATGAATTCCGGAGGTTTAATGTAGACTATAATATTTCCTAATTCTTGCTTTTCTTACGCAAGTTCTGCGTGTTTTAGATTTAACAATATTGATTATTTCATTATATATATTCGTAGGTACATTCCATTCCACGATAAAAGTAAAAGGTATTGTTAGGTGGGCCGTAAATAGCAGGGTTCAATTAGAAGGTGTACCTACAGATAGCGGTCGATGCCGTGACCCCGCGTCCTTGCCGCGACCTTCCTCCTTAGTCCATGCTCCACGTTCCACGTTCCACGCTCCCACCCCGCCTCCCTTTCAGGACTTGGAATAAGTTATGCAACCATCAAACAATCTAGAGGGCTCCAAAGCGAATTTCCCTCCTAATTCACCCCAGCCTACGTACTTACAGTAAATTATTCTCATTCCGAAACTCTGATTCTTGATTAGGTTCGGGATGAAAATCAAATTAATCATTTCATATTTATAAAATCTTCTTGGAATATATGCCTAGGTACCTAATTTATTTGAGTGATATCTTAGGAGAAGTGGCAGTTAAAATTACTTCTACATGAATTTAATCGCGGTTTGACAAGACCTTACGTTGTTCATTCATTACGCAAAATATGCTCTAAATTTTAAGATTGTAGGCACCAGGAAACCAGAAGTAGGTATCTTACAGGATATAAATATAATCAGGATATATATGTCTGAAAATATTTTTAACCTTGCATCTAACTAGAAACTTGAATTTTTATGACAAGAATACAGTACCTACCTATTTCTCGGTACTCGGTTTGTAATTGGGTACTTTAGCCATTTGTCAGAGAAAAACTTTGAAATAAGGATAACTGAAAATATATGCAATATTGATACACTAATTGCTAATATACTCGTAATAAGAGCTCCGTTATTTCCATTTTCGTGTAAAAAAACAATCATTATAAAACTTGGATAATATTGTAATAAGTACCTACTTACCTATGTTATATTATTATATATCAAGTCACAATTTGCCATTTACTTGAGAAACGGTATTTGTTCAGCATAAATAATTCACGAAGCCTATATATCTGGGCCAATCCGTTCTTCTCCTTAATTTTGTTTTGCCCTCGATCCCTCCGCGCAAATAACCTAGATTCTGCCTCGAAATGCCAGGCATCAAGGCCAGACAGGGTACGTTAAGGACACTTTATACCCCTGCTCATAATATATACCCCAATTTGACGTCAAGGACTTTTCTCGCTGGATAAATATCTGGTACAGAGATTTCAGGTATTTAAATGAAGAAGATACCTAGTTGGATATTAAAAATTTGTTTATCCATTTCTAGTTGTAAATTGTGTGACCCTTTATTAATTGCCGAATTTAATATGGCTTATCAATACGGCCATATTTGATTCTGCAATTTAAATTAAATCTAAATTAAAAACTAAATTAAAAACTAAAAACTAAACATTAAAAATATCATCTATCCCGCTGCAATGAGGCAGTGTGCCCAGAACGCTGGCTGCGTTACCCCGCTGAATAGCCAAACTTATATGTTGGCCGAGGTAACTGCCAGCCCTCCGGTCACCTGTGGACTCTGTGAGACGAGAAATTAATAATTCTGCAATTTAATAAAGTTAGTTTTTGATTTTGTAAAATCAAAGAAAAATCTATCACATCCTTTGGTTTGAAAATATTCACATGCGAATTTGTTCAATAACTAATCTCGAAAAAGTTACAGTTTTTTTAAACATATCGTAAGGTTTTATATATATCAAAATTAGGCAAATGCCTTATATAATACTAGATGATGCCCGCGACTTCGTCCGCGTGCATTAAGATTTTTTGATTCCCGCGGGAACTCTTTAATTTTCCGGGATAAAAAGGATAGCCTATTATATTTCGGGATAGCCTATGTCCTTCCCCGGGATACAAACTATCCCCATACCAAATTTCATCAAAACCGGTTAAACAAATGGTCCGTGAAAGCGTAGCAGGCAGACAGACACACTTTCGCATTTATAATATTAGTATGGATATAGTATGGATAATGCCTCATATAAGTATATAAGGTACGCCACCCGTGCGAAGCCGGGGCAGGTCAACTAGTGAGTTAAATACGTTTAGAATTGAAAAAATAATGATATATTTAAAATGTTGAATTGCGCAATCATTAGTGACACGCGTAACATTCATTAGAGGTACTTATGTGATACGTACATACCTACGTTACATCTTGGAGGTCGAGGACGAAACATCCGCGAACGCTTTGTACTGATAAGCCACATTATACCTACAATGATTACATATATCTGATAAGCGTTATTATTGTAGCGACGAGGAATTAGGAAAAGCATCTCAGATATACTAACGCAGAGCTGTCTATTTCACTCCTATTGTATTTTAACACTAGCGGACGCCCGCGACTTCGTTCGCGTGACTCAAGTTTTTTAATTCCCACAGGCACTCCTTAATTTTCCGGGATAAAATAAATATGTCACTCTCCAGGTCCTCATCTATACCCATGCAAAAAATCAAGCCCAACTATTGCTCTGTTGCGGCGTGATTGAAAGACAAACTCTCTATTTAACGTCCTTGAGGATAAAATTTTCAAAAACTGTGAAACACTTATTTTTTATTTTAAACCAGAAGCCCAAATACCAACTTTCATGGCTATAACTTGAGATATGAAGGACTTTTCCTATTTTCCCCTTTAGGGGTAAAATTTTGAAAAACTGTGACAGAAAATACTTTTTATTTTTTAACGAAAGCCAAAATACCAAGTTTCATTGATATAACTTGAAAAATATCTTGAGAAGAGAAGGCCTTTCATACCAACTTTCATCCCCTATTTCACCCCTTTGGGGGTAGAATTTTGAAAAACTGTGACAAACGTACTTCTTTATTTTTTAACGAAAGCCAAAATACCAAGTTTCTTTGATATATCTTTAAAAATATCTTGAAAAAAGAAGGCCTGTCATACCAACTTTCATCCCCTATTTCACCCCTTTGGGGGTCGAATTTTCAAAAACTGTGAAACACGTATTTCTTCATTTTCAACCCGCAGCTCATATACCAAGTTTCATGGCTATAACTTGAAAAACGACGGACTTTCATACAAACTTTCAACCCCTATTTTACCCCTTTGGGGATGGAATTTCGAAAAACCCTTTCTTAGTGGATACCTAGTCTTCACAAAGAACACACTCTCCAAATTTTATGTCTGTAGGACCAGCGGTTTAGGCTGTGCGTTGATATATAAGTCAGTCAGTCAGTCAGTCAGTCAGTCAGGACTTTGAACTTTATATATATAGATTAATTTTCTATATTCTTTCTTTATAATTTTTTTTCTTTTTCAGACAATTAAGCTACTTTAAGCTTTATTGTATTCATTAATAAATAAAAATATTATTTTTCTAATTCATACAATATCTATTGTAAATACATATGTGAAAAAGTGTGTGCGTCAGTGTGTTGCTACGCTTCCACGGCACTTTTGCTTAACGTATTTTGAAGATAGTTTCATCAGGAGGACATAGACCATTACTTTTTATCCTAGAAAAATTCAAAAAGTTCACACGAGATTTATGAAAAACCTAAATCCAGGCGGACAAAGTCGCAAGCGTCATCTGGTCTTGTATAAGATTTTTAAGAATATTTTTAGCAAACATGGGTTTTGTAGTTAGCTCATATTTATTTTAATGTCAAAACTCAAAAGCTACACAGATATCGCCGCTGAAGGCCAAAAGATGACAAGTGGCAATGTGACAGGAACTCCTGACTTAGTTAAGTACGTTGTTTTCTATAGTTATTCTTAAAAAGGTTCTCTTTTTAGAGTAATTAAAATAATTGTAAAGGTGCACGTTTCTTTTATTTATTTAAAACAGCCATCGAGTATGATATTTTTATTGATCTCTTTCAGCTTAATCTTTTGGAAAATAAGGTCGCCTAGAACAAATTAAAAACATACGAAGATAGTGCGTCTTTTGTATCCTACCTCTTGCCGTGTTTTTCTGATCTTTGTTATTACTTAATGACTCTCATTGCTGTGGTGGCAAATGAATAGCATAAATACATATTCATGTAAGAATTGAAATTCTGTCTATGATAAACGGAACGGGTTAAGTTAACCCTTTTTAGGGTTCCGTAGCCAAATTTGGCAAAAACGGAACCCTTATAGATTCGTCATGTCTGTCTGTCTGTCTGTCTGTCTGTCCGTCCGTATGTCACAGCCACTTTTTTCCGAAACTACAAGAACTATATACTGTTGAAACTTGGTAAGTAGATGTATTCTGTGAACCGCATTAAGATTTTCTTACAAAAATAGAAAAAAAACAATAAATTTTGGGGTTCCCCATACTTAGAACTGAAACTCAAAAATTTTTTTTTCATCTAACCCATACGTGTGGGGATAGGTCTCCAAAAATGATATTGAGGTTTGTAACATCATTTTTTTCTAAACTGAATAGTTTGCGCGAGAGACACTTCCAAAGTGGTAAAATGTGTGTCCCCCCCCCCCCCTGTAACTTCTAAAATAAGAGAATGATAAAACTAAAAAAAATATATGATGTACATTACCATGCAAACTTCCACCGAAAATTGGTTTGAACGAGTTTTTATAATCATTTAAAATTTACTTCATGTTTGTACGGAACCCTCGGTGCGCGAGTCCGACTCGCACTAGGCCGGTTTTTTTTTAACATATAGTCACAATTTGAGGAGGAATTTGGCAATATTTTTAAACATTGAAACGTTGTTTGTATTTTTGTTACTAGGTATGCGTGTGCATTGTCAAATAACACCTAACAAACAACCAATGATGAAAATTTCATGAGTAACATTATGTTGAAGCGCCAGTGCCAAAATTAGTTTGACGTGACGATTTCGTCGTGACGACGTCTTTGAACAGCTCTAGAAAGTGTGTTGCTCTGAATATTGAGTATTATCTATGACTCTATGCACCTTCCAATCCTTGTTGATAGTAGACCTAATTTTCATTTTTTACGTCTCCTTATTTTTGTGTTTGAAATATAAACTACTAGCTGATGCCCGCGACTTCGTCCGCGTGATTTAAGTTTTTTGTTATTCCCGCGGGAACTCCTTAATTTTCCGGGATAAAAAGTAGCCTATGTCACTCTCCAGGTCCTCACCCATACAACAAAAAAAGAATTAGCGAAATTGGTCCAGCCGTTCACGCGTGATGCCGTGACCAAGGGAAATAGGGATTCATTTTTATATAAGTATATATAGACTAGATGATTCCCGCGACTTCGTCCGCGTGGATTAAGTTTTTTCGATTACCGCGGGAACTCTTGAATTTTCCGGGATAAAAAGTAGCCTATGTCCTT
This sequence comes from Erebia epiphron, assembly GCA_963932025.1. Taxonomy (NCBI): domain Eukaryota; kingdom Metazoa; phylum Arthropoda; class Insecta; order Lepidoptera; family Nymphalidae; genus Erebia; species Erebia epiphron. Next base: position 34,726,646 of record OZ009948.1, on the reverse strand, counting down.
TCCCGGGATACAACCTATCCCTATACTAAATTTCATCAAAATCGGTTGAAGAGATAATTTTTTTTGATTCCCGCGGTAACTCTTGAATTTTCCGGGATAAAAGGTAGCCTATGTCCTTCCCCGGGATACAACCTACCCCTGTACCAAATTTCATCAAAATCGGTGGAACAGATGGGCCGTGAAATCGTAGCAGACAGACAGACAGACAGACACACTTTCGCATTTATAATATTAGTATGGATTTAGGTACGTATATGTCACCGTAAGATTGCAAAGGACGTTGGATTGTAATCTAACTAGTGATATTGTAAACTGTTGACGGATTACAATTTAAAGCATTATTTTTCGGTAGATTGTAATCTGTTAGATATATTAACCCGATAAAACCTAAGTGACATTTACATGGAAAAGCTTTAGCTACGTGACTTTTTGAGCTTTACTTATACCATAAAATATAGCTTATCAACTTATCACTATACATAATATCGGTGCTGCCATTCCTATATGAAAAATACTTCCCATTATAATATCTATGTATATGTCACCGTAAGATTGCAAAAACCGTTAGATTGTAATCCAACTAGCGATATTGTAAACTGTCGACAGATTGTGAACCGTTCAATGTTCTGAGTGTCAATTTTTGAAATATTCATTGTATTTTCATCCCACCATCTCGGAAAGAGTATTTTTACGCTTCGATTTCTGAATGCAAAAGCCGTTATTATCCTCTTGAGGATAAAGTAAATTGAATTTAGAACATCGTGTGCACGTTAGTAAATATCACTCGTCTATGAAGTTTGTGAATTCAAAACATCATTAAAACCTATTTACTTCTACCTCTATGGTGCCGAATTTCCATACAGCCGTTTTTAATTTGTTAAAAACTCACGGCCGGTTTCTGAATTGAGAATTTCATGTTGAGTCTGTCTCAAAGACTACTTAAGGACTGATTAAGCTAATTTTTGTTTCTGAATTGATATTGGGCCGATTTCTGAATTAAGCATTCAAGCAAAAACAGCAAGTTCCAACTCTCAACCCTTACACAATATCAATTCAGAAACAAAAATTTGCTTAATTAGTCCTTAAGTAGTATTTGAGACCGACTCAACATGAATTTCTCAATTCAGAAACCGGCCGTCACACTCGTAACCTTCTAGGTGTACTTTTTTAATTTGCTTTGCGCGCACCAGTTTCTTTCACGTCATATTGTTTAAAATTAAAACCTTTGATTAAAGACAAGAAAATTGAAAATAAGTGAAAAACCTAAAATGAGTGATTCTAGTGACGAAGAAGTTAATTTGACGCCAACAGAATTGACTGAAACTGTTAAAAATGCGGAAATGAGCTTTCTCCCTCAACAATCACGCGAGCAGTATTTCATTTCCTCGCTGAGGTGGGATGAAAAGTTACGTGTTGCACTCGAGTGAAAAGATTTTTCACCTCGTGCTCTTTTGATTCCCTCGCTGAAGCTCAGGATTCTAATTTTTGAACCACTCGCTGCGCTCGTGATTCAATTTTAGAATCTTTCGCTTGCTCGGTCATCAAAATTGAGCACGCGGTTAAAAAACAACTTTTCACTCTTGTATAACAAATAACTATTACGTTTTCTTGTAGGTTAGGTTAGGGTTCGACATAAACAATCAGATAGTGGCACTTAGTTTTTATCGGGTTAATATACCTAACAGATTACAATCTACCGAAAAATAATGCGTTAAATTGTAATCTGCCGACAGTTTACAATATCGCTAGTTAGATTACAATCCAACGGCCTTTGCAATCTTACGGTGACATAATATATACCTATTCAGATAGCTCAAAAGCTCTCAGCAGTGTGTCTACGACCGGCCGGAAGTTCTTCAGTTCTGAGTTACCACTAATTCTATAGTGATTTCACGGTAGGTATTTCGCGGAATAAGAAAATCGACGATAGTTGGGAAGTGGGTAGCTGATAGCTGTATCGAGTTACTTTTGCAAGAGTTGAATTTTTTTCTCAAAAAATATAGTAGAATAATATACCTATATTGTTTTCCATAAAATAAACATTTAAGCTTAATAAGCTAATTAATATAAGCTTTTAAGTTTAAAGTAGTCAAGTAAATCTACCACGATCGATATCCTACACTTACTTAGAGACAATATTTTTTAATAAAAAGACAACATTTTTTTCAAAAAGTTCTCTTAGGATTATTATTCATATAACTAATAAAATAGAACCCAATCAATAAAAATTAGACAAGTATAAACCTACGAGAAAATTCACGCGACCGAAGTCACGTGCAATAACTATTATGAATAGTACTTTACATAACATAGATATAGTAAGCGATTATATTCTTTCATAAAACTAAGCTCTGTACGAAAAAATTCATACAACTTATCTCGCAAGTGGATAACATTCAAATAACCTTTGCTAAAATTTGCTAACCTTGGTTGCGAACCGATAAATCAATACTAATATTAATAATGCGAAAGTGTCTGTCTGTCTGTGTGTCCGCCTGTTCGTCTGTCCGCTACGCTTTAGTGGCTCATCTTTTCTATTGATTTTGGTATAGAGGTAGATTGTAACTAAAAGTTGCCGGCAACTTTTTGTCAGCTCAGCGTAACGTCTATGGAATTGATGTCCCGACGACTTTAAATTTGCGTACAAAAAAAGTTGCGTTAAAGTGCAAAAAAAAAATGTTGTAGAGTTGGTAATCCAAGTGAGTACCTATTATTATATTTACGCCCTTACGTATGTGCCAATGTAAAGTACGATATTGTAATTTACAGTTTATACGGAGCTCATGTACTTACGTGAGTTGTAGCTATAAGTGTAGGTACCTACTTCAGTGACATATCTATTGAACAATGAGATTATTCACACATTTTCCAGAAACCGATAATCTTGCTCGCCTGACGTAAGCCTGAAAAAATATTAAGTATTTATGTGTGTATACAATTACTTCTCTGGAGCGTGGATAAAGGTCGCCTCCCACGCAAATCTAGGGTGTGATCGGGTGTGAGGGGTGGGGCGCGGGGGAGCGGGCACGCGCGGGCATGGCGACCTTGCCCGGCTGTGACTCTGCGACCTTGGAGCCGACCGCCCGCGCCCCGCGCACCCCGCCACCACTCGCCCACATCTCACCCCCGCCCACACAGCACTCACCCCTGGCTTTCGCCTACCACCTTGTGCAAAATTTAATATCCTTCCAAGTATTTACTTTAGGTACCTAGGTAGGTAACGGCAAAAATACTTGGAGGTACCGGAGAACTGTACAAAAGAATCTTTAAATGGTTTCGTTACTTTCAGCGTCCTGAAATTCAACACGTCCAAATCAAAAAGTTGCTGCTACTGTTCCAGCAACTTTTCTGTTTCTTGTTATGGCTTTTTTTTTGGACACACGCAGAAGCCCGGGCGAGGGACATGCAGATCGGGACTTTTACTAATAACTATTTATGCTGTAAAAAAATCAAGCTTCTAAGTCAACGCAATCAAAAGTTACGACCCTTTATGCTGCATATTTTTACACTCGCCGTCGATCCTAGAATCATGAGATTGGCAAGAAGTATGGTCTCATAGCACTAGTATAGGATTTTTCCTACATAATATGATACATAATATGATATCTTAGACTGTGGCTGTACGATAGGTATGCCTACGCTGTGGAAATTCAAATAGGTACATATAGAAAATCCGATCAAACGTGATATGAAAACGCTACCTACAAAAATCGAAGGTCCCAGGTCCCACCTATAAATAAAAAGGGCTAACTGGGCGTTTCTAGGTAGACTATATTGTATCATAAAGGAACTAGAAGTATAATTCACTATAATCCTCCAATAGGTAAATCTATGTGGTACAGTGTGTATCCCGCACTTATAATATAGCCTGCGATATTCACCACACCACAGAAATCTTCCAAACTATTCTCAACGTACGTTTCACTCCGATACCGGAGCATTTTCAGGAGATGTTGACTCGACAATGCACGATTGTAAAGTTCACTTAGTTTTAGTTGTTAATAGCGAAATTAAACTTCTAGTTCCTTCATTATAATGGACTTCCGTAAAGTAACGCCAGGCTTCTATCCAATATTTAAATTGTATCACACATAAGATAAGAGTTACTTATTTACTTAAGAATCGGCATATGGAATGAAAGGGGAACAATCTTTGTTCTAAAGCGACCTCTACGCGGGTGATCGTGCGAGTTATCGTCATTTTCATCAAACAGGTGGATGCACTGCAGCCTGCAAGGACACGGGCATCGCTCGTTTTGTTGCTCTTTGTATCCAAATAAGGTTGGGGTTAGTAAATTGTTTTGTTTGGGTACCGTCACTGACCTTCGCAGCTTTAGGATTTGAATAACAAAAAAGATTTTGTATAATTTATTCGAAGCTTCAGGTCTATCTACCTAAGGATTTGAAATGTTTTATTTGTTTGACTCATTCTCCTCAGTCAAACACTTTTGACTGAATTCATTCAACTGTATTAAAATGTTGATTAAATTCAGACCAATCAAGCCCATAGTGCTACGCACCGACGCGCGACGCCCTAGGGCCTCTAGAGGCTTTCGCGTAAGTGCGTAGTTATTGTTGCTGAAAGCTATAGGGCGCGGCGGCGCGTCGTTATTTTTGTGTAGCGCTAAAACTCTACACAAAACTAACAGGATAAACCCGAGGGACAAAACGACTGCCCGATACGCTCGCGTCGAATAATGTTTTGTCCCGTCGCGCTAGTGCGTAAGCCTGTAAGTACATTAAACAGAGTTAACGCGGGCTTTTTGTTACAAACAAAAACAAAAATATCCTATTTGCCAATCAAATTATAATGAAGAGGCATATTATAGATATAGAGCATATGAAAAACACCTGCTGCCTAATGTACCTGCTGATTACTATCTGAAGTGAATAGATTTCTAGTAGGTATCTGAGCATTTTTGTAATTCGTATCTAGTCTATGTACCTACCTAATCGCTTACATAGGAGGATAGTTCATTTAGCTACATGTGCAAAACACAAAAATATTTTTGTCCGTAAAATAATTAGTGGGTAAGCTAACCCGTGCGTAGCCACGGTGAGTCAGCTAGTTAATATTAGCTATATTGCTAATATAATAACGTTTACTAATAAGCTATCCTGTTTCCGCGTTAGCCAGTGGAGGGGGGAGGGGGCGACCTCGCCGCTCAAGGTCGCGGGTGCCGTTCGGGGTTTTCCGTGTGTCGATGTTGCCTGAAGGTCTCAGCATTGACTATTTACAGCTTTTATCGTGTAGCCGTTACATGAACAATGGTTGACATTTCAGGTTGTCATTGATTGACACAAAAAGACTAGTCGATATTTTCAAGTCAGGGCACACTTTCAACCAGTTTTGACGATTGTTGCAGAGGTTACAGGTATATACGTCCTTCACCGTTCCACGAAGGACAAAAAACAGAGGCAGAGGCCTCTTTCTTTCCCTTCCGACGAAGGAAAGAAAGAGGCTTTATCCATAAGGGTATGATAAGATAACCTATTACCTAAGTCTAAAGATATTAAATCCATCCAATAGGATGACCTCGTCAGCTCATGGTTAGGGACTTTAGTCCCATCCTCCAAGTGAAGCAAGCCGGAGCGGAGCGGTCACGGTCACGCTGTTAGGGCGAAAACACACAAAAGTTATAGAGAGTAGGCCAAATCACAGCGCGGTACGTCGCACTCATTATAGAGCTACACAGACTTGCGCGACACGACAAAATGTGTTTTCCATACTGCGCGGGCGTTTCGCGCGGACTTTTTATCATGTCCCGTCCGTAGTGAGTTTTTGCCCTAAACATTTAAACGGGGTAACATCTAGAACGTTCATTTCACCCGGAATATCTTCCTGATATTCGAGCGGGATGACCTTTGAAAAGGATTACGCTGTGTGGGTAGGGGCCACAGCGTAAATAGATACAGTGAGTCTACGTGAGACGTCCGCGTCGGGCCGAATTTACTTAACTTACTTCCGTCTTCCGTAGCAACTTCTTCGTCGCCGTATCCGAACTACATATTATGTCATTAAAGTTATATGTATATGTAATTAAAGTTTGTTCCTCAGGCATCTGCTTCAATCAATGGTCAGTTAAATCCCCCACAGTCCTGTCCATGTGATCCCGGAGGATATAAAATACGTAAATAATAAATTGGATATGGAAAACTCAGGCACTGTAGGTCGCAATAGTGAAAAATAGTGTTAGCCAATCAATGACTAGCTGACGCCCGCAACATCCGCCGTGGATTGAGGTTTTTTGGTTCTCTGGGAACGTGGGAACTCTATAATTTTATAATAAAAAGTAGCCTATGTGTTATTCCAAGATTATAGTCTGTCTTTGTGCCAAATTTAATTTAGATCGTTCAGTCGTTCTAGCGTGATTGAGTTACAAACATCGATCCATCCATCCATCCAAACTTTCTCATCTATAACATTAGTAAAGTATTAGTATACATTGCGATTGTTACACTGTTGCAAATTGCAATCATATAAATGTGTTAAAAAGCCCCATGAATTTACTACCATTTAAATTTCGATTTAGATTTTACTGTTTAGTTAGACGATTCCGTCAAAGTAGACCGACTGTACGAAGTATCTCGTCAGGCGGTGGCAGTGTGGAGGCTGTCACCCCTGGGCGGCGCGGTGTCGGCGCCCGGCGGGATGAGCGCTCCGGGGTTGGGGCAGGGAACGCGGGCGGGCGATGCACCCGCTGCAAGGCCTGCGAGTCAAGTGCACGGCCACTGCGCCGATGCCGATGCACGGTGGCAGCGACTGCGCTCAACTCGCGGTCAATAACCGATCTGTATTTATCAAGTACTAGAGGACGCCCGCGAATTCGTTCGCGTGGCTTAAGTTTTTTAACATTCATTCCCACAGGCACGCCTTAATTTGCCGGGCTAAAAAAAGCCTGTGTCACTCTCCAAGTACCCATTTATACCCATGCAAAATCACGTCGATTCGTTGCTCTGTTGTGGTGTGATTGAAGGACAAACTCCTTTGGGATAGAAAATTCAAAAACTGTAAAATCCGTATTTCATCATTAGCGGAAGCCCAAATACCAAGTTTCATGGCTATAAGTATAGCGGCTTGAAAAACGACGGACTTTCATACAAACTTTCAACCCCTATTTTACCCCTATGGGGGTAGAATTTTGAAAAACTGTGACAAACGTTCTTCTTTATTTTTTACCGAAAGCCAAAATACCAAGTTTCGTTGATAGAACTTGAAAAATATCCTTAGAAATGAAGGCCTTTCGTACCAACTTTCATCCCCTATTTCACCCCTTTGCGGGTCGAATTTTCAAAAATTCGTGCCTGTCGGTCTTTTTCATAGACAAAATGTTCAACCGATAGTGACAAAATTTGGTATAGAGGTAATTTGCCTCCCGGGGAAGGATAAAAGCCACTTTTTCTGAAACATTAATGAGTTCTAGCGCAATTTTGCAAAAACCTACATTTACGCGGACGAAGTCGTCTATCTAGTATTCAATAATTTGTATTTGTTTTTGGAGATAAACTGCATATTCAATCTCATATTTCTAGATCCAGGGTTAGTTTACTACACCTAGGTAGTAAGTAGGTACAGGTTGATAATTCAATTTCTCATTTTCTCTTATCTGCTAAAATGTATTATGTGCTACTTACTCTACCTACTTCATTTTACAGTGATGTCTTTATTTGAGATTGAAACTGTATTGTTTATATATATAAAGAATACTTTCAATTTTAAATAAGAAAAAGTAGTTCTAAAACTTATATAAATTGAGCGCACTGATGTGCAATTTGCCTTTCTCTTTGTTATGCAGCAGGTTACTAGTCGTAGGTAACTATTTTCATGTAGGTATTATATTTTTTCTGGTTCAGTAAATTTTTCAGCAGCAGGAGCAACGTACTCGTAGAGTTGTAGCAAACAATATTATGACAGCAGAAATGGTCCATCATTCATTAGGATACTATACTTACGTAAGCGTAACATATAATATGTTGATACTGGGATCATGGTACTACATAGGTACCACCTAGATCTGGACTAGTTAGATCATGGTACATAATTAAGAATTTTATAAAGCAGATAGCAGCTTTATACAATTCTTAAAAGTTTTCGGTTCAAAGTTTTTATGCACTCCATTTTTACTCTGGAGATCCTAATATCCTAATTTTTGGTAGATCTAAGTACTGTCAAACTCAAAACTGACTGAAAAAAGATTATACCTTATAGCAGAAACCCATTGACTGGCAAATCAAATATCAATGCTAGCAGCTGAGTCTAAAAACTTGAGATTTTGCATACAGGGACTCTCATAAAGTAGACCTCCACGAAAAAATTAAGAATTTCCACGGGAATAACAATTGTAATTGTTAAAAAAACTAGTAACTATTTTGCTATGAATATTTTTGTCGTAACCTTGTAAGCCTTGATAATAATGACTCTCAATGACATAAACTTAAATTTATAATGTCCGGCTTGTGATTGAGGAAACGTCGTTAGCGGCTCTGCGTGCGGAAGAAGGAAGCTCAGCGTAGGGTCAGCCACACGGCAGTTAACGGAAGAGCGGGCGAGGCCTAGGTCGGCCGTCGACCTGACTTCTCTAATCACATTGTAGCTTGGTCTCTATTTCCCAATGTTTTGCTAAGTAACTTTAATATTTTGCCTAACTATTATAGTTAAAATACTTTTGCGACTGTTTGTAAGCCACAAAATGTGGGTAGTCTATTAAATTTCATAACATGCATGGTAGTTCTTTTATCTGTTATCTATTTCTAGTCCTATACTATATATTACCATAATATATTTCTATTCTAGGCTATGATTTTTTCTTTCTTTCTTATGAATCTTTTTCTAACTGGCGTGTTAGGATGTTTGAAATGATAGAATAAAATTCAAGAGGTAATTTTTACACGTTTGTTTTATTTTAATTCGACAACCTGTCATTATATTAACAAACAAATGACTGAGCACGCTCACATACGCACATACAATACACACACAAACACACCGCGACCGGCGCTGCATTGCATTATAAATTATACTTATATAGGCTTAAATTATTTTTCAGTCTATTGCGCTCTCCTCGTCCGGCACCGGCCCCTCACACACGCGTCTTAAACGAATTATCACATATAATATATTAAACCAATTTGCGAACGATTATTAACTAAATAGTTTATTCAATTTAACGTAGGTCGGGGTGGGGTAGCGGAGACGTAAGGCTCCGCGGGCCGGCCTCACGCTTCCAGCATCCGGGGCATATAGGAGCGCGGCGGCGACGGCGACTTTTTGGAGAGGTTTAGCGGCGCATCCGCCACGTCCACCTGGAGCTCCAGCACGGGCTCCGGCGCCGCGGGCGAGGCACTGCGGAAGCACGTGAGCATGCCACCCGCACGAAGAGGACAGCCCTCGCCCGCAGAGCTCGCGCCGGCTGCAGCGATCTCTCCGCGGCGCATGTACTGCTGGATGATGTCTGTCCGCTTTAGCTGTTCAGGTGTCATGCGCGGGCCTTCCATCAGACTCTTAGCCAGCACTGAATGTGTCGAAGAGAGGGATGCACGCAGCGGTCGTGGCGAGTGCGCCGGATGAGCCGGGCTCGCCGGATGCGGATGTTGAGGTGGTTGCGGAGATGGCGTAAGCTGCACGGGCCGCCCTTCGGCCTCACCCGTATCGCGTCGCATAGCGCGAAACTTTTTGTGTCGCTTATAAGCTTCATCCATAAGCAAAGGTGTATCAAACAGTGGTGGCGCTTCCAAGACACGTTTCAAAACAGGCATATCGTCTGCGGGAGCAGTTGGTCGTCTATCCTCCATATGTTCCTCTAGAGAAGACCGTGGGCTTGAGCAGCCCGAACCGGGTCCGATGATTCTTTCATGTTTCTCGTTACCGGACTCGATACCAGAGTCAGTTGGGGAATCCAGTTTACGGTAACGTGGTGGCGGGCGCACAGGAGTAACTGTGAGACCATTATGAGCTAGATGAGCTACACCGAGTGCTTCTTCGTCAACAGAACCCCTGGAGTCGAGTCTGCGGCGTCCTGCAAGTGTTGCTGCCAGTAAAGGCGTGCCACAATCGCCCATTGCTTCGCCTGATTCACTGCTTGAAACTGAGCCAATCGGACTGCGGGCTGATTCATCAGCAACAGAGTCTGCCCATGAGCATCCTTCTTCATCTCCCCACATTTGTTGCCGCAGTAACTCCTTATGTTCTGTACGGAACACAACTAGCTTCTCTGTGTGAAGCGTACTCAAGGTCCTTAGGTCGGGAAGGGTATCCATTAATTCCCGAAGGAAGCCAGGTCTATCCGGCCTGTTTTGTGAAATGACGGTTTGGAGACACGCTTTCAGTCGTGCGTGCATTCTTTCAACTAATTCAACATTCCGAAGACCTGGTCGATCCGGTGTAATCAGAACTATGGCGCAGAACAGACCAATTTCAGGGTCCGACAAATTCATAGAATTCATGCGCTCGGCAAACTTAAACGTAGAATCAACAAGGAAACGTGCATTTGCCCCACTTTGGATAGAGTCTCTCTTCATAAGCTGTCCATTGAGGCATATTATACTATTGAGGGGAGCGTCAAACATACAAATGAGACGCACGAATAGAGCATCAAAAAGTCCACTCTTTAACAATGTGAATTTGTCATCTTGCGTAAGTAGCTGGAACCCAGGTATAAGGCCGGCGAAGTCTATCACGCCGCGGATCACGTGGGCAAAGCGCTGAGAGAACTCTTTCTCAGACTGTAGTTCCGGCGCTGGATTCAACGGACAAGCCTACGACAAAAGAAATAACATGTTAGCATTTTTTTAAATAGGTAAGTAAAGTAAATGGAATACTAGAATACTATTGAATTTCATTTTTGTTATTGTTGTTTCTTACTCACCAGAGTGGGTTGAGAGTAGGTGGGACAATCGCGAGCGCGGGCCCTCATGGCAGCCACGCGGTCACGGGTGAACTCGCAGGTGTCGAGATGTGCGCGTACAACTCGTGCTAGCAATCTGGGGGCATCGTCTAATTCTGCCGCCGCTGCTTGCTCTTGCGCCCGGGACGATGATGATTGTTGCATCGCCGCTAGAATTCGGGCCTTTTCACGTTTTGGTACACGTCCAAATCGTACAGCTGCAACAAAGAGAAAGAAAGTTCAGGTCATGTATGGTGGTAGGTAACTATAATACAGCTTAAGTCTATAATGCAGTTAACAACGGGAACATTGTGCAAGGTCGCGGCTGCGGGGACACACAGACACGTACAGTTGGACTGCAGCTGTCGGTGAAGGCGCGTATATGCGGGTGCGCATCGAGCCATGTGCACGCGCAGCTGACGACAGGGGGTAAAGTTCATCGCCCGTTACAATAATCGTCTGCAGTCGTTAATGTCAAATGCGGGATGCGGAACACATTGGTGGTTAGTGAACTAGTTCGAAAACCGAATGACAATACGCGATCCGCGAGGTCATGCTAAAAAGTGTTACAACTTTCTCGCGCTAGGCATGCCACGGATCGAAAGGTAGTATGCGTCGGGGGCGGCCGCGTCGCTTATGGCCTACGTGCCCGTGCGCTGGTGAAAGTGTTTGCGCGCTCGGCGCACGATTGAAAACGAAAGCGGAGAGCGCCCTCTCGCCATTTCTCCCGACTTTCCCTGCGCTAAGTAGGCCACGCCAGATGCACGACCTATTGTTGGCATTTGGCGATGCAAATGTCGATGCTTTTTCATAGTGACTTGAATAAGTCCACCGATATAATTTAATTCATTTGTGTTTATATGGGTAGGCATAATTGATAAATTAATTTATTATTGTTATTGTATTATTTAATAAATAAATATATGAAAGAAGTTTCAGACAGACTGCATACTTTTGAGATGGTAAATAAAGAAGAATGAATTGAAACAGTTCATCTCATTTGAATTAGATTAGTTATAAAAGTTAAGTGTAATATTTATTTTGTAATAAATACACATATACACAAACAAACAAACCTACAAAAACTAATATACTAACGCACTAACAAATAAATATCTATTTGTTTACTTAAATTGAACTAATATTGTAAAGATCATTTAAATGAAATGATCGAAATGTTTTATTGAAATTCAAACTAGATTTAACCATAATTAAAATTGTAGTAAAAGTTGTAATTTTTTTAAAAGTTTTAATAAATGCTAAGAATAATACGTACGGGCATTGTGATATTTCACGACTCCATTTAAGATTCCTTTAAGGATTGGTAAATCTTCTCCCATATCTGAGACCATTATAAATGTTTTTCACTATTAACTAGATTATTCACAGCCAAGGGCCACTGATCAATGTTTGGTAACTATAATATAACTAATTAAAATCAAGTGTCACATAGCACGATTATAATAGAAGCACAAACACTGAAATCCGAAAGTATGGTAGTAATCCAATGTTTGTTATTATTCGCACAGTACGATGTAGTCAGCGGTTTGCAGCTGAACGATCACTGTGAGCGAGCCTCGAGTTCTCGTGGCGAACTGCGGAGCGACGCACTGACATAGCGATAAAAAGAGGGCTGACGACCGATGCGCGGGCCGGACTCCCTCGCACTGCGCCGCGGCGCGCGCCGCGCCAACCTTGAACTTGAGGAGGGAGGGCGCGCGGTGGAGGCGACCGGGCGAGAGGGGGGCGCCGTCAATAAACTCCGCGCAGGCCCCTGCCCCCGCGGATGACTCTCGCGCGTCCTCCCTGCCTTGACGCTTCTGTGACCACTACTCCTAAGTCCTAACGTCCTGTGACTGTCCACTGGTGATTCCTTAATCCTTCTTTTACTTCCTAAAATTTAATTATGATTTTCCTAAATAGACAAGGTCTAAATACTGTTGGATATGTTATCGAAGATAGCAATAGGTATGTTCTGATAAATAATTATGATTAACTCGATAGGACGATTAATAGTTTACCTTTCATCCTTTCTCAAATAATTATATTACCTATATTATGTACTGTAACATATTTATATATTTATTGCATGTCTTCCTCAATTTAATCAAAACTTTTTTCAATTGAAAAGTTTTATTTGACAACTAACTCGTTTGCTCCACAATGATGCTACAAGTCTTCTTAATAGTTCTAAATTCTAAAAGGCACTAAGTTTCATAAAAAATTTTACCTTGTTAATTTTGCTATATTATACAAATAGTAGTTGCATGAACTTCGAAAAAAAATTACTACTAATAGCTAACTAGAACACGGTACTCTATAATTAATGAAACTGGTTGAAACAGGTAAAGAAAAACATGCGAATGCGAATTTCCTGAATTTTATTACATCCACATTACCTAGGCACGTAGATTAGGTTAACTCAGAGAATTTTTTTAATTGACTTTTTTTATAAGAAAAACTCCATGCAGGACTTGGCTTTAAACCCTGCCGTGCCCTCAGATTTATTGGGTGAATACCGTACGTCTTGATTTTTTATTTATGTACGTAATTCCAAGATGTATTGTAATAAAATTTATGTTATTGCATATTAAAGTAAAATGCATAAAAAAATACTATCATTATTATTTAAACTAATCTATAATAATATATGAATTAAGTGAAAAATGATAATATTGAAACTGAATGCTCGCGAAAGGCGCCCTTCGTCGTGCGTCGGCCTTACACTCAGAACATGTAGCGCCATCTATTATTGAGCGGCAGAACTTGGTACTTCTAACTTAGGTTTGTTTCAAGTAATGGGGTCGTTATCATAAATTATTATTGTTTTAAGCCCTTTAACTTTATACACCATTTAAGTACACATTTTAAAGTTTAAAAACTATAAAATTTAAACTCAGCTAGCTGAATAACAAAATATTTTTGACGGTCATTTTCCCGTACTTCTACAATTGGGTAGGTGCTTCTAACATTTTTATTTAATATTTAATGATAATCAATTCATAAAAGCCTTACAAAAGCCTTACATTAAATGCAACTTCTAGATATATTGACTATTTTGAATATCTATATCGTCATTATTTGCATAATAATTATTAAGTTCGGTTACGTATTGCTATGTCTTCACCGGGGGCAACGAACCACATTACGAAAGTGAAAACAGAAATTTCACTTTCGTGCTTACGAAATGCACCTTTCTCCGCTTTCACCGCGCGCGATTGTGTTCTAAGTGGCGAGCACAAGCGAGTAACGAGAGCAACGAGCGGAGCGGAGCGGGCAGCGGGCGCCGGGCGTCGACCCGCTTAGCGTGCGCTCACCCGCGCTTGCATAACCGACCTCCCACACCACTCCCCTCCGCGCGCCGCTCGGTTGCAGAGCTCGCAGTCCGCGAAATAGGATCTACTCGTGGAGCAGCACTAGCTTTCGTGCCTCGCGTCCCACTTGGCGCATCGAGATCTGAGCAATCGCGCGATTGCGCGATCGACCTTACTCAGAGTTGCGTATATGGAGTGCAACAAATGAAATACGGTTTATATGCTAATAACGTAAGCCTTTAAAGTAGGCTCTTACAGAATCTGTTTTTCACCTTATCCCTTGCTATGTTATGGGTATTTAATAATCATTCCTATAATATGCAACACAAAAATTTTAATAAAAATAAATTACCTACACTAATTTATATCAAAAATTGAGACATAAATAATGAAACAATAATAATTAACAAAAAATAATAATATAGACACAGGTCATAAAGCATTTTTTAAACAGTTAACATTTCTACAAAAAAATAAACTTGATATATTATTTACACCTAATTGTGTTTACTTTTAGGTCAAAAATTTAATTGTTCCATCATTTTACTATATTATACCTTATAGTTAAGAATATTCAATATTGTCTTGTAACTCACCATCTCTGCTCATTCCGACGGCGATGCATTTCTTCAATCTGCAGTACTGGCACCGATTTCTGTTAATTCTTAAGATGGAGCACTGCTGGTTTTTGGTGCAGGGCCTGTACTGGATCTTCTGTTGTATGGAGCGGCGGAAGAAGCCCTGGGGATCACAGCTACAGTTAGAGTCGCGCTCGGGGTCCGAGCTCTCGTCGCTGGAGCAGCCCGAGTCGCTGGACTCGCGGCGCGCCTCCAGCATGCTCACCAGCACCGCATGCCGCTCGCGCAGCTCGGCGCACGCCATGCCTACACCCATTCACCAGCACGCCACTCACTGACACTAGCTGCGACCTACGAGTCTCGCCTAACCACACTGCGTTGCGAATTACGATACTTGCGCTGCACCGATACGGATGGTGGCCGACGGCGGACTGTGCGGGCGCTGCGGTGTACAGCGCACAGTTACCCGCGCGCGCCGCGACCTACTTGCCGGCCGCCGACCCAACCGAGAAAGTGAGAGTGCCCCGGGCCCCGCGCGCCGCCCGCCCCGCGCGCGCTCCTAACGGTCCACGCCGCTCTAGAATGCGTCGCTGCCGCTGCACCGGTGCGCCGGATATAGGCCGGGCGCATCCCGGCGGGCGTCGCGGCGCTAGGCCGTTCACCCCGGGTCGTCGACCGTTCGATTGCACAACAGCCATACTGCGTTCCCCTTCGCCCCTTCCGCACTCCTCGTCGCCCGGGAGCTAGGACACGGGCAGCTCGGAGCGACGACCGGCTCTACGCCTGGTGACGTCAGCCATGCGTCACGGCCTACCTCAATGCGCGCGCGCTACCAGCTAGGGGTGCATTGATCTAATTTATTTGTTGGGTATTGCAGCAGGTACTAACTACAGCAAAAGTATTTTATGTATCGTAAACTGAAGTAACTATTGATTCCCACAAACGCGTAAAGTCGAATGATCAAATAAGTATATACATATATGTATGTATGCATATTATGTACATTCGACCAAAAGTACTTCTAATATTAATTTGTATTGTTATTTTTGATTACAAAACAAAAAGTTCAATTGCACGGTACAAATTAATTATAATACTATGACGTACCTACTGGAAAAGTGTTTTACGAGGTCAAACTGAGTAGCGATACGAATCATTATGGCCGGTAGAGGCGGAGGCTGCTGCGCGGCCGAGGCGCGAGGCGGGCCAGAGGTGCTCGGCTCGGTGGCCCAATTTCGCGCTGCCATCGATCCATTGTGCGCTGTGCGAGTGGCCCATAATTGGTCGCAACGCGGGCACTGACCGACCGCGCGGCCGTTGACCCAGCGCACGAAAACAAAACCTTTTCCGAAAACTAAACCGTAGGTACCTACCCATACATCTACGACACGACTATAACACGCGTAATTCTGTATAATTTATTAAAACAATGAACACATAATGTAGCTATTGGTAGGTTTAACTTGTTGTTACCGAATTGATTGTAACAACAATTTGTGCGATTGATGACTTCAAACATTTGAGCGTTGTTCGACTTTGGGGCCGTTGTGCTAGAAATGTATTTATTATGTTAGAATATTCATCTTGATATGTCAATGACCGCTAAACAATTAACACGGTGACATCGTTTAGTGTTTTGATCGATTTTATAGGTATCTCTAATCTGCCTATGTTTTAAAACACAAAATAATAATTTGGATTTATTAATTTAAAAAAAAAGTTTAGAATTGACAACTGACATTTTTATTATACTCTTAGAAAATTCTAACTTAAGTAGCATTTATTTTTACTTAAAATTCACGATGTTTGTTGTCCCAAAGAATTTCATTATATCAAAAAATTGGATAGGTCCTGTTTATTACCTATTATAATATGAGGCAAACTTACTGGCCACCTACGAATAGTAAGTATGTGTACATAAAAGGAAAACAGTAAATAAAGACAATAGTGATGAATGCCTCAGTCGACAGATACCTAGTAGGTCAACCTCGGCCCCTATCTAGTTCTAGAATTTTCGATAGCTAAGTTGGTAACGCGCGAGAATCAGTCCATGTTTTATTTCGAAAGTTTCATTGACACAGTTTGGGTTTATTTTAAAATTAAACCAAGTACTCAAATAATATTTAAATAACTTTAACAGAATAATTAATTGAGCAAACTTAAACTGGATAAGGAATAACCTTAATTCTTACCTTTTTACGAAAGTTTCAATATACGGACAAATATAACTGATAAAAGGATATTTTATTCATTTATATAAACATCATTTCAATCATAATCAAAAGTCTAGGTTTATTCTCAATCTCAGACTTTGCCAGGGCGCTTTGTAAGAGCTCATTAAATATATTTTATTATTTCAAGACTAGATAAAATGGTATAGACGCGGAAGGTATGAATTCGCGGTTGTCACATCACAAGGTTTAGCGTAAAGACGTCTAACGGTGTCGCGGACAATGACTGCCGACACCAGCTTAGCCGAAAGCTCAAAACCGCTGACGCATCGGCTTTCCGAGGAAGCATTGACCGATGACCGACCTCGACTAACAGTCCACTACGTGCCTGCCGGTGTAAAGATGTTTACTTGATAACACTATGAATCATAATATAACTTGTGATTCATATCCCGTTCGCATATCGCAAATCTATATTTGACGTCTCTGTACTGTCGATAAATAATAATCAATTGGCGTATTCGTATTTCAACAATGTGTTGAGTAGCATATTGTTGACATTAAAAAGATACTTTAACGTAATGGTAACCTAGGTATTTCCCGGAAAATTAACATTCAATTCGATCGATAGATAGGATAGACAGGACTACGGTTTCTCCCATTAGTTTTTTAAATAATTCTTCTACTACATAATTGGAATGTTCTAGAAATAATTTGAAAGTCTACGTTCTATTCTTAACTTTTATAACTGTTATTTTGAACCGTGAACGTTATGGTTGTTTAGGCTTTTGTTATTATTTCATTCTCACAACCTATTTCTTATTTAATCAAATGAATATTAGTTTCAGTGAAACATTCTAAATATCGTGGCATACTTTATCAGAACTCTATATCATAAAGTCACGTTACTTTATGTTCTATTTCCTACAAAAATAATAACTGTCATTATTTATCTATGCAGTGAGGAAACGTCGAATATTAAAGGCAATCGCATTCTTAAACTCATTTGTTACACGAAAATATACCGTGGGATGTTCCTATTAAAAATGAACGCGTCGAGATCAACGAACTTTTAAGCTGACAGTTCAAAAATAATGTAGGTTACGTTCACGTTGCGTACATACATTCGTTGACCGTAAAAGTTCTTACGGCAAGGAGAGGCTGTATGCTGGAGGGAGCGCGAGCGCGCGGGGTCGTCGACCGCCCTGCACTGCGGATCGGTGCCGAAAAAATAACCGACCCACAACGAGAAGTATGTCGGTCACCGTGCGAACAAAGAACTCGCATGGAGATGATTTACGCGTATCGGGCTTTTTATTACGATAACATGAAACAATGCAACTCGGACCTCAGACCTACTTAAACGTTACAGGAACCATAGATTATACTAATTTGTATTAATATTTTGATATTGAGATGATCAGCCTTGATTTCACACTTAGGTATAGAGATAGACCTAAAGAGTTCACATCAAATGAGACTTTTTGGCTCTACCTGATTAGCTAAGATTTTGTTAAAAATATTTTTAGCACAAGTTTTATTTGTTAATACCTACTTTTTGTATAACTACTTATATATTTAAGTAACTATAATATTATGTGGTAATTTTAATTTATAAATGTGTAAACAATGGGTTATCGGTTAACGGTATTCCGATTGAAACTATGTAACGAAACTAGGTATCGTAAGATACAACAGTCTGTAATGATTCAATAAGTTATTAAATTATAAAACATGTAGTAATAAAACGAGGGTTCGTTGACATCTGTGCGTACGGACTACGGGCACGCGCCCCGCTCGTAGTAGACCGTAAAAACCATTCATTCATTTTAGTTGGGCGCTGTCGCTGAACATGTGAAAAGATTGGATTGCTGAGTTGCAGCGCCATCTCGTGGCGAGTAGTCGAACTACTGTTTGATGTTTTTTTTCTCTGCGTCGATAGTTGGCGCTAGTCGTCTGCTTATTTTCCACTTTTTGTGTTTTCTTATTTTATGTACCTTTTTATTTCTATATAAATTTATGAAACCAATAATTTATTCTATATTATAATATAATACCTTATTTTTAGTTTTAACTGTCTTTGGAGTAACGCATTTTAGAAATTAGAAGGGGTATATGTACGGCCGTGCGGCGTACTCGTATCTGTAGGCCAAGGTGCCACAAGGTTTTGCTTTGTTGAACTACTCCCTAGGTCTAAAATTACATGTTTCAAATATTTCTTATTTTCATTATTTTTCTTTCAATAACTTACATTAATTATCAAGCCATTTTTACGACGAGGATCTTCGTAAACAAGTTGAACGATAACATTTCTGAACAATGACAATATTTCCTGTCTCAATTCGAAGCTATTAAGCTCTGAATCCTCACAATGGTCCAGACGGCTGCCGTCCGAAGGACACGCATTGTCCCGCGGCCTGACGCGCCGACCAGACTTGTAACTAAACCGGTTATCGTACACTTGCACTTCTATTCTCGTCTTTCTTGCACTGTTTTCACGCTCGTATTAGATCTAGTATCTATACATCCATTGTATCATAAATGACCTTTAACTGGTTGAACTGTAGTTCTCATAACTATCGATCGGGTATCATGAAATTGCAATGTGAATCGGCTCTACATTTTCAAAGCTCCCAAAGGCATGATTAATTCGTCAAGGCGATGCAAAGCTACAAACACACTGGAACACATTTAGAGCTCGCTTAGCCCTCTATTTCATTTTCTCCAGACTCTATAAGAGCTCTTAATAAAAGTAACACAGGAAGTTCTGTTCAGGACATCAAGTGGGAAAGATTGTAACGATGCGGGCGTCTGATACCGCGGTCAATGTATTTAGTTATTAACCAAATAAGTTATAACGGGTATCTATCTAAACATATATTTTCTGCGTACACACACTCTTTCGAAAGTCGAAACGTGCCTGATTTTAGCAAACACAATCTACTGTTACTCTGATATCAAATCCATACTTAACTTAGTAGGTAGAGGTACCTATTATAAATGTTTTTCAGTCTGTCTGTAACCTGTTTACGGCTTAATAGCTGAACCAATTTTGACTAAATTCGGCACGGACTTGGAAAACAAAATAAGCCATCTGCGGCCATCGAAATTACAGTTTACGGAACTTCTAAAAATTCTAAATCCAAGAGAACGAAATCGCGACTCGCAAGCAAAAGCTGTTTATGTAACAAGTGAAAGAAGATGTTTATATTATTTCTTGATCTATGTAGAAATATAAAGAAAGCCAGTCAACCTTATCATCATTGGGTCTGACCTCGACCCCCTGGCAAAAAATACAAAAGGGCCCGTCTGGAAACGAAACATTCTTAAAGAGCGGTTCGTTCCCGTGTGATTGTTCCGGGCAGGTAACAAAAACAAAATTTATAGAATTAGGGCCAAGGACTGACCGCGGGGTCGTTGCCGACAGGTACCTAAGGGATCCATCGACCCTTAGAACCATTTAAATAAATAAAATAATAAATAAAATAAAATCATTTTATTGCAGGTCGGGGGGGGACCCATATAAAAACACGTTTACGTTACAAACAAAACAATGACTAAATATATTATAAATATATTTAAAACCATCACTGGAAACACTTGCTTGTACTAGATGATGCCCGCGACATCGTCCGCGTGGATTATGATTTTTTTTGCTTCCCGCAAGAATGATGCAGAATGCAAGCGAATTAGCTTTTATTCAATTTTGCTGAATTAAACTTCTATGCATTATCTATCTGAGCTGAAGGAAATTTTCTAATGTCACAAAAGTGCGTGGAAATTAGAAAGGTAATCATCATAATATACGGCTTGCGTTATAAGTCTTGTTCTTTACGTTTAAATATCGGCTTACAATATTGATACCCTGCTGCGATCTCATGTGATGTGATGGAAAGTGAAATAATAACACGCGCGCTATTTTAATTGCTAACGATGCCAGTGTTAACTATATAGATGTCAGAAACGAGCACGCAAAGGACAGCAGACTGACGGCCGGTTTCTGAATTGAGAATTTCATGTTGAGTTTGTCTCAAAGACTACTTAAGGACTAATTATATTAAGCAAATTTTTGTTTCTGAATTGATATTGGGTCGGTTCCTGAATTAAGCATTCAAACAAAAACAGCAAGCTCCAACTCTCAAACCTCACACAATATCAATTCAGAAACAAAAATTTGTTTTAATTAGTCCTTAAGTAGTCTTTGAGACAGACTCAACATGAAATTCTCAATTCAGAAACCGGCCGTGAGTGGAAGTTTTTCAACCGACTTCAAAAAAAGGAGGAGGTTCTCAATTCGACTGTATTTTTTTTTTTATGTTTGTTACCTCAGAACTTTTGACTGGGTGGACCGATTTGGATGATTCTTTTTTTATTTGAAAGGGCATACTTTCCAAGTGTTCCCATATCGCATCGGTCGAGCGGTTTTTAAAATATCAATAATAAAATAAGAACTTTGTATAGCGTGTGCTTGTTGTCGTAAAGTTGACGCGGGAGTTTAAAGTCGGTTGTTTAAAAATAATTTTTTGTATTAAATTATTTACGTACTAGATGATTCCCGCGACTTCGTCAGCGTGGATTGATGTTTTTTGATTCCCGCGGGAACTCTTCAACTTTCCGGGATAAAAAGTAGCCTATGTCCTTCCCCGGGATGTAACCTATCTCTGTACCAAATTTCATCAAAATTGGTTGAGTAGTTCGGCTGTGAAAGCGTAGCAGACAGACAGACAGACAGACAGACAGACAGACACACTTTCGCATTTATAATATTAGCATGGATTCGATCGCGACAACGTTAACTACAATTTTTAAGGAATGGATCAAGTGCCAGCAGTCAAGCGCTTGACAATTCCATACAAATCGTATAACTTTACCGTCGCCGCGTCGCGATAGAATGGGAATGAAATCTCCCGGACTATGCACTCTTTAAATAATTCGAATGTTTACACATCAAAAATATCACGGTCGAGCTTTGTTATCTGTGTGAGCTGTGTCTATAGAGATTGTCTTCCGCGTGTCGCGACCTTGTTGTTGTAACTCTAGGACGTCGAAACACTTCCAGCTGGCGCTTATAAATAAATTATATACCTAGTTAACTAAATGTTAACATAACTCTTACATATTTATGTTAAAAAAAATGAGAGCGATATCGAATCAATATCGATTTTTACGACTTTAATAAATCATATCGATGATGATATGATTGAATCGCTTTCCGATAGACAGAGGTGTTTGCCCTCTAGATTAATCCGCGAGGACGGTTATCTGCAATTAAATCGATACCCTCCACTTGTTGTTTGTAAGTTGTAACCAATCGATAATTTAAAAGTCATGTTGCTTTATGACCTACCTACCTAATCGTACGAGTGAAATCCGTCAGAATTGAAAAAAGAAGTGATGACGACAGTGTAGATACATATTGTATAATCCTAAAAAACAAAGCGAAAGCCATACGTTTTAGATAATTGAATACCTAAATGGAAATTTCCACGTTAATTTATTTTCATACCTAGGTAGTAGGATTTTATACTTTTCATGGTGGCATGGCAATTTTAACTGGTGGCATGGCGTTTTAATTTTAACTTTGAAGAAAAGTTTGAACAAGGCGTGCTGGTGAGCATGCTAGAATACGACGGCTCTAAAATCTTATCGATAACAGAATAATATCAACGAATAAACAGATTTTAATAATTACCTTGCAGCCCTCACAAGAGTGCACTCCGTAATGGAATCCACTGGCCTTGTCCCCGCAGACCCGGCATAGCACCGTGGTACCATCAAACTCTGAAACAAATGAGAAAAGAATGAAAAATACTCCATAATAGCTCCAGTCTAAAACTTAATAAATCACACCAGAATTATAAACGCAAAAGTGTGATTGTTTGTTGGTTTTTCCTTCAAACACCTTAACGAAGCTACGAATTTTGGGAACGCGATATATAAAGGTATGTAAGTAGTTAAAGACAAAGAGTGACATTTTATAGCCTAATTTTTACTCTGGGAAATCAATGAGTTGGACTTTCAGATGCTAGTTAATTCAGCACTTTTCAGCCCACCTTCCTGTACCACAAGTTTATTATTACTAACACAAACGAATATGTTACAATAGGCATGATGACAGTAACCAAGAATCAATGAAATTATGAATTTATTTAATGAAATAGGATTCAAGGATTATAAAAAACGTATTTTTTTTTCTATATCGAGTGAGATTGCTATTTATTTTGATTGAATAAAACTATAAAATACAGCAATCCGCCATATTGCATAAAACACAAAGAAGCGAATGACGTCACAATTGTTTGTTTTCGAGCTTTGAAAATCACACTATTGCTTACTGCACACTGCACAGAGTACATTGGTAAAAACAATAGTGACGTCACAAACGACGCCATGACACCGCAGAACGTTTTGGCGTGAATTTTAAAATTTAAATTTCAAATGCCAATTTTATCGACTAAACCTTATTTTTCTGCTGAAATAAGATATTTTTTCGAAATAGTAGATACTTCCGAACATAATCTGACCATTTTTCAAAATCAGTCATCATGCCTATTACGATGGTAAAACATCCTGTCTTATGAGATGGTAGGTAGGTATGCCAAACAAACATTCGCAAATCGCACGTGACCTGCGGAAGGTGACTTTGTCTCACCTTCAATTTTTGCTTTGCTCGACTGTTTTTATTACAGCTTTCTGCACCAAATTAGCATGCTTATTAACCTAAACGTATTTTAATTATGGCACTGTTGACACTAGATCAAGGTTAATAATATCGTACCTACGTTTATGGCAAATTCTTTTATTAGCTGATCATATTATTGATTGGTTACGTTAATAAGATCTATCTATACTATACGCTATAAACTAAGCTAATTTATGCTTCCTGTTTAAGTAGCTGTTTTTATCTATACTACTTTATTAATAATAGGTATATTACTATAAATGCAAAAGTTTGGTCGGATGTATGGATGGACGTTTGTTACTCAATCACGCCAGAACAGCTGAACGGATCTGGATGAAATTTGGCACAGAGATTAGTCTGGAAAAGCACATATGCTACTTTTTATCCTGGAAAATTAAAGAGTTCCCGTAGGAACCAAAAAACTCAATCCACGCGGACGAATTCGCGGGCTTCAGCTAGTTGAAAATAAAGGTAAGTATATAAAAAAAAAGTAAGTATTTCGCTGGTTATAATTCCTTTGTGAATTGGTTGCCTGGCAGAGATCGCATAAAAGCGATAAGGCCGCCAATTGTACTGACTAGTATTTTTATTTTATTTTTGTTTATTGTTTCTGTTTATTTATGTTGTGTACAATAAAGAGTATTTCATTCATTTCATTCATTATTTAAAAAAATGATAATACGTATAGATATTAGGTAAATAGTAAATACGTATCTCTACGTAAGTACCTATCTAAAACTCGAGACATGTTACGCAAGTCACATACGCTAAGAAAGCAAATGACGCAAGCGCATCATGTTGCGTGCTTTGGTGACACTGAATAGTTATTTTAGAAAGCGCTAACTCTCCACTGCACTTGAGGGGAGTCGTTGACCCTATGAGTGCGGCTACATTCACATTCTACCTGGCTTCTCGTGTTTCTTTTATTTCTGTGTTTTAATTAGGTAATGTATTTCAAACCGGTATCTATAATACTTTATCGAGAAAAACATCACTCCTCTATGGATAATTAAAAAATGAATTAGGAGTAGTCAATGTTTAATGATCAATTCGATTTGTTATTGGGGCAGTGATAGATAAGATGGCGGATGGATGCAGAGAACGATCGAAGTTCGAACTCTGAGATGTGATTTGTGACGTAGCAGGTCGGCCGAAGCAGGACGAAGGCGGGAAGGGACCCCGTTCGGGAAACAGGTTCGTTTGGCGCCCCCGGCTGCTCTCACTTTCCCTTTTTCTATGTTTGTTTATTTGATAAGGGAGCAAACCGGCCTTTAGGAAGAACTTTCTATTTCTGGCGGCAACCACTTGCCTCGGGTCGATGTTCGGCGCAGTCGCTTTCTATGGTGTTACTTTCTTTTTTTAGTAGCAGTGAACGGCTGCTCTCGACGCAATACTTAATGCGAGTCTCATCTTTAATGTTTACGGCTACGACTATATCTATTGTGCAATGATGATAATAATGTGGAGAAAACTATGAAAGATTTAATAGGTACTTTTAGTACGCAGTGGATTGAGGATCTTATATGTGCATTCATTTCTCTTCGTGTGATGCAACCCAGAGTTTTTTCTGTGGAGCGCGTGTGAGAGTAGCTCGTTCGTTACGTCAATTAAAGAGGCGAGGAAAGTGCACTAGAAAGTGCTAGCTCCACGTAACGCGCTAGGCGAAGGCGCGTTCAGCCGAGCGTACACCGCAGAGACAGGCCCGTTTATCTGTGTCACGGTGATGTTTATATATAGATCACCAAACATCCAGTCATCATCATACCATCAGCACACGTACGTGCTATGTTTCCTACACGGGTAGCACGTTTGATGTTCAGTTCCTAGTTAAATGCTTATTTATTTAACACTTTAAAGAGTGTAAACATAAAATTTACGATTTTTTCTTGTTTTAGCACGTATTTTTAAAATATGTGAGGAATCGATTTGTTACATTTACTAATTTAAGTTAAACCATCACGGTCGTAAAGTTTACATTCCTTTCAGGGATTTCAGTCTTCACTAGACGCTAAGCTAGGATAGAGTGATAGACTATAGCTTGCGATTTAAGTTGTTTAAATGTTTCTAGCACATAGTTTCCATGTTTGATCAGTCAGCAAGGAAAAATGAGCCGCAAACAATAATTGTATCTGCCAAGTTTTAAGCACACGTACCTACCTATAAGTATCACAATAATAACTGATCAAACTTTATAATTAGGCTGAAAGTTACAAAGAATCAGTTTCTAAAACTACTCAAAATAATAGATACGTATCTCGTCATATCTGAGATAACCAAGAGTCATAATAGCAAAGTGGAATGAACGAGTGAAACGAGAATCGAGAGAAAAGTAAAAGTGGTGACCACGGTGAGGCGGAAGCCGCTGTTACATTGAACCCGCAGCTCTACTAATGACTTTTGTGTGATAATATTATCTTAGTAATAATATTATTGTATTAAGTATACTTAGTTACATAGAAAGTCTTTCGGCGGAGAAATAAAAACGTAAATTTATTTTAATATTTTAATGAATCCTCATAGTCACGACTCACGAAAATTTAAATGCTGAAAGAGAAATTTAAAAAATATGTTGCCTAGTTAACTAATTAATACCTACCTGGGTAATTAAAACCAAATTAAAAGTCCACATGCGTGCTCAAGCTGAGTTCACGACCTTTTTATGTCATAAAGTAAGGGGTCGGTAGGTAGGTATAGTCACCTTCCTGCCTAGGTAAACTTAAACGACACCTTGGAAATTTGTTCTAGTGTTTCTTTTAATAGGTACTGTAACAATAGGTAGGCCTAATTAAAATAAAGTAAGTAAATGTGAGCTGATTGAAATGCTTCCAAAATTGAAATTAAATGAAAATACACTTAATTGCACACCAAACAAGATAAAACCCAGAATCGAACATAGAAACATAGAAAAATTCAAATTGTTTCAACTTAGAAAATATAAATTGTACTTAATTCAAAGAAATC
The DNA here is from genome assembly GCA_963932025.1 of Erebia epiphron. NCBI lineage: Eukaryota > Metazoa > Arthropoda > Insecta > Lepidoptera > Nymphalidae > Erebia > Erebia epiphron. The sequence goes on along the minus strand of OZ009948.1, from coordinate 34,700,058 downwards.
TCTCGTGGTTACAAATAGACGTTACGAACTTACGTCTTATGCCAATAGACAGAAAATGAGTCCCACCCAAATCATTACAAATCCTATACAAATATTATTTCTCGCAACAATCGTTATTGAACATCATTAGCAAAAATATTTCATGGATTGATAACGGAAGGGAATTTTATTCCCAGACGAAACGGTTAACTCTTTTGTTGTTAAAAATTTCAACTATAAAGGTAATCAATAATAGCGATAACATCATTAGGAATCGAACGAAAATCTATAGACTCCCTGTGGAATTTGATCTTTATAGTCCCTGCTGAAGTATTGAACCCCATCGATTCGCACATGGGGGTGAACGGACGTTATTCTGAAGTACCGTACGATTTGCACAATACAATTTTAATTGTTTTCGTCAAGCCCTTGGCAGTAATGTTCAACAATCAATCCATCAAACTTTCGTTCTACAAGTTCGCTAAATGCTTACAAAGTCGTTTAGTTTTTTACCCTTTCAGTTGAGACTATTAATCAAAAGAGAAACGTTAAAAATTATGTTATTTAATCAAGTGTGACATTACATAGAAATTAATGGTTCACCATGGTACGTGATATACCTACTGGCTGTACATAAATACTGAATAGGTAACTGATTTTTAAATGAAATAATATTGGTGGGTACTCAGGTAAGGGGTTAGACACTGTATTAATTGTAGGTCCTAATTGTAAAGTTCCTCAAATGGGAAAAAATGTTGGTTTTTCTAGGTCTCAAGTTAGACGAAATTAGAAGAGATGATCGATCCCAGGTGGCGATAGGTTTCAGATTTTTTTCTGGATAACGAGGTACCTCTACCTACGTTGTTAAGTATTTACGTTACGTCACGTAGCCACGTTTTATTCGCAATGTTATGTTTTTTTTTTGTTTCTGCTGATAGACGGACTGCGGAGTCGCGGCTAACTTCCGAAACGTCATAAAGTTTGAATCGGACTGTACCTAAAGGAAAAACAATTTAGGCTTTAAAAGTTGGGCAGCTAGTAGTGTATGTAATTGTAGATATAGGTAGGTATACCTATTTCAGGCTGCCTAATTGGCAACCAATTTAATCTGTGTGTTAATGAGCAGATGACAGTGAGAATGTCAATAAAGTCAATAACCGATTATCAGAGAACTTTAGAGGTGCTAAAACTACCTAAATAGGGGTTATTATACCTACCTAGGTTAGGTACCTAACTACATTTTATAAATGAGAGATAGCCATCAAGGTACGTTCTTAGCAAGTAACTTATGTACCTACCTTTACTACTTAATTAAGCCTACCTTACTTAAGCCAAATACATTGGTACTAACTACTAATATTATTATAGATGCAAAAGTGTATCTCCGACTGTCTGTCTGCTACGCTGGCCACAATTTCGACCGATTTTGATGAAATTTGGTATACAGACAGATTGAATCCCAGGGAAGGACACAGGCTTTATCCCGGTTTTTTTTAATCCACTACAAGCCCTTGACTGCGATCTCACTTGATGGTAAGTGACGATGCACTATGCGGTCTAAGATGGTAGCGAGCTAACTTGTTAGGGGCATGGCAGTTAAGGAGTTCCCGCGGGTATACAAAAAAATCTTAATTAACGCGGACGAAGTCGCGGGCATCGTCTAGTAACTAATTTATTAATTAAGAAATGCTAACCTTAAAGGTAGGGTATGTTTCGTCGCAAACATTGTTACTGGCTTTGTTAAGTTTACGCCTGTTTTTGGTAAATCATTTAAGTCATTTAAAAAAATTATTTTGTTATTTTATTGTAACGTAAAACGTTAAACTAACGTGAAATGAAGAAGTTAAATTCAAATAAAAGTTTTTTTGAGGAAATCGATTGTACTCTAGGTAAGTATATCATTTTATTTGGGGGGGCCAAGACTCGAGGAAACAAACATTATATGCATATTATTTACTTATTTATCCCAGTGAAGACCAAAAAGTTAAAAGTAAAAAATATCTTGTTTCTACATCAAGTCTTGTAAGAGCATAATAAGAATAACCTAACATAAAAAATAGGAAACACAGAATTATAACGTCATAGGTATATTTATAATAAGTAGGAACCGATACCAGTTTATTCATATTATACCTACCTACATTGGTAGTTTATAATTTTATTACTGCATTATGGAGAAAATAATAATAATGTTTCGGTCTAATTGCGGCAAGCTAAGACCCAGATGTAAACAAACAACCCAAGTATTAATCAACGAATACTACCTATATGCAGCTCTGGTTCTCGTTCCTTGTGGGCCGAACTCATCATGGTATCGACTGGAGTTGGCGCATCATAGCGCGCGTAGCTGCTGTCCGGAGACATCACTGAGTCATATGATTAAAACTAAACAATAATAAGGCAGTTCTCTTTACACTACACTACACGTTAGCCACATTTGAGCCCCACGACTCCTCAAACAGATGTCCTGGGCACAGTATTGGGGAATATAGGACAGGAGTGCATGTGCTGAAACGCGCGGTCGGCACTACGCAAGGATGAAGGTCGCTCGTCTTATAAATCTGCCGCTGCACGTGCCGCGTGCGTCTCACTCGAGCTCGAAAGACGAACTGAACTCGGGTCGCGCGCACTTCTGTTCGTAGTCGCGCGCTTCGCCCCTTAAGAGTGAAAGTCTGCAAAATGATCAACGCTTTGTACGATACAATCGCTTCGACTGCGTGCCGGACTCCGCCGAGCGAATCTCGCCTTTATCGGTATACGGAGCCTGTCAGTGAGTGAGCCTCGGCGCGCTACGAACTCCGGTCTCCGAGGTCATTGCCGCGTTGTCGACGGACCAATCGCGAGCGCGCGCAGACGTGCGCGGCGAGTCATTGGAGGACCAGAAGCCCCGCGCCCCGCAAGCCGCTCCGCGCGCTCGGGTTCGAAGACCTGAACCTTGCGGGCGCTCCGCGGCCAAGGTCGCGCGAGAGCGGTGCGGACTGAGAGCACTGCCGAACGTTCGAGTGGGACACAGCTGCGGCCGTGTCGGTTGCGTCACACTACTAAAATATTTTTGGTGATGGAACGCGAGTGAACTTGAACACAAAATCAAGCTATGGATAGCGAGTGGTGTGTAGGTCGCCGCGTGACGGAGTGACCCGCTGCCGTCTCGGCCTGCTTGCCTGCTTCCCTCTTAGGCCAGCATTGCACTGCACTTCCGTCTTCCGGGAACTCCTAAACTTTCCCTTCAAAAGTTATTCGAACGCAACGACCTATCTACCTATGATCCTATCTATTATGTAACTATAAGGTTACGTTAGGTAGTCATACACACTACACATACACTTTAAGGTAAAGCCTATAGGTATTAGCCATTAGGCATTAGCCATTAAACATTATCATCAAAATGATGCATCGATCTAATAGGTTTTCAGTAAGTTGTCAGTTGTCCATTCATTGAATGGTAGTCAATTAGTCATCTTCTAACTTCAGAAGAATTGGGCTACCTATTTAGGTTTTGGGCTTGTAGGTATATTTGGTGTATGTCCCTAAAACTTGAGAATGAAATATGTCAATAGGTAACCTTCCTTATTAACAAGCGGTAAGTAAATAAAAAAAAATTTGGATGTAAAATCGAGGTAAAATCCGTCATATCGATTTTGTTCCTGTAAAATGTAACCTTCTACCTAGGTGTCACCTGGACCCTAATAATGAATCGATTGTCACCTTATTCATCAAAATCGTTTCAGTATTTTAAGCGCTACAATGGCACATACATAAATAGACTGCTAAAATCATAACCCTTCCTTTTGGCTTTGCCGTAGGTAGTCAGGTACTAATAAGTTCGTTAAAATTAAAAAGACAAATGAAACAAAAACAATGACGTCACCTTAACACGTATGGGCTTATTGATAAACAAGTTGCTATAACCTATAGGTACCTACACAAATGATTTAATTTTATATAACATCCCCGCTAATGCAAGTCAATGTGATTTGAGCCGTGTTACTAGAATCATAGTATCGTAATTCGCTTAGCAGAGAGAGTTATTTATGCGAGATAAAGACGAGCGGCGGTGGGCGGTGGGGCGGGTGAACGACCTGGAAATTTTGGCGCAGGCCGGTCAAGGCCATCTCCCGCGCAGGCGCTTTGCGACACTCGCAAAAGTGAACACTCAGAATCTCAATTTAAAAATTTATTTCAATTTTACCGTGTTACAATTTTATTTACAAATGACAACACAAAAAAATAACTGTGTAAAAAAATAACTCCATTGTAAGCGACTTGTGTTGACCGAATTCAATCAAGTTCTTAATTTCCCACCCGTATTACTTAGGTACCTACTAGTACTACCCTTTCCCAGTAAGATACTATTACCTCGTCTGTGGTAGATTGAGGAGGATTACGGTAGCTAGGAAATTCGAGAATGCCCTAAAATTAAGATTCGTGCCTCTCGTCAAAGATACAGGCTCCTTCGGTAGTCAGTACACAGGGAAGGACAGGTCTAGGACAGGCTAATTTTACCCGTTTCAAAGCCTAAACGAGAGCGGTCAAGTCAAGAAGTGTAGATCTATAATATTAGAATCCCGGAATAATCCGCGAAATCAATCAAATATTGATGGATGTATGGATGGATGTTTGTTACTCAATCACGCCCCAACGGCTGAATGGATCTGGATGAAATTTGGCACAGAGATAGAATATAGTCTGGATTAGCACATAGGCTACTTTTAATCCCGGAAAATTAAAGAGTTCCCACGGAGAACCGAAAAACCTCAATCCACTAGCTAGTCTTCAATATGGTAAGAAAGATATACTGAAGAGTTTAGACTTGTCGCTAAATTTACATTTTAAATAACTTATGTACTTAATCAGATAAATATGGCAGATGTATAAAGTTCACGAAAAAAAAACCTAAGACGCATAAAAGGGTTGCACATACGGACATCTGATTGAAAGGTGGTCGGTTACCGGCGGATTCTGTTTACACTTTTTGCAGAAGTTATTACGCTTCAATACTTTTCCCTTCAAAAGTTGCACAAAAGGGACGTTTTTTAGAGGTTTCGCAAATATCCTCCTACACCGTGGACGCTTTTAGATGGGTAAAAAGGAAACCAATTTTTTAGGTTTTTATGGCACAAAAAATACCTATATCTTTTCAATCTATTTTAATAGAAGGAGAAACTGAGTTACTGACATCAATGTAGAGCTTAAAGGGCTCAGTTCAGAAACTTGTGATTTTGCTTAGCAAATAGGTTATCTCTATCGTTAACGTAAGGAGGATATTAAACTTTTTTTTTTCAAATTGTTTATCGCAGACATAAAATCATATATTTTTTCAGTGAAAGTATTTCAATAAACTTGATTGATCCATGCATCAAAAATGCCCGCATGTATTGATAATATTCGCGATTATGTAATTACATTGCAATATATTTTTTTATTGTTGCAATTTTTTTTTGTTTTAAACAATACTTCTTTTTTAACCGACTTCCAAAAAAGGAGGAGGTTCTCAATTCGGCGCGTATGTTTTTTTTAAAATAATCATTATAGATTTTTTAGGATGCACTTAAATCGAAAAACAAACAAAGTAACAACAATACCATATGTGCACTTCGAATAAATTCGTGAAAGTGAAATGGGTGCCCAATTTTTTTACTTCCTTCCGCTGCCCTCACTTTTTAGTATCGGGACGCGAATATCAAATTACACGGTAGATTATACAGGGATTTATTTAATTTAGAAATTGGTACTTTATGGTAAGAAGAATAAAGCTCATAATAGATTGTATTAAAATGTGCATACAAAAAGCGTCGTCTGGTGTCAGTCGGTAGCCACATGTATTAAGCATTGTTCATTATGACCGCAGCGATGCACGATGGGGCCGATTCACTTTTATCGATTTCGATAGATCGAACTCATTTTTTGCAAATAAAGAAAAAACTAAGCCGACTACCATATTGTTTGCAATTTATGGCTTCCGTTTTTTCTATATCCGGATTTAAATTGAAAGCTTTCGGTCGTGTGACAATTAAACATATTTTTGCCAATAGAACGTCTAAACTCTAGACTCTACTAAGTAATAAAACGTATTATATAAGTATTACGAAAGTCTATAATTATTCCTTGTTTCTTTTAATCTGTCTACAATTTTGCACTATAGCTTTTTGGCAAAGGGTTATGTAGATGTCCAAAGCATCAAAGTCTTTTGTTTCCGTTACGTTTTTTCTATCAAACTGCTCTCTGGTTTACTGGAAGCTACGAGTATTCTTACCATTTTAAAAACAAACTTAAACTCGATATGAATAATAACGACCGTGTCCCGAATAGCAATTTTTGTCCTTTTGAATGTCAGCAACAAACAACCGAGGGCCGGGCGGCCTTCTCGCGGTTCTGGACCAAGGACATACGGACAATGGGGGCGAGCGTGCCCAGCCCACACCGGACAAACGGGTCGCGGACACCAACTATATAATAATGAGTGTCCCCCATGTTTAGTTTTATTTTATTCCGCTTTTGCACCAATGATTTATAACCTTCAACGAGAAGGACAAGTTGAGATGTTAGTGCACGAATTGTCTTATTTATTGGCAAAAGTGTATCTTTGAAGTCACTGAGTTCTCTTAAATAAAATGCAATCTAAAAGGTAAAGGCATTGTAAGACTTTATTTTTAATTTTACTAAAATAATAATAGTAACAATTGGTAAATATTTAATATACGCAATCTAAACGAGTAGATCTACTACATATTATTATTATAAAGAGTGGACATTACCTAATCTTCCACTCTTGGGAAGAAAAGTTAGAAGTTACTAGATAGTTACCTATGTAAATTACCTAGACATAAGAAGAGCTTTTTAGCTCTGAAAACGTAAGAAATACATCCCTTTAGTGATAAAGGTAACTTTTTTACCCGGAAAATTAAGGAGTGCCTGTGCCTGTGGGAATTAAAAAAACTTATGCTACGCGAACGAAGTCGCGAGCATCCGCTAGTGTTTATATTATATTTTTGTCATATTAAGTAGGCTACTGTCATAAGTACATCGTTGTATTGGGGAGCTCAGGAGCTGTCAGCAATAAATTCGCAGAAATGTTCCGAGAAGTCACGTGGAGGTAGCTTGTCAGCGGGTGCCTGTGACCGAGCTCGGTCAAGGTTTTGCTGACAGGCTGTTATCTGATGCGCGAAACACGAAGCGGGTGATGTTATTGTATTCGACAGAAGCTCTTTACTGCGATTTTGCTCGCAATTTTTTACTAATAACGGACGCAGAAATGTTCTCGGAGAAACGCGTTAGTGATGCGCTTTGTCCAGCGCGTTGGGCGGTCTAATGTTTTTGGGTGGCTTTTCACTCGTACCACAGCTCATACTACGGTTTCATTGTTATTTCGGGGTCTGTGGTTTTTGGGGTTATACCTATTATGGTTTTGCGTTTGACTACAATCACACCAGATAATAGGTGATGTTGATAGTAGGCAGTGGGCAGCTTAGCCTAGACGGGATCTAGAACCTTAAGATTTTGCATTTAGGTGTTCCTTATAAAGGAGAACTAAGGATTTTCAGAACAATAAGAATAAGATTATCATACAGGCGGTTCAACTTCATGTCCCAAACGTGCTGACATATTATTATAATCTGACGATTATCTCGAGTAGTTTTCTTAATCTGATGATTTGAAAAAAAACCTGTAGACGCTCCCCCCACCGGTGAAAGGATACATACATCATATTTTCTTTCCACCATCGAATCTTCAAAATCCATTAGGTCTCCACGACGCTAGAGTAAATGCATATTTAGCATCATGGGCTCCCCTACGGCTTTTACATGGTGGTTAAGCGATCCTAACGACGATGTAGCGCAAGATGGAAGTGGGCTTGTCTGCGTATGCGTTGCGTGTGCCTGTTTAATTTTACCGGTATCAACTATATCCATCCTTAGATTATCAAAATAATATATATGAAAATCGGTTTCCACCGAATTACTTTAAACAGTAACTTGGAACTTAATATTTTTAATGTTTTTGAGAATTGAGCGATTTTTTTCAGGAATGTTCATGGCTCGTGTAAGAAAAAAACTTAATAAAAAAATCCGATTCAAATAAACCAGACTCGACTCAATGCAGACATTGAACGAACAAGCATTTGGGAATGGCGACGAGTGCCGAGTCTCGTCGAGTTTTTCCGAAGCTAAGCGAGGTCAGCCAGAGTCAATTACCCCGGCTGCGACGTTGATGATGACACTGCGCTTGCGCATGAGCCGAAAACACCATGGGTTTTGCGTTTAGAATTTTCATACTAAACGCTTTTTAGGATGGAAATATGTAGGTTCGTATAGGTATTTAGATAGAAAGAACTATGAAAGTAGTGTTGAGATCTATTTACACTATGAAAATATCTCAACACTAGCTGATGCCCGCGACTTCGTTCGCGTGGTTTAAGTTTTTTTGGTCCCGCGAGAACTCTTTAATTTTCCGGGATAAAAGTAGCCTATGTCAATCTCTAGTTCCTCAATCCATGCCAAAAATCACGTTTCGACTATGTTTTATATATTAAGATTAGCCGTGAAAGATGAAATTTTATACCAAAGTTCAGAAGTCGGATCTAACTAACAAGTGTAAATTGCAAGATACAATACCTACTGACTTTGAAAAAGGACGTAGGTTTTGCGGCATTTTGGGTAGTACAGCCACAGAATAGGTAATAGTACGGTACAGCGCAGACATAATATTTTATACAGTTCATTTCTTTCGTCCGTGCTGAATGATGATGTAATCAATTATGATGATATACCTACTTTTGTAAATTATATCAAACTATACAAAACAATTGTGAAACAAATCTGTTTTCGGCCACTTAAAAATTTGAATTCAATTCAATGAATGTTGACGTGACGTGATAGTGTGTTAATATTATTAGAATGAATAAGCATGACATATTATACAAGCCGTGTGATCCGGACGAGCTCAATCGTATCGACCTCGACGATTCGGCAACCCGTGCCAAGGCCAAGGTCGTATCAACCGCGTTGTGGCGTTGGACGTAGAGCCAGTGAATCTCTCAATTAAAGGCTTGAACAAACAGAATACCGCTGAATATACGACCGAGGCGGCGCGGCAACTCCCTAGGGCAGGATGACACACAGAATGAGCGCAAAGGCGTTTTTATAATACAATGAATCGTATGAAGCTTCGCGGATCTAACGCCAGTGTAAAGACTTGAAGCCACAATACTGCGTTATACGTTTCCGTCACGCATTGTGTGTTTCAGGCTTAACAAACAGATAATATTATGCGATAGCCTTTGGGGCCCCGGGCCTTTACTAATATTATGAACTTCACCTATTGGCTATTATGTTCGTGTACCTGTAAAATTTTACAATTTAAATTAATTGTAAAACTAAGTATTATTAGTATGTACATAATATGGTCCTTGAACACTTCTGAAAGCAGTTTGTTTACCTATCGTTTGTTTAGCATTCGATCAACAATGCAAGTTGCAACAAAATATAAATGTAAAAACCTAAACAGTAAATAAAGTAAGTAACTCATACTGATGTTGATACAGTTACATTTTTGACTAAGTATCATCTATGTATGGAAAATTAGAAAGGCGGGTATTAATGAGTTTAAGAACAAATTCGAATCAAGGGTAATTGACACTGACTGACCGATGTGACCAGTCACATAATATATTTCCGTGTCAGTCAGTAATGCACAAGCAATGTAAAGGTCGTTGCAAAGAGTAGAATATTGTGGGACACCAATGAATAGGAGAGTGAAGCTTGGTACATGACAGTTTGCAACATGGGCTGGCAACATGGGTGGCTGCAACTTACAAGCAACAACGTGCCATGTTTTTTTAAGTTTCTACAATTAAGTTTACCAGACAGCAGACAGGTCGATAGCCGAAATACAAATGCTAGATGCTAGTGTAATCTTGACACCAGAAGTTGGCAGAAAACGAGATATTTAATGTTGATTGTGTAAATAAGAATATAAATCTGACTGTCGGCATTTACTTGTTATTGAATTATTAGTAGGTATTAGCTAATGACCATGAGGCTTCATGCAGAGGGATTTTCCGTAAAGACTTGCCGAGGACAGCTTATTCTATTTCCAACAAAGCTTTACAAAACATGTCTGTATTTCAGAAATATTCATGGTAAATTAATCTATTAATTCTTTTTTAAAAAAGAGCAACTGCCGAGTTTCTTGCTTATTCTTCTCGGTAGGAATAGCATCCCGAGCTAGAGCTAGATTCATTTGACAATTCAAAAGCACTTGTAAAAGTATATTGGGACAAAAACATTTGAATTTTTAATTACATATTAACATGTATATATTACAAGTAATCGCCCGCGACATTATCTTCATAAAGGAATAAATAAAATACCACACATTTTAAACTCAACGTACGTGACGTACGTTTTGAAAATGTTGTAGAACTCTTATGAGTTCCGAGTTATTTTCCGAGATGTTCAAATAAACAAACATACCTTTGTATTATGTATTGTAAACTTTATAAGTGTAGTAACCAGTTCGATTTGATGGCCTTTAAACCCATTGGAAATTGTTAGTATTTAGTAGCCGATACGCTAATTTAGGTTCCTGAATACCAGAAATCCGATTGTATGTAGGCAACAGTATTTCCTGATTCCAATATAGAAACGTGTCAATGTCAAATATATTGTAGTACCGAATTAACCGCAATGTCAGTATAGCTTCAAGGCGAAACTAACACGAGGAAACGTTGGCTGTTCCTATTCCTAATCTACATTTGACCTGATCAATAGCAGTTATGAGTAGACTTACTCGTACGTACGTAAATATATTATGTGTGTATTTTGATTTATAACATTTATTATTTCCGTTTATTGCTTTATCTGTTCTTTTGATACATATCTACCACCTAAATTCAATTAAGACATGTGACAAACGACTATGTGTGTGATGTGTGACGGGGTGACACGTCAATTATTGTACAATTGTTCATGTTAAATGCAGATAAATGAACTGAATTCAATTCTGAATCGGAATCTGAAGATCAAAATATTCTTCTAGCTGTTTCATATATAAGAAATAAGCACATAAATCTACATTTGAGGAAGTGAGTATTCAGAAAACCTACTAGTAACTAGATTATTGAAAGCAATTCCTTTCTCTCACACGTTGGTCTGCGTTACTTACCTTGATATTTACTTCGAAGCGAGACTTCCTGCTTCTTGTAGAGGACGACTGCATACAAAATTATATCCATAATCATTCAGTTAATACCTTCGCGATCCGTGTAACACCCGATAAATCTGCCATGTTACTTATTTGAGATCAAAAGAAAGACAGAAAGCGACATTTCGATCAATAAGCACTAACTGGAAAAATATGTTTTAGCTGACCCACCCCCGACTACGTTCGGTGCAATTTTAATTTATAAAGAAATTCACTAAGGTGGGAATCCTAGTTTGACTACTCGAAAGTCGAACGACGCGGAAGAACCATGACACGATGCATAGTTTTTTAAACTCCTCTACATTGCAGAAATGCTTTGGGTTACGATTCTAAGTAACAAAGATGAAATAACAGTTACTTAGTTAGTTACATATTATATTTTAATCTTTTCTTAGGGCAGCTCTTCTTTGTTTTACCTATTAGTTTTATTGTAATCATTCTAACTTAATTACCTACGAAGACCAACGCGCAACGGCACACTAATCTAATTTATAATAAGAAAACAAGACAAGCATAATATTGTTTCTTTCTTTATTTGAATTGACTTGTGATTGTTAGAGAAGTGAGGTGGGTGTGCGTAATCAGAGCGGGGCGAGCTAGGTTGATGATGCACGCCGTTGTATAATGTGCCTCACGCCTGCGCGATGCATGTTACGTTGCATTACCAACTTACTGCTACACAACAGGGACGAGAATGAGGAAGTTTATCGCGTTCGTTTCCTACTGTTACATTAACTTGGCCTTATTAACACAGATAAACTTATATAGGTTACCGCTCTATTACATTATTATTCTCAGTGAAGAAAAATAATGTTTCATTTCATTTACTGTAAAGCTTATATTTGGAAAGTGCTATTTATTATATCAGAACTTCAATTTTGTTTTGTTCATCGCTCATCCAGAATTTCAGACGGAATACATTCCATGACTTTTAAATTAGTTTCCCGCCAATTCGCAGTTTACTATACCATAATGCGTGAACAAACATCAATACACTTGAACTCGAACCAGATACATTTTGATGAGCGTTATCAAGAAAAACAAAAATAATGAAGTTGAAAAATCAACCCGTCGTCGTAGTATTGTTTCGTTAAAACCTTCTTTTGTCAAAGATTACGATCGAACTAGATTCTCGAGCTCAATTTGCTACAGTGTCAGGAATAGGTAATTATTCAATGTACGCGGGCGTGGAGGAGGGGGGCTACAGGACTGGGGCAGGCTGTGGCGGAATATTGCGCAGCATTCGATCCTGAAAACGTGTCCGAAGAAAGTTCACGGCCGCGCGTTGACGCCACCACCTGCCGCCCGCCCGCCGCGCGCTCTGCCCCGCGCTCGCACGCTTCCGCACGTCACCTTCCGTGCTCTCACCTCGCGCCCACTCTGATTAGCCCGCGAAGCCTCACACCAAGAGACATAATAATACTTTTGTTTACCGTGTTTACACCATCAAAGCTCCATTATAAATATTGTTCACTGCTCATTTTTGCATTCTTTTTCTTTTAACACGATACCTTCCTACCTATCAGATTTCCTACGTTTTATGTATCGTATCTACATATTAATATGTGGTAATTATTAAGCATATTGTAGTTACCTACTCCAGCATTTTAAAAGAAGGAATCCAACAATTTCAGGTGGGAAATGTCTATTAAATATTATGATTGTTTATAGAAATCCTTCAACAACATAGGTATTACAATAAAATCTATGTTTTATAATTATTTTGTTTAATTATTTATTTAAATAATATTTTAATTGCACACACTATACAGTATAGGAACAATTAAAAAAGAAGTAGTAAAACTACAAAAAAAAGGTGCAAAGGCGGTATTATTGGTGAAGCAATTTCTTACAGACAACCTTCAGTGAAAGGATTAATAAACCGGAGCGCGGGATGGTGCAATAATTAATTAATTGATTAAATAAAATAATAATTATTTATTTATTTAACTAACTTTCTACCAAATAGCAATAGAAACGACAATACTATAAGTGGATCTACCAAGTAACATGCCGTTAAAACAAGAAATGTTGTTTTGATGACTTAACAAAACTTCTCAGTATCAAAATTTTCCTCGGCGATATTTACAATGGTGAATTGTGTTAAGTGCGCAGTTTCGGATGCTGGGCCGGTGGTTTGGTAAAGAGATAAACGGGAGGGGAAGGCGAGGAGAACCTCCATGGCCTTGGCTCGTTCGTTAACCGCGTGGCGCGTGTATGCCGCGGGCCGCGATAATTTCGGCGCGGGCGAAGGCGGGAGGGGCGAGGGAGGGCTGAGTCTACTGACCCCGTAGATGTTTGCGACGCAAATGATCCTTGACTTTATTTAAATCGCCTATTCTACCTTCCCGATGATATATTTTCTAATATGACACAGGTATTTTTTTCGAAGTGTTTGAATTGAAGTTTTACCTTGAAGATAAAAATACTGTAGCCAATACTTAAAATGCCTTTTTATTTTCAACAGTCATTACTTGTTATTTGATACGTCGTGAATTGAAGACCATCTTAGAAGTAATAACACAGACGTAAAGCAGACACGGTGTAAATTGTTGGACCATGTTGGTGGCAGCATCTAACGACGCTGTCCAAGGTAAGGTAATGTGTTCAAATATTTTTTGTTATTCAAGTAAAGGTGCGTTTACGAGAAGATTAAGAGTAGCTAAATTTAGGCTTCCGAAGGAACGTTCATAGAAAATTTATGTAGCATACGGCATATTTGCAGTAGCTACCTAAGTAGAGTAGTGCATAGGACAACAGGTATAGTGTAAGTATGTGCATGTATAAGTTTGTTTGGTTTTGGACCTCCAATTTTTACAAGAATTAATTAGGATTATACCATAGGGACGTACAAATTTATGTGCAAATACATTAAGCAATTTTTGTTAGATAAACATAGCGTGGAGAAAGTAATAATAGGTATGTTACCTACAGTCGACTTTCATCACATACCGGTTTAAATCACTTTTTAACCAAGTGGCTCCCCCGCACTTCTGATGCAACGTTTCGTCTCGTGCAGCGTTCAAAAATATTCATAACATACCTAACTAAAACTTATTTCTAATATATTCTATTAGTAACAAAAAGTCTGGCGTGCGACCGAGGTGAGTTAACCAGGTTATAGAAGCCCACCTATTATAGTAATATAGGTATACCTACTTGTAGCTATAATAGTCACAGTTGACTTTTGATTAAAATCTACGGGTTCACCAAACTTGTAGCCTTCGAATATTTTGCGTAGGATCAGATCAACGCTATATTATGTACTAATAAAATTAAACTGCCAAAAATTTACTTATTCTATTCTAATCCTTAGTCAGGGGATGGAAAGTATAAAATCGCGGATTGTAAACATATTCCTTTGAAAAAAAATGTTTAACAATAAAGGAGTCGTTCAACCGCGAATAATTTATATAATTAAAGGCAGTTTGGAGAACATACGGCGTGGCGTAGAGTTTTATAAGTATACTTATAGCGATAAGTATGTACATTCTGGTGGTTTCTATTTTTGGCAATCGGTGTAATTGTTCAGGGCTTACGTATTGTGTGCACACTTCCTTATTCTCCACCTGGCGCGGGCGGTGAAACGTGGCCGCGTCCCGACATCTTGTCATTAGTAAAAGTGGAAAAGTAGAGACCGTTTTTTAAACTTTTTGCAATTTATATCATAAAAAACTGAGGCTTTTATTTCCGTATCCGTGGAGTATGAATGCTATCGCGTGCCACGTCAGAAGAGGCGTTACGTGAAAGACAGCTAGCACATGGCCAATGGAAATGTGAACCCTGCCAATTATATTTAGAACAATATTTGAAGAATAATTCTTCTGCAGCTGTTGTCTTATGTAATAGAGTAGGTACAAGGTACTTAAAGAGGTAAAGATTAAAGAATTTTCTATACTTGTAGAGTGGGGGGAGTGGGGACTGTAATAGTGATGTCGGCGACCGGGCGCGCGTGCACTCAACTCCGCGAGTGCGTGTAACGGTTCCCACTGAGTCTGTACCAACAAACACTTCGCCATTTGCTCGATAAATGTGACTTTGGTTTTTTTAAATTATTTCAGTCCTGAATACACCTGCCCTCTACTCAGTATCTAAAGAAAACGGCGTAACCTACTTGGTCGGCTTGCACGTTGCAATATACACTTTATTATTTTTCTTAATTTATTCATGATGCGTCAGAGCCCTAAACAAACAATTAATGTTCATTTGAGATACATGCTACTATGCTCGCGAGTAGCGACTTCTTCCGCTTGGATTAAGATTTTTGATTTCCGCCAAAGTTCGTTAATTTTCTGGGACAGAAATGTAATGAAATGAAATAGTCTATGTCGTTCCCTGGGATGCAACCTATCTCTCTACCAAATATCATTAAAATCGATTGAAAATATGGGCCATGAAAGCGTAGCAGAAAGACGAACATACACACTTTTGTATTTATAATATTAGTGTGGAAAAAATTTTCGTGCTCCAAATATGTGACTAAGTACTAAATAAAAAAGTAATCGGCAAACAAGTACAAAGAAACGTGCAAAGTCATTGATATAGAATTTTAGTACAAAGTAGTAGACAGTTCATCCGATTGACATGAGTTGAAACTTCGAAAAGTTATTGTTGACATTTGCTTGTACAACTGCCTAGCAAATTACAATGCATACCAGCAAATATTTAAAAAATAGTGGCTTATGATCGGTCATCGGTCAAATTAGTAGTTACCCCTTCCCGTGTCACTATACCATATTACAACATTTAGATATAAAAAAAAATAAGAAATAATTATTGTGACCCATATTATCGTCGGGTCGGAGCATAGAGCAACGAGCGAATTTATACCATCTGCTGCGGGAACAATAGAATAATAGGAATTTTTTAACCCTTAGCTGACTTCCTTTTAATTTCGATTTTTAAGGTTTTGGCAAAAAAATCAGGTAAGATGATGAAGACCGATTCCTTTAATAAAAAATACACGGCGCGAATCGACCTACCCTTTCTTTCTCCTCGGATTTCACTAACAGGTAACATCCAAGTTTTTGTCCGTGTATCTTTGTACTATTTTCGCGATATTCAACTCTTCTGTGAAGTTGGAAAAAATAAATTATAGTTTAATCCGGACCTTTTGGCACAAAAACGAGGGATTGAACTTTTTAAAGATTGGTTTTTTGTACTTCCTTTTGTTGGGGCGATTCGTAACTGACATTCCCAGATAGATAAAATGCATTTATGTCGTCGATGAGATATCGCACAGGACCCTCATTCAAATATCAGTGTTAATGATAAAATACCAGCGGGATACCTTCAAATATTTTCACAACATTCTATTATCATATTTAAGTTATACGTTCAGAAAATGACTTAAATTACAAACTTACAACTTTGATGAATAGTTCACAGTAAATCACTTTGCACCGATATTTTTATAAATTTTATACACAATTTACGAAAACCAAATATTTTTTCTCAACGACTCAAATGACAAAGATCAATAATAAAAGTCGTTGAGCTGAAGCGGTATAATAGCGGTAAACGTCCAGTGTTAAGATATTGTTCCTTTCCGATTTTACGGGAAGGCGTTTATTGCTATAACAATGAGTAACTGCGGTAATTTTTGTGGTCCATTTATTGTAAGGAGCACAGCAGGACGTTCGGACATCATTATCGCTTGTGTTAATGTTAACTATTTGATTTATGGGGAATGAATACGGAGTAAATTGCTGGGGCGGGTGCCGGCGAGGCGCGTAGATTTATTGGTGTGACCGCAGATATTACGTATGCATTAGGAGTACAGTTGCAGTTGCATTAGTAGGCGACTGCACGACAATTGCGGCGCGATGACGGTAGTGGCAGTTCGCGATGCACAAGTGGCTATAGGGCGAGCTCCGTTAGGACGGGGTGACTGACTTCACCACTGCAGCCTGGTGCATTGTGCTCTAACGAGAACGCAATACGTGCAGTCATTACTTGCCAACAAAATCTTACCGAATGGCTACCTGCTGATCCGCGGGAAAACCGTGATCTTTCACTTACCTAGAACAAAAATAAAATAATTGTTAGCACTACTATTTCAAAACATAAATATCAGTTATATTTTATTATATAAGTTTACTAGATGATGCCCGCGACTTCGTCCGCGTGGATTAAGTTTTTTCAATTCCCGCGGGAACTGCTTAGTTTCCGGCCTAAAAGTACCCTTTGTCCTTCCCCTGGATACAACCTATCCCTGTACAAAATTTCATCAACATCGGTTGAAAAGATTTTCATCGTTATAACAAATATCCATTTTCAGTCGCAATAATTTAAATTATATTATTGCTATTTGCTTTGTATACTAAAGACTTATTGGTTCCAAGTCAAAGCCGTTTATTATATGCCCGGTTTATTATGTGTCCAAAGCAGTTGCGACCTGCGACTTATCGACATACAGTTTGATTTGCCTCACAGGAAATGTAGAGGGTCAACGCTCGAAATGGTGTCATTCACAGTCGAAGGTGGCTACTGAAGCCGGGCTGTCGTCCTTGAAACATCCACCAAAATCGGCAATCGCTAACACGAACACGAAATTGTGTCTGTGTGTCCCCTCTTTACTATATCATATACACACATTTCACATATGAAAGGTGAAAAAAGTACTTATTAACACATACAGACAAACACGAAACCTGATCCGTGTGGAGGAGAATGAAAATATCCAAAGTTTAAAAATCCACCAGACGGTCATTGAGGTTAAGCTTTTATTAAGAAAATTATAAATAAGTATATTCTTGAAAGGCCAAAACGTTAGTAAAGATTTTCCTATGAAAATCTTTACTAACGTTCATCATTTACTTTTTAACAGATGATACTAGCAAAGATTGTATTTACAATAGAAGACGTAATAATTTAAATCAAAGTATAGTCTAGTGAACAAGAATAAAAATGTGATAAAATTCTACAAGCAGTAGGTAGATTAGCCAAAATTCTAAATTGAGCTTAGCAGTGCAAATAGCCAGTCTGTTGAAAAAAAAAAGTATATTATAGTGAGCGAGCGCGGGCACTGACCGCTGCCGAATCTCAAGGTCTGCGAAGAACGCGGTAAACAAGTGCCGACGTAGATAGCTGCGGCCTAGCTATATCTATATACTTGTTACATAGCTTGTATTTTAGGTTAGGGCTGCCATATTTTACTTCTCCCACCACCACTACAGCCTATTAACGTCCCACTGCTGGGCACAGGCCTCCACTCTCACAGGAGAGAGGGAATTAGAGCTTAGGCCCACCACGCTGCTCCAATGCGGGTTGGCGGGCTTTAACGACTATTATCATGTTAGTGATAATTATGCCCAACCGGACATCGAACCCAGGACCTCGTGATCCGCAGTCGACTATGCTAACCGCTAGACCAACGAGGCAGTTTGGTTTATACTACTTAAAATAACTTAAATCTTACTATAAACGCGAAATACTGTTTGTCTGTTGATTTGTCCTTCAATTAAGCCGCTATGGAACAAATAACTTGATTTTTTGCATTGGTATACTTAAAGACCTGGAAATGACATGAACTGCTTTTTGAAAAATAAAAGATTTTTGCAAGAACACACAAACCCGTGGTTCGAGTTGCGGGCATAATCGTGTTCATATATTTGAAATCCCCAAAAAAAAAGTAAGGATAATGTAAGAAGTCAGACGGCACGGGTGGCAATCCTATACACGATAAGTACGTGTATTACGTAGCTCCTATGTACTTATACAAGGTTAAACGTGAAATTTTGATAAACAGCATTGTTATCTAAGGACATTGTTTGAGTGGTACCTAAACACAATCATACTAATATTATATGTTTAATATTATAAATGCAAAAGTGTGTTTGTTTGTTGGTTTATTGGTTTGTTGATATTTTGTCCTCCAATTACGACGCAACAGAACAACGGATCGGCGTGATTTCTTACCTGAGTATAGTTGAGGACCTGGAGAGTGACATAGGCTTTTTTTATCTCGGAAAATTAGGGAGTTCCTTATTCCACGCGTAAAATGTTGCGGGCTTCAGTTAGCGTAAAATATTTTATCTAGGTATATTATGTTTGATAGTTATATGATTGCATAAAAAAGACTTCATAGAATAATATAATATCATAACATAATAGATAGTAGCTGTATTTGTGCTTTTCTGGTCTGTAATGTAGTAAAATTGTTATCTGTGGCCATAGAAATATGAATACTAGGCAATAAGTGGATCCCATTCGTATGCGAGAGCAACTAAAACACTGTTATATTGTAATTTCTGTTGTGACTTGTGAGATTAAAAATACAAAAATCAGATAATACAAAATGAGCTCAGGCAGTTCTGTATTCGGACATTAGACACGCATGGCAATAACCGATGAACTACATAGATCTGAGGTAACTACTTATTATTTCTATGATAAACTGTAACAATCGCGTCACTAATAAATATTCTACTGTCTGTGCTATAAACATTTATATCGTTTTTCCCATAGTTATGTAAAAAACACACACATATCTAAGAGGTCACGAGTTCGATCCCCGGCAGGGTCGATTTGGAAATTTATAATTTCCGAATTTTCCCTGGTCTGGCCTGTTGGGACGCTTTGGCCGTTACCACCCTACCGGCAAAGACGTGCCGCCAAGCGATTAAGCGTTCCGGTACGATGACGTGTAGCCCCTAACAGATTAGCACGCTACCATCTTAGACTGCATCATCACTTACCATCACGTGAGATCGCAGTCAAGAGCTAAGTTGTAGCAGATAAGAAAAACATGAACTGTACATGGAAGTAAATACCTATCCTTGAATTGTAAACAGTCCCATCGACAGTTCGATATCACATGTAAATCGGTCGAAATTGCTTAAACATTACCACGTTTGTCGAAATAGTGTGGTATTTATAATAAAGTATTCACTATATCTAGAATTATTCATACGTAGTATAGGTAAAGTAGAGTAGCTATTTATATTTTAAGGAATGAAGTGATTTGCTTTTGGCACAGATAAAACTGTGTTACTTTCATTTCTTTAGAGACATTCTGCCATCTTTTTAAATAATTTCGAAGACACTTCGACTCGTGTGATATTTATACACAAATGAAACCATATTATTTTCGCCTCCATAATATTATATTCGTAAATCCTTGTTACTAATGTATAATAGCTTGAACTGTTTTAAGCAAAACTGACACTTTTAAGTATTATGTACGTATATTAAAAAACAAAGTATCCCTTTACCAAATTTCATCAAAATCGGTTGAAGTCTGTCTGTCCGCTACCCTTTCATGGTATTTAACCATGAAAGGGTAGCGGACAGACAGACTTTCGCATTTATATATAACATTAATATGGATAACAACTAACTTGCATAACAGTACCTATTTTGAATGTTATATTACGTAGAGTATTGTTTCTCAATTTTTACAGTCAGAAACATAAAACAGGGCGAGTCGCGTACAAAAGCAGTTACAGCGTGTAGATGTTTTGTAGAGCTATGGCTACGCGTGTGCTACGAGATCTCGTAGCACAAGTAGAGTAGCGTAGCGAGCTTTCGAGGTCTGTGGGAAATGCGAGCGTGCAATTTGGGGAAATAGACCAGCGGGGCACTCGAAACTCAATACAAAAACTCTACTTAACCTCTTAAGGTATAACTGGCTTTGCAAATAATGTTAGATAAATAGATCTATACTAATGCTAATATTATAAATGCGAAAATTTGGTTGGATGTATAGCTATGGATGTATGGATGGATGTTTGCTACGCAATCATGCCCGAACGGCTGGATAGATTTGGATGAAATTTGGCACAGAGATAGATTATAGTCTGGAATGACACATAGGCTACTTTTTATCCCGGAAAATTAAGGAGTTCCCGCGGCAACCAAAAAACTTCAATCCACGCGGACGTAGTCGCGGGCCTCAGCCAGTATAGAATATTTTTTTGAATTAATAAATGCTTACTTCTCTATTAATACCAAAAGTATTGTCAAATAAAAAAGAAATAAAAGTTTAAATGGAATCTGATGGAATATTTCCATTTCTCAGTGTCATGACATTTGCCTACGTGTAATTAAATTTCTCTTTATCAAGTTCAATGACACTTTATCATTTTACCTTGAAGTTATCGCGTCTGTTTTGATGTTCATGAGTACATACTTGTGTTCTTGAAGATTCAAAAACCTTTTTTACACAATTACCTTTCAGCATTCTATATATTATCCTTCATAAATAAAATAAAACGATAGTAGATTGTTTTTAAAACGCGATACAGGACTCCAAAGGATGGACGCATCAAGGCAAGTTGCAACTCTAGACGGGACGATCTCTTCCTGATGGGCGACTGGACATCAGTACGCTTACTCTGAGTTTTTACATTGATGCAAATTCGATTGATCGTATTCAGCGTTCGATCATATTAGCGTTAAAGTAAAATGAACCTTAACTCATTTCGTGTATTTATTCACAGCCAGCGCTCCAAACGCTGAATTTGTGACTTTAAAGCTAGAGCTTTTGGGTCCATTTTACTTTGACGCTAATGTGATCGAACGTTCAATACGATCAATCAAATTTGCAATGTAAAAACACAGAGTGAGCACACAGTGCGCAATCAAGTGTCGTGCGAATTAACTAGATTTTCTAGCCAGTGCGCGCCAAAGCGAGCCGGCCAACCCTACCTGTGGCGATGCCCTCTATGAACTTTCCACATGTTAAACTTGATTATTGACATATGGTTGGTCGATGCTTCTAATCGAGTTACACTGGTTACGTAACAGATGCCTATTAGACTATTCACGCTCGACCGTTCTCTCTACAATTTGTCTCAGTGAGTATGCTATTTTGAACCTTGGATGTATGGTGAACTCGATGATGTTTACGACTTCGTCTGCGTGGATTTGATTTTTCTAAGAATTTCGTAGAAAGTCTTTCATGTTAAGAGATAAAAACCCTCCGGATTGCAAGCTATCGGCCATAAAATAGGCAGACAGAAAGAAAAGCTGCCTTAGATGTTTTTGAAAACCTTTGATAAGGTAGTTCTTTTCTTGGACAATATCAAATACCTTCACTAACGTAAATATACTCCATCCATGTACTCGTAAGCAACACGAAGCATTGGCAATACCTACAGAATGTTCTCCAAATTAACAGGAAAAACGAACCTTAAAAAACGAAACTGGTATTACTTTTGTTCACTACCACCACGCAATATTACACTTACCTTTCTGTTTATTTGCCCAAGCTAATCAAGTTTTTTTTTTAATTTAGCAATAAATATTGTGAATCTGCAAGAACATGAAATCGTAGGGTTGTAATTTCTGGACTGACAAATGTTTACTTGCATTGGCGTGCACATGGTTTGAAACCAGGGTAGGCATTCAGGTAGAAACCTATTTACTGATAGCTCATAATGAAAAAATAAGCATCTAGTTATTACATTACAACTAGGGTAAGCTCACTTTTACGCCTCTATAATCTACACGCCACTGTTGCTTGGTAATATTGGAAGAGCGAAGCCGCGAACCACTGCTAGTTTCAAAATAAGTATAGCACATACTCGTAAGTGCGTAGATATCTATGGATCATGTCATACGCATGCGTAGCGCGTAATCGGACAGGATTCGCATTTCGCACGGTGAGGCGTGCGAGCGTTGCATCGGGGTGCATCGTGCGAGCGGGACGAGGCGAGTTCAATGGTATTTGATATAGTGCACTGGAGTTCTTTAACCCCTTAGCCTACCTGCAGTTCCTGCGAATGAGGCAGCGCGGCCGTTGTCCCTGACTATACCACTATCGGCCACGTCACTTTTTAGGTCGCCGCTAACCGATGTAACGACAGCACAACCATCTTATGACATAATTTATTATTTATTTACACTGTAGTGCTAAAATAACTTTCCTCGCTCTTATCGTGTATGTGTACACTTTGAGTAATTACAGCTGGTACTTTACCCCTAAAACGGATAGTGAGGAACTTATCATTTTTTTGTTAATTAGTGCGGTTATAAAACTTGAAGTTGTAGAACAAGTTGATTTTTATTTGTGATTCAGTCACAAACCTCATATATTTAGCAACGGTTTTTGATGAATTAATAAGTACATTTTGGGACTTAAGAGGATAATTTGGGACTTAAAATAACTTTTTTAAATAGGGCTTTTTAAATTATAAACTTTGCAAAAAAACTAAAACTTATTTTGTCTACGGCCATGGGTGATGTAACTACGACTTCTAAACATGCCAATCACGTCATATTGGACCTGAACGCATGTCAACTATAATCTAGGATTTTAAAAATTCGCAGCAGGTGTAGAGGAGTTTGTAAGGAGCGGTGGGGGTCGCGGGGTACGGGGGTCGGGGGGGGGCGCTGGACTGGTTTCCGTTGTTTCGCAATAACACGGGTTCAATGACGCCTCCACAAGTCAACACTTATAATTGCTGATGTGTCACGGCGTACCTCCGCCCCTTCACTTCTGTGAGCTGTCCGCTAATCTTATGCTCCTGCCCACGTAAGTCGTCTATCGCACGCGGTTTGCTCTATTATCCCCGTGGTAATATCAAGCAAATGTGTACCAAACGGTGTCTGCTACTGGGTGAAAATTAAGATAAGAGAAGTTATACTATTGGTTTACTTACAGAAGTTAACTTCTGAACTCACACGAATGACGATTTTAGTATAGAATTGTTTTTGTTAAGAATTCTCTGCTCCTTTGTTTTCGTATTGTCTTTTGGTCTTACGTATTTAAAGTTTATTATCAGAACATAAGGTCATTGTTCAGAAAGAGGACATCAATAATTAATAAAGTAAATACATCTCTAATGAGTCATTGTGAAGAGATTTAATTAAACATTTCCTTATTAAACAGTGAACAGGGATAACTGATATGGCAATAACTTTAACAAATAAGTAAATACTTCTCTCTACTGACCTACAAAGCAGATATCGAAGAAAGTAAACGAACGGAGACAAACAAGGGACATTAATAATTCATGTCCAAAATAAATAACAACTCTGTTCTGATACTGACCTATTTACAATTATAACGTCATATTCACTAGTGCTGCGACATCGACTTGCCACTAAAAATAATAAATATCCATACTAGTCCTCATGCAAATATGTAACTCATTTTATTTGTATTGTGTTTGTAGCGGCAGTACCTATCAATTAATTCAAAAATTAGTGTGATATTATTGTAAAATATCAAATAACTAAAACATGCACTATATCAAAATTCAAATTATTGCCATGTTTCAAATCAAGTAAATTGAATTAAACAAAAGTTGCAGTATTCAAATGAAAAATATAAATACTGAGTGACATATCAACATTCACCTCTGCGCTACTTGGTCTAGAAACGAGATATTGAATGAAGGTGTTTATTATATACCCCCCACTGAGAGAAGATTTTCAGAATTTTCTAACCTGCTATGCTGGGCGGGTAAAGCTAGTTAGCAATAAGGATATTGTAATATGTCACGTAATGATAAAATCTGACGTGGTGCTGGCAGGCCGCGTGCAAGGCAGGCGGCAGTCGACGGCGCCGCGGCGATGACCCTCGCGCGCGATCGACGACCCATACCCTAACGTTTAGTCCGTGGACCGCTACGGACTATACGTTCGCGTATATCAATACTGACTATCCTTTTTTTTCGTCTCAATCGTATCCAAGATTTGGGACCCTTTTTCATCCTGCTGGGCAGGTTTCCGCACTTAAAGCCCAGTTGGAGGGTCTGTTGTGCGTTAGATTTTGTACCCTGAGACGATTCATTCTCGACGCGGACTGTGCCGCTGGTTTTTTTAGTGGGTATTCTGCTGTGAGTCCCACATAATCGCTTAGTGCGGAATGCGTAAAAGCATATTTCCAGCGAAAAAAAAGACTATAGATTTTGTACTTTAGATGGTGATATACTAAAACCAAATATCGACGGTCAAAGCAGAACAACTTATGCTCTAAGAAAACTGATAAACTTCAATTGGAACAGATCTCCCTGCTTTCTAGGGCACAACTTAAGACAGTGTATTGTTCATGTTAATTTAGATTCAGATTTGGGCTAATAGGAGAATTGGCTTAAAGAACGAAGTAGAATAATCAATCGTACAAATAAATGCAATAATAGTAATTAAGAGTGTACCTAGCAATGTATTAAACAAACACAAAAAACAACTAGCTAAAATGTTAAATAAATATATAAAATCAAAGTAGATAAAAGACTTAAGGTGCATATTTACTTAGTTCGGTATGAGAAAATTAAAATTTTAAAATTCTCGAAATTACGACCGAGTGTAAGCAAGCAAGCGAATGTCGTAAGCAGTTCCGTGGTCGATGACTCCGAACGTTCTAGTACATCTCTCCACGGGCGTTACGTAACAGCGAGAAAGTTGACATGAATCCGCCGACGCGGACGCTTGCATTGCTCGGTTTAACTTTACCACGTGTTACTACAATGGTTAAATATAAAATTAGATAACTGCCAGCGGTTTCATCCGCGTGGATTTCGGTTTTTGAAAAATCCCGATCTCTTTGATTTTCCAGGAAAAAAGTAACCTATGTCCTTCCCCGGAATGCAACACGTCTCGTTGAATTTCGTCTAAATTGGTTGAACAGATGGAACGTGAAAGCGTAGCAGCCAAACAAACACACTTTCGCATTTATAATAGCTTAGTGGATGAATTTTCAAAAATCCTTTCTTAGCGGATGCCTACTTCATAAAAGATATCTGAATGCCAAATTTCTGCCCGATCGGTCTAGTGGCTTGAGCTGTGAGTTGATAGATCAGTCAGTCAGTCTTTTTAGTTTTATTAAAACGTTAAGCCAAAGCAAGCAAACACGAACCAATAAATCAACTCGACCTTTCATACGGACACTTGCCTTTGTTGCCCACGCGTGTAGAAAGGTATTAGGTATTACAAAATACACCGTGAAAGCGTGATAACAAAGAGTTGTATTGTAGGTACCATTCAATGAAAGCGTGGTCAACACGAAATGTCATTGTCACGTCGTTATCTAAATGGAGGATTTTTTTTATATAATTCTGGGTCAATGTACCGAAACGATGTTTTGTTCGGCTTATCGGAGCCACGCTATCGAACGAGCTATGTATGTCACTGATAATGCACTCGTTTCACCGTTTGTTGTTACTAAACAAAGAAGTACTAAACGTCTGTAGAACGTTGAGGTATATGCAGCCGATTCATATTTAATACTGATCGGTTTTAGTATTGTTGTTATCTACGTGCGAAGACGTCATTCGGTGAACAAAGAGTTCTATTTTATCACATCCTAGCTGATGCCCGCGACTTTGTACGTGTGGATCGAGGTTTCGTTGTTCCCGCGGGAACTCTTGAATTTTCCGGGATAAAAAGTAGCCTATGTGCTATTCCAGACTATATTCTATCTCTGTGCCAAATTTCAGCCAGATCCGTGCAGCCGTTGGCGCGTGATTGAGTAACAAACATCCATACATCCATACATCCATCCAAACTTTCGCATTTATAATATTTATTATTATTATTTGCACATATAGCTTTTGACTTCGACTTTTGATCCGTAGGTATTCAGTTTTTCCTATATTAATACTAATAATTATACTGTTAATATTTACTATATTAAGTTATTATAATATGAGCAAAATTCCCACATCCACGTGGCACTTCAAATCACTTCCCAAGTTGTATAACAAATGCGACAGTGTGTTCGTTTGTTAGTTTCTCTTTCAATCACGCCGCAACGGAGCAACGGTTTGACGTAACTTTTGCATGTATGATGTATACAGTTAAAGAAGACGTTTTACATCTTAGGTTAAAGACCTAGAAAGTGGTACAGCCTTCATAGGCGTCGATGTTCCCTTGCTATTTTTAAAAACCTAAATCCAAGCGGTACAAGTCGCAGGCATTATCAGCTAAAACAGCTGTTATTACCGTCTTGATGAATCGTGTCGCCGCTAATAATACTAATTTAAATATTAAGGCATCTAAAAGTCGGAGTTAAAACCGATAACAGTTTGACTCCTATTTAGTTATCTACTGTAATGACGCTGATGACGAGCGTTAGCGGATGTTGAAGAATAATCTTTTTTTTTATCCACTACAAGTTAGCCCTTGACTGCGATCTCACCTGATGGTAAGTGATGATGCAGTCTAAGATGGTAGCGGGCTAACCTGTAAGGGGCATGGCAGTTATATTAAACCCATACCCCTATTCGGTTTCTACACGGCATCGTACCGGAACGCTAAATCGCTTGGCGGCACGTCTTTGCCGGTAGGGTAACTAGCCACGGCCGAAGCCTCCCACCAGGCCAGACCAAGGAAAATTCAGACATTATAAATTCTCAAATTGACCCTGCCGGGGATCAAACCCGGGACCTCCGCACGTTGAGGCAACAGTGCTACACACTGCACCTATTTTTCGTTATCTACCGTAATGACAGTGATGACGAACGTTAGCGGATGTTGAAGAATAATCATCAAACAATTGTGACGTGACAGGATTAGAATATTGTTTCTGGTAAACTTTTGTGAGTAATCCTCACAAAACAACTTAAGCAACAAACCAAGAAGAGTGAGTCGTTGCCCTGAAACTTGGCGATTAAAGTCACATCACATCGCTAATAAGGAAAAGTATTATATGACACTATCGTACTAATATTATAAATGCGAAAGTTTGGATGGATGTATGGATGTTTGTTACTCAATCACGCCCCAACGGCCTAACGGATCTGGCCGAAATTTGGCACAGAGATAGATTATATAGTCTGGAATAGCACATAGGCTACTTTTAATCACGGAAAATTAAAGAGTTCCCGCGGGAACCAAAAACCTCAATCCACGCGGACGAAGTCGCGAGCATCAGTTAGTAAGACTATATTCTAATACCTAATGAAGCAGCGGGAAAAATTTGGACGTACATACTTGCCAAACACTGAGAAGTATGATGTGTGCACATCATTCTTCCCAGTGTATTGTATGTGTGTATTATAACTTACTCGTTTCTTGCAACCGCCCAAACAAATTTAATAAATTGCAAATATATTATGTAATTTAATAAAACTTAAAGCTAGAAAAGAGTAGGGTCACTCAGTTTATGTAATTTCGTTATACATATTTAAACATATAATAATAAACAGAAGTTATACAACGAAGGTAGGTAATTCTGATTATTTAAAACGAGAACTAGAATTCTACTTTAACTATGTTTGCTTTTCCATTGTTCCAATTTGAGAATGAATTTAGATTAGCGTACGGGTGAACTAAACATTGAAGTCGATGATCATAATAACACGATAGGTCGTTATTGTAGGATTGCCAACAGACCAATGTTTTTAGGACACGTCCGCGGTAGACTCCAAAAATTCGTTCCGTTTTCAAACAATGCATAATTTATTTTTTCTTGTATATGTCACCGTAAGATTGTAATCTAACGCTTTTTTTTCGATAGATTGTAAACAGTCGAAAGATTGTAAACCGTTCAATGTTTTAAGTGACAATTTTTGAAATATTCGTTGTATTTACGTTTTCTTGTCTCTTTCTTCTAGGTTAGGTTAGGGTTCGACATAAATAATCAAGTAGGTTCTATCGGGTTAATAAACCTAACAGATTACAATCTACCGAAAAATAATCCGTTATATTGTAATCATTCGACAGTTTACAATTTCGCGAGTTAGATTATAATCTAACGGTTTTTACAATCTTACGGTGACATATATTATAATATGTGTATATGCTGTCGTTCATTGAAACGCTTTTTAATTAACTTACAGATTATTTAGATATCTAAGTATTTTA
Source organism: Erebia epiphron (assembly GCA_963932025.1). Classification (NCBI taxonomy): domain Eukaryota; kingdom Metazoa; phylum Arthropoda; class Insecta; order Lepidoptera; family Nymphalidae; genus Erebia; species Erebia epiphron. Next base: position 34,671,123 of record OZ009948.1, on the reverse strand, counting down.
TAAGTGTTGAAATATTGTACAATTATTAAATTTTCGGCTCAACCTATTTCCGCCGAAGAATAATTTTTTTTTAAAGTATGTAATTTTGTTAAAAATTAAAAAAAAACCTGACTTTTGCACCAATGTCCGGGTGAAGAAATTATGAAGGCTACCCTATAAGTTACGGAAGGGCAACGCCCTCGCCAAGCAAGCCGCATAATATTAACTGTTGCCTACGTTAATGTTTTTACTAGAAGCCTTCGGATATGTCTATTAGCGTCACTACTTAGTGATATTTTACTACATTAAAGAATTATTACGAGTACATACGAGTAGATAGCGAGCATTGTAAATAATTTATTACTATTGCTTGTGCTAAACATATTACTCATAATAATATTATGAATGAGGTGAGTGACCGTAGAATACTGGATTATTTTATTGAATTGTTTCATATCAAGGCCATCCATTTACGTCAGCTTAGGAAAGTACCTATATTATTTGTAGAACAAAGATAGTCTATACCTTTATAGTAACTTATCTTGAATCTTTTTCTTATTCTTCGAAAAAATTGAAGTTGTGTGTTTATCTACTTAAAATATATATTTTTGTGCCCGCGAAAGTACGTTGGCCTAGTAAATAATCCAAGCGACTGAAGTCGCGGGCATCGTCTAAGTTTTTTAATTAACAAGATAATGTGATAACTTGACATATTAAATTGAAACGATGAACCTGCAAGTGACAATATTAAGAAGTCAGTGTCTTATTACCTGAGTAGATAGTATTATTATATAATTTTGTATGTGAATAAGTAGTTAGTAGTCAAGTAGTTATAAACTCATAACTAAGCATTAAGTAGAAATGTAAGTGGATAGTTTTCTAAGTGAATAAGTGTGTAATACAAATAGTGATTAAGCAATATGATGGAAAGTCTGTGATGTCACGTGGAATTTGCATTCAACGGGCAAAGCATATGCGAAGTGTCACTTGCGGCGGCCACAGTCCACACTCGCACGACAATACGACAAGCACGGTCGTTCACCTTGCACCCTGATTCTCTACAGCTACTCTCTATCCCTTACCTAGGTATGCGAATAGTTAACATTATTATGATCTATACTAATATTATAAACGTGAAAGTTTGGATGGATGTTTGTTATTCAATCACGCCTGAACGGATCTGGATGAGTTTGGCACGGAGATAGATTATAGTCTGGAATAACACATAGGTTACTTTTTATCTCGGAAAATTAACGAGTCCGCGGGAACCAAAAACCTCAATCCACGCGGACGAAGTCATATATAAACAACATAATGATTAATGAACAATTTTAGAATTATCTGCGAAAAAGGAAAAATTACTGATAGCTGTGCTACGTTAAGTACGTTTTAGTTTGTAGGTACAGTATGGGAACTCAGTCAATTAGTGTTAGTGAAACGTATAATATCGTCACCAAAGGATATCGGAATGAAAGCTGAGTGCCAGCGATCCAAGCGGAAGATAGCGTTCCAACTTCGAAGTCGTTTCTTAGAAGAAATATTATCTTTTTAAATGGATTTTAAGAAGCACAAAACCCAGTGCGTTGTTACGAAAATACTCATCAATTCAGGACGTGTCGTCCGAACAGAATTGTTCTAGACTAGAACTGTACAGTTACCTAACGGCATAAACCGTTTCCGCGTCCACGCATTAGCTCTGCATTATTATTACGTACTCATATTATTTGAAAATTTCACTTTATTAAAACTATATAAGCCTTCCAGAACTGGTTGGGTAAAGTTAAATTCTTTTTAGCCATTTAAAAACTGTGGTAGCTTAACATAACATACGCAATTTCGATAATCGATGGATCACGAATATGGAAATTTGAATAGGAATGTAGCGTGTGAGGATCGCAGACGTTGGAGTGGCGACTGTGGGACGCGGGAATTAGTAGTAGTTTCCGCGCCACAGTTAGCCGATATAGGGGAGTCGTGCACGCATCGAGCGGGCAACGACCGCGGGAACTTGTAACTACATCCAAGCACTCATCGCAAGAACGGCCTAACTGACACTCGCTGTATGCTCGCACAAAGGCATAACAGCGTAACTTTGTTCACTGCGATTACGCTCATACGTCGTTGTCGACTCGCCACTACTGTTACCGAGCGCTTTGAACCTATAGCCGACAGCCGTTCTTCGCGATATCGATAACCCGTCCTCATAATTAAAACTTAATTGGAACAATCGAATGTGTAACGAAAGATGATTTGAATTAACTTTATGTAATTTAAGAATATTTTAGACAAGAGCCAGAGCCTAGAGCTTATCTAGTAGTAATAAAATATCAAATTAGTTTCAAAGAAACAACTAAATAAAGGACCTAACGTCCTCTGCCCAAGATAACACATAGAAACCTTAAGAAAACTTGTTATACTACAATTTCCCTGTCTATCGGAGGCCGGGTCATGCGCCCTAAGCGGAAAGCGTAAGACACGTTGAGAGAAAGGTTTGTGGAATTTCTCCGCGTTACGACATCGAACGTCGTAGCGCACTGAAATTAGCAAACGGGACGATGGAAATGGAAAATCGCGAGTTGCAGCGGCGGGGCGAACGCGGCGGGAGGGGCGGGGGTCGGGCGCCGCGTGCACTGGCCTATATGCAGTGCGTCGACACCCGCCCGGGAGCGATGCACTCCGAGTAGGTACATAGACGCGTACTAGGCGCACACCACACTCAGTCACACACCTATTTTTTTTCCTCCACAGTTGTGTAGGGCGACGTCGAGTCTCGCTTTACAATTTCTTGAAAGGAGCCCTCATCTTGAAGGAGATTGAAACTGTCCTGTGTAATACGCCTTCTTTTATGTTTAAGGAAAATTTACACTTGAATGACAGTTGTGCTGTCATTAAGATATAGGACGATAACACTTTCGCGCAGGAGTTGAACGTTACAGTGCGTCCACTCCTAGCCTAGTCCTTATACACTGACATCAATGGAATAAGATATCACTACAGTTATTACAGAATTCCTACACATTTTGTAAAACAATCAAGAAAAAATAACAAAGACGAGAGATAAAAGTTATGTTCGGTGAATTAGTTTTTGAAATGCCCTACTTGATGTCTTAGCTAAAACATTAAGTATCCTGACTTCTATAGGTATTTCTTACTTACTATGTATTAATGGGAATTACCTATCTACCTTTAGAAGCGCCGCCACGACTTCATAGTACAAGTAAAATTTAAGTTTATCATAAGTTTTAATCGTATAAATCATTTATTATATACCGAAAATTACAATAATCTGTGGCTGTGATAAAGATATAACAAAATTTTAGGGTGAACGTTCGTCTCGCTCAGTAAACAACATCAACAAAGCTTTGCATATTATTAACACAGTTTAACAACTACTTCAGTATGTTACATACAAAGGAAATACCTTCGTAAGGTTGGTTGGTAAATTGGTTTTGATAAAGAATAATAATTATCTTCTACGCAACTCAAGTAGGTATGGCGTGAATTTAGAGCCAAAATTATGCATCAATGATTTAGAGAGAAAATTTAAATGTTAGAATTTTTCTGTTTATCATTTCACTTGTCATATACCTACTTAATTCAATTAAGGCATTCAATTTTCAAAGAAATTCAATAAACCTCAACTGATAAGATATAAAACAACAAATGGTAATTCAAAAAGAATTCCACAGCACCAAAGCAAATAAGCAATGTTTCGTTAAAATGGGGAACCGAATCATTGAGCTAACAGAAAATACCTAGAAACAGGTGATATAGAAAATACGTATAATCAAAAATACGTATAACATAAGGTGGCACAGCTGTCTTTGCTAAGTAGATATTTACTATTTATTATCGCTTTCATTTACCATTACGTAATGCCAAGTCGTAAATCGGAAATCATAATACTAGTATTACAGACTTACCTAGATCCACAAAGCAGATAAGTAGATAAGTGAATAAGTGGAAAAGAGACACTTGTAGGAGCCCTTAAGGAAGCTGAAGCATAGAATACTATAACTATTGCTAAAGCCTGAAAGTGACGAAAATTTGCTCTACCTTTCAAGGAAACTACTTTATAATACATACAACTTAACTTATCAATCAAATAATATAATATTATAAATATTATAAATGCGAAAGTTTGGATGGATGGATGTATGGATGGATGTTTGTTACTCAACGGCTGAACGGATCTGGATGGAATTTGGCACAAAGATAGATTATAGTCTGGAATAACACATAGGCTACTTTTTATCCCGAAAAATTAAAGAGTTCCCGCGGGAACCGAAAAACCTCAATCCACGCGGACGAAGTCGCTGGCACTAGCTAGTAACATATAATAGGTACATACTTTGCTTAAATATCAAATTCAAAAAATATCCGTTGTGAAGTGAATGACGTATTTTATGTATTTAAGACAACCTTTGCGGGACGTTAAATTAAAACGTGCACTTTGATCGAAACTGCAAGTTCGAGTGCAAAAAATAATATATAAAACAAGTGCGAGTCGGACTCGCGCACCGAGGGTTCCGTACTCAAGAAGTAGGTATAATTACCTTTGTTAATGAACCGCAAAACTAACTTTGTTTGTAGAGGTTTACTGTTAATATCAAAAAATTACGTTTCTTGTATGGGAGCCCCCCTTTAATATTTACTTTATTGATATTTAATTATTTATTTTGAAAGGTAATATACAAGTTAATATTCTGTGAAAATTTGAACCGTCTACCTGTTACCGTTTTTAATATTGAGCAAAAAAATACGAAAAAAACACGTTTATTGTATGGGGACCCCCCTTAATATATATATTTTTTTAATTTTTAGTATTTATTGTTATAGCGGCAACGGAAATACATCATTTGTGAAAATTTCAGCTTTCTAGCTATCACGGTCTATGAGATACAGCCTGGAGACAGACAGACAGACAGACAGACAGACAGACAGACAGACAGACGGCGGAGTCTTAGTAATAGGGTCCCGTTTTTACCCTTTGGGTACGGAACCCTAAAAACATAGGTAGTCTTTAAAGTTGGGGATTAATTCTAAGCTGAATATAAAAATGCAGAAATGCAGCCAGCATCCTTGTCACCAATCCACGCGGGCATGATTTGTTTAATAATAAGATTAGGTTATCTAGCTATAACTTTTAATATACACTTCTACTAATTTTATATTCACAAAATCGAAATACCTAGTTCCTTTATAAAATATAAACTTCTGTTATTCGTCTACCTGATTAACTTGCGGGCGATGTCGCAGGCATCAGTTAGTTTATAAATAATCTAAATACCTACGAGTACATACTGGTAATGTAAAAGGAAAAGGTGACTGACAGACTGATCTATGAACGCATAGCGGAAATCATTGAATGGTTCGAGCTGAAACTTGGCACTTGGAAGCCTAAGATATAACTAACTGTGTGCTAAGTAATAATTTTATAAAATTCAACCCCTAAGGAGGTAAAATAGAGGTTTGAATTTGAAAAGAGAGGTTTTAAATTGAATCGAAGTTAAAGTGAGCGAAACCACGGGCAAAAGCCAGTCAATGTAATATGAAGGTTCGCTAGCTATGTCAGAGAGGATATGCAGGAAAGTGGAACGGATGTGAACGATGCAATATGCATGGGTGCAATGGAGCGCGATGACCGCGTGCTGTATAGCGCCTGCTGCAACTGAGGTAACAGGTTCCGGTCTGTTTGCGACCATCAATCCGTTGCCCCGCGGACAACGAGCTTTTATGTTTTCCTCCAAAATTACATTGACTGTTTTTTCATGCTTTTCGAAAGTTAACTTACGCATCGATTGTTTATTGTTTCAGTTATGGCTGTTGATCATCTTATTTATTTATAAATGTATTTAGTAAATAAATGATAAATTAACAAATTATGGTTCTACGATATAGTCTTTATCGTAGCTTTGTACTACAATTAAGTCTTTTTTTCTTGAGACTATAAAAAATATACTTTAATTTTTACTTCAAAATAGGTACTTAGGTACGTTTTTTCATGAAATGAAATAATAATTCAAATCTTATTAATTATTGAAATTAAAGGCAGGTAGGTAGGCATAAGTTTCAGATCGTTTTTATTGTAAAATATCACAGAAAAAGAAATCTGCTTATTACAATATTAATTAAATAACACCTGTTTCATTTCTGGCATTCTACATTTTACTGTGCACATTTTTTTATAATAAAATCTTTATAAAGCCACAGTTGGTCACTTAGCAATTCGGCTGGCTATTACAATTAAGGTTAAAGTTGAGCGACCGCGATCGAAATGAGCTAATAATGACCGGTTAGCAGTTAGGTCAAAAATACAATTAAACTCTTACCTGCTATCCGATCTGGTGGCAACATGCTATCATCGGGCTTAGCTTCCATGTTGACGGATTATAATTTTTTAGGTTATGACAGGCGCGCGGTGCGCAACCTACCGGCAGTTTGGCGCGAAAGCGGCGCCAGGAGGCGGAAAGAACGCGTGGGCGAGAACCGCGCATGCGCCCCGTGACGTCAGTTCAACCCCCTTTCTACCCCCAACGTTAATTTATAATTGGCCCCTTCTCGGTTATGAACCCCTTTTAAAAACATTTCAGGTTTAAAATAAACAATTTGACCTCTTTTGGTAGAGCACTTTCTGGAAAATGTTTAGGTAGAACCGTAACTAGGAATTATTAATGGGAAATTATTAATTCATTACAAGAAATCTGACATTAGTATCGATCCCATATCAGTAATTCAGTTAAAAATAATGAACATGAATAATGAACTTTAGTCATTAAACGTAAGTCTCTTAATTAATCGAATGTATACGCTTCACTCAATAAAAAAGTAATAATATTACTTATTTTAAAGTATGTAATTTTTAAAAAGTATGAATAACCCGTATACCTTTTCAAAAAACAAAGTAACTACCTATATAAAGTAACAAATTAGTTGACATTTATTATGTTTAAGTACTTATTAGGTATCATAAGCCTGCAAATATCTATATAAAAGTACCTAATCTACGGTATTGGGTACATACTTAGAGTAAGAATAGTAAAAAATGCCTTCAAAACTACAAACTCATAAATAGGATAATATTTTTACATAATAGTTTGTAAATAAAGACAGGAAAATGAGATGACAGATAACGAGTACCTATCTACGCGGAGGCGTAATAGTGGGGTCGGTGGAGTTCACGGCCATGCCACCTCACCCCTACATCTCCACCTCTACTGAGTTTACCATCCAGCTATAAATAGTGCTAAGCTAAATGAGAAAATGTATGAAGGGATTATAATATTATATTTCACTGTCAATAATTGAATGATTGGCTAATATTTTTACTTGAGTTTAAGGTATTCTGACGTACAATAAAAATTGAAAGAAAACTCCAATAACTTAAAGTTTATTTTGCACAATATATACCTATAAGTATGGTCAAAGTTTTAAGAAACTCTATATGTCAAATATGTGATGATGATTGTCTCTGAAGTCAAAATTTTTATTTTTCATTTTATATTATCCATAGAACTTAATACTTAAAAAATAGTATTAAAATGATCTCACAAAAATAACACGGTTGATGTACTAGCTCTACCACAAATATTTATACGTGCTCTACAAATCTTACAAACACTCAGCGACATCTGTTGGATCTTATTCATCAATCTACTCGACGCTAGATGGCGTTAAAGCGATAAGGTTTCTATCGAGAACGATTGGCTGTGATACAAGGATATAATAAGAGTTTATATTTTTTTAAAGATTCATCTGTTAGCTCAAAATGGAAAATATTTTTTATTATATTTTTTCGGACATACCTACTCAATATCATGATTACTTATATTTATATTTTTTTTTACTATTTTAAGACACGACGTTTCAATTGCAATGTAATAACAATAAAAATGTTTATTGTAAAAGATTTTTTGTGGCTTTTGAATTTGTGAAAATATTTTTCAGCGCGAAGGCTTAAATATAATTTTAAAATTATCTAGGCAGGCATCTTTAAAAATAAAAAAGCTGACTGATAAAAGCTGACAGTCTCTTCTGTGATATTACGGTTTATTCATCTGAAATTCAATCATAATAAAAATACGATTGAACACTAAAAATAACAATAAATACCTACTTAAACGAGCACCTACCTAAATTCTCATTTCTGTGTCAAAATTGACGTCGCCCGGAAAGTGCGGAGGGCAGGCAGGCTGAGGTCGTTGACCCCGCTCCCTAACCTACTCCGAGAGTATTTAGAGCATGTAGATTCCCGCTTGCCGTCACCGGCCCACCACATCTGGGTCAACGCTGACTCAAGCGGACTTAATCATCAACTTTAGCTTAGCGTAAGCGTAACAGTTGCGTACCTAGTCATACACATGTAATCACTATTGTAGGGGCTATTTTTGTATTATGGTCGAATTAAATTTGACGAATGGATGAATGTTTAATAATGTTTTGGTTTGTCTACATTACCATAATCAAGTAAAGAATATATAATAAATCAACGATCAAGTTAATAATATAATAATTCTACTGGATCATACCTAATAAATTCTATTAGTAGCCCAGTTTCTTGCTGGTTTTTCTCGGATTTTATTGTCGTAGTACTGGTATCTTTTACATAGGTTAAAAAATGTTCACTTTGGTTCAATAAATTTGGTTGTTTAACTACGTTACGGTTTTGTTGGGATTTCGGTGTTTACCGTCCCCATATATGTATCATCATTTGTAATCATTTTGTAATTTTGTTCAGAACGACGCCAGGTTAACAGGTTAAGAGGAAAACTTTACGAATAAATAATTAATAAAAAAATACGCGGACTCCTATTCTGCGATAAGGCCACTGACACACTTAGCCAAATTTTTTAAATACTTAGTAGTTTTAAATACTTTTTTACAAGTTTTATCTAGTTTAGTTTTTCGTTGCTAGTTATCTTGGAGTCATCTAATTAATAATGTAAGTTTTATATTTTTTAGTGTTTTTAGCTCTCTTTTATAATTTTTCACATAACCCGTACGTAGAATGTCATAAAATTATTACGAGTACAACCACAATTTTTGTAGTATACACTATGGCGCAGTGTAATAACCTCATTACCATATGAATATGACCAAATCATTTAACACCTTCCCCATCAATGTATCAACGAATAACAATGTCCTTGGCATATTGCATTATTTTACAAGTGTTTTTATTTTATTGCGCTTAGTAAAATATCTCCTAATAGCATAAGGTAATTTTTTATAATATGCCTGTTAGAAAGCAGAAACTTAAGTAGATACTAACAAAACACAAGTACATTTTTAAAAACCTTACGACATACATATTCAAATTTTATCAATTATATCCATACAAGTATTATAAATATGAAAGTGTGTCTGTCGTCGGTAACCTTTTGTCGCTGCATCTTGCATGTCGGATACGGACATTTAAAGCTAGGTACACTTGTTTCGGAAAATCAAAGAGTTCCCACGAAATTTTTTAAAAGCTAAATTCACGCGGACAAATCGCGGACATCATCTAATATGGAAATGAAATAGGTATAACGAAACTTTTATTGAACACAGGGAAAAGGTACTAGGCTCTACATGTATACTATCTACTTGAGACATGACCAACGAAAGGGGTTGATTTTTATCATTATTTAAAACTTTTCCTCATAGTATTACGATGCATACTTATTTAAAAAAAAACACAACGACCGCGGTGTAAAAAACACCATAGGCATAAGACAAATGTTTTGATATATCATATTTTCTGCAACACTTTCATGAAGTGGTTATGTCGTAACAATCAATGGGTTTTTTCCGCTCGGTGTGCCTGGACGAGAGGTCCGCGGTATGACGCGAGCGAATGAATCGGGGTCAGGGCGGCGCGGGCGTCGACCTGTAGCCTCGGCCTCCCCTCCCGCGCCCCGCGCCCGCCCGCCCCGCGCGCTACACATGCCCCTTCACCCGATTCTACCCTTTTTGGATTGTTGCTACCCTAATATAAACATTAATTCGCTGAAACAAAAGTAGGTAATTCGTTCTTCAGGTAGAAGCTATCTGGGCTACCTCATTTCGGTAATAAATTAACAATTACTTAGTGTTATTTGAATTTATATTAGAGGGTATAGAAACTAGAAATACAACATGGGTAATTGCTACCCTATTGGGGTATACATTAATTCTCGGGCTCAAGGTATTTAAAAAAACATAAATAAATAAAGATAATTTGTGGGGAAGCTTCCCTTAGGATTTTAATGATTTTCAACAAGAAGAACACCTGCTCCAATAGGATAGTCAAAAAAAAGATCATGTATTGAGGACACCTGAGTAGTTCGTTATTCTTTAAAAATTCAAACTTTTATTTATTTTATATTTTGGAGCAATAGTGTAAGTAGGAAACTGTGTCGAATAAATAAACAGCAAAAAAAAATTATTTTGCAAAAAGCTTGATGTCGAGTGTCGACACATATGCAATAGAGTGAATACGCGGGTCAAACTCTTGACCGGGTTAAGATAATTAAAGTCACAATTGCTTAACGACGGGATCCGTTGCAATCACAGATGGCTTCGATTGGAACACCGGATTTTCATAACTTTAAAGCCTGAAACCCAAGCATAACTTACATGACAGTAGTGTATCTTTGACATGTCTACGCGTATCAGTAAAGTTTTTTTCAGGTTTTCACCATAGTACCATACACCACCATTTGTGAACTACCTTTAGCTATACGGTTTAGCTGTATTGGCCTAATGTTTATTATGGTTAATAAATAAATTTAAAAAACTAAATATTTACAAAGGCGATGCCTAACATATTGTTAAGGTAATTTAATTAACAAGAAGAAAAAGGATAACTCTTATACCTACTTACAAAATGATTACTAAACTCGCGCTCTAGTGCCTACTCAGGTGCTCACGTTAGTAATTACCAATTAATATCCATTCGATACTGTTATGGATAATTTCATTCAGTTAGTATTATGCAAGTAAATGTAAACAAAAAGCTATTTTGTATACCTAATTAAGTAATAGGTATGTTTTAAACGATTTTCAATATCACTAGACCGGAGGGCTTAGGCATTTAGATTTCCCGAACCCCGGGTCATTGATCGACCGATTGTGTTTCATTAAACCACAGAGTAATTAAGGTAATTATGCAAGCTGTTAGCATGTGAGTTGTGACACTACAGGGACGGATTTAGTGTGAGTTTAAAACAGTTATTTGTGTGGGGTGCGGGGCGCAGGGCGAGCGTGACCCAATTGCTGGCGGGTGAACGAACTCGGGGCCTTGATCGCAATACCGAGCAGTGAGCCGCGTTCGCCCGCGCTCCGCTCTGCCCGCTTGCCTTGTGCGCGCGGCCTGCGTCACCGAGCATTGTTTCACGATTTTTCGAAAATCACGGCTCTATAAATATTTATTAGTAGCGTACCTAGATTTGTGTTTAATTTAATACTGTAGTAATCAATAGGTAAACGCAACACTGCATATTACTAGAGTTATGCATTATAAGGTTTTATATTGCAACTAAGGTTTGAATCACAGGTTTTTTTTCAGCATTAAATCACATTTTGTAAATTTTGTTTGAAATTGCCTATGCATCGGGTAGGCCATGCATTGGTTGTGTTAAATTTGTGACGCCAATTATTATACGAAACAGGCAAAAGTCGAAATGCGAGTGATACGGATGTGATTGTTTTTTTTTATTGTTATTTTATTTTGAGTACAGCGCGAAATTAAATTGCACGTTTGCAGTTGTTGAATAAAATATACTTTATTCAACAACTGCAAATTAATTACTAAACTTTTAATTAATAAACTTTAAATTTAATAAGACTCATAAGTCAGGTACCTATTATGTAAAGTATTGGGATGAAGTCTAGAATCCTACACGACTAGTGCTGTCAAACTTCGCTTTCAAGAGAGAAGGAGATAGTGAAACCTATTTAGCTGCTGCCTGCAAAGTAGGTGTTGCGAAACGCGCATTGTCGCTATTTGTGTGAGCGCGCGAGAGTAGGACAACAGTATGTCCCAAGGCTCTCTTTAGATTATTATTAGAGTATCGGCGCTAGGTTATTCTGAGGCGACCTAGATATTTGGGGCCGTTGACCGCGGGCCCTCCGAACGCTCGCGCGGCCTCCAAAATAAAATGGCATTCAACGATGGGCTCTCCTTGCGAAACCCGACTCGACCATGATGGCGATTGTCGACTAGCTCACTCTCTTTACGAATAATGCAATAACTATACATTGACTAATCTGATAATTTGCCCCACATTGGCAAATCTGTGTTGCTTGGTACCTCCATTACCATACATGCCATAGTCAATTCCCATTTTGCCTACTATGAGATTCAATGGTATCGGTGGTAAATATTTATTAATGTACCTATTGCATACTTAGTATATACAGAAAGTATAAAAACAGAAGACCTTGAATCTGTTGAAAATTAGGTCGCCTTTTAAGATTAGGTATGTTGAATTGCACGGTCGAACAATGAACATAAAATGTGTACTATTTTTATTTGGCGTTCAAGATTAATCGGCTACATTAGTCTCAGACTAGGATTGCAGAAACGCCAAGTAGTTCTCGCTAAGTGATTGATGGTCCACGGCGAAAATGAATTTCAATCGCGCGTTAGTATGGAACGTGCGGAGTGCGGACGGTGCGATACAGGCGGCGGCGGTGATTAGCGAACGACTTCGAATATAGCAGGGAAGGCCGAGGGCAATGAACTCAGCTTGACCCAGATTCGCGGCCTGCCCCCCGCACACCGCTCCTACCCCGCGCCCTCACAACGTCTCGACTCGTAGGAAAGTGAAAAGGACGTTATGCCATCCTTATTAACTATTATTTTTCTCCACTAATAACATTCAATGATAATACAAGGCATAACAAAAAACTCAAGCGCGCTAGTTAGTAACGAAATGAAATATGCAAACGAGTGAGTGAACCTATTAGAAATGCTGACAATAATTATTTATTGATCGCGTTTTCAACATAAACAATGCACTGAACATATCGCTTACGATGCTGGAATAATGTAAACACATACGTCACATGAGGAATGCAAAGTAAACATGAAGCCAGTAAACAATGGGGATCAGCTGATCAGGGCAGGGCTGACTCACCTGCGAGGACTCTGCCTAGCAGCACGTCGGCGTCATTGGACGGTGGGTACGGCGGCTCAACGTCATGGGGTTGGTGCTGACGGCACTCGGTCACAGTCATTTTTGGCGGGAGACGCATTCAGAGTAGCACAAGAGAGCGCGTGCGGCCGGCGACGGCGTTAACGCGAATGGCGCCCGCTGGCTACGACGCCGCGTCAGGGGCGCGCGTAGACGCTCTACGAGCCGCCCGCCCCTACAAACTCCCCTTGCTAATTCACTGTACAGTATACACGCCAGGGCACGAGATTTTATTTCATAAGTATATTGTTTGAATCGCCAGTTTTCCAATATTCGTATGGATCTACTGCTTTTCGTTATTGATAAACCTTTTGTCTTCATCTTTGAGTTCCGATAAATAAACAAAAATCTACGCATAACATAAGAAAAGTCTTGATTCGGTCACTAACTGGCTCATTAACGCCTAACAAAAAAGGCTTTTTTTCAGAAAGCTGATAGTCTGCTAGGAGGTTCCCATGTTGACAAGGGGTAGTGCCGGAGTTCTCAAAATTCCTGCGGCCCCAGAGCGAAGTCGCGTGCGGTCCCTAGTATTTTCATAATCAATAACTACCTATTAGATTTAAAACAAAAAAATCAACCATAATAGAATTCTTAGTTACATTTATCTAACCCATCGGCATAAATTTGTACCTACCCCTTTTCCGAATAAGCTGCTTAAATCATTATCATAATCTCAATTGTTGGATTAGCAAATTTACGGTACTCTTGCTGTGTCCATGAGTTCTGGCCATTAACGAAATAATAGATTATTGTACTGTAGCGACTATTTTAGTATAACAGGGCTTCTGATTCTAAACAACGGTGGTCTTTGTATACCTACTAGTACTGATAGGTTCGAATACCTGTCAGTTAACGAAAATCTAAAAAACGCGAAAGACAAACGCTGTTTGTCTATCTGTTTGGTTGTCTGTCGGTCTGTCTGTCTGCTATGATTTTCCGGCCCATCTTTTCAACCGATTTTAACGAAATTTGGTAAAGAGGTAGGTTACATCCCGGAGAAGGTACTTTTTGTTCAATCAACCGACCGTAATATTATTGAAATTAAATCAACTAACAAACCTTGTCAGGATATGGCAAACGTAAATATTGAAGTCAAAATAAAACGTCCCTCGCCTTACTCGACTCGACTCTTTTAATCTAAATGATGGCAGATAAACCGGTCGAAATAATGCGTTAGCCGAAACATCGCTGTCGAATCGGAAGCGCCCAGCACAACCCACTGAACTGAAAACCTAAATCTAGAATTGGCGAATCGGTTGTTGAGCAGAGACGAGTTTATATAGGCCAAGGCGACTAATTTACCGCTAAGAGCCCGCGAGCTGCCGTAAACACAACATTTTTATGAGCACCGATAACTCTATGAAAACATTTTACACATCCTCTTGATGACATTCGTGCGTCAAGCTTTAACCTTAGTTATCGCTTTGTATTGTTCTTAAAAGTTATAGCTTCGAGTCTAATAATAGGTTTTCATATAGGAATCGAAGGCTGCACGTCCATTTTGTTACACGCTATTCTGGTTCTTATAATGGTTAGCATTAAGAATGTTTTTGCAAATTTTGTACACGGAGACAAGTCTGATATTATGAGCTTTTCAAATATCAACTATACTTTTAATATGAATGTTATAGTTTCATTTAAATAGGTAGTCTAGGCTCTCCATAATTAAAAGTATTAAAAGGCTCATTCGTTATGGTATACTTCAGAATCATAACAATCATTTTAAATCACTGTAAAATAAAATATATCTAAATAGGTATATAAAAGGAAAAGGTGACTGACTGACTGGTCTATCAACGCACAGCTCAAACCACTGGGCCGATTGGTGATGCTATGCATATGCTAAGAAAATACTTTTGAAAATTCAACCCCTAAGGGAGTAAAATAGGGGTTTTGACGAAAGTTAACGTGAGCGAAGCCGCGGACCAAAGCTAGTAACATAATATATATTATGAATAGTAGCCGCAAGCAACACCTAGGTAGACATTTGTAAAATAAAGTAAAACTTATTTCAAAGAAGGTTAGATAAATGTTATTATTATTTAATTTGCACGGTCAAGTACATATGATGATGTATTCTCGAGAACACAAATTGCACGAATGAAGCAAGTTCTTGGAGGCAATAGATTTATATTATTTGATAGAAATACTTACAAATCATGAGGACAAAAGTTACTAAAAATTCAAATACCTACTACTTATAAAATTCTGCTCAGTAGAAGCTATATGAAATTTTTAGTAACACTTTGAACTTCAACTTTTATGCACTTTAATTTTATTTTTGATCTCTATGAATGTGTTACAATTATAATAATTATGGTAAATATGTACCAGGACACATTAATCATGACTTCGTAGGTATAAAATACATGCATACTATAATATTATAAATTTTCTTTTATGTGTATTTTCATTAAGTAAAAAACGTCACGCGCAAATTTTGAATCAGCAATACCTTTGGTTTCATAATTTGCTAGAACTTGTGTGGCAAAGGCAAAGCACATACTTCAATAAAGTCCCTATACCAGTCTTCTAAAGTAACCGGCATAACTCAACGTGTTGCGAAGCTGAATTTCGAAGAACCGATAGATGTTGGCGTCCTATGGTGCTGTAATGGCCACCCTGTTGCGATAAAACAGAGAAAATAGTCCTTTTTAAAAATGATAAAATGTAATAGTGTATAGGACCAATTTCTTGTCTTAGTCGTTTCGTGATGTTGTGCCAAGCCTAAATTACCTACCTACATTATTAAAAAAAAATTGTTACAATATCTTTGATACCCGAAAGTTACATAACACAGTGGTCATATTAATATGTATGTAAATATGAAGGCTTTGATCAGGTCATAGTTCGGGTTAAGCTCGAGCCGGGCAGCATCAGGTCACGCTGACGTCATCCGAGTTCGTTGACCCATCACCCCTTCACCCGGCACCCTCGCTCCATATTCATACTGCAATGATGCTTCACCTATATAGTTTAAGAATTATTTTGATATGCAAAATGGAGCTCTCTGAATTTATTGTAGCGAATGTCGTTATTTTTTAAACGTTGATGAAAAATATATAATTTAAAAAAATTAAACGAAGTGACAATACCACAGAATAATATAAATACATCAAAACGTCAAACGTAGGTACCTTCAATGCAATGAATAGACATCTTCTAGGCAAGCGCGTTCCCACCCAGACCTCATCATTGCTTTGCACTAAGCATGATTGTCGTCCAGCGCAAGCCTATCTCGCAATAAAAAAAAAGATATAATATATAATACTTATATGTATAATACTTATTTTCAAACCTATGGTTGAGTCTTGACGTATCGTTACGATATCCTATATCCAATAAAGATATTCATTTGAATTCAATAATTGGGCAAACAGAAACATTTACCTTTGTACAACTTATTAATTAGTTGCCAGTTTCATTTCCAGTCAAGCTCATCGTATTTACTAATATTATACCTGATTTTGTAAAATAAATACGTGTTCAATTTGATTTAAAAACAAACAAATTCCTCGCGTGGTTTGTAAGCAAGTATTGAAAATGAAACCGTATAGTATTTGAAACCCTGGGGTCGTGGGGCGAAGATGCCAGATCCTTTTTTAAGGATCTATCTTCTCGTCTCACAGAGTCCACAGGTGACCGGAGGGCTGGCAGTTACCTCGGCCAACATATAAGTTTGGCTATTCAGCGGGGTAACGCAGCCAGCGTTCTGGGCACACTGCCTCATTGCAGCGGGATGGATGATATTTTTAATGTTTAGTTTTTAGTTTTTAATTTAGTTTTTAATTTAGATTTAATTTAGATTTTAATTTTATCTACTTATATGTTATAAAGATAATTAGGAATAGACTCCACTAGTTGTATAATACATGTAAGCAAGTTGTATAATTATTTGTACAAATCATTTTGTGTAGCGTTGGTTCTATACAAACTTTATTTCAAGCCTCTAATAAAATGATTGTACTTTACGACCGTCTTTTATGAACACTTTCGACTCGTTCATAAAAGTATGAGTATCTATCCTATAGCTATGGTCAAACCTACAAAGGACGGGTTAAACTCTATGACTGGTCAGTAGATAGAAGAAAAATATTACTTCGATGAGTTCATTTCATATTCTTAGCCGTGCCCGTATGAAAACATGGAGTTGCAAAGAATATCTATAATTCTCTAAAATTTATGATAGATCACTTGCCATCGACAACTTGTCGTTAGAATCATACTATAATATTATAAATGCGAAAGTGTGTTTGTTGGTTTGTCCTTCAATTACGCCCCAACGGAGCAATGGATCGATGTGATTTTTGGTATGGATATAGTTGAGGACCTGGAGAGTGACATAGGCTACTTTTTATCCGGAAAATTAGGGAGTTCCCGCGGGAATCAAAAAAACTTATACCACGCGGACGAAGTTGCGGCCATCAGGTAAGATTTTCTCTGTGAACTGGTATAGAAGAAAGGTAGTAAATATTACCACAGAAAACTAAATAGTACCTATTCTTATAATAATACGTTAAGTATTCAGAATACTTGTACCTTTCAGGTATTATTACTCTCATGAGTTATTTTCATATTTGTAGTTCTTCATATTAGTCGTAGGGCGCAATAAAACTATGTGAATATCTCGTGATGTATCCATGTCACGTCTCTTAGTTTCCCATGCCTTCTATAGTTATTACTGAAAATGAATGATAGACCACTACGCCTACGACAATTTTTCATTAAAATAAATTGTAATTCAAAATCTCATCCATCAAACATAATCGACTTTACGACGTGCCAATATCATAGGATACGTAACTTTTACTCGATTACCACATTAAATGTGAGTTCTATGCAACGCGAGGTGATCTGGTGGCTGTCAATTAACTCGCTTGGAGCTGAGGTTTTTGACCCCAGCGTGGAAAGTGGACCATAATGACACACCACTTTCATTTTCGCGCAACTCTCACCAGCGCGAGTTGAGATCGAAAGTGTACTACTTTTGGTGCTGCGTGCGCGCACGCCCCACCCCACCCTCCTCGATCCAACTTTCCTACGCTGTACGCTTTCTTTTGATACGAGTGCTACGCTGGAACTTGTGCAATTCGCTTTCTAATTGCATTGTAAATGCAGTCAGACTAACGCTTATTGGACGTCATCTACTCTACTTTCATAAAAGATATTGCCAAACAGGGACGTTTGGTCCAAGGTCCCAACGTTCTTGTTTTCAATTTCAGAATTTGTAAACAAAGTAGGTAACTATTTGTTTTGAAACATTTTCAGGTTGCATTGTAATAGATTTAAAAGAAAACTTAAATATATTTAAACACTTATACTGTACTTTAACGTACACTAAATCCCAAAAATATTGCTCTTTTAATTTTTGTACATTTCAATTCAATTTTTGTACATCTGTAACATTTTATCACTAAAACATAACATGACTGAAAGTTACTTTTAAGGAAACGGAAAAACACGATGTTACTTTTCAAATGAGGTCAATAAAACTTATAACTAAATCAATAGGGACTGATAAAATACAGATATTTCAAAGTAGATAAATAAATAAATGACTTTTTGTCTTATAAAAAGTTGACGTGAAATCGGATACCGCTTTTCCTTGTCTGGGCTCTTATCGAAAAAAAAATTTCAAACGAAACCCAGTCGCCTGTTTTCCTGCTTAACGCTAGATGGAAAATTTGATTACTAACAATGTTCAAACATTCAAAAATGTATTACGAAAATTTCATCTACGGCTCCGTCACAATTCTCAAGGTGTGCAAACTATTCAAGATAACAGATGAATGCCAACAACGAGATACTAAATTATAAACACCACAACAGAAAATCTAGACTACAAACTATTACAACACAACTTCTGAGTCACTTTGGACTACTTAAAGCTTAAACTACTTCAAGATGAATGCTGTCTTAGTAATTTAAGCCCTAATGATTGTGAAATATAAGAACGCCGGGTAGTTCATTTGTCGAGCTCCATAGATAAGAGTGCGCTGTGCACCTGAAATCCATACTTCCATCCTTATCCATACTAATATTATAAATGCGAAAGTGTGTCTGTCTGTCTGTCTGTCTGTCTGTCTGTCTGTCTGCTACGCTTTCACGGCCCATCTGTTCAACCGATTTTGATGAAATTTGGTACAGGGATAGATTGTATCCCGGGGAAGGACATAGGCTACTTTTTATCCCGGGAAATTCAAAGGTTCCCGTGGGAATCAAAAAATTTATCTGTTCAACCGATTTTAATATTTGGTAAGTACAGGGGTAGGTTGTATCCCGGGGAAGGACATAGGCTACTTTTTATCCCGGGAAATTCAAAAGTTCCCGTGGGAATCAAAAAATTTATCTGTTCAACCGATTTTAATATTTGGTAAGTACAGGGGTAGGTTGTATCCCGGGGAAGGACATAGGCTACTTTTTATCCCGGAAAATTCAAGAGTTCCCGTGGGAATCAAAAAAACTTAATCCACGCGGACGAAGTCGCGGGAATCATCTAGTAACATTATAAATGCGAAAGTATGTCTGTCTGTTTGCTACGCTTTCACGGTCCATCTGTTCAACCGATTTTGATGAAATTTGGTACAAGGATAAGTTGTATCCCGGGAAAGGACATAGGCTACTTTTTATCCCGGAAAATTGAAGAAATCCCGCGGGAATCAAAAAACATCAATCCACGCGGACGAAGTCGCGGGTATCATCTAGTAAATTATAATTCTATTTCAGTAGACTTTTTGGATTTACTACTATAGGCCGTCTGCGATAGCTCTTAAGCGTAAAAAAATGCTTTTCATGATTTCAGATGACACTAATAAAATACGGAAAATCAATGCTAATATAAACTTTTGCAGCTAATAAAACACAACTTAATATGGAAATTAATAATTATTCCTATCTACTTTACTAACATTGCCAGACCACTAAAACTCAACTATTAATTTCCTGTAACGTGCCAGAATAGGGAAAACGATGTAATTTTATACAACACATTGATTAATAGTTTACCAAAAGCAACGCTCACCATAAAGAGTTGCTACGGCATTCAATGTAAATTTTTTTTTATACCAACCACTTTAAAATATGCATTGCATATTGTGTCAAAGGAAATGAGGTGAAAAATAGTATGTATAACATGCACAGTATAGTTCAGTCAAGTGACCGTTACAAATGTGATACTTGAAAAAAAACAGGGCAAAGCTTTTCGCATATTACTATACTATTATTGATTTTTCACAGGATATATGGTGAGCGCAGGACACAATTGTATCCATACTAATATTATAAATTCGAAAGTGTGTCTGTCTGTCTGTCTGCTACGCTTTCACGGCCCATCTAATCAACCGATTTGGATGAAATTTGGAAGGACATTTAGGCTACTTTTTATCCCGGAAAATTAAAGTGTTCACGCGGGAATCAAAAAACCTTAATTCACGCGGACGAAGTCACGGGCATCATCTAGTGACATTATAACTCGAATTATGTATTAGAATTTAGTAGCAATTAAGAGCACTTCGTGCGCTTTTGAGTAAGCATAAATGAACGGCATTGAATAATAACGGGTAGGTATAGCATGGCCGATTGGTTTAGGTAAAGTGGATTCCAAAGCAACAGTAAGCAGTTTTAGAAGTTTTAAAATAGTGCCCGAGCGCTGATCTATTTTTCATACATATTTAGGGCAGGTTTTGGCAACAAACTATTTCGGACGACGTCACTGAAAAACTGACGCTCGTAGTTCAGCGTGGTTCAACTCGTAAACAACGGTTCTTTGTTTAACATTCAGGGTCGAACGGGCAATTTACCGTGTCCATCGTAAAACTTTATTGACTTGGACAGGTTTTGATTTACGTATCGTATGACGAACGCGAGTCCAATAATCTTATTGATAAGGCTGATTGATTTTATTGTTATTAAGCAGTAAGCCAAATCAGTTTCTTTATTAACAAATTGGTTAAGATTTTGTCACTATGATAAAATTTGCATATCGAACTCTATATTCGATACCCTGTGAGTTACTCAGGACTTTCAAATCCTAGATCCATCTTCCTTACTTTAAGAGTAGCCTCATTTTTCAAAGTATTGCCTAAATATTTTGGTTACTTATATTTCAGTCGTAACTCTACCAAATACGACTGCATTGTTTTAAATTTTGACTTTCACAAATGAATACAAATAATGTAACCTTTACATAGCCTTTACCTACATTATTATATTCACATTTTATAAGTTAAACCCTGCACCCAATATTATATTCTAAATACCTAGTAAACAACAGTCATGAAAATGCTATTTGTTTTATACGAATAGTTAGACAATGTTTAGATGAAAATGTATTAAGTATTTTTTTTATTGCGAGATGGTCTTGCGCTTGACGACTATCATGCTTAGTGCAAAGCAATGATGAGGTCTAGTTTGGAACGCGCTTGCCTAGAAGTTGGCCATTCATTCTTGCCTTGAAGGTACTTAAGTTATACGTGGCAGGAAACACGTGCGCTGGAAGGATTTCCACAGTTTAGCGGTTGGTATCAGGAAAGTCGAGCAAAAACGTTTCGTGCGAACAGATTGGACGTCAACCACATAAGGATGCCAACGCCAAGTCGCATTCGCAGATATTCATGTCTCATGATTCATGAACCATGATCATTGAGCTGTTTTGTTTCTTTTATCCATTATGTAGGTAGGTGAGAGGTAGCTAAAGCTCGGCGGGAACATAGGTCCAACACGAAGAGGCTTCACGAGATGATTGATCTAAATTGTGAGATGGTCGATGGATACCACAACTGGATAAGGATATCGATACATCCATTATTGCTTATTATTATATTCATAGCATCGTATTGCTAAAAGCTTTTTAGAACTAGTAAGTAGATATATATGTCACCGTAAGATTGTAAAAACCGTTAAATTATAATCTAACTACTCGTAGCGATATTATAAACTGTCGAAAGATTACAATTTAATGCATTATTTTTCGTTGGATTGTAATCAGTTAGGTATATTAACCTAAGTGCCTGCACTACCTGATTATTTATGTCGAACCCTAACCTTACCTATAAGAAAGAGACAAGGAAACGTAAACACAATGAATATTAAAAAAATTGACACTCAGAACATTGAACGGTTCACAATCTTTCGACAGTTTACAATCTAACGAGATAAAAAGCGTTAAATTACAATCAAACGGTTTTTGCAATCTTACGGTGACATATATAACGAATCGATAATGCTAAAATCCTCAATGTAGGTAGGTATGCCATTTGGGAAAGTAAAGCGGGTGAAATGTGGGTAAATAGAGGCGTGTACCCTTCTAGAACGATTGTCAGATAAAGCTAACCGTGTTGCTAGACGAGATCTAGGTTTCGAGTGCGTAATTTTGTAGGTATGCATAAATGTATGTAGACGTATAAGTATGTCAAAATGTATTGAGGACACCGACGACGACGGCAGTGAGTAAACGATTTTCTGTCTCCTCTCAAATGCTCAAATGTAATTTTTTCAGGCAGTTTCACCTGCCCCAATTATGCATGATTAGCTTAGTGACGTCATTCTAAATCCAATATGGTGGACTCCCAAATATGTTATATTCTAGTTATTTTTTATGCACCTTCATGATATGGGTATCCATCAAAAGGGTTTGTTGAGAAGAATACGAAAAATAAAATTACGTCACACTAACTTCAATACGGCGGTTATAACAGCTTGTTTTTAAACATTTTAATATTAAGTACCTATTTCAATTTTTATAAATACAAATAGTAAGAATGCGTCTATAGATGGAGATACTAACTTATACTTTCAGAGAACATGTTACATAGTTGCAAATTCTACTACCTATTATAAAGTACAGTAATTACAAATGACGTATTGTAATTTTTTTTGATAACCTAGTGGTTAAGACTTCGGCTTGGTATTCGGTGGGTCGGGGGTTCAAATCCCGGGCACGAATCTCGATGATTTGGGAGTTATTGTTAGTTTTAAGCTATCCACACTTGACCGGCGTGATGGACTATGGAATTCACGTATTTAATTTTTGGCCAGCAATGATTGGAGATGATAATAGTGAAATTCAAAAATTAACCATATACTCTGATAACGCTTGTCTATTTCTATGAAATAAAGGAATTTCTAAATTATTAGTTTTTAACGATAAGCAACAACCTGTCGCTAAAAGTTGTCTATACACAGACACAGTAAATTTATTATAGCTTGTTACGGTCGAGAAATTATGTGAAAACACTATGATGGAAATAGAAAAAAATCTAAACTTCATATTTTTTTGAATATACTGAGTAGGTAAGGTATAAAGACGTCATATACTGCGAATGAATCATCGTCGAAAAAATTTACTGAAAGAAATCTTCACATTACATAGCGGAGATAAAGTTAAGTAACTAAGTGTTTTTCAGTGCTTTGAAACGATTGTGAAAATACGCATCGCGACACTTTGATTTGGCAGCGATCTGCCTTGAACCTAAATCGTTTTATTTTGGTCTGCCCCATTTAAATAAGAAAAAGAAAGAAAAGGAATGAGGAAAAAACTAAAATGCGATTAATCCCACGAAATTTAAGAAAAAATAGATTTGCAGCCAGGTGATATCGTAGTACAGCGACTTTACGGTTTCTACGTTGGAAAATTACTTAAAGTCAAGCAGGCATGGATTATTATACTCTTTCGATCTGGCTGCAAATTTTATCTTACTAGATGTTTTCTGATTTACGGGTATTTAATAAAAATATGCTATTAGGCATTGCTAAAAACCTATAATATTCAGTTAAACGGTTTTGCTTGTACAAGTAAAAACTAAAAAGCTGCCGTAATGTATCCGTAAGGAATATCATCTAGAAGATTTTGAAAAGTAAGAGGCGTGTCCTGGACCGCGCAGCCTTGAGTGCTTGATCAAATTGGCAATATCCTGGACTGCGAGAAGCCCGGCTGGCGAAACCTTGCGACGCGCAAAAGTCGGTCATCGAACTCCCCAAGGCCGGGCCGCCTGCCGCTTTCTTTGTTTAAGCTGTCGCAACACACAGGCTCACAATTTAACCTCGGCTCGCTTTATCAAGCGTTCACCCATCTAAGTCATAGACGTTGTAAATATTATAATCTCTCATGTCGACCTACTGCTTTGTAATTGCTTGATGTTCTAGAAACATCGAATCGCGGATAGAGTTAATAGCAATACCATTACCATTGTTACTCGTTCGTATTATGTAGTTGGAATTCAATATTGATGCTTCTTAAGGAATAATATTTGATCGATGATACTTTTAATCGTAATCAACACCGTAATAAGCGTGCGCTTTGCATCAATCGAACTCTTATTGTAAACTTATTGCATTAAGTTTAAGCCATTTATGTAGTAGTTTTTGAACGCGACTCGCGTAAGAGACTCCCGAATCTAAAAGAGTAAAGAGTACAAAGCATTGTTTGTGCACAAGGCAGGATTGCACGCAAGATAATAATATGCTTGTGGCGAGGGCTTTGTTAGGTACATGGCCGCGGCCAGGACAGAATTTAAAAACTGTCGAATTTGGGGCTTCTTCTTAGACAAACCACAGTCTCGTCTTTTCTTAAATATTACAAAGTAAACTGAACTTTATCTCTTTCACGAAACGTACTAATACAGATGGAGCAACGTAGCTACGCGCGCAGAATCGTGAAGATTAGCTAGTGTCAGGTAGGCGGCCGATTGTTGGAATGAGCACGTAGGTACATCAATGTGAGCACGTGAATTTCTATGAATATTTTAGGCATTTAAATAATGGAATGTAGCATTTAAATTCTAATGTTGGTACTTTTAGCCCGCCAACCCGCATTGGAGCAGCGTGGTGGGTCTAAGCTCTAATTCCCTCTCTTCTATAAGAGTGAGGACCTGTGCCCAGCAGTGGGCCGTCAATGTGGTGTAGTAGTGGCAGGTGGTGGTTGGTATTTTATTGCAGTTCAAATGCACCATATAAACTGAATTAAACTTTAACCAAATCAATTAAATTGGCCGGGACATGGTTCAATGCATCCGTTTTACAATACAATCAACATTGCCGAAACTCAGGCACGTATTTGACATCGAACTTGAAACTGTATTGGACAATATGTGGACAATTAAAAAAAATGGACCTACATATCAAAGTCAAATATATAAAACGTCGTAACATTGATATATAAACGAAGAAGCCCAATCAAGCCGTAATGCGAGTAACAAAAACGTCTAAAGTACGTAAACATTACATAAACTTCACTTATTACGTGTGTAAGTACGTTATATTTACGTAAGATGAGTCTATTCAATCACTATAGTTACTACCGGTTATATAAGTTAAATGCTCCACGTATCGCACTATTCTTGCTATAACAATAAATATGCCACTCTTTTCTACTTTTTAGTAGGTAGGTACGTGTTGCGTTGCCTAAATACATATGAGTAAATAACTTAAAAGACATGCTTCAAGTCAGCAACAGCTTATTATAATACTAGATGATGCCCGCGAGTTCGCCCGCGTGGATTGATGTTTTTTCATTCCCGCGGGAACTCTTCAATTGTCCGGGACAAAATGTAGCCTATGCCTTCTCCGGGATACACCCTGTCCCTATACCAAATTTAATCAAAATCGGTTGCACAGATACATTTTTTGATTCCCGTGGGAACTCTTCAATTTTCTGGGATAAAAAGTAGCCTATGCCCTCCCTCGGGATGTAACCTATCTCTGTACCAAATTTCATCAAAATCGGTTGAGTAATTGGGCCGTGAAAGCGTAGCAGACAGACACACTTTCGCATTTATAATATTATAGTATGGATTATCTTTTCTGATTTTTTAAAAATACCTACATTTTATTATTATCTAATGATATTGATTTTTCCTTAAAATGTACATAGAGCTTACTCAAATTCACATTATGTGCAGGACTGCAGGTGCTTTTGTGCGCGTGTATTTTGAAGTACCTACCTGATGCAAATTATTTTAAATCTATGATTCAACTTATTATGATAATAATAATGTTAAATAAGCAATATGTATTTATGTAAATATCAGTAATCTTACTCAGAACGTACATTGATTTTCAAATAACTATGTTTATTTAACATAGTAATTCGGAAATCAATGTACTATATAATATACTAGTGGTCGCCCGCAACTTCATTTCTGATTTCCGCGCACAATTTCTGATTTCCTATGAGATTATGAAATAGTCCCGCTGCAAAATGCCTATCTTGCCTATTAGGCTTACACCCCCATTGGCGTGGATTTTCGTTAAATTGCCTATACAGGTTATTATTATTTAAAACTAATAAATTAAATGCTGATTTTCATGTCTCTAACTTCAAAACATAGGACTTTCATACAAACATCCAACCCCCATTTCACCCCCTTAGTAGTGAATTTCCTCAAAAACGTTTCTTAGCTGATGTCTACGCCATTTATATAATAAATAAAAATAATATATTAAATGGGTAATGTTCTTTGAAATGACTGATTGTATACTTTGACTTTGATTATTCTGGTCGTATTGACTTGAATAATTAGCAATAGGTACACAGTTATAAGTATTCTGCATTATTAGTCCTATTCACCTCGCTTCTAGATTCAAAAGCAGAATAAAGTAACCGATTAAAAATGACTTTTCGATGCAGTCAATGGGAAAGGTGTCAACCCTTTTTCGTCACGTTGCAATTTATGTGCCATCTAATAGCAAACATTCTAAAACTGTGGATAGGTACGTCATAGGTACATTTTTGTCAACTTAACATGCTATGCGTTTACATATCTGCAGCGGCACTGTTTCGCAGTTATCGTAATAGGCCCCATGGCCAAGTTGCAAAAAGGCAGCGCGTGCGCAAGTTGCCGACGCGTTTTGCCGCCATTGGAGGCGCGGGAGGGCAGCGCGGAGGGCCACTTTCACCTGGCGAGGCTGCGCGGCCGTCGACCCCGGGTGCCCTACTCCCCTGACCCACTATGAACTAACCGAAACACTACACTTTCGTTTCTTAGCTCCTCAATAGGTTCGAGGATGCGTCTTACATCGACTGCGAACGGTTTCACCATCCTCTCGAGAGCTATATTCTCATCTCGTTTAGAGACCGATGGTGGGAGTGTCTCGGAGATAGCAGCCGAGTGGCAAGTAGAGAGTTGTCAGAGCGGAGCTCTTGCGTAACACTTGTTATTCGCGAGAGTGAAAGTGGTGAGCCACTGTCTCCATACTAATGAATGCGAATCGGGTACGACGCACTTGCAGGTCCGGAATGCACAGCACTGGGTTAGTGTCATGAGACTGCATTCTGACAGATGTTACGTAATATAACTTTTGATTTCTTTTAAAAGTTTATTTACAAAGCTACAGTCAACATGACTGTTCTGTACCTTAATAAGTACGTTTCATAATTTATATCTATTTTAACATCTATTGCTATAGGTCGAGTATACTATGTATTATATAGTTATGTATAGTTCTGAGAACCTCCGTGGATAAAAAAAAAAAATTATGTACAATGACGAACGCTATCATTTACTTAAATTAAGGTTTGGGAAAATAACAGTCAGTACACTTTATTTTCTTGCCTAATGATTTTTATAATTATAGTCTCATCCCCGATTAAGCAACGGATTATTTTACATAGGAGGTCTTAATCGATATAGTAAGTAGGGTTACCATATTTGTATGTAAACTAACTTTACAGGACAGAAATATCGTTAACATTATTAATATAGTACATTACATCGCGAGACCGGGAAGTACGCGTTTTCTGGTCGAGTGTTAGTTAGACTACCGTGCCGGCCGTGCTACGCGAGGCCGGCTATTATATACGAGACCAGAAATGCTCTCCTGGTCGAGGTGTGTATAGTGCTTTTCTAAAAAATGAAACAAGTGACTTTTCTTTGGATATCGGCGGAAGCAAATTATTTTCAGCTAATTCGGCCTCCGCTCTCAGAAAAGGAGGCGTACAATCTAAATCCATAATATCCTCACTCGAACTCATTTTTTCGTCACTTTTAAATAATAAATTATAACGATTAAGTATGTTGTTACTTCCCGCCTTTCAATATTATAAAGATAAAAAATAAATATTATACTTTTTTTTTGCGCGGTGAGTGCTGAACGCGTAAAACGGTAGAGTTCCAAATTTAAACTATTTAGGCCAAATAACATTATAACTAGTTACAAGATATTCAGGAAGAAAGATTCCAAATTCAAACTTATGATATGTAATGAAAATACATACATTCTTTACTGGCCTAGGCCGGGAAGCTTAACTTTCGAACTCTTATTCTACTCTACAAAATTCGGGTTCTTAGTAGATAGTATTAGATTAAATCAATGCCATGAAGCGGTTTTATTTAGTTGTCTCACTAAATTGACTATGAAGTCATTGTTCAAATGCCTTTTAAAAGGTGAAAAATCAAGAAAGCCGGATTACATTAGCGGGTAGAAAATGGTTTTCAATATATCAGAAACACGATCGTTTATACGGTGTATGTAACCCGCGCACTCAATTGGCGCCGGCTATGCAAACAAATCAGGTACTTAATGGTTACCCTAGCAAGTGCAACCTGTGCATTGTGCAAGCCAATTCGAATTCCGCGCCAACACTTCGATCTGCGATTTCCGTTGGCATTCGGGCGCGTTCGGCACTCGCTGTTTGTGGCCTGTACAGGAGGCATACTACCATCGCTCAAATCCGTATTGTTTTGATATTGTTGACGTTCGTGTTTTAGAATTATAATCCTTATTTTAGGGACTTCAAGGTACGTGACATAAAACTGTCATTTAGAAGTAATACTGCTATAAGCGATGGTAGTAACCCCCATGGTCTGTAGTAGCTCCACTGTGGCTCGCGGCCTCGAGCGCGGGGCAACGAACGCTGACTAGGCCGATCGTATTACAAAGTCCGACTCGGCCGCGGCCGCTCCCTGCCACTATGCTTTTGAGATCCTAGGCTTACCTCTTACTATACCTAAAGGCTACCTGTAACTCATTACATCAAGGTGAAATAAGCCTATTTCAAATGGCAACACGACGCCGATAATTATTTCAGCTATAAATTGTAGGAACTATAGAGCTAGGTATATAGTTGCTGTTGTTTATCTATTAAAACTATTAATTAACACTGTCAAATGTATTGTTAGTAAGCGGGCAACATTATGTCCTAAAACCAATCTAGAATCTCTTTTAGGGTAGGCTTCATTTTAGTAATAAACCACGCGTATCTCTTTAATAAAAAACGCGAGGCCGCGAACATCCATATAAACATCATTAAAATAAAAGGACATACTGACTCACTAGCGTGTCAACATAATTTTGGGATTTTCTAAATGTATATTTAGAAAATTTAAGATTGCACACGGATAATTTCGGGGCGAAAACTAATAGCTAGTAATGGCATGAAACTGTGACCTTTTCGGTTTTATTTAATCAGTGTGCACTAGTTTACCACAATTTGACCTTTTTAGGGTTCCGTACCTCAAGAGGAAAAAGGAACCCTCATAGGATCACTTCGTTGTCCGTCTGTCAAGACCCTTTTCCTCGTGAACGCGTGGAGGTATCAAGTTGAAATTAATATCTTAGGTCTACGGTCTCATGGATCTGAAAAAAAATCAAGCTTCTAAGTCAACGCAACCAAAAGATACGGCCGTTTATGCCGCATATTTTGACACTCGCCAATACATCACAACCTATAGGGTACTTCCCGTTGACCTAGAATCATGAAATTAGGCAAAAAGCAAGGTCTCACAGCACAAATATAGGAAAAAATCCGAAAATCGGTACTTGGGATCCCGTACTCATAGGGTGTCGAATTGTTTGTCAGACCAGTTTAGCGCCATATGCAAGCCAGTTATTTCACAGTTTATTACGTAGTGGTATGACAATTTTCTTGTCATTTACTAAAATTAATTTATATTGTGTGGTAGTACAGAAGCGGAATCCTTCGTGCGCGAGTCTGACTCACACTTTACCAGTTTTTTGCGATAAACGCGATTAAAGTGCATGCTTGACCTTGTGATAGGGCTTAAAAATATCTAACTTTATCATTGATAGCTGTTGTAATTCGGTGAAAAAAGAGTGTAAGTACCTACTTTTATCAATTAATCGTTTACATACAATAAAATTACTTATTCGTTAATTGAGAGTTTATTTAATCTATACATTATTAATGCGAAAGTTTGGATTGATGGATGGATTTATGTTTTTTACTCAATCACGGAAGAACGGCTGAATGAATGAAATTTGGTACAGAGCTAGATTATAGACTGGAATAGCACATAGGAGTGGACGAAGCCGCGGGACTCAGCTAGTATAATATTTGAGGAAAACGACGAGTACTGAGTATGTTAATAAACCTAATAAAACTAAATTTTGCCTCATGTATGTACATATGAATCCGCTTATCTAATGATAACCAGGTTTATGAATTTTCCGCCCAACTCGTATATTTTCACCAATTTATAGATTTTTGACGATGTCTCGAAGTAGAGTAACAAAGATTTCCATAATACAGATACTTCGCGTCGGTGTGTGATTTTTGACATTGTTCACAAAACAAAAATATCAGTTGGCAAAAAGTTTGCGAACCAATAATAAATGCGTACATACACGCGTACATGCGTACATGCGTGCGTACGTAGCTACTAGGAACATACTACGTATTTATCGATCATTATATTCGAAATGATTTCTGGATTTTAGAGGCCATTTCCATGGAAAGGTGTTACCAGACTTAAACCAAGTAGCAATGCAGTAAGTAAATAATATCGGGTTATAAAATTCGCCAGCATGGAATGTGAAAATGCGCGCAGATCACGTTTGTAAGATAAAGTCAGTCAGATTTTTTTCACATACATATCATTTTACTTTGTACGTACCAGAATTTAAGGAGTTTGATAGCGGTTTAGATGAGATACGAAACGATTTTAGGGGACATTTCCGTGAATAGTTGGTAAAGATTAAAAGCAAGTAGCAATGGAGTAATAAATATAATATCGGGTTGTTAAATTCGCCAGCATTAGAATGCGAATTTGCGCTCGGCTCACGTTTGCAAGATAAAGTCAGTCAGGGTCGCTCGGTGCCGACGGCCGGCCATGCCCCCAGCTTGCGACAGCTCCCCCTCACCGCACCGCGCCGCTCGCACCCGCGCCGTAGCCTCTAGCCAACCTCAGTTAACCATAGGGAAAACAGCAACACCCACGTTCCTTAAAAAAATTTGAATTCATAGCTGCCTATCATATCATCTGAACAGGTTAGGTTCAACGCTACACATACTCGTAGCGTGAATTCTTCATCAACCAATTCATACTCCTTACCATAGACTTGCCAAGCTTCTAGAGGCATTACAGACTGTCCCAAAAAATAGCCTGAACTTAAAATGAACAAGGGGACCAGTCGAGCTTTTCTTCATTCGGTGAATTGCTAAACCGGGTTATATATGAAATCATAACATTATAACCCGGTTTAGCCGAATTATAAATTAATTTACTTCTTAGTGATTTTATCTCTGTAGGGACCAATATAATACGAACCTTTTGTTTCTCAAATAATTAAAGTAAAATAAAATACTGAACATTAAGGGAGACGCCCTTGCGAGATCTGTCTGCCTATCCACATTCTGTGTACTACGCTTTGAGGGCTCAGATTTTCATCAATTTCTGGCAAAATTTGGTATAGTTTGCATCATGGGGTATAGGGTTATCACAATACAGGCTATTATCCCGGAAACGTTTCATTATTCACTTGTGTCTCAAATTGTGCTCAAGAAACATGGTAGCCCTACTATTTCAAATTCATTTACATTTTACACTCCTATTTGTTTAAGCTTATTATAACACAAATAAGTGATTCAAATAATAAATATATTATTGAATCATTATTACCCCCACTTTATTAAATTGGGTATGCTTATGTGTAAGTCATTTATTATTCATTTATGTTAATGATATTGACGTACCTACTTTGTGTACTCAACTATTCTCATATACGTAAAGAAACACGGACAAAAATCGTTACTCACGTCGGGCATGTTTTCATCAGGAAAATCCAGAATATTGTGCTATAACGGAGTTGTTGAAAATACTTCTATAGAGTAGCAATTTTCCGGGAAACAGACTAAATCAATTGACACTGGGCCTGCTTTGACAATTTCTTCACACATAATATGACCAAACTCTGCGGCAACAAGAGTAAAATAAATAGAGATTTCTAGATGATGCCCGCGACTACGTCCGCTTGGGTTTAGGGTTTTTTAATATAATGGAAACTTGCAACCTATCGCTGTACTAAATTTCGTCAAAATTGGTTCTAAAGATGGGCCGCGAAAAAGCAGACAAACAGACACACTCGCATTTATAATATTAGTATGGAGTGGTGGTACGTTTTCAGACCATGTTTGAGGTTGCTCCATTGCGGCACTCAATGGTTGTGATTTTGGCTGCGATAGTTGAAAATAGTTATAGGTGTATTTAAATAGTTAACTATATCGGTTAAGAGGGTGGTGGCGGCCGAGCCGCGAGGGAGCGACCTACTTGCGGTGCGACGACCTCGGTATATTTAGCCTGGCTCCCAGTTCGGTGCATCCAACTTATTGCCACCGCATTCGTTATCACCATCAATGTATTGTGGACGCATTTAGTATGGAATGGACCTATCTGTGTAAATAAGCAATTATCCCCACAGAACTCAGAATAAGTATAGATGTGTTAAAGAGACGTGAGATTGTCGAAACGCCGATGGGCAGTGACCCGTGTCTGAGCGATTGGACGTTATTTTAAAGTCAGTCTTATTAAATTACGTTTTATGTAATGTATATTAACATATTATAATGTAATAAACGGGGTACACGATAAATATGTTGATTTTATTTGCCCCGAGTACTTTCCACAGACCGCCACTATACACACAGATTAGTGCGCGACGCGATTGAAATTCGCCAACACCAGAATTTCATTCGTAAGGATGGCTTCAAGCTAGCAAGCATGTGGACTCCAGTGGTAGAATTACGTACGTCGTATGAGGTGTGAAGTTAAAAGTGACGTTCCAAATTTCACCCAGATTCGTCCAGCCGTTCTGGCGTGATTGAGTAACAAACATCCATCAATTAATCCATACATCCTCCAAACTTACTACGTTTAATGTTTACTTTGAATGCGTGTTTTGTAAATATTTTTGTATGAGTGAGTTGCTCGAGCACTGTGTGTATCACACTGTCTCCGTACTTAAGAACACAGATAACATTTCTATTATTTTACTTCAAATTCTGTGTTATCTATCAGAATTTCAGAATCCCTCAACCTCATTCCCTTTCACGTGTCTAACGATATTCCAAACGCCACGTGATCCTATTTTTGCCCGTCACACACTGCGGGATTTATTCTACAAACGCAATCGCTGCTGATTTAATTCCATCTTATTTTTCGTTTCTAATGTATGTATGTTACAAACAATATCGCTTTTGCGAAATCTATTGAAAAAATAATTAATTATTTGAATTATTTTGAAGTTGGTGTGTGTCTCGAAAATCCATACTATAAATGCAAAAGTGTGTCTGTCTGTCTGTCTGCTACGTTTTCACGGCCCATCTTTCCAACTGATTCTGATGAAATTTGGTATAGAGATCCTTTATCCCAAAAAACTTTTTATCCCGCAAAATGAAGGAGTTCCCTTGAGAATAAAAAAGATTAATCTACGCGGACGAACTCAATGGGCATCATGTAGTAATTATATCTAAACGATTAAGTATTGGATAAATTTTGTACCTTAATTAGTTATCATAATCTTACTAATATTATAAATACGAAAGTTTGGATGATGTATGGATGTATGGATGAATGGATGGATGTATGGATGTTTGTTACTCAATCACGCGCCAACGGCTAAACGGATCTGGCTGAAATTTGGCACAGAGATAGATTATAGTCTGGAATAGCACATAGGTTTTTATCCCGGAAAATTAAGGAGTTCCCGCGGTAACCAAAAAACCTCAATCCACGCGGACGTAGTCGCGGGCATCAGCTAGTATGTTAATAAAATTAAATCAATACTGTTCAATTCTTATATTGAAAGAAAATTCGAAAGCCGTAGAGACGGTAGAGACAATAGGTACTTTGCATTAATTTAATATTTTTAACCACAAAACTATTTTAATAGTGGCACCAAACAATTAATTATTCGTTCATATATAAAATACTATTCTAGAACACTCTATTAGTTTTATTTAACTAATTACCTACCACGATTCCCAAAAAAGTTATAAACTTATAACTATTCCATGATATAGTATAAGTCGTTAAATATCCACAAGTCGTATAAAAATATAGTGATTACTTTATAATATAAAGTAGGACCAACGACAAATTTCGGTATCGCCCTAAAAGCCTTGTAGGGCATACCTACTTTGGTAAATAAGTTCTGAAATTATTCCTGAAATATATACAGCGACTATACCTTCTAGATACTTTACGCTCGGCCTCGATTTCTTACCTGAAACAAAAACGATTCTATTAGTTTTCTTATGTTTGGGCACCGTTCAATCAAAATTAACTAACGTCTGTATTCTGTACATCTGTTAATACTCTATACACTCTATTACTAGTTACTACTTACTATTAGTTTACCTTACTCCGTGTTATTGTGGGCTTACTAATTATACATTCGAATACTTTAAATAAACCCTAGCTTATTATCCTAGAGTGAAATACTTGAAGCCTAGCTCACTGCTGTCGGAGTCAGCGTATTTGCCTAATTGATCAAATATATGTAGTTCAATGTTTCGTTGCAAGAAACAATCAATCGTATAATCAACAGGTCAGACTTTAAATTTGTTTGGAGCACAGTGGCGCTTGAGTCGTTACGTTGTCATCGTCCTAATTTTGCAGTGTCCTCGTTTTTGAGGTCAGCCTGTATTGGGGCAACGAACTCGTGCCCTTATCGCGGGGAGAGGTGGAGAGGACGGAACAGTCATTGCTAAGCGTTTCTAAGTATTGACTTTAGTTGAGCCTACTCTGCAATAGATGGCGTATGATTTAATAAATTGAAAAAATTCTACATATGTATCATATTTGGAACTAAAATTTATAAGATAAAAAGGTAGGTACCATGTACCTTTTCAACAAGATTGAAAATAACTATTTTAATATTGCACTTAATACTGAGATCAGGTTTGAAAAAAATAGTAATTTTCAGTATCTACCAAAATATAAAAATTTGTGTGATACATCATTAATAATAGATATACGCGTACCGCGAGGCATGCGGCGAAGCCGCGAACATTATTATCGCAGAGTGGCTACGCACACACGCGCAGAGGTAGGCCGTAGATACGTTCTCGTAGGTACGGGCGCGGGTCGACGAACGGCAACCGGGGCAGCCTTGCTCTGTCCTCCGCGCCCTATTTCTGTCGCCACAGCGTTCCCCCTCTCCGCCCCTCGCGCCCCGACACCCCTCATCAGACGCCCTCACTTCAACCCTCCACTTTGGAAATTACTAACTCCAGAATACTCTTAGAAAATGAGAGAAACATTAATGAGGTTAAATCGGTACAAAATAATTATTTTAGTATATTTATTTAGGTCTTGGGGTTGTTGACACAATTTCACATTTTTATATTTATGAAATTCAGAGACAATATACAATTCGATTCCTTTGTCTGTACGTGAACTGAATAGTTAAAGAAAATACATTTCAATTTTATAAAGTCTAATTTAATAATAAATTCAATATTGTTATTGCAATAAAATGAAATAAAACTATTTTGTAGCTTTTCTGGGCCCGTATTCTCTAACTCAGTGACTATCAAAAATGAAAGCCACTGACATATATGTAATATCCATTGAAGGTTTACCATGAAATGTTACTTTTTATTTCATAGTAAACCTTCAATGGATATTGCATATATGTCAGTGGCTTTCATTTTTGATAGTCACTGAGTTAGAGAATACGGGCCCTGGTCCGCTGTTCATTAATAAAACAAACCGAGACGCACGCAAAAGCTAGAGTAATTAAGATTTTATTGGTCACAAGGTAACAGTCGCCAGTTACAAACAAAGAACTCTCAAATCTGTTTCTGTCTTGTGGTTAAATGTGTCATTGTTAACGCTCCGCGTTTCTTTTTCCCGTTTGATGTTCAGAAAATAATACTGCTAGTTTTTGTACTAAGAGTAAATACAGATTATTTATTTATAATTTAATTTGACGACTTGTGCACAATTTTGAAGCTATAGAGTATATAGACCATTAGACCATTAGAGGCCACCACCACCGCCACAACAGACCATTAACGTCCCACAGCTGGGCACAGGACTCCACTCTCATAGGAGAGAGGGAATTAGAGCTTAGAACTACCACGCAGCTCCAGTGCGGGTTGGCAGGTTTTAACGACTATTATCATGGTAGTGATAATAACCGGGACGTGCTTTCCGAGGCACGGGGGTGAAACACGGTCAACTTCCTAACTCCGGACTAGTACTGTGAATTTCTAGTCAGAAAAACCCAATAGGTACTTAATTATGGACTGTTTCAAGTATTTCTACCTATCACTAATAATCGTATAATTTATGTTTATTTTCTCGGTGTTACCACACTGCGAATTAAGAAAAGATACCATCATATTCTTTTTTTATCCTATTCATAATAATTATTATATGTACTTATAGTTATATACAGATTATGGACGAGACAAGGGAAAAGTGCCAAGTTTTTAGGTTAAAATAGCTTGGACAAGAAAAATGCTTGGAAGTAGCAAGCATAGTCACAGTAGTCCGCTAATTACGTATTATGGGCTCTGTTGATAACGTAGACCTACGTGATCGTTCTAAGAATGAGACCGAGCCTCACTGCAACAGCCGATTTTGTTGGGACAATTGATCACTTTAAATATGAGTAGATAAATCAATCAAACATTATTTATTCAATGTAGGTACACTGTACACTCATTAACGTCCGAAACTTATAAAACATGATGGTGATAATCAGTTACGGTATCATTAAACTAAATATACGAGTAAAACTGATGTGCCTTGCACAGAATAATAGGGTTTAACGTTAATTTAAGCTTTTTTGGTAAGACCGATTACTTATGGGGGATTTTTTTAGTATGCCAGCTGCTTCTGAAAAAAAGCTGCTATTTCAGGTGCAGAGGCATAGCAGAAAGAAACAGCACAATTTGTTTTCATTACGTACTGACGGCACCTCCTAGCGGATTGAGCCGCCATATTGGTATTTAGGATTGAAGATGAGGACGGTAATGAGCATGGACGCTATAAATGTGTATTGGGCGAGGAAGGCTAGCAAACA
This sequence comes from Erebia epiphron, assembly GCA_963932025.1. Classification (NCBI taxonomy): domain Eukaryota; kingdom Metazoa; phylum Arthropoda; class Insecta; order Lepidoptera; family Nymphalidae; genus Erebia; species Erebia epiphron. The sequence continues at coordinate 34,633,717 of OZ009948.1, read as the reverse complement.
ACAGAATAAATACCTTGAAAGAATAAGCGTAACCTTAGCTATATGTTTACGGCCGTAATATGTTATTATGGCCGTATTATGAAATCAAATATATATATATTTGTCAGATTACAGTTATGCATAGTTTTACGTTTTATAAAGTAATTAAACAAGAGTTCTTGTTGGCTTTTCCTCCTTTTTGTGTTCAATAATTCACCTAATTTGATACCAACCTAATATGAAAGTTAAGGAAAAAGATGCCACACATTTCCAGCACTACTGATTTTAATAAAATGGTTTTTAGACAGACGATTTATAACGTAGAGTTTATTAAATTTGACCGATTTGATAGTGTATGAGTTTGTACGAGCCCGCATCGCGCATTGCATCTCCGTACTGCGTTGCTTAAGTGGGCCTAGCCCCATATAACCATTCATACAAAGAATACTTGCCGCTACGGACCGCGCCGCGCTGCGCCTCTGTTGTGGGGCTAGACCTTTAAAGTACGCAATTTTCCTTATGCATGCGTCGTATAAATTGGCAAGCTCCATATACAATTGCTATAGTTGAAAATCAACATTCTGTCTCTGATTAAACTTATGTTTTTGTTTTATACTCATACTCGTATATACATGCAAATACCTACCCTATTATAATGATGACTATGATAAAAATGATTGTATAACCAATAAAGTTTGTATGTAATGTCATCGAATTCATGACACGTCTAAGTGGGTATGTGTGTGTACTACACCTAACGTTACATATTATAAACACGAGCATGTATGCGTGTGACGTGGAGCCGAGTGGTGACGCCGGTTGCGTCAACTTTTACTCGCACTTTCTCGCTTTGCGCTTGCGCAACCGACGTAGCGCAATACTGGTTCATTGGACCCGTTGTCGACGGTGACAGCATTTCCCTCGAAGCCACCATTTTCTATATGTCTTTCCAATTATGTCATGGACGCCATACTCGTGAGAAAATATTTACCTAAAATAACTCATTTCAAATTGTAAATTGGTACCTAGCACGTCTTCAATCAAATCTCGTATGTCTTAGATAAAAATTGCCAAAAAGAGATGTCAATCAAGTCAAACGATCAATGTTGTGAATAATCAACTTAATAAAAGGGCCGACTCATCTTAACGCGATGAGATTGTTCTGGTATTTAATATCGTAGTACGAGATTACAAATTCGAGTAATAGTAACATTTCAATGAAAGCTAGTGGTAGGTAACGGGACAGCGAGGGGGCAGCCAGCGCAGGTGGAGGGGCGCACGAGGTTCGTGCCCCAGTTTCGCGCGGGTGCATGAACTCTAATGAGGTAAGGCCACCGACCGCTGCGAGCATTACACAGAATTGAGTCTTATCTCACTGGTTTTAGATGACTTTTTGACGTGCGGCGCTGAGGGCCAGTATAATATCGTCACAGCGTATATTGATATCACACGGAGGAGTTGGGCGTGTGACGCTGGATCCAGCTGCGCCGCGACCTTCACAATTATCGCCCTCGTGAGATCCAACTGCTGTTGCCTCATACTGCCAGCATCACTTTGACCATTAAGTCTTACGGTTATAAGTCATATTTCCTTTAAAAACTTTACAACAGTAAGTAAAACTACTTACTTATCCCATTTAATTAAGCAAATTTAAGGAAAAATGCTTTTAATATGTCCTTAAAACTAACTTAAAAATGCACTGACTAGTCCTCATTTATGAAGGCAAAACGAAGTTTTTCCATTATTATTATAATTTATAAAGTAGGTACTTACTCTCGTTTCTCGATAAATACAGACAACCAGAGTGACAAGCTCATGAATAATTTTCTATTATATTTGTAAATAGGTCATGTAGCTGGATGAACAAGCGAGCGCTACGAAGGGTGGAAATTATCTTTGCGAAACAAAGGAATATAACATGTCCCCATTTTTGAAGGAAACACGTCCCGAGCGATGCATGGAAAGTAAAGATAAAAGCTTAGATAGATCACGTCTACCCGAAGAAAAGTTACGAGTAGTTTTCTCGTGGTTTAAGTACCTATTCCGTTGAATTGGGTTACAGTGAGGTGAACGAACAGTCCTAACTCCTACGGGACAGAAGTTGCACAACTCAGCTAACGTATGTGTGTCAGTTTTGTGGAATAGCTAATAAAAGGTCACCTACGATCAACTTACCTATATTCAAAACTTAAAAACATTAAATAATTGTTTGATTACAATAAATTGTGGCATAAATGTACCTATATTTAATCTATTGGCTATTGTACCGATTAATTCTATGGATATTAGGTACCTACCTGATTAGGATTTTGCAGTCTCAGATTTAATTTAACATATAATTTATTTTAAAAGAAATCATTCATCATAGGTCATAATAGTTCCCTATACTTCTACAAGTACTTGGATTATTACCTATAGTTTAAGTTAAGGGGTTATTAATACCCAAAGCACAGCAAAGCTATCAGAATATTTATTTTCATTCGATCAACGAAAAGTTTAGTTTTTTGTTGCTATTTCTACGAGAGTGTAGAGGTATTGGATATGCATACCTATACATGCACTGCGGGCAACTGATGATGATTGTATAACTAGAAACACGTATAGCCGTGTATGCGAGTGCAGTAAACAACCTACAATTGGAACAATAAACTTCATCAAGTACGAGTGATGTTCGATATTGTTAATAGCTATATCATTATCTAGTCAAACTGATAGGCGTTTATCCATAAATTTGCATGGAACACGCATCTATGGGAGATAATGCAACTTGCAAGAGGCAAGATTTGTTGTTTAATAAACTAATGGATCCTAATTTTAGTATCTGCTTGATTTCTATAATTCACTGACAAGTTCATTCTGTACTACGATTTCATCTGGTTTTAATTGGTTAACTTGTTGGTATAATAAAAATAAAATAAACGGTTTCCACATACAACAAAATATACACAGCGATAAATTGATTGGGGTCACAGTTTTTTCAACAGGGTGGTACCTGGATTAAGTTGTGTGCAAAAGTATCATACTTATAATATTATAAATGCGAAAGTCACTTTGTTTGTTGGTTTGTTGGTTTGTCCTTCAATCACGCCGACTGACGCCGCCGACGCCGATTGACGTGATTTTTGGCATGGGTATAGTTGAGGACCTGGAGAGTGACATAGGCTACTTTTTATCCCGGAAAATTAAGGAATTCCCGCGGGAAAAACAAAAAACTTAAACCACGCGGACGAAGTCGCGGGCATTAGCTAGTATACTAATATTATAAATGCGAAAGTCACTTTGTTTGTTTGTTTGTTGGTTTGTTGGTTTGTTGGTTTGTCCTTCAATCACGCCGCAACGGAGCAACGGATTGACGTGATTTTTGGCATGGGTATAGTTGAGGACCTGGAGAGTGACATAGGCTACTTTTTATCCCGGAAAATTGAGGAGTTCCCGCGGGAATCAAAAAACTTAAACCACGCGGACGGCATCAGCTAGTAATTAATAAATTTATCAACAGGATATGAGCCATAATAAATAGAAGACATGTGAAATAAATTTAAGTTTTTTTTGCATAATAAGCTTGACCGCTTTGTCGTATGGAGTCGAGAGGTGCAGAGAAGAGCAGATAGCAAAAGTTGTACTAGTTGCCATATGTCTATCTGTGTCAAGTAACTAACCTACGATAATGTTAGTTGATACCATACTATAATATTTTGGCTTTTATATCTAAACTAATATTATAAAGAGGAAAGATTTGTTTGTTTGTTTGTAGCATATAAATTAAAGTACATAAAGAACAGAAGCTTTCATTTGTCAAAAATAAGCAGATATATAAAACAAAACAGTTCAATATATATAAAAAATAAAGTACAAGAAATTCGAGTAATTTGTGAAATGCGAGTCTAGTTTTAGGTTGGAAAATTCTTTATTTACTTAACTAGGTGATGCCCGTGAGGGTTAAGTTTTTTAATTCCCGCGGGAACTTTTTCATTTTTCGGGATAAAAATAGCTCCGTGACAAAACCTATCCCTGTACCAAACTTCATCAAAATCGGTTAAACGGGTGGGCCGTGAAAGCGCAGCAGACAGACAGACAGGCCCACTTTCGCATTTTTAATATTAGGTAGTATGGATTTGAGTTTTTCTAAAGCAAATATTTGACCTATTAGCTATTGTGAATGGATGTATAGGTTGGATTGAATGTAATGGATTGTATAGGTTGTAGGCATAGTTATTAGTGCATCGTGGTATGTCAGCGCTGTCGCAGGACCATGTCACTGAATATATTTATTTAATCCGGAGGTTACAGCCTGCCCCCCTCCGCCGCCCCACAGGCCGCCGCGGCCGGATCAACAAACTTTGCAAGGTTGCAGCGCTATCGTTAACTACAGTTACTATATCGCCCGCCCTTCTCCGACATAACGTTTTATTTTATTACATTGCTATCATATCGATATTGTGCTGAAGGTCTTCCAGATTGTTACACATCACGACAGTTTACATGGGGCTAAATACAATTAATTAACAAATCGTTAAGTTATTATTGAATCGCTAATTTTACCCTTGGGTTTATGTGGATAACATATTTAATAGCTAAGCAATACATTTTTAATCTATTTATGTAACTACAATATTGCACTACGGAAAATTATGGGGAAATGTAGTAATAATACTTTGTGTTGGTTTACAATCCCTGAAGTGAAAAACAACACCTCACGTCACACATTACCATCAGGTAAATATTTCAAGACATGATAAACGAAAATAGATTAGCGTTTCAGCTTGGGCACATGTTCAAAGTATATGCAACGACTAGCAGTAGACAGTAGATCAAAATTTTGAGAATTTGTTCGTTGGTGGTTGAGTTTTACACAGGCAGCGCCATCTGTTATCGAATAGCAAGAGCATCAGTTCAAATATTAATCCTGGACGCGGATCATGGCGTTTTATTTGTTTTATTTTGTTTAAAATTTAAATGTTTACAATTATCACATTGAAAATGATTTTGAAATTTACCTGCAACAGAAACAATAAAAAGGCTAACTACGCGTCAACTTGGATACCTATTCCAGTCTTCAAAAATTATAAAATCTTTTAGAAAAATTATTAATTAATCTTATTTAAAATTAGACAAAGTAAAACTTATATTTTTTTTAAAGAATAGTACCTACCTATTGGTTAACTGTTATAATATGTACAACATTATTTTAATACGAGTTATAAGAGTAAAATTATGTCAGCTATAAGGTCTAAGTGGCCAATCAAAACCCAGTAATTCACCAAATATTATGGAAACAATTTGTTTATAAGGTAAAAATACCTATAAAATGGACACTAATAAGGCATGACGTAAGCGCGGGTAAATATGCAATAAACAAAGTGAGTCAATAACGTCATTTTTCTGTAAAGAAGAGCGACGACCGCTGCGTGCTAGCTAGTGCGTCATCATCATAACTGCGGGTGAAAACCAAATCTCGTTCTACACAGGCTCTACAAACACGCCGACTGAATCAATGCCTAATTATTACTTATTAATTAATCAGTAGGTCGACGAATGTATAATTACAATTATAAATAGAATGTCATTTAAATAAATTAACTATGTATATAATACTTATATATTGAACTAAAAATTAAGAGTTCGTTTTGTTTATTAAATTAGGTATCCTAGAACTTAGAAGTCATTATATCATATTATATAGGGAAATGTTATGAAGGATTATGGTTTAGATTGAGACTGAAAATTCTTTACATAAAATTCCATGGAGTGTAATTCACGATCGTAGCTCCATCTTGTTTCTGTTGACTAAAACACTAAGTGAAAGGTTTTGAGGCGCCACCTAGCGGCATTTTCCGGAACGAAGAGGCTTCGTGGCGCTGAAGTTGTGAAGAAATTCGCGAAAATGCCACTAGGTTACGCTTTAAAGAACTGTTTCTGCAAGCTTCTGAGAATGATTTTTTATCAAATAACAGGTTACATACCGTGTAAGTTTATGTTTCTGAAATTAATTAATTAATTTAATTCAAAAACTTATGTTGATAAGCACGGATTTAAAAAAAAAGCAATCTCAAGTTGTTTCGTTTCTGTTCTTTTCGATCTGACTACCCAAAATATAGTCAAATCACATGATGCGACTTGAAAATAAGGTTCGGCGTTTGTCTATTGAAACGGTTACTATAGACAAAAAAATGTTTTTTTGAAGCAAGTAGGTATATGGTTTGGCTAATATGGTAACTTGCTAAGATGTTAAAAACTTGAATAGAAAAATATTTTGGTAAGTGGTAACTCGTATGCTTTGAGATTACTCTTTCTTGAGTTGGTATTGAGAAGGCATTCACAAAATTAATGAAATTAAATCCGAACAGTGCAACGTCTAAATTGGTGTAAATAATTGAAGTATGCAAATTGATATTAATGCACCTAAAAATCGATAAGTAGAAACATAAATAACTATGTATTATAGTATATGCTGTAACCTCCAGCTGACTTTCTGACTATCGTCCGGAACAAATACACGACTGACCTACAAACAATCGCGTATACAGAAAGATTGGTTATCTGTCCTTGTCCAACCTTCGCGTAATCGGCCAGTGTGCGGTAGAGATGGCGAGTGTTGTTACGATGACGAGCCTCTGGTCTCAATGTCAAGTTCACCTATTATTATTAGTTCCAATGCCACTAAACATACTCAAGTATACTAGTATAGTGTTGGTCAGGATAAATAATACGACTGTTTATATTGTAACAATTTTCCTACCTATACCTACGATTTTTTGTTTTTGTTAACTTACAAGATGAAGGTCGTGTCTTCATTTACGTAGATTTAGATTTTTTACAATTCCCGCGAGATCATTTTCCCAAATCGGTCAAATGGCGCGGATGGGTCAAGTAAGGTAACAGACAGTGTTAGACAGATACACACTCGCATTTAATTATTTTAATCTTAATATATACCTAAAACAAAGTCGGGTTTGTTCGAACACTTATAACTCTAGAACGGTTGCCACGGATCTGGATGGAATTTGGCACAGAGACAGATTATAGTCTGCAATAGCACATAGGCTACTTTTTATCCCCGAAAATTAAAGAGTTCCCGCGGGAACTAAAAAATCTCAATCACGCGCACGAAGTCGCGGGCATCAGCTAGTCTTAATATATAAATCAAAGTCGGGTTTGTTCGAATACTTAAAACTCTAGAACGGCTGGACCGATTTTCATGGTTTTTGATTTGTTGTATTTGTCTTCGTCCCGAATAGCAGACTGCAGAATAACTATTAAAAACATTGGAAATTTTACCAAAAAATAAAATAAAAGAAAAAACATTTTCATCCCACCATCTCGGAAAGAGTATTTTTAATCTTCGATATCTGAATGCAAAAGGCGTTATTATCCTCTTGAGGATAAAGTAAATTGAATTTAGAACATCGTGTGCACGTTAGTAAATATCACTCGTCTATGAAGTTTGTGAATTCAAAACATCATTAAAACCTATTTACTTCTACCTCTATGGTGCCGAAATTCCAACAACCTTTTTTAATTTGTTAAAAACTCACAGTCGTAACCTTCTTGGTGTACTTTTTTTAATTTGCTTTGCGCGCACCATTTTCTTTCACGTCATGTAATTTCCTCGCTGAGGTGGGATGAAAAGTTACGTGTTGCACTCGAGTGAAAAGATTTTTCACCTCGTGCTCTTTTGATTCCCTCGCTAACGCTCAGGATTCTAATTTTTGAACCACTCGCTGCGCTCGTGATTCAATTTTAGAATCCTTCGCTTGCTCGGTCATCAAAATTGAGCACGCGGTTAAAAACAACTTTTCACTCTTGTATAACAAATAACTATTTCCCTCGATTTTCCCACACAAAAATCCACGTGGACGAAGTTGCAGGCTAGTAGTAGGTATACTAAACATAATTTTATTAAAGGAAATTTTTCTGTCTCTGTGACTCTTTGTCTCTTTTTTCTTACACAAATTTCTCGTAGATTAGACATTATTTAATATAGAAAAATGAATTCGACTGGTTTTACTGATGGTTATGCATATACCTTTACGTAGTTTTCATCTTAATTATAATCACGTAAATCACTAGGAGCACATGTGGTCGCCAAAATTTAGACATGACAAACCTACAAGGAGATAAGACCACATAGACATAAGAAAACAAAAGAAATTGTTGGCTAAATGAAATTAATGTTATTAATTTAAACTAGCTGATGCCCGCGACTTCGTACGCGTGGATTGAGGTTTTTTGGTTCCCGCGGGAACTTTTTCATTTTCCGGGATAAAAAGTAGCCTATGTGCTATTCCAGACTATAATCTATCTCCGTGCCAAATTTCATCCAGATCCGTTCAGCCGTTGGGGCGTGATCGAGTAACAAACATCCATCCATCCAAACTTTCGCATTTATAATATTTATATTTGATTTGATTAATATTACTTAAATAAAATAAGGACATCACTTCCTTGTCCGTCTGTCTGTCTGTACCAATCTGAACCGCCTTTTTCTCTCCAACGCGTGGAGGAATCAAGTTAAAATTAATATCAAACTTACTTAGGTCTACGGCTCCTTGAAGCTGTACAAAAATCAAGCTTCTAAGTTGACGCAATCAAAAGATACGGCCGTTTATGTCGCATAATTTGACATGTCAATAAATCAAAACCTATTTATAAGGTACTTTCCCGTTGACCTAGAATTATGAAAGGCGCGGATGAAATGAAGAAGCGTGGTCTCACAGCTCAAGTATAGGAAATCCGAAAATCCACCACCACCACTACAGCGCATTAACGTCACAGGGCACAGTCCTCCACTCTCATAGGAGAGAGGGAATTAGAGCTTAAACCCGCCACGCTGCTCCAATGCGGGTTGGCGGGCTATCCGAAAATCGTTTCTTAATAATCATAGGGTTCCGTACTCGAATTGTTTGTCAGGCGCTACCAGTTTAGCACCATAAATTATGTAACCCAGTTATTCACAGTTAATTACGTTTTGTTATGACGTCTTTCTTGTTATTTAATAAAATAATTTACATTGTGTGGTGCGCGCTTTGTGCGCGAGTCTGACTCGCATTGTCCGGTTTTTATTAGCAGATGCATTACATGTACCTATTATCAATTAATCTTGACAGTGAACTTGTTCATATAAACATCTGAGGTTAAAGGAATACTTAAGTCAACCGTTTATCATATTCACACTATGATAACATTGATAATTAATATATTATGGATTAGTATTATTATGGATCCCATTAAATAAATTAATCAATAAATTGTTTTAATTTTTTTATTCATTTAAATACCTAAGCCAAGTAAAGCTGTAAATCATTGACTGCGAACCCATTTGTTAGTAAAGTGACAACGCTTCAGAAGCTAGTGGGTAAGATGAGATCGCAGAAAAAGGACATAGGTTAGAAGAGATTAGTAATATAATATGGCAGTTAAATTTAAATATGTTTTCGGTTTCCACGCGGCATTTCCATTTTTTGGGAGACAACACAATACGGACAGGACAAAACAAAAGTTTGTGTCGCTGGGAAATACGTTTCAGCGGAGTTTCCACTGCAAAGGGAAATGGCTAAGCGAAACGGACTCTGAGTAGACAATATAGGCTTACACTTCCACTAACAGAGTTTTGACAGTAGGGTGAGCGAGCTCCTTTTGAATTGTTTTTGCTCGCTCAGTCCTTCCTCTAGCTCTTTGTTGGTGAGAGTGCTTGAAAGCAGTTTTATTCTGCGAGTTTTCTATCGTGGTATTTCTCGATATATAAAAGGGCGCGGACGGACTTTGTCCGCCATACAAATTATTTTTGTCCACGTTGTATTCCCTCTTTAGTCGATTATTCTATAAAAAATAAAACTGGTAATATTAGAAAACTAATTTAAATTAGTACAGTCTTCTAACCACTTCCCTATTGTAATTTGTATGTGTTGCTATTTACGTTATCAGCAATTTTGAGAGTGACCTTGCCCGTAAATATCGTAGATTAGATACACAACTATAGATAAGGAAAAGTCATTGTATTAAAAAGGGTACCCTCTCAATATCAAATGGGTGCACAGCGACCGGTGATATTTGATGCGGTGACTCTTTACTCTTCTTTTTACCTATCTGTGTGATTTTATTTTTATTATCTATGTGATTTGGCAATCTTGTTATTCGATTCTTGATTCGATTAATTCTTGGTAGTCTGGGATTTTACCAAATCTTAACAAATTACTTATCTATTACACAAAATTGAATGTTTTTACTAACCATTTTCTCTATAAATTATTTTCCAAGGAATTCATCCTAAATCTTTATTTTTTTTCAGAAACGGAAACGGTAGTCATATGTTTCAGCTCAGAGTAGGCGTAGGCGTAGTAGACTATAATTAATTATAGAGGCTTCAGCTTCAAGTAATTTCATGACTGCTGTATTTATTTTTAGAATGAATGAAGATAATTTTTATTGGTATTTATACAAGAGAGTTGTGAATTATAAACGCATCAAAGAGTAACAAATTAAGCTCTTTTCAGACTACACTATAATATAATAGCATATAGCATATAGTTCATAGCACAACAATATCGCGCACCATATATTATTATGGGCACGTTCACACTTCACTGTACGATATATTATTGGCTTACTATACGCTATAAAATTAAGCGTGTGCTCAGTTTCATGCTATGCTATATCGTGCGCGCCCTCTTCCTCCTCCCTCACCCCCGGCCGTCCTGTCAACTGAGCTTGCCATATACTATAATTGTTTGCGATTATATCGCGTAATGTGAACGTCATGCTATATAGTATAGCATTAGGTCCTTATTTGCCATACTATATATCACAATATTATAGCGTAGTCTGAAAATAGCTTTACACTTAACCTGACAGGTGTTCACTATTTTACTTTTTCTGCCGCTAGGATTGCTAAATTTATCACACGACTGTAGGTACTCTTACGGTACTAAAAGTAACAGAAAACAATCAATGAATACTGACAGACAGTAAATTATTAAGGTCACTCAGTTTTAAATTAAACCACAGGTCTAACTAAATGCTGTTAACAATTTCTACAACAGATTATAGACCGATTTTTCAACTCCTTGAAGTTTTAACTTTTGACAGTTTTTGAACAAGGAATCTGTATAAAAGTGCCTGTCCACTAAAGCGGAGCGTAGACGTCTCCAGCCAACCAAAAGCTGAAGCCGTGGGCATAATCTAGATGTTAAGTTTATCTTTTTGTCCTTTCTAACTGCTGGGTTAGTTACCGGCTCTTCAAATCTAGTTTCCGAACTGGTAGTAGAGTCCACGATGTATTATTATGTGACACAAGAAATCCAACATGCTATTAATGTTTGAGTTTGAAAAGGAACGATAAATAAGATAAATCCTGAAACAGCGTTTTACGATTCAGTACAAGTACATGCATCAACTCGATGGCTATAGCCATGCCAAAATCAACTCATAGGGGCAGTAGAGGCAGTGTCAAAGTGCAGGCGAGCGGCGGGCGACGGGCGGCAGCGGGCGGCGGGTGGTGTACGCACTGGCTTCCTGCTGCAGTATTGATCGCGGCCGTGACTCACGCGCGCCGCCCTTGCCCGACATTCAACTCCCCGTCCCACTCGCCAGCGCCACCCGCCCGATGCGTTATCACTACACATCTCACTGTCTCGGAGCTTCGGGTGCGGTCCGAGTGATGGCGGTTCAGGATTTATTATAGTTGTTCTTTACAGCAACATTCATCATAGCCAACTTCATGTAGGTATACTCCAAACCAATGACAATAGCTGTTGAAATGTCTGTGATAAAAAATTACAGGTCTCCTACAAACACTCAAGCTTCTGCTTGTTTGTCCAGACATTATTATTATCGAAATGGCTAAAAAATTTGATCGATAATTACCAATGTAGCAAACTAGCGGACGCCCGCGACTTCGTTCGCGTGGCTTAAGTTTTTTTAAATTCCCACAGGCACTCCTTAATTATCCGAGATAAAATAAATATGTCACTCCCCGGTCCTCATCTATACACATGCAAAAAAACAGTGGAACACGTATTTCTACATTTTCAACACGCAGCTCATATACCAAGTTTCATGGCTATAACTTGAAAAAGGACGGACCTTCATACAAACTTTCAACCCCTATTTGACCCCTTTGGGGGTGGAATTTCGAAAAACCCTTTCTTACTGGCCCAACGGCCGGTTTCTGAATTGAGAATTTCATGTTGAGTCTGTCTCAAAGACTACTTAAGGACTAATTAAGCAAATTTTTGTTTCTGAATTGATATTGGGCCGGTTTCTGAATTAAACATTCAAGCAAAAACAGCAAGCTCCAACTCTCAAACCTTACACAATAGTAAGTAAGGAGGAGGAGTAACTTAGGACGACTTCCAGCCCACTGGAAAGATGGCTGGAAGAATGTTACATGACGCATCTTCCTAATCCACGTGGATTAGGAAGGTGGAGGGACCTCCTCAAGGAATAAATGTTCTTATGTCCTGAAAATATTATACTTATACCCTGAAAATATTATTTCACTTTAACTTTGTTTAACGTCGAATTCTTACCGGGATGGTAACAATTTCTCAGATACCGGATGCGAAGCAGTTGGAAATTTTCAAACTCACCCACACGATTACGTACGTCTTATAGACATTTTCGATTTTCGTTACCCTCCTGACCAAGGCACCCCACTAACTTTATAATTTCGTTATTACATTTAGGGAAGGAAGGCAAGAGGGTTCCGAGTCAAGACAACATGCACATGCGTATCGAAATGTAATATTAGGGCGGTTACAGTTTAGCGTTTTTTCGGAGTGTATAAGTTCGTTTTTGGAAGCGAGTGTAGGCGCGTATAGGGCATAGGCGCGCCCTTTGCCACACGCGCAACTCCGAGCGTTGACGCGCTTTTACGCTCGTATACTACTGATTCCTACTATTGACCGACCCACGGGTTCGAGCGATATAAGTGCATATTACGCGTGTACGGTTTTTTAAGCACAAAATGTACAGCGCGTGTAAGCGCATAAGCCGATACGAGCTTACACGCGCAAAAAATTACGCTAGTCTGTAACTTTCCCTTATTTTCACGGATTTTTCAAATGTCTGCGTTGGACTATGATTTCTTGTCTATACCGCTGCTGCTGAGTTTCTTGAAGGGTCTTCTCAGTAGACAGCTTTTCGAACCGGTGGTAGAGTCTTAACGTATCATAAGTGACACAAGTTGTCCTAAGTGAAATAAATAAATCATTTGTTATCATTTACCAATTAACTCAATCTTGTTTAATTTCGAAGTAACTATAGTATAGTATAGTATAGTATAAAATGATTCTGTGCAACTAAAATCTCAGCTCTTGGTAATCGGTGTGATAACACCTCGTCGGACGAAACCAGATCAGAAAAAAATTAAATAAAAAAAATTGCCCCTGACCTCCCTTGCAATACGCCTGCGTCAGGGAGCTGTTCTGTAGCAAAGAAAGTCATACGAACAAACTCAAAAAAGCACATAAAAGCATATCATTAAAGAGTAATGTCATCATTATTTGATGACGGCGCCGCAAATCAAGTGACGTTAAAGACGCATCTAGAAGCGAGGCGGTGCGGGTACACTTTCGGCGTTGCGCGAGGGTATGGCTGCCCGATCGATGCCGCCCCACGTTCACGGTCAACGCCCTCCGCCCGCCCTACGCTTCCGCGTCGCCCTCCCTCCTCGCCTCTCCAGTCCCCCAGCGCCTCACTCTCTAAATATACCTCCTTACCCTTCAGACTGCTATTATGAAACACAATTAGCTTGACTATTTTGAGACTGTAATCTGCCCGACATCGGTATGAAGACTAAGCAAATGCTCCAACTTCCAATCTATAAGTGGAACAGCATTCTAAAGGAAATCTTCACGAGATGATCTAAATTTAAGTGACTTCATCGTAAGAAATGGTCATGCAGTAAACATTCAGGTAGATGCGTATGGATACGATAAGAAAAGTTACTGATGGAGAGGACGGAAACATATCCCCTTCATGCGGAGATGCGACAGGCCAAGAAATGTATGAAGCACTGAAATTTGTGCTAGGTATTATCCTACTAATATAAAATGTGTATTTCAAATTATGTTCACCAACTAAATTAATATGCTTTATTATAGGGCTCCAGATGTCATTTCCAGGCAAACCCCACTCTAAAAGATGTAATGTTTTATGTTACGTAAGTAGGTATACTTACTTAAAAATACAAATAAATGCCTATTTGGTACCTAATGCTAAAAAAGTAATTCCAAAAATCACGTTAGCCTATGTACTAAATTATACAAACTTTCTTGATATTGAATGGCCATATTTTTTAAAATCAGCTTTTATTCGGTTCTATAAATAGCTCTCTACGAAAAAGTCATTAATTATTACTGCCTCGTAAATGCGTAATACTCTATCACTCTGACGATACGTTCCAGCTTTAACCAACGGTTATACTCAACAGTCAAGTCTAACTGTTACTAGGCCTGAGGAGAAAACCTCACTAGGGACCAGACATGACAAAACATCTTATTTGTAGGGGAACGATGTTGTCCTGTCGCTTATTGTGCGCACTGTTTATGTGTATGGAACACTTGAACAAGTAAATGAAGCAGACGGTTCGCACCGCATTTTTTTTCCTGTTCGCAGACTAGTTTGTATTTGGCCTAAGGCAGATAAAGTTGTAAGTAGATATTCTAGAATTAACTCTATAGTTTTCGGTTTCAGTTTTAAGTTTATAGTTTATGACAAAGGCTTATTAACTGTAAACTATCTATTGTCACTAGTTCATGGGACCTTTCTATTTGTGAACTGCGATGGATTGTTTATCGAGCAACTGGAAACCTCGATAGAGCTGATATTCAATGTCCGGCGGTTACTCTAGTGACTGAAAATTCATGGAATAGTGTTTAAGTGTTGGTAGCACGTCGTTGGTGGAAAACAAATTATATGACTGACAAGATATATTCCTAGCATAGAATATATTCACTGTTTCTAGCTTTCTAGTGACAAATCTTAGAGGAATTCGTAAAAGTTGGCAGGCACAATATTACCAAACCAAGTTCAATTCATCCAAGCTGTGCGTTGATAGTAAACACTCCGTCAATCAGTTAGGACGTGAGTTTATTAAACATATAATTATAGATATAGAGCAAATTATGTAAGACTTAAGTTTAGTGTTTATGCCATAGAGTTATAATATACTAGCTGATGCCCGCGACATCGTCCGCGTGGTTTAAGATTTTTTGATTCCCGCGGGAACTCCTCAATTTTCCGGGATAAAAAGTAGCCTATGTCACTCTCCAAGTTCTCAACTATACCCATGCCAAAAATCACGTCAATCCGTCGCTCCGTTGCGGCGTGATTGAAGGACAAACCAACAAACAAAGTGACTTTCGCATTTATAATATTAGTATGATTACCTGTTTGGTATTTAGTATTTATGTTTAGTTTACTTATCAGTATAATTGTTGAACGGCAACCCCAAACGTCAAATGTCACTCATTTTCTGACAGATGACGTTGCCTGTCATTTTTTTCATTCCGCTTCCGTCCTTCGGTTTGGTTCGAATATCATTTTTTCGGCTCCCCGTTTTGGCATATTTTCGGATTATTTATCATATTAAATACATACCACATTACACCATTCACCACCTACTTATACACCAACAAAGTGAAGTGCAAATTCAAGAAAGAAGAATCGGGCCCGATATACCGGCGAGGACACTCCACAAGGTAACATTTCCCTTCCCATTATATATAATATCTGTTTCTTTCTATTAGGTTTTTGATTATTTATTAGCTCCGCGAACTTGCGGACGTAACATTAAAGGTAGCAGAGCTTGGTGTTTTTCGGTCTTCTTCGTGATTAAAACACGACATTCATAGGTTATCCTAAGTGTTCACATAATTTTACGCGCCAACCCTCAGTTCGGTAACTTATTTTTCCTTGGTCACGTAAACATGTTAAGCCGACTATACACGTGCCGATATTGTTGGGTCAACAATATTGACCCAATTTACACTTGGTGATTCTTGGAATCGATGGTAATTAGTGTGTGTAATTTAATTTGTTGTTATTTTCGGATTAAAGGTGAATGTGGTATTTTATAATTTCGGTTATTTTTCTTATTATTTCGGGATTTTCGGATATTTCAAGTTTTTATTTTCGGTTATATTAATTAATTAAAGATGTCTATTAGAACTAGTTGGTCCCAATTTAGGGTTAAGCTACAGTGGTTGTTGGACAGCGCGGACCTTATAGATAGACCCGATCATACAAGCCGCTTATCTATACGACTCATGACAGCGAATTCAGAGTTTATGAATTTGAAAAATTCCTATCAACGCATTCTTGAGTTAGCAGATGACACTGTACCGGCTGATAGGGAAATAATTTTGGGGGCCCGCGCGGACTACATACGCGCTTTAGAGGCTTTTGATAGACTAATGACGATTAAGTTGGACGAAGCTCCTACGAATTCGAGCAGTGCTACGGTAAATACTAAATCGGAGGGTGCGGATCTAGATGCGCTGCTGTCACGTTTGCCAGCACTTCGGCTTCCGTCATTTGCAGGGGAGATGCACCAATGGGTGGGGTTTAACAACCTTTTTGACAGTCTTGTCGATAAACGTGTAGACTTGTCACCGGCACAGAAATTAGCTTATTTGATGTCTTGTTTATCCGGTGAACCCCGTGGGTTGGTCCAACACCTTAAGATTGCGGATGAAGGTTATAGTATTGCCCGCGATCTTTTGATGAAGCGGTATCAGAATACTCGTCGTTTAGGTGACGTACATATTGACCAAATTTTGAAATTACCTACAGTTTCAGGCCGACTTATCGGTCTTCGGTCTCAATTTTTAAATCCATTGATTATGGCTGTTAATCAATTGGAGCGTCTCGGGTTTCCTGTATCGGCATGGTCATTTATACTTTTACACATAGTTTTATCAAAATTACCTACGTCACTTAAATCTCGGTTTGAACAAAAATTCGGATGTGAAACTGATACTATACCAAAATATTCGGACTTAGTTGAATTTTTAGAAACGGAATGTCGATTAATTGAATGTACGAGTTCGGAATCGTCAAATTATCAAAATGAATATAATAATAATTCGAGACACGGGAAGCCTCCTCGGAAATCTGTTCATTATGCCGCTGCTGAAGTAAAGCAGCCATGTTTTTATTGTGGGGATTCAAAACATTCGGTTTTAACTAATTGCCCCGAATTTAAATCCATGTCACCCTTTGTACGGAAAGATTTTGTAGATAGGGAACGTCTTTGTTTCCAATGCTTGGGAAATCACAGTTACCGCGATTGCCGTCGGGCGCCGCCTCAGTGCAACTGTGGAAGTAATAAACATCACCCGATGCTGTGCTTTAATCGGTCGGGTTTACAACAGAGGCGTGACGATAATCGGGGTTTGGCTGAGCGGTTAGGCCCACGCACGGGCGGGGGCTTTCGCCAGCAAGTTAATGTCGGTAGGGTCAGGTCACCCCGCAACCTTTCGCCACTTCGGTGTTCCTCACCTCCTCCACGACGACGTCAGGAACAGCGTGATGAGCCACGTTATAATAATAATCGGATTGCGAGAGTTCAGTACGGGCGTTCTGATGAACGGAACGATAATGGCGGGCGTGAGGAGAACCGTTCTCTCCTTTATTCCCCCGAACGACGCTAGGATACGGCGCCCACCTGCCCCTTAGTGACGGTTCTTTTGCCCACTGCTCTAGTCAAGGTTTATTTTAATTCGGAAAATAATTCGGAAATGGGAATTTCGGCTAGAGCTTTACTCGACAGTGGGTCTCAGGGGTCCTTAATAACTACGGATTTGGTGGGCAGGTTGGGCATAAATTTAGATCCGAGCAACGAACGGATCATGGGTGTTGGGGGTGTTGAAACTACCTCAAATATTATCGGTCGGTCTTCGGTTACATTTTCTCCCATAAACAAACGGTTTCCTAGAATTACCACTCCCGTTGTCTGTATGCAAACGGTTATCGGAAATCTACCAACTATGACGTTGGATAAATCGGTGAAAGACTTAGCCACGGGCTTAAGTCTAGCAGACCCTCACTTTTATGAGTCCACACCAGTGGAACTGTTACTCGGTTCGGATGTTTTAGGGTCTCTCATGGGAGGAGACAAAATTGTCTTAAATTCTATCGGTCTTACGGCTTATAACACTATTTTCGGTTATGTTCTACTCGGTCGTGTAGAACTCACTAAACAATCAGACTTGATTGATGATTCGGCAATTGTCGGTATTTCGGTTTCGGATACGCTACAAAAATTCTGGGAGGTTGAGGAACCACCAGAAGTAGCTTCTCGGTCTGCTCCACTTGACGAAGAGTGTGAACAGTTTTATAAGGATAATACGTTTCGATTGGAAAATGGTCGGTTTGTCACCAGGTTGCCGTTTTTACGAAATCGACCCCTGCTTGGGGATTCGAAAACTATTGCGGAAAAAAGATTTTTAGCTTTGGAACGGAAACTTATGAAAAATTCGGTTTTACGGGAGAAATATATTAATTTTATGCGTGAATATTTAGATCTCGGTCATATGTCGGTTTCGGATTTTGATTTTAAAGGTGGACAAGAATATGTTGTTATTCCTCATCATGCGGTTATAAAAGATGAAAACGCTAAAGTACGCGTCGTATTTGACGGAAGTTGCGTCCCAAATTCGGGGGTTTCTTTAAACCAGTGCCTACATTCGGGACCTAAATTACAGAGTGATATTGGGGAGATTTTATTGAATTTCAGACGTCATCAGATCGTCTTTGTCACGGACATTAGGATGATGTTTCGGCAGACCATTATCGACAAATCGGACCGAAGGTATCAGCTCATATTTTGGAGAGAGTCTCCTGATGAGCCCCTTATTACTTATGAGCTCGGTACCAATACATACGGGTTAAAATCCAGTCCTTACCTAGCAATTCGGACGCTATTGGAGTTGGCTGATCGGGAACGTGATCGGTATCCTCATGCGGCTTCGGTTTTAGAAAACGACATTTATGTTGACGACATTTTGACAGGATGCGGCTCACAATCGGAAGCCCTCGAACTTCAGCAAGAGTTAATTCGGCTTATGCAATCTGGGGGTTATGAATTACGGAAGTGGATCTCGAATGATCCTGTTTTACTTCGGAATTTGCCTGCTGATCATCAACAGGTTCCTCACCTGTTCGATAATCCGGACATGCAAAGTTTAACTTCGGTTTTGGGAGTACAGTACAATCCTATAGAGGATGTTTTTTCTTTTCGGACAGATTTGACTCATGGACATTCGGTTACTAAACGGAAAATATTATCAACAATTGCTAGGATGTATGATCCGAGCGGATGGATCACTCCTGTTTTATTTCGGGCTAAATGTTTTTTGCAACGTTTGTGGCTTGCTGATGTTACTTGGGATGAACCTATTACTGGGGATTTAGAAAGAGATTGGATTAATTTTAACGATGACCTCATTCGGATTGAGGATGTTCGGATTTCGCGATGCATGCTTCCTCCATCGGTTAAAAATATTACTATTCACGGTTTTTCGGATGCTTCGGAAGCCGGATACGCGGCTGTCGTTTATTTACGCGCAGTTGATAACATGGATAATGTCTCGGTTCATTTAGTAATGGCCAAAAGTAAGGTTGCCCCAATTAGATCACGTCTGACGATTCCTAAATTGGAGTTGTGCGGAGCCGTGCTTCTACTTAAGCTTCTGCATCATGTTTGCCTTTGTTTGCAAAGGACCATTGATGTTAATGAAGTATTCGGTTGGACTGATAGCTCTATAGTTTTAGCCTGGCTTAAAACGCCGCCTCATACTCTTCAAGTATTCGAGGCTAATAGAGTTTCACAAATACAAAATTCTACAGTGCCAATCACGTGGCGACATATTTCGGGCGAATTGAACCCTGCTGATTGCGCTTCACGGGGCTTAACAGCTTCAGGTTTGGTATCTCATCCGTTGTGGTGGGGTCCGCGATGGTTGACGTATTCGGAATCGCGTTGGCCTACGTCTAAGGCTACACAGGTATTACCTGCGGAATTACCTGGCATTCGGTGTTCGGTAGCTACAACTTCGGAACCCCCTCCAGATTTCGGTTTTCTCTTAGAGCGCTATAGCTCTTTAGATCGGCTTATTTCAGTGACCGCTTGGATTCGGAGATTCTATTATAATTGTCGTCGGAAAGATAATCGGAATAATACGGCTTACTTAACCCCACAAGATCGGAAGGAAGCGTTAATTATGTGGATTTCGCTTCTACAGAAAAATAATTTCGGTTCTGACATTGAACGTATTCGAAACGGTCAACCTTTAAAGGGACATCTCAAGCGTCTTAACCCTTTCATTGATTCGGACGGCCTTTTGCGTGTTGGAGGTCGCCTTAAACACTCGGACTTACCCTACGGAGCAAGACATCCATTGTTGCTTCCTAAATCGGGACATTTTGTTGACCTTTTAATTTCGGATTGTCACTTAAAAAATTCGCATGCAGGACCGAATGCACTTTTGGCTATATTACAACGCGATTATTGGATTCTTTCAGCTAGAAGAGCGGTAAGAAAGATCACTTTCAAATGCATTTCATGTTATAGACTAAAGGGACTTACAGCCCAACCGTTGATGGGTGATCTCCCTAGGGACAGGGTTTTAGCTGCTAGGCCTTTCCAAGGCGTTGGAACCGACTTTGCAGGTCCATTTTATATGAAGTCGCACACGTTACGGAGTCCAAAAATCACCAAGGCTTATTTATGTGTATTCGTGTGCCTGGCCACTAAGTCCGTCCACTTAGAATTAGTTTCGGATTTAACTTCGGAGGCCTTCGTTGCCTGCCTTTCTAGAATGACCTCGAGACGTGGATTACCAGCGGTGATTAGGTCAGACTGTGGCACCAATTTTAGGGGCAGTGACACATATTTAAAGGAAGTTACCAAATTCTTGGAACAAAATCAATCACAAATCGGTCATGATTTAGCACGGCGCGGTATTACTTGGATCTTCGATCCACCGGCTTGCCCAGCCTGGGGTGGTTTATTCGAGGCTGCGGTTAAGTCAGCAAAAACGCATTTGAAACGCACTATTGGGGAAACAACCCTGACATTCGAGGAACTCAGTACTGTTTTCTGCAAAATCGAAGCAGTCTTGAATTCACGCCCCTTGTGCCCTCTATCTTCGGACCCGAACGACCTGGAGGTTCTGACCCCAGGTCATTTTCTTATCGGTCAACCGTTAACTGCACTCCCAGAGTATCCCTTTCAGGATGTGAAGACTTATAAATTGTCTCGGTTTCAGTTGCTACAGCAACTTTCTCAAAGAATTTGGCATCGGTGGCAATTAGAATATCTTCACACCTTACAGCAGCGGTTGAAGTGGACTGACCCAGCCGTCCCACCTAAAGTTGGAGATTTGGTTTTACTAAAAGAGGACAATGCTCCGCCTCTTCAATGGCGTCGTGGTCGGATTGTAGCGTTGTATCCGGGAAAGGACGGCGTGGTCAGGCTCGCAGATGTGCGGGTGGCGCAGGCAACGGTTCTGCAACGGGCAATTTCCAAGTTGTCTCGTTTGCCTTTAGATTAGGTTAATATAGATTTGTTTTCGGTTAGGCTTAGGACCTTAGGTTAATTGGTTGTTAGTTTACTAAGTTTTCGGAAGCAGTTGGAGACTGCTTGGGCTGGGGGATGTTTGGTATTTAGTATTTATGTTTAGTTTACTTATCAGTATAATTGTTGAACGGCAACCCCAAACGTCAAATGTCACTCATTTTCTGACAGATGACGTTGCCTGTCATTTTTTTCATTCCGCTTCCGTCCTTCGGTTTGGTTCGAATATCATTTTTTCGGCTCCCCGTTTTGGCATATTTTCGGATTATTTATCATATTAAATACATACCACATTACACCATTCACCACCTACTTATACACCAACAAAGTGAAGTGCAAATTCAAGAAAGAAGAATCGGGCCCGATATACCGGCGAGGACACTCCACAAGGTAACATTTCCCTTCCCATTATATATAATATCTGTTTCTTTCTATTAGGTTTTTGATTATTTATTAGCTCCGCGAACTTGCGGACGTAACATTACCTCTATGGTTTATGCTTTCATATATAAATACTGGCTTTATGCCTACATAATATAACGGCAGTAGCAATTGATGTAGAATATTTCAATGGCAGTAGCAGTACATTATGGCGGTACTTGTTTATATTTATTCAGTGAGGTAGGTCAAAAATAACTATTAAAAGAAAGCGGGACTACAGGTACATATATTGCCCACATGACATGTGGGCAGCCCCGAGACTAGTAAAAGGCAAAAGTGTCAGGGAGACTACGTGCCCTCTAATGTCCACGTTACATCACAGGAATATTTATATCTAGGCTATAAAACCAAACAAACAAACAAACAAAAACAATAGTAGTCAAAGGGTGAGTTTTCTGTCTAGACTGATGGAACTTTTTATGGAGTTTTCTGATAGTACAAATCTACTAGCATTAAAGAGAATCGAAGGTATAAGTACATAGATAGAATATTTGTAGATTCATAATTGCATGTTATAATTTTTACCTACTATAAAATATATAGGTATTTGCACGTAAATGATTTCTTATTTAAAATCTAGTGCATCGACTATAAAATATAAAGTGACTGTTAACTGTTAATTATTTGTGTTTGATTTTTAATACAAATGAATATTTTAGTGAACTTTGCATCTGTCCCTCCTGAAAGTAGCTGTACTTTTGTATTCACCGGATATACCTATTCCCGTTTTACGGCACAGACAGCGAATATTACCAAGCAACTTGGCTCCTTTTTGTCCCACCGCCCCGAGGATCCCTTGCAGACAAGGGCATTCATCGCTCCGCCCTGAATGTGCTAGCCGCCTACATAAAGAAAAAGTTATACAAAAACTGCGTCTGATGCGACAAGGGTCCTCAGACGGTTGCATGTACACGTATATGTATAATGGTGCAGTGAGTGGGTGAACAGACTGCAGTTAAAGCTGGCTGAATCCCGGAAAACTACCGACCCAGTCTAGACATGGGGGCACTTCCCCTGTCCCCCCTCCCGCACGCCTCACCCCCGCCGCCACCCTCACGCTTTCACCGACGACTTGCAGACATTATAAAAACAGAATGCATCGACGCTTTTAACTTGTGTAGTGTGTGACATGAACAAAACCCTCGTGAAGAATGAAACCCCGTTTCAGCGATAATAATAATACATTAGTTACAAAAGTTCTCTCGTGAACGGTGACGTGTAAACAAACGGAGGAAGCATTTATTTTTTGCATTATGACACCACTTATCTTCTATCTATTAAAAATAAAATGCTATTCGTTGGTAAGCGCATTTAAAATTGAGCACGTCAGGCCGACTTGGCTATTAACCGACTTCCTTAAAAGGAAGAACCACCTTCTAAATTTTCGTAATAATCCGAATTTGATTTTCATGAAAAGAAAAATTGGAAAAGTTTCTCAAATAAATCATTGGGACAGGACAACTTCTGTCAGGAGCGCTAGTCATACTGTCATACTTAATATTATAAATGCGAAAGTGTGTTTGTTTGTTGGTTTGTTCTTCAATCACGCCATAACGGAGCAACGGATCGAAGTGATTTTTGCCATGGGTATAGTCGAGGATCTGGAGAGTGACATAGGCTACTTTTTATCCCGGAAAATTAAGGAGTTCTCTTCCTGGGAATTGAAAAAACTTATTCCATCAGCTAGTAATAACATAATTAAGGTATGTGAAATCAATGCATTCATGCCAAATTGTTGAATATCTGAACATGTGTCCACTATAATGCTATAAGCCCATTATGTTTTCTCTATGCCATAAAGTAAACAGTAAATTAAAAAAACATATTTACAGTAAAATAAAATATACTTTATTATACACGATAAAAAGTAATAAAAAGACAAAACAATAATATCAATGGATATGGCATAACATTGCCTTATCGCTTTAATAGCGATCTCTTCCAGACAACTAAGTTACTAACCATATTAAGTTATTTAGTCTGGCCGCATCATAAGATCATTTTATTTTCAATTTTTACAGCTGTTCCTGAAACTTATTAACCTACTTAATGGCATTATTAAATTATCTTTCTATACGACAATATGACCATCGCCTTGAGTTAGACTGTGCGATATGCATGATTGACTGTGCTGCAGTGGGTTAGTGAG
Source organism: Erebia epiphron (assembly GCA_963932025.1). Taxonomy (NCBI): domain Eukaryota; kingdom Metazoa; phylum Arthropoda; class Insecta; order Lepidoptera; family Nymphalidae; genus Erebia; species Erebia epiphron. The sequence continues at coordinate 34,609,568 of OZ009948.1, read as the reverse complement.
AGTGAATTACATGGGGGCAGGGTGCAAAGGAGGCGATGGGGGCTTGCAGACAGGGCGGTCGAGGGTTTGGGGCCAGACGGGAGAAGCCTGACGCACCTCAGTTCCGCACCGACTATGTGTCGACATACATACAGACTTGCATTACACACGCCGTGTGATTATGCCTCACAATGCCTAGCTGTTACGGGCTACGGCTGTAAAAAGCTCTTGTAAAGGGTTTTATGAACCATTTTTCAAAGAAGCCCGTTTCCTAGTTTAATGATAGGGAAACATGTTATTTGCGAGAACTTTGAAGAGGGGGGAAAGGAATGTATTGTATCCTATTATATTATCTCTACTTACCTGCTTACATTTTAAAGTTCTTTTTGAATAATTTTTTATAAAGAAAAATTAATAAAATGTTACGGTACTCTACAATGTAGAGCACCCTCATATTTTTCTCTAACAAACGTTTGCCATCTCTACCATGTAATTATGGCACATATTATGACATTTATTAATTACTAGCAGACGCCCGCGACTTCGTCCGCGTGACATAAGTTTTTTGAATTCCCGAAGGCACTCCGTAATTTTTCCGATAAAAAAGAAGCCTACATGTCACTCTCCAGTTACTCAACTATACCCATGCAAAAAATCATTAAAGGACAAACCAACAAACCAATAAACCAACAAACCAACAAATAATATTAGTTCGCATTTATAATATTAGTATGATTCCGTTAACTTTATATTATAATTTACATCCATTTCATTTACAACCATTTGATTTCATTTTTATAAAGATATAGACATACTAGCCAACCGGTCCAGGTATGGCTCGGGCGGAATTTCAAAATTAGCTTTCTTAAGGGGTCTACAGTATACGTACGTGTAAAATATCAAGTTTATAGAGCCAGTAGTTTGAGCCGTAAGTTGATATAATGTAGATATATATTGTTTCTTCTTTTTAGGGTTCCGTACCCAAAGGGTAAAAACGGGACCCTATTACTAAGACTCCGCTGTCTGTCTGTCTGTCTGTCTGTCTCCAGGCTGTATCTCATAGACCGTGATAGCTAGAAAGCTGAAATTTTCACAAATGATGTATTTCCGTTGCCGCTATAACAACAAATACTAAAAATTAAAAAAATATATATATTAAGGGGGGTCCCCATACAATAAACGTGTTTTTTTCGTATTTTTTTGCTCAATATTAAAAACGGTAACAGGTAGACGGTTCAAATTTTCACAGAATATTAACTTGTATATTACCTTTCAAAATAATTAATTAAATATCAATAAAGTACATATTAAAGGGGGGCTCCCATACAACAAACGTAATTTTTTGATATTAACAGTAAACCTCTACAAACAAAGTTAGTTTTGCGGTTCATTAACAAAGGTAATTATACCTACTTCTTGAGTACGGAACCCTCGGTGCGCGAGTCCGACTCGCACTTGGCCGGTTTTATATATTTAGATAAGTAGATACCATGATGTAGGTATACTAACGCGATTTTGCTACAGTAATCGTAATCGAGTTAGATAGCGCGTCCCTGACCGCATGGGCCTTGGCCGGGGCCGTCGACTCTCGCCCGTGCTGCGCCCCTATTACAATGTCTCGCAGCTCGCCACCATACTGAGATATTTCACTCGGCATCTCACTTGCACTGCATCGGTGGAAAAAGGATAAACGACCGAGATTTCGATTCGCATACTAACTACCTTGAAACTTCTTCGATTCTTCTTGTAGTATAATTAAAAACATTTCAAAAACTCGTGTCTGAAGTTTTAAAACTAAGACATTCATAATTTCTAACTTTAAATAAAGTTATAATTTGTAAGTAATAATCCAACAGATTTAAAGCTTGGCTACTTCAGCGGGGTTTGCAAACAGCGTACTGGGTACATTGCGTCGATCCAGTGGTCGGGGTGACAATGTTTCGATGCAAGTTTTGATTTTTTTTAGTTTTAAATTGAATTTTAGCTTTATTTTAAACTAGCTGATGCCCGCGACTTCGTCCACGTGGTTTAAGTTTTTTCGATTTCCACGGGAACTCCTTCATTTTCTGGGATAAAAAGTAGCCAATGTCACTCTCCAGGTCCTCAACTATACCCAAAATCACGTCAATCCGTCAAAGGTTTGGTCCGTCAAAGACAAAACAAATTTAAATAATCCAAGCAATGTCAATTCTTCCCTATCCTAAAACCTATCGACAAAGTACTCGCTATATGTTTTCCAAAAAAGCTAAAATGTACAACGCGGTTTGCCTTTCAGCAAACGCAAGAGGCAGCTGAGGTCAACGCCGCGCGTCGCGAGCGGGTCGTCGGCCGGGTCGCGGCGGTCGTATCGCATCGCTAATTTCGTATGCGAACTCGGCTTACAAGCAAAAACTGCCCATGCAGCCCGCTCTCACTGTGCGATAGCCGCCATCATTCCATTGTCATTTAAATCGATGTTGAAGAAAATCTAACGTCGTTAAAATACGACCTTTGCAGTTGAACGTTACAATCATCAAACATGTAAAAGTTTGACTTTGGCCATTCACTAAGGTCTTCTAAAACAAATCATACCAATATTATAGATGCGAAAGTGTGTTTGTTTTTTGGTTTGTTGGTTTGTCCTTCAATCACGCCGCAACGGAGCAACGGATTGACGTGATTTTTGCCATGGGTTGAGGACCTGGAGAGTGACATAGGCTACTTTTTATCCCGGAAAATTAAGGAGTTCCCGCGGAAATAAAAAAAAACTTAAACCACGCGGGCGAAGTCGCGGGCATCAGCTAGTATGGAATATACACCAAGTTTCTGCTTAGTTAATCTCGATAGGAAGAAAATTTCGAGTCAGTCAATGGCATCAATTGAAAAATTTTGTACTTTGATAGGAGAAAAGCGTTTGTAATAAAATCACTCAAAGTATACTTTGTTCAAGTTAACTTTTTATAAGTAATTTTAAAATTAAGAGTTATTTAAATGGAAGATTCTATAGTTGCGCAGAAATCAGAACTCGATCACAACCTATTATTTGTAAAGGTGAATATTGATTTTGAGGTCTTAATGTCGTTGGTAGGTAGGTACTCTAGATTAATATTCATGAATACATCACTTGTTCAAGTCGATGTGAATGCTTACGAAGTAAAATTAATCAAAACTAGGATCATGCCCAGTTTTGATAGTTTTTTTGATAGTCTATGTGGGCGTCAAACTCTACCAAATTTCAGCGCTCTAAGTACCAGTTCTATTTTGATGATCGCTATGTCAGTATCGAAAATGCGAAACTTTGCTTTCGCTTAACTTCGGATCTAAATGATCTACCGACTTAAAATTTTGGATTTCAAGTGTGTGATTATAGCTTACTAGATGACGAAAATTTCAGCGTTCTAGTCCCATCCAGAGGTTCTCAAATGGGGGCCTGAAAATGCGGCGAAATGGTTCCAGAAAAGGTGGTACGGCAGTGTTGCTTCGCGCTCGACTTGGCGGGGGCACTGCCGTGCCCACAGAAAGAGGTACATATTTAAATCTGTATTACAAATTTACATTACAGTCGAGTCAAAGTTTTATTCATGGGCAAACGTCACTCTTGTTATTTTTTATTTTTTTATGAACAGTTGCTGTAGAGCATTTAACCACTTAAAATAAAATAAAGGTCCAAAATCAGCATTTTGTTAATGAATGAGGAGGATTGAGAAACCCTAAAACATAAACAATAATAATATATGGTGACCAGAAAAAGGAATTTTCTCGGGGATGATATTTACTATCTAGATAAACATGGAAAGTAAAACATTATCTACATACAACATTTCATCCAAAGCACGAAGATCTGTTACCTAGACACCACAGATATTATACATACGAGATGATTCCCGCGACTTCGTCCGTTTAGATTTAGGTTTTCAAATATCATAATCAGCTAAACGGTTGGGTCGTGAAAGGGTAACAGACAGATCGATATAAAATATTTAAACCAAGTTAGCACAGTCTAGTCGCCGTAATCTTGGAGTGCACCCACCCAGACAAACGCCTGCCTGCAGTGCCAAATATGTGCTTTTCGATGCGAGATCGCCATTCCAATAACTTGGGAACCCAAATCTATTGGTCTCCAAACTATGTTGCTTTACATTGCTACTTTAGCTTCGTAACCCATAAAATGTTCACTGTTTTCGTGAATTTTTTATAGGCAATCTGTTTTGGTTTTGCAAAAGAGTAGGTTACATAATGTAACGAACAACCCTAAATACCTCTAGACGCTTGTGTACTTGAGTTGAAAACGTTTATTTTATGTTTCAGCAGCAGTTTTTCAATTTTAAGATCCTAAAAAATTATAATGACAATAGATTCGACTTTGGTCTAGTGTATCGGCATTGCAGGCGGCAATGAGTCATCGTTTATAACATCAGCCAACTTGAGAGGGATTCCCGATACTAAGCATATCGATCTGGAAGACACGTCATGGGCTCTCCCAAGAGGGCGATTGTGCTTTTCTTGGGGTTGCTGATTTCACCCTCATATTATAATTGAGTAAGAAATCTTCCCTTTTATTAGATGCTGTGAACTTTGCCGGTTGCCTAGCCAAGTATAAAAAGAAAAATAACTTTTATATCTATCTAAATATGGGTAAATAATGTGTGCAGTGTAAGAAGTTGTTGTGTTGAAAAAAAGTCGAGTGAGTTAGAAATAGCTTAGTTATAATAATCTTAAAAAAATAGTACGCCAAGAGAGAGTATCTCATGAAAATGCATAATCCATTTCTTCTCTAGTCCTAGATTAGAAAGACAGATCACATATTTTCATATTGTTTTTTTATCATATTTTGTTTTAATGAAATAACATATTATAAACTTTTATCTATTGTGCAATAGATCAAGTAATAGTTGTAAGCGTTACTTGCCTAGATCGTAGGCAGTTCGTAGCGCGTCTACGCGAGGCACTCGTTCGCTGTGCAGGTCAGTGGCACTGCGCTATACGGGGCACTGCACTCGACTTGCTTAGATACTTCTAACATTGCAGTTTTTTTTCTAGCGCCGCATTCCCGGGCTCAGCCCAGTCAACTGGGTTCATGCCACTTTTGCACCGAGCACGTTAACTAGCCATGTACGGCGTGAGAGAGGACGATAAAAACTTCTTTGCGATTTTATCCTTTTGAATAGGAATGACTGAAGTACAATAGGTAGCTGTCAATAACGTCAAGAAACTTGTTGTGCCTGACAGTTTTACCTCACATTCGTGCATAAATATCATGGATTTAGGAATAAATATATTCGGTACTCGGTATATATAATAGGTATTAATAGGGGCCTGAAGCCATTGATGTAGAATTTTAGTGTCAATGCCTGAAGCATAACAAAATTTATGTGCATTTAGACCCAGATTTTTAAAACATTCTGGAGCTAGGATTCATCAAAGTTTAACAACCTATTTCAATGTATAATAATTTATTAGTTTCGCAACTATAATCCTCCATACTAATATTATAAATGCGAAAGTGTGTCTGTCTGTCTGTCTGTCCGTCTGTCTGTCTGTCTGTCTGTCTGCTACGCTTTCACGGCCCAACTACTCAACCGATTTTGATGAAATTTGGTACAGAGGTAGGTTACATCCCGGGGAAGGACATAGGCTACTTTTTATCCCGGAAAATTGAAGAGTTCCCGCGGGAATCAAAATACATAAATCCACGCTGACGAAGTCGCGGGAATCATCTAGTATTTATATAAGTTTTCGCAATCTGTATTGTTCCACTTTGAGCACCTCAGCTAAACGATCAAAGTGGAATATAACTAAGAAATAAATATAAAAAGTGCCTCTCTGTGATTTCGAATTCTGGAAACAAGTGCCTTTGCCTTAAGCTTTCGGTTATTTTCACAAATTTTAAAAAGGTGGTTCTCATACTTCATGCATTAAGGGACCTTAAACCTCAAATTAAAATAAAACACTATCTATTTGTTCGGGCCGCGATACTATTTTCTTTTTCAAATAAATAAATTTACAACGACCGAAAGATTTTGAAAACCTGCCAAAAAGCGCGTGACTTTCGGTAATTAAATGATATTTATTGCATTATAATTAATGCATTTAATAAGTTTCTAGGAAACAGCTTTGACAATTTTGATGAAATTGTATATACCGCGGTGTGTGGAAGTCGCAACAGGGAACGCGACGAAGACGAAAACTGTCCAAGTTTGTCTGGGTAGGTGTCATGAGTGCCTGCAGGCACGAAAGACGCTGATTGCGACCACAATATGTATGTTTTATTCAATAGTTAAATGCCTTTTATTGTCATCTTATCATTGTCGGCTCATGTTGCACCATTAGCAGAATTCATAGCAACTAGTAAATTCCAAGTCATTAATAGTATTGAGCTATAATATGAAATCTCGTCGCGCAGAGAGAGTAAGCACGTAGTACTTACGTGAATCACTTTCGACGCGCGCGCATTAGTTGCACTTCAAAGGTGCAACGACCTTCTGAACTTCACAAACTAGGCCGAACTACTGAGCTACTTCAGACATTTTAAGGCATAGTTGAATTCAAAAATTACATTGTTAAATTACTTCTAGATGATGGCCGCAACTTTGTCCGCGTGGTTTTAGGTTTTATGAAAATCTCTTCAGGTGTTATGGGAACTAATTTTCCGGGATAAAAAAATCTGTGTCCTTCCTCGCGATGCACAGTATCTCTGTTTGTCAGTACCATATTTCACCGTAATCGGTTGAAGACCTATTATAGCTGGGTTTAAAAATCGAATTAAGAACGTGAAAACGTAGCTGACAGACGGACTCTGTTATGTTTGGAAAAAGCACTTTATTATTCAAACCACAGACCACACTGACATTTACATTTTTAGGTTACATAGTGTAGCTACATACTAGAATTAACATAGAGTAGTTACAACAGACTACAGATCATAACACTCTCCTGCTTTAAATATAACATACTTTAAATTTTTATGTGATTAACTACAAATTAAGTCTCTCAGGTTTTTTCCTAATTCTTACAGATCTCTTTAACACCACTGGTGACGCTTTTGTCTTTTGCGGAGAACTAAATATTTCTTTAGACTGAGACTCGGTTGGTACTACATTTGTCTCAACAGAAGGCAAAATCTCACTTTCCTGTACAACAGGTTCACTACCTGAGCTATGTGGCTTAGAAACAACACATGAACTTGGTACAACTGTATCATTACATACATCTGTCAATTCTTTACCATCAAACACTATATCATTATCATATGTATCAACATCATTTTCATTTATATTATTGTCCAAAATCTGATTAATATGTCTTTTCCAAATTATATTTGTATTTAGCAATTTAATTAAATATGTAACTGGACCAAGTTTTTTACATACTATTCCTTCTATCCACCTATTACTATTACTTCTGTAATCTCTAGCTAATACACTTTTTCCTATTTCCAATTCCCTTACTCTACTGCCCCCTGCATACTTCTTTTGTAAATCCTGCTTATATTGGACATGTTTTCCAATATCCGGTTTTAATAAATCAAATTTAGTTCTTAAATTTCTTTTAAACATCAAATATGCTGGACTTTCACCTGTTGTCATATGTTTACAATTTCTGTATGTTAACAAAAATGAATTTATACAATCATTTATATTTTTCTTTTCATAAACTGCTTTTTTAATACACTTCTTTATTATTTTAACTGCACTCTCTGCTAACCCATTTGTCTGAGGATTATACGGTGGTGAAAATGATTGTTTTATCCCCAATTGTTTTAGAAATGATGTGAATTCCATGGAATGAAATGGAGAACCATTGTCACTATAAATTAAATCAGGAAATCCAAAAGTACTAAACAACTTTTTTAATATTTTAATTACTTGACTTGCTGACGTTGAAGTTACTTCCTCCACTTCAATCCACTTAGTGTACGCACACTCTAACACAAAATAAAATTTGCCATGTATAGGGCCTAAGTAATCTACATGTAAGCGTGACCATGGATTTTTAGGATAGTCCCACACATGTAAGTTTACTTTATGTGGATTGGGCCTTTCCAATATACAAGTAGTACAACTGTTTGCCATTAATTGGATATCATTATCAATAGAAGGCCACCAGAAATAACTCCTGGCTACTGATTTCATTTTAACAATACCTAAATGTGTTGAATGAAGTTCTTGTAAAATATTAGAAATGAACTTATTAGGTATTACAACTCTATATCCATACATAATTATTCCTTGTTCAACTGACAATTGTTCTCTTTTAAGAAAATAAGGTTTTATGTTATCATCCTTAATATAGTTTGGCCACCCTTCATTTATAAAATTTAACACTATTTTTAGCACTGGATCTAAAGCAGTTTCTTTCCTCACTGAGTTATAATCAATAGGTAAGCTTACATTATCCTTCAAAAAATTTAAATAGGAATATTCAGAACTTTTACATTCAACTCTTTCTAATGGTAACCTTGATAATGCATCTGCGTTATTATGCTCTGATTTGACATAAACAATATTGTAATCATAGCCAGACAGCAATAATGCATACCGCTGAAGTCTACTTGCTGCTATGGTAGGTATACCCTTTTTAGGGCCAAAAATGCTCACTAATGGCTTAGAATCTGTAATTAAGGTAAATTTACGACCCCACAAGTATTGATTGAACTTAGTTACACCAAATATCAATGCTAAAGCCTCTTTGTCTATTTGACTGTATTTCTTTTCAGCATCATTTAACGTCCTAGACATAAATGCAATTGGTTTCTCAATACCATTCTTTTTCTGAGATAATACAGCACCTACCCCATAGGCACTAGCATCACATGCCAAATATAATTCTTGTGACGGATCATAGTGAGATAAAATGTGAGTAGATACCATTTTTTTTTTTATACTTTCAAAGGATTCTTTACATTTTTGATCCCAAATATACTTAGTATCTTTTTTTAATAAATTGTACAATGGTGCTAACACTGTCGACACATTTGGTAAAAATTTCATATAGTAATTGACTAACCCGAGAAACGCTTTCAGTTCTGTCACATTTGATGGATTTGGAGCTTGAATTATTGCCTCAACTTTATTAGGATCGGGCTGTAACCCCTCTTTTGACAAAATATACCCCAAATAATTTATATTATCTGCAAAAAATATACATTTATCTATACTAACAGTAAGACCCATTTCTTGTAGTTTTCCAAAAACAAACATTAAATTTTCATAATGTTCCTGATCAGATTTCCCTGTTATAACCACATCATCCATAAAAACTGCTATACCTGGTCTTCCTACAAATAACTGGTCCATAACATGTTGAAAAATATTCGGAGCTACTTTCACACCAAAAGGTAACCTGTTATATTGAAATAATCCAAGATGTGTATTGATGCAAACTAACTTCTTCGCATCATCTGTCAACATCAATTGTTGATACGCATGTGCCAAGTCAACTCGCGAATACTTTTCACCTTTATTCAAATTAACAAATAAGTCTTCTATCTTTGGTATGGGATGCTTGTCATCCTCCAAATACTGGTTAATTGTGACCTTAAAATCACCACAAACTCTCAACTTACCATTCCCTTTTAAAACGGGTACAATAGGGGTAGCCCACTCACTGCTCTTTACTGGAGTCAATACACCTTGACCCACCAATCTATTTATTTCTTTCTCGACTAATTCTTTCATACTGAAAGGTAGTGGTCTAGCCTTAAAATATTTAGGTGACACACTCTCTTTTAATACTAGGTTGACCTGCTCTCCTTTATAGGTACCTAATTCAGAACTAAACACTTCAGGAAATTTACCGACCAATGTATCTTTGATATTGTCACAATTTAATGAATTTATACTTAATGTTTTAATATTTAATTTCTGCAAAATATCCCTACCAATGAGAGAAGGTCCCCCATTCTCTATTACATATAACTTCGCCTTAATCTTCTTTTTATCATATACAATGTCCACATTTATAAAACCTAAGGGAGTTATTAAGTTATTTACATATGATCTGAGTTTTAAGTTACTCCTAAAGATTTCACAGTCCTTAAAGTATTTATCTTTCATGTTTTTACTGATGACACTGATAGCCGCTCCTGTATCTATTTCAAAGATAACCTTTTTTGTATTTACTTGTAATTGTAATTGATAAGGTGAGACATAAGTATCACTTAATGTAAATAAGTTCTGTATGTCCTCTAAAACATTATCTTGATCATCCTCATTTTCTATGTAATTACATGGCTTTTTTTCCTTTTTATTCCGGCACACAGCTGCTAAATGTCCCCCTAGTCCACAAATTCTGCATCTCCTATCCTTAAACCAGCACCTGTCCTTATTATGGTTTCCTTTTCCACAGCACTTACACTTATTATTATACTGATTCTCGCTTCTTCCGTCCGTTCTCATATTCTGCCGCAGGTGGTTGTCTTGGGTATTTTCCCTTCGTCCTTCCTTTTTCCTTCCAGTAACTCCTATCCTATTTACCTTGGACGTCATCCCTTCTAAATCTCTATCTGTTTTTTCCATCTGAACAGCAATGTTAAATGCTTTCTCTAGTGTTACTTCCCTTTCATTCAACAATTTTTGTTTAATTTTTTCATTATTTAAACCCAGTATAAATTTATCCCTAATTTGTTCCGATAAAGTTTCTCCATAATTACAATACAGAGACAACTTTTTTAATTCCGCCAAATAGGCATTTATCGTTTCACCCGGCATTTGACATCTCTGGCCAAACTTATACCTTTCTGTGATCACGTTGGGTTCTGGTTCCAGATGCTGTAATAGAATCTTTTTCAAATCTTCATAGGACTTTTCCTTTGGCGCTGTCGGTGTACAGAGATTTTTTAAAAGGCTATATAATTTTGGGCCAATGACGCTGAGAAAAACCGCTTTCTGACGGGTTTTTTCTATTCCGTTGCACTCCAGAAACATTTCAAACCTCTCTATATAATCGCTGAACTTCTCGCTGTCGTCATAGTCCACGTTTCCTATATAATTTTTTCCAGCCATCTTTACTTTACCCCTGTTTCAATTTTATTTCACTAATTTTTACTCGTCGCCATTTTGTTATGTTTGGAAAAAGCACTTTATTATTCAAACCACAGACCACACTGACATTTACATTTTTAGGTTACATAGTGTAGCTACATACTAGAATTAACATAGAGTAGTTACAACAGACTACAGATCATAACAGACTCCATATCCCATTAATAATATTATTAGTATGATTGACAATTAAATAATGTCGAATATACCCTTCGTAGATTTTTGCTCTCTTTAGATGTTTTACGCTAACGATGCGACCCTTAAAGGCAAAGCCCTGTTGAACTACAGTAAGTGGGCTACTCTACTGTGTTAGAGAATATAATAATGAGGGTGTAATCAATGAAAATGCTGAAATCTAGGAATTAAAATAATGTTGACAGTGGAATTATACAAATCTCAATTTACTAGTTTAGTGAAGCCACTTTGTTCATATAGGAATAGCCTAAATATCCTTCTCCAAGCATATGAGGCTTAATGAAGTAACAAACAAACAACCATACTTTCTGTTTTATTCAGACGTGTGGATTTAATCACGGACTTCTTTTCATACAACAACTTAAAAAATGGTTTTCCTCACGATACATAATATTATGTACATACTCGGTACTTTTTACAATTATTAATAAAAGGTTTAGTTTTGTAACATATATGAAATGATAAACATTTTAGAACCTCGTAGCGGAGAGAGTAGTCCTATGATATAGGCTATACCTAACGTGAATCACTTTCGACGCGGGCGCAAGATGCACTTCTAAAGAGCAATGCCCTGTTGAACTTCGCCAAGTGGGTAGCACATTATAGAACACCAAGCAAAACACATAAGAAGGATAATAATTAAAAATATAATTCAGGATAATTGAAAAATAAAAAATTCAAATACCTACTGGATATACAATATTTATACGCTGGATTACTCGAAAACGACCGGATACACGTACTAAATAAGGAGCGTTATAGCTTTTATATTAGCTAGAAATATAGCAGTTTGTGTCATTCATTGCATGTATTTTTTGCTTCTTATATTACGGAGCAGGGCCAGCAGCGGTGGGACTAGCAAGCAAGTGTGTTCTGAAATAGTCAAGACGGGATCTATTTCCCGGGCAGCTGCGCGCGTTCGTTGCCCCTTCGTAGGGCGTTAGATGTGCAACGAACGTTCTCAGCTAACTATAATATCGCCGAGTCCACGCCCGCGCGGCGCTAAACTTGAACTACAAGTGCAGTGACGAGCGTACGCCTCTCACCTTCACTGCTTAGAAAGCAACATCAGCTAATCTAACACACGCAGAAACGTTACTACTGCGTGCAGTAATCGAGTAAAAGCGAGAGGAATATCTACTTTCAGCCTGATGCCACAATGATTTGCTCTCTATATTTTAAATTAGCGGCTTCAACGAGAATTATTTATTTTATCAGAGGCCCATGAAATGTTTTCCCACGAATTAAAATCACGATAAGACAATACGTTTGTTATCGGATAAAGAAAATATTATTCAACAGACAGCTTGTTATGATATCTTAATCAAATTTGGTTGTATGTGGTTGCAGTTTTATTGATTTCGATTCAGTGCTTACTGTTATTAATAACATTTCATCTGTTCGAAAGCTGTTATTGTTTTAAAAAGATCAACAAAAACAATTAAAAAATAACTTAAACCAAATGAACTTTGATAGTGTACCATCAGGTGACGCCTATAAACAGCTAAGATTTTTCATATGAACATATAAGAAGTAAGTAGGTACCTACACTACTTTTATGATTATTTCTTTATTAACACAAATAAACGCCATGCGTGATGTGCAATGTGCATACACATCTCTTGCGCTTCATGAGAGCCTGGTAAATAAATGCATTGCAGGCTGGCGCGGTTCAGTTGCAAGCTAATTTGGTACTTTAGCGGCGACCTTTAGAGGACACGATACGCAAGATACAAACGAAATTGAATCTTTATACTTAAATAACAAATATCAAGTTTGTTTGTCATATTTTGTTGCACTTGCCCGCTGGTTTATGTAACAAAAAATTGTAGTTAAATTTTGTAAATTGTATGATGAAACTGTAAGGATTAGAACTCACTAAAAAGCCAGCGTACATAAACTCAAACTTTATTTTATACAGGACACAACTGTGTCTCTTATGATAAACGTATGATAGGAACGTCTCGTTTTGACTTTACAAGTTGTTTGGAATGAAGAGTCTACCTAGAAGAAACGGCAAGAAACTCAGCAGTTGCTCTTTGTTGTTAAATGCAGGTTACCATAATATTTTGCTAAAACAGATTGCTACTCGAATATAAAATATACTTATACTATTTTACATGTATTATTTAACAATCAGGCCTTCATTAGTGCGTTGAATATATTACGAGTATTATTGTGAACAGAACAAACGACATTAAAATGTCTGTGCAATGACCCGGTGGAGGAACGTGATATTTGAATGACGTAGCAGGGACGAGGACGTAACAATGTCATGTCTCGACGACCACCTAGCAATTCTTTTATCCTGGTAATGAAGTACAATTTCTGCATACAACCCCTAGACATAATAATCTGGATTCTAGAGTAGGTACGTAAATATTCCATCTTGGAATTATTTACTCTTTCGCTAAAACAAGTAGTTTATTGTTTAGAACTATGGTTTATACTTTAGGCCACATAGGTAATGTTGCTTATTCGGTTGTGCACAAACTTCAAACTAATTTAAAATGACTGTACTAGATAGTCATGTCAATTTAGTTCAAATCATAGATCGTGTATTTACGGCCACAGGACTAGCCATTTAGTTTTATTCAACTCCATCCTATCATGAATCTCTTTGCCTGCATTTTTAACCGCACATTTGTAGTGATTTCCCATTTCCAAATAATAAAACAAATTAGTGTGTCATTTAATATCATATGATATGATTTTTTTTCATAACCTTAATATTTTTATTAATAAAACAATAATGAGCTTTTCTCTATTTCGTAGCCGTAGATCATGTAGGTCTCTCCTATCTATCATCATCCTCTCCTCATCATAGGGTCATCTATCTCCTTTACAAATTGGAATACGTTGAAAAGTTGCTATTTAATTTCAAGTATTGTAAAAGCTCGATATCGAAAAAATATTTCAGTCGATGTTTTGTAAACGAAACGATTCGTGTGCGACTGGGTCAACGGACGCGTGGATAAAAATAAAGGGCACCCTGAATATTATGGCGTGTTCGAGAATATCGACATGAGAGCTGCAATAGTCAGTCAATCTCGCAACGTGTAGGTAGGTACGTAAACATATTAAGCCCACTTAATCAGTTTTTATTTGCTCCGAATCACGATTGTGTTCGATTAATCAACAAACCATAGTCTTGCATATTGCTTTTTAATTGTCTTTCACAGATATCTAATATTTTAATCTTGTATCACACAACTTTTTCTTCACATATTGAAATTTAAACATATCTTGCATCGAGGAAAACTGTAAAGCCCTGGTAAAATCTGTCCCTAGTCACCATAATAATCAATAGTTCCTTAGCTTAGCTCTAGATATAAAAGTTGTATTTTTATCAAGGACCACCCCTCCGACCGTGAGACGGGGCGCTGCAGACGCTTTCCGGGTGCATCCCTGCATCGATCGACCGTGACCATGGCAACGCGCGCCGAGTGCGTGGGTCAGGGGCGTGATACTTGAGATATCCAGCTATGGCTGTATTGATAATTAAGCCTAATCTGTAGTGTTCTAGTGATAGCAGAAAGTTTATATTACTATCTAATTAATTTTATTGAGGATTTGGATGCTATAGTCAACTTTCTCACCTAATAAAATTTTTCACTAGGTTGACCAATTTGGAAGACATGCATTTAGGGACAACCACGGGATAACCGATGAGAGCCAGGCGTTTCTGGTGTTTCACAGATTGTGCTCAGGATGGCCCCTTGAAAATCTATAACAAACCGAAATTATTTTAAGAAGCCAAAAGAAATCTAGTAGGTATTTTTTTTTGTCAATCAGTTTCATATTACCATCACAACTCATAAATAAAGAAAAATTAACCATTGTTTTTTTTTATTGAAATTGAATTTGTTGATAAAACCGATATCAAATATCTGTTCATAAAAATACGTATCGTAGTTAGTATTCTGCCTATTCTGTATAATACCTATTTTTACAGTTTCTTTGAATAGAACTAGCAAATTGGTCTTTGACGTACCCACATGATTCTTCACATAATATGTGGCATTGAATTATGTTCGTATACCATTGTGAAGTTCAATATTGTTGTTATACGATTCCTATTGTTTTAGATATTGACGTGTATTTAAAAATAAAACTAGCTGATCTGCATTTAAAGCTATTGCATCAATTGCAAAGAGAGCGTTCCATTTTTAACCGACTTCCAAATAAGGAGGAGGTTCTCAATTTGGCGCGTATGTTTTTTTGTAATTTTCTGTTTGATTGTTTAAATGTAGCGGTAGAAAGTCTGAGTTGTTAATTGCTTTTTATGTTTTATTTTAATCCACATCTGGTTGATAAAACGAAAAAGCGACACCAAAAAGAGACAAACATAATCATAATAGGATTTAGCCTGCGAGTGAATGAGATAGAAAACAAGTTATATATATTTCATTATCTTGTAGGCTATTTTTCTGAAGTTTCACTTATGCCGTGTACACACACTTTTTTTATGTTGTTTTACCATTCTGAGCTGATTTGCAGGCCACCCAAAACCTATTTTCGTACATACTTATATGAAAAATTAAAATGATTGGTATTCTTAGTAATTCCAGTCTCTTCCATCCGTATTCCATCAAGCTGCTAACTGCATTGAACCAATATTATGAGGTATTTTCTTACGTTTTGGCATGCAAAACTGTGTTACTTGTGTAACTGAGCTGCATACAGTATGCAATAAAGAGATTTCTTATCAGTGACCTTCAGTGCAGCAGCAATAGCGCAGATGCAAAAAAACAATATTTTAGAAGCGAGATTACAAGCGTAATATTTACATTCATGTTTTGTAGACAAATAATAATTGTAATCTGACTTTTTTATCAGTTATTAAACGAATAAAAGACAGAAAAAATGCTGTAATGGTATGCTGGAAAAATACCAACCGTCAATTTCGTTATAAGATTTTGTAAAGTTACGTAAGTAAACAAACTAGAATATTAATTCATCTATCAACATATCAACATTGTGGTATAGGCAACGAACCCAACATACAAAAAAGTAGATCCTTATAACACTAGCACCCGAGTATTGCCAAGTCACTTTTGTAAATTGAAAAACTACAGACAGATCTCCAGAAAGGAGAGAATATTCTGATGCTATGAGTAAGTGGACAATATGATATTGATATTTGATAAAGGTACTTATGCAATTTTCTGCTATAGATTATCACAAATAAATCCATCGTTAGCTAAACGTAATTCTAACTGGCAATGAAGTTATGCTGAACGGATCTTGATAAAATTTGGCACAGAGATAGATTATAGTGTGGAATAGCACATAGGCTTTTATCCCGGAATTTACTATGCCTATACTTTTTATCAATCCACGCGGACGAAGTCGCGGGCATCAGCTAGTGGAGACTAATTAAATGGAAGTGCTTGTAAATCACTTGAAAAATGTACTATTTATAACTATCATCAGAATACTTACTATACCATAAATATTAGATACTAGCTGATGCCCGCGACTACGTCCGCGTGGATTGAGGTTTTTTGATTCCCGCGGGAACTCTTCAATTTTCCGGGATATAAAGTAGCCTATGTCCTTCCCCGGGATACAACCTATCCCTGTACCAAATTTCATCAAAATCGGTTGAACAGATGGGCCGTGAAAGCGTAGTAGACAGACAGACAGGCAGACACACTTTCGCATTTATAATATTAGTATAGTATGGATTACACGATATTATTGTATTAATATCGTATGCCTGTTAGAGGTAGACTGTTCCTCCTATGTTAACTTATTTTAAGATCTTAAACTATGTATAACAGTCAAACGATTGAATAAATGAAATGAAATGAAATAATATTATCTACTCGATATATGCAAGTGTTTTTAATCTAAGCAAAATTTTGGACGGCACTAGTAACAACTAAACCGTCAGAAAATTGCTTGTTACGATCGGGCCTTGACCTTGTCGTACACTTGGACGTATAATAGGTTAATTTTGCTTCCTATATAGACCGACACCGGCAGTATTTTCAGTTCGTGTGCTTTGACCATGAGAACCACCGATTCGCTCCGATGACGGATGTGCAAATCTAAAAATAACGATTTTAAATAAATCGTTGTAGCTACTAGTTACTAGTACTACTGGACCATTGAAGACGGCTCTTCTCGTTTCTAATGTTTAATGTGTAATGGCACAGAATACTTATAAGTACCTTACAGGTGATGGTTTAATATTTTAGCAATTTTAACTGTATTGGTTGAATCTTAAGATGGTCTATCACTCGTATTTTCAAATCGAGGTATTTTGGCCCTCCATGAAAAATGAAAATAAAGCTACAAAATATAATTATTATTAAACCAATGGTTATTAAATACCAAGCTAAATGCTCAAATATTTTCCGAATTTTCGTAAATAGATCCTACTGATGGACGACTCAACTGACACGTAGGTATTCCGACTACGTATGTAACTATACTGATATTAAATTGAGTATTGGGTAGGAACATCAAGAATAAGGATCCAAAAGAATGGGACCCACATTGGGCCCAGAGTCAAAATTGGCCATTTTGAGCGACCAAAATTAATTGCGCAATGAAAACATTCCATTGGTACGATTTTTTATTTTACTTTGTTAGTTTACTTCAATTTTCAATGTCAATCTCATAAAGCATTTAATACAAATGACCGTGACCTGTGCTCGGTCAAATTAGTAAGGGGTGGCAGGGATCAAAGTGAAGGCCGACGTCGGAGGCAGGGTCGGTAGGGAGAATTTAACTCGAATTTATTTGTTACTTGTTACATACCACCCTGATATACCTTGAAAAATGTTTTTGTTGTCTTGTTTCTTTTCCCCGTACATAATTTATTGCCTATCTACTAAATGAACATTGATCAACAATTCATAATTTAAGAATGATTACGTACTTAGTAACAGTTAGATACTATTTTCAAGTACCAACTTAGGGTTCATAACCGTAGGTAACATTTCTTAGATCAGTATCCACTTCTTCATTTCAAATTTTCTTCCTTTCCTGAGTTTACACTAAATCATCTAATTAACTGTATCAAATGAACCGAGAACATTATACCTATTGGATTTAAAATAAAAATTGAGATCATGTTGATTTTGCCAGTCATATTTCTTGTTTTATTTTACTTGATGGTCCGGTTTTTATAGATAATATGCATTTTATTGTGTAGTTTATCTGTAAACGAGAGGAACCATTTTACTACCAGGTTTTTGTTAGCGGACCACGTAAGGGCGAGATTTTTTTTACTGTTAACAAATCCAGTATGATGTTAGTACCATATCAATTTAACCTATTGTTACTATCCGATGATGTAGAATTTTATTACCTATACGATGAAGCAATGTACGAGTATTACAATTTATAAGTGTTGCGAGTGACGCGGGGTGACCTCCGGCAAGGTTGCATGCCACTTCCCTGTGTATTCTATCGTTTATTACGTATCTATGTTAGTACGTTGTCATATATTATACAAACATGTAGTTTGCTACGGATCTTAATGTGTTTTCGTCAGTTTCAACTTAAACAAGTTAATTTTATAGCAAAACATTTAATAGTACCTACTGTTTATTTTGCCAACAAATCTCCTTTGACCGTCTATGCCCACTGCATGAGTATTACGTTTGTCGC
Organism: Erebia epiphron; assembly: GCA_963932025.1. NCBI lineage: Eukaryota > Metazoa > Arthropoda > Insecta > Lepidoptera > Nymphalidae > Erebia > Erebia epiphron. Next base: position 34,590,747 of record OZ009948.1, on the reverse strand, counting down.
TCCAACATTGTGTAAATGATTATAGTAATGGCATAGAATTAGCAAATATTGTCTTTTATCATTAAAAAAATACAAAACTGTACAAATCGCATATTATGTATATCAGCAGGAAGTAATTTGCTCATACAGAAGGTTATGGTGATAACATAATATTATTATACCAGCGGTTGACTCTTTGCCTTGTAAGGGGATTAATCTATGTACAGCCGCATTGTACACTATTGCGAAACCAGATGTAGTAGAAGTAAATTAAACCTATTTAAGGTGAAAGACATGATAAAAAACCTATGGGAATAATATAATATTTTATTACACATGTCACCAGGTTGTGCCCACGAGGCACAATTTCGCCTTAGCAACATAACCTATAGTCGCGTTAGATATGGCGGTTTAAAATTGAATCCTGGTCTGGTCTGGATCTCAAAATGTGTCAAAGGGCGAAAATACACTCAGGACCGGACAAGACAAAACATTTGAGTGAAACGTACGCGTCATTCATTTTTTACCGACTTCCAAAAAAGGTGGAGGTTCTCAATTCGGCGCGTTATTTTTTTTAAATGTATGTTACTTCATATCTCCGTGGTTTCTAAACCGATTTGAAAATATTTTTTTACCAGTGTGTAAAGGAAGCTCCCGAGATGGTCCCATAAAAAATTCTGACCCCAAATCCTCAATCCTGATGCTGTAGGTTAACTGTACTACAAGAAATCCTCAAAACTAGGGATTTTGATGGTGAATTCATATAGTAGGTATAAAGTCACGTGTATACGATTCAACTCTGAGTCCCAACTTCTCAACCCTGATGCTGCAGGGTACAGAACTCACATTGAAGTGGGTCAATTCATATTGTAGGTGTCAAGCAACGACTTCATACTTAAACCCAAGTCCCAACTCCTCAACTCTGATGATTAAGAGTACACTAAAAAGTTAAAAATAAAAATTCTTTCCAAAAAACCGGTCTTTTTTGGAAAGAATTTGTATTACATATAGCGCACAAAGGCGAGCGGACAATCTTTCGTTCCCGTTTAGTACTGTCTAGTCCGTAGTGTGTTTTGGCCCTAAATCACCGTAAAATCAGGTAGGTACACCAACACTGAGGGTGCAGCAGGGGTCATGCGCACCTGCGCCCGCGCTTCTGACATTGTGATAAGATACGGACGACTATTATTTTGTCACTGCTATCGAACCAATGTCACACTGACCTTAATGACACCGAATGACGCGGCGTCACCACGTTCGTCGCTCTGACCTTGTCATATTTATTTACTTAATCATCCGTTCGCGAAAATTTTGTTTACAAATAAATCATTTTTCATAAACGTCTGTAGGTCTGCCCCCCAACTATCATTCCAACGCGATCACTTACCTGACTAGTGCTTACTGTTACGGCATCCTACTAATTTCTACGTAATGTTATTAAATGCAATTTTCTACGTTCTAGTTTATCCTATCTACATATATACTTAAAATAAAACTGCTAATGGATAATTTTTTGAACTTCTACAGATTGAACATTTTTTGAACATTTTAATTGAAGAAGCTTTAATATCGACTAGATGAGACTTCGTCCGCGTGGATTAAGTTTTTTTTATTTCGACGGGAACTTTTTCATTTTCAGGGTTAAAAGCCTATGTCCCTTCCCGGGATACAACCTATTCCAGTACCAAATTACATCAAAATCGGTTGAACAGATGGGCCGTGAAAGCGTAGCAGAAAGACAGACAGATTCACTTTCGCATTTTTAATATTAGTAACAGAGCCCTGCAAAACAATTTCTTTTTTAATTTTTGTCGGTCTGTCTGTCCGTTCGGGCATCTCGCCCAAACTACTGTACGGATTCTAATGTAACTTCATTGCTAAGATGTTGGTTAATACATAGGCTACTTTTTATCCCGGAAAATTAAAGAGCTCACTCGGCGAAATCCACACGGATAGAGTCGCGGGCAATATTTACCATTGCAAACGTTATGCTTTTATCTAGTACCTCCTACCATTACCAAGAGCTCAGTGGTTATCAACGTGCCTCTAAAATCTTATAAAATACCATAAGCATGGTATAATTTTGTAAAATACCATACGTTTCAGATGGCGTTTCGTTGGTTATTTGGGTGCCACAGTTTCGTAGCATTCTCGTAGCCTGAATAATAGACAAAATGTGACGACAAATGTAAGTGTAGTTAGCGTGCGAGTTGAATGCAGAGCTAGTGTATGGTGACCCATAGATTAGCTCTGCGTTCAACTCGCGCGCGTACTATAGATTGTTTAACACACTCGTAATTTCTACCATACGCATTCATGAGATCCAAAGCACCTTCTGACTTACGCCGTGCAGGTTGATGACGATGCCTTAGATCATTAAAACTTCACGATTTACTTACTAGTAGAGCATCTTGAGTCGTAGAGTTCCTTCGAACCTATAGTACCAGACATAATGTAGGACTATAATGACCTATGTAGGACCTAATATCAAATTGTTCGATAGTGACGTGAGCATAGAGGGCATGGGTTTCAAGCATTCCAAGAAAAATAACCCTACAAAATGGCCAATATTTTCAACCGACTTCAAAAAAAAGGAGGACATTCTCAATTCGACTGTTTTTTTTTTTTAATGTTTGTTGTGGTCCCATATAAATTTTATCGAAATCGGTCGAGCGGTTTTTAAAATATCAACAATAAAATAAGTATAGCGTGTGCTTGTTGTTGTAAAGTTGGCACGGGAGTTTGAAGTCGCTTGTTTAAAAATAATTTTTATACTTATTAAATTATTAATTGCCTAATATAGTTGAACCTTGAATATGGCAAAAATCTTTTTTCCGAGTTTGACATTATATTATCGTCTTTATCTATATGTAATCTAGTGGTAATCTACATACATAATATTATGTACAATTTACGTACGTAATGTTGTTTTGTTTGCATTATCTATATTGAAAAACATTACATATTTTTGAAAATTTAAACTGGAGGATGCTTTTTTATCGATACAAAACATATTTTAGTTTCTGTCTGTCAGTCTGTCTGTTACGGCATCACCTTGAAACTATGAGATGGATTTGAGTGCAACTTGCCTCAGCGTAAAGCTTAATCACTCTTACTCCCAAAAAAACAATTGGGTTCCTTTAAGATAGGGGATGAAAGTTTTGATCGAATTTAGTTGATAATTCCGTTAAATCTTTTTTTTATTCTTAACAAAGTACATGGTGATAGATTGGTCCCGTTACCCGTGTGATTTGAATTACGTGACGATCTGAAGAATAGCCTGAAGATGGCGAGCAACGAATTATCCTCCACGAATTAAAGCAAATCAATTGCGATCAGTGCATGAGCTGAGTAAAAGGTAGATAAAATTATACCATACATACTTCCATACCAATATTATAAATGCGAAAGTGGGTCTGTCTATCTGTCTACCTGTCTGTCGGTCTGACTGCTACGCTTTAACGACCCATCCTTTCAACCGATTTCGATGAAATTTGCTATAGGGATAGATTACATCCCGTAGCAACAAGGACATAGGCTACTTTTATCCCGGAAAATTTAGGAGTTCTCCCGGGGATCGAAAAAAATTAATCCACGCGCACGAATTCACGGGCATCATCTAGTACCTATCTATAATATAAAAATAAGTCGGATTTTCCTTCCTGATGCTATAACTCCAGAACGCACGAACCGATTTCCACGGTTTTGCATTCGTTGGAAAGGTCTCAGGCTCCGTGAGGTTTATAGCAAAGAAAATTTCAAGAGCGGGAACGGGAACGGAAAACCGAATTTCACGCGGGCGGAGCCGCGGGCAAAAGCTAGTACTGTATAAAACATAGGTAGATGCTGTAGTATGTAAGGTAAGCCCATCCGTGCGGAGCCGGGACGGATCAACCAGTGTATTCATGAAGAATTATAATTGCAATCACATCATAATACATAAACATTATACCTACGTAATTGTTATTAACGCGACCTTCATCAGTCGCCGTCATCACCCGGAAATCGCTATGTAACTGTTAACGCCGTGTTACAATTTTCCGAAGCAGGAAGTATAGAAATCTGCGATGGTCAAGGCAAAGTAAAATTGCAGCCTATCATGGCACTGATTTCGCATTTATCCACCTTGCAATTATTTAAACGTTTTAGAATCTAAAGTACTATACTATGTAAGAACGTTTCTGCATTACGTCTCTACATATTTAGTACATTAACAATAACAAGCTCTTTAGAAAATCTCTTGTTAACTAACTAGATATATCGCTTTAAAGCAGCTATCAGAAGAAGTTTTTTTCTTTCTAGGATTCATCACTTCGCAGACCGAAGAGATATTGTACCCATTTGTTTACCTAATCATGTAACGTTGCTAAGAAACTATTTGCCAATTGACTAACCTAGATCTGGAATGGAGCTGGAAGGTTCCTCGAAGATCGGTGGTTTGTGGAGGCGCGGAGGCGGAGGTGGCGGCGGCGGTGGTCGCATACACTGGATCACCGAATGCGTCGGCGGCGGCGGAGGAGCCGGTGCCGGCAGCAAGCACGGCGCGCGGAACTCCTTGCCTGGAGGCGCCGGGAGCTCCAGTCTCCTAGCACCACCCATCATCTCCATTTCGTAGCCATGGTCCGGAGGCTCACGCTTCGGCGACAGCTTCGCATAGCACTGCATAGTTCCTTTTAGAATAAAGTACTTTAAAAAAATATAAAGTCTACGTTTTACCGCAAAACTTCAAAACTCAATTTCACAAATGTTATGTAGTTTCACGAAAAAATGTTTCAGTCGTATCTACATGTGCATCTTAGTGTATGTTTATAAGGGCGATATCGCGCGTACAGTGGGTCGGTGCGGCGCGCGCCGCTCAACTCGCGGGACTCGTTCGCTCACCGCGGCCAACTTTCTCTCACTGGCGTGGCGGTGGCCGCGGACGGACGAAAGTGAATCTGCAGTGTCCCCGCGCGCCCTCGCCCTCCAGCGCCCTCAGGTGTCCTGCACCGCCCGCCCAACACTCAACCACGCCGCCTGCAACAGCCCCATGTCAACTTTAACCTTATAGGTACCTGACCTCCGGTGCAATGCTCTTTGGACACCTTATTAAAATTCTCCAGCTATTTGCACTCTATTATTTAGGTATGCATAAGTCCAGAACACAATAATTGTTATCTATTGTTCAAACTTATTGTTTTTATTTTTCAAAGTTAATAATTGATGAGCAACCAAATTAAAACTGAATTCCATTATTGCTAAATTCCTATTTACATTATTAATGCGAAAGTATACATATTATGTGTTTGTCAGTCTGGTACCTTTTCACGGCCCATCTGTTTCCCTAATCGATTATCATTAAATTTTGTACAAACAGAAAGGCTGCATCTCGGGCCGGATAATATACTTATAGGCGTCCGGCCTATATAGATAAGGTACTTTTCGGATATATGATGCCGGAAAATCAAAGAGTTTGCACTGGAGTTAAAAGCAAAGTAAAATAAATAATAAGGTACTTTGCTTATAGGTACTTTAATGATAATCTTCTGATCTTGATTAATCAAGCACATATTTGTATAGCCTTGATTACCTAAAACATTATAATACAATTATTCAGACGTTTAAACCTAACAGGTAAAATTGTAGATGTATCGAACATGTGCCTCTACATAATCAGCAATATTATACTCGATGCGTACACGAATACATGACCTTCACATAATTCTTGCCTTCCGCGATCGACGTTCAATAAATCTGAGAGCTTGTACAATCAGTATAAAATTATACGACCGAGATTATGTAAATCCTTAAAGAGTTTATGTTTCCTGAAATCATAATGTTAGATGAAGATTTTATTTTCTGTCATTGCATGGTAAAACCTTCCTAGAGAAGCTTACAGGAAAGTCGAATCTTTCACACCATTACCATTACGTGTCCTATCAAAAACAAAAGCTTCCGTTTAAATTAATTATTTAAAGAGCTACTTTTAATTTTACTGTTGGTTGAAAAATATGCTTTGAATGCATAAAAGCTGATGTATGAACGCAGTAAAAAATCTTAAGTGTAATTTTTAAGATCTGGAATTATTGAATACTTACTGATAAGACGCAATAAAAACTCCATCACTTCGGAAAAGAACACGATACGCGTTGAATTCTAAACTTGCGTTTGGGCACGATCGTCGATAAGTCCGATAATCATCTAGCAGATAGCACAGCAACCGAACTACAGAGTATCTTATTATGTGCTTAAACTGGCCTGTAATGTATCCTTATCACTAAAACTAACCGAAGATAGTACACGATTGTATTATCTTTCTATTTCTTACACGTCCGTCTGGCCCAGAACTCAACGCTTTTCTTTTTGATGATTATAAGATGTTTACTGTTGAGAAAGTTTTCTAACACGTAAAATTTCCGCAAGGTCCTTGCTTATTGAGGCAACGTCCCGAGGCTTTACTTTGCGATACAGCGAGGAAGATGTGGCCTTGTTATATTTGATTTTGATTTGTATTTTAATGTGCATTATGTTTTCCATACTTAGTGTAATGATAAAACATTAGTACTCGAACACTATGTTGCAGACTAAGCAGTCAACTACGATCTGCAAATTTGTTGTATGGAAAGTCTGTAAAGATATTTTCAAACACTATTTATAAACTGATGAAATTTAACCTATTTTATGACTTATTCGCAATATCATGGGTTCATTAGCTGCCTGAAATAAGATTGATTCTTTATTTATCTATTGAAAGAGCATCGCGGTGGTGCACGATGCAGCGCGTCTACTGTCTACTCTATACCATCCGTGTTGCCTGGTAAATCGACGCCTCGCGAGGCTACCACGCTTAGTGTGCACCCTGCTTACTAATTCTAATGACCATCTAACCCGTCCGTGATAAATCACAAGTTTATCGAACATGTGCTTGCAAGCTTATCAAATTTACGTATTTTTATAAATAGTCTGAATTAGAATAAGTGTAACACAGAGTACAATGCATGTTCGAGTAGGTATATAGAGAATTTCTTTATACGTATCACACCATAAATTAGTAGTAGGTATTGACCAAACTTATACCGTGGTAATTAGAGTACTATTTACTCATACAAACAAATATATTCATGTTTTGATGCTTTGATTTTAAAAGAAAACGAATAAAACTTACACATTTGAAACGCACAGTTCTGTGTTTATGAAGCTGATATTGATTCAACAATTCTCGCCCACATAAAGGTATACGTGTAGGCTTATTTCTTAAGCAGGATTTTTTCGTCTACATAGTGTTCGGGGAGGGTTCTGAGGTGGTGGTAATGGAGGGAGGTAAAGGGTGGTGCAGTGGCAGGGTGCGATCGGGTCACTGCCACCGGCGGCTCACGGCCGCTGCTGATATGCCCGTCTATTTTGGCGACAGGTTTCAATGAATCCAAACTTCTCTCTCCATAATTTAGATTTACGTGAAGTACTCTAGTAATAAATGTTGCTGACTAAGCAGTCATCTGTAATATGCAACTTTATTTCTGAGAAAGTTTTTAAAATATTCGCACTGTTTTCGAACTTATTTGTGTTCACAATATTTAAGGAGCTTCTATAAGTTCGTTCGAGTCTTCGAATAAGTTAGTAAAACAAAGTGATGCATAGCTGATAATAATTTCAATTAATACATACATTAGGTACATTCCTAAACCTATTCGATAACCTAGAATCATGAGGCAAGAAACAAGGTCTTACAGCACAAGAATAGGAAATATCCGAAAATCGATAAATATGGTTCCGTACTCGAGGGTGTCAAATTGTTTGTCAGGCGCCAAGGCGTTGTTAGTTTAGCACCAAATTTATAATCTTGTAGGTCAAATGCAAGCCAATTACTAAAATAATGTATATTGTGTGGTGGTACGGAACCCTTTGTGCGCGACTCTGACTCGCACTTGATCGCTATTTTTATTTCATAATTATTTTTACATATTTAAAATAGGCGTAAGCTTTTTGTTCAGACATAATCCTCTCTCACAATCTTACATCATTCCTACCAGCCTGCACTGAGTATACTTTCTATTGTAGAGAAACGCATACAAGAATACTAAGATTTTTATACCCTAAGTTTGTAGTGGGCTCTTGCCTGGAACGCGTTTGTAACGCTATGATACCGTAATTAGTTGTCACCATCACCTCCAATTCCATCAATCCAATTGAACAAAATTATTGTATTTACGATTGATATATAATTTATTTCTATGGTATTTACATTCAAAAAGTGTATTGTGTTAAATTTTAAAAAAAAAATTTGGCTAACAACTTCCTATATAGTACACGCATATTAATATCTACTATTTAAAACAATGCAAAATTACATTAATTCCTTATCATTTTAAGTATAACTACTTCGCAATTAACGATTAATATCTGCAAGGATATTGTTTTATTTATATCTATTCGCATACATAGCTAGAGCACTTCCGTATCATAATCAAATATCAGGGGCAATACGCATTGCGTGTCGTTGGGTAAATAGGTAGTATAGTTAGTTGGTGGCAGTGAAAGTCGGTGTCCCGGGAAGGGCACGAGGACACGCGGTCCTGCGAGGGTGTCCCGTCGCCCGACTCCCGCCGCCGCAGTCCGCATGCGCACCGCATGCACGCTTATGCATAAGCTTCGATACTGTCACACCGAATTTCAAAAATTCTAAAATAATATATTGCAAAGATTTTTAAAATATTTTTACTGTTGTTCAAATGTGCTCGCAGGGGCAGTAAACAAGGCTTGAAAGGAACGTTTACAGCACTAGTGCATTTTCTTTGCAGATATGGTCCACTTTACGCCTGAAGCAAGGCGTTTATTTATTAACTTAATTTTAAATAAATTAAATTAAATTTACATAATAAAATTTAAAAAATTAAATATACCATGCATTTTAAAGATTTTCTCATGATAACCGCCAAACTTCGGTTTGAAGAAGACACGCGGTTATGTTTATACCATGCAGCCATGAATTGAAAAATTAATTGAAAAAAAAAATTCAATACAGCTGTAAGAAAACAAATGTAATATAACATTTCGTGTAAGGTTTTATTAGAACTCGTGACGACGACCCCCGCCCACAGCTCGGGCTTACAAGCGTCAAATCGTTTGTAAACACTAAACACCTCCGTACCGCTCTTATATCATAATTTACCGTTACGTTCTTTTAAAAATTTAGGGATAGGACAACTTAGGAAAATAAAGTGGAAAGTTGCATGCTAGATAATATCACAATAAGTGCTGTAATACTTGTATAGGTTATAGTTATACCACAGGTTATACTATAGAGATGTACATACTAAAACCAGGTGAATGTTCGTAGCCTGATACATATTTTTGTTTAGAGGTTGGTGTCAAGATTTCTGTTATTTTCAGTAATAATGGTAATTTACTCCTTTGTCATACCACTAGACCAACTGCCTCGTTGGTCTAGTGGTTAGCATAGTCGACTGCGGATCACGAGGTCCTGGGTTCGATTCCCGGTCGGGCATAAAAGTTAGGTATTGGGTTTTTCAATTAAGAAATTCTCAGTGCCAGCCCGGAGTTGGAAGTTGGCGGTGTTTCACCCCCGTGCCTCGGAGAGCACGTTAAGCCGTCGGTCCCGGTAATTATCACTAACATGATAATGGTCGTTATAACCCGCCAACCCGCATTGGAGCAGCGTGGTGGGTCTAAGCTCTAATTCCCGCTCTCCTATGAGAGTGGAGGCCTGTGCCCAGCAGTGGGACGTTAATGGGCTGCAGTGACTGACTCCTTTGTCAATATTTTTTTGCTGTCTGAAATTTAGGCTTCCTTACCTTACCTTCCCAGTTCCCTAGACCCTGTCCTCAGACTTTTCTGCAGTTAGAGGCGCCGTAACTATTACAGTCCGTTGCCTTATAAAGAACGTATTTAGTTTTATAATATGTATTCTATTATAATTACATGTATTTCGTATAATATTCGTTCGTTAGTGAATTGATTGAGTTGATACTTTACATGTATTGATACATGTGTGACGTGACGGCTTTTCTACGCAGTACGTTCAACGTAAACAAAAACTCATGGCGTTATAAAATCAATGGGTAAACGTACTTTACGTAATTATCATTCTAGTTAAGATATTTATAATTAATCAGCTTAAATTTGGGCAAACTGCTATTAAGGCTGCAGAAGCCTTAAATAGCGGTTTTCCCCAAATCCTGCATTATCGGTGTGACTGCATCCAGTTTGCCCGCCGTCGCGACCTCAAGCGATCAATATGCACTGGCTAGACGTGTATTTCTTCCCCTGGAAACAAGGAATACCGACAAAGTTATACAGCTCTATTATTTCTCCTCCCTACGGACCATGAAAATATGTGACGATTGTTCAGACAAGCTTTTTATCCGGATCAGGGATAATGTTTCTCAATCGTCTTTACTTGATTATGTTAGTGCCTAATTGTTATTTTGTCCATTAATAATACAATTACTGCCCAGACTGGAAATAAAACAATTCACGACTGAGTAATATTGAAATGACGAGGCGCCAGCCGAGGCCTTACACGATGTTATTTCGGCCGAGACTTTTTTTTAATTTTATAATCTTTACTTTGTTACGGGGTTTTTTCACTTCTTGATAGACTTGTATGGTACTCTTCTCTTAGTAGCAAGGAAACATTTACTTATCAGTGGGTCTTCTCCGTTTGGCCCGTGAGGGCCAAGCGGGGGTACGGGCCTCGAGGCTGAGCCTCCTTACCCGGGCGGGGCGCGGGGCAACTCTGTGCCCCGGTGAATAGCTTTAAGCCAACGACGGCTTGGGCCTGCCTGGAAGGCTACGGGCCCTTGAGTTTGGTGTTGTGTGGGTCCGCCGTCGGGTGACGTCATCGCCACTGCGTGCTGGACCCGTTTATCCTTTAGGCATGGAGGCGCGTAAGCACCGCCATGCCTGCTATGAGGGCTCGTTTTGCGCCCTGGCCTTGCAGGTACGCCGTCAGCCCAGTCGTGAGCGCCTCGATCACAGCCCGGACTATAGCCACAATGTCCGGGTCGGTCTGCGTTAATTAAACATTTAATCGAATTTGTTAAAAGCTTTTCTACATTGCCGATCGATGGCGTTGACTCTCCTTAACTCACGCTAAAAACCTTGTGTTGTTTGGAAGTGACCTGATTTCCTATTTGAGTATTAGCGGTCTGAAAAGAGACTGTAGGTATGTTTTGAAGTAAAGAAGCAATTAAAATGAAATAATTTGGCCCTCGCCCTTGCCCTCGCCCTCGCCGTGGCGCTCGCCGTCGCCCTCGCTGTCGAACTCGTCGTATGTCATTTATGTTCTACAGGATTAGTTTGTTACTTTAATAACACATGGGCTAACCTGCGCGTGGCCTAATCTGCGCGTGGGCTAACCTGCACGTGGGCCAATAAATCAACAAACCAACACACTTTCGCATTTATAATACGCTGAGTCGCCGCTGGGTCAGCGCTGAGTCGCCGCTGGTCTGACTTGGTCAGTAAAAAAGCTGGACTTAGAAATAAAAGCTGATTATAATATACAAACTTTTTCATTTATAGGTAAAAAAACAAAAATAAGGTTTTCGTAAGTTTCCGTAAGCGTATACCGGGGCAAATGACACTTGATCTGTGTGGAAAAGTTTTATCTGCCCCGTTAAGCGACTACGCCGAGGCTAACGGGGCCGATGGCATTTTTTATCCCAACTGTCCCGCCAGCGGGGCAGAGCCAGCGAGGCAGATGGGAGCAAGTCGAATTTTGAAAAATGGTGAAATACGTACTTCTTTATATTTAACTGAAAGCCCAAATTCCAAGTTTCAAATGAAGGACTTTCATACAAACTTTCATCCCCTGTTTCACCCCCTTTTAGCGGTGGAATTTTTAAAAATCCTTCCTTATTGAGCACCAACGTCACAAAAGAAACCTACTGTAAAAACTTCGAATGTTTAACCCCAGCGTTTTAGGCTGTGCGTTGATTAGTTAACGATTATATATAGGTATGTATATGAGAAGAGATGAGATGAGATAAACAATGATCTTTTATATAATAGTGTCAATAAAATAAAATGCAAGCTTACTACATAAATGAGTGTACGATATCACGGTATTTTCGAAATCCATCCAAAATAAGTAAGTCCTTAAATATTTATTTATAACTTCTTTTAAATCTTCATTGAACGCAAATTAACTTATTTAAATTTTAAAATTTAGCTACATTAAAAAAATTAAATATAAAAAAATTAAAGAGTCTAAATACGCGTAAAATGTTACCTTACTCGTAGTTTACTCGTAACTCAATTAAATAAAATAAAACATACGATGAAATGAAAATAAGCAATGCATTTAGTTCCATACAACAGACTGAGTTCAGTGAATCCATGTAACCTGCAAAATTTAGTTCAAAATATAGTTCGCAAGTATTTCGACCCTACAAGCCTTGAAGACTGCAGCAGTGGAATGCCCTTGCAAGGGTATTTCAATGTCGGACTTTAGGTGCCAGTCGGCCCCCTTCCACCCTGCCTCCTCTTCGCTCCTCCGCCACCCATTCCAACAGTTCTTTTGAAATGCATCTGAGTAAATATATGTTATCAAGAACAGCCTACAATCGCATTGTTTAGCATTCAATGTGCTTCCAACAATGAACTTACTTTAAATACGTCAGATTTACTATTACAAAAACTGTAAGTAGGTATACACATTATACACAGCTATTTATTATGTAAAATTAATTCATTTGTTATGTTTTAAATGCATTGTTTTGTTTGTGGAATTGGTGGATTACTTACACACCATTAATTGTTGTTTACAATTACTGGTCTACTAAGTCTCAACAAGTACTAAAGTACTTACACTATTTAAAAACATGAGAGGTTTTTGATTTGTTTGTACTAGGAGTGTCAGCTAGTGGTGAATTTTGAAAATACAACAGTTAATAAATAAAAAGGAAACCTGACTGCGTAAAAGCCTAAAATCTTAATTGAAATTCACTGATCGTCTGATGCTCTTGCATTAGCCGCTTCACACAAGCGTTTCTTGAGCGACGTCTACACTATCGCGATGTACGAAGCGCAGCGTACAGGTGTAATCGCGGCGTGTGCCTCGCGTTGCCTGCGCTGTCGATGAACGCCTACGCTGGTGTGTAGGAGCTCTAAGCATCTGTAAGATGTTGAACTTTAACCGCTTAACTAAATAAAACTGTGAGAAGAATAAATTTATTCACTGTATTGTTGCGTAGCGACAACACGATAACATGATGATTATAGCCTTGACAGGGGCAAACACCAAATAACAACGCTTAAAAAATTGCCTCTGATACTTAATATACAAAAAAAGCCGGCCAAGTGCGAGTCGGACTCGCGCGCCGAGGGTTCCGTACAAACTGTGACGTGGTAGGCAAAATTTGCAGCATAAACGGCTGCATCTTTTGATTACGTTGGCTTAGAAGTTTGATTTTTTTACAGCTCCAAGGGACAGTAGACTTGAGTATTTGATATGAATTTCAGCTTGATACCTCCATGCGTTCCTGAGAAAAAGGGACGGACAACGAAAAACACACGGACGGACAACAAAGTGATCCTATAAGGGTTCCGTTTTTCCTTTTGAGGTACGGAACCCTAATAAAAACATTGTTTTTTTGTTCAAGGACTATACATTCTTAAATTATGGATGTCATGGATAATTATCCATATTATACCTAGACCTACATATGTTTTTTTTAAATATAATATCAAAGTTGTAGTCTAAACTAATATTATAAAGAGGAAAGATTTGTTTGATTGTAATGGTTAAACTAAAAAAACTACTTATCCGATTTTAAAAATTCTTTCATCTATAGAAAGCTACTTTATCAGCGAGTAACATAGGCTAAGTTTTATTTTTACAAAATTAGAAATCCCTACGAAAATTGGAATAATAATTTGATTTTTTCAACTTCTTACGTTTAAAACCTCTATTCGTCTATTAATTTTTTTATCTACTCCAGCATCGAAAAGATCCAATTTCGAATTTGACGACTATATCGAATTGAACCCTCTTTCGTGTTTGCTTCTCATAACGATACAGTTCGTTGTATGGGAGCTGTATCGTTATGAGTCGTAGCTGTATCGATATGGTTATCTTCATAAATAGGATACCTATATAGCTTAGCGGCTCTGGGTTCTGGCACTTGATTGATTTGACTTTTTTATTAATTTATAAAGTAAAAAATTATAAAGACGTCCTTGTCGTAGATAAAATCTTGTATGCAACTGTACGTAATTAGTCATTTTAATTCTCGTACTATCCTATTTTGATACTCGGCAAGCCTCGTATCAAAAAACAGCACTCGAATTAAAATGACCCTCATTACGATACAGTTGCATAAATAGCTATTATTATATTCAAATTCTACTGACTTTTATAGGTATCATATTTGTCAATTGTATGTCATAATAAATACAAAAGAACTTACTAAATTTGTTTTAACATTTTAATATCTAACTGTTGTAGACAGACTGCGAAATGCCTAAAAGAGCCGTCTCAACTAAGTTGTTAGTTCTAAACATAGTTCCCAGGCGAGGGCAGCGAAAATACGTCGTATTGGAGACTCAAGTGCCAAGCGTTCACAGCGGTTTTCTGAACAAAATTTGAGAACGTATGGTGGAGTTGTTCGTCTCAGTGCCGACTGACCATTATTGGGTATGGACTATTTTGATCAAGTGCTACCCGTGCGAAGCCGGGGCGATCCGCTAGTATTTAATAATAAGTAAATAAGTTGCATATTTTTCTATATGGGCCCTGAATCACAAAGTCTTTGTTTATTTTGCCAATCAGTTTTTTGAACCTGTGCAGTTAATATATTCATAAATATTATACTTACATAAATATATATCACAGCCTATATTGATATACCTATACAGTAGGTAATACAAAAGATTAATACATACATAGTTACCTCAATTGATGCTTTGGATATTTCATTTCATTTCAGTTATATTTCTCACCCAATTATGAGTCGTAGCTGTATCGATATGGTTATCTTCATAAATAGGATACCTATATAGCTTAGCGGCTCTGGGTTCTGGCACTTGATTGATTTGACTTTTTTATTAATTTATAAAGTAAAAAATTATAAAGACGTCCTTGTCGTAGATAAAATCTTGTATGCAACTGTACGTAATTAGTCATTTTAATTCTCGTACTATCCTATTTTGATACTCGGCAAGCCTCGTATCAAAAAACAGCACTCGAATTAAAATGACCCTCATTACGATACAGTTGCATAAATAGCTATTATTATATTCAAATTCTACTGACTTTTATAGGTATCATATTTGTCAATTGTATGTCATAATAAATACAAAAGAACTTACTAAATTTGTTTTAACATTTTAATATCTAACTGTTGTAGACAGACTGCGAAATGCCTAAAAGAGCCGTCTCAACTAAGTTGTTAGTTCTAAACATAGTTCCCAGGCGAGGGCAGCGAAAATACGTCGTATTGGAGACTCAAGTGCCAAGCGTTCACAGCGGTTTTCTGAACAAAATTTGAGAACGTATGGTGGAGTTGTTCGTCTCAGTGCCGACTGACCATTATTGGGTATGGACTATTTTGATCAAGTGCTACCCGTGCGAAGCCGGGGCGATCCGCTAGTATTTAATAATAAGTAAATAAGTTGCATATTTTTCTATATGGGCCCTGAATCACAAAGTCTTTGTTTATTTTGCCAATCAGTTTTTTGAACCTGTGCAGTTAATATATTCATAAATATTATACTTACATAAATATATATCACAGCCTATATTGATATACCTATACAGTAGGTAATACAAAAGATTAATACATACATAGTTACCTCAATTGATGCTTTGGATATTTCATTTCATTTCAGTTATATTTCTCACCCAACTCATTCGATACTAACCGTTTAGTACTTATACATACATTTCGAGCGATGAGCAGTTTTGGCCTTTGGGCAGATCGACCTTGGAACCGCGTCCTCGGACCGTGTCAACGACAGCGGCCTCGGATCGTGCCCTCTTCTCCCCTCACACCCCCGGCTTACCGGGCTTGTGATAATTAAACCGATTGCAACTGGGGCTTCCAATTGTACGCTATTTTCATTTGCCAATGATACAATTTGACATTTGAAGCTTGGAAGTTCCTCTCGAATTTTTTAACCCTTGCTGGAAATCTTATGAAAAACTAACGTCGCGGTTAGTACGACTATCGTTAGTATTACGATCGCGACCACAAAATACCCTACAATAATAGGAATCTTCGCCAATCGCCATCTTTAATATTGCTGACACCATATTGTTTAGTACTTTTCGATACACAGGCAACTTTTTATCCCTCAATATTCAAGAGTTCGCACAGGATTTTGAAAAAACATAAATCCACGCAGATGAAGTCGCGGGCACCGTCTAGTTTGAATATTAAATACGTATAGTTCACGTGCGAGTTAAATGTAGAGTAAATGTATGGTGACTCTGCATTCAACTCGCGCGCGAACTGTAGACAAATGTTGAAATTTTGTGCCTCGCCAATAAGTTACCAAAGATAACAATAAAATACTACTAACTAACTAAATAGTAACTAACTAGTACTAGATGACGCCCGCGACTTCGTCCGCGTGAATTAAGTTTTACACGGGAACTCTTTAAATTTCCGGGATAAAAAGCATTTGTCCTTCCTATATAACCTATCCCTGTGGCAAATTTCATCAAAATCGGTTGAAGAGATGGGCCGTGCAAACGTAGCAGACAGACAGACACACTTTCGCATTTATAATATTAGTATGGATGGATGTATTTATTTTGTGATCGCAAATTAAGTTGCGTAGGTAGACGTACCTAGGTAATTCTACCTACGTTCTAGTCTAGACTAGAGGATGAATCGAAGTTGTAGAGACTCTTCTCTACCTATATACCCACAAATTTGCTTCTAACCGAACTGCACTAGTAATTAAATATTGTCCACTATAGCAATAGTAGTATAGTAATGGTAGATTCAGTCGGCAGAATGCTCGCAACAATCTGCGCAATTTTCATTCAAAAGCAATTTTTGCAATTTTACTATCTTGCTAATATTATAAACTTGCTGATACCTGCGATTACGTCCGCGTGGATTGAGGTTTTTTGGTTCCCGCGGGAACTCCGTCGTTTTCCGGGATAAAAAGTAGCCTATTTGTTATTCCAGACTACAATCTATCTCCGTGCCAAATTTAATCCAGATCCGTTCAGCCGTTGGGGCGTGATTGAGTAACAAACATCCATCCATACATCCATCCGGCTGAACGGATCTGGCTGAAATTTGGCACAGAGATAGATTATACCTAGTCTGGAATAGCACATAGGGTACTTTTTATCCCGGAAAATTAATAGTTCCCGCGATAACCAAAAAACCTCAAACCACGCAGACGAAGTCGCGGGCATCCGCTAGTTCTATATAACTTTGCTTTTAGTGAACACTGTCTAAAAAAACCTTCAACGCTAAACTAATTTTAAAGAATTTTGGCAGTTACTGAATAATTACTTAATAGAAAAATAAAAAAACTGTAAACATTTGATATAAAATCGAGTAAATTTTCAGGAACAGCAAGAAATTTTCTTTCAAGTTCTGCGGTACTTTAATTTAAGAGAAAAGTTATAACAAGTAAAGTTATATTTACGAAGCTTGTAAGGTTTATTAAAACAATGGCAAAGGCACGTGAAGGTCCTTACACTTAGGGTTCAAGGCTTAATTGCCTATAAGTTATATGTTATCGTTATCACGAGTCCACTGCTAGGAAACAATGCCCCACACATTGTCCATTGTGCGTATGTTCTTCAATTATTGGTACTTAGATGTACATAAAGGAAACTACATAGTTGACATCGCCGATTTTCTCCGATAGAAACAGGTATATATTAACTAGCGGATGCCCGCGACTTCGTCCTTGTGCATGAGGTTTCTTGGTTCCCAAGGCATCTGTTTAATTTTCCGGAATGAAGACTTGCCTATGTGTTTTTTCCAGACTATAATGTATCTCTGTGCCAAATTTCAGTTAGATCCGTACAGCCGTTCTGGCGTGATTGAGTAACAAACATCCATTCATCCATCCAAACTTTCGCATTTATAATATTAGTATAGATATATACCATCATTATAACGATTTCCTTCTTAACTTGGATTTAATGTCTAAACAAGCATTTAATTAACGGTCACATTTTTCTTGAATTACTTAAATTAATCAAAATTGGTAGATATTCACCTTAAATAAATTTAAAAAACGTTCAAATGTGGTATAGAACCCAATCCAGATGCTATTAGGATACTAAAAATATTTATTTAAGTTAAGTTTATCTGTTTTCCTCTTTTGATTACAGTCAATAGAGAGAAATTAATAGAACGCTAACTGTCATCCCAATAGCATTTGCATATAATATAGTAGGTACCTATACTGTTTGCAGTCTGTGTCGTTACAAATCAACAGACTTCAATACATTGAAACTTCGGTAAGTATAGAATTAAAATTGAGTAAAGTCGATGACTTTGCCAAAATTATGTTTACGGTGTTATTTCAGGTCAACAACGCTTTCTAGAATACTGAGAGGCTTTTAGTAGTCTGCTGTCCCCGTCTCGTGGGGTGGAAGGAGGGTTACTATAGGTACGGTGCATCGTACGAAAGGGCAACTGCAGATAACGCAGTCAGGAGCCAGACAGTCAACGTCCCGATGCACTCCCGGCTCTCCTCGCCCCGCACCGCGCACCCACACCCCCGTGCACCAGTCCATCGGGAACCCGTATCCGAGCGCCACAGTGAATGACGGTTTTAAAATCACTCCCAGTTCAAACATTTGTTGATTTTTTGCACTAATGAAAACGATTCCAAAGTAGCATAATATTACCGAGACGATGTTTCTCGGGATCGCATACTTTCATGTTCTTCTTTACTCGGTACTTTAACCAGTTAAATCGTTCAATGAGTCCTATTGATGGTATCAAATTGCATTGTCTACAAATGCATCTGTTTGATTCAGCCCGGTTATAGCTCTGTTAAAAAAGCTTTGTTAAAAATAATATTAATATTATTTGTGCCTTGTCTGTTAGTCTATCTGTTACATTTTCACTATCGATGTGTCCAACCAGCTTTGGCAAAATTTGGTACCTACAGAGGTTGTTTGTATCTCGGGAAAGGATATTTTAAGGCTATACTTTCTATCCCGGAAAATCAAAGAGTTCCTACTGGTTTTTCAAAAGTTCCTAAATTCACGCTGACGGTCATCATCTTATCTTACTTCTTACTTCTTACTATCTTACTAATATTATAAATGCGAAAGTTTGGATGGATGGATGTATGGATGTATGGATGTTTGTTACTCAATCACGCGCCAACGGCTGAACGGATTTGGCTGAAATTTGGCACAGGGATAGATTATAGTCTGGAATAGCACATAGGCTTCTTTTTATCCCTGAAAATTAAGGAGTTCCCGCGGGAATCAAAAAACCTCAATCCACGCGGACGTAGTCGCGGGCATCAGCTAGTCTACAATATTTTCAAAATCAGTGGCTTTTTCGATTTCTATTTCTGAACGTTTACTTTCCTGAATACTTATATTCTTAAATATTATATTCCTGAACATTTACGATACATGACGTCTTACTATATTTTCTCTTCTTATTGGAATTTTATTGCTCTTGGAATCTTGGACTTTGTCAGCATGTTTGTACAGCAGCATGATGTTTGTACGATCAACGTGACAGCATCGTTGATCGTACAAACATCTCAACATATGTTAATCAATTGGGAATCAATTTCGCGTCCCTACAGTGAATCCATAACAGCTCAAGTCCGCTCGAAACGAAGCATTTTCCATAACCCACGCTAGGCAGACGACCAGATACTCCTGAGCTTACTGCATAATCCGCTTACTGATATAGTCTTTCCGAAACACAGCTTGCTCCAGTACTCAGTAGGCCTATATTCGTCACGCCATAACACATGCCAAACACATTTCTTCGTCTTTGTTTCCGTTTTTAACCGAAAGCCCAATACGAATTTACCGAAATACCAATTTTGCTACTGCTGCTAGTAGTCTGCTACGCTATAACGGCCCACCTTTAAAACCGATTTTGATGAACTTTGGTAAGGAGGTAGATTACATCCCGGGGGAAGTAAGTAATGTAATGAAAAAAAATAATGTGTGATACACGGGCGTTAAGGACAGTCAGACTAAGGAGTGAGATTGGTCTCTAGGGGTCTTACTCCTGGGTAACAGAGCAGCTGTTATTGTCACTTTGCTGTTGGTCTCTCCGTCTGTTCGTCGTGGGACTCTTCGTAGATTATATAGACGGAATCATTATTATAAATACCTATACAATCATTATTTTTCAGGGGACATAAAAAATATGATAAGCCGAAAAAAAACCATCAAGAAAGGCTTTATCATCTCAGCCTGCGGGCTTCATCATCTCAAATGCTGAACATAGGCCTTTCCCAACGAACACTACCACACCTCAGCCTTCCTCATCTAACCACTTCCAGCTTATGCCAGGATATTTTCTAACACTGGCATATGGGGTGTCAATGTAATTGTCTAGACTTCATTCAGTAACTAAATATATAATAATTGGTATTATATTTAGAGTTCCCTAGTAAAACAAGGAACCCTAGTAGGTATATCAAAAATCTAAAGCTCAAGGAAAGTTCAAAAGTGTTTTAAAAATCAACTTTGAGTACCTACATTACGGTTGAACTTGAATTTGTTTAACTCACTCGAGTGATGCCTTATTTAATGAGTATCATTTTGGTAGCATTTGGGTATCATTATCATAATAACCGTTAAAGTTTATGGCAAATATGGAACTACGGACTCCTAACTAATACGTGTTCTGACTTCCAACTCACACTAGACATTAATTTCGATGACAAGTTAAACTAGGGGTAAATAGGTATTGAGTAAGTTGGGTAACTAGCAGGTTTACCTGGTAATGGTGTGGCAGTCATTTTATAGATACCCCTGTTCGGTGACTAGTCACTTGCAGGTAGAGTGGTAACTAGCCACAACATTAGCCTGACCAGACCAGACCAGAAACCATTATGATTAGAAATAACTAATACCTACTCATTATGATCCCAAATCGCCCTTGTCGAGATTCCGGATCGTCCCACTCATAAGCCCACAGAGCTCACTACTACCGTCTACCACACCAATGCACTAGGGAGGTCGTCAAAACGTAGCACATACCCGATATTTTATTTTTGGCAGGCTACCCAGTTCTTATTAATCAATAATAGCGAGACGTGGAAGCTAGGTGGCAATCGCCACCTAGTCCACGTCTCGCTCGGAATGAACGTATTACGTGTAACATGGTCTAGTAAAAAACTACTGCCCATATAAATTGGAGCTTAGACCTAGGATTAGGTACCTACTGACGCGGACGTCTGGGCACGCTTTCGAAGGCACGCGACTATGGGTTAGGAACTTTGTTTGCGTGTATGTTCTATTAGATCCACTGGTGTATCCAAAAAGTTGACTCTTGTGGAGTGAGAGGTACCTACCTACGTGCATTTTACAAGGAGGGAATCGTTGTCACTCGATGTCTATTTTAATGAAAGAGACATTGTAAGTTCATGATTATTTCATTTTAGAATTCCAAATGTTCCGGTGATTCTATGTAATCACGTGAAATCCAACAATCGATTCGGAATTCGGCAAAATTGCCCATTCACAATGTATGCCCTCGCTACGCTCGTGCATACAAATTCCTCGGGTGTGGACGGGTTACTTTCCCTCTCGATTAACACATACACAACACGACACAAAGGCATGGTAAACCATTCCTTTGTATCCATACTTCCATAGTAATACAAATTTATATGCTAAAGTGTGTTTGTCTGTCTGTATGTAACCTTTTCACGGTCCGTCTGTCTTATCGAATTTAACGAAATGTTGTACAATATAGTCTACATCTTGGGGATGGACCAAGGCTACTTTATCCCGGAAAATCATATATTTCCCACGGAATTTTACAAAACCTGAATTTACGCAAACGAATTCATCATCATCTAGTCTATCTATTATTAAAAAAATACTATACACATAATATAGCGTATCCATAGGTCGCTGGTTCAGATCCGGCTCGAAGGACCATTTGTTGAGGATTCGCTGGTTCTTGATGGTGTTCAATGATACACGAGTTTTGGGCACACACTTTAATTATAATTTTATTATATAAAGCGATACAATAATTACACGACTGTTCCGTATGGCCGGTTATCGAGAGAGGGCAGTGCCAGAGTTGTCACTTCAAAATATTATTTTTACATTTTGTTGGTGTTGCCAACACTGGGCATTAAATACTTACCTACTTAAATAAATAAATAATATTTTACTGGCCGGAACATGTGTACCTAGGTACAATATAGATATTAGTACCTACCCTTTGACTTGAACAGCATGTCAATAATTTTCATCAAAATTGGTTTAGCTGTTGAGCCGTGATAAGGCAGAAACACTTTCGCGTTTTTAGTAAACTGTAATATAAGTGGGTAATATAATATACTGCATGGAATATGAATTAATCACAATTCACAATACACGCATTAAAACAGTAAAGCTGTCTCCAAATAGTAATGGATGCCAAATAAAAAAACGTTTTATTTCGTGTTAGAAATACTCAGTATTAGGTGGTATTAGCATGTAAATGATTAATGAAATAATTATGTAAAGCGTGCTAGCGAGCCCGGGAGGCTGCGCGTGTCAAGGCCGCGTCCCCGACCGTGACCGACGCTCGCGCCACCTCGCGCCCCGCGCACCGCTCGCTTTATAAACGCCATCATATATTATTATTGTGTATGTACTTGAATACTTGCTGATGCCCGGGACTTTGTCCGCGTGGATGGAGGTTTGTTTTGGTTCCCGCGGGTACTCTTTTCATTTTCGTTATATTTATTTCGGATAAAACGTAGCCTATATGTGTTATTCCAGTCTTTAATCTATCTCCATTCCATCAGCCAAATCCGTAAACTTCGGAACGAAAACGAACCGTGGTAGAAAAAACGTGAAATTTCGATCGAAAATTCGTTTTTCGTTGAATTAGGTAGAGTAGACCTCCAGTAATTTTTGCGTCAAAGAGTAACAATCATAGTCACACACATACAAGATTTCGCCTTAATGTAATAGTGTGATGTGATGTGAAAGTGAGAGTGTGATACTTCCTAGATAATGCCAGTACCTTCAACTTCAACTCCTTAATTTTTCGGGGTAAAAAAGTAGCTATGTGACAATGTCCTTCCCCGGGATGTAACCTACCCCTTACCCTTTGATTTCTCTTTGTTATACTAGGTATGTTGATTGGATAACGATTACATATCCAAGTTTAAGAGTAGATATGTCACCGTAAGATTGTAAAAACCGATAGATTATAATCTAACTCGCGAAATTGTAAACTGTCGAATGATTACAATATAACGGATTATTTTTCGGTAGATTGTAATCTGTTAGGTTTATTAGTACCCGATAGAACCTGAGGGCACTTAGGTCATATTTGATTATATTTATGTCGAACCCTAACCTAACCTACAAGAATGAGACAAGAAAACGTAAATACAATGAATATTTCAAAAATTGACACTTAAAACATTGAACGGTTCACAATCTTTCGACTGTTTACAATCTATCGAACAAAAAAAAGCGTTAGATTACAATCTTACGGTTTTTACAATCTTACGGTGACAGATACATTGATTTACTCGAAAGAGTGTAGAGTTGCAGAAGGTTGCATTCCGGGGAAGGACATAGGGTTCTTTTTACTCTTCAAAATCTACCAATGGAATATACATATAGAGTTACCAATGGATTTTTGAAAACCTAAATCCTTGCGGATGAACTCGCAGAAATCACTAAATAGTTTTATTTATAGGGATAGGTATCTAGCACTAGCTCCATACTTGTTAAAAAATAATAGGTCGCAAGGCCTTAAGTAAGGTACAAAGCGTTGGTACCAATTCTACCAATATATTAAGAACCATATTACGGGAATCGAGATTCAGTTCAATAGAATAAACGCCTACGCTCGGATACACGTGCCATGTTGTTCGGTCAACACGGTGAAGGTCGTACGTCCCAAATTGTACCGAAGCAACTTGCCCTGAAATACGAACTAGGGTCGACGAACTTAATGAAAATCTTCCAGGGTATCTGACCTTGACCTTTCATCGCGCAAGCGCCGTCACTGCTGGTACCCTGACCTTGTTACGAAAGAATAGGCCTATATACCACCTACCTAGTCCCTACCCTATTTATTATATAAATTGTATCAACATTCCCTTGTACATAGAAATGGCGTTAAAACACCAGACATCTTTGAAAAGAAAATTGTGCCTTCTTACATCAGATTACAGCTAAAAGTTGCGTGTTGTGGCTAGTGTACTACCATTAGATCTTACACAGAACAATTACATAGATACCGATCCATATGTTAGTTGAGTTGCAGACGTCAGAGCTTTTTAATACGCTTGTAATTAGCGTTGTTTGTAGGTAGATGAAGAATCCGAGTTTTAGAGATAAGAATCAATCTAAGTCGTTTTATAGATACCTGTAAAACGAGTAAGTACTGATGTTTCCGCTTTATACGGATTTTAAATAATATTGTTGAATTATTCGCCTTTTCAAAGATTAGATACCTGGAAAAGATAGAACACCAGAGAGGATTCCATCGGTATTTTTAAATAAATAAATAATTGTTTATTGGTTCCATAATAGGTACCTCTATTGACAAAAGTAAGTCAGGACTACTGATACATTGTATGGTCGGTCTCTGCTGCCTAATTTAGGATACCCTGTGCTTTAGGCAGCAGTAACTTTTAGATGGAGTGCAGGTAGAAAGAGTTAATTTTTAGGACTATTATGACTGTCAAATTTGACTGAGTAAAAAAAAAACAGCTGGTTAGTAATCATGTTTGATGACCTCGTTATCGATACATGTTGGAAGGAGGGGACTCTTTGATCAAACCATACATTTTGTAGGACAAATATTTTTTCGAATAATTTAGGCTATTATCATCAGATTTAACAAAAATCTATGCCATGTATGATCTATAGATTTCAGCATTAGATGTAACATATTATTCGAGTACCTATGCTCGCACGCCGTGTTGCGCGGCGCTGTTCTGAGGCGAAGCTTACGCTGTTAGGAGTTTACAGTATTGTCAATGCTTGAACACGTCATGTCAGCTTTGCAACTACGCCAATAGAGCAATAAAATAATAATGCATTGTACAGTATTCGATGAGAGTGTCGTCAGATGAGAGTCTGAGCATGTTTTTAGTAGAGATGAAACGGATAGTTTTTTGGCCGGATACCGGATACCGGATATCCGGCTAGATACGAAGCCGGATAGCCGAATATCCGGCGGCCGGATGTCCGGCCCGTGGTCTCGTAGCAGGTTGTGACAAGTTTGGCGCCGCACAGGTACAGCGAAAGCGATCGGATCAATTCGGACGGTTTCGGGTGTCAGCGTGAGTGATCGTGGCCGTCGGCATGAGTGATTAATTGCATAGTGAAAATGCGTTTTTACTTGCTTAGTAAAGTGCGTGATTTAAGTGTAATTTAAGAGAAAATAATAATAAAAGTAAATAAATTTCCCAAATAAGTTTTTTGGAAGAGAACGGACTTCCTTGTGAGATTTTGTAACTTTTTAGTTGTAAATAAAAGATAACAAAATTATAACCGTTTTCTTATTATTTACCCCAGATACCGGATAGTTAACGGATATCCGTTTCATCTCTAGTTTTTAGATTACTTCGCAATCATTAATAACATCATACTCGTATCATTTTGATCTCGCATTCGTAACTCCACAGATGAAGTAGACTCTACGAACGAGATTCTCGGCGAATGCTCTGAGTGCCCGGAGAATTCTATTATTATGAATTGGCTTGCCTTATTTCTGAGGTATTTTTATGTTTCTTTTTATCTATGTCTCTATATAAAGAAACAGACAGACGGTTAATTAAAATATACATAGATAGCAGATAATCCATATTATTATCCAGACGCTATTAGGTTGACAGTCACCGTAGTATAGTAGGTACCCCCTCCTTTTCTCTCCAGGAATGAATGTAAACGTAAGAGGAAAGGGCCAATTTGTATTTTACTAATAGCATCTGATCTGGAATAGTACCTCCTAGATGACCTCCCTGGCGTGGCGTGTTGGACTCCCGTAAGCAATAAGACCGCTGTGGTCTTACAACTTACGCAAGGTCCCGGGCTCGATACCCTGCAGGATCAGTTAAGGAATTTATAGTTTCTGACTTTCCTCTGGTCTGGTGTAGTGGAAGGCTTACCGTGGCTAGTTACCACCCTTACGAAGATTATGGCCGTAGTCCACAATGCTGGCAATTTGCAGATTGGTAGAAATCTTCACAATAATGAAGAACCATGTAGAAACCGATTAACATAACAGTCTGCCATACCCCTTAGGGCCCTTACAGATTAGCCCGCAGCCCGCTACCATCTAGACTGCAACATCACTTATAGATGAGATCGCAATCTAGGGTTAACTTGTAGTAGAAGCCGGCAACGCATTGGCAGTTCCTCTGGTGTTACAAATGTTATGGGCGGCGGAAATCACTTAGGTAAGATCAGGTGACCCACTTTGCTTTCAGATGGCCTGCTCGTTTGCTCGCTGTATTTATAATTTTCAAAAAAATATGAAGAACAGGTTCCCTCATGGTATGTGTTATTCAAATGTACTTTAACAAGGTACTTTTGATCGATATGTCAATCTACAACAGTGGTAGATTCACATATCGTATTTCTCCTAGTGGTAGTACCACTAGTAGAAATACGTCCGCTAGCATCGATTATATTATAGTACAATGACCACTACCTAGTTTCATACTTAATTTTTTTCCATCTTATTAGGTATGTAAGAATTAAAAATTCAAGTTTTACAAAACAGTAAAACTTGTATTATTGGAGCAAAGATGATGAGAGAGTAGGTAAGTGCGTGAGAGTGTGTGGTACTTCTCTTCATATATTTTGTCCAATCAGAGCTATCTGTCTTGAGACGTCCAGTTGTCAGCCAATCAGATATGAGTTTGATCGTTGTACGTCATGTATACGTCATGTTCATGTACTTTTTATTGTACACAATATAACACATTAAAAAAAACAGGAATTAAGAAAAACTTTACCTACAATAGGCGGCCTTATCGTTGAGAAGCATAGATTAATTATAATATTTATATATTGTCTTTGCTAAGAAGCGATCTCTTCCAGGGCAACCTAGAAAAGGAAATTATATCAGAAATGAGAAAATGACATGTCCCAGTTCAGTATGGAGGGTGGTTTTTTATTCTGAGTGTCAATGAACCAGAACCAAATTGCCATCACGTGAAAGAGAAAAATATATAACATTAAACGCCATTTAAATAATAATTTTAGAAAACCCCGTTTTTTTTAAAATTAATTATGAAAAATATCGATTGTAGAAAATATTTTTCGATGGATGGCAACACTAAACTTTTTCTACAGTGCGTTCCACTAAGCGCCCACAACGATTGCTTCTGTAGTGTCGTTCCACATAACGACCGCGGTCGTTGTGGTCACGGCGAAAATGTCACTTATGACGTCATGACTTACGCTCACGCGAAGCTCGCGTCACCCCATCTAAAAAGGTGGGTCGTCGTGATCGTTGAGAAAATTAGCGGCATTTTCAAAACTCAAAGCATCAAAGATGGCGACCGTGACCGTGACTTACGTTATTTCATGCGGAAAGAGATATTTTAGAAGAAGTGAATGTTTCTGCAGCTGATGCTCAACAATTGTTCTATGGCGTGATCGTTGTGAACGCTTAATGGAACGCACCCTAGATGTATAGATCTATCAAATCTGGCACCTGTTACTGTCACTTTAATGTCATACAAACAATGAATGTATGATACAAAACTGAAATTGACATTTGAAAATCATTCTGTGACTGTGAAAAAAAACTTGTTTTTCTTTGTCACGTATGACAAAGAAAAACAAGTTTTTTTTATTTTACTGTTGTATGATTCAGGCAAAGATCTAAAAAAGCCACAAAATAAAATAATATTTTTCTCCAAAATGGGGTCTTATAAAAATGTGTAAATTATTCTATAAGCCATATTTTAGGATCTCTATTCACGTGTATTAAAATCATCTTGGTTCATGTTCAAGGCCCAATCTTGGACAAGTCCTTTAAATGAGGGTGCACACAAAGTAGGTAAACAACTAAGGGATAAAATACTTAAAACAAAGGTAGTAAATCGTGTATAATAATAATATATAATACACAAATCTATGTCATCCATAGTTATATAATATTCTTGTTATTTGCTAAAAGAATTTATATTGTGTGGTGGTACGGAACCCTTTGTACACTCTATATCGGTACACATAACCAAAAAAAAAGAAAACCGCCCGTGGTGGACACAGAGATTTGGCCTTAGGATAACTTGTGCTTGGGAAAAATGTGTTACTTAGTTTTATTATTTTGATTGTTATTTACTAATAAGTAATTAAATATTATTTGCCGTTAAACTATAGGACATAATATGCCTGATATTGTACCTGTATAAGTTATCTACAGTTTTCGATGTAAAGTCATTTATCAGATTGACCCTGGGACTAAATTAAATAAGGCTCTGACGGACGGATAGAGTTAGACGAGCAAGTGCCAGTCCACCTCTGTGGACTCGCCAATCCACCTCAAGTAGCCAGAAAAGACCTTCATTTTCAAGCATTAGCAATTGCTGAAATAAGCAGACGTGACATAGAGACGTATCGCGTCATAACGGTTCCTTTTGCACCATTTTGAAACGGAGCCCTAAAATTAGTTAGGTAGATCATACAGTAACTGAAACATTTATATTTTATACTTAGAAAGTTGTCTGCACATTTGAGGATTCACTAATTTCATTGGGTGAAATAAGTATTCAGTAGCATCAGAGCGCAGGCCGCTGCAGGGGAAGCGAGCATTAACCCTTCCTGCAGTTCATTCGCCGTCTGGCCTCACCCCTACAGTCCACCCACGCTCGCCCCTTGACGCCGGCTCGACTGCACGTTTGCCATACTGCAACCTACAACCCATGACTATGCTTAAAATAGGTAGGTAGTAGGTACTGCCCTAGACGTCGAAAGAGATTTTCAGTAATGCGGCGGATGTTCGTTCAGCCACTAGCTGCAGCCACATTAAACCTGGTAGGAACATTAAACCGTCGAATTGCAAAACGGCGCCGTTTTGTAATACAAATAGCCGTATTGTAATACTGCTGATTCTACAATCCGGCTGCGACATCGATACAAAACAATTTTTGTCCGTCTGTCTGTCTGTAACGGCATCACACGTTTTATATAATATTCACGGCTGATTTTACGATTTGGCGGCGACACCGCCTGCGACACCGCTATCGATCATAATCTAAAAACTACCTAGTACGTACCTAAAAAAATTGTTACTGTCTTCTTTGCGTATCAACACTGAGTCTATCCAAGGTGGATACGACAAGCATCGAGGGCCAAAGCCACGTGCGCTCGTACGAAAATGCCCCATTTTGAAAGTTTCTTCACTTAGTTACGTCGATGGTTTCACTGGTTTTTATTACTTGACTAGCTGATGCCCGCGACTTCGTCCGCGTGGATTGAGGTTTTTTGGTTCCCGCGGAAACTCTTTAATTTTCCCGGATAAAAAGTAGCTTATGTGTTATTCCAGACTATAATCTATCCCTGTGAAAAATTTCATCCAGATCCGTTCAGCCGTTCTAGAGAGGTGTGCTCGAACAAACCCGACTTTATTTTATACTAAATAGATGATTCCCGCGACTTCGTCCGCGTGGATCAAGTTTTTGCGATTCCCGCGGGAACTCTTGAATTTTCCGGGATAAAAAGCCTATGTCCTTCCCCGAGATACAACCTACCCCTGCAGGCCGAGCATGGTAGGGGACAAAAATCTTATCCCCCGATTATATCCACTGACAAGAGATAAAATTATGCTAGAGCATGGCAACAGGGGAAAGGAGAAGTATATCCCTGTTTGACTTGTGCATAGGACGTAGGTTTAAGTTTATTTTCATACCATTAAATTATAAAAAAAGATGTCTCGAGCCAACTGGGACATCTTATCCTTTCCCCGTGGATAAAATCTCCCCGCCCATGCTCGGCCTACTGTACCAAATATCATTAAAATCGGTTGAACAGATAAATTTTTTGATTCCCGCGGGAACCTTTAAATTTTCCGAGATAAAAAGTAGCCCATGTCCTTCCCCGGGATACAACCTATCCCTGTACCAAATTTCATCAAAATCGGTTGAACAGATGGGCCGTGAAAGCGTAGCAGACAGACAGACAGACAGAGAGACACACTTTCGCATTTATAATATTAGTATGGATATTAAAACTTGATGATGCCCGCGACTTCGTCCGCGTGGACTAAGTTTTTTCGATTCCTGCGGGAACTCCTTAATTTTCCGGAATTAGCCTATGCCCTTCCCCGGGATACAACCTATCCTTGTACCAAATTTCATCAAAATCGGTTGAACAGGTGGGCCGTGAAAGCGTAGCAGACAAATAGACACTTTCGCATTTATAATAATACTAGATGATTCCCGCGACTTCGTCCGCGTGGACCAAGTGTTTTCGATTCCCGCGGGAACTCTTGAATTTTCCAGGATAAAAAGTAGCCTATGTCTTTCCCCAGGATACAACCTATCCCTGTACCAAATTTCATCAAAATCGGTTGAACAGATACATTTTTTTGAGCCCCGCGGGAACTCTTCAATTTTCCGGGATAAAAAGTAGCCTATGTCCTTCCCCGGGATGTAACCTACCTCTGTACCAAATTTCAATGGGCCGTGAAAGCGTAGCAGACAGACAGACAGACAGACAGACAGACAGACAGACAGACAGACAGACACACTTTCGCATTTATAATATTAGTATGGATAGGTATGGATCCAAGTAGACCCTGGACTATTCAGCCTTTACTTTTTTGATATATTTAACTTAAAACAATTTTGATTAGGTACATAATATATTAAACACAATTTTTAATTTTATGAATATTTTTTAATATACCTACATACAAAGTCATTATCATTACGAACCTTCTTGCAAGAAAACTTTTTATTTAGCAGTAAAAAGGATAGCACGAGGGCAGTAAAGGAAAAGGTTCAGTTTAGGCCTACCTCTACCATGAATAGAGGAAAATACATAGATTCATCGATATATAATATATCGACGGGTGAAAGGCTATTTGGTTTAAGCGACATTTATGGTGATAATATGGACTTATATTTGGAATCAGCGAATTTTTCTGCGTCGGATGAGCCAAGTTTAGTTAAAATTGGAGTACTTTTTTGGCGCTTGAAACAACACGATTTTAGGTCTCAATTCTACGAGATTGTGTATTATCCGACATAAATTTCTCAATTTTTTTTCAATAATGGATTTAAATCAGACTTCACCTTATAGACCCTTGACATAAGCTAATTTACCTTTCTCAGATTCATAATTGCATGTTGGTTAAAACGTTTAAATAATATTAACATCTGTCTTAAATCATTTTGCCCTCCACAACTTACGCGGTGTTATGCCGCTTAAAACATTTTGCCTGCAACCAAATTCATGAGGAATGTCGGTTAGGCTATTTAGCCTGAAAATGTTTTCCATTCAGTGTGTCGCTTCAAATATTTTTTCCTTTCCTTAATCTATTTTGAATAGTTGTTTGAACTTTTTTAATCGTATCATTATTTTTTAAGTTTGTCCCTTATGATAAACAGTTAATAAATTGCTGAGATTTCATACGTTTTTCTGTATTTTAAAAGAAACTTTACTGTCATTTAAACTGTATTATTTTAATATGACGCGTTTTATTCGTGTGACTTAATACAACGTTTGAATCGTTAATCGCGAGTTAATAATCGCAGTTAGTGTACGGGACCAATCCGCGCAGGCGCTTCATTGTACATATTTATCTATGCTTCAGTCAGACTGCAGACGCGAATGTTAGCGAGGAATGAGGATAGGACGTGCGCACTGCCTAGTTGCTGATATGTAGTTTGTTTCCACGCCGATAATTTGTAATTTTATCTAAGTATTTCAATATTTGCAATCAATTATATTTTTACTCGACTATTTCGGTTTTTGAATTTACTAAATTTTGTTAACTGTTTTAATTAAGGATTTACTGAAGTTTGATTCAAGCATCAACGACACACCATAATTGAATGTATGGTTTAGTGTCATTTTGCCTCTGTTTCAGAACTTCAAAGATTGATTTGAAGCTATAAAAGATTATAAAGTTGTTACTGAAATAACGGTGAAACTGGAACCGGACAAGGTACTTACTTACTCCATAGTGTTATTAAATATTTAGTATGTTGTTATTTTAAAATTGAGAACTATATTTTACTTATTTTTAGCCTAACGAAGAAAAAGAAGTAGATTTAGATAAAAGTTTGGACAAAGATGAAACGGCCCAAATTAAAGCTAATAAAATTAACGAAGAAAAGAGAAGAATTAGTAACGAGAGTCTAAAACCCACTATAACGGAAATTATTGAAGAAAATGATATGGAAGAACTAAGAAAATTGGATACAGAGCTGAGGAAATAGACATACGAGTGATTACAAAAGAAAACAGCGAAGACAAAAAGCAAAGAAAGCGTTCTGTGATAAGAAAAATTATATAGATTTTTTAAGGGAAGATAAAAGTTTTATATGGGATTCGACGTCATGGAAAGAAACAGATGAGTCTTCAAATTCCACAAGTGAACAAGATCAACACAAGAAAAAGACAAAAAAAGATCAAATACGGAAGACGGAAAAGAAGCTAGATCAAAGGGTGAGCAATATGTTAAGAAGGGTCGCTTGTGAAACAAAAAGAGTTAAAACCAAATCCTTGTCTAAAAAAAATTGACCCTATAAAAGTGGAGAAATTGACACGGAGAAAAGAAGAAACTTTTTTGAATATTTTTGGAAATTATCATTGCAACGGAAGAAAGAATTGTTATTGGCTATGACTTCGAAACAAGCAGTAAAAAAAGAAAAGATCTAAAGATTCTAACTACAGAAACAACACTTTCAACTATTTCATAAATGACGGAGAAGGTCGGCGCCAAGTTTGTTTAAAGATTATCATGAATACTCTCGATATCTTTCAGATATACATTTACTACACTTTATCAACTCAATCGCAAGGAATTTCAAAAGAAGATGGAAGAGGCAAATGCAATCCAGTCAACAAAACACAAGATGAAATTAAGGAATCAGCCAAAAATTTCATCAAAATCTTCCTGCAGTATCCTCACATTATTGTCGAAAGGATAGCACAAAGTTATACGTTCCAAATTGAAAGAAAGAGGACTCTTTTTTCCTGTAACATTGACTGAGGCTCAATATTTTTGCTATTTTTAATGTTATCTAAACGTTTAACAAGTAAAACAGATTTAATCTATGCAAGTAGGTAGTCATAAAGTTTGTAATTGGCAATAGTTCCTAAATTGAGACTGATTTAATTGTTATAATTATGAATAAGTAATAAAAATAAGTAAACAAAAATAAAAGTTTCTAATTCATCAAGAATAGTTATTTGTTATACCGAGTGGTTCAAAAATTAGAATCCTGAGCGTCAGCGAGGGAATCAAAAGAGCACGAGGTGAAAAATCTTTTCACTCGAGTGCAACACGTAACTTTTCATCCCACCTCAGCGAGGAAATGAAATACTTCTCGCGTGATTGTTGAGGGAGAAAGCTCATTTCCGCATTTTTAACAGTTTCAGTCAATTCTGTTGGCGTCAAATTAACTTTTTCGTCACTAGAATCACTCATTTTAGGTTTTTCACTTATTTTCAATTTTCTTGTTTTTAATCGATGGTTTTAATTTTAAATAATATGACGTGAAAGAAAATGGTGCCCGCAAAGCGAATTAAAAAAGTACACCAAGAAGTGTGAGTTTTTAACAAATTATTAAAAACTCTTGTATGGAAATTCGGCACCATAGAGGTAGAAGTAAATAGGTTTTAATGATGTTTTGAATTCACAAACTTCATAGATGAGTGATATTTACTAACGTGCACACGATGTTCTAAATTCAATTTACTTTATCCTCAAGAGGATAATAACGGCTTTTGCATTCAGATATCGAAGCGTAAAAATACTCTTTCCGAGATGGTGGGATGAAAATCTCTTTTTTTATTTAGGTTTAACTACCAATCTTAATCAATGACGACAAAAAAGTGTGCCATACAAAGCCTCAGTTCTAAAACAAAAAGTCATTTAAGCAATTCTGTCTATCCTTACTTATCATCCCAAACGATAGATAACACAAATAGCTTGCTTTTAATATTGCTGCATCATGTCGTATCAATAACTTTGCTTTACACTAAATAATGACAGTAGGGTCGCTTAAACCTATTTTGCAGCTGCAAATAGCCGTCATGATGGTTACTTCAATCGTTTTTCCATAAGCAATTTTGTATTAAGCGACACGTAACTTTTGAAATATTGTTTTATTTACTCTGAATATTACCAACGGTTAAAGATTTTTTTAAATGGAATCCAAAGGAGTTTCTCCCATTGAAATAACTTCCATAGATTTTTTGTTATTAATTTTTTTCTAAAATTTGTAACTTTAAATGGCTCTCCTGTAAAGTTCACAAAATGTCGCTTAAACCAAATAGCCTTTCACCCCTCGATATGTAGGTACTAGATGGGCCCTTTCATAGAAAAAGGTCGGGCAACCGACTTTGAGAGCGCGTTCCTAACCTGTCTTTGTCCCCATCGTAGCGCTGTCACGGTCGCTCGTCGTGTAGATAATTTGTTATTCTTAGGAAGTCTTTTTAGTTTGGCACTGTACAATTTTTATTTCAAGGTAAGTGTTTCAAGTCAAAATTATACATTTCCAAAAAAACGTTATTTAATCTTCCTATTTAATATTTTTATCCATTACGCAATCATTTAATTTCCGCGGCAAACTGTATGATATTTTTTTTTTACTAACTGGCCTTACGGCTTCTATGGCTATGGCCTATATTATCTATGACCGAGTTTTCAAGCTTTCATTCAAGATGTTGCAAGCAAGTTCCCGCTTCTCAGACTAGATGGCGTTGATGGCGTTGCTAAAAGTACGCCCACATTCTTTATTTGACAGGGCCCGTCTATGTAAATTGAGGTCGTTGCATAGATTGTATTAAAAATATAATAATTTAGAACAGTAAAGTAAATAACGAGCAAAAAAATAAAAATGTATTTATATCAAGTTTTCGATACGTTTACAAGATGGCAACCTTCAGACATAGAAAAGGTAGGCGCGAAATGTATCAAATGTCATTTCTGACAGTCACTGTCAAAGTAACGTGTTTTTCTTTTGAAAACGTCAAAAAATATGAATGGCCGCCAATTGGCCATTAATGTTTAGTGTTCCTTAATTACTTGGAAAGATAAAATAATTTTACCACTGAAATCACGACGAATTCGAAGATTTGACCAATAAAAACTGGTCTAGTATTTTATTTTCCTTCATTTCTCTGCTTGTACAAGACTTGGCCTACGCCCCATACAAATCTGACCGTCTCCTTTAACTTACAAGCCATGGTTACTGCCTCTTTATGTTCATTTTTCGAGCAAGTGTATTGAAAAAAAAGGTTACAGTCTAAAAGTTTTCATTGAAAGTTGCAAGTCAGGACAAGGCTTTTT
This sequence comes from Erebia epiphron, assembly GCA_963932025.1. NCBI lineage: Eukaryota > Metazoa > Arthropoda > Insecta > Lepidoptera > Nymphalidae > Erebia > Erebia epiphron. The sequence continues at coordinate 34,555,123 of OZ009948.1, read as the reverse complement.
TATTTTGTTTATCTGTGAAGGGTTTTCTGTGTTCTGTGGCTTTCCTATTGGCCGAAGACAGGGAAAGATAGACGGGTCGTCACCGTACACAGTATGCGAAAGCGATAGTTTTCACATACATGTAGTTATGTACAATTATCTATATAACAACCCTTATTGCCATCATACAATTTTATCATATTTTGTGGGAAAACTGCTAATGCTTATTACGAGAGTTGGGAGTATGGCAAATAAGTATCGATAGTGTCAAACACGCACTAACATGATTTTAAACTATCGCAATTTTTTACTACATGTGAAAACAAGAAAAGAAAACGAAATTCAAATTGAATGTATTTTTAATCAATATGTTTCGCTTTTTACATATAATTCAATTCACTTCCGGAGCGGACACCCTTAAAATAAGTTAAGTGAACACGCATTGTACACACACTAATAAGGGAAATAATACAAATTAAATAAAGATTAAAACTAGTTTAATTTATGAATATAATGATCTTATAGAGGTACAGAATGACAAGTGGTTCGCCCCGAACTGAGACCTCGCGACGCCATCTATTGACATCATTGTGAAGTTCTGTTGTAAATACTAAGGCTCATTAAAAATTAAATAATTTCGTTTTCATATAATATTTATCTAATTTTAGCATTTGTTGTTCAAGTACAGGATATCAATCAATCAAATAAATATTATAAATGCGAAAGTTTGGATGGATGGATGTATGGATGTATGGATGTATGGATGTTTGTTACTCCATCACGTGCCAACGGCTGAACGGATCTGGCTGAAATTTGGCACAGAGATAGAATATAGTCTGGAATAGCACATAGGCTACTTTTTATCCCGGAAAATTTAGAAGTTCCATCGGGAACCAAAAAACCTCAATCCACGCGGACGTAGTCGCGGGCATAAGCTAGTAATTCAATAATTGATCAAGTTTCAGGCTCAGCATTTCAGAAAATTTCGAGTTCGGAGGTCAACTTTGGACGTTAGAAAATTTCCACTTTGAAAGCCCCCCATTTCATCAATTTTAGGGGAAAAATGTAAAAAAATATATTTTTGGACTCTATTCCTAATTATCTTTAAAATGATATACCGCAACCCTATGTAACGCTTTAAAAAAAAATTCTTCATATTCGCTTCTATGAGAGCCCCCCTGAAATAAAGATTTTTATTACTTTTTAAGCCATATTCGGCTGGAGGCTATCGGTTTATATGCATAATATTTAAATTTGAAGTAATTACGTTCAGTAATTCAGGAGTTATAAGGCTCTGACAGACGGATGGACGGACGGACGGACGGACGGACAAGTGAAAATTCACTCAAGTAGACTCAGAGACCTTCGCTTCGCTCGGTCAAATATATATATAACGTCTTCTCACTTTCATAATTATTATTCTTTTAGTTGCAAGTCCACGTCTTATACTCCGTCCACGAGTTTAGTGGATAAACAAGTAATAATTAATAAAAAACAGCGTCACGCATAAAACTTGTATTGATCAATAACTGACATAAAACAATTAAGTGTTGTTATGATACAAAAGCTTCATCGTAAGGGTGGTACCTACCATCATTGGATAGGCATTATTATAATTAATCTTACGAATAGGCATGATGACTGATTTTGAAAAATGGTCATATTATGTTCAGAAGTATCTACTATTTCGAAAAAATATATTATTTTAGCAGAAAAATAAGGTTTGGTACATAAAATTGGCATTTGAAATTTAATTTTTAAAATTCACGCCAAAACGTTCGGCGGTGTCATGGCGTCGTTTGTGACGTCACTATTGTTTTTACCAATGTACTCTGTGCAGTGTGCAGTAAACAATAGTGTGATTGTCGAAGCTCGAAAACAAACAATTGTGACGTCATTCGCTTCTTGGTGTTTTATCCAATATGGCGGATTGCTGTATTTTATAGTTTTATTTTATCAAAATAAATAGCAATCTCTCTCGAAATAGAAAAATTAATACGTTTTTTATAATCCATGAATCCTATTTCATTAGATAAATTCAAAATTTCATTGATTCTTGGTTACCGTCATCATGCCTATTGTCATCGCCGTATTTTTATTTTCAATCTTACAAATCACAGGTTAGTATAAACTGCATTAATCAATATGTGAACAAAACGTATAAAATTGTGAATTACATGCGTATGCAGCGCAGCGTTGGTATTGAATTTTCATACAGATATGTCATGCTCTGTGTCGTGTCTTGCGAAAGCATTAATGCCTAAAACACCTGCTTGCATATTTCCTTGGCTCCCACCTCTTTCGTCCTGTCGACTCTATTCATAATTGTTACGTATGGATTTGTCTTGAATCCTGAAAATTAACAAGTATAACGCATTAGATTAATAATAATAACGCGAGTCACCCGACTAATTTCAGAGAACATACAAAAATGGAACCTGGCATCATTTTACTTACCTTCTTAACTTGGGTGGTTGATGCTACAAAATTCGATTATTCTCTTAATGCTAAATAAATACTTTTTTCAACCGACTTCAAAAAAAGGAGGAGATTCTCAATTCGACTGTTTTTTTTTTATGTTTGTTACCTCAGAACTTTTGACTGGGTGGACCGATTTGGATGATTCTTTTTTTATTTGAAAGGGCATACTTCCCAAGTAGTCCCATATAAATTTTATCGAAATCGGTCGAGCGGTTTTTAAAATATCAACAATAAAATAAGTACTTTGTATAGCGTGTGCTTGTTGTTGTAAAGTTGGCGCGGGAGTTTGAAGTCGGTTGTTTAAAAATAATTTTTTATATTAAATTATGTTATTTCTATACTTTGTAGCATTCATGCGAGTATTTACGATATAACCTGCTTGTATCTGTAACAATCAGGTAAAAATAAGGTCAAAAATGTAAACTTACATATTTTAGGTTATGTTTTCGTATTTACGTTCAGTTCGCCTTTTGCAGCCTAACACTCAGAAATACACCATCGTCTCTAAGTAAATAACTTTTTTCCTAACCTACGAGCACATTTACCACTTTGTTCAATTCTGATTTCGTACGAATATGGGCGAATAACAAAAATGACACAGGATTGTTTGATCTCCATTTGCTAATAGGTCCAACAAAAAAAAAACGCTGAGCAGGACAAGAAAAGAGATTTTCGCGCTCTGTCACTCCTTGGCATTAGCGTATATATGTCACCGTAAGATTGTAAACTAACGCTTCCTAACTTAACATTGTAATCTAACGCTTTTTTTTCGATAAATTGTAAACAGTCGAAAGATTGTGAACCGTTCAATGTTTTAAGTGTCAATTTTTGAAATATTCATTGTATTTACGTTTTCTTGTCCCTTTCTTGTAGGTTAGGTTAGGGTTCGACATAAACAATCAAGTAGTTAGGTTCTATCGGGTTAATAAACCTAACAGATTACAATCTACCGAAAAATAATCCGTCATATTGTAATCATTCGACAGTTTACAATTTCTCGAGTTAGATTATAATCTAACGGTTTTTACAATCTTACGGTGAAATAAATAAAACATTTCGCTCACTTGTGGTATTATTATTACAATGCCTTCTCTATGCTTTAGGGTATGTTCCGAAATACACTGCAAGCACTGTAAGGTGTGACGTCAATTTAGTATACTGCGAAACCGTTCCTTTATAGTTAGCTACACTGGTCACTGTTTAAAACGGAACGCAGTCAGCACTGAGAGCACCTTACCTCGAAAACGCCAGTGCTCACAGTACAAAAATGGCGACGATTTATGACGTCATAAATTTCCCTAGGATACTGCGGCACTATACTGTCACTCCATAGCGGAACGAATTTCTCCCCAGTAAGAGCACTGAACAGTGCTCTCAGTGTATATCGGAACATAGGGTTAATCTTACTCTATGTTATTGACAGATGATATGACAGATTATGACAAGCTCTGTAACGTAACTATACTCTATAGTCTATATCTCAATCTGTCATGTAAGCTGCCAGATGTCAGATAGGTATACACAATTTACAATTTGAGTTGAATTTGAGATTTTCAGTCTTCAGAATTGTATATGTTTGTGCTCAAAATTATATAAATTATGCCGAAAAACAAAGGAAAAGGTGGTAAAAACAGGAGGAGGGGAAAGAATGAAAATGAAACAGAAAAACGTGAGTTAGTTTTTAAAGAGGACGGACAGGAGTACGCCCAAGTCACAAAGATGCTCGGTAATGGCCGCTTGGAGGCCATGTGCTTTGATGGCATAAAACGTCTTTGCCACATCAGAGGGAAATTAAGAAAAAAAGTATGGATAAATCAAGGAGACATCATACTCATTGGCTTACGAGATTACCAAGACGCCAAAGCTGACGTCATCTTAAAGTATACCCCCGACGAGGCCAGGAATCTGAAGACATACGGAGAATTCCCAGAAACAGTACGCATCAATGAGACTGTAGTGTATTCTGTTGATGGACTGGATGAGGATATTGAGTTTGGAGACGAGGTTAGCTCAGAAGATGAAGCAGATGCTGTTGATGCTATATGAGTAATTTTTTTATGTTTCACATCTACAGTAAGTCTATGTAAATTTATTTTCAGTGTTAAATATAAATAAAATGTCTTTGTGATTTTGATAATTTATTCTCAAAATTACATGTAGCCATACAATACCCTAGATAATTATCTAAATTATTTAGATACTCAGTATTGACTTTAATTGGAAGAAGTTAACAATGATCCCACTATTTATTTTAAGAATATAGCAGACCTATGTTAAAAATAAATTATAGCAAAATTAAAAGTGTGAAACATTCCTTGAACTCCTCAATCCATGTTAAATTAAAATTGTAAGGAATGTATATATACATAATTAAATAACTCTAAATACAAAACTGTTGTTATTTGCTTCTGAATTTGTTTTCAATTCTTAATTATTATTTATGGAGTAGATGACTTGCCTTAGGTTCGTATTATACATTATATAGACTGTCTAACCATTTATTTTACTTTTGACATAGGCACTCCTATGAAGTTTCTTAACTATTGACAGGCAACCATGGACCAAAAAAATGCAATCCTCCATATGCTTTTTCACAACAGTGAAGCGATGTGCCCTTTTATCTCATATTTCGTTACTCATATACTCATCTAGTAAGTTGAAGAAATTACAAGTACGACTTCCCTTTTCTAAAAATTCATGGAGCTGCAACACTAGTTTTCTTTATAGTCCTTTATGCACCATACATCTTTGGTGATGGATGGTTTCTATGACCTGACTCATTCATGTACATTTACTGTATTGTTGTATAAAAATGATTTATTTTAATACATACATTTACTTATATACTTAGTCATTTAAACGCTTGGGTATGTTTATAAGACAATAAAAAATGTTTAGCAAAGCTAAATATCAATGTGTCACATTGATGAAAGCTTCTTCATAAAGAAAGTCGATTGTTATCAAAAATCAAATCAGTAACACATTAGAACATTGTTGAATCAAGCTGCCAAAAGTAAAATATATTGTGCAGAGATTCTCTGAAAATTGTTTATTTCACTGATTGACCTAATCACCCACTTAAATAATGCTTACTTAAATCTATAACCAAGTATTCCATTTTAACACAGTGCTAAAATGGACTATGCCCTAAAAGACTACATAAGTCAGGTATAACAGAATACTTTTATGCCTTTGTAACGAATTGCCACTTTAACAGAACTAAGTCTAGTGCTGTTCATTTCCGCAGGGAGCATTTTGAATGGGATAGCAATAAAATTATTAGTTCTGTCATTTTAGTTTAGGAGTACAACAAAAAAAGGCACAAAAATAATCTTATCATTATGTGACAGAATTAATAGTATTTGCCTTTGACAAAGATTCCTGCAGAAAGGAATAGCTCTGGATTTAGTGCTGTCAATTTAGTTTACCTAAGAGATAGTGTAACAGAATGTAACAGAAATATTTAACTAGTTTTAGTAGTTTATATTTTTTCTTTTATTACAATAGATTATGGGCTTCTTTGTACATTAATTAACTGTCCAACCATTTATTTTACTTTTGACATAAGCACATCTATGAAGTTTCATAATTATTGACAGGCAACCATCGACAAAAAATACTTCACAGATGCAGATATTTTTTTTAATAGTGAAGTAGTGAAGCAACGTTCCCTTTTATCCGATATTTCCTAACTCGTATGCTCATCTACCTTTTCTAAATAATTATGGAGCTGCAACAAAGTCTCTCTTGATTGTCCTTTATGCACCACACATCTTTGGCAATGGATGATTCCAAATAACTAATATATTGTGATATTGGTTGTAACAAAGTATGCTATAACAAAAAAATATGGTCAAGTATGAGTCAGTCTGCCATACGGAAGGTTCAGTTATCAGTAGCTTGGAAAGAAGTTGTGTTAGACGCAATTAATAAATGTCTATATAAGGCATTTTTCTTGTTTGATGGTTGGATGGTCAGATAGGAATGGCGGGATCAATGGATTGGATTGAGATTTGTTAATAAAAGTATATTAAGAGTGCTTAATCGGGAGTTTTAATAATCTCAAAAATATTTTGAACTGCAAAACTGACGAGTCTTGTAGTGACAAAAAATTGACACACACGCTTACACCTACCTTGAGTCCCTTGCAGACTTCTTAAAGACCCAAAGAGAGGTTTTTGCATCGAGATGGAGATCTCTTGAGAGTTGGGAGTAACTTAGTTTTTTAATTCTACTCCTAAAGTAAGTTTACTTACTACTAGTTATTTTAGGTGGTTTCTATGCGGCATCCTACCAGAGCACTAAAACGCTTAGCGGTTCTTCTTTGCCATTGCCAGTCAGTAGCCACGGCCGAAGCCTCTTTCCAAGTAGTGATTATTTAATTTTCGCTTCTAGCCAGATCTCAGTTCCAGATCCAGACCAGTTATTTTTTCTATCTTTGTAACCATTTTACAACTCAATCGCTCGAGGGTACGTCGTTGCCGCTAGCGTCGTGCCACGGCCGAAGCCTCCCACCAGATAAAAAAAAATCATGCAAGTACAATAAGCTATCATTTATGGTTTTGATACCGTCAAAGTGTAGCTGCCCATTAAAATTTCAAAGGCCGTTCTGCAGGACCTGTTTGCAGTGTCACTAATTACTGGCACCAGTAAGACGTTTCTAACTCTATGGCTTCTGAAAACCCGCTAATACCACCGGGTGACCGGGTAAAACCGGCGAAGATATACCGCCAAACGATTTGGCGTTCCGGTACGATTCCGCGTAGAACCCGACTAGAGGTATTGGTTTAATATAACTGCCACGTTCCTAACAGGTTAGCCCGCTACCATCTTACAGGCCTGTAGCGGTACTGTCCACACCCGCAAAAGTATTAGAGTCGGCTATCCATAAAATAATCTACAGCCAGGTGAGCGCGCAACTTTCGGACCCTCAGCACGGATTCCGGCCAGCGAGGAGTACTACGAGCAACCTTCTCGCTTACGTGGCTCATATTGTTCCGGCAGTTGACAGTGGGGGGCAGGCTGATGCAGCCTACTTTGACTTTCGGAAGGCATTCGATCTAGTAGACAACGATGTCTTGCTCAAAAAGTTAGCATCGGTTGGGTTCACTCCACATTTACTGATTTTTTTTGCGAGTTACTTGAGAGATAGGCAACAATACGTAGACTATATTATGGGTCATAGCCCATAGGTCAGAACCGTATTTTACTAGATCCGGTGTGAATCAGGGTAGCAACCTGGGTCCCTTACAGTTTATTTTAATGATAAACGACCTACCTCAGGTGATCAAGGATGCAAAGTGTTTGTTGTTCGCGGACGATCTTAAGCTCTCTCTGGCTGTAGATGGCGAGAGTGACTGTGGGAGGCTGCAGCAGGACATTGATCGAGCAGTCAAATGGAGTAAGGACAACCGTTTACAATTTAACACCTCAAAATGTGCAGTGATCATCTTTTCTAAGGCACAGTCCCACATCCGTTATGAATATAATATCGATGGGGTACCAATGGTGAGAGTTTCAGAAGTTAGGGACTTGGGGGTTGGTTTGAACACAGAACTTACGTTTCGTAACCACATTTTAAAATGCTGTAAGAAAGCTTACAAAAATCAGGCTTTTTACTTCGTACCGTTAGGAGCTTCAGTAACATAAGGGCGGTGATAGCATTATACAATGCTTTGGTCAGGAGCCACTTAGAAAGTAACTCAGTCATTTGGGCTCCACATGAGGCTAAAATATATAGCCATAAGTTAGAGCGGGTACAAAATAAATTTGTTAGGTACCTATATATGAAGCTCAGGGGTATACCCATACTACCCGTTAATGTACCCAACATTATTTGTTCTGGGTATGGTTGGGTATAACGAACTAGGGGTTAGGAGGGAATTAGCACTTATATTGTACATTTTTAAAATAATACGGGGGAAGTTATTTAATGTGGACGTTTTAGGACAGGTGAGTCTCCGTGTCCCGGACCGGTACGTGTGGCGGAGGCGCAGGCCACCGCTGCTGGCGGTACCGAGCGGACGCACCAACTTGGTTAACAAGGCGCCGCTCACGCGCGCGATTCTCACCCTTAACGTCATAGCTGAGAGAACAGATCTGTTTTGTTGTACGCTGAGTGAACTCACAAGGATTGCTCTGTGGGCTTTATGTTATAATAACAATAATAATATTTAATTAGTTTAGTAATTTAATAATAATGTTTAATTAGTTAAGGATTATTTTAGCTACACTAGTGTATTAGGGAAACCTGTAATGCTAGTTGTAAGTGGAGAAATAAATAAATAAATAAATCTTATACTGCATCATCACTTATCATCAGGTGAGACTTACCATCACTTACCGCAGTCAAGGGCTAACTTGTAGTGGAATAAAAAACAACTTCATAGCCTATCTTTTCAACACGAAATATTAAAATTCAATGTATTCTGAATCTGATGTTGATTTGATGAAATTTGAAATTTGAGAGATCATAGAGATAGGACGTATCCCGGGGAAGAACATGGCTACTTTTTATCCCGGAAAATTAAGGCTATGATCGTGGTACGTAATAATTGGGTCTATTCAGAGCTAAGATGGCTCATGGCAGGATACCAATTACCAGGTAGAAAACGTCATCTCTTATGCGAATGCTAGACGTTAATTTCGTAGGTACTTAATTATTGTACGTGTTTTATCTATCGCATGTATATTATGTTACTTGTCTCTGTTTGCAACTGCTTGGCTTGAACCTTTGATTAATTATATTGACGTAATCGATTATGTATTATACTTACACATATATTTAAACATAATCAAAGGCTTGGACAGTGGACTTCAAAAGGTCCCCGACGAATTGCCGACGAATTCTTAAGGTCTACGGCCTGAGACAAGTAACATAATATTATACCATAGGTCAGCTTCGTACCAGCAGGGCGACCGCGTATCTTTTGCATCATGCATCAATCATTGATACATCGCAACTATTGGACGAAATCCATTGACGGAGCAAGAATACCATAAATTCAGCCAATCGGAGGCGATTGCGATGTATCAATGATTGATGCAAAAGATACTTCAAACTCCAGCGCCAACTTTACAACAACAAGCACACGCTATACAAAGTGCTTATTTTATTGTTGATATTTTAAAAACTGCTCGACCGATTTCGATAAAATTTCGAAATTCGGGACCACATGGGAAGTATGCCCTTTCAAATAAAAAAGAATCATCCAAATCGGTCCACCCAGTCAAGAGTTCTGAGGTAACAAACATTAAAAAAAACAAAAAAACAGTCGAATGGGGAGGCACAGGCAAAACTAATCTCAGATGGCGCCACCCTCGCTGGTAACTGTCAGGTTCATTTGCGTACATAATTGAGGTAATTAAGCGTCATATTTTAACTGAATCTAGGAAAAAAAACCAGTGTGTGCTCTTGCCATATTATTCGGCAGGTCTAAAGTGAGCGCTACATAACGTAGCCGATGAACTGGGTTTCCAATTTTATTGGCGCAAGGCTTTGTACCATAGTATTCTTCATTCCTCATCAGCAGGAAAACGGAATGCACAACATTTAGGCATAAAAATGAATTATTCTAAGAAAATGAAACTATCGCGTAAAAAATATATGGTGTTTGACAGGTAAACAACACCAGCGACGATGCGTCACCTAGCGGGATAAATTGGCAGTGTGCCTCCCCATTGAGAACCTCCTCCTTTTTTTGAAGTCGGTTGAAAATTGTAGGTCAGCTTTAATTTTGTAATGTCACAGATAAATAATATGTCTGTGGCATCTCATGGATTTATGAGTGCGGGCTATTTTAACCCACAGATTTATATGTCTGTGTTTTAACCACAGATTTATAAAGGGGAGCCCATGAAGGGAGCAGATTCAATATAGTGAAAAAAATTGCGTGGTAATTTCAAAGTACACACGGAAACATTACTCACACATAGACAAAACTCAGGGCCGCACCTTGTTGCTGCATAAAACATTATATCAATATGTAGGGTTAAGTCGTGTGAAAAAAAACGACCTAAACGTAACCTATCATTTGGAAGCTATACTTTGTAAGGGTTTTAAAAATTACTATATGTACTTTTTATGACTTCTTTCATCACAAGCGATCACAACTGCAATGTAGTAACAAAATTTAAAATTGTAATTTCATATAACTTTTGCCCGCAACTTCGCTTACGTTAAATTCGATTTTCATACAAATTTCAAATCCCTGTTTTAGGGATAGGTAGGCCTGTGCTAGATGTCTGTCCTGGCTTGGGTGGTACCCAAGCCCGGAACCACAATGGTAATCACCACCATGTGATGGGGATATTATTTATAGAAAGTTCCTACTGACATTAATTTCTTGGCAGTGAGCCAAATAAAAATCAAAAAAATCAAAAATCAAAATTCTTTATTTGCAGAAACATTTTTTACAATGAGATGTTATTTGTAAGTTTAAGTATAAATGTTTCACCTTAATATCAGGCATGCAAAATTACATATTTTGTTTATAATATTGTCTATTATTTGAAATTTAAGAATTCATCTATTGTGTAGAAGCACCTTTCTGCAAGCCACCTTTTAAGTCTTGACTTAAATAGATTGAATGTGAGTTCTCTGCTTTCGGAATTTTATTGTACACTATAATAGATTTTACTGCGCAGTTTCTTACTAAAATGGCACTTCTACATCCTGGCATTCTTTTTTTTGTGGGATCTCTAAGTAGAACCTTGCTTTTGACTTCTAAATTTTCAAAAAGTTGCGGATTCTTTTTCACAAAAATTCCTACTTCTAAAATATACAGACATGGTAATGTTAGTAGCTTTCGACCTTTAAATAATGGCTTACACGATTGGAGAGGTCCTGCTCCACATACAGCTCTTATGCACTTTTTCTGTGCTATAAAAAGTATTTTTAGATGTGTGGAACAGCCCCATACTACAAGTCCGTACCTCAATAATGAGCCAACGTAAGCATGGTATGCTATAAGGGCGGAGTTTTCACCTACTGTCTGTCTTAACTGCCTTAAAGCAAATGCAAACCTATTTACTCGTGTGCATGTGTGTAATATGTGAGGTTTCCATGAACAATGCTGATCTAGGATCAATCCTAAGAAGCTTACTTCAGTACAATGTTGGAGATTTTTACCTTGGTAGTTTAATTCTAGAATTTGGTTTTTTGTTTGATGATTTGAGAATTGTACATATTTTGTTTTCGTAAGATTTCTTTGTAATTTATTAATTTGGAGCCAGTTGACAATTTTGTTTACTGTTAAGTTTATTTCATTATCAAAGTCATTTTTATGTTTATCATTAGGAATCGCAATGGATATGTCATCTGCAAAAAATATACATTTATAGTTGGTTATTTGAGGCAAGTCATTTATATAGAGTAGAAACAATAAGGGACCAAGAACACTGCCTTGAGGTACGCCTATCTTGTTATATTGAAAGTCAGATTTATATGTTTTTGTTTCAAATTTGTTATCTATTCGAGAAACCTCAACGCACTGTTTTCAGTTATGTAAGTAGCTTTTTATCCAATCCAATGCCACTCCTCTTATGCCATATTTTTCTAATTTATTTACTAATATATTATGATCAACAAGGTCAAATGCCTTACTAAGGTCAAAAAATATTACAGTAGTTGGTCTCTTTCAATCAATGTTAGTTGTTATTGTACTTATTAATGTATATACGGCAGTAGTTGTAGATTTGGACTTCAAGAATCCATTTTGTTCATTTGCTATAATATTGAATGTATTTATGAAACATATCATCCTACTGTGCATCATTTTTTCAAAAACTTTCGATATTATAGGAACAAGAGTTATCGGTCTATAATTATCCATCTCTTTTGGGTTATTTTTTTTATGGATAGGTTTAACAATTGATATTTTTAACCTTTCGGGAAAAGTTCCTTCACTGAGCGATAAATTTATTAAATAGGTAAGTATGTGTGCTATGATGTTGATACAGTTTTTTAATATATATGTTGAAATGTTATCATATCAACTGCTTTGGAGTTGTTTAACGACTTTACTACTTTTATAATTTCTGTTTCTGTACATGGATTTAAGACAATGCTCGAGTTTATGTTTTCTAGATTATTGTTTACAGTATGCGCTGCAATAGAGTTTATAGCTGTGGCTTTAGACGTTACACTAATAAAAAAATCGTTAAACGCAGTTGCAATTTGTGATGGTTCTCTTATTTCTTTTCCATTTACATTGATAATATCTATTTCTTTACAGACCTTAGTACTATCATTTCTGTTTTTGATTACGTTCCATGTTGCTATGCACTTATTTTTAGATTTTTTAATAATTATATGATAAATTAGTAGTTTGTTTAGCGTTAATAACACATCTTCTTAACATTTTAGAGTATTTCACAAAATTGTTTATGTTTGTATTAGATTTGTCTTTATGCATTTTAATCTTAAGATTTCTTTTTGTGAAACTAGATTTACGAATACCCTTAGTAATCCATTTAGGAGCTGTTGACTTTAAGTTTAGTTTTATTCTCTTCTCAGGGAAGCACAGGTCATAGAACATAGTGAATATGTCATGAAATTTATTATAGGCTTTATTACAATCTATTTCACTAAGTATATCATTCCAAGTTAATTTTGATAAACACTCTCTAAACTTATTTATATTATTAGTCGAGAAATCCCTCTTTGTTATTTGTAAAGGTATTCAAATTTTTGTTTTGCTACAGTTGGGAACTTAATCATTTGACCAGTATTATGATCAGATAGATTTAGTTCATGAATTGTACCCGTTGCTTTTTCGATGTTACTGATTATGTGATCTATGCATGCTTTTTTCCTTGTAGGCTTATTAATGTGTTGGATAAGATTGTTTGAGATTAGTATATCCCTGTAATGTCGAGTTGATTTATTATCTTTTAAGGTATCAATGTTAGTGTCACCAGCTATAATAATTTTTTTATTTGTTTTATGTGTTAACTTATGTAACAATATTTCGAGTTGTTTAAGGTAAGTATCTAGGTTTGAGGAAGGAATTCTATAAATACACACGATTATGCAGTCTAGAGAGGGAATTTCTATTCCGCAACATTCGAAACTTTTTTCTATACATAAACTTTCCAAATTGGTAGGGCTTTTTTATTTAATTGTTTTGTGAGTAAGAATGCAGACACCACCTCGTTTTTCGTTTTTCCTTGAGAAATATGACGCTAATTCATAGTTTTTTTAGGTATACGTTAAATTCGTCGCCTGATTTGACTTTAGGTTTCAGAGAGGCACATAATATCTACATGATTGTTATTCCGCGAAAATTCATTTAGACATATTTCTAAATCACTTAATTTGTTGAGTAGGCCCGCTATGTTTTGGTGAAGTAGCGCTATCTTTTTTTGTATGCCCGTATTACTGTTAACGAAAAAATTGCTTAGAGTCTTGTTTATAGTAACTGCTATTATGCAGTGTATTCACTTTGCGAACAACTGGAAAATAATACGGTATAGTACCTCTCTTAATTAATTGAACTGCGCGTGTTTTTTAAATCTGAGATAGGGTTATTTTTGGTAATTGGTGGAAAATAGTAAGGTATGGTGCCTTTTTTAGGTAATTTATTGTAGTTAAGAATTAGTTTCCTTCTATTATATGACAAATATTTATTAGCATAATTTATGTAGTCGATGGTAGAGTGTATTTTTTGACAGATATTTAGCAAATATTTTTTTCTACTGAAAGATCCATTATTATTAGTATACAAGAATGTACAATTTTCATAATTACGACAAAAGTTTTCTAGCGTATCGTTAAGTTTGTTTTCATTATGGAATTTACTATAAACAATATTAAGAACAATAATGTTAATATTTTTTAATCTAGTCACAACATCTGCAAAATCGGTTAATAATTTATAAGGGTCTGTGTCATGTTCGCCAAGAGAGAATATAATGTAATTTTCGGAGCTATGTTCAATGTTTTTACATGATTTTAAGATTTCGTCTGATCTGGCATGCGGTTTTGTTACTGAAGATATTATGTATCGTCTTGAGTCTTGTTGAATGTTTTCTTTCCGTGTCATGCTCAGTTCCGTCGCTAAGTTAATGCATTGTTTCCCACCGAAAATATAAATTTTTGGTTGTTTCTTGCTTAACTTTATTTTAGGGGGCATATTGTTTATCACATCGCGTGGCTTGCGACATGGTTCGGCTTGTTCTTCCGTATGTTGGTCATTGCGTATTTCGCCTGTATGTCCGGTATCCTGCAGTCCTAGATCCTCTGAGCTGTTGTTTATTGGCTTATTAGGGGTCGAACTGAGTTATCTCGGCTAACTTATATTAGAAAATAGTCGGTATGTCATCAGGAGATAGAATAGAACGGAACACACTACGTTCTAATATATCAGCTGTAATATGCTTGGAGCATATAACACGTCTTGATGAATTGGGCTGTCAGTCTTTTCTATTAATATTTTTCATCCATAGGTTTCTCAGGTATTCATCCTTTGGAAACCTGAAATTAAAAGAAAGTTATAAACTTATAATAGAAGAGTCAAGTCCGGCCCTGTAATTTTTTCAAGTTCTCGAAATGTCAACAAAAGATTATTCAACATAAAACATGTATTTCTACAGAAAACCACAACAATATAGTTATAATATTAGCATGGCTACATATTTCGTCTTAACAACTATAAATATTAGATAACTTATCCTTGATATGATGCGATAAACGAAAAAACTCAAAGCTAACTACATGATATCATGAAATTTATTAACCGATGGAACGTTATTTCTGGGGTTTTCCTGTACGAAGCGTTGTGACACAGGGAGACACAACACTTCACCATTTTATTTCAGTAAATATTGGCTACTAAACCTCCAAATTTCACAAACAATTTATGACAACACAATGTAAACAATTAACAAACGCCATATTATGTTTAGATGTCATAACGAACTGCCACGCATTGAATTTTTGTCAATGTGTGCGTTGGTGTTGCACAGTGTTGCAACAAATAAAAAAAAAGATAGGAACATAGACATTTTTGCTTGGAGGGAAAAGGGCACAGATTCCCATACACTTGTCTATGTAGGTGTGTCTGCTTTTCTTTATTATGTCTGTGGTTTTAATCACAGAACTTTGATTTTATCAAAGCCACAGAATATGTCTGTGATTTTTACGCGTTTTAAAAGCTTTGTCTATGCTACCGAATAATTTTAGAAGGTTGCTAACCTGTCACCGCCATATTGAATTTTGTTGTGCTTTGGTAAAAAACATTGTGAGCACGTGGATTGTGAGAAATTAATTTTTCGAGTGAAATTCACAAGTAATATTTAACAGTTATCTCGTTTTCTGGTCTGTTAAGTTTTCTTAATTACGAAGTGGCCCTATTCTTTATTGGATATCAAAGTAAGTATATAACTCTAAAGCGTATCCATGCCGGTAACAATTCCACATTTAGACGATTTGGTTGGTCCCAAAATAGGTTGTCGTTATGATTTTGTAAGTTGCTGTTTGATGAAATAAATACATCTAATCTAATATTATGTTTAGTTATCATAATATTATGTATAGATTTGACATATAAAATTGCGTAACCTTTCATTTTATAATTTGGTACAAATGCTTACGTGTTGTCCGCGAAGGTTTCCACTCTGCTCGTGACCCTCGCCGGACAACGTAATACGTTTCAATCTAATAATTTAAAAGCACATGGTTCAAAAATTCGAAGCATGGCTGAGAAAGTAATGTATACGTGTCTTTCTTTAACTGTCGCTTAATCATCGATTGAGCTACTTTTACATTTAGAGCCCCATGCATGCTTTTTCGAACAATTTCCGTATGGTATGGCATTGACCGGTTTTAAAATGTGCCACATAAATCGTAATGTGTGGTTCCGGTAATAATTTTAATAAGAATTCAAAAAGCATATCAATACTTTTTATTCTGTATTTTATTATGTACAATGCTTATTTTCTCAAAACAACCTATTGCTATTATTGCAAAATTATTGTATTAATTGGTAATGATTAAAATATGTACTCATAGGTTTTTAATATTAATGTACACTCATGGCTTATCTATTGTCACATTTTCGTCCACAATCTTAGGTTTTGTTTTTCTTATCAGTCTTTTAAAATGGGGGCATAAATAATAACATTGAAAATATTATTATTCTGTGATCCATAATATTGAATCTTTTTTAAGTTTCATCTTTTTTCAATCAACTAAAATGAACATTTGTATTATTCTAAAAGTTTTTCTTTTGTTATAGTTTATTGGTAAAAGTGGCTTATCACAATGGCACCTTGTCGTCAGTTGCTTATGTGGTCAGTCCCATCAATAGCAGTATTACTAGGTATTTTCTGGTTCAAGAAAAAGCGGGAGTATGCAAAATCTGACCCAGGTGGAAGAGAAAAGATAAAAAGTTTAAAAGAAGAGTTGGCAGAAGCTTTAAGTGCTGAAGCTGAGCTCATTCAAGCCTCACCTCTGGGAAAAATTGAGCGCTCCTTAATTAAATCTGCACCGATAGACATAATCCCTAATGGTAGTGGTTCCCAGCGATCCTCTCCCCTTGAAATGACTGATGAGGAAATTGATTTGGAGATTGAGAGTATTAAAAGAAAAAAGTCACTTGAAAAAGAAAAGAAAATGTCTGTGACTGCAGACAGCAAAATAGAGGAATTGTGCCGTCAGAATAATTCTGTCATTGTTACAGCTTCTGAGGCCACAGTGTGTATGTCTTTTAAATCTCAACTAAGTTGCAACAAAAATGATGATGATGCCATTGCACATGTAAATGAAAATACATCTGTCAATTCTGAGGCAATGACTTTACAGGCAGATAGTACTAAATGTGATGTGGTGTCTGAAGATATTGGAACTGAAGCAGGAGAGAGCATTGCAACTGATAATGAAGAATCAAACATTGATAATAATATAGCTGAAGAATCCGATATTATGGGGCCCAGCGAGAGCACCAACCATTTTTCAGCTTCACAGAATAGAACAATTTCAGAAAGAGACTCTGCAAACCACAGCCCTGTAGATCCCATGTTAGCTAGCCCATCAACATGTCATTTTTCAGATAATCACAGTGAAGTAAGTTTCATGTCTTATTATTTTTATTAAACTAATTTTGAAAAAGAAGAAGGAGGAAGTAGGGTTAGTTTTACAGTGACTAATTATTAATTGGTATTATTATTATTATTATTATTTATTTATTTTAGGCAGCTTTCGCTGATGCGCCTATATGAAATCTTGTGCTTTGTCTTCAAGTACTTGGTATGCCAATTAAATTATTTTCATCATATTCAGGGTTCCAGTGACAGTGGTAAAGGATGCTCAGAGGCAGCCAGTCCACCACCTGCAAATATAAACATGAGGATACACCAGTTCGTAATACCTCAGGCCCTGGTTGGTCTATTAATTGGAAAATATGGTTCTTTTGTAACTAAAATCAAAGCACAAACTGGAGCGACAGTTTATGTTAGAAGACATCCAGATGCAGCAAAACAAAAAATTTGTGCAGTTGAAGGTTAGTGGTGTTTGTTTAAATCTTTCCCAGGGTGGCCGCTGCACCTGCTGTCTATCCAATAAGCATACCTTTTATTTGTGAAATACCAATACAATTGAAGATTTCTTAATGAAAAAGTTGCAAGAAAGCAATCAGCTCTCCATTCAACAAGACAGCATATAATCACATAAAACGCTTCAAAAGAATGGATTTTTATATTTCATTTTATTTGTTTTACACTAGGTACTCAAAGTGAAATTGAAGCGGCTTTAGAGATGATAAATGAAAAATTCCCAGAGAAGAGGTTCCCAAACTTCTCCACACAAGAAATTAGTGCAGAATTATATCAAAGACTGACACCCTTAGTACCAGAGTTCCTTCAAGTAAGTTAATATCTGAAACCAATTTCTGAACCAAAGATTCTGATTATTTTTTCACTGCTGTATTCCTTGTACTTTCACAAAGATTTTAAATGAGTATTTGTTTTTGATGAGTGTTAGTTTTTAAACATAGAGCCGTTTAATAGCTTTATGGCTCCGATCACCCTGTGCAACACTTATCTTTTATCATACCAGAGGCTTCCGAAGTAGCCCATTTCTGCATTTATACTTTTGATTCAATAAATGTAAACAAAATAATTTTTAAATATTGTTTTTTAAAAATAGAATAATTCCTTATAAGTATTTGAAGTGTGACTATGCTAAACTGTTTGTTTCTAGTAGTAGCAGCAGTAGTGTTCGAATTCATAAAGTTTGAACTAAGAAAAAAAGTAACCAGGGGAGATAATAGAATAATCGAGTTTAAATGTCTACAGAAACATTTTGTACGGCCGAAACAGAAACTCGGTCTCAGTTTCCGCCGAAACCGACACCGACTCGAAAAGAAAAATAAACTTTAGCATAATCAGTCTTTATTCTTTATTTTTAACATGCAAGTCATGACACGCTCGAACTCGAAGACTGTAAGCACGGGTGCGACAAAATGAAACTTCGTCGCTCGCAGCGCGAAACCCCCCGAATTTATTTTCGATTTCGGCCAGATTATAATTTTTACCGAAACTACGCCGAAACCGAAAGTTCGATCAGATACTATAACATAACTTAAATGTTCAAGTACAATTTGCAGAAAAAGTATTGTAAATGTTTGGACTATTTAATAATGTTGATATTTTAGCTAATTCTCACTCACAAAATACAACAAAGGAATTATCCAAAAAAGTCTAAAAGAAGTGCTACCTATTACCCATTTCGGTAAAAACATCAAGAAAAGGATAGCATACATTAAGACCCACCATTTTAGTTTAGTTACAGATTGTGTATAATAGAATAAGCCACATTGTTACACTTGTGAGTTAACTGTGTTGTACAGTTGGTTTTAAGTAAAAAGGTGTCTGATGATTTTGAACCTCAACTTGAAATAACTGCGATGATTTATCATACTGGCTCATCAGACTATCATTGTTTGGTTAGGTAGGTATAGTGAGCACCAAATAAATAGTCGTCTCTGAGCTGAGGTGCGAGTGCTTCTTTGCGCAGCTCTAGTACGCGCGGAAATTGCCATTGCAACGTTGCGACAACTTGGTTGGCGCCAGCTATAATAGTCATTATCATTTAGTTGACTCCAACTTTACATCTTTGTATGTAATCATTTGGCACTTTTTATGTGGAGAGAAAGTCAGCGAACATTGTATGCTCAAACTATCAGTTGCAGCTCGTGGAGTCGGTGAACAACGACACGATAATGACGTGTCTGGTGAGCGCGGGCCACTTCTTCCTGCAGCAGCCGCTGCACCCCACTTTCCCCTCGCTGCACGCGCTGCACCGCCTGATGGCTGCCACTTACCAGCAGCCGGACATACCGGAACTGCCGCGCCCGGTTAAAGGTAACCTTCACCCAAACAGTGCCCCGGCACCCAATTTTCACCTTGCTGCAACACCTAATAGCTGTCACCTACTACATACATGCCGCGTTCGGTGGAAGATAACCTTCACCGTCAGTCGTCATACTCAGTACCCACAGCATCACAACTTCCTCTCGCTGCACTGCCTGATAGCCGCCCACTATCAGTTGCCCTGCCTGGTGAAAGTAAACTTAACCTTTAGAGCCTTTTCACACTAAAGTATCTCCAGCATAGTTCGTCGAACCTATGCGCAGCGCAAACGCTCCGTTAGCGATGCGAGCGTCGCGTAGGTTTGATGTGAAGCACAAACCTTTTTTTTTTAGACATTAATAAATTACGTTATGCATTCGCGATTGTACCTACATGACGCTGCAGTTAGGTCCCGACTACATGACGATAGCGCAGCGTTCAGGTGTTAAAACAACACTTGCATCGTGTTCGCAGTCTCTGCGCAGCGCATAGGTTCGACGAACGCCTACGCTGGAGGAAAGCTAGTGTGATAGGGTTCTTACACACTCGTTTCCCATTGCAACTCATCTTCCCTTCGCTGCACGCGCTTCACTGTCTGATTACAAAGCTAACTAATATACCACCTTCACCTTCACACACAGTACCTGCACCCACGTTCCTCGGTGCATGCGATGCATCGATCTATAGCCGCCCCCTACCAGTTGTATTATAAGAGATAGCTGCACTTTTTGTAACCATCCTTTCAGCTTTTCTGGTGATGGTTACCAAAAGTGCAGCTATCTCTTAGTCTATTACCGGAGGTGTCAGAGCTGCCCCGCCCGGTGAAAGGTGACCTTTACCTTAGCATACTGTGCACAATACAACCAACTGGTTCTGGTGCTGGCGCAACCAATCAACTGGCGCTACTTGCTCAATGTATCAGTAGGTCTCTATAAACGCTTATAACTTGTTACAATTAGGTTTCAAGGTAACTTTACTGGTAAGAGTTTCTTTTCGTTCCATTATTGGAGGTAATGAACTGACACGGTTTGACGGATGCCATCCCGAAATGCTTAGTGCCCGTTTTATACTGAAGTAGCGCGATCGCCTTTTCTTTTAATAGCCTAGTGACTCATTAGTGTCACTTTTGTGTGAATGGGGCCTAAATTATCGATATATTCACATTGGTTTATGTTGATGACCTTGTCGTCGTTGTTAAACTTAAAAAGTAGTAGTAGTAGTAGTATAAGTCTTTATTGCATCTTAACACTTAGGTACAAAATTATGCATACAAAACAGAAGACAGGAAATTGTGGTAATGCACAAAGGCGGCCTTATCACTTGATCCAAATTGATACCAAGTGATCTTTTAAAGGCAACCCCAGCGTACAAAGCTGATGACACTGGGTCTAGGAGCTCATGTGGTCGATGCACATAAAATCAAAATAACAAAAGTATAAAAATATACTTACATAAACATACATACTATAGTTTAAATATTAATTACATATATAGATACAACAATAAATAAATATAATATATATTATAAAATATGTATTGTTATCATACACTTACAACTACATTACATAGATTGATAATGATTTTTTAAGCGACGTTTAAATATATTATGTATCGAAGAGAAAAGTATAATTCAGTGACACAAGATGTCAATTACGTGTCTACTAAATTTATTAAACTCTCAAAAGACCATAAAATACGAAATAATAATCTCTAGGGCTTGAAATATAGTAAAACTAAGTATTTACTATTTATTAGAAAATTGCATGAATTCATAGGCTAGCGAGGTTATGTTGACATAATAATTATGAAGACGGAAGTAACGTGACATTTTCTCTACAAAAAATCACGCCCGTTTCCGTGAATCCATACCAATATCATAAATTCGAAAATGTGTCTGTCTTGTCAACCGATTTTGATGAAAGGTATACAGATAGGTTCTAATATATCCCCGGTAAGGACATAGGCTACTTTTTATCCCGGAAAATTAAAGAAAGAGAAAATCTTAATCCACGCGGACGACGTCGATGTTGACATAATAATTATGAAGACGGAAGTAACGTGACATTTTCTCTACAAAAAATCACGCCCGTTTCCGTGAATCCATACCAATATCATAAATTCGAAAATGTGTCTGTCTTGTCAACCGATTTTGATGAAAGGTATACAGATAGGTTATAATATATCCCCGGAAAATCTTAATCCACGCGGACGACGTCGCGGGCATAATCTAGTTTACTATATTTTAACTTCATTACGTCATAAAATGATTTATCATTATTTTGCAATATATGTATTTGTTTTCACATTCATTATTCAAAAACTGTATCCAGGTACAAATTATGCTCTTTTGATTTCAATTCTTATACAGGATAATAAAAACAGCAAAATATAGAAAACGTTTTTCAATTTTTATCCATGATAATGATACTTTCCTGTTTTATCGTGATGCCGTGGACCTCCACAGTTATATCGTCATTTTAGAAACACTCACAACGACCCTGTTGAGGTTTGGTTTTTGTTGGCCAAATCCAGATTGGCAGAGACTTCACGCATCTCACACATGAGAACGTCATGGGCTCTCTGGCATACAGTGATATTAAATTACATAGAGCGCACATAACTTAAAAAAAGTTACGAGGTGCATGCCCATGGATCAAATCCCAGACACACTTAAGAGGCCGAAGTCTGAAACCCAAGACTATCACAGCTGTCTGTCAGTCACTGTATCTATTTCAAGCATCAATATACATAATATGTAGGTACTAGATGGGCCCTTTCATAGAAGAAAATTAGCCGTCCGACCTGTAGAGCGTGCTCCACATCTGTATAAGCCTGTCTTTGTCCCCGCCATAGCGCTGTCCCGCTTCTCAGATTAGATGGCGTTAGTAAAATAAGTCGACATTTGCTTGACAGGGCCCGTCTATGTAAATTGAGGTTGTTGATTTCAAGCAGTGTTTATCTTGTATAGAGGGTTCCATCTGCGCGGCGCCCACCGAGAACAACTGGTACCGGGCGCAGGTCATATCCACGTCAGAAGAGAACGACACGTCTGTGGTGAAGCTGGTCGATTTCGGCGGCTACCTCACGGTGGACAACGACCAGCTCAAGCAGATCCGCTCCGACTTCATGACCCTGCCCTTCCAGGCGACCGAGGCGCTGCTCGCTTTCGTCAAACCGGCTAACAACGGTGTGTATTCTTTTCTAACCTTCTACTCGAACAAACACGCACACGAACACACGCACGCTTCCAGTCGCAGAAACAAATTTCATCCTCACCACCTAGATGCCTGGTCGTCTTCCACCACCCGTAATTCCAGGTCATTTCTGCCACGTACCCGCAAATTGTGAAACCAGCTTCCATCTTCTGTGTTCCCTCATGATTATAATATGGGGCTCTTCAAAGGGCGGATAAACAAAAATCTCAAAAGCCAGCAACGCATTGGCGGTTCCTCTGGTGCTGCAAATGACCATGGGCGGCGGTAATCACTTACCATCAGTTGACACGCCTGCTCGTTTGCTTGCTATAAAAAAAAAAAAAACACTACACTACTACTATTTATTTAGTAATTGGACTCGACATTTTTTTTTGGACTTATCTGAATGATGTTGGGTTTATGTTATCAATAATAATTGATTTAAAAATTACATGAATACAGGCTGTATAATATGTATATTTTTGCACAAATTGTGAACGGGACTGTTTTTATAAAAATGACTTGTTACCCACTATTTAGCAAAATACATTATTATTATTACACCACTAAAGTTTTGTTTACACTGTTACACATTTTGTATGGTCGATCCTCTGTTGGTATTTTTATTGACCCATTGCCAGTTTAGTTGGCTGTGCAACTAAGACAAATAACCTCTGAACCGCATGTGTACCTTTTTAATGTTATTTTGTTGGACTTGGTTAAATACGGCGTGTTTGTGTGCAGAGGCGGAGTGGAGCGGCGAGGCGCTACGTATAATGGCGGGGCTGACGGCGGGCCAGCTGCTGCACGCGCAGGTGGCCGGCTACGACGAGGCGGGGCTGCCGCTCGTGCATCTGTACCTCACGCTCAGCCCGCAGGTATACTACCACTACCACTACAGCCAATTAGCGTCCCACTGCTGGGCACAGGCCTCCACACTCTCATAGGAGAGAGGGAATTAGAGCTAATAGGCCTATTACACTGCAATTTTCCCAGGGCCCTGTAGTAAGGGTGGGCGTGGACGCTAGTTTTGGCGTCGCTTATTACAAAGCAATAACGACCAAATTAGGGACCCTTTCTCCCTAAAGATTATTACACTACACTGATTCAGGGTGAAGGGTCACTGTGATAAGTGCGTGTAATAGGCCTATTAGACCCACCACGCTGCTCCAATGCGAGTTGGCGAGCTTTAACGACTACTATCATATTAGTGATAATAACCGAGACTGAGGGCTTATCATGTTCTCCGAGGCACACGCAGGTGACACACCCCCAACTTCCTAACTCCGGGCTAGTACTGAGAATTTCTAGTCAGAAAAACCCATTACTTAATTATGGCGCTACCCGGGACTCGAAACCGATACCTCGTCGGCCGCAGTCAAACGTGCCAACCAACGAGGCAGTTGCACTTCATGTTAATCCTTTTCAAGACAAATCACGTTCATTGAATCGAGCCGAAACCGTTTAATTAAAATCAGGTTTCATTCGGGACACTGGAAGGCAAGTATGTATCTGTTTGTTTTTGTTCTCAGCAAGTGATATTCCTGAATCGAGAGCTAGTGGACCGCGGGCTGGCTGAGTGGGACGTGCCGCCCGACTCGTGAGCGCGCCTCGCCGCCGGCCCGGCCTCGCGCCGCCCGTACAGTGAGATTGCGCTCCTGAGCCGCCCCTCTCAACCTTTCCGCGGTAGAGCGATCTCATATTACGAGTCGCGTATCTCTTGCGTTCCTCGGATAAATTAGCAGTCGGTGCTGATTAAATTTGTAAACGTTGTGATTGGTGACTAATGTTTCGGTTGTACCTATTTCAAACGAAATTAAAAAAACGTCATTTCGAACTGTTTATATTAATTTACACATTGACTTGGTTATGTACCATTGCTGACTAATTGTAAAATTTTTAGCAGTTCATGTTAGTATGGACGTATATACTTCAATATTTTAATAACTATGTGTTGCATAAGAATGTAGATCGCCGTATTTGCCTCGCGTCAGCGGCCGCGGATAGGATCATATAATAGTTTTGCAAAAATTCACATAATAATAATTATGTTATGTACAAAACTGTTCACTGACAAAGTACAATATGAAATCGTTCTTGTAGCGACGAAATCCACCCGGCTCGGTCGCAGTGGACACTTGGCCTTACTTCTCGTGTCTAAACCACCACAAATTATTAAAATTTCAATACGCTTACGACTGAACTATACATATTAAACGGCAAAATATACCCATGATACTTTTTCGTAGTTGAATTACTAGTAGTTATAATTTGGCTCTTGTGTAAGTTTATAATATTGCGTTTTTTTAGAGACCCTTTTTTTGTAGTTATCTTGTTAAGAGTTGGTCAGGATGCTCATTATAATACAATAACACAGCACTACCGTCTGCATTTTATATACAACTTTTTTTTCATTTAGCAGTTATTTTCTCATTTTTACGCAGTGCCAATAGCAATCATAATAGAAACAGCGTACAACGTACAAGTACACAACGTACGAGTATGTTCTGATTTCTGGATTTCGCCTTTCGAATTGTGGCCTTTAAAATACACTATTCTTCCCCTAAAACTTCCTATGTGTATATGATGTATTGTATATTAAATTATATTATGCTACCTGCATTTCGCAAAAAAAGGTTGTTATTCTAATTGTGACAAATTAATTGTGTTCTTGTGCATAAATAACTTAATATGTAATTAAGTATTGTTAAATATTTTGTAAAATAAAGTACAATTTTAGGATTGTGTGATTGCTTTGAGTGGTGTTTTAATTAGATCGGTGTGAAAAAGATGTTTGAAAGATGTAAAATTGTCGTTAAACTTTCGAAGTGGCCACCAATTATGTCACTCAACTGAATTTGTTCAAAGTACCTAAAAATATTAGCTGGATTGTTATAGCAACCAATATGCGTTTTCACCAACAATGCCTTAATTTAAGGCAACACGTAAGCCCACAAGTTGGCAGTTATTGTGGCCAATTCCATACAACACAATCTCTAAACTAAAATGTCAGCTTTAAATCTAGTTCTGTGGAGAGTATTAAGAAAGGGTTAGCATATTTTTAATGCTGTTTTTGTAATTTAGAGATTGTGCACTACAGAATCAGCCCCGTTATACGCGAAAACAGTCACCTACTGGTCTTAGATCTTCCTTATAAATGTTTTGTTTTTTTGGTGAAAACAGACATAAATCTTGCTCTGTGAATCACAAAATGTTTACGAACATTACAGAAATTCTGGTTAACACGCAATATTCCTCTCATGCATTATTTATGTCTAGTTGATGATGTTTATTTGAAACAAATTACAAATTTTGATTGTATTTGTTAAAAATAATGATAGCACAAATAAAATCCTTTGCAAAAGACAAAGCTCACACAAAAAATTAGAGAGAACTTGAGAATTCAAGTCAAAACTCCAATAAATTATTTTCTGGAGGCATTAACGATTTACAAATACTATGGGATGATTGATCAGAGTACTGCTGATTGAGAATGATGAGTAAATGGTAAATTATTGTTATAATGAGCATGTTAATATTCCTGACTTTAGGATAATAATGTACATAATAGAGAGTTTAAGTAGTTACTAAAACAATTTGGTATATTTATGTTCTAAAAAATTCATTCAGTATTTTTTGTACGTTGGAAAATTATGCGTTTGTTAGTTAAATGTGTTTGTATATGTATTGAGTAGCAGTTGGCAGGCTATAAACTTAGACGATTTTAACTATAGTTTTAGATGTCCAGCGTTCCAACGAAACGCTCAAATTCGGATATATTAATATTAAAATCCTAAGTTAAGGTTGTTTACTTGCAGAGTTCACGCATTGAATTGCTGATACCAGAGTCTGAATTGATTTATTTGTAGCTAGCTGGCTCACGGTTTGCATTTTGTTGACGTCCTTACTGTATATAACTAATATATTTGCGGTTAAATCAATAAATTATCGTTTCAAAAATGTATTAGTTTTTTACTCATAAATCACCCATCGCCATCTGCATATTGAAGACTGAAAAGTCAAAAAATATAATATTTTAACCAAATCCGGATGCTATTAGGATAACACGAATATTTTTATCTCTTTTCCTCTTATGATTACAGTCACTCGAAAGAAAAAGATAGAACGCTAAGTACTAGCTGTCATCCTAATAGAATATGGATATGTCACCGTAAGATTGTAATCTAACGCTTTTTTTTCATTAGATTGTAAACAGTCGAAAGATTGTAAACTGTTCAATGCTTTAAGTGTCAATTTTTGAAATATTCATTATATTTACGTTTTCTTGTCTCTTGTAGGTTAGGTTAGGGTTCGACATAAATAATCAAGTAGTGTCATAATAATCAAGTAATCAATCACTTAGGTTCTATCAGGATAATAAACCTAACAGATTACAATCTACCGAAAAATAATCCGTTATATTGTAATCATTCGACAGTTTACAATTTCGCGAGTTAGATTATAATCTAACGGTTTTTACAATCTTACGGTGACAGCTATATTGAATAGAAGCAGGCCTTACTTTGCGGAAGTCCATGTCAATGAATGATCTAGAAGTTTAATTCGCTATAATCCGCTGCAGTAGACAAATCTGTTTGGTACAGTGCGAGTCTTTCACCTGCAGCATGCGACACCCGCACAGGCACAGCACCACACCACACAAATCCTCCAAATCACTCCACGTACGTTTCACTCCGACACCGGAGCATCTTCAGATGTTGACTCGACTCGACAATGCACGATTGTATAGCATGAAGAATATGGATATGATACTAGTATGATTGGACGGTTTCTGTATAATAAATGTTACCCTATGGTACCGTCAAAACTCATAACCGGTCAAAACCACTTCGTACACTGCGAAAAACTGTCAAAGTAGTTTTGACAATGGACGTTGGTCAAACCATAGCCGTCTCTATCTCCAGGGGATAGAGACGGCTATGGTCAAACTCAAAACCAGTATTGACTACGAAAAACAGGCAAAAGTAGTTTTGGCTATGGGCGCAAAACCACTTTTAACTGCGAAAATGTTGGGTAATATTGATTTTGAATAATGCTCAACGTTTGTAGATTTGTTTAAGGTCGTTTGACCATAATATCAATAATGTAGGTTGTCCATACAAATGTAGATATAAAATGGATGGGCTTCGCCAGAAGACTCGCTTCGTCGATCTTCGTTCAGGACCTCCTTTGTGAGCTTCAGACAAGTCTAATAGTTCATTATCAGATTGTGAACCGTTCAATGTTCTGAGTGTCAATTTCATTGTATTTACGTTTTCTTGTCTCTTTCTTGTAGGTTAGTTTAGGGTTCGTCAAATAATCAGGTAGTGCCCGACCTGATTATTGATGTCGAACCCTAAACCGAAATTTTATCGGGTTAAACCTAACAGATTACAATCTACCGAAAAATAATGCGTTAAATTGTAATCTGTCGACAGTTTACAATATCGCTAGTTAGATTACAATCTAACGGTTTTTGCAATCTTACGGTGACATATATAATACAAATACATAGAAAAAATTGAACAGAGCAAACGTCTTGCCGACACGCCAAAATACTTGATTTTTGTACTTTTGAATTTTTATTTTCTGGCCCTTTCCGAGATTTAAAGCTGTCATTTTAGATTTTCCTAGATTAGGTATTTTTTATTTTAATTTTACGTGAACCTTTCGATATTTTAATAGTTCTATTCGGGGCGGAGATGAATCCAACAAATCAGAGATCATAAAATCGGTCCAGCTGTTCTTGAGTTATAAATAGTAACCTGACTTTGTTTTATTTATATATATAGTACTTACTTATAACAGGCTCCAAGCAATTTAATAGGTACCTAGGTATCATTTTTGTCTTTAGCGGTAATGGTAAAACGTGAAGAAACCTGTCGGTCAGAGAGTTTTCTTAAATGTTCTCAAAGGTGCAGTGATTGCACCATTAGTCATTTGGCGTCATGAGATTTGCCCGTGTGAGATCTGTCCGCGAAGGCATCAAGCCGCGCGAGTTCGTAGATCCCTTGGATCGAGAATTGAAGTCATTTGGACGAGATCTTATCGCCGATCTTATCAACAAATGTTAGATAGCAAGTCCTGGTGTTCATAAAAAAAACACCAATGTCCAATAAACTATCTAATTTATTATATAAAGTTTATAACTAACACACAACACTTTTATCACTTAAGTATATACTTGGATTATATTAATATAATATCGCGCGGAACCCTAGTGAAGGGTTGTTTGAGCCGGAGTCTCAATTCTTAGTCAATTACTGAAAGCCAGCCGGCAGGCCGAAACCGGGTCCGTAGCTGGGCAGCAATTTGACAAAAGAATTACAAGCTATATATATATATTATATATTATCTTAATATATATAAATCTCGTGTCACAATGTTTGTCCTCAATGGACTCCTAAACCACTTAACCGATTATAATAAAATTCGCACACCATGTGCAGTTCGATCCAACTTGAGAGATAGGATAGTTTAAATCTTAAAAAAATCACGCGGACGAAGTCGCGGGCATCATCTAGTAGCTATATATATTCTGAAGCTTCAGCGCACGTCCGATGCGAACGAATCGTGCTGGTGCCGTAACGTCAGCCTTCCTGATACGGCAATCTGATGCCTGAAAGCTATAATTAATATATTTCAAGTACTAAGTACTCAATTTCTAGGGTTGTTGAAACTTGAAATGCGGAAGCGACTAATCAATAAATTGTCATCGTAGTGATTACAATCACTGCTTTGTCACATGCTTCGCTAATAAGACAGTAAATGATGACCTTTTTAACAAAATCCACCTGTCATTAGCAGTTCGCATTAATTATAATGTATTCATTTCATTCAATATTTCTACTCATTATTGGTTAAGGTTGCGTAAATAAAAATTGAACGTAATCAAATAACGTTTATTTGTTCATATAAATTTAAAAATATTCTTATTCCTATATTATATCCCAATCCACTTACATTACGATAAAATTATGTCTTCTTACCAACTCAAAATGTACACAACAATGACGCCAATTTTGTTGTACAAAAAAATTGTGACATCCTTTTTCACTAAGCTCTGTAGCTCTTTTTAACTCTTCGATAATTAAATGACCGAATTAAACGTGGCTCATATCTTTAGAGCATCTTTTAAAAATAAAACTGCATCCCAACTGCAGACTGTCAATCTTAGAAGAATTTAAGTTACAGAGGACATTTCATTTTTCGTGGTTTTCGGACACGATTTTTATAAACAACAGAATTGGTATCGAGCAATGTAGACTAAACACAAATACACCAACAAAATTAATATAACTCATTACTGACACGTTGATATTAAAAATCCTTTACATTTAACAAATAAATATTCCTTTAATTAATAATTTCTTTTATCCACTGTTCTTAAATAGAAGTTAACGTTCAGATAAGAAAATAAGTATCCAATAATTCATAAAATTGCATTGGTCAACAACATAATTACAAACTAAAAAGTGTATGCGCAATTCACATACGGCAGAAATGAAACTTCAGAAAAGTGGCCTACGAGAGAATCAAGATAAATATAACTTGTATATTATCTCATTCTCTCGCAGGCTTAATCGAATATGTCTCTTTTTGGTGTCGCTTTTTTTTCATCGAATTTTCAAATCACAACGGTTCTAAAGAAGTTTCGCTTCAAAAAGTTTAGGAATTCTTTTGTTGTTTTCTTCTTTGATGTTCAGGTAGACAAAATTATACGAATTCTGATGCTTCATACAAGAATAAATAAATGGGCCATTAAATTCTTCAGAAACAATATTAAAAAGATTTTAATGGACTATTTCGTTGTATTTTATGAATAAGGCTATTTTATCATATTGAATACCTATTGAAAGCGATATTTTTAACCGACTTCCAAAAAAGGAGGAGGTTCTCAATGCGGCGCGTATTTTTTTTTTGATACTTTTATGCGCATAGCACTCAACAATCCGTGTGTGGTTGTCTTTGATTTCATATAGTATAAGTCACTACTGTGTGACAAATGACAATGTACAATAAAACATCAAAGGCACTAGCCCACTCACTCTTTCTTATGTAACAAGTCCTTTAATATTGGAATAACCCTTCCAACTATCTTAGAAAATATAATATTATATTCATCTTTTATTATATCACTTAACTGCTCTGTTAAATTTTACTAGGATCTCATATCAGTCATATAAATATAAATCTTAACTCCAAACATCAGAGGAATATTTCTTCATGGACTCCAATTTCTTGAGGAATTGCAGAGCTTCCGTTTCCGAGCGGCCGCCTATTTCTTTAACAGCTTTAATTACTATGTTACGTACATCCACTGCCATATTTTTAGCATCCCTAGAACCAAACAAGTAAAAAATAGTTATAATAATAAAATACTAACGAAGCAAAGCCAAAGTTTATATCCTAATTTTAAGTTTAATCCTTCGCTTGCTCGGTCATCAAAATTGAGCACGCGGTTAAAAAACAACTTTTCACTCTTGTATAACAAATAACTATTGTAATAGGCTGCCCATAGGGCCAAGAAGTATTGTAAAAAATTATTATATAAGATGCTGTCTAATTAGGGATAATGCATTTTTCATACATCATTTTCATAGCCATTCTTATATTTTGTACTAATTTGGTTTAAATTCAGAAATTCATCATCAAGGTTATCTTGGTAATGTAGCTATGATGTTAAACACACAATAAAATTGTAAATAGCGTGCTATGTAACATGATAAGATTTCCTTGATAGTAGTTGCAAGATGTTTAATGTAATTTAAAATATGCGATTCATGAAAATGTACAGGTACAAAAAAGTTTATCTTTTAATTTTATAGCCTTTAATCAAGGTTAAGTAGGTTTAACTTGCGTGTTAAATATGTGTTTCAAATGTGAAGACTAAAGATAATCGTCAAGGTACTTAGTAACTCTTGTGCAGTATAACTATAAACTTATAAATTATAAAGCACAAGGAACATATTTTTCGCTTACTTACAAATATATAAGTATTACGCAAAAACCAAGCATTAAAAAAACTAACAATAAAAGTCTAATTTAATTATGAATTTACATTTTAATGGCAATGGGCTTCAGGTAATTGAAATTTGAAACACAAATAGTAAAAATGACGTGTACCTAATTAACTAAAGTAGGCAAGTAAGTATTTTTTGCTCACACATATGCAAGTATACCAATTAAGAGTCACTTTAAGTACTCACCCGCATATATAGAAATGTCCATTCCTCTTGCCAATAATATCCCAAATTTGGTCTAAATTCTTCTCTAATAAATGTGTCACATATATTTTATCCTGTTGATCGCGTGAGAATGCAACATGCAACGTAACATCTCCATTTTTCTCAAACTCTTCCAATTCCTGAAATGACATAACAATGCTTTAAAAACTCAATCATATTATTATAATCCAGTAAAAATTAAAAATGTTTAATTCATTATAACTATAATAATAATAAACATAATAATTTTAAACGTTAAAATGTTTAATTCCTCGTTGGCCGGATGACCTAGAAATGTCTAGGTCATCCAGCCAACGAGGAAATGCGCTGGAGAAGTAAAGTAACACGGTCACACACAAGTCACTGACGGGGCGGCCCTGCGCGTGCTCTATTCAAAAGGTAGTTACAGACTCACCTCCTGGTAGATGAAGTCTTGGTCGCGATGCCTGCAGCCGAAGTACAGTACAGTGTCACCGACGGGGCGGCCCTGCGCACGCGCGTGTGCTCTCTCCTGCAGGAAGCCGCGGAACGGCGCCAGTCCCGTGCCAGGCCCCACCATTAGGATAGGTGTCTGACTCTGCATCGGTAATCTGTAAACGCCAACATCATCATATGTTGCCAATATTATATTTTACGGGTGACCAAGAAGTTGAAGACGCCTTGTTGCTGCAGCATAGATGTTTGCGCTCGTGATGTGAAGCTTGCTAAAATACATGTATGTGCTAACTTTCGACGTTGGCGTTTGCTGTTAACAACTTCCCTGGAGCATTGCTCTTATAAGTAGGGTGTACTGGGTATGATACTTGGCACGGGCAATTTGGCAATTTATATAATTTCTAAACGGGTTCTTCAGCTCCCTCTCTCTAACAGGACGGTTTTGCTAGGAAAATGTTAATTTTATTACATAGCAAGCCTTCAATGCCTACAAAATATATGTGGCTTTAATTTTTTGATAGCCACTAAGTTAGAGAATAGGGCTGCTAATCTTGTGGGAGGTCTAGGTTGTGGTAAGTTACCACCCTAGTCTACTGGATTCGACTACCCGAACTGTCACTGACTTCATAAACATGCCATTTCTCTTCCAAGCTAGCACGCTTCCATCTAGAATAATTCATCATCACCGCCAGAACAGATCACAATCCAGAGAAAATTAGTAAAAAAATAATTGAAAAAATGCTATTTATAGATCTTGTACTAGCAGATAACCAAGATTTTGTCCTCGTGCTCGTAGATTAATTCAAAACACTTCTTATAAACCTAACCGATGTTCGTCTCTTGGAGGCAAGCATTCAAAAACCGTAAAAAGTGAAAGACAGGCACATGCCAACCATTTGTGATTTTTTATCATCATATTTAATTAAATGTCTTATATTATCTACAATAGATAATTTATAGATTAGCCTGCTACTTTTGAATATAACAGTTGCTTACTACGAAATAACGTCTAACCCAGGTATAATTGCTCGGCTAACACAGTAACTATAGGTACCTACTCGTCAAACCACTATCGTCACGTAGATCATCGGGCAAGGTCAACAAGCTACCGATACAACTGCGCGCGTCAAAAAACTTATTGCGTATGAACTTAATTTAATTCCGTTTGTTGAATCGTTCATAAAATATGGAACTATATAGGTACAAGGTGGAAAAACTAACGGGCCATGGAGGAAAAGTACTTTAAATATTGAAGACCAGATGATTCCCGCGACTTCATCCGCGTGGACCAAGTTTTTTCGATTCCCGCAGGAACTCTTGAATTTTCCGGGATAAAAAGTAGCCTATGTCCTTCCCCAGGATACAACCTACTTCTGTACCAAATTTCATTAAAATCGGTTGAACAGATAAATTTTTTGATTCCCGTGGGATCCTTTGAATTTTCCGGGATAAAAAGTAGCCTATGTCCTTCCCCGGGATATAACCTATCCCTGTACCAAATTTCATCAAAATCGGTTGAACAGATGGGCCGTGAAAGCGTAGCAGACAGACAGACAGACACACTTTCGCATTTATAATATTATATAGTATGGATGTCACCGTAAGATTGTAAAAACCGTAAGATTGTAATCTAACGCTTTTTTTTTCGATAGATTGTGAACCGCTCAATGTTTTAAGTGTCAATTTTTGAAATATTCATTGTATTTAAGTTTTCTTGTCCCTTTCTTGTAGATTAGGTTAGGGTTCGACATAAATAATCAAGTAGCGCCCGGCCGCACACTACTTGATTATTTATGTTCGTTAGTTAGGTTCCATCGGGTTAGTAAACCTAACAGATTACAATCTACCGAAAAATAATCCGTTATATTGTAATCATTCGACAGTTTACAATTTCGCGAGTTAGATTATAATCTAACGGTTTTTACAATCTTACGGTGACATGGATATGAAATTTCACTCGAAGGAAACATTGCTTTATTGATAATAAAAATGAGATGAGCATTCAAACGTTTTTGAAAAGCTTGCTTGAGCCGGGAATCGAAAAAACTAAAAATGCAAAAAATAATCACGACACTATTATATACGAACGATAATAATAAATAAAACCTCTCAAACAAACGTTGTAATTTAAAATTACCTACGGATAATCATGAAATTTAAATGTGAAATCGTATGATTCGATTTCGTAGCTATTGAAGTAATCTAAAGGACATGTACCGAGATATTCCTATTATATTACATTACTTTTTCTTTTATTACATAAATACTTTAAATGAATAAACGATCTACGTTACTGGTTAGGATGTTAGTTAGAGAAGATAGTAATAAAGGTGCGATTCCACGGCACCGGCTACGTTGCTAAGCTACAGATACCTACTCAAACCCAATAATAGGAGCTCTTGATTTTCATAGCTTAGATGTCAGCTATCCTTTTCCGCAGGGAGCAATATGAAAAGGTTACGCATATATACACAGTGCAAACAAGTGGTCTATTTCGTGATAGTACGTTAATTCGTTAGTTTTGTTTCTGGCGCAAAAAATAAACAATTTAAATATTATTTATTTAAATTATACATTTCCATAAAGTCTCTATCATTTTAACTGACCAAAAAATCAAGTACCAACATTTTGGTAGCTAAACTGAATGAAATACGACCCTCGAAACTCTCAGACGGCCACGAACCGCTGCACTGTGGGGCTTGCTTTTATGACTCTTCACCGTAAGGGTAGCGCTCGTATTTCTAGTTAAGCTTACAGAAAGGCATAGATAAGTCTATTTAGATAAAACTTTTAATAGGGCTTTTATGTGTTCCTTAACAATTGATTTGACTAGGAAAAAGTTAAATAAAACATAGTTTTCCTTCCTTCCTTCAAAATTGCAATAAATCGACTCACGATATAGCGGTCATTTTATTTTTCATGTGTCCCCTAGTCCGTGATACTACCGAATTAGGGATATTCAAGATAAATTTGTGTAGCTTGTGCATTTATATAATAATTAAGATTAAAATAATTTAAATTAAAAAACAAATAATGTATTTTATTAAGTTTCTTAGGAGCTAAATTCGTTATTATGTTTTGTTCACTAGAATTCTTACAATACGAGTTTGAAAGTGATCTGAATTTACATTTTTGGGTGAATTCGAACAGGTACTTCCAGCTTAATTTTATTTGTTATTCGATTTATTTTAGGTATATTTGTATATTTTTTATTATATATAGTGTAAGGGACAATCCTGAAGTAGGTTTTAATGAAACACTTTTAATATATTTATACTCTCATTTGGAACTTGCACGAATAAATGGTTAAACGAGTTCCACGTGTTTCACGTGGTTCCACGAGAGATTTAATGTAATTAGATAAAAGGTTGGCTAAACTTACAGATAATATTCATTTGATCCAGCCACGATTGCTATCGTTAAGCTCTAAATCAAATGCGATCTAAACACAAAAGTATTCAATAATCGCGGAGTCTGCCGGCAGGAGACTGTATTATCATCATCAAAACACTCGCATTTATACTAACGAATTTCAATATGGCGTCCGTACCCGCGGAATAAATCGAATGACATGAAACGGGTCAAATTGACAGATATTATACTTCCTGTTTCATGAGATATAATGAAAAACAGTAATAATGCTAACAATAGGGTAGTTTATAGTTAATTTACATAATTTTAAAATGATCTACAAAATGAAATGCGTGAATTTACAAAAATCAATATCACGAACCAAGGGACAGTCTATTTTGTTATACTTTTCCCTAAGTTCGTGACAGATAAATCTAGTGGTAGGCTAGTAGGTAAGGCACATACCTACCACTTGTAACGCAATATATATATTTCATATTATTAATATTCTTTAATAAACCAAAGTTTCAAACAAAAGAGACGAGCTTTGTCATAATTTTTAGTTTCAAGTAAGTACCTAATAAAAAAACTAGCTGATGCCCGCGACTCCGTCCGCGTGGAGGTATGAAAAATAGATGTTGGCCGATTCTCAGACCTACTCAATATGCTCACAAAATTTCATGAGAATCGGTCAAGCCGTTTCGGAGGAGTATGGGAACGAAAATTGTGACACGAGAATTTTATAAAAAAAAATATCTTTATCCTGTTCTGAATTATTAAACCCTTTAAAAAATATGTTTTTCTTAATAGATAATCATAACTCGCTGTAAAACTTTCTCCCGAAATAGGGGCCACGAATTAAAGAACTTAGAACTTAGAAGCAGAGCAAAATTTTATAACGAAATAGGGTTCAAACAAGAGGTCCACAAATAAATTAATATAAAAAAACTACTAAACAAAACTACATAATTCATGCATTAAATTACTGGCAAAATACCAATATTCAACACACAAAAGC
The DNA here is from genome assembly GCA_963932025.1 of Erebia epiphron. NCBI lineage: Eukaryota > Metazoa > Arthropoda > Insecta > Lepidoptera > Nymphalidae > Erebia > Erebia epiphron. The sequence goes on along the minus strand of OZ009948.1, from coordinate 34,518,089 downwards.
TTTCAAACTAATATCATGTTTAGGAATATATTTAAAAAAATCTTAGTCTTAGGAGCCTTAATATACCGAAAAAGGGGACACTTACGTTATACGAAGTTCGTTAAATGAGAATCTTTTACTTATGAAATAAAAGTTAAAAAAAAACGCTGCGTCACATTCATTATGCTAAAATATATATTATACCTATATGTAATCAGTTTATGGCACTCTTGAATCGCAAATTGATTTAAATGTGAAGTCGGAATACTAATTGCAATTGCGTGTGTCGGGTTTTCCTCGATTGTAAAAACTAAAAAGCCATAAGGACTCCCTACAGAACCAAACAAAGAAACCAAAATTTGACCGGACAGACCATAGGGGCTTTCAAACCTACCTTTTAGGTTCGCAACCCTAAAAAGAGGATTTCAACGCTGCGTTCGATATTTTAACTTTTTTAGGTCCACTCCGTTATGTTATGTGGTACCTATACGTTATACTTCGCTTCAAAAAATGTAAACGTGCCTGTTCGCTTTAGGTCTGTAGGTACCTACCCGATAACATTATGCAATGGATGATGTACGTATGTATGTATGTCCGTGATACATAAATTTCATAATTTATAATGAATCATGACACAATGCATAAATATTGCGTCTTCCTACTGCATTTGGACGAACGCTATGAGGTCAATCCCATCAGGAACAATGCTATCGGTAGTTAACCTTCTAAAATAACTCTGATTGTTATTGGTTTAACCTTGATTGCATTTGGAGGTCGAGATTGTTGTGAAACTGGCTTACTTTGTTAGCCAGTTTCACAACAATCAGCACACACAGCATCACATAGCAGAAGTAGGTAAGAATTATTTGATCGGAAGGCTGACACTTTTTTCGGCTAGTCAAAATTGACTATTATGAAAAGGACAGCAAATGGTGACAAAGTGGCACTCTGAAGTAGAACCATATCTCTACTATTTTTATCATACCAAACCAATACCAAAAAAACGTTTATCCCAAACGCTTGTGGAGTGATAATGTAAATTTCAGATGAATCAATTTATTTTTTCACCCGACATAAGTTGCTTCTCTAATTATTACACAACTGCAAATAGAAGAAATGGGCATTCATTATAAGACATAATATTATAGTGTTTCAGAAAAGCATGAAATAATGTAACTCGGAAACTCTTTAGTAGTGAGCAATATACTCATTCTTATTTATAGAGGTTATGATAAGAAAAAAGGTCGAGGGTTTTTATAAATATAAAATACGAAATAACTTTTTATAATTGATTGTTCAAGGGTTCTGACAGCAGAAGCTGATAAGGCTTTTTAAGCCAGAAAAACAAATCCTTACTAATCCTTACCAATATTATAAATGGGAAAGTGAGTTTGTTTGTATGTTTGTTCCGCTTTCACGCCGTAACTACTGAACCGATTGCTTTGAAATTTTGCAGATGTAAAGTTAGAAGTCCGGATTAAATAATAGGCTACTTTTTATCCCGGAAAATTAAAGAGTTCCCGCGGGAACTAAAACTCCTCAATCCACGCGGACGAAGTCGCGGGTATCAGCTAGTATTAAATAAAAATCAATTGATTTAAAAACCCTGAAGCCAAGTAAACAAATTTCTTTGTGTAATAAATAGTTAGCGTTATTGCAAGAATTCTGCTTCTTTAAAATTTGAATAGACCTGTATGACATAGTTTTCGTGAATGACTCGAAAAAAAAAAGTAAAAAAAAAGCCATTCCCCTAGATAAGGCATTCCGCAAGCGCCGAGTTTTATTTTAATCATCTACCGGATCAAAAAATCCCTTCAGAACCGATTATTTATCTGATAATTTAAATTATTCGACCTGCGATTACTCGTCTACAAAGAGCTATGTGATAATTATTCACGTATTAATTACTTAATTGATGTCAGTCGTCGCCATATTTGAAATTTTTTGTGACAATCTCTATTGTCTAATAAGGGACAAAATGCGATTGAAATAAAAAATAGTTTTAATAGTTTATTTGCTTGTAATAATATAGAATTTACATGAAGACATGCAAAATTTTATAGATAGTGGTCCTATGAGTGGAATTAAATGCCAGATTGGGATACGCACAACAAAATAGTTGACATCTGGAAGCATAATTAAAGGCTGAAAGGAAATACCTGTAAAAAGAGTCTGTAGTTCCCGCTTACCTGAATTGAGACTTTCTAACGTAAACAGGCACACGTGGGAATGGCTTGTCAGGTTCCGGCTTGTTTTCTGCAAGCCAAGTGGTGGTGACTCCTTTGTTCACTCTTCCCGTAGGAGTTTTGTACTTAACAACTACAGCCGTAACGTGGATTGTCTCAGGATACAACTAAAACAATGTTTGAAATATTTGAATGCAGGAAGTATTGAAATCACTCAAAGAATCAAATTTGAACAACAACGGTATGTCTTACGAAGTTTTAACTGAATCAGGTAAATGGTATAGGGATACATGTAGCACAAAAAATACATTATTTTTTATGAATTATTTAAGAAAAATAAAATATTCAATATTAGTTTCAAATTTTACAGCTACTAAGGAACTTACCTTAGGACTTGATGAAATTGAATAGTATCTTGGTTGAAGGCGAGGCAACAGCTCACAAAGGTGGTCTAATGGTGGTTTACATGATTTTATATCTTCCAAAATATGTACAACATTCCTACACGCGTCAATTACAAATGACTGGTATAAAGCTTTGCCTTCCTGAGAGTTTGTGGCCATGAGCAGGAGTTTCTTTTTATCCTATAATTAAAAAAAATTGTAGATACACCCTAAGAAATACTGTTTAAATGTTACATTACACACAAAAAAACAAAGACACCAACCTCCTCATCTGAACAATACTCAACAAGTTCTCTCAAAATGTGAGTTCTTGGCATAGCAGTTATTTCCACGTAATGTGATAATGCTGTCCTATAGGATGTGGGGCAAGGGAATGGATGCTTCTTTGTGCTCTCCTGGTCAGTGTTGATAAGGGAAAATACTTCATCTAGATTAGCTCCTGTCAACTGGCCCAGGCGATCAACCAAATCACTATCATTTATTGGATACACAGCCACATGGTCACCTGCAAATCAATTGATACTATAGCCAAAGATATAAATATACAAAGAACAACAGGTAGGATGACAAAATATATAATTCAGTATAGAGCTTAGTTAACCAAAATTTAAAGAAGCAGTTAACAGAAAAACTTTTCAGGTAATGACTATGAAACTTCACTACCAGGATGGCACACAATATAAAAAAGCTTTAAATATTTAAAAGGAAACCACAAGATGTGTAAAACAGTCTGGATTCATAACTATGTAGATCCCACTTCTATGCCTGTGCAAATACATTTTAAATTTACATAACATTGATTTTCCAGGATAAAAAGTAGCCTATGTCACTCTCCAGGTAATCAAGACATCAATTAATGCCATTCAAGAGTCACGTTAATCTGTTGCAACTTAACTACCTTTATAATAATTTATTATAGCACAGGTTTTTTGCTATCTAGCACCTTAAGTATAATTGTTCTGTTGAGGTATTTTGCAGACAACCTTTTTATATAATCATCAAATATCTTGCAACTTAAATACTTACCAGCTTCATATCTCATATTGGAACCTGCAATGTTCAATTCCACATGTAGACATGACCTATCCCCACCTTTATGTAGCTCCCTATTCACTATGATTTGTGCAAGGAATGGATTCTTAGCATCATATGGCCTGAAAAATGTATTTTATATAAACACCAGGAAAACAAACAACTCAGTAAGCCTTATTTAAAAGATAATTCATTTTGCATTCTATTCCTAAGGTTGATTAAGTAATATCAATAAACTGTAGAAAATTATTGTGCACTAAAAATGTTAAAGGTGAATTCAATAGTGTCTTAGCAGCTACTTGTATGCAAACAATTTATTCATAGTCAGATATCGCTAAGCTTAATCAACAGATACATCCAGTTGAACTACTGAATCATGTGACAATGTTGACACATTGTAGTGGAGGTCCACCTCCGCAGTTACAAGGCAATTCAACCTGCAAAAATCAGTATTCCGCTAACTTTGTCCCTTGCCTTAAATACTTCTAACTTTTAACAGACTTCTTGATTGCTTTGATTTGACCCCATTTTTCAATTCTTTTAAACTCTTATGTTACTGTAACTCCTTCATACAATTAAATATTTAAAATAGGTTTTAAATTTCAATGTTTTCACAAACATTTAAACAAAGAAAATAAGAATCTCAATTTTATTTATAAAACAGATATCCACAAACAGAAAATCAGTCAAGTAGGTACTAACTTTAATAAGTCTAAGAGTAGAAGAGATAATTGACTTACGGGCGTTGGTTCTGCAAGGAATGTAGCCTAGCAATCTCTCCAGTGAATATCTCGCTTGGTTTAAACTCATCAGGAGCATGAGTCACTAATCGGAACTGCCGAGTCAGTTCTTCTTCTCCTGTGTTCTCAATATTGTATTTTTCACATACTGATGGCCAAAACTTATCTTTCCATGTAATAAAGTCATCTTCAATGCTGAAAAGAAAGTTATATACAGAAATCTCCAAAATATTCTCATGGATGCCAAATAAAAAATATGATGCTGGGCATAGTTCAGGAGAATAGCAAAGACATTTTTTTTTTAAATTTTTACCCACAACGGAAAGGAGACGGTACTTGTTTGCCCTAAGAGGTTGTAAATTGATGATTATGAGATGATACAGTGGGTTTAACACTGTATTAATAATTACAATAATTAAAACTTGCTTCACACGTACTTGGCATCATCATCTCCCAATCCAAGCTCGTACACTCTTGTGGCCCCCAGTTCTTCAAGGCGTTTGTCCACATAAATAGCCACTTTATTGTAATGCTCGTAAGTTTTATTTCCAAGTCCGAACACCTGAAAAAATATTTTCAATGAAGACTAATATGCTAAAGGATACACTTACAAAATTCTAAAAACCATCGTTATTATCGTTTATTTTCGAGAATTAATATCAACCTACACTTATTTACTTTAAATAAACAAAATATTTACTTATTCCTTTACATTATTTTTAACATTGAAAGCAAGACCTGCAACAGAGGTTAGAAAAAGAACTTCAATCACCAAGTGTAGCCATCGTACCATGTATCGTAATTTAAGTAGTGGTGATAAAATTTGTGTTCTAATTATAATTTTGGTGACATAACGTGGTAAAATCCCTATAGATCTTGTAACCGAATGTATAAACATTATTTTTTATTGTCATTTAACGTTATTGCTCTCTAAACGCACTCGCACATAACAGTTACATAAAAATAATAATGTACATATTATATTATATGTTTATTCACACTTATTTATAATAATAATACTAATATATACTTTAGATATAATTAATTTATGTTTACTTTTTGTACTATTCTATTTTCGTTTTTATTTTGGCATACAAATGTCAACGTCATTTTGATGTTTGCGTAATGAATAGAACGACAACTGGCTTGAGAGCTCTGGCTTCTAGTGTTTTGCGTCTGAACCATAAATACTATCAGGTGTGCCACAGAATGTTATTGCTACAACGTGGCAGCTGTGGTCTAGCTCTTCTTAATTCTTATTTTTAATTTTAACGTGAACGGGATTTTCAGTATAAATCAAGGTATAAATCAAGCGGTATATCAAATATAGCCAGGGTATGCCTAAGCCATCTCCATTCCATATTTCAAAATAGGTTCAATCATTATGGCGTGAAGGAGTTAAAACAGTGTCCGTCTGTCCATCCGTCTGTCAGAGCCTTTAACTTCCGAAGTAATGAAAATAATTACTTAAAATTTACACAATATTAAGTACTAGATGATACCCTCGACTTCGTCCGCGTGGATTAAGATTTTTGATTCCCGCGGGAACTCTTTCATTTTCCGGGATAAAAAGTAGCCTATGTGCTATTCCAGACTATAATCTATCTCTGTGCCAAATTTCATCCAGATCCGTTCAGCCGTTGGGGCGTGATTGAGTAACGAACATCCATCCATACATCCATCCATACATCCATACATACATACATATATCCATACATACATCCATTTTTTTTACTATTCTGATTCGCTGTACTAGACAGACGCCCCTATAGCCTATACACAAGGCTTTTGTATGGTGAAGATACTCTACAGTCTACACGGTCCAAGGAATCCCCCCTTATATTAATCTACCGCGCAGGAGTAAATCCAAATATCTCCTTTTGGGCTCCCCTACTATTTAATTACGCGGTAAATAATCCTATCAGTCGCTACTCCAACTACAGCAACATTTCATTTGGTTGTGAAATCTCGCTAAGCCTTAGCCTTAGCGGCTAAGGCAACCGCTATACTTTATACATAAGTATGTACTGATTCTTAATTTGATCATTTTCGAAGAGACTGAGTGACGTGCCTCAGCGACGTTCCGTACCTATACGGGCTCAACGAAGCCTGGTTAAATGTCACTCTGCCAGAGTGAACGACTGCTGCCTGACATGGGGCTCTAGCTCTTACACGAAATAAGTTACAGGCCTGACATTTTCCCCTAAATTCGTATAATATTTTGTTCGAACTAGGAATTCAATCAAATGATCCTAATAAAAAGAAAAGTCCTGATTTACTCCTTTCGTTCCAAAATTTTCGTGTCAACGTTCGTCAACATTTTAAACATTTTTATAACAGTGTCCATCTCAAATACTATCTACTAATTACATAAGTATTAGCAACTTGATTAAGTACCAAATACTTACTTAATTTAAATTTTAAACAAGCAAGATTGAAAACCGATTCATAATGTTGAATGTAGTTTGTAATTTGTATGCTGCGAGTCTTTCATAATCTTTCGTAATCATGAAAAACTTTTTAACACTATACAATAAAACTATACTATGTTTTCAATTTATAGAAGTAAGATAGGTACTTAAAACCATTATGCAGGTAAATAATACCTAGTTAAAATAAAGTTGCCAAACATAAACAAAAATTAGTCACAATAATATACACAGTTTTAAACTTCAAATAACTACGAGTAAATACAATTTTCAAGTAACTAAATGGAAGGTATTTTACATTGGTAGTTATGGAAAAAAATACTTACAGCGTAATTTAACCCAGTCAAGTCCGGATCATTTTTTAACCATTCGATAAAGTCCATAGCGTTATCCGTTGGATCTCCTTCCCCATATGTAGCTAAACAAAATACTGCTAGTGAATTTGGTATATCCTTAAGTTTAGTAAGCTCTTCCTAAAAATTTTGCAAAATAAATTAAATAAACAATGAAAATTAATAACGTTAACAAACCGCAATTTTAAAAATACCAACCATATCACATTCTTCTGGATCGGCGACCATGCCTTTCATTTTGTATCGTATCCCCTCTTTGGCTAATCGTCCTGCAAATTCCTCGCCAGTTCCGGTTTGGGAACCATAAAAAACAACGAGGCTCCTTCCCGAAGATTGTAATTTTTTTATGAAAGAATTTTCAGTTACTTGTATAGATCCTGCTGGCCTAGAAACAAATAATTTTAAATTAATTTCATAAATACACACATATAAATCAATCTAGTCCCTCTCGCATCAAATAAATCTGTGGCCTTGGCCTGTGATGCTAGATTGATCGGGCGTTGGAACTAGGTAGGGACAATTTCAAGTTTCTTCTCTCGTTTTAAGCAAGCTGTTTTAAAGATCTAATGTTGATGTTTTAGTTTCTAGCAAAAATGACCACACAGATGTCATACAGTGTCCACGAATCAGCTAATCGAATCAAGGTTAACTCATCGTCCCCTACCGTGTTTATATCTATAAGTACTTTATTTGGATGGATGGGTGTATGTATCGATGGATGGATGTATAGTATGTTCGTATGTATGGATGGATGGATGGATAGATTATCGCTGTTTGTTGAGTAATCACCAGAACGGCAAAACGGATCTGGATGAAATTTAGCGCAGAGATAGATTATAGTCTGGAATAGCACATATGCTACTTTTTATGCCGGAAAATTAAAGAGTTCCCACGGGAACCAAAAAACCTCAATCCACGCGGACGAAGTCGCGGACATCAGCTAGTTATTACATATTTCTTTATAGTCCAAAGCCGAACCTCCGCCAAGATTTGCCTAGACAATCTGGCGATCCGCAAGGCTTACAATAGCAGAAAAATTAAGAAATCAGAAACTTTTCCCTAATCCCTTCCAACCCCTCCAATAGGGTGTGCATACCGTACCTATAATAGCTGTGCTTAAGAAATGTGTGCAAAATGCAATATACATCATAATACCATACATCCATACTAATATTAGGTACCTATAAATGCGAAAGTGTCTAGTCTGTCCACAGACCATACAAGGTGAGTCTGTCTATCTGCTACGCTTTCACGGCCCAACTTCTCAACCGATTTTTATGAAATTTGGTAATTAAGGAGTTCCCGCGGGAATCAAAAAAGACTTAAACCACGCGGACGAAGTCGTGGGCATCAGCTAGTAAATAATATAAATACACAATTTATGACTCAGGTACAATTAGTGTTCTGAATACAAACATTATGCCCCTAGCAGAATTCGAACCCGCGACCTCTATCTCAGCAGTCTGTAACCACTCGGTGAAACAGGTCGCCAATAATCACCAATAATCACGTAGGTACTCTTGTCATGTTTGTCATCATTATTTTCATTTTATTACTAAAAATGCTAAAATATACTTCTTCAATGGCGATGACTTATTACATACTAGAGGACGCCCGCTACTTCGTTCGCGTGGCTTAAGTTTTTTAATTTCCACAGGCACGCCTCAATTTTCCGGGCTAAAAAGAAGCCTGTGTCTCTCTCCAAGTACCCAACTATACCCATGTAAAAAATCTCGTCGATCCGTTGCTCTGTTGCGGCGTGATTGAAGGACAAACTCTCTATTTGACGTCATTGGGGATAAAAGTTTCAAAAACTATAAAATCCGTATTTCATCAATAGCGGAAGCCCAAATATCAAGTTTCAGGGCTATAGCAGCTTGAAAAACAACGGACCTTCATACAAATTTTCAACCCCTATTTAACCCCATTGAGGGTAGAATTTTGAAAAGCTGTGACAAACGTACTTCTTTATTTTTTACCGAAAGCTAAAATACCAAGTTTCGTTGATATAACTTGAAAAATATCTTGAGAAATGAAGGCCTTTCATACAAACTTTCATCCCCTATTTCACCCCTTTGGGGGTTCAATTTTTAAAAACTGTGAAACACGTCTTTCTTCATTTTCAGCCCGCAGCTCATAAACCAAGTTTTTCCAAGACTTTCATACAAACTTTGAACCCCTATTTTACTCCTTTGGGGGTGGAATTTCGAAAAACCCTTTCTTAGTGGATACCTAGTCTTCACAAAGAACACACTCTCCAAATTTCATGTCTCTAGAACCAGCGGTTTAGGCTGTGCGTTGGTATATAAGTCAATCAGTCAGGACTTTGAATTTTATATTTATTAAAATACTAGATGATGCCCGCGACTTCGTCCGCGTGGATTTATGTTTTTTGATTCCCGCGGGAGCTCTTCAATTTTCCGGGATAAAAAGTAGCCCATGCCCTTCCCCGGGACACAACCTATCCTTGTACCAAATTTCATCAAAATCGGTTGAACAGATAAATTTGTTTGAATCCCGCGGGAACTCTTCAATTTTCCGGGATAAAAAGTAGCCTATGTCCTTCCCCGGGACGTAACCTATCTCTGTACCAAATGTCATCAAAATCGGTTAAGTAGTTGGGCCGTGAAAGCGTAGCAGACAGACAGACAGACAGACAGACAGACGGACAGACAGACAGACACACTTTCGCATTTATAATATTAGTATGGATATAATAGAAATAAGTAATAAAATTAAAATTAAAAAAAAAAACCCTTACCGTGACCTTATAACTTCGAAACAACAATTAGAACTTCGCAGAAGTATATAACATAATATCTAAAATACAAAACTGCATCTGTGTCGGCTCAGTCGTTTTTTTGACCAGCGTGGTGGACTATGGCCAAACTCTTCTCATTCCGAGATAGGACTTGTGTTTAGTAATTGAGTCTTTACTCATTACTAAACACAAGTCTTATAAATCAAATAATATCAAATAGTGTTAAATTTTAAAATTCTGCTAAAGAATTGTTAAAAAAATATATCAGTTCAAAAAATATGTCAAAAAATTCACAGATTTCGCAGTCCCCGCAAGAATCGGAGCATTGAAAACAGGTACTAAAATTCTACATCAATGCTCACAAGGCAGATTTTAATACCATTACCATGACGATCGGTCAGCGTATATTTGCGTGTTCAATAGAAGGAAGTACTTCCGCGAAACCCGCACGGGTTTGTATTGCTTAACTTCCTTTGAAGCTCGTGCTCAATTCGAGGCACGAGTCCTCCAATCGTGCACGGGTTTGCGCCCTGATAGGCGTATTTATTTACCTCCTTCTCCTCCTTCGCGAGCTTCTGACTTCGCGCTTTACAAAAACACTCTAGGGGTAGGGCCGACAAGCTACGTGGAGGCGGGTTGTGCTGATTCGGTTTTGGGAGAGATCTAAATTTTTTAATAATATTATAACCCTTTTATAGCATGAAATTCACCATGAAATACCGTCGCCAACGCTCATAAACTCCCGCGCTGCACAGCGTTGTCGGATTGATCGCCTTGAATTGAACACGCATTTGGAAGAAAATTTCGGTTGCAAACCCTTGCGCGATTGGAGGAGTTCCGTAACTATATTTAACACGAGTTTGAATAGAGAGTTAGGACATAAACCCGTGCGGGGTTCGAGGCAATGCTGCCTTCTATTGAACACGCAAACGGAAGTCGCGATCGGTCAATAATCACTCCAGCGTTTGCTGATTCTTAAAAAAATTAAAATCTCTTCTTCAAAATCTTTCAAAAATATACTAATCGATTTTCAAAATTCCAACTCAAATGCACTTCTCGCCTGCATCCGCATCTTTTAACACCATTACCATGACGATCGGTCAATAATCATAGAAGCTACATCACTTTTTATATACGAAAATACTCGTTTTTCTACCATTCCAAATCTAAAGGGACCATCTACAGGTCACAATTATTAACCGATTTTCAAAAAAAGACGCCATTTTGTAGCTAAACTAATACCCTAGGACCTTTTTTCAAATTTTTTTCAAGTCGGTTTTATTTCGAAATATTTACAATTTAGTAAACAAACACCCCCCAAAAACCCGACTTTTTTACATTTTCAAAATTCCAAAAAATGTAACCAGCCGATTTTCAAAATTTAAACGCTCACACGTGTCTCGATAAATTTCTTGGTACTATTCCCATCTCGATCCTCCCAAAATCCTCGGAGCTATGGCCAAAAATGCGTCTCAGGAGATTTGCATCTGATAACCATATTCAATGTTATGGATTTAAAAAAAATATGATCGCTTAAGGAGTTCCTGTGACCAGTTTTATGTTTTAAACTTTTAATACCTTTCTGACCGAGACCCAGATTTCACCCCCTGACGATACATCATATTTGAACTACCCCGGTTACAAACTAGAACATGCCTTTTCGCCGCGAGCAGGTGTGTGCGTGTTCATCAGAGGGGACATTTGTGGTCAACGATTGCATAGACTTGAGGTCGGGGATCTGTCCTTTCTCTGGTTGCGCGTGGATTACGGCGGTCAAACCCGGGTCTACGCGTGCCTGTACAGATCCCATAGCAGTAACGCTGAAACGGATCGACTTTTCGAGCACATCCAACTAGCGATAGACTATGTGCTAGAGCATATTCCCTCCGCGGAGGTGGTGATCCTAGGGGACTTCAACGCCCACCACGTGGAATGGCTAGGATCGCGTATCACCGATCACGCGGGAACGACGGCTCACAACTTCGTCCTGGCATATGACCTCACTCAACTAGTCTCTGAACCAACTCGGATACCCGATATCGCTGATCACACTCCATCAATTTTGGATCTCTTCCTCACCACTCACCCTACCGGCTACCAAGTGGTCGTCGATGCTCCCTTGGGATCATCTGATCACTGCTTGGTACAGACATCCGTGCAACTTCCATCCACCGTTCGCACCCCTGTGGCCGGTACCCGTCGAGTGTGGCACTACAAGTCAGCGGATTGGGATGGACTACGTGAGTTTTATGCCTCGTATCCCTGGGCGCAGCTTTGCTTTTCGGATGACGACTCTAACACCTGTGCTGAAGCCGTGGCCGACGTTATACTCCAGGGTATGGAATGTTACATTCCCAACTCATTAATACCCATTGGAGAACGTGCTAAGAAGTGGTTCAATGCGATGTGCAATAAGGCTAATCGCCAAAAGCATAGTTCCTACCAATCTTGGTCTTCAGCACAAAGTAATAAAGATCCTAACGCAGTTAATCTGAAGAAAAGCTATAATGCTGCCTCCAGATCATATAAAAATGCCATTGCCAGGGCAAAGTTCCTGCACATTGACAGAATTGGGCACAGACTTGCCGCATTGCCTTCTGGCACCCGTGCATTCTGGTCCCTTGCCAAAGCCATACAGGGCAACTTCTGCCGCTCAACCTTTCCACCTCTACGAAAACCGGACGATACGCTGGCCCACACCGCCAAGGAGAAAGCAGATATCTTAGGCTCTCTCTTCGCTGGTAACTCGACACTTGATGATGGAGGGAGAACACCACCATCCATCCCGCGGTGTCAAAGTTCGCTCAGTGACATTCGCTTCACTCAGAGCGCTGTGCGTAAAACGCTCCTTTCTCTCGACGTCAACAAGGCGAGCGGGCCTGACGGTATCCCTGCCGTAGTGCTTAAAATGTGTGCTCCCGAGTTGACTCCGGTATTAACGCGTCTGTTTCGGCGGTCTTACTCCTCCGGCACTGTTCCGTCTTCATGGAAGACTGCCTTAGTCCACCCTATTCCAAAGAAGGGTGATCATTCAGACCCATCGAACTACAGGCCTATCGCGATAACCTCCCTGCTCTCTAAAGTTATGGAGCATATAATTAACACCCAAATGCTTCAGTACCTGGAAGAGCACCAGCTGATTAGTGATCGTCAGTATGGCTTTCGCCACGGTCGATCAGCTGGTGATCTCCTAGCTTACCTTACTCACCGCTGGGCGGAGGCAATCGAAAGCAAGGGAGAAGCTTTGGCAGTCAGCCTGGATATTGCAAAGGCCTTCGACCGGGTTTGGCATAAGGCACTTCTGTCCAAATTGCCTTCCTACGGACTTCCCGAGAATCTGTGCGATTGGATCGCCAGTTTTTTGAACGGGCGCAGCATCAAAGTCGTAGTTGACGGTTTTTGCTCTGAATTGAAGCCCATCAATGCTGGCGTTCCGCAAGGATCTGTGCTTTCACCCACGCTGTTCATACTGCATATTAATGACATGTTACAAAATAACAATGTTCATTGCTACGCGGACGACAGTACGGGCGATGCCTTATATAAAGGTCGTGCTCAGCTTTCTCGCGCTCAGCTGGAGGAGTGTAGAAATACGCTTGTGTCGAACATAGAGTCTTGTCTCGACCAAGTATCACAGTGGGGCTCACAAAATATTGTGCACTTCAACCCCACCAAGACACAAGTATGCGCGTTTTCGGCAAAAAAGACCCCCTTTAACACCTCTATACTCTTCCAGAACACTCCCCTGACCCCATCTAACAGCATTGGGATCCTCGGTGTTAGTATATCGAACGAAGTCCAGTTCCGCGAACATCTGGAAGGTAAAGCCAAACTAGCCTCCAAAAAACTCGGGGTGCTCAACAGAGCAAAAAGATACTTTGCGCCTAAGCATAGGCTTCTGCTGTATAAAGCGCAAGTTCGGCCCCACATGGAGTACTGCTCTCACCTCTGGGCCGGAGCACCCCAGTACCAGCTCCTTCCATTTGACCGGATTCAAAGGCGGGCAGTTCGACTCGTAGATAATCCCAATATTACTTGCATGCTGGAGTCCCTAGAGCACCGAAGAGACGTTAGTTCTCTTTGTGTGTTCTATCGTCTCTACAATGGGGAGTGTTCTGAGGAGTTATTCAATCTAATACCACCTTCCGTGTTCTCCAGTCGTACCTTACGTCGCAGAAACAAATTCCATCCTCACCACCTGGATGCCTGGCCCTCTTCCACCACCCGTTATTCCAGGTCATTTCTGCCACGTACCCGCAAATTGTGGAACCAGCTTCCATCGTATGTGTTCCCTCATGATTATAATATGGGGCTCTTCAAAGGGAGGATAAACAAATTTCTCAAAAGCCAGCAACGCATTGGCGGTTCCTCTGGTGCTGCAAATGTTCATGGGCGGCGGTAATCACTTACCATCAGGTGACCCGCCTGCTCGTTTGCTAGCTATACATATAATAAAAAAAAAAAAAAAAAAACCTACTTACTTCTGTGAAGTTCTAATTATTCTTTTAAAGTTAAATATAAGGTCTCCATGGAGAGCTGAAGTTCGTCGTGGGATTTTTTAATTTTTTTACTTGTTATCAAATGTTTTTATAATGTAAAAATATAGAGTTTGTGGAGACAGGACTTATAGCTAGTAAATGTGGTACAGTCAAGAGTACTTTTGGACTTGGGACTGGCCACATGGGCTATGATGCGCAGCACAAATCGGAGCTCAACTAGGAACCTTGGCTCTACTAGAGATCTCATAACTTTTTAACAGTGAAAGCATTATAATTTGAACTTGTGAGTTTTGGCAACCTTTACATGGAATGTTTTTGGTAGGATTACCTATTCTGTGGTTCAGCTATGTCATTCTCTAAGGTAAAATAAAATTTACATTTTCATTACATTACATTACAATTTCTTAGAGAATCGCACTGCTGCAGTGCAATTCTCTTAACTAACATTTAAGCATTGCTAGCATCGATGCGGTCTGCGATGTAACATCGAAGAGATCGACCTTGACTGCAACGGTTGTAAATTTTATTTTACCTTAGAGAATCACACTGCAGGGCAGGACAACGTCTGCCGGGCACACCAGTATGAAATATTTTTCATTTTGTTATGTAGGTAATTCAGTGTCAGTAAGGCAGTGATATAATAGTCTACACGAAGAATGTTCAATACACAAAATGTAGGTACAAAACGCAAATACTTAATTAGGTAGGTAAGTCAAGTTATTGTTCATACATTATGTGCACTCGACATTAATTTATTGTAGCGCGACGAGAGACGCAGTGTAAGTTTATCAAATATTCAACAAGAGCAGGACTTTATACATATACATAATATATTTTCTTAGTTGGTTCTGGTAAATTTCTAAAATTAACCAATGTAAACTGTTCTGTTCTCTACCTACATAATAAAATATGTATAAATCGCTGTACTTGGGTTAACAACCTAACAAAACTGGTTTGTTCTCAAGTTATTATTCTAACCAAAGATTCCAGTAAGAAATAAAGTGAATATCTACGTCATACTTTTAAATTACCTTACATAATATAACTAACAAACAGCGCATAGTCTAGTCAACAAGTGCTTTTTTGAGCACCGACCGTAGGTACAATAGGGTCAACACGTCAGTTCGCCGACCACCCCCCGTTCACGACCGTTTTTACGAAAAAACCAAAAACAGTTGTAATATCGACGCAACGATCAATCTTGAAGATTGTTCTATCTATCCCTTACTCTCGGGTCAAATTTGGCCAACCCAATTTATTTCAGTGTAACTCTGTGAGCCGATGAATCTGAGCCGGAGCACACACCTTGATTTTGGAGCAAAATACTAGTAAAAAAATAGTGAGGAGGCCAAACTTAAACCGTGAATAAAACATGTTTTATTAAAGTTTGTGCATACATTTTGTGCTTGAGGTGTCAGAATATGATTAAATTATATCTTAGAATCCATATTGTGTCCATAAAATGCGTATTTATTTAAATAAAGGGTGGTCGCTAATGGGCCGACTAGTACTTAGCTTCCTCCCGTTTACGAACACATGGTCGTAAACTAGCGGTTTCTAACGAATCATTTTTGAGCTTTTCTAACACGCTGCATAATATTAGCGCAAATTTTATTGTTTCTTGACATCCTATTATGTATGGATTATTTAAACGTCAGATTGCGACCGGCAAAATATAGAGAAAACCAAAAAATCTAAACGTATTTTGATGATGTAAAACAACGTGGTCGGCAACGGATCATTTCTCGACCATCGATTTAATTACATACAAAAGTAATAAAAAAATACAATGTTTTTGTGTTCGTATACGGACTAGATAACGACCATATGGTTATTTGCATAAGTTTGACTTTATAGTAGTGGCCGTTACATACTGATTAGCTAGCGACCATGAAGGCGGTTTTAAATTTTATAGTCTGTATTTTGGCGGTCGAGTATTGACTAGTTATTTTTTTTTACTTTTTAAAATAATCTGGTAGGGTGATATGAGCACCAATTATTTTTTTATATGATTCCAGAAAATTGGACCGAGTAGCAGGAGCTTGTGGATCGACTACTTTAGGATACTAACAAAACTAAGCTAAAAAATTCTCGAGTATCTGTACAGTCCATTTCAAGAAGAAGTTTTTCAATAAATATGTTAGACTTTAACGAGACACTGTGGATTAAACAAAATGTGTCAAAGACCATTGCAATATCCAAACATATCCTAATCTAGACTAGACTAAACTGAGTACACCAAGGCATCTTGAAAATTACAGTTACAAATCGAGGACGAAAGCTCTAAGAGATATAATACAAACGAATTCAGAGTCCATTTCTAATTAGCGTATATCTTCAGATTATGCTTCAGCGATCACACTCATGTCAGTTGATCGAAGCAAGTGTCTTTCATTTGCCGGTATGATAGTTATAACAATGATTTTCCTCTGGGTTTTTTAAAATTCACTCAAAAAGAACTCTTAAGTCATATGAGGCTTAGTGCCTGTCTATGAACTGAAAAACTGGCTTTGTTATGCTATAATTTTTGGTTAAATAACCATTGAAATTATTGTTAATGGATTCATAAAATACGTTACTCTTCATCCAATCACATTCTGTAAGTCCAGGTACATATAATGGAGCAATTTATCATCCATGGCTTCAGGGGTTCCTTCCTCTAGTAATATTCCTTTTAAATGTCAGACTCCCTAAAGCCATCGTTGATCATGGGTACTTGAACGTTAAGAAAGTGTATGTAGATATTAGAGAATATTAAATGAAGAGCAAAGTCTTTTATGAATATGAAAGCAATGCTTTCAATGATTAGATAACCAAAAATGTTATAAAAAGCCCGTAAACCTATTCATAGATAGACAAGTCTCACATGACTTACTCTCTGCTACTCTAAGTGAGTTTTGTGATAGGAATGGTTAACCAGCTAATACGACACAATATCATTCAACTGGCTGACATCAGCGTGTTTACTGTTTAGGCAATTGAAGTTAAAGCTGGAAAGCACAGTTAAGAACTGGCAGTCTCGTACCGAAAATATAAATAAAACAGGTTCAAAATATACATTTGTAGAAATTCTAAATAGTTCAAATAAAAAACCTAGTGCAGACTGCAGGCCAGATATTATGATGCAGCTTCGAAGTTTATATCACTAAACAAAAACCGGGCAAGTGCGAGTCGGACTCGCGCACGAAGGGTTCCTTACCATTATTAATAAATAATTACCTTTGTTAATGAACCGCAAGACTAACTTTGTTTGTAGAGGTTTATTGTTAATATCAAAAAAACTATGCTAGTTAGAGCATTGGCTATAGTTTTCCTGTAAAATATACGTAAATTCCTATTGACCATAATTATTTCAAATTTTTCGATTGGTAAACTCCGGAAATAAGGGGGGGGAACGGTATTTTTTTAGACATTTTCCCCGATAAATCAAAAACTATCATAACTAAAAATAATTAAAAATCTGTTTTAGAATGTACAAAGTAAACCCTTTCATATGATACCCCACACAGTACAGTTATCTCACTTTTAAATTTCAACCCTCAGATTTTCCCCCCTTTTTAAATAAGAACAAAAATAATTTCTATTTTTTTTTAATTTCAGTGTCTTTGGGCCACTAATATACACAACTATTCCAAATTTCATGTCGATAGCTTCGGTAGTTACTGAAATAATCGAGTGTGACGGACGGACAGACGGACAGACAGACGGAGAAAGTCGCACCATAAGGGTTCCATTTTACCATTTTGGTACGGAACCCTAAAAACAGACTTGGCCAGTCGCAATATTGACACGATATATTTTATTCTATATGAAATTGAAAAGCAAAGCTGGTACTTAGTGTTCTTACTGAAGAACTCATTCTTGAAACAAATTCTACAGTCGCTACAAACAATAAAAATTTTAATGAGCTTGAAATCGTGCAACAGGTTTCTGGTTTTAGTTCCAGCTCGAATGATGCCATTTCTACGCCACAAGCCCTTGCTCCTTATTGCAACCCAGATATTGACAGTATTGCCCACAAGCCCCTGCTTATTCACATTCCAGCTCGAACTTTGATAACAAACAATTAGGACCGATGCTACAATTAATATCATACACACAAAATGAGACGTCTTTTGATGAGCGCCAAATGATAAAAGTGAAACTAAGACTAAGCTACCAAGTGCAATTTCCTCACAAGCTTGAAGAAATTATATTTTTAGAAAAGCGATAAAGAAAATTTAGCATTGGAAGAACACGAAAGCAGTCATTAAAAGCAAAGGGAAAACAAAGAAAAGGAAAAGAAAAAGAGAAGAGATGTAGAAAAAGAAGACTAGGTAACAAAAAAGGAAAAGAGAAGATATATAGGAAAAGAAGACTAATCAAAAAAATTAAAAGCATGCAATCATGTCCATAATATTCTATTTTCGATGAAAAAAATATTACTTTTTTGCTATTTTTTAAAATAAATATTGACTAATAATTCATAGAAAAAATAAATAAACGTGTAACGATTAATTGTTATTTATTTATATTTTCGACCTTAACTTAATATATCAAGAGATCCTTTTTCAGTGGCTGTTGAATGGTCGTAAACTGACTGCTGTGTGGTCGTAAATTAACGAAAGTTGGTCGTAAACTGAAAAAAACGCACTTTTTGACAAATCGGAATATTGCATAAAACAGGGAAATAGAAATATTTAAATCATATGGTAATTATGTTTCTTCATGTTTTTTTCATGCTTAAAAATTGTTATTTATACCTTGATTTATAATTCCGCGGAATTCTGACGTTTGTGACGTTCAGTTATCACAAACATTTTTGTATTTTTGTTTCGATCACATGCACCTATTACCTACTTGAAATAAATAATTTATAATTTGTCACAACCAAATCCAAATAAGTACTTAATACTGACTAAAGACTAAAATAGTCCTTTAGTTGAATTAAAACCTTTGCTAAGAAAGAATAAAAGTTCAAAGAAAGAAACAACAACTCGTAATGATAAATTTTATCCATACTTACTAATATGATAAACTAGATTCCGCGTGGATTAAGAATTTTTGATTCCGGCGGGAACTTCTTAATTTTCCGGGTTAGTGCCTATGTCCTTCCCCGGGATACAACCTACCTCTTTGCCAAATTTCGTCTAGATCAGTTGAAAAATCGTAGCAGACAGACATACTTTCGCTTTGATAAAATATTAGTATGGATCCTTTTTTAAGGCAATGAAAACATACTTATTCCACACGGACGAAGCCGCGAGCATCAGCTAGTTGTAAATAATTAAGTATTATGGTTAAATAAGAGAAACGCCAATGATAGTAACTCGTATGTATTGTACCATAGATTAGAATCGGAGATGACTGCAGTGGCTATCGATCTCCTAGCTTATAATGAGTGACGGAATCTAGCTAAATCCTAGGTTCCCTAGCTTTAGACGTGAGAGTAGACTGCAGCGGCTATCGTGCTCCGGAGCCTAGACTCGACTTTATTGGTGACTGCAGCAGCTATCTGCTAGTCCGGTCGCTAACTAGAGAATGGAATTAATATCTTCGTCGCGCGCTCGGGCTTATATAGGGCTCCGCCCTTTGTTCTTCGCAGAGTCACGTTGGTCGGAGCACACGGAGCGCTCCGAGCGAGATAGTTAGTCGATGTGTGAGCAGGAAAGTATTCGAGACCGAGCTGCTTGTTACAGTACTAAGTAAAATCATCATGATCATCGTTGTCGTCGTCCTCGTCATCCAAAGACACTGTCAATCAAATGAGTAATACGGCATATTCTTCAATTACATGTATCTACCATGCACTCTAGCCATTTGTTTGAGGTGACGTTAGCCCAAACCAACTCAATTGGATTAAGCTCACAATGGTATGGGGGCAATTGGAGTACCTACAGTAATCCCTTGTTCTACTGTCAACTCGTCCACGATATTTTTATTATATTTATGCTTTTCTTTGCTATGTCCAATAAATTTACCTTCAACTGCAAATTGACTTAAAACTTAATCAACATAAAAGTGTCGAAAATAACAATTTCTAATTTTCATTTAAAAAGTTTGTTACTCATGAGTGTTGTTGCTTTGTTCTCCCACATTAATTGGTTCAATATTGATATTTAATAACATTCAACGGATCTGCCTGGCAATCGAAAGAGATAATAGCTTTTTCACAAAAAACAAAAAAAAATTCTAGGTGTCTGTCGTCGGCCGTCATCCTGATGATCATGTTATTCAATTTACAGCTTGAATGTTCAAATGTGCTCTTGTTACTTGCTATTGCCACTCATAAAAAGTTGAACGAATACCAACAATCGGCTGGAAAAAGAATGATGTTCAAGCATGGTTAACATCAAATAATATAAATTATGATGAAACCATGTTTAAGGTAATCTTATTATAAGGTTTTATGATTAGGTAGTTTTAGATTTACTAACATTAGGCTATTGTGTGTGTACTTACTAACCAAATTTATGATCTTTATGGTCGAAATAAATGATTTTTATTTTATTTTATTTATTTTATTGGACATAGTAAGCAAAGAAAAGCATAAATATAATAAATATGTTGTGGACGAGAGGGCAGCGGAACGAGGGATCCTCTGTACTCCGATTACCCCCTTACCATTGTGAGCTCAGTTCGATTGAGTTGGTTTGGGTTTAAGCCAACTGAGCTGAGGGAGCTGAGGGGCATGTGGCAAAAAACAATAAAACTTATAAAATGGCAGAAGTGAAAGAGCTTTTGGTAAACGGAGTGATAATGTCACCCCAAACAATTGGCAAGAGTGCATAGCACATGTTATTAAAGAAGAGGACAAACTATGACATATTGACGATTTGATTGACAGTGTCTGTGACAATGAACAAACTAGAAGTTTAATTCGCTGTAATCCGCTACAGTAGACAAATCTGTGTGGTACAGTGCGTGTCTTTCACCTGCAGCATGCAACAAGAAAAGAAAAGAAAGAAACAAGAGAAAGAAAGTATTCCTCAACAATCAGTATTATACATATTGTTAGGTATATATTATGTCACCATAAGATTGCAAAAACCGTTACATTGTACCTAATCCAACTAGCGATATTGTAAACTGTCGACAGATTGTGAACCGTTCAATGTTCCGAGTGTCAATTTTTGAAATATTCATGGTATTTACGTTTTCTTGTCTCTTTCTTGTAGGTTAGGTTAGGGTTCGACATAAATAATCAGGTAGGCACTTAGGATTTATCGGGTTAATATACCTAACAGATTACAATCTACAGAAAAATAATGTGTTAAATTGTAATCTGTTGACAGTTTACAATATCGCTAGTTAGATTACAATCCAACGGCCTTTGCAATCTTATTGCGACATATTATATATCATTTAAAGATAAAATGTACCTACTTAATAATTTGTGTGGTATGCTGCAAGACTAAATAATATTAAATGCAATTGTCATTGTTTTAACAGGTACTAATTGACTGTTTGTGGGTAATTTTCAGTTGTGTGTCAATTATGAACCATTTGGTGTATTCATGTAGGAAAACGGTCACAGAATAGTAATATTTTAAGGTCATTAAAACAAACCACTATTAATTAAGAAGGCGGCTAAAGATGAATCCCAAATCAATAAACGTAATCCCAAAATACTTTTTAATTCGAGAATGTTTCCACCATATTAGCGATGACTTATTTGGATTCAAATTGTTTTGTCTAGGTCCCCAGATATATTATATGTTTTCTCTTTTAGAAATACATCTGAAATGAAATGTAAGTGAATTGCGTTTTGCATATTTTTATGACCAAAATGGCATGTTTTCTTCTTGTTTGTTTAATACTAAAACCATCAATATCATATGGACTGATTGATCAGTTGCATAGCCTGTATGGTCAAGTTAGAGAATACCAACACAAAGTGAAAGACAAGTTTTCATTCATCATTTTTGGTAAGTATTTACAGAACAAGACTAAATTTTTAACAAATTCTTACACATATTGTTGCGCTTACACGCGATCATGTCTTCAGCCAAATAGAGATATCAATACACTGGCTGATTTTTGCACGCCCCTTGAATTGAACTTGCGAGTGGTGTTCACCCGTCTTTTAAGTACCGCCTAATAAAAATGAAATATAATTTTAACATTAAAAGAAAGCAGAATTTAGGCTGGAGTGATCCGGCAGTGAGCCATGCCAGAAGTCTCACATACTGCAGGCGACTACTTATGTCTAAGTGCAGAAAAACCCAGGATAAAAAGGAGAAAGCAAAAAGGGTGGGTTGGGCTTTAGTATACTGGACGCGGCGGAGGGGGGGGGGGGGGATATAACCCCCCCCAAGTAAGACGTTGCGAATTTTAGTAGTTTCCGAGATATTAATTTTCTAAAATTTTGAGATTATGTTTTATTTTTATACGTTTTAATTAATTATATCTACTTTAAAGTACCTTACCTTTTGTTTTAGGTAGTGGAAAAGGTTAATTTCTTAATTAGAATGGGCTACGCCAGAAGACTCGCTTCGCGCTTAAAAAAAACACTCTAGGGGCAGGGCAGACAAGACTGCGTGGAGTTGGGGTGTGCCGATTCGGTTTTGTGTATGATATGCTCAAGTACCTAATTATAAATGTAATGACACACCTTTATACCTTTTTTAGTTAAATAATTAAACCTATAACCTTAAAACGTTTTTTTTTAACCTTATAACCTTTAAAACTGAAAAACGCGTAAAACGATAACTCATAGATTTGAATTTTGGCGCCAATGCACGCGTTCCGTTTTTCCAATAATCGGTACACATATAATATGATTATTACTCGATTATTAGGTAACATTTTTTATTACTTTTTATGTTTGGAACGGATTTTATTACGTAAAACGAAACTTTAGTACGCCAACTTAACGTCAATAAGTCTGTAATCTGTGGCAAATGTCGTAATAAATAGTGAAAAGTGTTGAAGAATTGCGAATTTTCAAAAAATTATTTCTCGAAAAGTATTAGGATTCGACATAAAATATTTTAGTGCAAGGCTTACCACATGAAGATCTTTCTGTAAAAAAAATATGAAAGTCCAACTCCGCGTCCAGTATACTAAAGCTGAGCCAAAGGGTGTATTAAAATGAGAGAATAATTTATAGATTACTAGCTAATGCCCGCGACTTCGTCCGCGTGGATTGAGGTTTTTCGGTTCCCGCGGGAACTCTTTAATTTTCCGGGATAAAAAGTAGCCTATGTGTTATCCCAGACTATAATCTATCTCTGTGCCAAATTTCATCCAGATCCATCCCACCGTTGGGGCGTGATTGAGTAACAAACATCCATCCATACATCCATTCATCCAAACTTTCACATTTATAATATTTATTTGGTTGATTCTCTGTCCAATCATTTATTTAAGTTTTGGCAGCTCGAGCTGGCTCACATATTCTATAGCAACCCCAATGATTGAATCCAGACTAATAAATTGTAGTTACTCATAAATTTTGCATGGTATGGTAACAGTTTTGTATGGTGGGTTTCTATCTGGCTTTTCACATAAGCTTCTAGTCTAGAGGTATCCCTACTACCTACACATCAAGCTTGTTAAATGATGGGAATGTTGTTGTACTTACATGCTTGCCTACAAAGGTAATTAACTATGGATATAACCATATCTCGGTATTTTAATTTTTTTATTAAATTTATATTGCTACAATAAAAAAAATGTAACCAATACTTACTGTATAGCATAATTACTGAGTAATAAGTCGTCCTTTTTACTTTCTTTTCTTGAACTATAAAGCCACCATACAGCTGCACCGAATAAGATGACAAGCATGATTATGTCGAAAGTACTAAACAGTGAACCGCCGAGGGCAGCCGCGGCCGCTGCTTCTTTTAGAATATCCTGAGTATTATCCGACATTTCGCAATGATTGTCCAGTTCACAACTTAGGTACAGTACAAGGCCACGTTTAAATCGTCCCGTATCTACTTAGCCCGAACACAAATTAACTTTTAGAACTCATTGAAAATGCACAACTTTATCACTATCTAAATTACACTGCTGGATCGCGTAAATGTTTGCGTCTCGAAGGACGTAGTTCGCAACCGGGCACTGATCAAGAGTTCGTCAAAACTGAAAACAAGACTTGAAAAGTTAGCAGTTCACCCTACACACGTCCTACTCTTAGTACTATATTACCAATGTACTCTGTGTTGGTACCACCTCACAATCAGAAACAAAAGTAGGTACTCTATGATCAGAAACAAAACTCTAAATACATTAATATTGTAGGTAGGTACTTTGTGACCTCACACCACAGAACAACATATACTCAGGGGAGCCTCACACTTGTGAGTTGTGAACACTGAAGTCTGAACATCACCTGAACATCTGCTGGGCGACAGCGTAACTTCTGCATCAATCATTGATACATCGCAATCACCTCCGACTGGCTGAATTTATGGTATTCTTGCTGCAATGGATTTCGTCCATTATAAGAAGAGTGTTAACCAATCAGAGGTGATTGCGATGTATCAATGATTGATGAAAAAGATACGCAGTCGCCCTGCTGTGTTGTATCCCTCGCCCTCAGTCGTAGACAAAGAAAGAGATAGATTTACATTATGCGTTCAGTCATAGAGTATTATTATAACAAGATGGGACAATGTAATAATGTGAGTGAAATGAGTATATAATAGCTAATGCCAAAGAGTGACAGCGAGAAAATGTTGTCTCTTGTCCTGCTCATCGTATCACTTCTTTTGTTAGACCTATCCGACAGTTTAGGTCAGACAATCCTGTGTCGTTTTTATTCGCCCATATTCGTACGAAATAGAGTCTATATCTCTTTCTCTGTCTACGCCCTCAATGTATCTATTATCCACAGACATATTATAAATCTGTGCTATTATATATTATCTCTAGAGTAAGTTTAAGTTGTATTTGTGCGTACCTCGCACATAAGTACAGAAATACTTACGGAAAGTACTTACGTCACTGGTTCCCGCGCTCACAGCTGTTTAATACCTCCATATATTATATACATATACCTTTTACCTACAAACTACCTCAGACATTACCTTACCGGCGCTACTAAGCGCTACCGTTTACCGGGAAAATGGAAGAAGGAACAGTTATACTTACTCTATGTTATGGAGAGTAGAGTACCTACTAGAAAGGGTGTTAACTCAGGGAGAAAAGTTGAAATTAGTGTCCAGTGATTGCTGAAAATTAGAGTTCAAAAGCTTCCACAGTGGCGCTGGTGTAGCAAAAAGTATGGTATGAATCAGTCTATATGTCTTTGATTAGGTATTATAGAGAAGGATGTGTTACATTTTACTCAATTATAGTTATACGATGCAGTTTGTTAATAAAACATGTACTACTATGTTTTGACTATTCTTACTTACTGAAAGCTACGTTTTTAAAATGAGACAGGTGTATTATGTTATTGCGTGAACGTGTCAGGCAATTGTCATATGACGTCATCAAATTTTGCTATTGAAGCCAATTTTTTTGTAGCCGTTATATGGCGTCTGTATTGCTTCCGGTGTTTTGGTTGTGGCTAATTACCAGTTTTGTGAATATTTTCATAATATTTTTATGTTTTTTTGCTTAGTTTTGTGCAGTTTTGTGTAATCAACATTGGTGAAGTGCTCAGTTGTGGGGTGTCGTAATAATAGTATTGTAAAACGCCCAGAAATTTCATTTCATAAGTGAGTAATATAGTTGCTTTTATTTTTCTTTTTGTGGCGAGTATTTTAAGTTATTTCAACTAATTATAGCTTAGTTTATTCTTTACTGAATCCAAAACACGTCAATTTTTGCGCTATCCCCGAAAATTTGGATTATTTCATTAGTTTTTGTTTGAGTGTTTATATAGTGTGGGGATTGTATTGTTTACAAATAAATTGAGTATCGATAAAATTAAAATTTCATATCACTCTTACTGTTTCTCACTCAGAGGGGTAGAGAGATTAAATTGAACAGTCAGCTTTTACTTATAATATTGCCAAACTCATTTTAGGCTGTAGCGATGATAACCTTGTGATTAAGACACCCGATCTCTGGGATGGTGTCTCGTATGCGAAAATTACAGTGTCTATTCAAGTAGTTTTTGGTCCCTTCATTGCAGTTATTGTGTATCATTTTAACTAATTACTATTTTTGTCTGCCTCGTTGGTCTAGTGGTTAGCATAGTCGACTGCGGATCACGAGGTCCTGGGTTCGATTCCCGGTCGGGCATAAAAGTTAGGTATTGGGTTTTTCAATTAAGAAATTCTCAGTGCCAACCCAGAGTTTCATAAAAAATTTCACCCCCTATTTCACCCCCGTAGGAGTAGAATTTTGAAAAATCTTTCCTTAGTGAGCGCCTACGTCACAAAAGGAACCTACTATCAAAATTTAAAGTTGCTAACCCCAGCGGTTTAGGCTGTGTGTTGATCCCTTAACGATTTAGTATAGGTACTTTCACTCCACTCTTCCATTTAGTATAGGTACTTTCTGAAATAAACACCTCCATATGATTTTCTCCGACAAATTATGGAGAGTTCTTCTTTAAAACCAAATTTTGAAATGGAACCGCACCCGCCCGCGTAGACCGCGCGGCCCACTGTCTACTTACTTGCTCTCCTTCTATCCTAGTGTTTACTGCCTACGTGTTCTGAAGTAAACAACACACTGCTATGCTAGCGAGCACAGTGGAAGCGCCAGAGTACCACGCGTCCGACAGACGTAAAAAAAATTCTCATAAGAAAACATAAAACAGAGACCCCTTAAATATCTAAAAGGGCCTTTTAATGTAAATAAACTTTCCAGACATGCATACAGTGTAAGAGACCGTTGAAGTAAAAACACAAAGAAACCTTCCTTAGTTGATTAATATCAATATCATACCACTGACGATCGGGTACCTTTGGGTGCTATTGAACTTCGCCATCTTGGCTTTCCTAACAGCAAACCGACAATTCTTCCATACAGAACAAATATTGTAAAAAAACCGCATCAAAGTCTAGCATAGTTCTACACTTGTAAGCCTCTTCAATATTCGCCATATATTTTCTATGGAAAAATAAATTCCGCCATCTTGAATTTTTTCCTGTTCATCAAGTAGACCTTCATGTCCTGATCATCTTTTGCCAAGAAACCACTCTTCCATCTTTTACACTCTCCGAGATAGACACCGACGAAATTTGTATGGCGGCCATCTTAAATCCGCCATTTTGAATTTTTTTTCAGCACACTGTCAATTGGATGAAGTTTCAAGTAACATTTGGTCGAGCACACCCCACCTATCTTGAATACCCTGGCTGTGCTCTTCATCCGTCTTCGAAATCCTCAATAATCAGCTCTCTCCGTATTTTTCCTCCGAATGAATTTTTGTCATCTATACGAAACGATGAGTAAAAAAATTTTTTTTCATACAAAAATTTTTCATACAAAAAACCTCAATTCACACGGACGGGGTCGCGGGCATCAGCTTGTTCATTATAAAATACAAATACAAGTGTTTTTCCAAAATTATGTTTAATTATTTATTAATTATATTTTGATAATTTTATATCGAGTATATAAGTATCTACATAATCAAAGGTATCGATAATAGGCATGATGACAGTAACCAAGAATCAATGAAATTATGAATTTATCTAATGAAATAGGATTCATGGATTATAAAAAACGTATTTATTTTTCTATTTCGAGTGAGATTGCTATTTATTTTGATAAAATAAAACTATAAAATACAGCAATCCGCCATATTGGTTAAAACACCAAGAAGCGAATGACGTCACAATAGTTTGTTTTCGAGCTTTGACAATCACACTATTGTTTACTGCACACTGCACAGTTTACATTGGCAAGAACAATAGTGACGTCACAAACGACGCCATGACACCGCCGATCGTTTTGGCGTGAATTTTAGAATTTAAATTTCAAATGCCAATTGTATCTACCAAAAGTTATTTTTCTTCTGAAATAAGATATTTTTTCGACATAGTAGATGCTTCCGAACATAATCTGACCATTTTTCAAAATCAGTCATCATGCCTATTTCAGCCCTATTGCCCGCATTAAGCTCCGCCCATGCGCCATTTTAAGGATAAAGGAAGCTTCAATTTAAATATGTTAGGGCACATCCTTCTTATAACTAATCAAAGCTATATGTATTATCTATGGTATGAATGTAGCTTGAAGTGAAGTATGCCGAGATAAAATAGTAGATTACTAACCAAGGGGATAAAGCAGTGTCTTCTGTCGCGGGTGACGATTTAAGTTCACCCAAGACTAAGACAGCTTTATCACCGAGGAAAATACTCTACTTTTCGTACCATTTGCGAAAAAATTAACACAATAATAATATGAGATAAACATTTATTAAAAATAATGACAGTTAAAAGTAAAAGACATTCGAAACATTGGTCCAATTATTGATATAGAGAGTTACATTTTTGTTTGGTACATTTATTGTTGAATCCGACAATTCACTGTCACTGTCGCTTTGATTTAACATCGTAACGTATTTTTAGAACATTACTTATTTATAAAAATAAATCAAAATAAACTTAACGTTTATGTATTTGAAGAAAACAAAAACGCGGCAAATTCCTAGACTAATATTTTTTTGTCGGAAAAGCAAAGGCGTCAAGCTCATACGGCCTCGTCGGTTTTCGTAATTTTTTTTAATAATCATAACTTTGCTTAATAAATGCGTATTCCTTTTTCAAAAAGATGTTTAAAGCATTAAATATATACAAACTCAATGGTGTAAACACAGATGTAGTTTAGTATAAATTTCGGTAAGTATTCCTTTAAATCACATTCTCCCCCTAGAGGATGAATGAAATTCAGTACAATTTTCTTTCCCTGTTTTTAAGGGCGTATTTGCAAATCCCTTAAAATATTGGAGTTTTCAGTACATTTTGTGACTAAGTCAAGCAAAATAAAATGGAACTAAAAATTACTATACATAGATTGATCCTATATCTCCAATTGTTGGTAATAACTTTGGAAAAAATCTTTATTTTTAATACTATAAAAATGATTTTCCCTCACCTCTTCACTCAAAATTGACGATTTAGGGGTGACTTTAGGTACATTTTTTACTGTAAATATGCCGATTTTTTGTCATTAAAAAATACCATCTGTTAGTAGATATGTTCACCTCCAAATTTTGGTAAGAAAAATATTAAAAATAGTACGAATTGTACAAGAAATTAAATAAAAATCGAGTGTATTTTTTTCACACACTTTGTTAATCTTAACTCAGTGAAAATAAGGGTTATTTTGATCTTACTCGGTCTCTGGTTAGATTTCAAATTATAAATAGTCAGCGTTTGACCGCCGTCGTGTGTGGACCCTGTCTCGGTTGCAAGCAGTCGCTGATGTCGAAAAACATCGCTGTACGGACATGAAATAGTTGAGCGAACATAATTTATATTTTACGTTATCGACTATGCTGATATATCGATAAGGTACATAATATGTTACCTACATAACATAATTTTATTATTTGATAGAATTTAGAAATTTATTAGTCTCTATTCCCTGTAGTGGTAGTGACCTGAAGGTATACTTCGAGGGCTACTACTGGAACTTCTAGACGCGTAGAGCTAGGTGTATCGAATTTGGGCTCGTTTTGTTAGTTATGATGAGATCTTACCACAGAACTTGGTGGAGTGACCTGAAGGTATACTTCGACATCCACAACTGGAACTCCTAGACGCGTAGAGCTAGGTGTATCGGATTTGGGCTCGTTTTGTTAGTTATGATGAGTTCTTACCACAGAACTTGGTATAGTGACCTGAAGGAATACTTCGACATCCACAACTGGAACTCCTAGACGCGTAGAGCTACGTGTATCGAATTTGGGCTCGTTTTGTTAGTTATGATGAGATCTTACCACAGAACTTGGTGGAGTGACATGAAGGTATACTTCGACATCCACTACTGGAACTCCTAGACGCGTAGAGCTAGGTGTATTGAATTAGGGCTCGTTTTGTTAGTTATTATGAGATCTTACCACAGAACTTGGTAGAGTGACCTAAAGTTATACTTCGATATCCACTACTGGAACTCCTAGATGCGTAGTGCTAGGTGTATCGAATTTGGGCTCGTTTTGTAAGATATGATGAGTTCTTACCACAGAACTTGGTGGAGTGACCTGAAGGTATACTTCGACATCTACTACTGGAACTCCTAGACGCGTAGAGCTAGGTGTATCGAATTTGGGCTCGTTTTGTTAGTTATGATGAGATCTTACCACAGAACTTGGTGGAGTGATCTGAAGGTATACTTCGACATCCACAACTGGAACTCCTAGATGCGTAGAGCTAGGTGTATCGAACTTGGGCTCGTTTTGTTAGTTATGATGAGATCTTACCACAGAACTTGGTGGAGTGACCTGAAGGTATACTTCGACATCCACTACTGGAACTCCTAGACGCGTAGAGCTAGGTGTATCGAATTTGGGCTCGTTTTGTTAGTTATGATGAGATCTTACCACAGAACTTGGTGGAGTGACCTGAAGGTATACTTCGACATCCACTACTGGAACTCCTAGACGCGTAGAGCTAGGTGTATCGAATTTGGGCTCGTTTTGTTAGTTATGATGAGATCTTACCACAGAACTTGGTGGAGTGACCTGAAGGTATACTTCGACATCCACTACTGGAACTCCTAGACGCGTAGAGCTAGGTGTATCGAATTTGGGCTCGTTTTGTTAGTTATGAGATCTTACCACAGAACTTGGTAGAGTGACCTGAAGTTATACTTCGACATCCACTACTGGAACTCCTAGATGCGTAGAGCTAGGTGTATCGAATTTGGGCTCGTTTTGTTAGTTATGATGAGTTCTTACCACAGAACTTGGTGGAGTGACCTGAAGGTATACTTCGACATCTACTACTGAAACTCCTAGACGCGTAGAGCTAGGTGTATCGAATTTGGGCTCGTTTTGTTAGTTATGATGAGATCTTACCACAGAACTTGGTGGAGTGACCTGAAGGTATACTTCGACATCCACTACTGGAACTCCTAGACGCGTAGAGCTAGGTGTATCGAATTTGGGCTCGTTTTGTTAGTTATGATGAGATCTTACCACAGAACTTGGTGGAGTGACCTGAAGGTATACTTCGACATCCACTACTGGAACTCCTAGACGCGTAGAGCTAGGTGTATCGAATTCGGACTCGTTTTGTTAGTTATGATGAGTTCCAATAGTGGATGTCGAAGTATACCTTCAGGTCACTCCACCAAGTTCTGTGGTAAGATCTCATCATAACTAACAAAACGAGCCCAAATTCGATATTATTAAGTTCCTTCCTTCTACAGTCCATACTCTATGGTTGTATAGGACCTCATTCTACTTGTCTCTGCATCTGTCGCATCCTCCTTTAACCTTCTTTAGACCTACCTTTAGGCATCCTCAGATCAATCTTTAGATCAATGACCGGGGGGTTACTATGAACTCTTAAAGCAGGACAGAAATTGAACTGCAGCACAGTTCAATGAAGTGTCTGCCTACCAGTTCAGTGCCTTGAAGTTAAGTGCAGTTCAATATCTGTCCTGCTGTAAGAGCTCATAGTAACCCCCCTGTAGATAGAGATGGTAGAGATAGGTGATGGTCTGCTCTTGGTCTGCTCGGTCGTGAAACAGCCATATTTAAATACTTGTCTTTGAGAGGGATTTAATAAAATGTTGCCATATCCATAATTTACTCCAAAACTCCTGTCAGATAGGATAGGAAAAATAGGGAATAAATAAATAAAGTTTAGCAATTATTCTGAGGATCGGACTTCTGAAGTCTGAAAAGTACACCTTTTTACAAACATACTTAGTTTTTTTTAGAAATTACTTTACAGGAAAACTAAAAACTGACTCTATAGCTACCTAGTAGGTAGGTACTGTTGTATATCAGTTGCAAACCTTAACATACTAAGTACTTTAAAGTATATAATTTTTTTAACACCTTTAATTGTAAAGTAGCGCCGTCTTCATTATTAATTAGAAGTTAAATCTAAATCCTTCAAAGGTACTCAACCCTCGGTGGGTGAGTCCGACTTGGCACTTGGCCGGTTTTTTTTACCCGACTGCGGAACGCACAGGGTTATGTGTTCATCAGTCTATATATGTTTGTATGTTCCTTGCAGGACAGCTACAGCCTAAACGCGTGGACCGATTTTGATGATTCTTGCACCAGTTTGTGCCTAATATATCATTAGAGTGTCACTGTGGAAGCCAAATTTGAGAAAAAACAAAATGGCGCCCTCTAGAAGCCATAATGTAACAAATTAAAAAATAAAAGTCGATGGACTATGGCAAGTGGGGTATCGATGAAAAGGTCTTGCAAAATCATAGTTAGGTTTCCTTGATCATTTTGTAATTTTAACGATCATTTAGGATTTACGAGGTTTCAAAGGTTGCATTCCTTTGTGTCACATTACAGAAAAAACGGCTGAACCGATTTTGATAGTAATTGCACTAATGGATTTGTTTTAGTCTTCCGAGTGTCACAACGGAGGCCGAATTTGAGAAAAAACAAAATGGCGCCCTCTAGAAACCATAATGTAACAAATTAAAAAATAAAAGTCGATGGACTATGGCAAGTGGGGTATCGATGAAAAGGTCTTGCAAAATCACAGTTAGGTTTCCTTGATCATTTTCTCATTTTAACGATCATTTAGGATTTACGATGTTTCAAAGGTTGTATTCCTTTGTGGCACCTTACAGAAAACACGGCTGAACCGATTTTGATAGTAGTTACACTAATAGATTTGTTTTAGTCTTCCGAGTGTCACAACGGAGGCCGAATTTGAGAAAAACAAAATGGCGTCGACTGGAAGCCAATTAATTAATGAAAGTCGATAGGCTATAAGCAAGTGGGGTATCGTTAGATAAGTCTTTTAAAATCACACCTAGGTTCCTTAAACCATTTTCCGTGTAAATGATAATTTACGAGGTTTCAAAGGAAATGTTCAAAGTTCCTACTCATATCATCTATAATTATAATCTATCAAACTAGGTGGATTATCTCAAAAACCACTTAATCGATTTTAAAACTTGTATCACTTATAGAAGCTACATTATTAACAAGTAAAATAGGCTATATTTTATTTCCAAACAAATTAGAGATCCTTACGAAAATTGCAATAATGTTAGTTAAGCCGGAAAAAATCATCTCATCTGAGAGTTTACGTGGCGTGCGCTGCCTAAATCGTTAAAATTACACGACAACAATGTATGGTGGAAACGTTCCTCTCAAAAAGTTCTAAAAAAAAGTCCTCGATAGCATATAACTATCTTGTATTGGCTCACACTAACCATTTTTATGTTTTTCCAATTTGGCCTAAACAGTGCTTTACTTGCGAAGGTGTTTTTATCAACATAGTATTAATCGATAATTCCTTATCAAAATAAATATCTTACTCATCTTAAGTATTTAATTTAGACAAATATTGTCCTTAACAGCATTCAATTTAAATGAATATCTTATGAGATCTCATAGAAATACAGTAACCTTCAACAGAAAATGACGCGGCCGGCAGCGGATAGGTGAGGGTGAAGGTGGGGCGTACTCTTACATATTACGGTAGTAACACATCATTGTAATACCTAAGCTTAATGTGACGACATAACAAGTCTCAAAAAACTTGATGATTTGTACTCCTTCAATCGTTCAATCAATAAATTCATCAATGCCACATGCAGCGCATACTCGACTAACATAACTTCCGACTAACAATTTTAATGTCTATTAAAATATTGGTCCCGAGTCCACTTAGACACTAAATACTAAATAAATAAATATGCCCACTACGTAATAAATACGTACAAATTGTGTTTTTGTTCAAATACTTAAAAATACTTTTTTGCATTGTCTACGGGCATTTTCGTAAGTGGCCGACGTTCATTGCCGAGGTCTCGTCAATGCGATCTCTCGAAAATTAATGAGCTCATTTTTAGGAAAAATAGCAGATTTGCAAACTTTACCAAATTAATATTAGCATTATAACGCAAATTTGATGATGGTTATGGTGATCACCGCTCGTCATTACGAATAAATTAATCCGCTGCTTATTACTACTTCTTATACAAAATACTTATTAGTACCTTTGGTGCTACCACAGAATAGATAATTGATGCTACTTCAAGCAGATAAAACGTCCCCTATTAACGGTAAATGCATAACTAAAAAGTTTGAAATAAAAAAGCAATCGGGTTTCAAAATATCCAAGCAGTCGGGTTATTTGTTCTTTTTAAATTAGTTATTACTTTTTTATTTACCTGAAAGAGTAACGTACATTTAGCATACTTACATCATAATTTACACACTTATTAATTATTATAATAAACTTGCTTATGCCCGCGACTACGTCCACGTGGATAGAGGTTTTTTGGTTCCCGCGGGAACTCCTTAATTTTCCGGGATAAAAAGTAGCCTATGTGCTATTCCAGACTGTATTCTATCTCTGTGCCAAATTTCAGACAGATCCGTTCAGCCGTTGGCGCGTGATTGAGTAACAAACATCCATACATCCATCCATACATCCATCCAAACTTTCGCATTTATAATATTTATTATATTATATTATTTGATATCAAATCCTTTAAAAACTTTTCTAGTATGTGAAGCACGGTATTAAAATAAAATAAAAATATTATATTAGTGTTGAAATGAAATATCAGACGGGAATTAAGAACTCATTTTATTCTGATTACGTATTATTTCATGCAAGATGCCAGTCATATTACTTACATACGTGTTATTTTTAACCGACTTCCAAAAAAGGAGGAGGTTCTCAATTCGGCGCGTATCTTTTTTTTTTTTTTTTTAATGTATGTCGGTGCATATCTCCGTGGTTTCTAAACCGATTTGATTTTTTTTTTTTACATTGGTTAGAGGAAGCTCTCGAGGTGGTCCCATAAAAAAATTTTACTCCAAATCCTCAATCCTGATGCTGTAGGTGTACCTACGTCTCAAAACTAGGGAGTTAGGAGTTTTGATGGTGAATTCATATAGTAGGTATCAAGTCACGTGTATACGATACAACTCTAAACATTTCAAAATCAATGACGAACAACGAACAACAATAATTTTTCCCGAGTTCAAGTGTTCATTTGTTTTTTTTCAATAAACAGCTTTCTATTTGTAAGCTCGAAACCTTAGGTTTTAAATATAACCTTTGATAAGTTAACTCCTTGGTTGCCATGTTTCGGAGTAAAAGATCGTTCCATTTTTTTCCATTTTTTTCCGTTCCATCGTAAATTACACGACAGATATGAATTTACTATGTAATTTATTTGGTCGCTAAAACACGACTGATATGGATTTTCATACAACTGTACCCGGCCGCTGCTCGCTTTGGCTAGTACATCAAGTTCGATTTATCTCGAAGAAGGTTGTCAAAATAATGCTCAAATTTCCAAGCATGTTTGAGAAAAAAATATTTTATAGGTATCGAAGTGAGTATTCGGCTGAACCACAGAGTACGTACAGAGGGGAAGCTTCATACAAACGGCTCGCGGCGACTTCACCCATACATAGCGCAACGATGTGTGCGTGAGCTCTCACCGACACATTCACCGACACGCCGTCTGGGTACGCGACGACTCAGTCCGGGTACGAACGTAAGGGCTGACTATCGAGCGTATAATCTAATTTTGAATTAAAAATAAAACTATTAGATTTATTTATGTAAATAGTGTTGTTTCAACAAAAATGCCGAATATTTGCACAGTTTGCTTGAAAAGTTCCAAATATATTAAGGATGTTTCCTATTTTTCATACCCGAGAGATAAAGAGAAGTAAGTACCTTTCTAACCTTGTTAACGATTTTCTCGGAAACCAATGAACCTATTTTTATGATTTTTCGATTAAAATCGATATTTAGGACTGTCTGGGGTTACAAAACAGGAAACTGGTGCCACAGTTTTAAAAAAATCAGCGCCATTTTAAAATTCTTTGTTAATTAACCGATTTCGTTCAAAATCGATATTTAGGACTCCCTGGGGTTACAAAACAGGAAACTGGTACCAAAGTTTAAAAAAATCAGCGCCATTTTAAAATTCCTTGTTAATTAACCGATTTCGTTCAAAATCGAATTTAGGACTCCCTGGGATTACAAAACATGAAATTGGTACCAAAGTTTAAAAAAAACAGCGCCATTTTGAAATTCTTTGTTAATTAACCGATTTCGTTCAAAATCGTTATTTAGGACTCCCTGGTATTATAAAACAGGAAACTGGTACCAAAGTTTAAAAAAATCAGCGCCATTTTGAAAGACTTTGTTAATTAACCGATTTCGTTCAAAATCGATATTTAGGACTCCCTGGTATTATAAAACAGGAAATTGGTACCAAAGTTTAAAAAAATTAGCGCCATTTTGAAATTCTTTGTTAGGACTCCCTGGGGTTACAAAACAGGAAACTGGTACCAAAGTTTAAAAAAACAGCGCCGCAAAACTGTTATTACTATTAACATTATTGTGAAGTTATGTTAAAAATGCTGATGTTCATTAAAAAAGAAATAATTTCGTTTCTTTATAATATTTGTCTAATTTAAGTATTTATTGTTCAATTTCAGGATATAACTGTAATTATACATTATATAACTATAATATAATATTTTTATTTTTTCCTTAAATTGTTGACATGCATCAGGTGACAACCCTAGCAGAATAGGTATACATTTTCGACTTTGTTAGGAAGCTTCCCCTCTGGTCATACTCGTGTGGCTGAACGTCGAAGTCGTGCCTGGGTTACAAAATGACGCCGATTTCATTAATGCGGATTCCACGATTTGGCATTCCTTTGGTAGAAATAAAAATCATTTACAGAGGAATACAATAAAATTACACTAATGTTTTTATATTTTGTATTCTTAGAAAATATTGTACAATGTTTTATATGATTCCAATCTTATTGGCAACGTCTAACGCATCGTAGTCCCTTGCAAGTCTTACGTACGCCTTCTTCTTGCCATCAGGTCTGGAACCAAAACAAATTTATATTCAGAAATTGGCATCATAATTCATGAAATCATTCTGTAATGGTATAATATTGTCAGAGGTGTGTTTTTTTATTTCATTCTCATTCAAAGAGATTCCCACAAAAGATATCATCATTTTAGTTTTGCTGAAAAAAAATATGTTAAATTATCCTACCAGACACACAAGAGACTTCCTACAAGACATATAAGTGCAAAAAACCTGCCCAGAAAGAAGAAGGAACCTGCCATACTTACTGATAATTAAACTAGTTAGCATAATATTTAAAAAAAACCGGCCAAGTGCGAGTCGGGCTTATGGTATTTTTATTGCTAAATGAAATCCATAACAATAGTAAGTTTAAAATTATTAAAAATAGGTATATGCTTTTAGCAAATTTTCCTTTATCTGTGCTATAAGACGTTGCTTCGTACCAAATTTCAAGATTCTGAGTTCACGGGAAGTACCCTGTAGGTTTTGATTCCCTTGCGAGTGTCGAAAATTTGCAGCATAAACGGCTGTATCTTTTGATTGCGTTGGCTTAGGAGTTTAATTTTTTCACAACTCCAAGGGACAGTAGTTTGTTACAGCTTAAAGGTATTACAGACCTGAGTATTTGATATGAATTTCAATTTAATACCTCTACGCGTTCGTTAGGAAAGGGATAGTAAGTTTAAAATTATTAAAAATATTTTTATTATATTATGTAACTAAAAATTTATGCTTTTCGAAATTTTCCTTTATCTGTGCTGTAAGACGTTGCTACGTACCAAATTTTAAGATTCTGAGTTCACGGGAAGTACCCTGTAGGTTTTGATTCCCTTGCGAGT
This sequence comes from Erebia epiphron, assembly GCA_963932025.1. NCBI lineage: Eukaryota > Metazoa > Arthropoda > Insecta > Lepidoptera > Nymphalidae > Erebia > Erebia epiphron. Next base: position 34,479,954 of record OZ009948.1, on the reverse strand, counting down.
GTCGAAAATTTGCATACAAATATTTTTATTTGATGTAACTAAAAATTTATGCTTTTCGCAATTTTTCCTTTATCTGTGCTATAAGACGTTGCTTCGTACGAAATTTCAAGATTCTGAGTTCACGGGAAGTACCATGTAGGTTTTGATTCCCTTGCGAGTGTCGAAAATTTGCATAAAAATATTTTTATTAGATCTAATATGATGTAACTAAAAATTTATGCTTTTGGCTATTTTTAACCCCCGACGCAAAAAGAGAGGGGTGTTATAAGTTTAACGTGTCTGTCTGTGTATCTGTGTATCTGTCTGTGGTATCGTAGCTCCCAAACGGATGAACCGATTTTCGTTTAGTATTTTTTGTGTCATAGATAATTTTATCCCGAGTGTTCTTAGCCATGTTTCATGAAAATCTGTTCATCCGTCTGAAGGTCATCAGCTTTTTTCTAGTCGGGGGTTTTTTAAAATTTGTAATTTATACTTGTTCCTTTATCTGTGCTATAAGACGTTGCTTCGTACGAAATTTCAAGATTCTGAGTTCACGGGAAGTAACCTATAGGTTTTGATTCCCTTGCAAGTGTCGAAACACTCGAAAATTTGCAGCATAAATGGCTGTATCTTTTGATTGCGTTGGTTTAGAAGTTTGATTTTTTCACAGCTCCAAGGGACCATAGACTTTAGTATTTGATATGAATTTCAGCTTGATACCTCCATGCGTTCCTGAGAAAAAGGGTCTTGACACACAGACGGATGGACAACAAAGTGATCCTATAAGTGTTCTGTTTTTTCCTCTTGAGGTACGGAACCCTAATATTAAAAATCACTGATACTCTTTTTGATGAATTTGATGCTCGAAAATTTTTGATAATTTCGAAATGTAATACATAAATACCTTGCTATAGGCCTATTACAATGCACTTATCACAGGGACCATTCACCCTGAATCAGTGTAGTGTAATAAAATTTAGAGAGAAAAGCTCCCTACTTTGGCCCTTATTGCTTTGTAATAAGCGACGCCAAAACTAGCGGCCACTCCCACCCTTACCACAGGGCCCTGTGAAAAGTGCAGTGTAATAGGCCTATAAGGCATTTTAGACTTAAACTTTAGGTGAGATTGAGCCAGCTTTAATACATTATTAGCTTTACCAATACCACTACTACTACATCTTGAAATTTCAGTAATACCATCTTACCTGATAAGAGTGTTCACTTTAGCAACATTAATGTCATACAACTTCTTGACAGCAGCTTTGATGTGGTGCTTGTTGGAGCTAGTGTGAACAATGAATACCAAGGTATTGTTGTCTTCAATCTTCTTCATTGCAGCTTCAGAGGTCAAGGGGAATTTAATGATGTTGTATGCATCCATGCTGTAATTGAATAAATTATTAAAACAAGTGTTTCAAAATGACTTTATTTCATAATATGTAACATAAAAAGAATAAGCATAGCATCTTGAGTGTATAGTTGTTATTGTGTCACAGACAACTAGATGACCCTGCAAAATCCTCCGCTTGGATTAAGTTTTTTTAAATTCCTGTTGAAACTCTTCAATCTTCAGGAATAAAAAGAAGCCCATGTCCTTCCACTGGATACAGCCCATCTCTATACCACATTTCATTAAAATTGTTTGAAAAGATGGGCAATGGTCTTGCAGACAGACAGACAACTTTCAAATTTATAAAATTAGTATGGAAGTATGGATTAATATAATTATTTATTTGACAGTGTCGCCAACACTGTATAACACAATCCCTAAACTAAACTATGATGGGTTGATGATGGGTTTAAATGTAGTTGTCCCTTTCTGCAGGGAGTATTATGAAAGGGTTAGCAATATTTTTAATGCTGTCGTTTTAGTTTAGCTTAGAGATTGTGTTAAACAGAATTGGCCACATTGTTGTGTTTAAAGTTTAAACTAATAATTATTTTAATTAATATAATTTTTCAAAATATACAGAAGAATCTATTAAAACCCAGAGGGTACAGGGTTATTGGAATGTTTTCGACGATGACAGAGTGCATTGTACGTGGAGTAGGAAGCGGCGAGGGAGGAGTGGGCAGAGGGTGCCGGATTATTGGACATATTGGTCTATTTAAGTGCCAGATAAGCGAGATTCTACTGTATATAGAAAATAAATTAGATCAATTTACAATTTTACAAAAGCATTTCATAGTGAAACAAAACTGAATGCTAATTTTTTCTTTGAAAATGAATACTCACCGATTTCTCTTGGGTAGAGATTTCCTGGGATATTTAGGATTTCTGGGAGGCTCAAATGTTTTTGGCCTACGGAAGTGCACAGATGTGCGAATCTTACGTACACGCTTTCCATGTTCTCCTTTAACAACCTGTAACAAAGTTATATTCAATGATTTAGCAAATAAAGCAGTAACAGTAGCAGTTTGTCTCACTATATATCATGAAACCCCCTGCGCCGTCTTTCTGAACATGATAAACTCAAAAAGTCTGATTTTCATAATATGGTTTTCACCATTGTATGGAGGGATTCAAGAGGAAGGAATGTTGTATTTTACACATAATTAATTCATCAATGTTTTGTGTAAATTGGTTTAAATATGACGCTGATTGTTGAAGATGTCGGAAAAAATCAAACAGACTGAAAGCTTTCATCAAAAATACTGCCTAATGCCCATTAAGATAAAACAAAACAATGTATGGTGGAGTTGTTCCCCTTTTATAGGTCCTACAAAAAAGTCTGCGATGGGATACTTTTAAGGATAGCTCACTATATCCATTTGTATAGAAAGTTTAAAAAAATGGTCACATATAATGTTGTAATTGGAAAACTATTTAGATCAATACAATATTAATTTATTCTCATCAAATTAAATACTTTAGTTACCTTAAGCATGTCATGCATATGACAATAATTGTCCCGTACACCACACAATTTTAAATAATATATTAGAAGTTATTGCAAAATTAAAACTATCATGTAATCAAATAAATTCAAGAGGTCTCACTCCTTGAAATTTGTATGAAAATCGAGCCTAATGCAAATGCAGCTGTGGGCAAAAGCTAGCATTATATAAAATAAGGCTACAGATGGTAAATTAGGAATGGTAAAATAAATACCTAACTCAAAATTAATATCTCACCTTTCTTTGAGTTTTGAGTGCCTTCACTACTGGTTTTACAACTTTCTTTTGTCCCTTAATTCCTGTCTTCTTGGGCTTTGGAGCAATTTTAAGTTTGGCTGCTGCTGGTTTTGGTTTTGATGGCTTAGATGCAGCGGCTGCCTTTTTAACTGAGGGCTTTGCACTAGACTTAGCTTTCAGGGCAGCTGCTTTAGCCGAACCAGGCTTAGCAGTGGGTGCAGCAGTTGGTTTCTTTTCAGCAGGCTTAGCAGCTGGTGCCGAGGCCGCTTTGGCTGGGGCTGGCTTGGGCGCTGGTGCTGACTTTGGTGCTGCAGCAGCAGCTTTGGGAGCAGGAGCGGGGGTCTTTGCAGACGCTGTTTTTGGCGCACTCGTACTACTCGCAGATGCAGCTTTGGGTGCCGCGGCGGGTGTTTTAGCAGTTGCAGGTTTTTTCTCAGCGGGCTTAGCCCCAGAGGACCCTAAAAAAGGCCGTGAGATAGTAATTCCCCACTCAATTTAACCAAATCGAAGGATCAAAGAAAGTAATAATACCCAGTTTAGAAGACCAAGAGTGCTGAAACCTAAAATACCTAACCTCAATAATAATGTTTTGGATATAAAAATTCAAATAAATACTGCAAACGTCAATAGTAATACATTCTAATTAATAAAATATATATGACTTTAAATAATAATAATTGGAAAACACACAAAACAAACTTTTTTTTTTAAATTTCGGGTACGTACCGCGTGGCTACCTAAAATGTCAAACTAAAACGACTATTCAGGTTTAACGGACACGAATTAATTATTCCGATTAATGACATGCTATCACAATATAACTAAATACAAGAAACGTATTTTTCAACCATTTATTTACTGAAAACTATAAAACATACCGGACTTCTCGGGTTGCTTCTTGGGAGGCATCGTGACAAAAAGATGGAGTATAGCTGAAGTTGCTTATTTTGCGCATCTCACATCTGTGTTAGATAAGCTACCTACAGACGTGCCAACACGCCTATCTAATATCTTTTGTCTGTGGTTACTGGACCTAACTGTATAGTCTATGACATTGTCAATCTTTCAAAGAATTTTTTATTTGTCAAAAATAGGGACGCCACTTTATCCAGCAGCCCTACCGGCTAAAAATTGTCGCAATATCACATTCAAAAATATCCAGGATCTTATTTGTTACAGTCCTGGCCGGCTTCGCGTAAGCTTTTTCAGGAATGTAGCAATGGGTCGCAAACCACTAGTCACGGATGCGGAATATCGACATTTTGGTGGTGCAAACTTACTTAAACCGACTAATTTGAATATCTATGGTTACCTAGCTATTTTAAATCGACATCGCAGTCTTCCAAATTTAACTGCATTACCTATTTAACCAAGTAATATTTTAGTCTGTGGTATCTTGTGATTTTCTATTTATTATTTGGTTTTGTTTTTTGATAAATTAATATTTAGTACGGGACTAATAAACATTGACCCTAAAAAAATTCCCGGCGTTCCCCCCCACCCCCCCAAACGTCTCCCCAACCGCAGTTTTTTGTAATTTTCTCAAAAAATATTAGTGCTAGAAAAAAACTTTCTATGGCGAAAATTATCTTCATTAAATTATCTACAAAATAATATCATAGTTCATTTCGATAAGACTAATAGTTTCGGAGATATGTTAACCCTTTATGCATGAAAAGAAAATATTTTGCATGTATGGCTTTTTGTAATGTAGTTTCTTGTGATTTCCATAAAAACTGACAGAGCTACAAAAATGTTGTCTGATGCAAAATGAAAGACTATTAAATTAGCTATAAAATGATATGTAGTTCATTTTGATAAGAGTAATAGTTTTCGAGATATACCTACCTATTGCGTAAGATAAAGAAAATAATATGCAAATACCGTGTACGTTGTTTTTAATTTTCGAAAAAGAAATAACAGAGTTAGGAAAAACTCATTGAAGCAATAAGAAAGCATAGTTAAATTACCTACAAAATAGTATTTAGTTCATTTTGATAGCACTAATAATTTCGGAAATATACCTGTCATAGTTAACATGAAAGCAATATTTTTCAAAATTTTATATGTTTTCTGTAATTTCTAGAAAACTATTAGAGCTAGGCAAAAAACTCCCAGAAACAAAAATAAACACCATTTAACCACTTATTTAAAAAAAAATAGTTTATAAATATAGGACTAATAATTTCGAATATATATCCATGTATAGTTTACAAAAAAAAATAAAAACATTGCTAGAATCCAATGTTAATTGCAATTTCCACAAAAACTATTAGAGCTGGAAAAAATCCTCGGAAGAATAATTAATTTCACTAAATTACCCACAAAAAAGTCTTATGGTGAATTTAGATAGGACCAACAGTTCGAGAAATATGGCAACCTATATTCCAAGTTTTTTTTTGTTTTTTCAACAACCATGGTTATATTTTTGAATTTTCACAGAAACTAATAGAACTAGGAAAAAAAACATAAGAAGCAAAAATGAACTTCATTAAATTATCTTCAAAATAATTTTTAGTATATTTTGATAGACTTAATAGTTTCGAAAATATGGCTGCTTAACTGGAATAAAAAACTAAACCTTTGTAAAATCCGTAAATGTTTATTGTAATTTCAAGTATTAGAGTTAGGAAAAAAGCTGTCTGGACTTAGTACAAAGATTATTAATTTACCTACAAAATAGTGTTTAGTTTATTTTGATAGGACAAATAGTTTTCGAAATATACCTTGCTGTTGTGTAAGAACCGGTGGTAGTCATGTAGACTTAGCATAATACTACATAATAAATAAAAATTAACCCATAAATGTAACATATTTTTATAACATCCCCTCCTCCCACAACCCCCTCCTCCCTCCCACAACCCCGTCCCCCTCCCAAAACCCCCCTCCCCCCATTATTTACGAAGTGTGGTGTTGTTTTTTAGATGGATAGATAAAGATATCATGATTATTACAATTAGTTTATTGTATTATAGCATCGATGATTATCAAATAAAAAGTCATGCACATTTTCGATCGTAATATTTCCGAAAGTATTAGGTCTACTGAAATGAAATAAAAAGCATTTTGTAGACGATTTTATGAACTTTCATTTTGATCTTGTGGTTTTTTTCCTACCTCTTATACTTTTCGTGTAAATCACAAGAAAATTAAACAATTTTTCAAAAAAATAAAAAATACGCAAAATAAGCCGGCATATTTCCAAAACTATTTGTCCTATCACAATGATTTAAACGCCATTTGGCAGATTATTTAATGTAGAATATTTTCGCCATAGATGGTTTTTTTCTAGCACTAATATTTTTTGAGAAAATTACAAAAAACTGCGGTTGGGGAGACGTTTGGGGGAACGCCCGTGGCCTAGGGGGGGGCGATTTTTAAGAGGTACTCCTCAGACCCCAAGGAACACTTGTGCCAAAAATCAGCTTTACATTTTTTATTTTAGGGTTCCCATACAAAGCTTGCATAAGTAGCCTGAGCTAATTACAAAATACTTTAATAAAGAAGTCTTGCGCGTATGTTAGTAAATTTTCTTTTTACGATGCAATCAAAGGTACCTTATGCTAGAAGTATCTCGAGATAGATACTGAAATTGTCTATGGATATTTTCATTTATTATTACAGTATATCATAATTTTTTGGATTTTTTGCGCAAAGGATCAGGAAAGTAATTTAAAATAGTAATTCGGTTAGGCTAGCTAGCTTTTAGTTCTATTGTATTGTTTTCAACATAAAAAAAAGTAGTTAATTTAATTTTTTAAAGTGATGCTAATGACTAGCTAATGCCCACGATTTCGTCCGCGTGAATTGAGGTTTTTCGGTTCCCGCGGGAGCTCTTAAATTTTACTCTTTACTTTTTTCTAAAATAGCTTATGTGCTATTCCAGACTATAATCTGTCTCTGTGCCAAATTTCAGCCAGATTCGTTCAGCCGTTGGCGCGTGATTGATTAACTAATATCCATGCATCCATCCATCCAAACTTTCGCATTTTAAATATTTATTTGATTTGATTATTTGATTGATGTAATATTATTACTTGAATGGCATTATTATGTATTTGTCGTACAATTATTATATTTCTTAGTAGCGTGAGTTGGTACCTAATACTGCCGATGAAAATATTTTGGTAAGGTACTAAGTAGCTACTTATACTTTAGCCACGGTAAAGCTAAATTATTATCAATAGAATGTCTTAAATTAAATAATATTTTGAAGTCATTCCAATCTACCATACCGAATTGCTTGAAATAATAGTATTTTCTATTTTTACTCTAACTATGTATTCGAGCTATTTAAATCCTTAATATAAATTAATTTTAGTTATTGAGTAGTAAAACGGGACACCTTATGTCACCGCTAAAAACACCTCTTGTGGTGTATCAATGAAAGCGAAAGCCTAGCTGTTAGTAGTTTGACGTAACGTTTGTCGTTGAAGGCTTTTGAAGTAGGATTATAGGGACGACATCCTACTTCAAAAGCCTTACGCGACACCAATTTTCAGCAATTATTTTTATTGATAGTTACTGCATCAATGTCAAAACGTTTTTTGTCCTCAACGATCCTTTACGACAGTCTCAATGATACGCGAAACCAAAACCATGTTTTGGCATTGATGCAGTCCTTTAATGATTGATGCAAAAGTTACGCGGTCGCCCTGCTGACTTTATCCATGAAGTTAGGAAGGTAAAGGCCGCTGCATACGGGACGGGATTTTACCCGTACGGGACGGGACGTGAAGTTTTGGAAATATCGTTTCATAGAAAATGTTAACGAATATGCATACGCGACGAATGCACGGACGGGACGGGAACGTGGCACGTGCGGGGCGGGAAAAACATCGTCGGCGACGATGTTTTTCCCGCCCCGTCCCGCACGGGCCCCGTCCCGTCCGTGATTCCGTTGCGTATGCACAGTCATAGAGTAGGATGTATAAAAGGTGCACAGTCGCTCCGTTCGCTCCGAAGAGCTGGGACGTGCATCCGCCATCCTATTATCGATTACAATAATGGACGACGAAAGACTAATCGAGTGTGTTCGATCACACGAAGCTCTTTATAATTTTGCACCCGCAAAATATTTAGATACTAAATATAAAAATTATCTGTGGAAGAAAATTGCAGGCGAATTATCACTCCCTGAAAGCGGTTAGATTTATTTTATTTACTTATTTATTGCATTCATAACTTTGCAGTTATCATCCACTAATATTATAAATGCGAAAGTGTGTTTGTTGGTTTGTCCTTCAATCACGCAGCAACAGAGAAACGGATTGCCGTGATTTTTGCATGAGTATATTGCATGAGGACTTGGAGAGTAACATAGGCGACTTTTTATCCCGGTAAATTAAGGAGTTCCTGTGGGAACTGATAAACTTAAACCATGCAGACGAAGTCGCGGGCATCAGATAGTATTTAAATATGTAATACTTGCAGTTGAGTTTTATGCTCATACAAGCTGATGCCCGCGACTTCGTCTGCGTGGAATGAGGTTTTTTTTGATTCCCGCGAACTCCTTAATTTACCGGGATAAAAAGTATCCTATGTGCTATTCCCATCGATATATATATATATTTAGAGGTACTAGATGGGCCCTTTCATAGAAAAAGGTCGGGAGACCGACTTTGAGAGCGCGTTCCTAACCTGTCTTTGTGCCCATCGTAGCGCTGTCACGGTCGCTCGTCGTGTAGATAATTTGTTATTCCTGAGATAACATGTAGTCTTATTAGTTTGGCACTGCACAATTTTTATTTTAAGGTAAGTGTTTCAAGTCACAATTATACATTTCCAGAAAAACGTTATGGTTGGACTATAGTATACTACCCGCGACGGGGGGGAGGGGGGAGGGAGTGATACACCCCCCTCCAAGTAAAACGTTTCGAATTTTAGTAGTTTCCGAGATATTAAAATTTTAAAATGTTGAGGTTAGTTTTACCAAAATTCCTGCTTAACTCTGACCTTAACCTTTATACCTTGTGTTTTGGGTAGTGGGATAGGTTAATTTCTTAATTGGAATGGGCTACGCCAGAAGACTCGCTACGTCGCCCCTGAATGAAGCGAGTCTACGAGGCCGAGTGGAGCGATGGGGGGAGGTGGCGAGCGAAGCGAGCCGGCGACCTCCGCAGCGAAACGAAGGTCGAGTAGTCAGGACCTCCTACGCGTGCTTCTGGCTTCGCGCTTCAAAAAACACTCTAGGGGTAGGGCAGACAAGACTGCGTGGAGTTGGGGTGAGCCGATTCGGTTTTGCGTATCATATGCTCAAGTAATAATTATACATATAAAACCTTTTTATAGTTAATTAAGAAAAGCGCGTAAAACGATGACTCATAGATTTGAAATTTGAATTCAATATTATCATTTGCACACTTTGGCGCCAACGCACGCGTTCCGTTTTTAGGGTTCCGTAGCCAAATTTGGCAAAAACGGAACCCTTATAGATTCGTCATGTCTGTCTGTCTGTCTGTCTGTCTGTCTGTATTATCATTTGCACACTTTGGCGCCAACGCACGCGTTCCGTTTTTAGGGTTCCGTAGCCAAATTTGGCAAAAACGGAACCCTTATAGATTCGTCATGTCTGTCTGTCTGTCTGTCTGTCTGTCTGTCTGTCTGTCTGTCTGTCTGTCTGTCCGTCCGTATGTCACAGCCACTTTTTTCCGAAACTATAAGAGCTATACTGTTGAAACTTGGTAAGTAGATGTATTCTGTAAACCGCATTAAGATTTTCTTACAAAAATAGAAAAAAAACAATAAATGTTGGGGTTCCCCATACTTAGGACTGAAACTCAAAAATTATTTTTTCATCTAACCCATAGGTGTGGGGTATCTATGGATAGGTCTTCAAAAATGATATTGAGGTTTGTAATATCATTTTTTTCTAAACTGAATAGTTTGCGCGAGAGACACTTCCAAAGTGGTAAAATGTGTGTCCCCCCCCCCCCCCCGTAACTTCTAAAGTAAGAGAATGATAAAACTAAAAAAAATATATGTTGTACATTACCATGCAAACTACCACCGAAAATTGGTTTGAACGAGATCAAGTAAGTAGTTTTTTTTTAATACGTCATAAATCGTAAACCGCAATTTACCTTTCATTCAATCAACTCAAATATTAAAAAAAAACATTTAATTTAAAACTTACTACAGGTTTGTACGGAACCCTCGGTCGGAATACGCGAGTCCGACTCGCACTTGGCCGGTTTTTTTTCCAATAATCGGTACACGTCATAAAAGTCGATGTTTTACGATTATAAACATTTTATAATACTTTTTATGTTTGGAACGGATTTATATATGTTGGATACGTAAAACATTGACTTACCAATACCTTAGACGCACCATCGAAGCGCAAAAAACGGCACGGTCAAACTGTTCATAAATAGATAATATGAACAGTTCTCACCTCAGTCGCGCATGAGTACACCAAGCGACAACATGCCGTTTTGCTCCGTAAAAAAGTGCAAAAACAATCCGAAAGATGCGAAAAAAACGATGGAGTATCATATTTTAGGTTAGGAAATACTTTATATACATTTACTTTACGGTATACTAGCGAAATAATCACACAATCTTACCTAAATTAATTATTTTGTCATCATAATTACAATATTTCAAATGAGCAGCTATCGCATTCACACGCTTACGGGCCAATAGAGAACGCGATAGAGGCGCGTCTTAGCGAAATGGATACAAAAAATATGGAGTAGTTAATTTTTTATTTTTCTTATATTGAAGTTGTAAACTGGTACAATTAAAGTGCCCATTTTTTTTAATAAATTAATATGGGTATATTTAAAATTGGTAAGTAGTGTAAAAACCGTGTCGAATTCCTTAGATAAGAAATAATTCTTTCAAAATCGATATCTGGCAGTTATGATAATCATCATAGAAAAAGAAACCGTTGTCAATCTCTTAAAGAACGATGCCATATTTTTTTTTCTATTGAACAATTTTTTTTTATCGATTTTTGGGTAACTATATCGCAAACTTTAAAAATATTGCAGTTTCTTGTAATAATATTAATTAAAAAATAATATTAATTTATTTACAATATCCGATGCCCACACTTGAACACAATTTCACCATGTACAGTTCGCGCGCTAGTTGAATGCAGAATAAATATATGTGTCACCATACATTTACTCTGCATTCAACTCGCGCGCGAACTTTATATGATTTGAGCAAGGCCATTATTGAAAAATATATAGACGTATATGTATGTCTACACTATATGTAGACATTAAACATTGAAAAAAAGCATACTTCTAAAAGACAGGTTTATAAGTTAGGTACTCGTAGTTAAATATATTTCAAGGTACTTTTATTCATTTTTTGTCACTAGTTTTTGTATTTATTAAGAACTAGACTAGATTCTCCCTAATTTTCCGGGATAAAACGTAGCCTATATCCTTCCCCAGGATATAAACTACATACCAAATTTCAGCAAAATCAGTTGAAATGATGGGATAGCGTAGCAGACAGACAGACAGATCTTCGAAATCGGTGTACATTTTTTTTATACGCACCGTATTTAGAACCTCCTCCTTTATTGAAAGTCGGTTAAAAAAGTAGCCTATATTCTTCTCCGGGATGTAATCTATCCCTATACCATATTTCATTAAAATTGGTTGAAAAGATGGGCCGTTAAAGGGTAGCAGACAAACAGACAGACAGACAAACACACTTTCGCATTTATAATATTAGTATGGAATTCAATTCGTGAATTTCGTGAGAGGGATTCGAACCCGCGACATGTTACTACTTAATGAAATTTTTATCCTGCCAAGAAGTAACTGTGTTATATTTAGATAAAATACGTAAATAAAATATTTAATACATAATAACACATAAACACACAAATACATAAAGATAATTTTCATAAAATCATCATCACCAATAAAGTATTAAAAAAAATAAAAATATCAAATACAAATTTGTCGACTCCTATATCACTTTACTTCGGAACACAGAAAGTCTTCCGCTGATTCATTGCAAAATGTCGTATGTGTCGAACTTTTATTACAAGATTTAACCCTAAGTATGAATCTATATGGTTGGTTTTTGTGAACCGTTTGGTGTCTCAGTCTGTATTATATATAGCTGCGATTGTATAAGCGATTGTGGACGCTTTTTGAGTATTATTTTGTAGGTAATGTTGTATCCTTAGTTGGTAAATCGATGACGTAAAACGAAACTTTAGTACGCCCACTAAACGTCAATGAGTCTGTAATCTATGGCAAATGTCGTAAGAAATAGTGAAAAGTGGTGTAATTTTGCGATTTTCAAAAAATTATTTCTCGAAAAATATTAGAAATCGAAGTAAAATATTTAAGTGCAAGGCTTACCACATCAAGGTCTTTCTGTAAAAAAAATATGAACATCCAACTCCACGGGTAGTATACTATAGTTGAGCCATTTTTTTTTTACTAACGGCTTCTATGGCTATGGCCTATATTATCTATGACCGAGTCATACGTTTTCAAGCTTTTATTCAAGATGTTGCAAGCAAGTTCCCGCTTTTCAGACTAGATGGCGTTGATGGCGTTGCTAAAAATACGCCCACATTCTTAGTTTGACAGGGCCCGTCTATGTAAATTGAGGTCGTTGGCTATTCCAGACTATAATCTATCTCTGTGCCAAACAGCCAAATCCGTGCAGCCGTTGGCGCGTGATTGAGTAACAAACATCCATAAGTTCATACATACATCCAAACTTTCGCATTTATAATATTAGTAAGATACTAGCTGATGCCCGCGACTTCGTCCGCGTGGTTTAAGTTTTTTTAAATTTCCCCGGGAACTCCTCAATTTTCCGGGATATACCCCTATACCCATGCCAAAAATCACGTCGTTGCGGCGTGATTGAAGGACAAACCAACAAACTTTCGCATTTATAATATTAACTATTAAGTATGATGACATCAGTTTGTAAAAGGGTTTACACTGCCTGCGACTTGATTCTGACGACCTCCCTGGCGCAGTGTTGAGCGCTGTTGTCTTGGGAGGTCTCGGGTTCGATTCCCGGCAGGGTCAATTAGGGAATTTATAATTTCTGAATTTTCTCTGGTCTGGTCTGGTGGGAGGCTTCAGCCGTGACTAGCTAAGTACCTACCACCCTTCCGGCAAAGACGTACCGCCAAGCGATTTAGCGTTCCGGTACGATACCGTGTAGTGCCGGTTATGGGTATGGGACATGGGTTTAATTATTTAATATAACTGTCATACCCCTCACAGGTTAGCCCGCTACCATCTTATATAGAAATAGAAATGCCAAGCCACAGGGTCCCAAATTCAAACACTAATTTTTCCCTCAAGTGATCAAAAATGACTTTTCTTCACTGGTTTTAAGCAATAAAGGTGCTCTTATTGAGCTAATGTGCTTAAGATACAAGTTTTAAACTTAGCCGAATAAAATCAGTGGCATGTACCATTAGACATTTCAATATCGGTATTGAAAACGGACGAAAAAAGTCCGTATTGGAAGCCCTAGTAATAAATGATACATTATGTTTGTTACAAGTCCAGAATGACCATTGTTCTTTTGGGATCCTAATTCCTAATTTTTTCCAAAATGACGGCCGAAAAAAACTAGTTTCGCCAAATAGGTAGTTTTATATTTTTAGCAAGTATGAGCATTACCACCTACCATGTACTTAAAGCAAGAATCATAGCAACAAACAATAATGCCTATTGATTAATTGTCAAATTGGAAATTTACTAAAATAAAATTGTTCAGGTGAACAGTAACGCCGTATTTGTAATCTTGATGCTAAATCTTTAATATATATAAATCTCGTGTCACAATGTTTGTCCTCAATGGACTCCTAAACCACTTAACCGATTATAATAAAATTCGCACACCATGTGCAGTTCGATCCAACTTGAGAGATAGGATAGTTTAAATCTTAAAAAAAACATCAATTCACGCGGACGAAGTCGCGGGCATCATCTAGTAATATAATACTTACTTAATTAATATGTAAAATACATATTATTTGATCGAAAACTGAAATAGGTAAGTAGGTAAGTAGTTAGTTAATTTCTTTTGTTTTTAATTTTTGAAAGTTAATATTAAAATCTTGGCTACTCTTCCAAATATGTATTTTTTGCAAAATAATCTTATAATCTATATATATTAAAATCAATTGCTGTTCGAAAGTCTTGCTAAATCTAAGAAACGGCTTTAACGATTTTGATGGAATTTTTGTATTTGAGTGAGTTCCGCTCCCGTGATGGTTCATTGGGCCCAGGTAGGAGGCGCTGCAATCAGGCTCTAGGTTCAGGGCAGGACAACGTCTGACGTTCCGACTAGTCCTAAATACAAATTTTCCGTTACCTATCAACCACAGGATTTTAAAACACGATGTGTTGAGCGTATTCGAGCAACGAAACAATTTGGCATTGAAGTAAAATGGACCTTAATAATTAATTGGTATAAAATAAAGCTCATAGCCATAGATAGGTATATTATACACATAGATGAATACTGAATTTGGGGCTTTAAGACTTTAAATCAAGGAAGCTTGGGTTCAATCTTCGTACCGATGCGATGGTCGAATAAGGCTGCCTCCAAACTATAATAAAAAAGTGTGTGTGTGTGCAATTCACACATGGCAGAAGTGAAACTTCAGAAAAGTAGCCTACAAGTGAGACAAATGTAACTTGTATTTAGATCTCATTCTCTCGCAGGCTAAATCGATTATGAATATGTATGTCGCAGGGAGCCGCTGGATCCAGGCGGCGCAAGACCGAGTGTGGAAATCCTTGCAAGAGGCCTATGTCCAGCAGTGGACGTCTATCGGTTGAGGATGATGATGATGATGATGATGATGATGATGATGATGATGATGATGATGATATTTTAGATGCCGTGTAAACTGTAAAAACCGAATAGGGGTATGGGTTTAATATAACTGCATGCCCCTAACAGGTTAGTCTGCTACCATCTTTGACTGCATCATCATTTACCATCAGGTGAAATCACATTCAAGGGTCGCATTCTAACTAGTAGTGGTTAAAAAAAACCCCATGCAACAACTGACAAAATGACTTTTAGCGACAGCGCTGCTTGCGCATTTAGTGTTCCTGCTAACAAAAACTATATACCTAAGTCCTAACACTAACAGTCATAAAAAAATCCAATTTTGACCACAGGGCCAGATAAGTTGGTATAATTTGTTATCCGTTAAAGTTACATAAGAAGTGTTTAATATTTTGTGGTAAGCTTAGAAATGTGCAACATAATAACTTTCAAAAAAATGAACACCTAGGAATTATTTATAAAGTAATATTAATGCATGAAATATAATCATATAACCTGGAAATATACATTTAAAAATACAATAGTGTTATAATAACTATCAATCACCTAATGCTAATAATTCTTATATTAGTAATGTTCATTGTTTTCACTTGGAGAACGACTAGAGCAAGTAGTTGTACGATGAAATGATCCTAAATTATTAAAAAGTGGTGTATTGAAATTTCTCTCAGCAAATCCCTGCCCAGACGGTGTGGCTATATTTTGTGATATAACATTGCCTGCAGTTTGAATTGGTCTTTTACCAATAATCAAAGGAAAACATTCATCTGAAATGCACGACAGAGCATTTTGTATCCGATTTAAGCGATTGGAACACTCCTCAAAATGATCAGTCAAATATTTTAAATCTGGAACCAATGAACCAGGATTTTGATGAATTTTAAGAGACTTATCTATGACTTTTAATCCTTCCACTACAGTAAAATTAATTTTTTCTCCATTGTAAAAGAACATTTCGATATCTGTGCCATTTTCCATAAGTTGACATTTGGCTAGTTGAGTGTAAATAGTAATTTTTGGTGTCTTAGCTTTCACAAGATCTACAAACCTTGCAGCATAAAGATATTTTTTCCAATGTTTTTGTGGTAAATTATGGTAAGAAAAAACTTCATCAGGTTTGGGATTGTACTCCACACTCAATACTTTGTCTCTTTCTTTATCTACTGAATATATAATAATTTTCATACCATCTTTTGAGATTTTACAAACTTCCACTACTTTTTCTTCTCTGTCTTTACCTTTCCTCTTGATAAATTCTACAATAACACCACATGGTTCAATTTTTAAAATAGCATTTCTTGTTCTATGAGATATAACAGGCAATCTCTCTGCACACAGAGGTGGTACACTCAATGAATTTGAAGTTGTTACACATGGTTTTGTCAAGTTTTCTTTGTTATCTTCAAATAAATTAGGAATATCCACATTTTTGTTTTTAATACTCAAATATTTCATGTGCTCTAGAAGACTAGTAGCACTGTTACAAGGATTATCTTGTTTATTAGCAACCATGTGTGTGTTTTGAATTTCAAACAGTTTGGGGGGTTCATTTCCTGAAGGTATATAATCATTCTGTTGTCTTAGGTCAAATAGATTGTAGGAATTTTGTTCATAGCCTTTGCTGGACACAACAGTTCCCTTGTTTAAATGATTAAGATCTACAAATAAATTTGCACTTTGTGTGTCAGTCTTTTCATCTATTCTAGGTCTGTTGCTGTGTTGTGTGCTATGCAGAGTAGTCAGAAATCCAGAGTCTCTAGAGAAGTCCTGTTTTGGATTATTCATAAAACAATTATTCAAGAAGGGATGTTCCAATATACCCTTGAGGGTTATTCTTCTAGATGGATCTTTACATAAAAGTTTCTGTAATAAATCCTGGGCTTGCATAGACAAATTTGCTGGTATTGTGTAATCTGCATTTATCACTTTATTCAGTGTAGTTTTAACATGTTTGGTATGGAAAGGTGGACTACCAACTAACAATGTGTATAACATACAACCCAGTCCCCAAACATCTGCAGGCAAGCCATGCAACTCTCTGGATGCTACTTCGGGTGATATGTAGTTTGGAGTGCCGCACATAGTTACATGTTTCTCATCAGGCCCATTTAGCTGTGTTGCTAATCCAAAGTCAGCTATTTTAACATTTAAATCCTTTGTCAATAACAAATTGTTGAGGGAGAGATCTCTGTGTATAATGTTATGGGTATGAAGATATAAAACACCACTAAGTACTTGTCTGAAAATGTCAGCAGCAGCCTTCTCAGAAAGTCCACATGTACCTAATTTAAAGTGCTTGGCTAGTTCACCATTATGTGCTAATTCAAGCACTAAATATACATAATGTGCATCTTCAAAGAACGTATATAATTCTAGTATAGCAGGATGTTTCAAGCGCGAGTGAATGGTAACCTCTTGTCGCACTCTTCCAATCATTCCCGCATTGGCCATCAGAGCTTTGTCTATCATTTTGATAGCAACAAACAAACTCGTCTTCCGACATCTTGCTCGATACACATGAGCAAATCCACCTTTACCTAGATGTTCTAAAATTTCATAGTCTTCTATTTTTTCACCAAACATTTTATGGTTATAATATTTGCTTATAATAAATGAAATATCTTTTAAATACTCTTCGTAAGTAGACTTTGTTTGCTTTTTCCATTATTTTTTTGAATACTGAAAAGTATTAACAACACATTAAGTAATTTGATGATTGTAGTTGTAGATATGTAATTGTCTGTACATTGGTCATAATTCAATTTAAATATTATATGGGGGTTTATGGAATAACCAATAGAAACTATTTAAAGGCTATTATCAGTCTACTTCCTCAATCTAACGACTAACTCAATCAATTGGCATCAATGGAACAGCTTAATATAGTGGACTTTTAACTATACACAATACACATCATTTCATATACTTAATATGAAACATCACAAGGAAACCTGCATACTCAAGAGTTCTTCATGTTGTTCTCACAGGTCAATCCACATTTGGCTAGTGTTGTGGACTGTGTCCAAGCCCTTCTCATTCTGAGAGGAGACTCATACTCAGTAGTGGGCTGACAATGGGTTGAAGTGAGTGAATTCACGTAATATTATCTTCACTTTTACTCTTTAGGAATAGATACCTAAGTCCACCCTTGCTGTCCAAGAATAAACTAAGTAAATTTTAATTATCAAACTAACCTTATTCACAATCCACTTAGCATCACAAATGCTTTTTTGTATAATTTCTTTCACTCTCTCTGGGTCAGATTCAGATTTATGCTGTTTGTAACTCTGTCAATTCAAAGGCATAGGTCCAGTTAAAACACGCAAGTCTTCATGCATATTAACAAAATAACATCAATGCATCAAACTATACAAATCGAATCCTACTTCTATACTACTACTATTTGAATGGATAGTATATAACAGTTTGAATTGATGGATTGATGTTACTCAATCACGCCAGAACGACTGATCGGATCTGGATGAAATTTGGCACAGAGATAGTTTATAGTCTGGAATAACTATTTTTATATAATTTGAGCTGACCAAGACCTGAATTAATACGCTAAATTTTATACCAGAAATTAAAGAGTTCCCGCGGGAACCTCAATCCACGCGAGCGAAGTCGCGGGCTTTATCTAGTTATCAACGTAAATCATTTACCTGTCTTATAGCGAATTTGTAATGTTTACAAGCATCAGGTGGTAATCTTTCACACTGGCGTAATAAATATTTGTATAACTGCAAAGATGTCATAACAATCTTGGAATCAAAAGTTAATTGTCTTATTATGTAATTAAACATGTCATTCAAATTTCAATGCGGTTTCTCAGTTACTACGATTACGATAGTCAAATCTCTTTCGTAATTCGTTTTAGATTTTAGAATTTTATTTTACATGATTTTGTTTTGTTTGGCTTTATATACCATACTACTCTATGGCTATAATTTTTTTAATAATTATCTGACATAGGGCTTTACGGCTCTGGAGTCTGGATCCTTCTTAGTTCTATATCCTTTTCAGAGACAAGTTAACCAGATCCTTTTTAGGGTTCCGTAGCCAAATTTGGCAAAAACGGAACCCTTATAGATTCGTCATGTCTGTCTGTCTGTCCGTCCGTATGTCACAGCCACTTTTTCCGAAACTATAAGAACTATACTGTTGAAACTTGGTAAGTAGATG
Source organism: Erebia epiphron (assembly GCA_963932025.1). NCBI lineage: Eukaryota > Metazoa > Arthropoda > Insecta > Lepidoptera > Nymphalidae > Erebia > Erebia epiphron. The sequence goes on along the minus strand of OZ009948.1, from coordinate 34,460,841 downwards.
TATTCTGTGAACTGCATTAAGATTTTCTTACAAAAATAGAAAAAAAACAATAAATTTTGGGGGTTCCCCATACTTAGAACTGAAACTCAAAATTTTTTTTTCATCTAACCCATACCACCACCACCACTACAGCCCATTAACGTCCCACTGCTGGGCACAGGCCTCCTCTCTCATAGGAGAGAGGGAATTAGAGCTTAGACCCACCACGCTGCTCCAATGCGGGTTGGCGGGCTTTAACGACTATTATCATGTTAGTGATAATAACCGGGACCGACGGCTTAACGTGCTCTCCGAGGCACGGGGGTGACACACCGCCAACTTCCTAACTCCAGGCTAGTGCTGAGAATTTCTAGTCAGAAAAACCCAACACTTATTATGGCCCGACCCGGGACTCGAACCCGGGACCTCGTCAGCCGCAGTCAAACATGCTAACCACTAGACCAACGAGGCAGTCAGGCAGTCTAACCCATACGTGTGGGGTTATCTATGGATAGGTCTTCAAAAATGATATTGAGGTTTGTAGTATCATTTTTTTCCAAACTGAATAGTTTGCGCGAGAGACACTTCCAAAGTGGTAAAATGTGTGCCCCCTGTAACTTCTAAAATAAGAGAATGATAAAACTAAAAAAAATATATGATGTACATTACCATGCAAACTTCCACCGAAAATTGGTTTGAACGAGATCTAGTAAGTAGTTTTATTTAATACGTCATAAATCGTAAACTGCAATTTACCTTTCATTCAATCAACTCAAATATTTAAAATAAAAATATTTTTTATAATTTAAAACTTACTACAGGTTTGTACGGAACCCTCGGTGCGCGAGTCCGACTCGCACTTATGTTTTTATTGTTAACTTTTCTTTTAACCACAGACCTTTTGACAGTTCTGCGATTATCGTAGTGTGCACGTGGTGTGCACCGACATAGCCGTCTCTATCCCCTGTAGATAGAGACGGCTATGGCACCGACCTTCCCTTTATAAATCTGTGGCACCGACCAGAAAAAGAAGGTAGCTGAAGGTAGTGTGTTTGTGGCAGGAATGTGGCTTGGCATGGCATGTGGCATAGAGAAAGTATATATATGCTACAAAATATATGAATGCTACAAAGTATAGAAATAACAAAAAAAAACGTGTGGTGTCGTGGAACACCAGATCGGAACGAAGTTCCTTGTTACATAAATATTAATTTCAAGTTCTAGTCGAGTTGAAAAGAAAAACGTTGTTACGAAGAAAAAATGTGTGGGCTACGCATATATCTATTTACTAGCTGATGCTCGCGACTTCGTCCGCGTGGTTTTTTGTATGGGAAAATCAAGGGAAAATGTTTTTTCTGTTATTTTATTTTTTCATCAACTTTTAAACGGTTTTAATAGTTATTCTGCTATTCGGGACGGAGACAAATACAACATGAAAATCGGTTCGGTCGTTCTAGAGTTACAGTTCGAACAAACCCGACTTTGTTTTATATATTAAGAAGATATTATTTTATCATATTAAATAATACAACACTATCTCATATTTATGTAAATATTCACTTATTATGTAACGATTTATATACTAATAGAATATTATAATCTATGTATTCTTATAAAATACATGTATATATTAGGTCCTTACATATAAAATTGGCGTTTTGTAAGGCAGGAACCTAAAAGTCGTTTAAAAAAATATATACTTATTTATTTACTAATCAAAGTATGTACCATTATTATTTGTGCACTTTTTCCATCTCATAGGTAGTTCATTGACCCCTTTACTAAAAAAAACATTCGGACGGGAATCAATGAAATCTTTGAAGGCGCTTTGGACTGCCCTAGCGGAGTTGAATTTTTTCCCTTGCAAGAAATTATCCAAATTTCGAAAAAATGGTAATCTGTTGGAGCAAGGTCCGGGGAGTACGGTGGATGTCTTAGGAATTCCAATTGAAGCTCCTCTAATTTGGTAGCCGTATGTTGTGCAGTTCTAGCGTCGTCCTGAAGCAGCAGTGGCCTAGAGCGATTGACCAGACTTGGTTGTTTAGCAGCTAGCTTTTCCATTATGGTTTGCAGTTGACAATAGACATCCGCCGTAATCGTCTGGCCTTTGCTGGCGTCTGGGATTTAAGAAAGCTGTAGTGAACGACACCAGCACTAGTCCACCAAACGCTCACGAGTAATTTTTTTTGTGTCAATTTTCGCTTGGGGCAGGATTTGGCTGGTTCACCAGAGTTCAGCCATTGCGATGAGCGTTTCCGATTATCGTACAGGATCCACTGTTCATCACAGGTAATAATTCGATTTAAAATCCCTTCATTATTGTGCCGGTTGAGTAATTTAACGCTGCTGAGCTGCTGCACTCAATTCATGAGGTACCCACCTTTCAAGCTTTTTCACCTTCCCAATTTGCTTCAAGTGGATTAAAACAGTTTTATCACTAACACCGCAGCCTGCAGCTAGCTCGGACGTGGTTTGCGATGGATCCGCTTCCACAATAGCCTTCAATTCTCTGGTCTCCGGCCGTCCACGGAGCTTGTTCTGCAGGTCGAAATTTCCAGAACGAAAACGTTGGAACCAAAAAAGCACTGTGTTTTCTTTTGCGACACCACCGCCACACATCATTAATCCTTCGAGCCGTTTCTGCAGCACTAGTGCCACGATGGAACTCGTTCTCGTAAATAATGCGATATTTCAAGTTTTCCATTTTGTAAACTGAGTGACGCAAAGAAAAAACCAAAAGCGGAAAAAAACAAATGAATTAAGCTTTTCAAAACACAAAAGCATGAGTAAATAGCTGTATAAATTTAAAATTGGAATTCCTAACCAAAGAGGAGTTATTTGAGATCAAAGTGGCCAGTACGACAAAACGCCAATTTCATATGTAAGGACCTAATATTATAGGTATATAGTATCCACTAGTGATGTAACGAATGTTGGATTTTTCACATTCGCGAATGCGAATGCGATTGCGAATATTTATCTTCAACATTCGCGAATGCGAATGCGAATGAGAATATTTTAAAATTTCAAAAAAAGCGCGCGTAAAATATTTGACAGGTTTAACGTTTCGTGTCGGCCATGTTTAAATTGAACATAGTCGAGCCGATATTGGTTAATTGAATGAATTTAGTCACAGAAAGTTCATTCTAAAAGTTTTGTTTTGTTTTGAGGTTAGTTTTATGTTATATCAAATTTACCTGATATTTAAGGGACAAAGTGGCATAAAAACATGAGTAAAGCACACATCAGCGAAGTTTGGATTTAGAAACCAAATGTTAACATAACAACTTAACAAGTATTACCCAAGTAACATTTCATTCGGGCCTAGGTTGTAAAAAATGCCTTTAGGTTATATAAGGGTCATCAAAAGGTTAATGATTTACTATCTAGTCATATAAAGTACTTGAGAATGATTAAGAAGTCCTAAAACTAATTGTTTATTATTACAACCTTGGAGTCATTTACAAGAGTTTAAATTAACGTTATTATGACCTGGGTGTCAAGAGTATATAGTCTTAGGATCTTATAGCTGTCGTAGACTCCTGATTAAGTTCTGGAAAGGCTAGCATTATGCTAAAGTGAGATCTAAAGGTTTATTTTTTAACTTTGATATTACCATAAAGTTATGGAATGTTGAAATCACTTATAAGTAATTTTTAAAACCTACCTTAAACCTTTAGGCTCTGTAAGAGTTGTCTAGGCGAACAAATTAGGACTACGTGGTGAAAACTAAACCAATAAGCTATTGTTTATGAGCTGAAGGCATGTTTAAAGTCCTACGAGAATATTTTAAGCTGTAGAGGCATATCCTCAATGAACGTCAGTTGTTTCCACGACTTCAAAGTCTTGAAAGATGAACCGACACAGGGTGATTTCCAAAAAATCGAGTGGACATTTCAAACATAAAATGCGTAAAAATTTCTTACGAATGTTGAATACATCGGTAAGTTTTTATTATTTTTATTAATTATTATTGTAGGTAGTGTGGTGACTGGTAAAGACTACTTATGAGGGTTCTTACAGGTCAGCGATCGCTGTCGGCGATTTGTACGAGCCCTTATACCAAAATATAAAATAATATGAAGTATGGCTAATCTCGACATGGGGTCTTATGGGTTAAAACAAGGTTGTTCGCCTGTTCTATTTTAATTATTTGTACAGATCATTGAAACATGTGATGATGGCAGTTTATCTGAAGATAGTGAAGACTTTGAAGTTCATACATAAGAAACAAGTGTTGATACAGCAAAGGACTTAAGAATATATTCTTTGAAACACAAAATTAATCACGTTGCTTTGAAAGATCTGTTAGACATATTAAACAAACCAACGATCCTGGAACTTCCTAAGGACCCTAGATCCTCACTCTCTGTGGCAATAATATACAAATAAAAAAGTTAAAGGCAGTCAATCGTAAACAGAGAAAGTAATATAGACCAAGCCATATCTCCTTTTCACTCCCACTTGAAAGAGATGCAGTGTTGAGATGTTACACAAGATAGAATGAGAACATAATATGATTTCTTCTATCCCTTTCTGCGTGTCACGGGTTTTGTTTGTTTTGTTCATAAAGCACTTAATGTGCTTGGTGCATTGCAGCGTTTTACCTATTATTACCTATCCTTTTCGGTTACACGCTGGCATTGATTCTAGAGGTTTAATTATTCTATGCAGTCAATACTGGCACTATGGGCTTGAAGTATGTCTTGATATTTTTTTGTCTGAGATTTTTTTCATGATGTTAAAGTTGATGAAGAAATTTCAATTAAGATAAACGTTGATGGATTGGACCCATATTCATTTCTTCAAAAAACGTACTTGTAAAAAAGTTTATTTGAATAAGAAACATTTCTATTTTCTATTCTATTATATTCTCAACACTGTCGTTACCTGTCAAACATAATCGAAAAATAGGAACTAACTTGAATTCTATGAGCAGCCTGTAGCTGTTTGTTCAATACTCTTGTCGAAACATCGAACGCAACGAACGCAACCAAAACTTAAAAGGAACTAATTGTGCTCAGCGGTTTTTTTCGCGACTGGCAAGTCTTGAACAACTCCTGGCGATAACCTTAAAGCTGCAAAAACAGCCTTGTAGATTTAAGTAGCTCCGCGAGATTACCTGTAGCTCTTATTTTGGCAAACATTAAGAGCTTCTAGTTGTTACAGTCCTGGACTGGCTATTTTTAATAGTGTCTAGTAATTTCCTAACGCCAGCCATATTTTTTTCACTAAAATAAAACAAAAATCCAAACAAAAAGCAATATTTTAAATCAATAAGGCTCAATTAAGAAACGTGTACGATTCAAAATAAAATGTTTTTACATGGATATAAGTTTTATTAATTCTAATGCGACTTACCACCAACCAACTAATTTTATAATAATTTTTATTGTAATTGTTTTATTAAAATATCTTCAAAACTTTAACTTACGATAGGCCCGCCTCGTATATAGCACTATTATCCTAAAGTTTCACGATAAAGTGCCAGTCGCACTCGTTTTTTTATTTTTCCTGACTACAGCAAGTTACTTATTATTTTTAATGAATAACACTTGTACCCTATCTAGCCATTTTGAAACTTGGTATAATGACAGGAAAAGGTGCCATTGTAAATTATTTTCAAATCCACGAAAAAATCTTACACAGAAACCTTTTAAAACCCGCGAGTCCTGAAAAGGCATTTATTCATGTCCATCAAAAAGGTTTTAAGTTGTCATAGAGTTACATCCAAGACTAATTTAGAACTTAAAAGCTGTCTGGCAAGGTTATATTAACCATAAATTAAGGTTGTGAAGGTTATATTCGGGTTCTGTGTAAGTAGTTGGAAAGGTTCTGGATTTGAGCTATAGGTTTTGCTGTAGCTCTCAGAAAGGTTCTACAACGAGGGCCCTTTTTGCACTCAGGAGGTTATTATAAGGTTAATATAACGTTATTGAGCCTATTAAGACTTACGAGCAGATTTCTATACAAAGGTTCTAGAACCTTTACAAAACCTTTCTAAAACCGAAAATGTTACTTGGGTAGAAGTTTACTTTAGTTTAAAATAAAAATTATTAGATTTTGTTTTTGAAAAAAGGTTTATTTACAAATAGTTAAGTATTCGTTGTTTTGTTTCTTAAGTTTATATTGCATTCATTATAAAAATATTTAATTCCTCAGATATATAAAGTGGAATGAAAAAATATACATTTAAAGCCAAAGTTTATAAGTACTTAATACATTAGATATTTAAAGTTTAATAATTTTGTTTCAAGTAATTGTTTAGTTTTTTAGTAAATAGAAACTGTAAACTTTATTTAAAAATGGTAGTAAAGTAATAATTTTCTACTAAATAAATGCAAACCTTACTTAATTGTAACAAGGCTGATTAATGTTAGATTTGATCAGATCTCTGAAGTTCTTTTTTCATAAATGAGATTTTAATTTAGAATGTAGAAGTATGATTTAATAAAAATATCTAAGTGTTATCTATTGTATTATTATTTCATATGCATGCATATAATAATTTCCTTTTTGATTATTAAAAACATTCGCTAAATATTCGCATAATTTTTGCGAATGCGAATGCGAATGCGAATATCCGTTACATCACTAGTATCCACTATACGTACATAATTAATCAACATCAATACACACATTAAAATCATAATAAAAGTTCAACAAACAGACAACTAAATTAAAACACTAGCGGAGCGAACGATGCACCGACGCAAGTTTCGCATTCCTGCCGCTCGCTGTTGTCAGCTATACAAAAACTGTCGCTACGGTCGCGCCATTTCCTACCACCACCACTACCACCACTAGAGCCAATTCTGTCCCACTTCTGGGCACAGGCCTCCACTCTCATGAGAGAGAGGGAGGCCCATTTCCTACCATCCTACTAATTTCCACCACACACTAAATTCGAGGTAAACATAATAGAAAAGTGGGACACGACAATAACCAAACCATACACGAGGCCCCTCAAAAGGTCTTAAATATTAATATACTACATTCGAAATTAAACTTTAATGCTATTGTGTTAAGGTTTAATTTCGAATAAATTATACATAAAAATCTTACTCACGCATTTTCGTTACGGACGTTTTTTGACGGCTAGGGTACCCCTCCGCATCATCCCTGGATGGTAAATATTGCATTAAGACTGTCGCTATCGCATACTGTATACGCTGACGCCATTGTCTTTATCTCTTTCTCTGTGTACGGTGGCTATGATCAGAGACAAGTGGCTATGATGGTCTGTGATCTTAGCACGCTGCATTGAGTTAATATTGTGTCATGGGCACACTGGAATGATTAGAATTATTTTTGATTTTCTTTGTCTATGATTGCATTGCAGCAATGAGCAATCAAACTCGGCAAAGATTTGTCTCTGCTGCTAGTTTAAGTTGTTCTGTGGTGCTAAGCAAGTGTAATTTCGTTGTTCCGTGTTGGTAGATTTATCCCAAAATGTTACATTTTAAATGGACAATTAAGAAATTTCATTGTTTCACTGTCTAGCCATGAGTGTACTGAGAGTGATTTATCCACCACATTTGTTGATACGATATATTATGTGATTCATCTGAAGATTAGTATTATGACAAGTCGATATTAAATCAATTTTATGTTTGTGATTGTGTATTACTTCGATAATGATTGGTTAGGATTAATGTGGTATGGCACTTGTAACAATTCGTCGTACTCCGAGTGTGCAAACACCAAAGAAAACGGTGAGTAAATAACGGATGTCAAAGTTAGGTCAATAAGTAATTTAGCACACTGGGGATTCGTATGGCACATAGCTCCACAGTTTACTCTATTCTTCGAATTTGGTATACATACACGTAAAATAAAATTACACAAAAAATTTTCATTCCTTGTCAGTGGTATTGCTACTGATCTAAACATAACCTTATTTTAGATTAAGATTTTACTTTTGCAAGATAAAAAACATACAATAAAGGTAGAAAACAATATCACTTTACTTATATGCACTTCATGTTTCTAAATTAAATAATGATGGTTGAGTTTTGCCCTAGGTATAACTTTATTATCTTGTGCTCAAAGTTTTAAGCTCCAAACAGCCTTTTTTAAATTTATAGGTACCAAGGTATATGTGGTACAAATAATATTCTAAATTACTGTTTGTGTTTCTAAGAAATCCAATCTTATTTTCTTTAACAAGGTAACACAAGAGAAATAGAGAAAGCTTCTAATAAACTAATTCATCTTTTTTTACAACAGTTACTAAATATTCAAGAAAGTGTCAAAGAACAAGAATTATTATTACTTGTCCTACGGATTAATACATCACCATCAAATGATTACTATCTGATGCCTGCAACTTTGATGTGTGCATTAAGGTTTTATGGTTCCTGTGGGAACTTTTTAATTTTCCAGGATAAAAAGTAGTTATCACATTAGATTCAAACCATAAGATGGATCATCAACATTGCTTGGATGTTAATTGCTACCCTTCTAAAAGAATATATTTTTTTTAAATATCATTTTGTGCTCTGGAGTGCTTGTTAAACATTATTCAAGTTTAATACTAAATACATATTAGTTAATCAATAAATAATGACTGATGCTGATATTACATTAAAAATATGTAATTTTAAATGTCTTATGAATGAGTAATTCCACAGAAACAAACACTGGCAATGCAGTTGTAACATCAAATGGTATGTAAAAAAATTGATAGCATTTTGGAATGCTTTTCAGCTATTTTTCTTAATAACTAACTGTTTGCTTAAGATAATCCTAATCACAGCAAAGTAACATAGTACTTAAAAATATTTTTTAAATATTTTTTTGCACTAGGTACAAGTTAGCCCTTGACTGTGATCAGACCTGATGGTAAGTGATGATCAGTCTCAGATGGTAGCGGGCTAACCTGTTAGGGGCATGGCAGTTATATTAAACCCATACCCCTAATCGGCTTCTACACATCATTGTATCAGACACCTAAATTGCTTGGCGGCACGTCTTTACCGGTAGGGTGGTAACTAGCCACGGCCGAAGCCTCCTACCAGGTTGGACTAGGGAAAATTCAGAAATTATAAATTCCCAAATTGAACCTGCCGGGGATCGAACCTGGGACCTCCGCATGTTAAGACAGCAGTGCTCAACACTGCACCAGGGAGGTGATTTACATAATAACTAAGTAAGTAAGTACATATATCATCTCAAGTTTGATGAACAAAAATCCAAATATGTAATTTTACCAGGTTTATGAGAATATTGATAGATTAGACAGCATTGTAAAATATAATATATTATGTTACTTAATAAAATATCTTTATTTATATTTGTTATGGCTGAATAGCATTTTATAAAATAAATAATTCTGTTATGGTGTTTTGTTGGGTACAAACAGATTACTTGAAATAATAACATATGCTTTAAACATAAGATACTTGGAGACTACTGGGAGGGTAATAGTTTCCAAGTATGTTGAGTCCAATTCTGGTAATAAATCGGGTAATACATTTGGGTCATCCAGAGTAAAAAAAGTATTCAAGTCCTTAATTTTATTAATTAGACAAAAAAATTGATATTGCTAATTGACTCCAACAGGATGAGGAAGAAAAATCTACTGAAGCTTCAGAGGACGATGCTGGGAATCTTACCAGCAAGAGGTATGTAAAAATCTATACTTCCATACTAATATTATAAATGCAAAAGTGAGTCTGTTTATCTATCTGTCTGTATTTCTGTCTGTCTGCTACGCTTTCCCGGCCCATCTTTTTAACCTTAACTTGGTACTTGGAAACTTGGTACAGAGGTAGGTTGCATCCTGGGGAAGGACATAAGCTTAAAAAAATTAGGAAGGAAAATAAAGGAGTTCCCGCAGGAGTTTAAAAACCTTAATTCAAGCGGACGATTTACATATAAACATACATATTTTGTTACAAGACATAGAGACCATTCTCTTAACATAAAAGACAAAAAATATTTTCTAGTATATATAAAAGGTATATATTCAGGCGAAAACATAAACTGGCAAAGCCTCGTGCGGTTACGGAAATGTCCCTTTAAAGTCTAAATTTTCGTCAAAATTCAAACGCAATAACAGGTGTGTACTGTATAGAGCAAGAAGTGTTCTTGAGTAGGTATTTCGTGTTCCTGTTCGTCTTTGTAGAGTTTCTATATTTACGCGACGTTGCGCGCTCGACTCAGAGGGAAGCCGTGACGTACGCAACTACGTATACGGAGTTCGACGTTATGGCTCAGACGCTCGCGCTACGGGCTGACACTCTTGCGTGCCGTATTGTACCTCGGGACACGCCGGATGGTGAACCGCGGTGCGCGCAGCGGCCCGTGTGCCGTTTCACAAACCGCATCCGCCGCGAAAATTGCCATCACGGACTCGGTAGTTTTTGTGTTAGTGTCGTATCCAGTGTTACTTCTGATATTTGTTTGCCATTGTTTTGGACATGGTTGCGTTAAGGTACTTAATACCTTTTCTAAGATTGTACGTTACCTCTTGTTTCTCATATTGATGTTTTGGTGGTGTTGTTGACTTGATGGAAAAAAATTTGTTTACTTACAACACGTGCACTCTACATTATTTGCGTTAGCTGTTACAATAATTTTACGTAATTTCACATCTGATATGGAACTTTTGTGCTAACTAACGATAACCTATACCTAACTAGTGGTTAAGTGTGCTAATTTTATTTATGTTTAATAATAATATTAATTGCACAAGATACAAAGAAACTTAAAACAAATATAGTGCATGCAAATGCGGCTTTATTGCTACAACCATCTCCACGCAATGATATCATTGGTGATAGGAAAGATGTACATGCATACATGTGATGTACAATACATTACGCGCAATTTTACACTAGTATTTGCCGTTTAACTACAGCGTATGTCTGAAATTATACATACGAGTACGTACCTATTACATATTAACTATTAAGTTACAGGGTCTGACGTTAAGCCGTTTGTGAGGTAGCGACCGGGAAAAAACATGGGTAGATAGGATAGCGACTGTGAAAGCTCCCCTTCGTCAATTTTTTAGTAAAAAATTAAATCCATACTAATATTATAAATGCGAAAGTGTGTCTGTCTGTCTGTCTGTCTGTCTGTCTGTCTGTCTGCTACGCTTTCACGGCCCATCTGTTCAACCGGTTATGATGGAATTTGGTACAGGGATAGGTTGTATCCCGGGGAAGGACATCCCGTTGTGTTAAATATGATATTCACAACATCATGAAACTTCTCCATTTAAAAGTTGAGAGTTAAAGCTTAGTTGAAAGAAATTGAAGGAATTAGAGATTAGTTAAATGTGTGACTAATAGAGGTACATGCACAAGATTCCTGCATAACGATAATGACTTTCAAAGAAAAACGTCCTTTATGTTCTGTTCGTTATCTGAACTATTTTAATTAAGATAATGAGCAAAATAAAATATTCTACACCTTAGTACCTACCTATGCCTTCTTGTCAGAAAACAATCAGCTGTAAACGAATACAAGGAATTTGAAGGAATTTGAACAATACACGCATTTGAAGGTACCATAATTATCAAAGAACCTAGTATCTATCAGATACACTTACTCCTAGTATATATCTATATATGTATATAAAAAACCGGCCAAGTGCGAGTCGGACTCGCGCACCGAGGGTTCCGTACAAACCTGTAGGTATATAAGTAAAAGTTATACTCGTAGTATTTTAATTCCACTTATCTATTTTAATTTCAATTTAATACCTCTACGCGTTCATGCGGAAAGGGGTAGTAAGTTTAAAATTATGAAAAATATTTTTATTACATGATGTAACTAAAAACTTATGCTTTTCGCAATTTTTAATATATTCTATAAGACGTTGCTTCGTACCAATTTCAAGATTTTGAGTTCACGGGAAGTAACCTGTATTTTTTGATTCCCTTGCGAGAGTCGAAAATTTGCATAAAATTTTTCCTTTATCTGTGCTATAAGACGTTGCATCGTACAAAATTTCAAGATTCTGAGTTCACGGGAAGTACCCTGTAGGTTTTGATTCCCTTGCGAATGTCGAAAATTTGCAGCATGAACGGCTGTATCTTTTGATTTCGTTGGCTTAGAAGTTTGATTTTTTCACAGCTCCAAGGGATAGTAGTTTGTTACAGCTTAAAGGTATTATAGAGCTGAGTATTTGATATGAATTTCAATTTAATACCTCTACGCGTTCATGAGGAAAGGGATAGTAAGTTTAAAATTATTAAAAATACTTTTATTATATGATGCAACAAAAAATTTATGTTTTTCGCAATTCTTCCTATATATCTGTGCTATAAGACGTTGCTTCGTACCATGTTTCAAGATTCTGAGTTCACGGGAAGTACCCTGTAGGTTTTGATTCCTTGCGAGTGTCGAAAATTTGCAAAAAATATTTTTATTACATGATGTAACTAAAAATTTATGTTTTTGGCAATTCTTCCTATATCTGTGCTATAAGAGGTTGCATCGTACCAAGTTTCAAGATTCTGAGTTCACGGGAAGTACCCTGTACTGTAGGTTTTGATTCCCTTGCGAGTGTCGAAAATTTTCATAAAATATTTTTATTATATTATGATGTAACAAAAAATTTATGTTATTAGTAATTCTTCCTATATCTGTGTTATAAGACGTTGCTTCGTACCATGTTTCAAGATTCTGAGTTCACGGGAAGTACCCTGTAGGTTTTGATTCCCTTGCGAGTGCAAGAAAATTCGAAAATTTGCAGCATAAACGGCTGTATCTTTTGATTGTGTTGGCTTTGAAATTTGATTTTTTGACAGCTCCAAGGAACCGTAGACCTGAGTATTTGATATGAATTTCAGCTTGATACCTCCATGCGTTCCTGAGAAAAAGGGTCTTGACACACAGACGGACGGACAACGAAGTGATCCTATAAGGGTTCCGGTTTTTTCCTATTGAGGTACGGAACCCTAAAAATGAATCCCGATTTCCCTTGGTCACGGCATCAATCATCATGCGTGAACGGCTGGACCAATTTCGTTAATTCTTTTTTTGTTGTGTTGGTTTGGACCCCGGGATGGTTTATATTCACAATTGGACCCGATAGGGTGGGCTGCAATCGGGTTCGAGGTGCAGGGCAGGACAAAGTCTGCCGGGCCCCACTAGTACTAAATATAACGGTACTAAATATTATTCCTAAGACTATGCTCCTAATAAACCTTGATGGTTATACTTCATTAAGCATCCCAAATACTATGGAGATTTTTATTCAGTGATGTCGTCTGTCACAACTCACAGCCTGTCGTCTGTCACAGCCGTTTTTATTAAAAATGTGTACCTACCTAAGTACACATTTTGAAAACGGCTGTGACAGACGACTTCTTCTCTTCTTCTTTCTCCTAACCTCTTCCCATTATTTGGGATCGGCTCTCCTTGTCTTTTTGCGCCAAGACATTTTGTCTTAGACGTGTACCTACCTAATTCTTAAACTAAATTATTGAAAAATCCCAAAAATATCTTGTAAGTTAAGCACGCAGTATGTAGTTATTAGAATAAAAGTCATTGCATACATCAAGGATCTTTCTCACTACCACCAACAAAGAGTTCGACCAAGATAATCCGCAGTTGCTCGTAGTACTAGTGTCCGACCGAACCCGAAAATTACATATTACAATACAATGAAAATTGGCAATGACATTAGAAAAAAGTTGCGCGGAAACCAAAAAGCCTCAATCCACGCGGACGTAGTCGCGGGTATCAGCTAGTAATTCATTGACGTTTTGTGTAAATTGGTTGAAATATGACTATGATTGTTGAAGATGTCAAAGCTTAATCCGAAGCCGACTGGAAGCTTTAATCGAAAACGCTGCCTCATCCCTTTGAGATTACCTATATCAGGTAAGTATATCAAAAAATATATGCTGGAATTCTTTCTTTTTTATAGGTCTACAGAAAAGTCCGTGGTGGCTTAAATGTCTATTTTTTAAAGATAGCTTACTATACTCATTTTAAGTTTTAAAAAAATGGTCACTTATAATGTGTTTATTGGAAAACTATTTTGACAGATACGATAAGAATTTTCATCAAATAAAATACTTAAGTTACCAAGAATTTCACGCACATAATAATTGTCCTTTATAACATACAATTTTAAATAATATCTTAGGAGTTATCGCAAATTTAAAACTATCGCGTGACCATATTATAAATTCAGGCGGTCTCACTCCTTGAAATTTGTATGAAAATCAAACCTAACGTGAGCGAAGCCGCAGGTAAAAGCTAGTTATATTATCTAGAAGAAGAAAAAAACACGGTAAAGGTAAACTTTCCACAATTTTGCTGCGCAATGTAAATAGCCATAATTCTTATTTTTTTTAAGTTTATTATGAAGGTTAATTTAACGTACTAATTAAAAAGGCAAGAGCCTGTTAAATTTTGAGATTTCTAAATTAAATTACGAAACGGCTTCCGAAGCACAACCGTTAAATAAAGTGGATCGCTTTGCCTAAACATAGTTTGTTTTCAACCGTCCTAACAAGAATAGGTATATACTCGTAGATCCCTTTTGCTGACACTCCTATATACGATCAATACAAATATAACGACATTTACTCATTTCTATCGATCTCTGGTTCGATCAACACGTTTACCCTACAGGCTGCCCCAATACCTATATATATTTTGACGACAGCCATGTTGCTTTTTTTGTGACGTCACCACCCTATGTCAAAAAGTATAAACCAAGAAAAGAAAGAAAGAAAAGTCAAGACAATTAAAATCTGCCAAACTGTTTAAGCTTCAAATTTTTGGTCGGGTAAATAACCACCACCAGTCACCACTACCACTACAGCCCATTAATGTCCCACTGCTGGGCACAGGCCTCCACTCTCATAGGAGAGAGCAAAAAAACACCCCCTACTTTATGGAATCATAATATTCAGTATTCAAAATTTTCTTTTGAATCGTCAAGCGATTCTCCCATTGGTTCTACTCTGGTAGATATTCCAAGTATGCATTGACAATAAATAAGACAAACTAAGAGTTCAGCTAGTAACAAAAAGGTCAATCTTAGGTACCTAGTATCATTGCTGAATGCTGATTCATTAATTATATGGCGAAGTGCTAACCATAAAATACGTACCGTTTCTTTGAATGCAAGTGTCAATCGAGCCTGTTTCGCATATTGATGTTAGGAAAAACTAAAGAGCAACCACGGAGTTTCTTGCTGGTTCTTCTCGGTAGGAACGGCATTCTGAACCAGTGGTAGATTCATTCGACTATTCATAAGCAGTAGCACTTGTAAAAAGTCTATTTGAATAAAAAACATTTGTATTATATTGTAACCATTGAGACTCATGGACGAAAGAAATAAGTCAATATGACTTACTTACGTCCATGCTGAAGATTTTTACAGCATCTCTAGAACGACTCTACTGACTCTACTGTTACGATTAACGAGTGAGTGTGTCGTTTAAGGCATAGTAACATAACATATTGTGTATAGAGCACACGTAGTAGTAATTAGTATAATAGTAAGTCTACGGCACCGTGTAACGCAAGTCGTTTCAACTATTGAAGTTGTTGGTCGCATTGTTTTGACGCATCGCGACGTCACGCCATGTGGCGGAGCTATGCGCGCTGCCCTAAATTGGGTAAAGCGACTACGAAGAAGTAAGCGGGCTCACGGGGCTGCAGGCGATTTATTCACGCGCAACTATAAGCGGGCAACGCAGCTTTGGCAACGCGCCGCTGCTCTATTTTTAACGAACCTTGAGATCAGCCGCCCTTGCTTCTGTAATGGAAGTGACAATGTAATGCCGTATTTAATAAACTCAAAAATTATACACCTTACATTTTACACTAATGAGTTTTGGTTGTCTTTTCTCTAATAATACTTACTAAGTAATTCATTTACCCAGCCGTGTGATCACGAAAAAGGTCAACCTATGTGAGTTTGATGCATGAGAGATCTCTTTGATCGGAATTTGACTACTATGCTAAAAATAAGTAAATGTGAGCAAGTGAGCACCGACCGTAAAGGTCGGGCTTTATTTAAGATCATTTTAAGTACAAAATGATTTGATTTTGTATTATGTACCTACCTACCTATTATTATCAATACTTGAATGTTATAAATGTGAAAGTTTGGATGGATGGATGTTTGTTCCTCAATCACGCCTGAACGGCTGAACGGATCAGGATGAAATGGAATACTGAAACTTAGTTATAAAAAAAAAGACGTGTGGCACTCGGAGACTGCCGCGGTAAAGCTATTGCATAGCATTTTTTATCAACTTGCTATGACTACTTGTGTTGTTGACTTCAAGTTGTTGAAAATATAAAGGCGAAATAATTTTAAAGAATTATGTTTTCAATAGTCCGGGTGTGCAAGGGGAATCAAAAGGTTTTTTGATTCCCCTTGCATACTTATATTTTCAACAACTTGAAGTCAACAACACAAGTAGTCATAGCAACCAAAGTGTTAGGTTTTTTTCGTTACGGAATTTCTGGATTCGGTCTCCACGCTCAAGGCCCGCGATAGAAGCTATGCAATAGCTTAAAAATAAAATAATTGTAATAGGGTTAATAATATCATTCCAACGAAAATTTGAATATGAAAGCTATGCCTATAGAGCGATTATAAAGTTGAGTTTGTTCGATTAATCAAAACTAGCAAGTTGTATGAGTGATCACCATTGTACGTATAGACTCTATACTATAGAGCATAGTTTAACGGCTCAAGGGCCAGCCAGCGCGTCTGGCGGCGGCCGATCATCGAGCTCCGAAGTCCGCCCGGGTGAGGTGAAAGGGAGGTAAACGCCACAAGACGAATTGCCGCAACTTGACTAAAAATGGCGTCATTCATACATTTCGCAGTTGCATTATATTAAAAAAGCCATTACAGCCCAACGAATTATAGGTACGATTTTCGCGCACCACTTTTGAAGGACAGCTTGTTGTAACTACTAGTTGGGGGACTTGGGAGTCAATTATTTTTATCTTCGATGATTTCGATGTCACAGACCGCTTAAAGTGCTCTCCGAGCCATCTACAACTTTTTCTACTAGAGCTATTTTTGTCATGACATTTTTAGCCTACCATATGGCAAGAATTCTTTACTGTTTTCAATAGGAATTGTATCTTGACTTGAGCTACAGGTTTATCTACCAATGATAAAAATAGTACTTATTGTGCCAATGAAGATCTGTTATGTCTCCTTCAGATTTTGGACTATGAACATTTTGAATGATTATTACTCAATATAGTATAGAAGTTTGACCCTATTAAGGCTCTTATAATTTTTTGGTATGCAACATAATTTATTTTGCCATCACATAGGTATGCCCGGCAGGCATATTATAAACTCGCACGCGCGCCACTCACGATGATAGCGGCTGTGTTACAAGTGTAAACAACAACTGTACAAAGTTTTAACTCAATCGGATGAACGATGCGCAAACGCATAATACGCGAGTCTTTTTAGGGTTCCGTAGCCAAATTTGACAAAAACGGAACCCTTATAGATTCGTCATGTCTGTCTGTCTGTCTGTCCGTCCGTATGTCACAGCCACTTTTTTCCGAAACAATAAGAACTATACTGTTAAAACTTGGTAAGTAGATGTATTCTGTGAACCGCATTAAGATTTTCTTACAAAAATAGAAAAAAACAATAAATTTTGGGGGTTCCCCATACTTAGAACTGAAACTCAAAATTTTTTTTATCTATGGATAGGTCTTCAAAAATGATATTGAGGTTTGTAATATCATTTTTTTCTAAACTGAATAGTTTGCGCGAGAGACACTTCCAAAGTGGTAAAATGTGTCCCCCCCCCCCCCCCCCTGTAACTTCTAAATTAAGAGAATGATAAAACTAAAAAAAATATATGATGTACATTACCATGCAAACTTCCACCGAAAATTGGTTTGAACGAGATCTAGTAAGTAGTTTTTTTTTAATACGTCATAAATCGTAAACCGCAAGTTACCTTTCATTCAATCAACTCAAATATTTAAAATAAAAATATTTTTAATAATTTAAAACTTACTACAGGTTTGTACGGAACCCTCGGTGCGCGAGTCCGACTCGCACTTTGCCGGTTTTTTTGTCGTGGGGATAAGGTCATTATGCTGACTGTTGAGTCACATTTTGCCACAGACCATACATTTTGCATTGCCGCTTCGATTTGTGTTTCATGTGAATCTATAAAAGTAAGAGTATAAAATTATACAGTAGTGCGTTTGTTCCAGTCTCAATGAGTGCTACTTCGCTAACAAGGGCGCGGCGCTGGTGCTGGGCAGTGCTGAGCAAAGCTGCGCGGACCGGCGGCGCTCGCTGGCGCGGCCCATTCCTCAGCCCCACATTCACAACCATCTACAGTCTATGTTTTATTTGGTGCGCCCGGAGGAGACGCTCAAAATGGTACATAATTATATACTTAATCTGTCACCCGGTAGTAGTATTCCTCATTGCTAAGGGCTGTGGTCTCTTTCTATTAGCTACATAGCGGTAGGGGTTTCTTGAGATGATATCTAATGCGGGGGACTCCCAGATTTAATTGACGATGACGATGATTCAGAGAGGAGTCTGTCCCATCTGCCCGGTAGGTACTTCTGGCTCGGCAAATGTTCCGGTCTGTACTTACCAAAAAAATGCACCTGACCCGGCACCTCCGACGTTTAATTAACAGGGCAAGATTAACTTCACATATTCAAACTTCCAAATAAAATATTTTTAATTCACTCTCTGAGGCACGGAGGACACGATAAGCCCAAATTAAGATAGATCTACCAAGTCGGTAAATCATCTAACTCTCGAATTGTATCAAAGAGGCATAACCATTAACCAGTGCAATCGACTAAGGTATTCACAGTCCGCTGTCGCAAACTCTCAACCATAGGTGGTTACACGTCCCTCGATACACTTATTTATAATAGCCTACTAAAATTACCTTCATCTATACTAATATTATAAATGCGGAACTTTGGATGGAGGTATGTATGGATGGATGCATGTTTGTTTGTTACTCAATCAAGCCAGAATGGCTGAACGGATCTGGATGAAATTTTGCACATGCCTAGATTAGTCTGGAATAACATATAGAGTACTTTTAGTCCCGGACGGGAACCAAAAACCTCAATGCACGCAGGGGAAGTCGCCGGCATCAGCTAGTTATAGTCATTATAGATTTCAATAAACCTTACGTGATCGTGATACCACAGTGAAAATTAGCGGTTATATCCTGACTTTACGGTACGCATCCTCGTTTTATAAGGTGCTGCTTGGTATTAGATCTAGATCTCATTTTTAATTAGGTTTTGTAAAAAAAATATTATGCGCCAGGAATGTGTTAGGATGTGAAGTGGATATGATTAGCATACCATTTGCCTACTTTTCTTAAAAATTTGTGATAATGAAATTAGGAAGCAGTGCATTTATAGAGGTCATACCTACCTATTTAGTTATGTTCTTTTTCGTACTTTAACAGCATTGTTTAAACGTTTGAAGTGTAGGTACCGGTTATCACGTAGATAAACATTTTTTAGTACTGTTTTCCCTGTCCCGTCCCACTCCTGGCCACGGGTCTCCTCTCGGAATGAGATAGAGGTGTGCTATACGATTATTGTATTGATTGAACTAGGCGGTGAAATTGGAGAGTGCTCATCCTGGGCGTACGAGGTACTTGGTGGTGGTGTGTCGCGGCGACGAAGCGGCGCTCTTGGGCATTGACTGTAACCACCGTACGACGGTCGGCCTTGTTCTACGGGTCCTGGCAGACACGTCCATCAAACTAGACGGAGATGGGTAAGAAAAGTAGACTTTTACGAGTACCATTTAAGAGTTACGAATTGTCAAAACATTTATTTCTGTTTATGTGATTTGCTGTTACCCGTTGAAGACATATATTGATCTCCAAACTATGTATATTCATCAGATCTTCATGAAATAAGCGAACCAACCTGACAGTACATATAACTTTTTTAGAGAAAAAAAAGGTCAAAATCGGTTTAGATTTGACGTTGAATTTTCATCCCCAATTCCGAAGGAATTCTTTGGTTCAATTTGGGATAAAAATATCTACTTAATATGTTGACTCAGTATACCTATAAGTTATCAAAATGCAAAGCTGCATTCAAATCCGTCCAGTAGTTTCAGGGTGATGCCGTAACATAGGACAGACGAAAAATTGATTTGGGCTCTGTATCGATCTTAAAGCTCCCTCCAATAAAAATATTCAAAAAATATTAAATGTCATGAAAATTAAATGAATGAATCGTTATAGTTTAACTATGTTTATCGTTACAGTTTTATTATGAGTCAGTATAGAAAGATAGAGCATAGTGTACGAGGACCTTTACATCGAAGAATATTGCAAGAGATAGGAACGCCCTTGATTAAAATGTTAAGTTAGTGCAACCTTCGTCAAAATCCGCTGTGTATTATGCATTACTTTGTGCGGCTTGACTCTTGAGCAAGTTTAATAATTCTGTCGGAAAAATTATAATGATTAATGTAAATCAAAGCTTTGATTTATATCCGGCATTATGTGAAATCCGGGCTATAATTCCTCAACTGGGATGCTGCTGGTGTATGCAGCTTACCTTTACTTAAGGGCTAAAAACCTGTCGACTATGAAATGTATAGAGGATTTCACTTATGTGTGACTATTTGTTATTTCGGAAAAACAAGAGATCCCACGGGATTAAAAAAAACCCGTAATCCAGGCGAAAGAAGTCGCGGGCGCGGGCGTCATCTATTGGTATTTAAGTATACTGCTATTTACAACTTTGTTCAACCTGTAAACATTTATACCTAATCAAATTTGAAAAAAAAATTGTGTTAAGTAAAACTATAATTTGCATGTTGTTTGTCTAATTAGGAGTGCGAATCATATCGTCACGATTGCAGGAATCCACCTTGGTCGCCGAAGACATTTACGGCCATTGGAACAATAACTAATTACGGATTCATTGTCCACAGAGGGTTCAGCGTTTGCGTGTGCAACCAGCAACACATATTCAAACCCGTGTCTGTTCAAGCCATGTGGTATGTATTTGATGATTTATTATACTATAATACTCTTCGTTCGTAACTTCGTTCGTATGTGCTTCTCACATCTAGCATATTTTTAACGCATGACTAGGAGATTTATTTCCCGCTGTAGGTATGTTTTGTTTGCCGTGTCCCAGAATGCAAAAAGCTAAAAATGTCTTTAATTAAGATCGGGTCCAGGGAATATAGCAGGGACCGAACAGTTCAATACTGTGCTATTCGAGGCATAGCATAGAAATTAGGGTAAATAAACGGACGGGCTATAGGCTTAATGGTAAATGTTAGTTAGGCATAAATCGACCAATCAAAAAAGAAACATAATAGCATCGTAATAGGTGGACGATTTGCTAGTCTATAAGACCACACCATAGCTTCATTAAGCACGGTTACAGAAATCAGAAAGTTTCAGTTAAATTAAAACAAATTAAGTAAGATTAAATTAAAACAATTTCCGACGCAAGTGCAGAAGGCACATTGCCCATACTTTTGATGCTCGCCGGATGCTCGAAACGCAAATGTTTCGGAATACTGTATGTCTTTAATATGCAACGCGCCTTTTATACCCTCGACGAAGCGGAGACGGTATATGTGTTTGCCCTAAGAGGTTGTGTGTTTGTTTGTTTGTTTGTTTGTTTGTTTGTTTGTATGTTTGTTTGTTTGTGCACTTTTTTGTCACCATTTTTCTCAAAAAGTACTGGGCCGATTGAGATGCGGTTTTTTGAATTAGATACGTATAGCTTGTGAGAAGGTTTTTAGATATATTTTAGGACCATAGACAACCAAGCTGAGCTGTAGTCTATGATTTTAATATTTCAACATGTTACCATTTTTCACAAAAACTACTGGGCCGATTGAGATGCGGTTTTTTGCATTAGATGTGTATAGCTTGTGAGAAGGTTCTTAGATATATTTTAGGACCATAGACAACAAAGCTGAGCTGTAAGTCTATGATCTTAATTTTTCTATGTGTTAAAAATTTTCACAAAAAGTACTGGGCCGATTGAGATGCGGTTTTTTGCATTAGATATGTTTAGCTTGTGAGAAGGTTCTTAGATATATTTTAGGACCATAGACAACAAAGCTGAGCTGTAGTCTATGATTTTCTTTTTCAATATGTTACCATTTTTCACAAAAAGTACTGGGCCGATTGAGATGCGGTTTTTTGCATTAGATGTGTATAGCTTGTGAGAAGGTTCTTAAATATATTTTAGGACCATAGACAACAAAGCTGAGCTGTAGTCTATGATCTTAATTTTTCAACCACTGTTACCATTTTTCACAAAAAGTACTGGGCTGATTGAGATGCGGTTTATTGCATTTAGGACTTCGTGCGATTACAAAACAGGAAACTGGTACCAAAATTTTAAAAAATCAGCGCCATTTTGAAATTCTTTGTTAATTGACCGATTTCGTTCAAAATCTATATTTAGGGCTCCCTGGGGTCACAAAACAGGAAACTGGTACCAAAATTTAAAAAAATCAGCGCCATTTTGAAATTCTTTGTTAATTGATCGATTTCGTTCAAAATCGATATTTAGGACTCCCTGGGGTTACAAAACAGGAAACTGTTACCAAACTTTAAAAAAACAGCGCCATTTTGAAATTCTTTGTTAATTAACCGATTTTGTTCAAAATCAATATTTAGGGCTTCGTGGGATTACAAAACAGGAAACTGGTACCAAAATTTTAAAAAAATCTGCGCCATTTTGAAATTCTTTGTTAATTGACCGACCGATTTCGTTCAAAATCGATATTTAGGGCTCCCTGGGGTCACAAAACAGGAAACTGGTACCAAAATTTTAAAAAATCAGCGCCATTTTGAAATTCTGTGTTAATTGACCGATTTCGTTCAAAATCGATATTTAGGGCTCCCTGGGGTCACAAAACAGGAAACTGTTACCAAAATTTTAGAAAATCAGCGCCATTTTGAAATTCTTTGTTAATTGACCGATTTCGTTCAAAATCTATATTTAGGGCTCCCTGGGGTCACAAAACAGGAAACTGGTACCAAAATTTAAAAAAATCAGCGCCATTTTGAAATTCTTTGTTAATTGATCGATTTCGTTCAAAATCGATATTTAGGGCTCCCTGGGGTCACAAAACACGAAACTGGTACCAAAATTTTAAAAAATCAGCGCCATTTTGAAATTCTGTGTTAATTGACCGATTTCGTTCAAAATCGATATTTAGGGCTCCCTGGGGTCACAAAACAGGAAACTGTTACCAAAATTTTAGAAAATCAGCGCCATTTTGAAATTCTTTGTTAATTGACCGATTTCGTTCAAAATCTATATTTAGGGCTCCCTGGGGTCACAAAACAGGAAACTGGTACCAAAATTTAAAAAAATCAGCGCCATTTTGAAATTCTTTGTTAATTGATCGATTTCGTTCAAAATCGATATTTAGGACTCCCTGGGGTTACAGAACAGTAAACTGTTACCAAACTTTAAAAAAACAGCGCCGTTTTGAAATTCTTTGTTAATGAACCGATTTTGTTCAAAATCGTTATTTAGGGCTTCGTGGGATTACAAAACAGGAAACTGGTACCAAAATTTTAAAAAAATCAGCGCCATTTTGAAATTCTTTGTTAATTGACCGATTTCGTTTAAAATCGATATTTAGGGCTCCCTGGGGTCACAAAACAGGAAAATGGTACCAAAATTTTAAAAAATCAGCGCCATTTTGAACTTCTGTGTTAATTGACCGATTTCGTTCAAAATCGATATTTAGGGCTCCCTGGGGTCACAAAACAGGAAACTGTTACCAAAATTTTAGAAAATCAGCGCCATTTTGGAATTCTTTGTTAATTGACCAATTTCGTTCAAAATCGATATTTAGGACTCCCTGGGGTTACGAAACAGGAAACTGTTACCAAAGTTTTAAAAAATCAGCGCCATTTTTGTTTATTTTGTTATCACCATAATAAATGAATTCAGTTTAGTACAGTAAAATCTGTACTACTTGTAAGTCTAACCACAACCCGTGAGCTGCTTTAGCAGCTCGCGCACAGGGCGAAATACTAGTTATACTATATATAGCTCAATTACCACTCACTCACTCATTGACAGAATTGTTTCTCCTAGAAAGAGACAGTAAACGATACAATGATGTACGGGAGATGTGTTCGGGTGCGGGATGAGGGAAAGGAAAAACTATTGACATTTCGGAAAACAAGATGGCGGCCGACGTGATTCTCGCAACTCTTTTGTTTTTCAACCGATTTCGTTAAAACTCGCAACTATTGAAGAAATTAGTAAACGATCTATAGAAAAAGTGGAAAAAGTTGGAAAAACAAGATGGCGGCCGAGCCGTAGTGTTTTGAAATTTTTGATTTTTCGACCCCGAACCGCGGCGCCACAGATCCGAAACGGCGTGGTCGAGCATAATATTTTTTCCTTTTTTCGTCTACAATTATCCTGTATTTTGACAGAATGGGAGTAGTTTTCAAAAATTCAAGATGGCGGCTGTCGTGGCTGCCGTTCGGTTTGAGGTACGAAAAAACGCAATTTTAAAATTCAATTTTCTCACATTCGGCAACGTCGGAGCGTTTCAACTTCTTCGGGGCGATTGTTTCTTGAGACACAACAGACTTGAGGTATGGATTGGGAAAAAAATTTACCCCATTTCTCGGGAAGTTTTCAAGATTTTCCCCAAACATAAAAAAATCGAAATACGTATTTTTTGTAAAATTCGAGTACGAGCAACCACGTGTCTCACTTGTACGAATGAAATTTGGGTATTTTCGTCGCCGAGGTCTGGCAACACTGGAATTTATCAAAGAAAAAGTGATTTTCGACATGGTCTCTTTTCAGGAGCAATCATTTCGGCTGGGTGCGAGCGAGATGAAAAATTGAAACGTCATCAGGGGCGGTATATCCTGTAGTTTACGGGAAAATTATGAAACTAAGTAAAATGTTTATGTGAAACGAGGTGGCGGCCATTTTGTATTCTTTTTGTGTTTTTGAAAATTTCGATCACGATTTTGAGGCAGTTGGCAACATTTGGGAAAGTTGAAATGTATGGATCGATTGTGTATCTCGACCGGCAGTATCGAGGTATCTAAACAGTGTTGCCACATTTGGGGAAGTTTTCGAGATTTTCCCCAAAATCTTCCTCCTGTAAAATTTTGTATGAAAAATTTTTTTTTCACTGATGGCTTCTTATAGAAGTCAGAAAATTTAACTTGAAGAAAAATATGGAGACACCTGATGATTGAGGATTTCGGAGACGGGTTAAGAGCACGGTTTTGCACTCTCTGTATAGTAGCAGCACTGGAGTTGTCAGGATCGGTACTGACACTTCAAAAAGCTTTTCTTTCGGAAAAGGTGTACGGCAGGGATGTATACTGTCTCCTATACTTTTCAATATATACGGCGAGTTCATCATGAGAGAAGTGCTTTCGGAATGGGAAGGTGGAGTCAGTATCGGAGGTGTAAAGCTTACAAACCTGAGATACGCTGATGATACAACTCTTATAGCTAGCAGTGAGATTGAAATGGCGACTTTCCTAAGGAAACTGGAGACGGTCAGCAATTCCTTGGGTCTTTCCATAAACAGGTCGAAAACCAAAGTGATGGTTGTGGATCGATCGGGCAAACTGGAAATCAACGGTGCCACAGGCTTAGAAATAGTTGATGATTTTGTCTATCTGGGCTCAAACATTAGCAACAAAGGTGGTTGTGAAACAGAAGTCCGCCGTCGCATCGGGATGGCGAAAAGTGCCATGTCTCAACTCTCCAAAATATGGAAGGACAAAAATATATCGCAATGGACAAAGCTGCACCTAGTCCGTACACTTGTCTTTTCCATATTCTTATATGGTGCCGAGACGTGGACCCTTAAATCCGCCGACCGAAAACGGATTGATGCTTTTGAGATGTGGTGCTGGAGGCGGATGCTCAACATTTCTTGGACAGAACACAAGACCAACGTCTCGATCTTAAACAAACTAAAAATAAAGATGCGGCTATCCAACATCTGTCTGCGGCGGATGCTCGACTACTTCGGTCACATTGCCAGGAAAAATTCAAGCAGCATTGAAAAGCTCATCATCACTGGCAAGATCGAAGGAAAGAGACCCCGCGGACGAAGCCCGAGACGTTGGTCTGACCAAATAAAAGAAGCGGTCGACACTCCGGTCTGCAGTGCTTTTCGCACAGCCTCCAATAGAGAGAGATGGCGAAACATCGTTAAGGCTGTAATATCTCGAGGGAGCCACGATCCTCAAAGCTGAGGAAGCGACGCAAGAAGAAGTAAGAGCACGGCCAAGGTATTGAAGATAGGTGGGGGGTGCTCGACCAAATGTCATTCGAAACTTCATCCAATAGACAATGAGCAAAAAAAAAATTCAAAATGGCGGATTTAACATGGCTGCCATACAAATTTATTTGGTGTCTATCTCAGAAAGTATAAAAGATGGAAGTGTGGTTTCTTGGCAAAAGATGATCAGGACCTGAAGGTCTACTTGATGAACAGGAAAAAAATTCAAGATGGCGGTTTTTTTTTTTCATAGAAAATATAATATGGCAAATATTGAAGAGACTACAAGTGTAGAACTATGCAAGATTTTGAAACGGAAAGAGACAGAAAACATACAATGATGTACGAGAGATATGTTCGAGTGCGGGATTCGAGTAAGGAAAAATTATGACATTTCGGAAAAACAAGATGGCGGCCGACGTGATTCTTGCAACTCTTTTGTTTTCCAACCGATTTTGTTAAAACTCGCAACTGTTGAAGTAATTAGTAAACAATCAATAAAAAAGGTGGAAAAAGTTGGAAAAACAAGATGGCGGCCGAGCTGTAGCATTTTGAAATTTTTGATTTTTCGACCCCGAACCGCGGCGCCACAGATCCGAAACGGCGTGGTCGAGCATAATATTTTTTTCTTTTTTCGCCTACAATTATCCTGTATTTTGACAGAATGGGAGTGGTTTTTAAAAATTCAAGATGGCGGCTGTCGTGGCTGCCGTTCGGTTTGAGGTACGCAAAAACGCAATTTTAAAATTCAATTTTCTCACATTCGGCAACGTCGGAGCGTTTCAACTTCTTCGGGGCGATTGTTTCTTGAGACACAACAGACTTGAGGTATGGATTGGGAAAAAAATTTACCCCATTTCTCGGGAAGTTTTCAAGATTTTCCCCAAACATAAAAAAATCGAAATACGTATTTTTTGTAAAATTCGAGTACGAGCAACCACGTGTCTCACTTGTACGAATGACATTTGGATATTTTCGTCGCCGAGGTCTAGCAAAACTGGAATTTATCAAAGTAAAAGTGATTTTCGACATGGTCTTTTTTCAGGGGCGATCATATCGGCTGGGTGCGAGCGAGATGAAAAATTGAAACGTTATCAGGAGCGGTATGTCCTGTAGTTTACGGGAAAATTATAAAACTATGTAAAATGTTTCTGTTAAACGAGGTGGCGGCCTTTTTTGTATTCTTTTTGTGTTTTTGAAAATTTCGATCACGATTTTGAGGCAGTTGGCAACATTTGGGAAAGTTGACATGTATGGATCGATTGTGTAACTGGACTGGCAGTATCGAGATATCTAAATAGTGTTGCCACATTTGGGGTAGTTTTCGAGATTTTCTTAAAAATTTCCTCCTGTAAAATTTTGTATGAAAAATTTTTCTTTCACTGATGGCTTCGTATTGAAGTCAGAAAATATAACTTGAAGATAAATATAGAGACAGCTGATGATTGAGGATTTCGGAGACGGGCAAAGAGCACGGCCAAGATATTGAAGATAGGTGCTTGAACAAAATAATGTCACTCGAACCTCACCCAATTGATGAGTTTCAAAAAAAACTCCAAAATGGTGGATTCAAGATGGCCGCCATACATATTTCGTCAGTGTCTATTTCGGAGAGTATAAGAGATGGAAGTGTGGTTTCGTGGCAAGAGATGATCAGGACGAGGAGGTCTATTTAGCTAAATGTGAAAAAATCAAGATGGCGGATTTTTTTTCCATACCAAATTATAAAGGAAAAGACTTGGGTACTTATGGTTCCTTTTCATATTTTTTTTTAATTAAAGGGCTCTCATTCTAACGAATCTTTGGGAGCACAAATGTGAAGCGAGTTGACGATTAAGGATTTCGTAAACGGATGAAGAGCACGGCCGGAAGAAAGATGGGGTTCGACCAAATGCATGAAAATAAAAAAACATAAAATTACCTACCAACCGCCTACCAACATACCCGCATACCGACATACCCACTTACCGACATACCCGCCTACCAACATACTCGTCTAACAACATAACCACTTACCTACATACCCGCCTATCACCATACCCGCCTACAATCATACCCGCCTACCACCATACCCGTCTACCAACATACCCGCCTACCAACATACCCGCCTACCAACATACCCGCCTACCAACATACCCGCCTACCAACATACCCGCCTACCAACATACCCGCCTACCAACATACCCGTACGTACACCCCAAATCGCACACATCCTGCAATTGTACTGTCGTCGATTTTACATTACCAACATACCCGCCTACCAACATACCCGCCTACCAACATACCCGTACGTACACCCCAAATCGCACACATCCTGCAATTGTACTGTCGTCGATTTTACATTATTATTACGAGCGCTCCCTGGGATTACAAAACAGGAAACTGTTACCAAAATTTTAAAAAATCAGCGCCATTTTGTAAATCTTTGTTAATTGACCGATTTCATTCAAAATCGATATTTAGGACTCCCTAGGATTACAAAACAGGAAACTGTTACCAAAATTTTAAAAATCTGCGCCATTTTGTAAATCTTTGTTAATTGACCGATTTCGTTCAAAATCGATATTTAGGACTCCCTGGGGTTACAAAATAGGAAACTGTTACCAAAATTTTTAAAAATCAGCGCCATTTTGAAATTACGTGTTAATTTAATGATTTCGTTCAAAATCGATATCTGAGGATCCTTGGGATTACAAAACAGGAAACAGTTATCAAAATTTAAAAAACCAGCGCCATTTTGAAATTCTTTGTAAATTGACCGATTTCGTTCAAATTCGATATTTAGGACTCCCTGGGGCTACAAAATAGGAAACTGGTAGGTACCAAAATTTAAAAAAAACAGCGCCATTTTGAAATTCTTTGTTAATTAACCAATTAACTTAAACCCCGAAATTTACAGGAACCTTTGATTTTAACGTACTCTTTAAGAAAGAAAAAAAGAATTGAACGTACGGCGTATCGTATTGCGTAAAAAACGCAATTTTTAACTTCAAATTTCTCACAGTTGGCAGCGTCAGAGCATTTCGACTTCTATGGGGCGATGGTGTGTAGGTACAGACTCGAGGTATGGATTGGGAAAACAAATACCCCATTTCTCGGGAAATTTTCAAGATTTACCCCAAAAATAAAAAAATCGAAATACGTATTTTTTGCAAAACTCGAGTACAAGCAACTACGTACTCTTGTACGAATGATGTTTAGGTATTTTTGTCGCCGAGGTCTTGCAGCACTGGAATTTATCAAATTAAAAGTGATTTTCAACATGGTCTTTTTTCAGGGGCAATCATATTTCGCCTGGGTGAAAAATTGAAAGTTCACGGGAAAATTATAAAACTAGCTTTAGTTTTAAAAGTTTTAAGATTCCGTAACCGATTATCACCATCGTGTTTTTTTAAGTAAGTAATTTTTAACGTCAATAAGTGTACCTACAGTGTACCTATATTGAATAAATGATATTGACTTGACTTGACTATGTATAATGTTTCTGTGAGACGAGATGGCGGCCATTTTGTATTCTTTTTGTGTTTTTGGAAATTTCGTTCACGTTGTTGAGGCAGTTATCTGAAATAACATATAGAGGTAGAAAAATTAAAATCAATGATCGTTGGGTAGTTTCATACAAAGCCGCCTCACTCCTTAAGTACAACTGTCAAATTAATGTTGAAGTGTCCACAGCTACTGCCGTTGTAAATTACCTATTTATATATATTACAAAAGGCGCTGATCATTCTCGCGTCGCAGTTACCCGAAGATAGTGAAATAGGTTACGCGAGCTGCTTTAGCAGCTCGCGCACAGAGCGAAACACTAGTTAGATATATATAGCTTGAGAGAAGGTTCCTAGATATATTTTAGGACCATAGACAACCAAGCTGAGCTGTCTCTATGATTTTA
Organism: Erebia epiphron; assembly: GCA_963932025.1. NCBI lineage: Eukaryota > Metazoa > Arthropoda > Insecta > Lepidoptera > Nymphalidae > Erebia > Erebia epiphron. Next base: position 34,430,716 of record OZ009948.1, on the reverse strand, counting down.
ATATTTCGATATGTTACCATTTTTTACAAAAAGTACTGGGCCGATTGAAATGCGGTTTTTTTCATTAGATGTGTATAGCTTGTAAGAAGGTTCTTAGATATATTTTAGGACCATAGACAACAAAGCTGAGCTGTAGTCTATGATTTTATTTTTTCAATATGTTACCATTTTTCTCAAAAACTACTGTGCTGATTTAGATGCGGGCTTTTTGTTTTAGATATATAGCTTGTACCTAGATGCTGCCCAGGGTATCATGATGGAGTCAGGAGGCGATCATGGGAACTCCTTAAATTCTCATCGTATACCCTTCGCGTTTGGACTCTTTTGATTTGTCCATTTGAAAAGGGTTTGGCCATAGTCCACCACACTGGTCAAAAAAACTACTGAGCTGTCAAAGATGCAGTTTTGTGTTTTAGATATTATGCAATATATACGTTTGCTACGTTCTAATTGTTGTTTCAAAGTTATAAAGGTCAAAGGTATAATGGAGCTCTGCAGTTCGTCGTGGGTTTTTTTTAAATTTTTAATTTTATTACTTGTTGCCTAACACTATTCCAAGTGGAGACACTACGTATATCAGCCTTCAGCATGTTGAAAGAGGAGTATTGTTTGCAGGTCGGCGCTCCAGACGCTGCACCGAGCGAGCGCGCGCGCCCGCTCGCTCAACCACTTCGCGGGCGGCACGTCGCACTTGTGGTGCGCGCATTACGAGACACGAGTGGACTCCGACCGCTCATGCCTCAACGAGTGGCACGCCATGGACTGCCTCGAGTCGCGCCGCCCGCCCTCGCCCGACTCGCTGCGGCTCAAGTAATACTACATTACAGCCCATTATTATCACACCTCCAGGCGGCGCAAGACCGTGGCTTGTGGAGGACCCTACAAGAGACCTATGTCCAGCAGTGGACGTCCATCGGTTGACGACGACGACGACGACGACGACGACGACAGCCCATTAACGTCCCAGTGAGCACAGACCTCCACTCTCATAGGAGAGAGGGAATTAGAGCTTAGACCCACCACGCTGCTCCAATGTAGGTTGGCGGGCTTTAACGACTTATCATGTTAGTGATAATAACCGGGACCGACGGCTTAACATGCTCTCCGAGGCACGGGGTTGAAACACCACCAACTTCCTAACTCCGGGCTAGAACTGAGAATTTCTAGTCAGAAAATCCCAATACTTAATTGTGGCCCGACCCGGGACTCGAACTCGGGACCTTGTCAGCCGCGGTCGAACATTCTAACCACTAGACCAACGAGGCAGTTTGACCAACAAGTTAATACTCACCGATCACTAATCCCTATTGAGACGGCATTCTACCCGTGACTAGACAGATGGACTGCATTAGAACTTCACGCCGACTACAAAATTGCAGTTTTGCAGCAGCTTTTGTGCGGTTGGCTGTGCAGTCCTAATGAAAATGAAGAAGCTGCTGTACAGTTCTATTGCAGTTAAAATGCAGTTCTATTGCAATTTTGCCAAATGCAGAAAACCTGCTTCGTTAATGCGATTTTGCAGTCAGCATGCAAATGCAGATCCTGTCTAGTCTAAACCCTAAGTTTCCCTCTCTTGTACATTCTAAACTTTTCAATGGAAGGAAATTAGTATTTAATTGACTATAGAAAGAGACCAGGAAACATTTTTATAATAAGCTGCTGGGTCGTATTATTAAATTGGACGAACACATTATTATTCATACTACTGCATACCTAGACCTAATTTCTTGACCTCGAATTTGAATCGGATGTTGGCAAATGCGCTAATTAAACGCATTAGATGCGTGCCAAATGCAAACCAGTAATTATTACGTTTATGATCCCACAAAGATATTCCTTTGTTTTTTGCATTTCTTGATTAGCTGATAATATTAAATGGAAACTCATTGACAATGCATAGTCTATTATATTATTATTATGAAAAAAAAAACATATGCAAGAAATACAATAATTTTGTCTCAATTATTATCTTTCGGCAGGCCGCGCGAGAGAGACGAGACGGAGCGCGTGATAAGATGCACGCTGAAGGAGATAATGATGAGCGTAGACCTGGACGAGGTGACGAGCAAGGCCATCCGCGGCCGCCTCGAGGACGAGCTGGACATGGACCTGGCCGAGTTCAAGTCCTTCATCGACCAAGAGATGCTCACCATCCTGGGCCAGATGGACGCGCCCACAGAGATCTTCGACCACGTGTATCTTGGCTCAGAGTGGAATGCAAGCAACTTAGAGGAGCTGCAAAGGAATGGGTAATATTATGTTGCTTTGCTAATCTTTACTGTTTTGGTTCAGATACCAAACACCAAGTATTAACTGGAAATATTGTTTCTCGCTTTCAGGGTTAGACATATACTCAACGTGACTAGAGAAATAGACAATTTTTTTCCTGGTATGTTCGATTACCTAAATATTAGAGTTTACGACGATGAAAAGACTGATCTTCTGAAACACTGGGATAATACCTTTAAATACATAAACAAGGCCAGGAACGAGGGCTCGAAGGTTCTCGTGCACTGCAAGATGGGCATCAGCCGGTCCGCCTCCGTCGTCATCGCCTACGCCATGAAGGCCTTCAACTGGAACTTCGACAAGGCTCTCCGCCACGTCAAGGCGAAGCGCAACTGCATCAAGCCCAACAACAACTTCCTCAACCAGCTCGAGACTTACCAAGGCATCTTGGACGCCATGAAGAACAAAGAGAAGCTGCAGCGGTCCAAGTCCGAGACGAATCTGAAAGCACCCAAGTCGTCGTCTAAATTAGAGAACAAAATAACGGACCCCACACCTCTGGTGTTAGCCCTGACCGGGTCGTACACGGGTCGGCCGCGCTCCTGGTCGCCCGACTCTAAGCTCGCCGGCGAGCTGCTGCCGCCCACATCCGTGTCGCTCGAGAACCTGGCCTCCGAGACGCGCCACATGCTCATGCCGTGCGGCGGCGGCTCGTACAGCGTGTCGCCCAACCAGATCATGCGCCTCAAGGAGCAGGGCGCGCCCAGCGTGCGCGTGCTCGTGCACGAGATCGAGCGCCGCGAGCCGCCGCGCCGCTCCGCGCGCCTCAGCTTCGGTGCGGGCCACAAGTGTGCGCCGGCCGACGAGACGCACACGTGGGACCCCGGGGAGCCCTGGCTTGAATCGCGGACCGCTGTCGACAGTGACGATATAGTGAAAAGTGATAGTGGTATGATAGATGTTAAGTTAAAACCGTGCGACGTTCCGTACGATCTGCCGGATCGCGCTGCGGACACTGCGGAGCGGCCGCCGAGCCGGCAGAGCTCCTGGAGCTCGGTCGACAGTGCGGTGGTGGTGGACCTGTCGCGCCACTCGTCGTGGGGCTCCGGAGACGCGCGCGCGCGCCCTCCCCCCGCGCCGCGCGAAGAGCCCGCGGTGGACCTCGCCGTCATCCGCGAGCGCGCGCCGTCCGACCTCGCCGCCAACGAACGCAAGTTTAACGAGACCTGTGCCATACTCGAGGAGCTAGCGCGCATGGAGAGCGCGCGCGACCGCGGCGTCTCCACGTGGGGCGGCCGCCTGTCCGCATCCGCGCCCGCCGACACGTGGCTGCGCGCGGGCCCGCGCCGGCGCCGTCTGGCCGCCGCCTCGCACGGTGACCTGCCGCGAGCCGCGCCCGCATCTCGCCCACCGCCCGCCGGCCTCGTCAGCAACCTCAAAAAAGAGTTCGAGGCGCGCTCCGAAGTCGAGCCGCCGCGCCGCTCGGCGTCGCGCGCGCACCCTCCCGCCTCTCCGCCCGCGACCGCGCCCGCGCCGCCGCCTGCCGAGGACCTGTCGGTGCGCGTGCTGGTGGGCCGCTACGACCAGCCGGGCGGAGAGCCGAGCCGGGCCAAGGCGCCGCACGAGTCGGTGTCCAAGAAGTGCAAGCTGACGGCGGAGGGCGAGGGCCGCGGGCGCGCGCGTCCGGCGTTCAGCGCGCCGCCGACCGAGCGTCCGCCGGCGGCGCCCACCGTGCTGGCGCTCGCGCCTCTCGACTATTCGAGTGTGGTGGTTTCAACTGTGATGTCGAAAGCTCAAAATAAAAAACAATTGCAGCATGGGAAAACCCATCCGTTGACGAGGCTCAACTTGAACCGGTCGAACAATAGATGTTCGAATCCTGTGTATAATACTATGTAGTAGTTATGGTCTCAGTGCTGGTGGAAGAGTTGAAACCTAAGCTTTTAGTACCTTTTCAAAGTTTTCCACTAGCTCTCTGGCTATTAGTATTGTTTTATTTATTATGAATTCTTGCCAAACTGGATATTTTATCTTTCTAGAGTTTTATATACTATTTACAAAATGAAATCACAGTGTATTTGTCTATCACAGTAAATTGTATAAACGCCTGTTTGTGAGTAGAGACTTTTATAATGAGACTTGTTTTTATTGCCCTAGTATAGGCCTAAGGTTGCACATTGATTAATTATTGGCATCACTTCAAACCGTGTTGTCAGAATAATGTCAGGTTTTTCTTTTATAGTGTTGACTGATAGACCAGGATTGATGGACCTTTAAAATGTCGCTAAACTTGAAACTGAAATGACATCCAATGCTCTTCAGCCTCGTGTCAATCACTTGGATTCACTGTGGCAGGTCATGGCTTGTTTGAAATGATGCCAAACTGAACATGTAACTTCAGTCCAAAGCTGATCGCATAAAACTTCGCATCGACGTGAAATGCTATTCTCTTACTGACTGCAGAACAATACTAGCTGATACCCGCGACTTCATTCGTGTGGATTGAGGTTTTTTGGTTCCCACGGGAACTCCTTAATTTTCCGGGAGAAAAAGTAGTCGTTGTGTTATTTCAGACTATAATCTCTGTGCCAAATTTCTTCCGGATCCGTTCAGCCGTTCTGGCGTGATAACAAACGAGTCTGGCGAGTAACAAACATCCATCCGTCCAAACTTTCGCATTTATAATATTAGAAGTAAAAGTATAGATACTAAAAATCAAATGCGCAAGTCAGCTGCATCGGGTGCGCCGCTGAAAACATCTGAGGTAGAAACATCCGTAGCGACAGACTCGGTAGTTCGGTAGACGTTCTTCCCGTTTTGTTGAAATTGTTTATCTTATTTAATATAAGTTTATGATTTAAGTTGTATATGGTGTCATAGCAGATAATGAGATAACAGTTGTTGAAAAATGTTTTTGCGGCGTCAAAGTTTGTAATTCGTCTCATGGTATGCGACCACCATTGCAGTAGCCTTGCAACAAGATTTTTAATCATATCGACGTTGGAGATGAGTAAAATGGGCTTTAACGCGTTGTTTTCGGAAATTGGTTGGTCCAACCGGAAACGTGGCGAAATTAAATCAGTGTTACTGATTTTGTGACTTTCAAAAACAATGGCGTTAAAGTCCGTTTTTTTTTCTGACGTGTTCTGACGCAACAATCAAATAAGCTCAACGTCGCGTCGGTGTAATTTAAAATCTTGTAGGGTTCAGTAAAATGCATTCAAACTTATTTATCCAAAGTCTACAGTCTGCAATCTTTTTCCAGTGACGAAAGCAACTCGTGGAACATTTGATATTTCACTTATTCTTTTGTATGTGTCTGGTACTTTAGCTAGTTTTCTTCTGATCGTTCCAAAATCGAATGAGTAGATACTGCCGGGATTATTGCGTACTGAACATTCCGTCTGCAACAATAATTGAGCAAATAACAGCAAAAAATTGAGTTTTTTGTATCTTGAGGGCCAGCTAAGGAAAACTAAGATACATATAGTCTGTTTTTCCTTAAGTAAGAGATGCCTTTTGCACGGCAGGATACATGGCTGGTAAAATGTTAGTCCTTTCTCTGTCTACGGTTTTCACTGTTACACCGCGAACTAATGATAAACTCGTGATACGAGTCGAGAATGTCCAAAATGTCAAGTAAGGAGAACTATACTAAAGCCTAGTTAATATCTAAAAACTTGTCGACTTTCAATACTCCCATCACTATTGTTCAAGTGGCATATAAAATGACGTGATCAGACAAAGTAGTTAATCTCTGTTGGAACAGACTATAGTCTATACTTTATATATTAATGTTTTGGGTCCTATGAATCTTTTTTTTATGGAACGGAAAACGTACCTCAAGTTATACATAGCTTTTGCCTGTTTGTGAAAGTCCACTCAAAATCGGTTCAGAGTTTCAGCCATTTCGAAGATAAGTTATAAACAAACATCTCTGCCTTATCTGTTTTTTATTTGATAACCTGTTTCGAAATATCGGATAGACTTCAATCTTAATGTTTTTAGTATAGTAGTAAAGAGTACCTACTTACAATTTTTAAATTGATATCAACAACTCGTAGAATATTAGGCTCTGTACCACCACAAACTATCAAATTGGTTTGCGGGACCATTTTTCCGCAATATAATTTTGACTGATAGTTATCTGGCGTTATTGTTTCGATTAGTTTGGATGATCCATAGTCCCAGATTTGAATACTGTCTTTGTCTTGCCAAGAGCATGTTAAAATCTATAAAAAAATATGGTATAATTTTTTATGATTTTATATTATTGTAACTAACTATAATATACAAGATTATAGGTAGGTATTCCCCTTTCTAACTAAGCGAAAAGCTTAATGTGCTGGGAGACGGAACGACAATAGGCATGATGACAGTAACCAAGAATCAACGAAATTATGAATTTATCTAATAAAATGGGATTCATGAATTTTAAAAAACGTAAGATTTATTTTCCTATTTCGAGTGAGATTGCTATTAATTTTGATTAAATAAAACTATAAAATACAGCAATCCGCCATATTGCATAAAACACAAAAAAGCGAATGACGTCACAATTGTTTGTTTTCGAGCTTTGACAATCACATTATTGCTTACTGCACACTGCACAGAATACATTGGTAAAAACAATAGTGACGTAACAAACGACGCCATGACACCGCCGAACGTTTTGGAGTGAATTTTAAAATTTAAATTTCAAATGCCAATTTTATCTACCAAACTTTATTTTTCTGATGAAATAAGATATTTCTTCGAAATAGTAGATACTTCCGAGCATAATCTGTCCATTTTTCAAAATCAGTCCATGCCTATTAACGGGTCTGCTCTTGGCCTCCGATTTCAGTCCACCCCCGGCCTTGTATAGGATTCAAACTGCGACACTGAGGAACTTTCCAGCCTACGTTCCTTTAAATTATCATAGGTGGCCCGTGGCGTTGTCATGCACACTATATAAGTACTTATATGAGAGTGCAAATGAGGTGGTATGTACCTAATACTAATGCTCTATGGTCTTACGCCCTTTGCTCGGATTTTTTATGAAGAAAACTACTTATGCAATTTATAAAACTTTAGGCCAGTCACTCACTGTTTCGTTTTGCGATACGGCTGTGTGATTTCGTATGTTTTGTAAATGTACGATAACATAATATTATATATCTTGGTCAAATAATCAAAGATCAAATAAATATTATAATGAATGCGAAAGTTTGGATGGATGGATGGATGTATGGATGGATGTTTGTTAGTGAACGGGATCTAGATGAAATTTGGCACAGAGGTAGATTATAGTCTGGAATAAAACATAGGCTACTTTTTATCCCGGAAAACTATGGAGTTCTCGCGGGAACCAAAAAACCTCAATCCACGCGGACGTAGTCGCGGGCATCAGCTAATTTAACAATAAAATGTTGTATTAAATAAAGATTCAATAATGTGAGTTAGTTTGGCTATTACTTTTTATCGTATATGTTTTTTTTAACTCCAGCTGCATTAAAAGGATATTCTGATTCATTACTAATTTCGGAATCAGACGATGATGATGTTGGTACTTCAGATGACAGTAGAATTGTTATTATCGTCGGTAGATTTAAGTAAAGGATTTTCGGATTCTGCATTTTGCTTTTCAGACTCGGAGTTGGACGAGCGATGGCTCATTTCCTCTTGTGAGATAAATTAATATTAATTGCTTTGTTGGTGGCGCTTCATTCCAAATTGAAGGAACTGCATGTCTCTACAGATTCCTTTTTTTAATAATATCTGCAAAGCGAAAAAGTAAAGTACTTTCTAAATAAAAAGGTACCCCCTGATCAGTGAAGAAGTTATACTCACGCGAAGGATCGAAATAGGTTTCGATGTAGTCAGATTCCTTAAAGTATATTGTACACCCCAAAGTTTTCGACTTCATAATCTGCCCCTCTCACTTCATAGCTTTCATCCAAATGCCTCTTTGAATACTATTCTTTGGTCATACTATTTTATAACGTCCGAAATTATTGCACCCAGGCAAATGACACATTGCAACCATTATTAAGTATTTATTTGTTAATCAACCCGGTAAATGGTCTTAAATCAGGGTCTGCGCGGGAGGACGAAACTTGGAATACCGATGTATTCCAAATTTCGTAGCCAGCTCTTCATATACAGTCGTAATCGATGCAAACACGAAAAAATTAAATAAATTCAACGAAATCACGCAACCGTATCGCAAACCAAAAAAGTGAGTGACTGGCCTTAGTTTTCTTCGTAAAAAATCAGAGCAAAGAGCGTCAGGCCATAGAGCATTAGAATAAGGTCATTTGCACTCTCATATTATACTTATATAGTGTGCAAGACAACGCCACCTATGATGTTTTAAAGGAACGTAGGCTGGAAAGTTCCTCCTTGTTGAAAATTCAAGATGGCGGCCGGCTCATACGCCTAACGCCACTAATCTTTAAACCCTTTTAAAAACCTATGGTGTAACTTTGTTGAGAGGTAATACTAAAGCTGCAGATAGTCTGCAGATATCCTAATGAGTTCATCGACCAACCGACCATATCAATCGACCGACTGGTGAGCGCTTCGGGCGACAGCCTAGTGTGCACGTCTTCGTTATATTAAATGTCCTACTACCACTTTCCTTCTGTATTATGTGCTTTGCTGTGCTGTTGTGTCACACCACACCACAACACAGTAAAGTGCCTGTGGCTTTATTCCCCTCTCCCTAATTTTTCGGGTCAAGTCTATGACACTCACAAATAATGTGGCTTTCTATTGGTACCAGAATTTTCAAAATCGGTTCAGTAGATCCAGAGATTACCCCCTACAATGTCACAAACTCACAAACTTTATCTCTTTATAATATTATATAGTATAGATGACAAGGAACTGGATCTAATTGAACCATGTAAGGAGCATAATATAAAATTCATAGTATTTTCAACGGTACTCACCTGTTTTCCTGGTTTGTCAAAGTCTAGTCCTTCGCCACACATATGTACACCAGAAAAATATCGTGTTGCATAGGGTTGTCTGTCATCCCAACACATTACCGTGTCGTCCCATCCACTTGAGATCAATTCATGGTGTGATTTAGGATTGAAAACACATGCAAAAATTCTTGACGTGTGTCCATCCATTATGCCTTTCCGTTGACTGTAAGTTAGGTTAGGTTAGGTGGTGAATATCTAGTATCTAAAAGCGCGCAAACACAAGCAACTAGTGGCCTTACAAAGTAAGTCTGTTGTTATGCGCAGGACGACCTCCGCACATTTTGCGTTACCCACAGGCCACAACTTACACAGTAGGTAGGTAACTTGTTTGCTGTTTGCACCTTTAAGAAGCTTAAAGGTAAATATAGTACCAGGAAGATTTTGTCATCGGCATACATGGAACTAAGGTAGAACTACGTGGTTATAATATAACAGCCGTACCTACTTACATAATACTTCATAATTGATTGAGTCCCAAATGGCTGCTTTGAAATCGTATCTCCATCAAACGTTGGTCATGTGCATTGTCCACTAACCGCTTTAATTAATGATGTTTGAAAACATCTATCTCAAAAAAATAAGTAAGTTAACTACTTAGCATACCTAGAATAGAAAGCTCTTTCTTGAGTCTGTGCCTCTTCGTCGTACATGTTTAGTTTTGCATCGTCACCGTAGGTAACGAATTTGCTATAATGTGGATGGTAACATAGTCCTAGCGTTTGCCTTTTTTCCCTTATCGTGTACAAACATTGTTCATATTTATATTTCCAACATTTAATACATCCATTCACATCTTGAAAAACAAAATAAACTTAAATAGATATGATAAATAATTAGTAAAAAACTCATTTAAAATAAAATATAATGTCTAATGCGATTGCATCGTATAGGTAGTTATTAGTATTTATATAATTATTTTGATTTAATTTCATTTCACCAATCACCAGTTTCGGTGAGTTTACTATTTATGCCCAGTAGTTCAACTCTGAAATGATTTAAGTGCAGTTAGTTGACCCACTGGGGAATAAAAATCTCACAAGTTCAGAGGTTGAACTAATCAATTGAACTAGTGGCTGCGCGCGACGGCTACCATGTCGCCCGCAGCGCGTAGTCCACCGGCCCTGACATCATATCGGCGCGCGAGAGCGATCCCATTGCCCGCAGCGCCGCTATACCTGGACATGACACGGATCCTGCACGCGGCGGTGATGACGTCACCTGCAGGGCAGACCCAACACCGGAGATGACACCCTACCTAGGGGCGCGTAGCCTCCAAGGCAGGCCCTAGCCAACGAACGGCTAGAAGACAATCACCGGGGTAAATAATTATCCCGAGCCCCACCCGGGTAATACGGCCAGTCCCCGAATCCCATACCCCCGCTTGGCCCTCAGGGGCTAACCGGGGACCCACGCAACAAAATATACCCAAACGCTCTAATTCAGAACTACCGATTTTAATTACGCAACGTTACCGCTTGGAGCGCTGGCTGTGGTTGTGTGGACGATCTTGAGCTCAAAAAACAAGGCAGTTAAAGTGCATTTTTACTTTAACGCCAAGCTGTTTTTACGCTCAAAATCGTTATAATGGTCGGTATGATTTAAAATGTAACTGGTGATAGACGAGGATACTGATACTTACGAATAAAAGTTTGGTAAGTAAGTACTTACAACAGGATAATAACATATTTGTTACAGGATGTGCCTTGCTGACTGGTCTATGTTTGATAGCAGTGACAGGTCCTGGGTATGCCCGACACTCATCGTCGACTAGAGTATGGACGCAATTTCCCTTATTACAGTCGAATAATCTTATAGTGCCATCAATAAAACCAGAGGCTATTTCTTTCACATCTTCTGTATACTTGCAACACATTATTTCCTTATTCGTATCTCTATAACATAATGTACCTACATGATGTTTTATATATGTATGTACTGTACTTAAGTTATGGCTCTACCTACCTACCTAAGTATGTGATGATAATATATTCAATCCTATTTATACCTACTTACGTAGGTATAAACAGTAAGGATTGAACGAAGAGGTACAGTACAGACGACGTAGGGACGACTTGGTAGGTATCTTATTATTATTAAAGTGATAAACGAGGAAGTCATACCTACTATACTAATACTAGGTACCCGTTTATAATCAATCAAACAAATCAAATAAATATTATAAATGCGAAAGTTTGGATGGATGTATGGATGGATGTTTGTTACTCAATCACGCCCCAACGGCTGAACGGATCTGGCTGAAATTTGGCACAGAGGTAGATTATAGTCTGGAATAGCACATAGGCTACTTTTTATCCTAGAAAATTAAAGAGTTCCCGCGGGAACCAAAAAACCTCAAATGGATGTTTGTTACTCAATCACGCCAGAACGGCTGAACGGATCTGGATGAAAGGATCTTGACCATTTTTGTATGAGATTTGGGCCATTCTTGCGTCTTAATGAAATTAACGGTAAAACATTGGAAATATACTCAGGATTATATAATAAAAAAATCATTAAAATATTTAACTGGGAGTTTGGAGTACCTAATCTGACTTTTAAGTTTTGAGGTTAAGTTTGGCAATTATTAGGTATTATTTAGCATTTTAGCCATTTAGCTAATAATAATATATTTATCAACATGCAGGGTTCCGAAATACGTTATTATTTTATCTTATTCTTAGCTATAATCAAAATAATTGTTTATTTTTAATTTAAATAATTGATGATGCGCGGGTGGTCTCCGATTGGCCCGTTAGGGCCAAGCGGGGGGTACGGGCCTCGAGGCATGGCCTCCTTACCCGGGCGGGGCGCGGGGCAACTTTGTACCCCGGTAAATGTCTTCCAGCCGTGAATCGGCTAGGGCCTGCCTTGTAGGCTACAGGCCCCTGGGCAAGTCGTCAACTCCAGAGTTGGGTCCTCGCTGCGGGTGACGTCATCACCTTCGCGCGTGGGACCCGTGTCAAATCCGGTTACCTCGGCGCCGCGGACGAGAGGGTCACCGTCGTGCGCCGAGATGATGTCAAGTCCGGTGGGCACCGCGCTGCGGGCGATATAATCGCCGCTGCGCGCGGAGTCAGTGTCATTAAATAATTGTTAGCGTTGTTAATTTAGTTTGCTTTGTGCCACCTAGATGGCGTTACGCTACATTTACCGCGAGCTAGAGTACAAGTGGTGCCATCTTGATGGTACAAAGTAAACTAAATTAACTTATGCACAAACAATTATTTTCATTTTAAAGATAAAAATTAAATAATTATCTATATTATAAATATTTACTAACGTATTTCGGAAACCTGCATGTCGATAAATATATTATTATAAGCTAAATGGCTAAATAATACCTAACAATTACCCAACTTAACCTCAAACTTAAAAATCTGATTACTCCAAACTCCCAGTTAATATCTTAATGATTTTTTTATTATATAATCCTGAGTATATTTCCAATGCTTTACCGTTAATTTCATTAAGACGCAAGAATGGCCCACTTTTGGTCATTCTCTTTTGGCACAGAGATAGATTATAGTCTGGACTAACACATAGGCAACTTTTTATCCCGGAAAATTAAAGAGTTCCCGCGGGATCCACAAAACCTCGATCCACGCGTACGAAGTCGCAGGCATCAGCTTATATTATAAATGCGAAAGTATGTTCGTTGGATTGTCCTTCAATCACGCTGCAAAAGAGTAACGGATCGACATGTTTTTTTGCATGGGTATAGTTGAGGACCTGGGAACTTTTTATCCCGGAAAATATAAGGAGTTGCCGTGGGAATTAATAAAACTTTTCCAGGCAGACGAAGTCGCTGGCATCAGTTAGTACTTAGTATAACTACATAATGAAGTTAAAAGCAAAACTATGACAGCTAAATGAATTTACAAGTTTACGAGTAATCGACCATCGTATAAAATGTCCGCATATTGTGACGGGCAACTTCTACGGAACCCAACTCTGCGGGTGGCCTACACGCACTTGACCGGTTTTTTCGGAAGCGGTAATAGTAAGGTGAAAACTATTAACTACTATAGAGACTGGTACCTAACTATTATTGGGACCAGTACTCTTTCTCAAAATAGATTTTTCATAAAATCTTTAATGCAATGCAGTTTTATTTTCTTAAAAATTGATGATGAGGTTCCTCCAACCAATTCTTGTCTCTACTAGTTTCACCTTGCGGACCGCTCCTCTACACCATTCTGTATCCTTATTATGGACTATGGTGCGATCAATCTTAGAACTAAGCAGAAATAAACCATCAACACAATTGCAATAAACCTGCAGTTGGAGGAAGTAAGCACCTACATGATTGAGAGCACGTTAACATCTCCTTGATAAACCTGATTTTGTTCACTATGAAAGGATCTGTGTTCAACATTTGGAGTACTAGTGTGGACCGTTACTATTTCTTTTTGAGGATTAACGTTTTTGATATAAGTATTCGTGATCGCAAAACTCTTGCGTGCAGTTCTCACACTAGATGGTGCCATTGGTCCCGGTGCCGTTTTTCTTTGAGGATCCATAGAATAATAATTTCATTGTTATGTATCTAACTTTGCAACCGAATCGATATTTAGATAAAGTACTTAAATGGAAAATTTATTCCATGAAAAGGTAGGTTTGCTATCACAAAATAATTTTGACGTGATTCAGGGACCTGACAGGACTGCTTTGAAGCCATAGATTTATATGTATAACCATAACCACGGTTTCAAACTTAAAAAGAGGGTTTCTTTTATCATTAAGACGTCTAACCTAAACTTTATGATTAGTCCACACTCCACATGTTTCTTACGTGTTTAGTATGAAGGTATGTAGCCCATGCTTCAAGTTCTAGATTTAGGTATGCAACCTACCCAAGGAGCTTACTATAATTCGATAAAACTATAGTCCGGCAAACTTATTTGACCCGGTGACAGCGACGCTATCTATGAAAAATAAAATAGAAAAAAAAACTAGGTACTTATACATACAGGCAAGAACATTATTTCCAAATTTTGGCCGCCGGGTCAGTTACGTCGGCCTGTAGTAGTTAATCTATGGTATTATTAAACCACCTTTAAGAAGGCAGACAGGTAATCACTATTTTACTTTAAAAATTTATATAGACGAAATATATTGCAGTTGGCATGTTAATTTGCTTCGATACTTAGGTACTCGTAGGATAACGTCATTGGAGATATACATCTCCAATGACTTTAGCCTAACTCCAAACAAATTGACAGAACCACGGTAATGGTATTTAGACTGATGTTAACTTCTGTCATATTAAAAACTGCTTTTGATAGACAAGTAGGTATATAAACATAGTTAACTAACTGATCCTCAGCGTCTCTATATTAAAATCATATCTAAGACTAATATTATAAAAAGGAAATATTTGTTTGATTGTTTGTAATGGATAATCTTAAAAATGACTCAACCGATTTTACAAAATCTTTCACTTATAGAAAGCTACTTTCCCAGCGAGTGAAATGGGCTATATTTAATTTCCAAAAAAATCGGCCAAGTGCGAGTCGGACTCGCGCACCGAGGGTTCCGTACTCAAGAAGTAGGTATAATTACCTTTGTTAATGAACCGCAATACTAACTTTGTTTGTAGAGGTTTACTGTTAATATCAAAAAATTACGTTTGTTGTATGGGAGCCCCCCTTTAATATTTACTTTATTGATATTAAATTATTTATTTTGAAAGGTAATATACAAGTTAATATTCTGTGAAAATTTGAACCATCTACCTGTTACCGTTTTTAATATTGAGCAAAAAAATACGAAAAAAACACGTTTATTGTATGGGGACCCCCCTTAATATATTTTTTTTTTTAATTTTTAGTATTTGTTGTTATAGCGGCAACGGAAATACATCATTTGTGAAAATTTCAGCTTTCTAGCTATCACGGTCTATGAGATACAGCCTGGAGACAGACAGACAGACAGACAGACAGCGGAGTCTTAGTAATAGGGTCCCGTTTTTACCCTTTGGGTACGGAACCCTAAAAAGAGAGATCCCTACGAAAATTGCAATAATGTGAATTAAGTGGGAAAAAATCGTCTTATCTGAGAGCTTCCGTGGCGTGCGCCTGCGTAAATAGTAAAAGTTACACAAAAACAATGTACTTAAGTATATGGTGAAATTGTTCCTCTCAAAAAAAAGGGGACGGACCGGGCAACTATGAAACTCCTCTCTCTGGGATCTCGCATCGCTTCGTCTGCAGCTTCACTCCGAGGGAGTCATTTACAGTGCGGGTTGTAACTTGTCATTAATCGCACACAAGAGAACCGTCAGCCTTTGGCTTCCAGTCGCTGGCATTGAAATTATTTTGCGACGAACTTCCAAACAGCATGTCACGAAAGAAGTCTCGTCAAAATTGCATAAACATGCGACTACTAGCGCTGCCTCTAGGGGCTTCTATCGTGACTAAGGACTGAATCTGTAACCGGAGGTATAAAACCGCACTTAGATACACAAACACGCACAAGAACCTAGAAACAGTTTCTGAATTCAGTATCTGATCGTGACGCGGACTATACAAAGATGTAACGGCGGCTGATTTGCGGCTCTTAAGAGTTTTCATTAGCGAAAAACTAAAACCTTGAAGATATTTTTGAAGTAGGGTAGGCATAGGCAATGCATTAATACTGTCTTTAAGGTTTGCACTGCCATATAATGAATAAGAGTAGGTAAAAGAGATAAAGTAAAATCATGCCATGCCTGTATTTCTGATTTTAAGTACTTTATTAAATCAACGCAGACACAAAACAAATTCAATAGAATCAATGAAACTGGTGTTAGAACAAAATTATAATTTATTAAGTAAAAGCTAAGGGGAAAGCAGCAATAGGTACTAGCATTAGCAATTACTCGTACATCAGTAAAATCAAGAATGAATAACTCAAGGTACTGAAGGTGAAGACACACTATTTTCTTGTAACTTTTAGAGTGGTTGGGCAGTGTGTGTTGTGATTTGCATTGCAATTGGCAGCGAAATCCGGTACGACTAAGTATTGATGGATTGGAGTACGCCTCGGGTCACAATTCACAAAAACTACTGTGCCTACCTACATTATCTTCACGACTCGTGAGACTGCAGCTTGACGCTTCACAATAGTGTATCAGCACGATGCACCTTGAGTAGGTATGAACGTCAACAGTTAGAGGTGGAAGACTTACGAAACTAATAAAGATAAGGTAAACTTAGTTTTAAAACACAAATCCGAATAATGATAGGTACTGAAACTGTTACAAAGGTATACAAAGACATGGTACGGTGACTTACTGACGTTATTTTTTATCCTTTCTGCAGTAGGTACACAAATGTAAAGGTTAAAACGCACTACTGTGTTGTGTGTTGCAGCCTGCATTGCAAAACACGCTATGGCGCTGGCGTGACTTCAACGCCTCGTGCGAAACGCGCCGGTCAATGCAGCGTGACGCAACACAAAATTCTAATTCAAACGCATTAACGCAACACACTGCGTCACAATTCACAACACACCAAGATACAACAGCGAGTTTGCACCTTAAGGTGTCAGAAATAAAATTATGTACATATATTATAATTATGATAATAAATAGATACTCAACACAGTAAAGCCGCGCTCACTTTGCATGCGTTTCATATCGAACCGCGGTCGTGCGAACACGTACGAATAGGAACGATAAGAACGATCCCGATCATTCGAATACTACGGAAGCTCTCACACTGGATGCGAGTTAGTCGTACGTAACTATACGTACAACGTCCGAAATCTATCCGAAATTTTCGTACGTTGAACATATACAGCTACAGCTTCTATAAATGTAAGTTTTTTTATGTTCCTCTGTTTTGTACCTAGTTTGGTGTGCATCATGCACATGGCGAGTATCTTGAAGATACAGATTACTTTTATGAACCAAAGAGGACTTCACGCAAGCGATATCACCGGGACACTGCCTATTTGACGGAGAAAAACGTATCCAGTGTGCGTACTCAATTCGTACGTTTACGTACGAACGAAATAGCATACTAATTCCTAAGTGAGCGCGGCCTAACTCTGCATCATTTTTAAATTTTAATAGGTAACTTGTTTAACATTGTTTAGACTCTGAGAAAATTTTATAAATATAAATCCCGTATCGCTCCCGATTTATGGAAAGACTACTAAGTAGGAAGGGTATTCATTTATATTATTAATCGTTCTTAATTTTTTCTCATGACATAATAATATTATTATATTCTACTTATTTAGATTATGAGATATTTGACATACTATTACGGGACATACCTTAAAATAAATATTACAAATTAATGCAATTTTTATTACCTACTTACTAGTGGGCCCGGCAGACGTTGTCCTGCCCTATCTTCCTCGCAATTTTTCCATTATATTCAATATTTTCTCACCGTTTAAACCTTCCCTGGACTACTACAAACATTTCAAAATCAGCTAAATCGGCCCAGCCGTTCTCAAGTTTTAGAGAGACAAACGAACAGCAATTGATTTATATATATATATAATATATAGATTTGATTTTAGGTGCCCTTTTTAATTATAGAAATTTTAGTCATGCCTATGAAACGCGGCGCGTATGACGTAATGTGCGCGTCTACGTAGACCGTTGTAATAATGTAAATTTGTCATTTGAATTCTGATTAGGTACCTACTTATTAAAATATAAAAAATACGATGCGTTCGGTGCAATAAAGTACCTACAAACAATAAGCACATAAATACAACAAGCATATTTTTGAAAAGTATAACCCAATCTAGGTGCTATAAGAATAATAAAAATAGGTTTATCTCTTTTTTCTCTTATGATTACAGCCACTCTAAAGAAAAGGATAGAAGAGAATGTTTACTGTCATTTTACATATTATATAGGATATGATAGTCCCTTCATACATGGACGTAATAAGTACGTTCGTTGCCTTCATAATGCAACTATAAATTATTAAACACTTAATTAATTTTATAATAATATGTCAAATACCCAATTCTCGAAATTGGAAGTTTTTAAATAAATAATTGAACCATAAGTTTCTTTTTTATTGATTAGCACCTTGTTTACTTGATTCTATTGAAGTCAGTGGGATTGTAATAATACCTAATAAAACAATGTAAACCATGACTAAGCACACAAAATGAAGGTGAATGATTAATGTTCAAAAATATGTGCCAGTTGCACTTCATTTATTTCATAGTTAAGTTTTTATTTACAAAGAGCATAGTATAATTAAGGTATGTATTGCACTTAAAAAATCAGCTATGGATTTCATTCAAATTTCAAATAAACTGTTTTTATCTGGAGATGTGTAATGTTTGAGGATCAATATTTTTAGTACATTGTCTTGACATCACCCCTGAAACACTTATGCTTAATTCAATCAAATTGGCCCATCACATAAAAGCTCAAATTTATAATTTCATGCAGACCAAGCCTATTTATTACAACAGGCACTAATAACCCACTTTTGTAAGTAAATATCAAAACAAAGTAATATTGTACATTATACCAAAGCTACAGAATAAAAAATCCAAGTAAAATCTGAAGGATTTGCAATAGTAATGTATGTATGTGAGTATCTTACCCTATAGAGTCAAGTAGGTACAGAAGGTACATAGGCGGTTTAGGTGGCATGTATATTTAGGTTCATAATAAATGATCTAAATTTATTATGTTCATAATATGAATAACTGAGATGTCTCAAGTATATAACTGTTAGAATTTAAAAAAAAATACAATACAGACACTCAATTTCTATATGTATAGTGTATACAAATAAAAAATAATAACAAATCCACTGACTGATTGGACAAATACTAGTCATTTAAATTGACAAATCTGTTCTATACACAACTATCATAGTCAAAATATTTTTAAATATTACATCGTAAATGTCATACTATATCAAATAAAATATGCATATTACACATAAATATGTGTTAATAATAATTAAATATTTTTGTCATTAAACTTACTATACATACTAACTGGTCAGGCACTCCATTTATATTATTCGATAAAGGTTTCTTTCGAAGAATTAAAATAAAGAAATGAACAAGTTTTATATTCACTTTGCGTTAAATTATCAAAATATTTATTGAACTTGAAAATTCAATTTTTTTAAATTAAGCTGAAAGTTATTTACAGTCTTAAAATTTGTACCAACATCATTTCAAATCCATTCTACATAATATACATGCATCTTTTTAATAATTATGCCAGTGGATTCACTATATTATCTACCGCTAGGTACCCATTCAATGAACAATTCCACATTGCTTAGTCACAAAAATATCTAGCCATTTACCTATTTAGTTAAAAATAGACATTTACCATAAATTTGCACATATCCTGAGGAGACACACATAATAAATTTATAATAATCAACATTATTTGATAAACAATGATAACAATCAATAGACCTCTATCTTTCTCTATACAAGTATGAACTTCAACAATCTGTTGAAAAACATATACATAATAATGTACAAAGCACATTACACATCTTAATCTAATAAAGGTACAACTTATTTGGGGAGTAAAATTAGGTACACTTATAGACAAAAAAAGACGACAAAACCAATTCCAATAAATATACACTACATTTGGAAAAAAAATATTCGCATGAAACAAACAAACTGTTGTGATAATTTTTCGAAACTTATGTGATAATTACTTCATAACAAAAATATAGTTTTTTCCTGTTTATTGTTACCATATAAACCATGGCATGGAGTTCAAAATCTAAGGACAGTAATTATTTAATTTATATTGTGAGAGTCTAATGTATTCATGCATCAGGCAGCATTGCTGATGGCTAACAATACCAGTTGGTGGCAAAAAATGTTCATTATACATATATTTGATGCCGATATTAACATTATTCCTAATTTTTGTTATTGATGATCAAATATTTTAAGTGATAATTAATTAATACAATAAAGCTAAGCAACTGCTCTCACTGTAGTGTGAAATTACTAGAAAGCTTTAAATTGCTGCACTTTAAGTTATGGAAATAGTTAGTGGGTTAAATATTATTAAAATTAAATATTACCTGAAGGAGTAAAGCACACTAACAATCATTTTATATTATTATACATATACATTAGCTACTGCTTTAAATGTATTGAAACGTTTAACAGCATTATATTGTAATAAGATTAAAAAACAACAAAACACAAGCAATTCCATAATAAATTAATAACATCAGTAGCAAACCACTCTTCACCAACAGAACAACCCATTTGTATTAGGTAAAGATAAAATAATTATCTAATTCTTGCTACAATCACAGAGATTATTGTGAGCTAATCAAATCAGACACTGGATCAAACAGAATGGCCTTGGGATTGGTGTCTTTGTCCCCACTGACTAGAAGGTCCCTGTGCAGAATTACCTTGTTGCATCCATGAAAGAAAGTTAGGTGGTGCAGGGGGGGCAGAAGAAGCTGGGCCTGCAAAAGCTCCTTGTTCAGAACCTCCTGATGGCATATTGTTGATAAGACCCCAACCTGCTTGATTCAAAGCTGCTGCGACAAGGGCCTGGTTCACGGGTAGGCCTCCCATTCCCAGTGGCATACTGCCACCTTGTCCCTGGCCAGCTCCCCCAGCCACAGCAGTCTGACCATGTTGTCCAGATAAACCTAAAGCTTGCATATTTACCATATCCATGTTACGGCTGCTCCATGAGTTGTTGTTTGAAGCATTATGTGGATGGCCTTCTTCATAGTTTCTACTTGGTAAATTTCGTTGGTTTGAGCCACTTTTGTTTTGTTTTGGTGATGCATTTGACACATTGACAGAAACTCCTTTTATGATATGATCTTGACCACATAAGTTTTGTGCAACTTCAGGATCCAAAAATGTAATGAAGCTGAATGCCCTAAAAGGCTTTGGAATAAAAACATCAGTAACTTCTCCAAATTGGGAGAAATATTCTCTTAAATCGCTGGCTGTTAAATCTTCAGTACAACGACCAACAAAAACTTTACAAGGCATAGAATTGAGAGAACCTTCTTTAGAGTTGGGTATCCGTACGTCACACCAGCGACCATCGATCATATGCCTCTGAGCTAACACTCGCATTTGAGTTGTATATGATGAAAATCGAATGAATGCAAAACCTTTAGACATACCAGTCTTAGGGTCACGTTTTAGCTGTGCCATTAAAACTTCGCCAAATTTCTCGAAGTACTCCCGTACAGTTTGTTCTGTGGCTTTCCATGGCAATCCCAATACTATTAAATCAGAGCACAGATTGTCATTACGTTTGCTTTTAATCGATGAAGTTTCTGAATTTTCACCTGATTTTCGTTTATTTTCTTTTGGAAAACTGCAAATGTAAAGGTGATTACCCCAACCTTCTGGAGGAGGGAATAGCCTACCATCCCTTAATCTAATTCCTCGAAATGTTTTTGTCTCGGGATGTCGATACTTAAGTCCACAGCAACTAGGAAATTGCGCGGATACTGTTGTTAACATCAACGTACCATCTTCTTCGATTGGAAGTTCTATGGGTTCTTCATTTTCATCTTCAGCCACGGGCAAGTACTCGAAGGACATTATTTCTTAATCATGAACAATATTAAATAATATATGATAAAAATATACACAGATACTTTCACTTAAAATATAGTTAATTCTGTACAATTTAATTTTATAAAATACGTCAGCTACGGGTTAGGAACCCATTGCCCATTGCAATTTGATGGTTGAAAACATAGGTGACACAACAGGTTTTGATCATTTACATATGATAACACATTTTTTGGCCATATAAATGACAGTATCAAACTTAATTTAGCGCACTATATTTGTAGACGACAACTTTCTAAAACTGACATTTGATATCCAGGGTTACCACACTTTATACTAGCTTCTTAGAATTATATAACAACCAAATGTATAGGGTAATGCCTGGTAATGCATTAATCACTCAGACCTTGGGATAGACCCAGATCATCGTGAGGGGGAGTGTCATATAGATAATAGTTTAATGTTTTTATGAAAAGACTAGCGGACGCCCGCGACTTCGTTTGCGTGGCTTAAGTTTTTCAATTCCCACAGGCACTCCTTAATTTTCCGGGATAAAATAAATCATGTCACTCTCGGTCCTCATCTATACCCATGCAAGAAATCACGTCGAACTGTTGCTCTGTTGCGGCGTGATTGAAAGACAAACTCTCTATTTAAAATCCTTGAGGACTTTAAATAGAGAGTTTGTCACGTATATTGTCACGTAAATGTGAAACACGTATTTTTTTATTTTAAACCAGATGCCCAAATACTAACTTTAATGGCTATAACTTGAAAAATGAATAGGGGTAAAATTTTGAAAAAACGGTGACACACGTATTTTTTTATTTTTTACCGAAAGCCAAAATACCAACCCTATGTTCCGATATACCCTGAGAGCACTGTTCAGTGCTCTTACTGGGGAGAAATTCGTTCCGCTATGGAGTGACAGTATAGTGCCGCAGTATCCTAGGGAAATATATGACGTCATAAATCGTCGCCATTTTTGTACTGTGAGCACTGGCGTTTTCGAGGTAAGGTGCTCTCAGTGCTGGCTGCGTTCCGTTTTAAACAGTGACCAGTGTAGCTAACTATAAAGGAACGGTTTCGCAGTATACTAAATTGACGTCACACCTTACAGTGCTCGCAGTGTATTTCGGAACATACCCCAAGTTTCGTTGATATAACTTGAATAACAGCTTGAGAAAAGAGGTTTCTACCCTTTGGGGGCGAATTTTCATAAACTGTAAAACACGTATTTCTTCATTTTTAACCCGCAGCTCAAGTTTCATGCTTATGACTTGAAAAACGATGGACTTTCATACAAACTTTCAACCCCTATTTTACCCCTTTGGGGGTGAAATTTCAAAAAACCCTTTCTTAGTGAATACCTAGTCTTCACAAAGAACACACTCTCCAAATTTTATGTCTCTAGGACCGGCGGTTTGGGCTGTGCGTTGATAAAGTCGGGTATTATATAGACATCCAGTACTCGCTTTCAGGGGAGGGGAGGGTGGGGGAGGGTGGGGAGGGGGGAGAGGGTACCCCCCCTCTTTGTTCCCCCCACCGGAAATGCATAGTTTTTTTTTTATGAATTTTTAAAAATCTCATTTTGAGGTTATGTTTTCATACATTTACAACGCGTGCAGGGGTGGGGAGGGGGGTGGATGGGGGGGGAGGGTGCCCCCATCTTTTTCCCCCCCACCGGAAATGCATATTTTTTTTTAATAAATTTTTAAAAATCTCATTTTGAGGTTATATTTTCATACATTTACAAAGAACCTAAGTGTATAAAAATATTTATGTTCTAACCCAACCTAATTTAACTTCCAATTAATAGAACCTAAGTGCCCGGCCTGCGGCCGGGCACCAGTTATACTTATGTTCTAACCTAACCTAACCTACCTTTAGGTTTTCCATAGTCTAGTGGTTAGAGGGAGCTTAGAACCCCTACAATTTAATTTTTCATTTCACACTAATAGAACCTAAGTGCCCGGCCTGCGGCCGGGCACCAGTTATATTTATGTCCTAACCTAACCTAACCTACCTTTAGGTTTTACTCGCGTATGATGACTCAAGATATGTGGGGACTTGGTTCTATGACTGTTATGATGTAAATAAAACAATTATTGAAATAATTGTTTTATTTCAACACTGCCAACACGATTTGCGTTCCGTTTCACTCGTTATTTTGATTTTGACATTATCACTAGACCAAAATTGATAGAGCAGCTTAATTTTTGTGGTGTAAATGTATGAAAACATAACCTCAAAATGAGATTTTTAAAAATTCATAAAAAAAAAACTATGCCTTTCCGGTGGGGGGAACAAAGAGGAGGGGCACCCTCTCCGCCCTCCCCACCCTCCCCACCCCTCCCCACCCCTGCACGCGTTGTAAATGTATGAAAACATAACCTCAAAATGAGATTTTTAAAAATTCATAAAAAAAAAACTATGCCTTTCCGGTAGGGGGAACAAAGAGGGGGGGCACACTCTCCCCCCTCCCCACCCTCCCCACCCTCCCCACCCCTCCCCACCCCTGAAAGCAAGTACCGGATATCTATAGCCAACCCATAAAGTCAGTCAGTCAGTCAGGACTTTGAATTTTATAATATCATAGATAATGAGTTCATACAAAAAACTCCTAACTAATTGAAAGAAATCTGAGATATGTGGCAATATCGTGTCTCAAGTAAAACATGAATAAAAAAAAATTGGTAACGCTCTAGGGCGTTACCTAGTCTGATTTTAATTGTCCTATTTCAACTCAATTCAGTCCTGGTTAAATATATTTGTAATTCCCACAACGGAATTTTCTAGCAGTTTTTATGAGCTCCTTAAAGTTACGCATTTTGAGTTACGATTTTTTGTAAAAGTACCGACGATATGGAACAAAATATCGCTGCCTAGAATTCGTTACGGTCCTTTCGAAATTGTCAGTCAATGGTAAAAATAATTGTTACTCAATGGATATCTAAAGGTTTGTACACGGTTAAGCTTTTTCGGCCCCGAGTTTTGCATTGGAAACGAGTATTTTATATATTAAATTATTCAGGTGTAAGAATGGCGTTGACATCTGCCGAAATAGCAAGGTAGCCTCAACGACCTCAATTTACATAGACGGGCCCTGTCAAACAAAGAATGTGGGCGTATTTTTAGCAACGCCATCAACGCCATCTAGTGTGAAAAGCGGGAACTTGCTTGCAACATCTTGAATGAAAGCTTCAAAACGTATGACTCGGTCATAGATAATATTATAGGCCATAGCCATAGAGGCCGTAAGGCCAGTTAGTAAAAAAAATATCATACAGTTTGCCGCGGAAATTAAATGATTGCGTAATGGATAAAAATATTAAATAGGAAGATTAAAAAACATTTTTTTGGAAATGTATAATTGTGACTTGAAACACTTACCTTAAAACAAAAATTATACAGTGCCAAACTAGTAAGACTTTAGATGTTAACCTAAGAATAACAAATTATCTACACGACGAACTGTGGCGTTGCCTCCTTGCTAGCTGGCAACGCACACAAGCTACGCGTTCGGAATTCGAACTAGCTTTTGGAACGTTTTTGGATTCGGAACGTCCTGCGCGCGAGAGCTGCGCTATAGCATCAGACGACACACCATTCGATTGCTGGACGTCCAGCGCAACGCTTCTTTTGATATATTTCTATTGTACAGTTTTATATAATCTATTGAATCCAATTAATACACATATAAACGTGGACCAAGCTTATTATTTCCACATAACATAGGCGGTCAACACCACCCTATATTGATGACTCTATATTGCTGACCTCCTATATTGGTGACCCCGACGTGATCTACAACCGCCGCCGACGTGATCTACGACCCCGACGCAAGAAATACATACGCTATATTAGTGACCCCCCGACGTAAGAAATACATACGGAAACTATCAACGCTGACGACGAAGTGCATTTCAGCCTACATGCAAATAAGCAGCCGATATGCAAGTTTTAATTTTTTGCCCGGCTTTTAAAGTTATCTTTCCTGGACGTCGTCTCTATGCAAGGACCCTATGGAGAAGTAAATGAAGGATTGACGCATTATATCCAGTGATATTGTGATATTTCGTCGATCAAGCATTCGAGATTATTTATTGCAAAAGGTTAAACACACCGTTGTAAATATTGGATGACATGTGACATTGCAAGAAGTTTGTTCAAAAAAAAATTTAATACTCGTGAAAGATTTTTTTTATGGACGATAGTTTATTATTTTTATTTTTCAATAGGTTTTGTTTGCTGTTTTTGACAATGACTGACAGACAACTCCAACATTGTAAACATTGTAATATTTTCCGTGTATTTTTCTTTTCATTTCAGCTTAATCATTTATTTCAGATTAGCTATGGTGATAAATGTGGTAACGTTTTAAATTTTATACAGCAGTTCGAATAGAGAGTTTCTTAAAGCCAAGTTAGCAAGCGCCACAGCAATTTTCAAAATTTAGTAAACAAGAAGAAGCAGATTAAGGCTTTGTAAGCTCCTGATGGGTTTATTCGCGTCGGTTCTGCAAAGTGACGTCGCCGCATTACTTATTGCGCTGCTTGACGCCCCGTCGGACGCCTTCACGCCCAACGCTGTGTGACTCTTCCGACGTTCTTCCGTGCCCATCGCTGCACGACTCAACCTAATTTTATTTTATTTTTCTCCCCTTGTTTTCTTTTCTCTCCGCAGGGGGGTGATGTGGCGTTACCTCCTTGCTAGCTGGCAACGCACACAAGCTACGCGTTCGGAATTCGAACTAGCTTTTGGAACGTTTTTGGATTCGGAACGTCCTGCGCGCGAGAGCTGCGCTATAGCATCAGACGACACACCATTCGATTGCTGGACGTCCAGCGCAACGCTTCTTTTGATATATTTCTATTGTACAGTTTTATATAATCTATTGTATTCAATTAATACACATATAAACGTGGACCAAGCTTATTATTTCCACATAACATAGGCGGTCAACACCACCCTATATTGGTGACTCTATATTGCTGACCTCCTATAGAACGACCGTGACAGCGCTACGATGGGGACAAAGACAGGTTAGGAACGCGCTCTCAAAGTCGGTCGCTCGACCTTTTTCTATGAAAGGGCCCATCTAGTACCTACATATATATATCGATGCAGCATAGAGAGAAATTAAAGAGGGATTCTTAAAAGTTCAAACAATATAAAAATATATATATTAAGGGGGGTCCCCATACAATAAACGTGTTTTTTTCGTATTTTTTTGCTCAATATTAAAAATGGTAACAGGTAGACGGTTCAAATTTTCACAGAATATTAACTTGTATATTACCTTTCAAAATAAATAATTAAATATCAATAAAGTAAATATTAAAGGAGGGCTCCCATACAACAAACGTAATTTTTTGATATTAACAGTAAACCTCTACAAACAAAGTTAGTTTTGCGGTTCATTAACAAAGGTACCTACTTCTTGAGTACGGAACCCTCGGTGCGCGAGTCCGACTCGCACTTGGCCGGTTTTTTTTCAGTGCATTTGTGAGATAAAGTTCTGTTTCTCAATGGAAACATTCTCCGTCGTCGGTTCATTTAATAATAATTTAATATAAAAAATACTTTTTAAACAACCGACTTCAAACTCCCGCGCCAACTTTACAACAACAAGCACACGCTATACAAAGTACTTATTTTATTGTTGATATTTTAAAAACCGCTCGACCGATTTCGATAAAATTTATATGGGACCACATGGGAAGTATGCTCTTTCATATAAAAAAAGAATCATTCAAAACGGTCCACCCAGTCAAAAGTTCAGAGGTAACAAACATAAAAAAAAAAAAAAATACAGTCGAATTGAGAACCTCCTCCTTTTTTTGAAGTCGGTTGAAAATGATTATTTTTACTATAATTTAACATAATATTAATTATAATCAGTGCTATTTCTCATAAAGATAAATAACTAGGAAACACAAATCTATCAATAAAATAACAAAACATGGTAAAAAAAATATTTCATCGATTTTAAATCATGTACACTTTTTAAAAAAATACGCCCGAATACGCCTAAAATAGGTTGCCTATCAAATATTTTGATTATAACTCAACTTACCTTACCTATATTTTGACTAAGTATGGGCTATGGTAAGTTGGTAAATTTAACCATTGTCCATAAGTAACTTCATGAATCTGTTAACCGCTTGAGTTATATATCAAAATATAGGTAATTTTAGAACCAACGCGATGGTATAGCATTGGCTACAATAAACTCGCCAAAAAAAATAATTTAAAAATTAATTAAATAAAAAATAGCCTGGATCGGATTTTGATAAGCAACCTATTTTAGGCGTATTTATCTATTACTAGCGAATGCCCGCGACTTCGTCCGCGTGGATTAAGGTTTTTTGATTCCCGTGGGAACTCCTTAATTTTCCGGGATAAAAAGTAGCCTATGTCCTTCCCTGGGATATATCATACCTCCATACCAAATTTCATCAAAATCGGTTGAAAAGATGGGCCGGAAAATTGTAGCAGACAGACAGACACACTTTCGCATTTATAATATTAGTATGGATTAAGAGCGTTACGGATTGTAAAACAATACTACTTGACATTGACGGCTATTTACGCGGTTTTGTCTCTGGTTATGCCCCAGACCAAATTTCAAAAAAAACTCGTATCTCGGGGATACGAGATTATTGAAATAAAATAAACTCAAATAAGTATGGAGTTAAGATATTTCCGCCTGAAAACTAATTCTATTGTCTGTGGTATTATAGAGTTATGTACGTGTTTTACGCACTAAAGCAAAATTTTTTTTTTTAACTTGGTAACGTCAATTTTGATAAAAACTGAGATACGAGTTTTTATAAAAGTACTGACGATATGTATTTCAAGAATTTTCGACCTTTACTAGAAAACAATACTACATTCAAGTAAAATATGAATAAAACTATGTGTAAAAATAATCCATGAAATACATTAATTCAGTATTAATGTATTTTATATACCTACAAAAACCGCTGCTACTCAACGGATGGGTTAATAGCACCCACTCAAAATTGACTACTTAGACGCCGATTGCAGGAAGACTGATTATTTAAATAACATGGTAGCAGTCTTATAGCATTTAGTAATTTTGAAAGAATCTAATAAAATCTTCTGCAATAGTAGAAATTTCTGAGCAAAATAGCGTACGTCAATGGAAATTCCACATAGAGCCAGATTTGAGACTTTTTTTAAAAAAATAATTAAAATCATCTGGTTAAGTGAATAAATTCATTCAATAAATAAATCAAAAGTACCTAAAATAAGCTATCTAATGAACTATCTATTATTTGCTGCATGCGTTGTTATCTCAAGTTGAAAGTTAAAGAATCAGGTGAGGACATGGTAAAATCACACATTCAGTTTTGTCAGTGGTTTTATCCGGACAGTGTTACCAATTCTCGAAAATATTTGTCCCTAAAACTTAAGTCAAAAAGCCCCAATTTTTTTTTACCGTACTTTGATTCATTGAATGATTCAAATTTTTGCTGAAGAAAATCATAATTTATTGGTCGTAAGAAAAATTCGATTAACGAAAATCGAAATTAAATCAAACAAGTAAATAGTAAATACTACTGTACTCTAACGTATTTTAAACTTTGATTTTTAATTTTCTTAAGCATAGACAACGTAACCACGGACCACCACGTCACCACAGAGTAGTTGTGAATATGGAGACACAGAATGTATAGTCTCCATAGTTGTAACTTGTAATATATCGCGTCCTATGTTTATGGTAAACACTATGGCGTAGACAGAGAGAGATATATAGACGACGCCTTTGATTAGGTATATAGAGAAGGATGTGTTACATTTTACTCAATTATAGCTGTTATACGATGCATTTTGTTAATAAAACATGTACTACTATGTTTTGACTATTCTCACTTACTGAAAGCTACGTTTTTAGAATGAGACAGGTGTATTATGTTATTGCGTGAACGTGTCAGGCAATTGTCATATGACGTCATCAAATTTTGCTATTGAAGTCTTTTTTTTTTGAAGCCGTTATATGGCGTCTGTATTGCTTCCGGTGTTTTGGTTGTGGCTAATTACCAGTTTTGTAAATATTTTCATAATATTTTTATGTGTTTTTGCTTAGTTTTGTGTAATCAACAATGGTGAAGTGCTCAGTTGTGGGGTGTCGTAATAATAGTATTGTAATACGCCCAGGAATTTCATTTCATAAGTGAGTTACATAGTTGTTTTTATTTTTCTTTTTGTGGCGAGTATTTTAAGTTATTTCAACTAATTTTAGCTTAGTTTATTCTTTACTGAATCCAAAACACGTCAATTTTT
The DNA here is from genome assembly GCA_963932025.1 of Erebia epiphron. Lineage (NCBI taxonomy): Eukaryota > Metazoa > Arthropoda > Insecta > Lepidoptera > Nymphalidae > Erebia > Erebia epiphron. Next base: position 34,400,684 of record OZ009948.1, on the reverse strand, counting down.
GCGCTATCCCCGAAAATTTGATTTATTTCATTAGTTTTTTTTGAGTGTTTATATAGTGTGGGGATAGTATTGTTTACAAATAAATTGAGTATCGATAAAATTAAAATTTCATATCACTCTTACTGTTTCTCACTCAGAGGGGTAGAGAGATGAAATTGAACAGTCAGCTTTTACTCATAATATTGCCAAACTCATTTTAGGCTGTAGCGATGATAACCTTGTGATTAAGACACCCGATCTCCGGGATGGTGTCTTGTATTCGAAAATTACAGTGTCTATTCAAGTGGTTTTTGGTCCCTTCATTGCAGTTATTGTGTATCATTTTAACTAATTACTATTTTTGACTGCCTCGTTGGTCTAGTGGTTAGCATGGTCAACTGCGGTTCACGAGGTCCTGGGTTCGATTCCCGGTCGGGCATAAAAGTTAGGTATTGGGTTTTTCAATTAAGAAATTCTCAGTGCCAACCCGGAGTTTCATACAAAATTTCACCCCCTATTTCACCCCCCTTGGAGTGGAATTTTGAAAAATCTTCCCTTAGTGAGCGCCTACGTCACAAAAGGAACCTACTGTCAAAATTTCAAGTTGCTAACCCCAGCGGTTTAGGCTGTGCGTTGATCCCTTAACGATTTAGTATATGTACTTTCACTCCACTCATCCATTTAGTATAGGTACTTTCTGAAATAAACACCTCCATATATTTTTTCTCTGACAAGATATGGAGAGTTCTTCTTTAAAAACAAATTTTGAAATGGAACCTTACCCGCCCGCGTAGACCGCTCGGCCCACTGTCTACTTACTTGCTCTCCTTCTATCCTAGTGTTTACTGCCTACATGTTCTGAAGTAAACAACACACTGCTATGCTAGCGAGCACAGTGGAAGCGCCAGAGTGCCACGCGTCCGACAGACGTAAAAAAAAAATTTCATAAGAAAACATAAAACAGAGACCCCTTAAATATCTAAAAGGGCCTTTTAATGTAAATAAACTTTCCAGACATGCATACAGTGTAAGAGACCGTTGAAGTAAAAACACAAAGAAACCTTCCTTAGTTGATTAATATCAATATCATACCACTGACGATCGGGTACCTTTGGGTGCCATTGAACTTCGACATCTTGGCTTTCCTAACCGCAAACCGACAATTCTTCCATACAGAACAAATCTTGTAAAAAAAACCGCATCAAAGTCTTGCATAGTTTTACACTTGTAAGCCTCTTCAATATTCGCCATACATGTTCTATGGAGAAATAAATTCCGCCATCTTGAATTTTTTCCTGTTCATCAAGTAGAGTGTAGACCTTCATGTCCCGGGCATCAGCTTGTTCATTATAAAATACGAATACTAGTGTTTTTCAAAAATTATGTTTAATTATTTATTAATTATATTTCGATAATTTTATATCGAGTATATATTTTTTCTCCGAAAAATTATGGAGAGTTCTTCTTTAAAAACAAATTTTGAAATGGAACCGCACCTGCCCGCGTAGACCGCGCGGCCCACTGTCTACTTACTTGCTCTCCTTCTATCCTAGTGTTTACTGCCTACGTGTTCTGAAGTAAACAACCCACTGCTATGCTAGCGAGCACAGTGGAAGCGCCAGAGTGCCACGCGTCCGATAGACGTAAAAAAAATTCTCATAAGAAAACATAAAACAGAGACCCCTTAAATATCTAAAAGGGCCTTTTAATGTAAATAAACTTTCCAGACATGCATACAGTTTAAGAGACCGTTGAAGTAAAAACACAAAGAAACCTTCCTTAGTTGATTAATATCAATATCATACCACTGACGATCGGGTACCTTTGGGTGCCATTGAACTTCGCCATCTTGGCTTTCCTAACAGCAAACCGACAATTCTTCCATACAGAACAAATCTTGTAAAAAAACCGCATCAAAGTCTTGCATAGTTCTACACTTGTAAGCCTCTTCAATACTACATTTTCTATGGAAAAATAAATTCCGCCATCTTGAATTTTTTCCTGTTCATCAAGTAGACCTTCATGTCCTGATCATCTTTTGCCACGAAACCACTCGTCCATCTTTTATACTCTCCGAGATAGACACCGATGAAATTTGTATGGCGGCCATCTTAAATCCGCCATTTTGAATTTTTTTTCAGCACACTGTCAATTGGATGAAGTTTCGAGTGACATTTGGTGGAGCACACCCCACCTATCTTGAATACCCTGGCTGTGCTCTTCATCCGTCTTTGAAATCCTCAATCATCAGCTCTCTCCGTATTTTTCCTCCGAATGAATTTTTGTCTTCTATACGAAACGATGAGTAAAAAAAAATTTGTTCATACAATTTTTTTCATTAAAATCAGCTTGTTCGTTAAAAAATACGAATACTAGTGTATTTCAAAAATTATGTTTAATTATTTATTAATTATATTTTGTTAATTTTATATCGAGTATTAAGTATATACTCGATATAAAATTAACAAAATATAATTAACAAAGTATCGACATAATCAAAGGTATCGATAATTTCAGCCCTAATGCCCGCATTAAGCTCCGCCCATGCGCCATTTTAAGGTTAAAGGAAGCTTCAATTTAAATATGTTAGGGCACATCCTCTCTATATACCTAATCAAAGTAATTACCATTAAGAAAATATAATATGACTATCGCTATCGCATACTTATACGCTGACGCCCGGTCTATATCTCGTTCTCTGGCTACGCAATGTCTACTCTTCCTATATATACTTACTCTATGACGCAGAATAAACGTTTTTCAAAGAGTAAAGATTATTAAAGTTTTTAATCTGTGGACCTAAGTCCTAAATAATACAAACGTTTATTGTTTTCCAGAAAACTATTTCTTGTTTTAGAATAACTTTTTATATTTTAGTGAAGCATTAGAGCTTTTGATATGGTTTGAAGTTAGCAAAAAGTTTCAATGTGATATTTTGTTGATAAAGTAGTTTTAATATAACCTTCACAATGTATGTATTAAACTGAAATTAATTGAATATTCAGCAAAAATGTTCACAATTTAATGTAGCTAACGTTGTTATCTGCAATTCTTCCCAATGTCATATTGATATGGATGATGACTGTAAGGATTATAGAAAAAACAAGCCTCAACAGAAGCTGTATAAACCTGGTAGTGGGCCTTTGAGACGATCTAGGTATGGTCTGGATGCTAGAATGGACTCGTATGAATTAGATAACGGCCCCAGAGGAAGAGAGCATTGCCACTATGGCTCTCAGCAATCCGTGAATGGTGAAGATGCAAATTCGTCAAGTAGAGATTCTACAAATGTTCGTCATAGAAAGCCTGAACAACAATTGTATGTACCAAGGTCAGAATATTCAAGCTATGATATTGACAAAGAGCCCAAATCATTCAAGAGTGAAAGTTCTAGTCAATATAGTAATAGACGTAACATGTCCAATAAACAAGATAGTGGTTCTACTGGTAGTGCAGGATTGTATTCCAGAAATAGCTCAGGGAGAGATTTCCACCATAAAGAGAAACCTAATAATGACCACAATTCTAAAAGACACCATAGGCAAGGATCAGAAGCCAGATCAATTTCACCAACCCATCAAAATTTGGAGAGGAATCGAGATAGCAGAAGCATGGAAACATGGGCTGGACGCCACAAATCTGGCTCTGGTGGAAAGCCACCCTCAGGCCGAAGAAATTCAGCTGGTTTTCCTACTGACCCTCGCTCTAAGCATATTATTAATTTAGACAATATACCACCTAGGTTTAGAAAAAAATATAATTTAGAGCAATCGGGACATCAAAGCTTTGATAGTGTTGACCAGTTAAACAAAGACAGACATGTACACAATGAAATGACACAGTCTGCATACAATCCAGGTCAATTTTTTGGGTCTCACAATACAAACTGGTCACAGACTTTACCTTCAAGAGGAAGGGGACGTTTAAGAGACTATGAAAACTTTGATAGGGATAAGTTTATAAATACATACATTAAGAATAATTATGAAGTACAAAACTCAAGAAGATCCACTCCAAGCAATTCCTATATGAACTTGTATGAACCAAACACTATAGAGGACAATAGTGTTTGTGAAAAACCTAATTCCTTGATAAATGATTATGAAATTCAAACAAAATTGCATGACAGTGGTGAGTTATGTAATGTAATAATTAATTTTACTCAATTCTTCATTTGCATCAGGTAGTTCTTGCTCATTTTCCTATGTTAATGTCATTAAAAGTTACTGTATATTTATACAGTAACTTTCCATACATAAACAAATCTTCATCATAAATTAGATGACACAATCTGGAAACCACCTGAGTGAATTTGGATTTATTAATAACTAAGTAAGTCCTGTGGGAACTTTTTGTTTTTCTGGGAGAAAAATTAGCTCATTTAGTTCCGAAATAAAAGCTAGCTTTGTACAAATTCAAATTGTAATTTCTACCGGGGTCACAGCTGAAAATCAGCGCCTTGTTTGTATGCATTTTTAGCATATGACACAAGGCAAAACGCTGAGCTGTACACCCTTTCTGGGTGGTGGCACAGACAAAAGTGTTACATTTGTATCTAGTTTTGTCTGTGACACCACTGGTGAATAAACAGTTTTTCTTTCTTTCTTTCTTTTATAAATTTGAATAAGAAAATTGGATTATTGAATAACATTATTATGTTATTCAATTATCCAAATCAACACCATAGGCAAGATATATATATATATATATATATATATATATTATGGATATTTAATTTTAGCCTCAAAAAATGGGATGAGTCAATCAAATACAAAGCAATATGAATTAGAAAACAGAAATGAGAGCAGTGATAACCAAAATGACAGTGAACCTGTTTCACACATATCTACAAATCTTTCAGATATGACAAATTTGGTAAGTGATAATTAAGTTACGTCTTAGTTACATTTTTAAAATTCAAGTTAGTTATAGGTCATACTTACTGTTTGTATGTGATGATGTAGTCTAAGATGGATGGATATCAGATTGATCTACAAGGGGTATGGCAATTTTCTTAAGCCCATGCCATATCTTCTGCCCATATTGTAGAATTGATCATTTTATAAAGTAAATATTTCATGAAATATTTTAGCTTTAATGGTATGCCTTGACCATAATATCAATGAATGAAGTTTTTTTGGCGATATTAACAATAAAACGCGACCTGAGGTCACACGCACAGTGGACTTTACCCCAGTACACAAAAAAAGTGGCTGTGACATACGGACGGACACACAGACAGACAGACATGACGAATCTATAAGGGATCCGTTTTTGCCAAATTTGGCTACGGAACCCTAAAAAGAAGAACATCTAAGCACACAGCTAGTACCTATCAAAGAAATTATAGCCAATTGTGTTTCTTATTTTTTTTCATTCACTCTGTGCTCTTTTCATAGGATTGGACAGAAGAGGTCGAAAAAAATATTAAATTTGACGATGTTTGTGATTCTTCAACTTCATTTTCTCAAAGCATTAAAGCGTCTCAAGGTCAAGACGTCAAACCAGCTGCGTCCCGTGAATCGAAAAGAAGTGGTAAATCTCGTCGTAGAGATAAAAGGTAGGTAGTATTTTACAGTTTTTCACAGATTTATAATATGAGAAGTAAGATAAGACAACTCCAATAGTAGACTTTTTTAATATAAAGTAACACAAATAAGTCATTATTGTATATGTTACTATGTCTAAGACTTGCTTGTATGTTTTAGCCTTTATGCTTGGATGTTTTAAATCCTATGGGAATTCTTTGATCCAGGTTAAATAAGAGTCATTCCCTGGGATGCAACCCATCTCTGTTACTGAATTTCATCAAAATCGGTTGAGCATATAGGCAGTTAAAGTATAGCAAACAAACAAATACACTTTGGCATTTATAACATAAGTATAGATTATATTTTTGACGACCTCCGTGGCGCAGTGTCGAGCGCTGTTGCCTTAACGTGCGGAGGTCCCGGGTTCGATCCCCGACAGGGTTTGGAAATTTATAATTTCTGAATTTTCCCTGGTCTGGCCTGGTGGGAGGCTCCGGCCGTGGCTAGTTACCACCCTACCGTGCCGCCAAGACGTGCCGCCAAGCGATTTAGCGTTCCGGTACGATGCCGTGTAGAAACCGAATAGGGGTATGGGTTTAATATAACTGCCATGCCACTAACAGGTTAGCCCGCTACCATCTTAGGCTGCATCATCACATACCATCAGGTGAGATCTCAGTCAAGGGCTAACTTGTAGTGGATAAAAAAAAAAATTATAACCAAATGATGCCCACGGCTTCATCTTTGTGGATTTAGGTTATAGTGATTCCAGCGAAACTCTTTAATTTTCCGGGATATAAAGTGGCTTAGGGCTTTCCCTGGGAGAAAATCCATCTCTGTACTAAATTTGGTAAAAAAGCGATTGAGCAGATAGTCTGTGAAAGCGTAGCAGGTAGACAGATAGACACTTTCACATTCTTAACATTAGTGCAATATTATACATATATATTTATACTAACTAATGCCCGCGACTTCGTCCGCATGGATTGAGGTTTTTCGGTTCCCGCGGGAACTCTTTAATTTTCTGGGATAAAAAGTAGCCTATGTGTTATTCCAGACTGTAATCTACCGTTGGGGCGTGATTGAGTAACAAACATCCATCCATCCAAACTTTCGCATTTATAATATTTATATATTATACTAGATGATGCCCGCGACTTCGTCCGCGTAGATTAAGGTTTTTGATTCCCGCGGGAACTCTTGAATTTTCCGGGATAAAATGTAGCCTATGTCCTTCCCCGGGACACCACCTATCCCTGTACCGAATTTCATCAAAATCGGTTGAATAGATGGGCCGTGAAAGCGTAGCAGACAGACAGACAGACAGACAGACAGACAGACAGACAGACGGACAGACAGACAGACAGACACACTTTCGCATTTATAATATTAGTATGGATATTTGATAATATGTATTTAATTGTTAATGTATTTAATTATTTAAAATTTATGTTAACAATGTAGGTATATTATTATATCGAACTGCATTGAATTGAATGTCTTTTCATAATCTCAATAGGAGCTCTAGCCGTGGTCATCAAAATTCGGAGAAGAAAGAACGCAATAGAAGGGATAGTAATGTTAGTGTTCAACACGAGCCGCCTGAACGCAATAGAAAAGATAGCAATGTCAGCATACAGCAGGACGCCACAGCATTTGCCCTGAAACGGGAGCGAGAGAGACGCGATAGTCATAGAAGTAATCGCTCCTCAACCATCGGAAATAGCAGAGACGATTTGGATCGATGGCGTTCGCTGCGATCTTATAGCCGAGAACAAAGTTCCGAAAGGTGAGGCAAACATGAACCACAATTAATATAAGTTGTTATATAATGTTTGTTACGGATTAATTTATTTTGGATATGTATAGAAATACGAGTATTTATAAACCTTTGTGGTTATAGATTGGAGATTTATTTCTAAAATAAACATAAATTTATAATGCATACCTCTAATATACAAGAAGTCACTTACATAATATGTATTGAATCAAATTAAATAAAATGACTAAAATTAAGAGAAATTACTTATTGCCACACTCAGAGTCGCTTATTCATTACTTAAAGGAACTCCTTAGTATAGATTTCAATACACAATCTATAAAAAGCCGCTAATCATTACCTATAGATCTTGAGTGCGGCAGTTAGACATCCTGTCAAAAACATACATGAAGAAACTGCAAATACTGGTGGTTTAGTAATATTTTTTTAAAATGTTAATTAAAAATAATTTTACTGAACAAAAGTTGACCTAGTTAATATTTTATAAAATAAATTCAATTATAGTGTGCCAAAGGTATTTGACACGTTTCTTAGCATTAGTACATATTGCTATGTCATATATTCACAGCTGAACTATACATTTCAACACAGCAAACAAGTTTGTTTTACAATAGTGTCGTTTTTACAGGAGAATAGTGTCACAATGCAACAGTAGAGATACCTCGACTAACCGCATTGGCAGTCCTAAAGACAGTGATGGATTTAAGGTGCCAGCATCTGCCAGGTCGACAGCTGCTCAGGTAGTCCAATATTATGTAATGAGTCTTATTAACCGACTTCCAAAAAAGGAGGAGGAGGTTATCAATTCGCCGCGTATTTTTTTTTGATGTATGTCGGTGCATATCTCCGTGGTTTCAGAACCGATTTGATTTTTTTTCTATCAGTCGTTAGAGGAAGCTTTCGAGGTGGTCCCATAAAAAATTCTGACTCCAAATCCTCAACCCTGACACTAAAAAAGCTAAAAATAAAAATTCTTTCCAAAAAACCGACTTCCAATGCCACTGTTATGTACAAAATAATTTTCATTTCTACCCACTATGTTGAAGTCGGGCGAGTCTGATGCGTCAACTTTGCTTATCCTTGTTATACCCGCCCGACTTCAACATAGTGGGTAGAAATCAAAATTATTTTGTACTTTACAGTGGCGTTGGAAGTCGGTTTTTTGGAAAGAATTTTTATTTTATGTTTATTATATCATTGGCAGTCCTGAAGACAGTGATGGATTTAAAGTGCCAACATCTGCCAGGTCTACAGATGCTCAGGCAGTAAAATTTTATGTAATGAGCCCTATTTTATGTTTATTATATCAAACTAGAAGAACAATAATTTATTATTATATATAAATCTTTAATATATAATTGAAATTACTAAAAGAAAAATAATAAACATTAAATAACATTAAAATCTAAATTAAATCTAAATTAAAAACTAAATTTGTAACTAAAACCTAAACATTTAAAATATCATCTATCCTGCTGCAATGAGGCAGTTTGCCCAGAACGCTGACTGCGTTACCCCGCTGAATAGCCAAACTTATATTTTGGCCGAGGTAACTGCCAGCCCTCCGGTCACCTGTGGACTCTGTGAGACGAGAAGATAGATCCTTAAAAAAGGATCTAGCATCTTCGCCCCACGATCCCAGGGTTTCAACACCAAAAGGCACAAAAATGAAATTATTTTCAATAATCTCATACTTGCGCCTCTTGGCTCTTTCTGCATTAGTGGCCGCCGCCCCCGCTGTCATGGAGGACGCCTGCCACGCATGTGGCATCCCAAACAAGCGACCTTCCTTGCTTCCACGGAACAAGAGTCATCCCGTCAGCAGGCCAAGCATGGGAGGGGACAAAAATCTTATCCCCCGATTATATCCACTGACAAGAGATAAAAATATGCTAGAGCATGGCAACAGGGGAAAGGAGAAGTATATCCCTGTTTGACTTGTGCATAGGACGTGTGTTTAAGTTTATTTTCATACCATTAAATTATAAAAAAGATGTCTCCAGCCTACTGGGACATCTTATCCTTTCCCCGTGGATAAAATCTCCCCGCCCATGCTCGGCCTACTGGTCTCTATCACTGCGCGCCAAGCCATTAGGCTCTAACACTGCAGGCACTTTAGCGGTGGCAAGAGACCGACGAATGATGTCGTTCAGGGAAGCATGTCGCGAAAGACGACCGGAACTTTTAATACAAGAAAGCCTGCGATGGCCATATGCGACCACTGCCCCACCACAGTGGCAAAGATGTGGCTGTTGTAACTTGGCGCCAAGACGAAGACCAACCGCAATCGTCAGAGTGAGGTGGTCCAACAGAGTGCCTAAATGCTTAGACGGGAGAGCATGAAGCCAGTAACTTGATTCCCTCGTAGACACCGCAAGAAGGCGAGCACGGTCGCTTGCAGTAGGGATTGAATTAATAAGCTCCTGCAAAACATCTGAACACAGTGCGTCGTCCCATTGTCTTTGAGAAAACAAAGATACCGGTTCCTTACTAGGACATGCTACATTGAAAGCAGCTCTAGCTTCAGCCAAATACGACGGCTCAATGGAACCTAATGATTGGTTAACAATATTGCCAAAGAGCTTAAAAGTACTATAAGCAGAAGATAGAAATGCTGGTAATGATACACTGCTAATTTTACGAATGCCTAAACCACCGTACCGAACTGGGAGAGAGGCTTGTGTCCAAGTCGTGCCATCTAAAGGGCAATTTAGAATTTTGGATAGTGTTTTTAATTTTCTTATCCAAATCGTTCAATAAGGGAAGGAACTTCCATAGTGGTGAGCATCGAAGAAAATAGGTAAATTTTGGAACGAAAAGACAATATCTATATATATAAAAGAAAGTCGTGTTAGTTACACTATTTATAACTCAAGAACGGCTTTACCGATATGGCTGAAAATTGGTGAGGAGGTAGCTTAGAGCCAGGAGACGGACATAAGATACTATTTATTCCGTTTGACAGTGTTCTCGCGTGAGTTGACATAAAACATCAGTCACTATAAAACGTGGTATAACAAAAAAGAATCAGTTTTGGAATAACAAAACACAAATGATAGCTGTGTAATGGACGTATGGATGACAATTTGATGACGATGATGATGATGATCCGATGATCCCAACCGATTTGCCGTTTGAATTTAAAAGACTTCAATTTCCGATCCGTCTTGCATTTGCCATGACCATAGATTAATTATAATACCAAGTATAGATTGCTAACTCCCTTATAACATTTTTTCTAGGTTAATACTATCGTTAGATGGCGCTACCAGGCTCGCTCTTTATATGATTATAGTAAAATCGGTGAAATATCGTATTTGCTTGGTTCAATTTGTATTAATTATTTATATAAAATTATCAAAATACAAAAATTTGATAAAATCACTTAAGCAAATAGCACAGAGCGTAAATGGACAGTCACAGAACAGGAGCTGTGGGCAATCATCTTTAGTCTGTCAATGCCTTACTACAAAATCCTATTATCTGTTCTTCACCTACATCGTTCAGTTGATAAACATATCCTGAAACTCCTAAATTACTGCTATCAGTTTCTATGTAATAAGTTTCTTTTGGGTTAGGGTGTACAAGAAGTATTGTGTCTAAAAATAATTTCTTGACCCTTTCAAAACAATCGTTTACTATTAACAAACAGCTTGCACAGTTACGCCATCTCAGATTGTGCGAAGAACTACAAGGTACCGGCGACTTCAATGCGCATTTAGCGACTTTGATTGTATGTATGAAGTGAACAGTCTTAAACTGGTGTTGCGGATTGCGTGTAGGTTGATGTGAGTTGGAGCAGAAATGATACGCACAGACTCGGTGTTAATATGGCAATATGGCATATATTTACAAATAAATCCTAACCTTATATACTAAGAAATTAGGTACATTGGAGTGGGGGAAAACCTTGTAACTATCATGTACTGCTAACTAAAATATTGCTTATTTATACTACGTGACAAAGTGCGAACTAAATATAATTAAATTGTAATAAATAAATCTGTAACCTACATTTCTATGGTCACGTATTTGTAAGTGCCATAGATATTCCCCCCTTGAAAAAAAAGAAAAAAAATATACAGAATTATTATCAATATAAAATAATTAGCATTATAACTATCTATGCAAAACGAACGGTGGGGCGAGATACGCGCCCTGAACGTGTAATCTTCTGCTGTTTAAATCCACTGTGCTCGGTCGATAAATCATCTCTTACTGTATTGTCATGTTCCTCTAATTCCTCGTTTAGCAAAAATGCTGGCTTCAGTCGATCTATCGATACGTTCAATTCCTTGCCGTTACGTTCAATTGTAAATACTTTGCTGCTCCGCCTGATGACACGAAAAGGTCCTTCATACGGAGGAGTTAGACTTGGGCGAAGTCTATCGCACCTCAAAAATACGTGTGAACAGTTAGATAAACGTGGATGCACGAACACGTTCCGATCCGAACTCTCTCGCTGCGGAATACTTGTGACTCGACTAATATTTTCCTTGATCCCTTGAATGAATTCCGGGTATGTGGTTTCCGATTTATCACCGAAAAAGCTTGCCGGTAACTTGATAGTTGTGCCGTAAACAAGTTCTGCAGCGCTAAACCCAGTATCTTGTCGATAGCTGGAGCGTATGCCAAATAAAACTGACGGCAATTCTTTTGTCCAATTCGTTGTATTTGCTCGAGCCATTAACGCTGTTTTAATAGTTCTATGTAATCTCTCAACTTTAGCGTTAGATTGTGGATGGTATGGTGTAGTTCGGAACTTCTCAATTCCCATTAATTTTGCGAGATTCCTGAATATCTCCGATTCCATCTGCCTTCCTTGGTCCGTGCTGATTACATCCATGCACCCGTAACGACAGATCCACCCTTCGTAAACCAGTCTGGCGATAGTCTCAGCTGTTATATCCGAAACTGGAAAAGCTTCAGGCCATGACGTACAGCGGTCTATCATTGTTACTAAAAATCTTTTGTTTTGAGATGTAGGTAATGGTCCTACGATATCAATATGTACGTGTGAAAAACGCGCAGCAGGCATAAATTTGCCGAGCGGCGAAACTGTATGTCTATGCACTTTTGATCGCTGACATTGTAAACATGTGTCGCACCATTTGTTTATTTCTGAATTCATATTAGGCCAGATGTAATTTCTTCCAATCAATTTTCTTGTCGTATTTTTGCCTGGATGGCTCAGGTTGTGATAACTGTCAAAAATAGTCCTTCTTAGTTGCTGTGGTATATACGGTCGAGTAACTCCAGTGGAAATATCGCAATATATTTTGCTGTTTGTATTTGGAACTTCTATGCGCTTCATATGCAACGACTTATTTTGCAAAAGTTGTTGTAATTCAGCGTCACCCTCTTGGTTTTTTTCTAAATCAGAAAAATTGATAACCGTGGGTAAAGTTATAGTTTCTACAACTCGAGACAAAGCGTCAGCCACAACGTTGTCTTGTCCACTCACGTGCCGTATATCGGTACTGAATTGCGATATGTAATCTAGGTATCTTATTCTTCTTGGAGTGTCATCCATTGATGGCTTCTTGTCGAAGGCGTGAACCAATGGTTTGTGGTCGGTATAAATCGTAAAATTGCGACCTTCAATCAATCGACGAAAATGTTTCGTCGCCATATATATTCCCAAAAGTTCGCGATCATAAGTGGAGTACTTGACTTGTGCTTCAGATAAGGTTTTTGAGAAAAATGCTATCGGTTTCCATTCCTGATTGACCTTCTGCTGTAAAACTGCGCCCACGCATTTTAAGCTTGCGTCGCTCATTAATGCAATCGCTGCATCAGCATGAGGAAATGACACAGTTACGACGTCGCGCAAATCTTGCTTGCATTGTTGAAAAGCACGTTCGGCCTCTAAATTCCACAATATCGGTGTGTTGTCGTTCTTTTTTGAATTCCTCAAAAATATGTTAAGTGGGGCTTGATGCTTAGCGGCCTGCTTAATTGAATTTCTGTAAAAGTTGATCATGCCCAGGAAACGACGTAATTCCTTCACAGTTTTTGGTTTGGGATAATCGATGATTGCTTGAATTTTCTCTTGTGTTGGTTTCATCCCTTGGCTCGTTATATGATAACCAAGAAAATCTAACTCTTCTTTAACAAATTCACATTTGTTCATATTTATTGTAATCCCATTTTCTTTTAATCTGCTGAAAACAGTCTCCAAATGTTTGTAATGTTGTTCTTCGGACTCGCTTGCCACTAATATGTCATCGACAAAAATAAAAATGTAGTCCAAATCTCGAAATAGTGAATCCATAAATCTCTGGAACGTTTGTCCCGCGTTGCGTAATCCAAAAGGCATCCTTGGAAACTCGAAAAGTCCGAATGGTGTAATGATTGCAGTTTTTTCGGGCTCCGCTACTTCTATAGAATGATAAGCCTTCCGTACGTCGATTTTGCTAAAAATATTTTTCCCGCTTGCGATGTATGTGAAATCTAGTAGCCTCGGTAATGGATATCTATCTGGAACAGTAATCTTATTTAATGCGCGGTAGTCACCGCAAGGTCTCCATTCACCATTTTTCTTTTTTACCATGTGCAATGGACTAGCCCATGGACTACTAGATGGTCTGCATATTCCCATTTCCATCATATCCTGAAATTCCTTTTTCGCGGCTTTATACTTGTCAGGAGGGAGCGGACGAGCGCGAGCGGATACTGGAAATCCTTCTGTGACGATGTGGTGCTGCACCTTGTGTTTTGTGGGTATCTTCATTGATGTCGGCCTAGTGATACTTTCATATTTTTCCAATAATCGTTTGATGGTCTCGGGTAAACCAGAGTCGATGGAGCGTATGGACGGCATATTTACTTTTATTGAACTCGCAGGTGTGGTTATATCCGTCGTTTTGTCGATCAAAGTTTGACCATGCACGTCTACCAACAGACGGTAGTGCTCTAGAAAATCAGCTCCTAATATAGGCATCTTGACATCGGCAATGATGAAAGTCCAGATGAAAGGTCGGCGTAAACCCAAATTTAGCGTTAAAGTTTTTTCACCGTATGTATCGATCACGGTTCCATTAGCGGCGTATAATTTGCAATCGCTTGTGTTTCCTGTGTGCTGTGTTGTCTTGCGTATAACTGATATATTTGCACCCGTGTCCACCAGAAACCTATAACCACTGTTTGAGTCGGTAATAGTTAGGCGGTTTGAAGGACGGATAGCACAGAGTTCCGCCGTACTCTGCGCTGAGCTTAGTTTTCCGACGACTGTTGTTTACTTCCCCAGGAACAAGGTTGCTGACATTTGTATGCTTTTTCCTTGAAGACCTGATGATAATAGCAAAGATTGCCTCTTTGTTTAAACGATGCTCGTTGGCGCGATCTTGACCTAGATCGGTAGTACTGCGGCCGACTAAAATTGCAGCGTCGAACGTTGTGCCGCGCGCGATCATTGCGTATCGCAGCAATTTCTAACTGCATTCTTGCAATTTGTGACGTCAGGTGAGTGATGAGATTTACGTCAGTGCTTACTGCGGCCGTAGTGGTTTTACTGGGACGAGTGTTCTCGTAGATGCGGTCAGCCATTTCACTCAGTTTATCCATTGCCAAATTCTCGGTAACAGCCAATACGGAAGTTACAGAGGGAGGAAGTTGCCTCATCCATAACAAACGGAGTGTATCTTCATTTATTTTTCCGCAACCAGATTCCTTCATTCTTCTTAGAAGCTGTGATGGCTTTTGATCCCCCAGGTCCATCTCAGAGAGTAATTTGTGGAAACGCCGATGCTCACTCTCTTCGTAGCAATTGATTAGCCTTTCTTTAATACAGTTGTACTTGTTCTCTGTAGGTGGGCTGGTCAATATATCGCTGACTTGGTGGATGACCTCTTTTGGTAATTTTGATACTACGTGGTTGTATTTGAATTCGTCTCCCTGTTTCTGAGAGGCGATAATAGCTTCGAACTGCGAAAACCATAGACGCGGTGAGTCGGTCCAAAATTGCGGTATTCTTTCGGCTACGGTGATTGATGCCACTAGGTCTGTGCCGGTATTGGATGGATTTTCCAAAATACTTCTTGCTGGTGTGGGTGTCGGATGGGTCATGTTGCTCCGTGGGTTGCTGATCCGTAGCTTGTTGTTTCCGTAGACTTGTTAATTTCGTCGGCTTGTTGATAACGTTGGCTTAAAAATCACGTCGGCTTGAAAATTACGTCGGCTTGAAAATCACGTCGGGTTGAAAATCACGTCGGGGTCACCACTGTTGCGGATTGCGTGTAGGTTGATGTGAGTTGGAGCAGAAATGATACGCACAGACTCGGTGTTAATATGGCAATATGGCATATATTTACAAATAAATCCTAACCTTATATACTAAGAAATTAGGTACATTGGAGTGGGGGAAAACCTTGTAACTATCATGTACTGCTAACTAAAATATTGCTTATTTATACTACGTGACAAAGTGCGAACTAAATATAATTAAATTGTAATAAATAAATCTGTAACCTACATTTCTATGGTCACGTATTTGTAAGTGCCATAACTGGTTTATATATTGTCTTTGGCCATGACCATCAACAAATCACAAGGCCAATCCTTAAAAGTTTGTGGTTTGAATCTAGAACATCCATGTTTTTCCCATGGTCATTTATATGTGGCATGTTCACGGGTCGGAAGACCATCTGCGTTGTTTGTTTTTGCGCCTGATAAGAAAACAAAAAATGTCGTGTATCACAAGGTACTTAAGTGAAGAGCAACCTATGTACTGAAATGCAGAAACAATAAGAAAAAAATTAACTTACTAAATTCGAAAATCGGCTTATTTATTGCCTTTAAGGGGGCAAGCTTTCAAAAAATATATAGGCTAGGAGATAGCTGCTGATGTGATTTTCATATAATATTGTTATGTTGGTATTTCAGTTAATATGATTTTTATATAATACTAGCGGACACCCGCGACTTCGTTCGCGTGGCATAAGTTTTTTAATTCCCATAGGCATTCCTTAATTTTCCGGTATAAAAAGAACCCATGAAAAAAAACACGTCGATCCGTTGCTTTGATGCGGCGTGATTGAAGGACTATTTAACATCCTTTGGGATAGAATTTCTAAAAACTGTGAATTATGTATTTCATAATTTAAACCGGTAGCCCAAATATCAAGTTTCATGGCTTTAACTTGAAAAACGCCGGCCTTTTACACCAACTTACAACCCCTATTTTACCCGTTTGGGGGTAGAATTTTGAAAAACTGTTACACACGTACTTCTTTATATTATACCGAAAGCCAAAATACCAAGTTTCGTTGTTATAACTTGAAAAATATCTTGATAAATGAAGGACATTCATCCCCTATTTCACCCCTTTGGGGGTAGAATTTTCAAACATGATGAAACACGTACTTCTGCATATCTAACTGAAAGCCCAAATGCTAAGTTTCATGGCTATAACTTGAGAAATGAAGGACTTTCATACAAACTTTCAACCCCTATTTTACCCCTTTGGGGGTGGAATTTTGAAAAACTGCTGTGCCACACGTACTTCTTTATTTAAATATACCTACCTAAAGCCAAAATACCAAGTTTCGTTGATACAACTTGAGAAATATCTTGAGAAATTAAGGACTTTCATATAAACTGTCATCCCCTATTTCACCCCTTCGGGGGTAGAATTTTCAAAAACTGTGAAATACGTATTTCTTTATTTTTTACCAATAGCTCATACACCAAGTTTCATGGATATAACTTGAGAAATAACGGACTTTCATACAAACTTTCAACCCCTATTTCACCGCCTTAGGGGTGGAATTTTGAAAAATCCTTCCTTAGTGAGCGCCTACGTCACAAAAGGAACCTACTGTCAAAATTTCAAATCTCTAACTCTAGCGGTTTAGGCTGTGCGTTGACATATAAGTCAGTCAGTCAGTCAGGACTTTGAATTTTATATATATTATATAGATTGTTATGTTGGTATTTCAGTAAAAATAAATTAGGCTTAGATACGTAGGTATTGTTTAAATATAATTACATATCCAAGCCAATTATAAAATTATAATAAAACTAGATGTACTTATAATCTACATTAAAAAATAAAAGGGAAAGGTGATGTGAATTTTATATAATATTGTTATATATTTCAGTAATAATATATGTCAGTTCTCATCAAGTGCTCGTATCATTCACAACAGTAACTATCGTCTGGTGGAATTTGTGATGGTCTGCCTGCAAGCGGCTGGGGACCTGACTATTTATCGCCGCTCAAAGACGAGTTATTGTTACCAGAAATGACCAATAACTAGGAAGGCTTATTCTAGTATAGTATTAAAGTATGCGCTGTACCTAAGTAACCAGTATAAAAACTGACTCTATTCATCGGGGCGTTTACTAGATATTGCCTCTCAAAGACGTAATACGTCGTTAAGTACGTCAAGTAGTACGTCAAATAATAAAATAAAATTAAAAAAAACCCACGACGAACTGCAGCGCTCCATTATAATTTGTGACCTTATAAATTTGTAACAACAATTAGATCTTCGCAGAAGTAGTTTTATCAACACAAAACTGCATCTTTGTCTGTTCAGTAGTGCTTTTGACCAGCGTGTTGGACTATGGCCAAATGGTAATGAGTAGAGGTGTCAAATTGTGTTAAATTTTTATATTCTGATAAATAAATGTTAAAATATATCAGTTCAAAAATACGTTAAAAAATATAATGGATAAAAAACTGGAGTTCCTGTGACCACCTCCTGGCTCCATCACGATACCCTGGGCAGCATCTAGGTTAGCGCTTGTCAAGACAAATCAAAAGAGTCCAAATACGACGGGTTTACGATGAGAAGGAGTTCCTATAACGACCTACCAAATCACGATTGCAGCACAGCTTGGTGGACTATGGCCCTAAAACATATCTAAGAACCTTCTCAGAAGCTAAACATATATTTTTTTAAACCGCATCTAAATCAGCAAAGTAGTTTTTCAGAAAAAAGGTAACATAATAAAAAACACGATAGCAGCGCGCACGATAGCACGATAACTTAAAATATATCTAAATCTAAAGAACTTTTTCACAAGCTACACATATCTAATGCAAAACACCGCATCTCAATGAGCCCAGTACTTTTTCAGAAAAATGGAAACATTAAAAAATAAAAATCAAAATTGCAGCTATGGCCCTAAAACATATTCAAGAACCTTGACAGAAGTTATGCATATCTATTGCAAAAAACTGCATACTAATCGGTCCAGTAGTTTTCCATTAAAATGGTAACTAAAAAGTACACAAACAAACAAACAATCGCACAACCTCTTAGGGCAAACACATAATAATATATACCGTCCGTTCCGTCGTGGGTAACAAATAGCTCAAGTGTCGCCGCTTTGATGTGATAATGTGTAGTATTTAAATATCTCCCATTTAAGTTACGAGTATTTTAATTTTTAAGTATTCAAAATAACTCGTTTAACACCTCTTAGACCACCTGTGATAATACTAACATGAATCTGAAACATGGAAATTAATAGTAAGGAGATATAATTATAGTTACCAAAAGATAGTTACCACAAATACAGTTATCTCTTAGGCTATAAGTTTTGACATTTGGGTTGGACGAGCCAGTGTAAATTTGTATGAAAAATTCGTATGAGGGATCTTTGGAACCAGATTGTACAAAAACTTTAATTTGTATTGAAAATATTGTTTAATTTAAGTGTTCCTTGATCTTTAATGATTAATTTGAAATAGCTTTTGTTTAAATAAGGTCTCAGATTAAATCACAATAGTCGGAACGCGATAACGCCTTTTTTGAGTTTTCCATGAATTTCTCGATAATTTTCTGCAGTTACCATACGATTTTATGACCACTTTTTTTAATTACGTCATACTTCATTTAACTGAGTAGCGAATGGTATTAATTTAGTAATGAAATTTTCATTTTTCCTATCCTCAAACGTCGGAACAGAAAACAATGTTTCAGTACTTCGGCCCTTAAGGCGGAACAGAGTTCGCCGGGTCAGCTAGTTTAGTAATAAAAAGGGCCATATGTGAATTAATTTGGAAGAGGCGTTCCGAACATTGATCAAATTTAGTAATTTGGTCATTGATAAAAAGTGGAATAGAATCAACTAAGACGGGAGCCCCAAGAAGGCGTAGCGAGTCTTCACTTAAAATTTTGATTCCTGGTGCCAAATGATTAAACTGTTCAGTAATGATGTGTCTATTTTGGTCTTCCATTGAATTTGGAATATAGAGCTCACACTTGCCGAAATTCAATTCCAAACCAACAGATTTAAATTGTTCAATTAAAACCGCAAGATCACCTAAAACAGATGAAGCTTCACCTCCTAAAGTTCCATCATCTAGATACCAAATGTTAAATTTAGAATTCAATTCCGAAATAATTGGGTGAATAGCCAAACTGAAAATAGCAGGTCCCAGTGGATCTCCCTGTTGGCAGACTACAGCAGAGCTTAGAAAATTGGATTTATATAATAATTTGGAAGGGTCCGCGTTCTGTCGTACACCACCATCTTTTTTGGCAAGGGCACAAAGATTTGCGCCGTACATAATTGGTGTTATTTCTTTAGGTACGACGACCGATAACATTAGGTTAACTAAATTGGTGATTGATTTTAAAAGTCCCTTGCCAATATCACCGTTTAATCCGATTAAGTCTTTAAAATGCTGTGGTGACATAGCATCTATACCGCCAGCAGAACCAGTTCTAAAAGACAATACAGCTGCACGAACAGCCTCCACCTTAGCCAGAAGCGAGGTTGCGTCTGCAATATTCAGATCTGATACAACAGAAGAAATAGGCTCCGGATGTTTTGATCGAAGAGCCTCTAAGGTCTCTTCTGTATCAGGGGCCAACACATCACTTGAAAATAAAAGCCGAGCTGCACCCTTATAATCGCCATCACTAATTTTATTTTCAATATATAGTACCGAATCAAATCTCTTGCTAATTTTATTATTTGCTTTTGGTATATTATGGCTGTAACTTGAATTTTGGTCATAACATTTACCGCAATTATTTTTTATTTTCTGAGTAAGGGAGCAGCTCTCGCTTTTGTCTACATTTAAAACTCTGAAAGCAAAAGTTAGTAAATGTTCCCAACTTTGAGAAGAATTTTGAGTAACTACAGCATCGATCGTTTTCTTTAAAGTGTTTGCTACTACTAAACGTGAACCCCTAGGAATACGTTTACTAATAGGTACTTACATTGTTTTTCAAAAAGCTAAGATGTTGCCAAAATTCAGTTGATGAAATATTTGAGGTATTAATTGGTGCAGAATTTTGAATTTGAGTAAGTTATGGCTGCTGGTATACCGAAACAGTTTTGTGAATCTTTCCAATGTGTATGTTAAGGCCTGTTTTATTTTTAAATACTTAGGTTGAGATCAGTACTTACAGAGCAGCTGGCTTTCCAGTGATGAATTATTCCCAAGGCTACCAACTGAAGCACTCATTGAATTGGCGACAAGAAAACAGCAATAAATAACAAAATGAAATAAAAAATTAAAAGTAAATGGAAAAATACACACAAAATAACTTAAAAATAAAAAACTGAAAAGTTTCAAAGTCAAAAGGCCCGGGAAACGAGCTTCTGCGGCCTGCCACCCAAATAGGAGGCCGGGTGTCAATCTAAACTATTAAATATCCAGTAGGTATTATTTGATACTTCGTATTTTCAATCAGTCGGAATCAGTTCCAATTTGTCTGCTAGTCGTTCACGAATAGTGTTGAAACTGTGTCCTGCCACTACACTTTCCATCATGACTATTATGTTTTGCTTAGGGCCTTCTCAAGCAGAACATTTGTTATAAATCATGGCTTCAATATATTTCACTTCTACATTAGAAATATCCAATAGACGTCACTAAAACTTGTGAAAAGTTTTCGGTCTGATATTGGGTCAAAAATCACATAAAACCTATGGATATCACATGGAGCACTGCTTGCTATATTTTTATTAAAAATAATAGCTAAAATCCGTAAAAAGGGTAATTATTTCAATTTTATTTTATATTACTCTTTATTTGTACCACCACAACAAAACGGAAAAAGACCTGGCCAAGTGCGAGTTGGACGAGTTGGACTCGCGCACCGAGGGTTGCGTACCTTCGAAGGGGGTGTTGGAAGGAAGGGTAAAATTAAGAAAAAACTAATCAAAAATAAACTAAATAAAAAAGTCTAAAACTACGAAACTAAAAAAGAAATAAAAAATATTTTAGACTATGCAAATGAAGCCCTTTTATGATTCTTAATTCGATCTAGTAAACATTAAAATTTCGTCACACCATCACACCCCCTTTTGTAATAGTAACAATAATATTTTTTGAATTATTTCATTTGCGATAAGGTTGGGTAAGCATTATTTGAAACTATTCCAAATTTCAAATCTGTAGCTAATAGTTACTAGAATAATTAGGTATGCTAAATTTGACCAGACAGACATAGTCACATCCATAAGGCTTGCAAACCTACCTTTTAGGTACGTAACCCTAAAACACAGATAAAAGTATGATACAAAAGACGGCCTTATTGCTTACTAGTGATGTCTACCGTAACCTTAGAAATATGAGAAAAAAAGGAAAATTAGACTGATAGAAATCTATATATTTATTATATAAAAGCGAAAGGTCACTGATTCATCACGAGATCTCAGGACCTATAAAGCATCCAGACTTGAAATTTGGGAGATAGGTTCCTTCTATGATGTAGACATCAGCTAAGAAACGGTTTTGAGAAAATTCACCCCTGAGGGGTTGAAATGGGAGTTGGAACTTAGTCAAAAATCTTGCTGTATTAATCTTAAATATGTTGGATTGATCATAGAAGAAAGGGGACGCGAGATGGAACGGGGGTCGTACATCCAGTATAGAGAGGAGGCACTCGCCAACGCCGAGTGCCGTGAGCGGGGAGGCGGGCGAGAGCGCGGGCGGCGGTGCGGGCCCCGGGGGCGGGTCGCGGCGCTCGCGCAAGAACAAGGGGCGCCGCCGCCGCAACGCGGAGAACGTTCAGCCCGTGCCGCAGCCGCCCGGCGCCACGCCCGCGCCCACTAACATCAACTGGCGCGAGGAAATCCTCGAGTCCAAGAAGCACCACCAAGGCGACCGGTAAGCTAAGTTATAAAGTAGATATCATGTCAGAAGATATTAATGAAATGCGAAACATAACAAAACTAGATAGCAAACAGAAGGTTGGCCTAAACAATGCTCGACAGCGGGCGCACTCACACATAGTCTCGTGCAATATGAAGGGATCCATTCTATAAATCACACTAATGTTGGTTGAATTGGTCAGGCTAAGCTCACAGTTATAGCACCTGCTATCGCACATGGTATTGAGCAAAAATTCTGTCATTAATCGCAAATCTCCCTATCTATTTACTCCCTATTTTAAATATCCGCACACGAACGCTAATGAATATTGTTAACTTTTACCTGGATTTTTACAGAATCAATAAATTCATTTTTGTGCCGTAAAAGTCTACTTTATAGTTTTGATAGCCTTGAATTAAAAGCCACTAAACAAGCAAACCTATTGAAAAACAATTGTGTATAGTTTCTGTCCGTCTGATTTCAGGCAACAAGATAAAACGCATCACAGGAATAGACTAAATAGCGTTCTTTCGGAAAAATCGGTATCTGAGTCTTCTTCGCAACCTGGATTGATAATTTTACCGCAAAGTTCAATATCTCATATACATAAGGACCATGGGTGTGTAGTCTGTATTTATATTTTGGATTAAGAATATTTTCAGTACGTAATTATAGTTAGATAAGAATAACTAATTCAACATTTTACCGCTTTTCAGACGCGGCGCAAATGCTGAAACTCAAAAAACTCTTTTTGATCATCAGAATCCGTCGAAGCCAATAATTGTACAAACTAACCAAACAAAACAAGACATGAGAATGGAACGAGGTTAGTACGGTTTTGATTTTACTGAATCTCAACCAAGCAGGTTCCAAATTCCAATGGATTTTTAAAGTTGTCACGTGTAGGTATTTATTTTTTCGTTGAACGCGCGATTTCTAAACCGATAAGCGGCGCATGATCTCGTTTGGGTTAAAAAGTTGCTAAAACATCACAAAGTTTAATGGCTGATGCCCTAGCTGTGTTCCTTTTGTCAAAATCGGTTGAACAGATGGGGCGTAAAAGACTAGCAGACAGACAGACGGACAGGCACACGTACGAGTACGTATGGAATTTGGTAAAAGTCAAATTCAAAATCTATTTATTCAATTTCGGTACACTGTACACTTATTGACGTCCAGTTACTTATAAAATACTAGCGGACGCCCGCGACTTCGTTCGCGTGACTTAAGTTTTTTAATTCCCATAGGCTTTTTTTAATTTTCCGGGATAAAAAGAACCCACGAAAAAAAAAACACGTAGATCCGTTGCTCTGTTGCGGTGTGATTGAAGGACTATTTAACGTCCTTTGGGATAGAATATATAAAAAGTGTGAATTTTGTATTTCATAATTTAAACTGGTAGCCCAAATATCAAGTTTCATGGATTTAACTTGCTAAACGCCGGCCTTTTACAACCCCTATTTTATCCGTTTGGGGGTGGAATTTTGAAAAACTGCCACACCTACTTCTTTATTTATTACCTTAAGCCAAAACTTTAACTGTGAAACACGTATTTCTTTATTTTTTACCGATATCTCATATACTAAGTTTCATGGATATAACTTGAGAAATGACGGACTTTCATACAAACTTTCAACCCCTATTTCACCTCCTTAGGGGTGGAATTTTGAAAAATCCTTCCTTAGTGAGCGCCTACGTTACAAAAGGAAGCTACTGTCAAAATTTCAAGTCTTTAACCCTAGTGGTTTAGGCTGTGCGTTGATATATAAGTCAGTCAGTCAGTCAGGACTTTGACTAGATGATGGTGATAATCAGTTAGGGTATCTCTAAAGCTATGAGGGTTCCAAACGCGCCCTAGTCTGAGAAGAGCCCACAGCAAACTCAGCCGGTTTTTTTTAATTATTACCATCTCACAAATATCGTAAATTACTTAATTATATTTATAATTATAACATAACTAGAGGTCGCCCGCGACTTCGTCCGCGTACATTTGTTGATTTCCTATGAGATTATGAAATTTTCCCGCTGCAAACAGCCTATCTATTGAGGCTTTATATAGCTTATGCAGGTTTAGGAGATGGGGATGTGGGTACCAGAAGGTGCTACTAGTATCTCCTAATTAAGGGTTAATTAATTAATAATTCCCAGATCGTTCACTGATATTTATTCCGCGTGTATATAGTACAAGATACCGAGAGACACTCTGTGAGACTGAACAACTTAGTTACTAGTTGACTGCATACGCGATGTCCGACTGCTGACTAGGCGTCAGGAGTCATGTTACACAATGCATGTGTCCCTACAGTTTTTTTTATTATTTAAAACTGATAACTAAAATGCTGATTTTCATGTCTATATACTTCAAAGTCATAAAATTTGTATGTAACCTTTCACCCCCATTTCACCCCTTTTGGGGTGGATTTTCGTAAAATTGCTTATACAGGTTATTATTATTTAAAGCTAATAACCTAAATCCCGATTTTCAAGTCTCTAACTTCAGAAACATAGGACTTTCATACAAACTTACAACCCCCATTTCACCCTTTGTGAGGTAGATTTTCCTAAAATTATCCTAAAATTGCTTATGGAGTTTATTATAACTTAAAACTAATAACCTAAATCCCGATTTTCAAGTCTCTTACTTCAAAAACTTGGAACCCTTGTGTAAGCTTCCAACCCCCATTTCACCCCTATTGGGGTACATTTTCGTAAAATCGCTTATACAGGTTTTTATTATTTATAACTAATAACTTAATTGCCAATTTTCATGCCTCTAACTTCAAAAACAAAGGACTTTCATACAAACTTCCAACCCCTATTTTAACCCCTTAGGGATGGATTTTCTCAAAACTCTTTCTTAGCTGGCGTCAACACTATAGAAGGAATCTACCTTCCAAATTTCAAGTTTGTACGCTTTATAGTTCCTGAGATATCGTGATTAGTCAGTCAGTGAGTGAGTGAGTGAGTGGTATTTCGCTTTTATATATATAGAAGATAGAAGATAGATAGAAGAAGAAGATTAGCCGCTGGAACAATTCATACCCAAGCCTTCCTATCATTCAAATAATCCTTTACACTGTAATAGGAGTTCAATTAGTTTACGAAAATGTGTGTTTACACTTAGGGCCGGTTGATTTATAGTACATTACATCGCGAGACCGGGAAGTACGCGTTTTCTGGTCGAGTGTTAGTTAGAAGGCCGAGCTACGCGAGCCGAGGTGTGAATAGTGCTTTTCTAAAAAATGAAACAAGTGACTTTTCTTTGGATTTCGGCGGGAGCAAATTATTTTTAGCTAATTCGGCCTCCGCTCTCAGAAAAGGAGGCGTACAATCTAAATCCATAATATCCTCACTCGAACTAATTTTTTCGTAACTTTTAAATAATAAATTATAACGATTAGGTATGTAGTTAATTCCCGCCTTTCAATATTATAAAGATAAAAAATAATACCTTTTTTTTTTTTCGCGCTGTGTGTGCTGGACGCGTAATACGGTAGAGTTCCAAATTTAAACTATTTAGACCAAAGAACATTATAACAAGTCACAAGATATTCAGGAAGAAAGATTCCAAATTCAAACTTATGATATGTAATACATACATACATTCTTTACTGGCCTAGGCCGGGAAGTTTAACTTTCGAACTCATTTACAGGGTATGAAATGTGCACATTTCATATCATTTTATAGAAAAATATCGTAACTTACGTTCGTTAAAATTTACCACTCGTAAGAACTTTAACGTCTGTTAAATTTCTAGTATTGCTGCATGGTAAAAATGTTGAATCAACGCCTTCTTTGACTTGCGTTCGTTGACGCCATTTTTAAAGACTAGATCATTCTCGCGACTTCGTGCGCGTGGACTAAGTTTTTCGATTCCCGCGGGAACTCCTAAATTTTCCGGGATAGAAAGTAGCCTATGTCCTTCCCCGATATATAACCTATCCCCGGACCAAATTTCATCAAAATCGGTTGAATAGGTGGGGAAAGCGTAGCAAATAGACATACACACTTTCGCATTTATAATATAAGTATGGATTACGTGTCCGTCAAAATGTGTTGATGTTGAAGCAACCCAGCCTTAGTTTATGATAATAATATGTTGTTGTGGCTCAGGTGCGGCGGAGTGCTCGAGCCGCGCGAGCGTGGGCGCGGGCTACGAGGCGGCGGAGGCGTCGCGCGGCGCGCGCCACGTGGCGCTGCTGCAGAAGGTGGATCGCGCCGACGCCATACTCAAGATGCACACGCTGCGCGGCCCGCTCGCGCTCGCCGCCCACTGGCCCGACGTCATCGAGACCAGGTGCGTATAACTAGCGGTCCGCCCCGGCTTCGCACGGGTAGCACTAATAATCAACACAATAGTCCATCTTCTAAGATATTCATCTGAATTAAATGCTGTAAAGGGCGAATTTGGTCTATATTAAATACTTGAGATGACCATTTTATATTGATAAGGATTAATACTATGTCATTAAAAACACCTCCGAAAGTAAAGGTTTGTTTGTGTTTGTTAGACCAAATTTGAAAATCATACAAATTGTTATTGTGAGACAGCCTTAAAAGATAGAAATGTATATGCCATCGAAGAACAATTCCACCATAGATTGTTTTGTGTAACTTTTACTATTTACGCAGCGCGCACCACGGAAGCTCTCAGATGAGATGATTTTTTTCCGATTTAATTCACATTATAACAATTTTCGTAGGGATCTCTAAATTTTTTAAAATAAAATATAGCCTATGTTGATCACTGATAAAGAAGCTCTCTATAATTAAAAGAATTTTTAAAATCGGTTGAGTAGTTTTTGAGTTTATCCATTATAAACAAACAAACAAATCTTTCCTCTTTATAATATTAGTTTAAATATAGGTATAAGGCCCCGATTACACAGTCGTGTAAGTTTTACTTATGAAATGTAAACACTCTTGTAAGTTGCGTATCGTTTGCAGTTTTAGATAAAATTAATTACAAATTTACTCGATGTGTATAAAAATTTTCAACAAACTACCATTGGAAATAAAAAAGCTTCCAACAAAACAATTTACATATAAACTTAAAAAATGGTTACTTGCAAAGAATTTTTATACAGTGAATGAATTCTTGCAACAAAATAACTTAATCGATAAACGAATGCTTCATGAATCCTGACCTATTATCATACTTATAGCTAATTGACATAATATTCTGACTTTTTTTCTATATAAATATATGCTAAATAATATATCAATTAATGTAACTATTTCGAGATCTGCAACATTTTGACATTTAAGTATTAAGTATTTGACATTTATATTTATATTACATAGACCTAAAATAATTGCTTTCGTTTATTAAGAATTCAGATTTTTTGTTGATTTCGTTAAAAAAAAAATTCCAGTAGTAAATAACTTATTCTCTGTTAATATAATATGAATGTTTCTTGAAATTTTGCACGCCATTATTTGGCAGATTGTGATTTGTACTATCTTTATGTAACATCTTTTTATGTAACTTACAATCATGCAATAAATGAATACATAAATAAATAAATAAATAAATTTATGAGTTTGAATTTGAATGTAACTGTCGTCTAAAGGTACCATCAAGATGTTGGTGAATAGGATCGCGGTCACTAATAATAAATAGGTAAAGTCACAAGAAGCGAGCTATTTCAAAGTATACTTTATAATAAAACATGAAAATTATTCTCAATGTTTATAATTATTATTTTCACAGGAAGTTTTTACAAAGCGCGCTGCAGAGGCTGTTACAGTCAGACCTAAAGTACTGCCAAGCAGACAATATAGAGCACCAGTTTTGGAAGATTCTGTACTACCACTTCATTGAAAGTTTGAGGAAGAGTATTTCTCAAGTCACCCCAGAAGAGAAACCCGAAGTCATCAAACTGTTAAACTCTATTATCGAGGAGGGAAACATTTTCTTCGAGAATCTCGTGCAGATGTTAGAGAAGACTTATAAATTTAACACGGAGGATTACATAAACGATAATCACTTGTTGCCGCCCAAGGGCCTCGGTTATATTGGATTGGCGCTGATCTCAGTTCAGAAGCTGTATGTTTTCCTCGGTGATTTAGCTAGATATAAGGAACAAGTAAACGAAACTAATAATTATGCTAAAAGCAAATTTTGGTATACAAAGGCTCAGCAAATAAATCCAAAAAATGGTAGACCATACAATCAGTTAGCAATTCTAGCGATATATGCCGTAAGTACAAAACTTAAAGCAATATTATCGTGTTTACATTTTTGACAAATAATAATTTGAATGATGTGTCTTTCAGAGAAGAAAACTAGATGCAGTTTATTATTATATGAGAAGTTTAATGTCCTCGAATCCGTTTCAATCAGCACGAGAGAGTTTATTGTCTTTATTTGATGAAAATAGGAAAAAAGTAAGTGTAGTATTTGGAACATTTTGTTTAGGTATAGTTTATTTATATACATACTAGATGATGCTTGCGACTTCGTCCGCGTTAATTTAGTTATTTTCATTCCCGCGGGAATCCTTAAATTTTTCGGGATAAATAGTAGCCTATGTACTTCCCCGGGAAACAACCTATCCCTGTACCAACTCTCTTCAAAATCGGTTAAACAGATGAGGCGTGAAAGCGTAGCAGACAGACAGACGGAAATACAGACACTTTCGCAATTATAGTATTATTAGTATGGATTTCATTAAGCTTTGGTATTTTGACGACATCCGTGGCGCAGTGTTGAGCGCTGTTGTCTTAACGTGCGGAGGTTCCGGGTTCGATCCCCGGCAGGGTCAATTTGGGAATTTATAATTTCTGAATTTTCCCTGGTCCGGCCTGGTGGGAAGCTGCGGCCGTGGCCAGTTACCATCCTGCCGGCAAAGACGTGCCGCCAAGCGAGTTAGCGTTCCGGTACGATGCCGTGTAGAAACCGAATAGGGGTATGGGTTTAATATAACTGCCATGCCCCTTTCAGGTTAGCCCGCTATCATCTTAGACTGCATCATCACTTACCATCAGGTGAGATCGCAGTCAAGGGCTAACTTGTAGTGCATAAAAAAAAGTTTTTACGGGGACCGGAGGGTAGTTATTATAGTAGATAGTAAGTAGTGAGTATGTTGGCAGTACGAAGCAGCGGAGCGCAAGCGTCGCGCCGCACTGGAAACGGCGAAGGCGGGCGAGAGCGGCGGCGAGGGCGTGCGGACCGGCGCGGGGCTGCGGCGCGAAGTGTGGGTGCGGCCGAGCGGCCACAGGACCACCACGCTGCAGCCCGCGCCCGACGACACGCTGCAGGCCATGACGCCCGTTGAGGTATGTTGCTACTGTTGAAGGCCCGCCACATATAATCGAAATTCCGAAACGGAATTCTGATTCGGAATATCGAATCGGGATTCCGAACGAAGTAAAATCCATATAAAATCTATGGGTCTATCACACACGCACAGTAGTTTTCCGTTCGAATTTATTTCCGTTTCGAATTCCAAATAGGGGCCTGTACGTTCGGAATTCCGAACGGAAAAAATGGCTAGCGTATCTCGTTTTAAGGGGATGCATCCAGTAAGATACAGCAACAATGCAATCGCCATGAGAAAATCGTCGTCCATATTCGCTGACAGAGTATCTGAACTCAGAGGATAGTGTCTCCCAACATCTGAGCCTTGTTAATCCGAACGGAAATAAACGTATTGTGTGATGTATGTTCGGAATCCCGATTCGATATTCTGAATCGGGATTTCGAAACGGAATTCCGAATGTATGTGGCCGGCCTAAAACTTGAAAAGTTCCGTACGAATTTTACACGATAAAACAAGCCTATGTCCTTCTCCGGAAGCAATCTTATCGATTGGTTCAATAATATAGTGATTTGAATATTTTTTGCATTTTTAGTTGGTTCGGTTCCAGACTCAGGTAAGGTTTTTTTAATGAAAAATAATGCTGATATTCTTATTTAAAAAAATAAAGGAATGGTTCCTTTGAGTGAAATTTCATATCTTCAATATTTAAAGTTTTATGACTTTTTACGTTCTATGTCTAATCCCGAATCTGGCCAGTCCAGAATATGGCATACCGAGTAAAGGCTCAGAAGCTTTTAGTTTACAGCTTATTCACTTTGGCATATTTGTATAATCATATTATGTATGATGCAGAGGCCATTGCAGTATACTGAAGGAATAAAATATGACGATGTAACGAACATTCGCGGCTTAAGTCTAATAAAAATCTTAGGTCTTATTTAGGACCCAGTGGTACAAGGAAACTTTACTTATAGCTTTAATATTTTTAGGTACTTTAGTGAATAATAATATTAATAAAATCAAAACGTAAACTTTCTTTTGTTGCAGTTAAATAAGAATTTCATAACCAGTTACTTACATGTCCACGGGAAATTGATAACCAAAATTGGGTACGTATTAATAACATAAGGTTATGTAAGAATGAGCTTTTAAGGGACATTATAATAATTCACAGTCTACTTAATGATGCCTGCGACATAATTATACAGATTATACGGTGTGGAATTTTTAAAAGTCCCAGGGGCAATATTTGATTTTTCGGGACAAAATGTAGGTCAATGTCATTCTCCAGGTCGTCAGATATAACCAGGAAAAAAATCCCGTCGATCCGTTGCTCTGTTCCGACTTGATTGAAGCACTAACAAACAAAAAAAAACACTTTCGCATTTATAGTATACTGGCTGATGCCCGCGACTACGTCCGCGTGGATTGAGGTTTTTGGTTCCCGCGGGAACTTCTTAATTTTCCGGGATAAAAAGTAGCCTATGTGCTATTCCAGACTATAATCTATCTCTGTGCCACATTTCAGCCAGATCCGTTCAGCCGTTGGCGCGTGATTGAGTAACAAACATCCATACATCCATCCATTCATCCATACATCCATCCAAACTTTCGCATTTATAATATTAGTAAGACGGAAGTACAATCTGTATGTAAATGATTGATCTTTTGGCACAATAAATAACTTATAATAATGTTACATTATATTTAATGTTATTTAAAATATAATAATTAAGGATGGTTGACACAAAACATCCGAACGACCTCACGCAACGCGTTTTGAGTTATTGCAGTACAGGCACTACGTCGTTCTTCGGGTTTTTGTATGTTTTTTAGGGTTCCGTACCCAAAGGGTAAAAACGGGACCCTATTACTAAGACTCCGCTGTCTGTCTGTCTGTCTGTCTGTCTGTCTGTCTCCAGGCTGTATCTCATAGACCGTGATAGCTAGAAAGCTGAAATTTTCACAAATGATGTATTTCCGTTGCCGCTATAACAACAAATACTAAAAATTAAAAAAATATATATATTAAGGGGGGTCCCCATACAATAAACGTGTTTTTTTCGTATTTTTTTGCTCAATATTAAAAACGGTAACAGGTAGACGGTTCAAATTTTCACAGAATATTAACTTGTATATTACCTTTCAAAATAAATAATTAAATATCAATAAAGTAAATATTAAAGGGGGCTCCCATACAACAAACGTAATTTTTTGATATTAACAGTAAACCTCTACAAACAAAGTTAGTTTTGCGGTTCATTAACAAAGGTAATTATACCTACTTCTTGAGTACGGAACCCTCGGTGCGCGAGTCCGACTCGCACTTGGCCGGTTTTTTTGTAGTTAGATGTGTACGGTGCATGCACATATAGGATTGAGTAACGTTTGCACATGAAATGTGTCTGCGCATGGGTATTGCACTTTCCTGCAGCGCGGACAAGCGATAGGCTGGCTGGCGAACCAAAAGTGAGATGCCGTGGCGCTGTTATTCTTACCTCCAAAGTCCAAATAGATGTAGATCTATTAATGGGGATGATGACAACTCAATCAAATCAGCAACTCTTTAAAATACATAGTGTATGAAATACATAGTTGTGACGTCAACAAATTTCAACGCCCTTTTTTTCTTTAATCTTAAGTTTAAAATGGTTATGAAACTAATCGAGGATGTGAATTTTAGGTCTTTTGGAAGATAATAATACTTAAAGAAATTATATTAACAGTAATTAATTTTTGACATAGGCATCATCCTTAATTCTCCTCACTGCGTAGGTTCAACGTCAAGGTCTTTACCTGACGCCAGCATCATTGTCTCAATCCATCTCCGGTCTACTACTGAGTACGAGTCTCCACTCAGAATGATAAGGGTTCTGGCCACCACGGATTGGCGGACAACACTTACACCTTTGCAGAACATTATGCAGAAATCTCGGGCATGCAGTTTTCTCCACGATAATTTTGTTTTACTGTTAAACCTAGTGATATTATTTAATTGCTTAAAACGCACATCTCTTCGAAAAGGGGAAGTGCAATTGCGAGGACCACGAACCCGAATCACGATCCAGACTACCCAATAAAGCTGATGCCTATGCCACCGCCTATCGCCATCGCTCCGAATCATCCGGATTTCGTCAAAAGCTCAAGTGGCTCCCTATTCGCCGTCGCCGGGTATAATAATAATTGCTAGGTAATCATTATTATCATATCAGTGTATATCTAGCTCATTAATCGTTTCTATACTAGCATGGAGACGTTCCACGAGAGCGCAGCGCAAATGCTGCGCCAGTTCCGTGCTCTGCTGCACCGTCAGCCGCTGCCTACGCCGGCCGCGCGCCTTCTGCAGCTCACGGCCCTTAACATGTTCGCTGTAGAGACCACTGCTGCTGCTCTTAAAGGTAACTATCAATGCCCGCGTTGACATGTTACCGGATTTTTTATTGAGGGTCTACTTCTACTAAGGATGGGGAATAATTCAGGGGAATTCGCGCAGAATTTTGATATTTTATTGTATTGTTACGTCTTGTCTGCGCGTCCACGTTGAGTTTTTTCCCTAGAATCGTAACCGTTATGAACTAACAAAATCGGCTTTTAATATTTTATATTCCGATATTATTTAAATATACAACAAACTTCCACATAAAAGCAGAAGAAAAAGTCGGAGTAGTAGAAGAAGAAGCAATAAATATTATTTTATAATAGACAAAGCTAACTTATTAATTAGCGAATTCTTCAACGAATAATAATAAAATAAATGATGCTATCCCAATCATTATTTATCCCTTTAAAGAATGCATCACTATTTACGTACCCTCTCAGGGTTTGACATTGTATAGAAAAGCCAGGCTGCCTGCGGAACACTTTGTTTTATTACAGAGTTTAACTCCTTACGAACCCGTTTTATGTGCCAATCAAAAGCATGAATAGAATTCATCAATAAAATTCTTTGAGAACTAAAAAAATGTGAATAATGAAAATAAATATATCGGGCAATGTACATGTATTGAAGATACCATGTCTACAATTTACAATTATCGTTAAAGGTATCCTCGCTTAACTATTTTAAGATGTAAAAAAATATATTATCCGTTATACGTTTTTTTATAAACTGCATTATGTTTATTAAACACCTGGAATTTAAGTTTTTGTGACCTTCTCAGGCAAGCGAACCGAAACGAATACAATGGCTGCGAGAAAATTATTCAATCGATAAAAAATTCTATTTTCTAGATTCATGCAATTAGCTATGGTAGGCTATCAGGACTACAATGGTAGGTGGCGAAAATAACTATGTAATTTAGGTGTTGTTAATTTTTATGTGTACCTACTTGCCTGCTTAAGTTACCAGTTTGATACCAAAATGGTAAGAAAGGACATGTCCGACCGTCTGTGACACTTCCATATTTTAGGTATTTAAAATTTGTAGTAATCATGAAAAATACAATCCAACCTTATGGCAAATGAAATACCTAATCCAAAAAATATTATTGCAGAAGAGATTGAAATTTTTAAGTGGAGTTACGAGATTGGGGTATCAAAATATGGAAGGACTTTATTAGACATTCACAAATTGATTTTTATTTATTTTTGAGTTTTGAGTCATGATGAAAAAGGTAAAAAGTCCTCTCTCCTTAATATAAATTAGAGTTGTTAGAGACTTAAGTAAACTTTACAGGACAAAAAATGAAGTCTTTAAAAAAAACTGTTCTAGACAGTGTTTGTAGAAATCAGGGATAATACACCTTTACAAACAAACTTAGAACTATGTGATACCAAAAAAAGGTTTTTTGAGCAGCATTCCAAAGCATGATATAGACTATTTCTTAATAGGAAACTTATTATAACTTAAATGCCACGTAAGTATATAAATGGTTCTAAAGCTATTAAAAGATACGGATATAGTTGTGAATATAATATGTAGTAAATTGCTAAAAACATCAAACCGTAAAAACTAATAATTTCCCCGGTAGGTTCCACGTACTCGTCATTTTAAATTGGACTATTTTATAAGCTATAATTTGAAGGTTGCTTCGCATCTAGTGTTTATACGAGCCAATGAATAAAGGTTTATAATTACGAGGTTGAGGTTGTTGCACTGCAGGTCCGACTGCGCTTGCGCACGTTACGAGGGCAGACACATAACGCCGACAAGTTCAACAAACCGATTCCATAACAACTCTGTGCTTTTTGAATTATTTTAACCGACGACGGAACGGATTACATTATCATACGTATTTTTGCTTACGTGTTTGTTCGTATATCTGTAACTATATTTTTAAGACTACAATAAATATATTAAAAAGACCGCAAAACAACAATTCCATTTTGTGTAAATTAATTGATAAATAATAATCCTTTAGAGAATTAATTAGAAGGTACAAAATAATTTCACACACATTATCACATCCGTATCATTTGGCGCCACTATAGTAGCAGCATATGATTTTTTGTAGTCGTTAATTATACTCAGTGCTGTTAAACGTATGAAGTTGTTTTACAAGTTTAAAAATAGGAGGCGTTACGTTCGCAGGTGTAATCCGCAGTTAGTATTTTTAGCTGCTTCTATTTATATCAGGCCGGCTCTGCTACTATTGACAAGTTGTCCATCATCCCTATTCTTAAGCGATAAACTGGTCACATGTTATAAAAGTAAATTGCAACATTATTATATACATTTATATAGCGTTTACGAGTCATGTCTGTTCTCTAGCCGTAATTCAATGCTAGTTAGTAATACTTACCGTGTCATTCAATTTAGTTTTTCAGACCTATAGTAAATATTGTTTTCCATGACTTTTATTTATTGGTTCGCTGCAATCGGTTTTTAATACATTATTTATTTATTTATTGCGTATTGGCACATTAAATACGGTATTCAAGTATTTTTAGTCTCCGACATCCGTGCTCGGTGCTCCGTGGTCATATTGAAATATTATATCAAACTAGCTGATGCCCGCGACTTCGGCCGCGTGGTTTAAGTTTTTTTAAATCCCGCGGGAACTCCTTAATTTTCCGGGATAAAGTAGCATATGTCACTCTCCAAGACCTCAACTATACCCATGCCAAAAATCACGTCGATCCATTGCTCTGTTGCGGCGTGATT
Organism: Erebia epiphron; assembly: GCA_963932025.1. Lineage (NCBI taxonomy): Eukaryota > Metazoa > Arthropoda > Insecta > Lepidoptera > Nymphalidae > Erebia > Erebia epiphron. The sequence goes on along the minus strand of OZ009948.1, from coordinate 34,364,961 downwards.
GAAGGACAAACCGACAAACAAACACACTTTCGCATTTATAATATTAGTATGATACCTAGTTGGTAATAATTTAATTTATATGTGCAAAACCTAGACTTCATCATTTCTTTCTATAGACATGATTGTCGGCAAGCGCAAGTCACATATTCTGCTATAAAAAATAAAATAACTTTTGTGATATCAGTTCTACATGAAAACTCAGAGGATAGAAATCAGAACTCTACTAGACTTGTGAATATGTGCCCGACGCATTAAATATAGTATAATTATAAATAATGCTTTAGGTAGCAGCAGTGGCGACGAGCGGTCAGCGTGGCTGGACTGCGCGCTGGGAGTCTCGCTGCTCATGTTCGGCGCACTGCTGGAGCGCTGCTGCGCGCTTCTGCCCGAGCCCGCACACACGCAGCAACACGCCGACGCGTTGCTCTTGTTGCCTGCTATCAAGGTCTGCTATCTCAAGAGAAAAAAAGAAACCCTTAAAGGATCACTTCGTTATCGGTCCGTCTGTCTGTCTATCTGTCCACCACCACCACCACCACTACAGCCCATTAACGTAACGCTGCTGGGCACAGGCCTCCACTCTCATAGGAAAGAGGGAATTAGAGCTTAGACCCACCACGCTGCTCCAATGCGGGTTGGCGGGCTTTAACGACTATTATCATGTTAGTGATAATAACCGGGACCGACGGCTTAACGTGCTCTCCGAGGCACGGGGGTGAAACACCGCCAACTTCCTAACTCCGGGCTAGTGCTGAGAATTTCTAGTCAGAAAAACCCAACACTTATTATGGCCCGACCCAGGACTTGAACCCGGGACCTCATCAGCCGCAGTCAAACATGCTAACCACTAGACCAACGAGGCAGTCTATCTGTCTGTCTGTCTGTTTTTTTTTCGCCTTTTAACCTTTTTCTCGGGAACGCGTGGAGGTATCAAGTTGAAATTATATTAATTACAACTTGATACCTCCTCCTCCAAATACTAATGTCTACGGTCCCGTGGAGCTGCAAAACAACCAAGCTTATAAGTCAACGCAATCAAAAGATACGGCCGTTTATGCTGCATTTTTTGACACTCGCAAATATTATAAATCAAAACCTTTAGGGTCCTTCCCGTTCACCTAGAATCATCAAATTTGGCAAGAAGCAAGGTCACACAGTACAAGTATAGGAAGTAATCCGAAAATCGTTAATTTGGGTTCCAAACTCATGGCGAATTGTTTGTCAGGCGCTACCAGTTTAGCGCCAGTTATTTCTTTAATAATAATTAATAAATTAATATATTTTGTTGTATGAAGTGTCGGCAGGGGTATGGCACGGGTTTGTCCCATTATTGTTTCTCTGTATTAAAAATACCTTCATTTGTTGTAGGTGTGGTCAGATTGGATGCTATGTCACAGTAGTGTGTGGAATCCGCCGCCAGCATTCGACAGTTTCGAAATAGAGTAAGTTTTAAACATGTCTTATGCAAATTCTTTGTGCAATCTAACTGCGGGCTGAGCTGTTTTGTCAAAAAATTTAATGCCATTTTACAAGATTTATGTGATTTAATTACGAATATAAACTAAGCATGTCTATATCCTGATAATAATAATTAATTTTTTTGCAAATGATGAATTTACATTTTGTTACTTAAACTTAAAAAAAAATATTCTATTAATTCCCGAACGGGTTCGAAACTAGTCGGGCATTTTTCCGACATAACACGTGAGTGTATCCGGTTTTATACATATAGATAAAAAAAATTGGGCACAATGTGAAATTACTGTGAATTTTGCTTTATTGTCATTGTACATATAATAATATTTATTACAGCACCGACAACGACCCATGGGATTGGCTCGCGAAGCTTATGAACATACTCGAAGCTCTCGACGATAAGTCCATCGAATTTGAAAGCGAAATGAAAGAAGGTGAGTGTGGATACTATACCTTTCCTCAATGGTTGATACCATTTTGGTAGTCTTTAATATTAGGTTTTACCTCGGTAGTAGCACAGTAAACAGATAACAACCAGTATTGAAACTACCTAGAAGCGTTCGAAACAGCTCACTCACACAAACATGCGCATCGAACATGCGATGACGCGGCACTCACTACTGACGGCACTGCGAAGAGCGCTAGCACTCTCGTCGTAAAGTATATACTGACACCGAGAGCTTTTACCCGCTGAAAAGCCTTGATGGACAAAATGCCAAAATATTTTAAGGACGTATTTCCGAAACGGATAGGTATGAAATCGCACTACTACACATGCTTCATTCCCACGCACACACATGCACGGATAAGCTGCGTTGAATCAATTTGTATCGATAGTCGATACTTCGATATATTATTATTTATTGTTTTATCTATTTTTTATTTCCGGACTTCGGGCTCGTTTTGTTATTTATAATGAGATCTTAGCTCAATACTTGGTGAAGTGACCTGAAGGTATACTTCAACGACTACTACTGGAAATCCTAGACGCGTAGAGCTAGGCATATCGAATTTGGGCTCGTTTTGTTAGTTATGATGAGATCTTACCACAGAACTTGGTGCAGTGACCTGAAGGTATACTTCGACATCCACAACTGGAACTCCTAGACGCGTAGAGCTAGGTGTATCGAATTTGGGCTCGTTTTGTTAGTTATGATGAGAGCTTACCACAGAACTTGGTGCAGTGACCTGAAGGTATACTTCAACATCCACTACTGGAACTCCTAGACGCGTAGAGCTAGGTGTATCGAATTTGGGTTCGTTTTGTTAGTTATGATGAGTTCTTACCACAGAACTTGGTGGAGTGATCTGAAGGAATACTTCGACATCCACAACTGGAACTCCTAGACGCGTAGAGCTAGGTGTATCGAATTTGGGCTCGTTTTGTTAGTTATGATGAGATCTTACCACAGAACTTGGTGGAGTGATATGAAGGTATACTTCGACATCTACTACTGGAACTCCTAGACGCGTATAGCTAGGTGTATCGAATTTGGGCTCGTTTTGTTAGTTATGATGAGATCTTACCACAGAACTTGGTGGAGTGATCTGAAGGTATACTTCGACACCCACAACTGGAACTCCTAGATGCGTAGAGCTAGGTGTATCGAATTTGGGCTCGTTTTATTAGTTATGATAAGATCTTACCACAGAACTTGGTGGAGTGACATGAAGGTATACTTCGACATCCACTACTGGAACTCCTAGACACGTAGAGCTAGGTGTATCGAATTTGGGCTCGTTTTGTTAGTTTCAGTAGTAGATGTCGAAGTATACCTTCAGGTCACTCCACCAAGTTCTGTGGTAAGAACTCATCATAACTAACAAAACGAGCCCAAATTCGATACACCTAGCTCTACGCATCTAGGAGTTCCAGTAGTGGATGTCGAAGTATAACTTCAGGTCACTCTACCAAGTTCTGTGGTAAGATCTCATTATAACTAACAAAACGAGCCCAAATTCGATACACCTAGCTCTACGCATCTAGGAGTTCCAGTAGTGGATGTCGAAGTATACCTTCAGATCACTCCACCAAGTTCTGTGGTAAGATCTCATCATAACTAACAAAACGAGCCCAAATTCGATACACCTAGCTCTACGCGTCTAGGAGTTCCAGTAGTAGATGTCGAAGTATACCTTCAGGTCACTCCACCAAGTTCTGTGGTAAGAACTCATCATAACTTACAAAACGAGCCCAAATTCGATACACCTAGCTCTACGCATCTAGGAGTTCCAGTAGTGGATGTCGAAGTATACCTTCATGTCACTCCATCAAGTTCTGTGGTAAGATCTCATCATAACTAACAAAACGAGCCCAAATTCGATACACCTAGCTCTACGCATCTAGGAGTTCCAGTTGTGGATGTCGAAGTATACCTTCAGATCACTCCACCAAGTTCTGTGGTAAGATCTCATCATAACTAACAAAACGAGCCCAAATTCGATACACCTAGCTCTACGCGTCTAGGAGTTCCAGTTGTGGATGTCGAAGTATACCTTCAGGTCACTCCACCAAGTTCTGTGGTAAGATCTCATCATAACTAACAAAACGAGCCCAAATTCGATACACCTAGCTCTACGCGTCTAGGAGTTCCAGTAGTGGATGTCGAAGTATACCTTCAGGTCACTCCACCAAGTTCTGTGGTAAGATCTCATCATAACTAACAAAACGAGCCCAAATTCGATACACCTAGCTCTACGCATCTAGGAGTTCCAGTAGTGGATGTCGAAGTATAACTTCAGGTCACTCTACCAAGTTCTGTGGTAAGATCTCATCATAACTAACAAAACGAGCCCAAATTCGATACACCTAGCTCTACGCGTCTAGGAGTTCCAGTAGTGGATGTCGAAGTATACCTTCAGGTCACTCCACCAAGTTCTGTGGTAAGATCTCATCATAACTAACAAAACGAGCCCAAATTCGATACACCTAGCTCTACGCATCTAGGAGTTCCAGTTGTGGATGTCGAAGTATACCTTCAGATCACTCCACCAAGTTCTGTGGTAAGATCTCATCATAACTAACAAAACGAGCCCAAATTCGATACACCTAGCTCTACGCGTCTAGAAGTTCCAGTAGTAGCCCTCGAAGTATACCTTCAGGTCACTACCACGCTCGGGGAATAGAGACTAATAAATTTCTAAATTCTATCAAATAATAAAATTATGTTATGTAGGTAACATATTATGTACCTTATCGATATATAGCATAGTCGATAACGTAAAATATAAATTATGTTCGCTCAACTATTTCGTGTCCGTACAGCGATGTTTTTCGACATCAGCGACTGCTTGCAACCGAGACAGGGTCCACTCACGACGGCGGTCAAACGCTGACTAATTTATAGAGGTGGCCGTTTTTAAAACAACGTTGCTCACCAACGATGTTAATTAACGATGTTGGCATCCGTTGCCGAAATGTTGAACAACGGATGGGAGCAACACCGAACAAAGTACTCTGTGTTAGTACTATTATATTATTCTGTGTCTGTGGTAACAACTAACAAGTAACAACAAAATTCAACGCGATCACACCGAATAATGCCGAGTGCCGACAATAACCAACAACGACCGATGTCATACGACGATGGCAGCCGAACGTTAAAACAATTCGATGGTTGTTTCAAGGCTATGTTTGTTTTGATTTTTTTCATTACGAAAACGAAATTCATAGTTCGCGGCTTTAAAAGTTACTGTCGTCAGTTTCAGTAGTTGTAGATGCTTAAGAATCTTATTGTAAATAAATTAATAGTAAATAAGTCCATTACGTTGGAGTAAGATGGCATCGCACTTCAATATAACAAGTAACAACGTTTATGAAAACGCCAACCCATAACCATACATGTTACACATAGCGCTAGCTGGATGTCCGACACCGTTGTCGGAAACAACGATGTTGACAACGGGTGACGGCATCGAAACAACGTTGAGCAACGATGGTGAAAAATATCAAAAACGCCCATGACTACTAATTTATAATTTGAAATCTAACCAGAGACCGAGTAAGATCAAAATAATCCTTATTTTCACTGTGTTAAGATTAACAAAGTGTGTGAAAAAAATACACGCGATTTTTATTTAATTTCTTGTACAATTCGTACTATTTTTAATATTTTTCTTACCAATATTTGGAGGTGAACATATCTACTAACAGATGGTATTTTTTAATGACAAAAAATCGGCATATTTACAGTAAAAAATGTACCTAAAGTCACCCCTAAATCGTCAATTTTGAGTGAAGAGGTGAGGGAAAATCATTTTTATAGTATTAAAAATAAAGATTTTTTACAAAGTTATTACCAACAATTGGAGATATAGAATCAATCTATGTATAGTAATTTTTAGTTCCATCTTATTTTGCTTGACTTAGTCACAAAATGTACTGAAAACTCCAATATTTTAAGGGATTTGCAAATACGCCCTTAAGATGAACTTAAAGTTTTATTTTATTATTGTTCTTTATTATTTATAAAAACATGCCAGGGAAGACTTTACAGTTGCCCTATTCGTGTATTGCTTAGTTGTGGCTGTAGTTGGGGTAATAATAAGTCATGGTTTACATGCTATGGCATTCTGAGCGGTATTGCGTGGTGAATGGTAGTAGTAATGGTAAATTTTTTTTTTTTTGAATTAAAAATAATAATTAAAATATAAACCTTAAAACTAAGGCATTAAAGTTTAATTACTTAAATTTTTAAGACCTTTTGTTTTCGCCATAACGCGAGCATGTCGGCGCGGAGCATGTCGGTGACGCGAATCCACAAGTTTATCCCCTATCAAAAAGTGCTCAACGCAACTAAAGAAGTTTTCACTTCAAAAATTCTTTGTATATCATACTTATGTAACGTACTATGCAGGCTATGTATCGATACGGCTACCGGAGGATGCATCGCTGGCTGGCTTCACCCCACTCATGTACATGGAAGCCGCTTCGGCGTGGCTGCCTGCCGAGCCGGCCGTCCCTCCGCACACCGCCGAGCACGTGCTGCGAACGCGGAAGCTGCTCTTCTTCGGCACCGAGTGAGTACAGGGTATAGTACTATGCAGGCTATGTGTCGATACAGTTGCCAGAGGACGCGGCACTGGTTGGGTTCACTCATGTATTCCATGAACCCAACCAGTGCCGCGTCCTCTGGCAACTGTATCGTCTAGTCTGCCGAGCCGGCCGTCCCTCCGCACACCGCCGAGCACGTGCTGCGAACGCGGAAGCTGCTCTTCTTCGGCACCGAGTGAGTACAGGGTATAGTACTATGCAGGCTATGTGTCGATACAGTTGCCAGAGGACGCGGCACTGGTTGGGTTCACTCATGTATTCCATGAACCCAACCAGTGCCGCGTCATCGGATGCGGAATGTCTGCCGGCAAAACCGCCCGTCACACATCACCGAGCACGTCCCGCGGACACGGAACCTTAGTTTTCCTGTCTCTCACATATTTCGAAGTCTCAGAGAAAAATGGGGAAAACAACTAGTAATTTTCCTATCAAAAATTAGATTATTACAAAAAAAAAATATGTCTAAAATGTCCGTAATTTTATTGCCAAGGATTTAGATTGGCCACATTTGTCAAAAGTAGGTATACTGAGATGTGCGAGAGAGAAGAAACTTAGATAATCCCGCCAGTCGCCACCTTAAACAAGAATGCTAATTTGTTATTTTGATCTTCTCCGCCACATAATACTCGTATATGCTTTTAATGTATTACCGTGAATCACATGTTCAAAAAAATTGTTCAAGTCCGTGGTTTGTTTCAAACTTAAAAATATTTGTCTCAGATACCTAGTGGGAGTAGAGCCGCCTGTGTTGAAGTTGGAATACCCCGCAGGAGCGCAACCTCGATACGTGAGCGCCGTGCAACGTACAGAACCCAATTATCCACCTTTGCAGCAATTAGTATGTATCTTATATAGAAAGTTTTATGTCTGATGTCCGCAACTTCGTCCGTTTGAATTTATATAGATAAGGTATTTTTCAAAAAATCTGAAACTGATTGATTTTACGTGATGCAACCTATCTCTGTATCAAATTTCGTCAAAATCTACCAATTTTCATCTGAACAGACGGGCCGTAATAAATCAAAAATCAAAATCAAAATCAAATTATTTTTATTCAAATAGACTTTTTACAAGTTCTTATGAATAGTCAAATGAATCTACCACTGGTTCGGAATGCCGTTCCTACCGAGAAGAACCAGCAAGAAACTCGGTGGTTGCTCTTTTGAAAAAAATAAATAGTATATGGTATGTTTACAATAATCTACATACAACATATACAGATACATAAGTAACCACTGTCCTGAGCATTGCTGGAGCGAGTCAAATCCATGCGCCTTTATCATTAATATAATCTTCGACAGTATAATAAGCTTTTTTTAGGAGCATTTTTTTAATGGTTATCTTAAACTTGTGTAAAGGCAAGTTTATAATAGGTTGAGGAATTTTGTTAAAGAATAGTATGCTCATTCCCACGAACGACCTTCGGACTTTATTGAGGCGGAGCGATGGAGTCACGAGCCTATGACGGTTTCTAGTTGGCCTATCGTGCAGATCGCATATTCTTTTGTAATTCTGAATGTGCTGTTTTACAAAGATTAGATTACTGTAAATATACTGTGAGGCTACTGTAAGAATACCTATTTCCTTGAATTTCTCCCTGAGGGATTCACGTGGTTTTAAATTATAAATTGCACGTATTGCCCTTTTTTGTAATACAAATATTTTTTGAATATCTGCCGCTTTACCCCACAGCAAGATTCCGTAAGACATAATACTATGAAAATAAGCAAAATATACAATCTTTTGCAGTTTCAACGTCTGTTAACTGCCGAATCTTTCTGACAGCGTAAGCAGCAGAACTGAGTTTACCAGCTAGATTTGATATATGGGTGCCCCATTGAAGCTTAGCATCTAAGGTCACCCCCAAGAACACGGTGGCCTCTTCTATTTTTAACATATCATTATTTACCACTAGATTAATGTTACGTGTATTCTTGGTATTGGGCAGTGCGAACTCAACACACTTAGTTTTTTTTGCATTTAAAAGTAAGTTATTTACAGTAAACCAGTGAGTGACCTGAGAAATGGCACTATTTACGTCGTCAAAATCATCCTTATTTCTATCGACTTTAAAAATTAAAGACGTATCATCAGCAAATAGCACAATATCGCAAGTATCCTGGACAAAATATGGTAAATCATTTATATATACCAAGAACATGAAGGGACCCAGAATGGAGCCTTGAGGGACACCCATTAATGAGGCTGATCCGGATGATTTCACATTGTTTACACATACCGTCTGAATACGGTCACTAAGATATGATGCAATGAGACTAAGTGCAGTGTCTTTGATTCCATAGTGGCTCAATTTGGTCAACAGTGTCTCGTGCTCTACACAGTCGAATGCCTTAGACAAATCACAGAAAATACCAATAGCATTCTGTGAGTTCTCCCAAGCATCAAATATATGTTTTAACAGCGCCGCGCCCGCATCGACTGTTGACCGGCCTTTCGTAAAACCATACTGCTCGGAGTGAAGTAATTTATTTAAATTAAAATGCCGGAGCAGTTGGTTAAGCATAATTTTTTCAAATATCTTGCTTAGGGTTGGCAAAATTGAAATTGGTCTGTAATTATTTGGATCACTTTTGCTACCTGATTTAAAAAGAGGAATCAATTTACTACATTTCATGAGGTCAGGAAAAGATCCCAAATCCACAGACTCATTAAAAACTTGAGCAAGATATGGCGCAATAACATCAATGACATTGCAGATAATTTTCACCGATATCCCCCATAGATCTCCCGTTTTTTTGCATTGTAAAGATTTGAATGTTTTTATAATATCATAGGGGGTCACGTACTCAAACTTAAACTTAACACTGCACTCAGAGACATTACTACTGAGAATTTTATAGGCTTCTGTTGGCGAGGAATTTATATTTAATTATATCGTCGTAGATGCACAAACAGGCATCCCGACAGGCAAACTTTCGCATTTATAATGTTACTAGCGAATGCCCGCAACTTCGTCTGCGTGGTTGGAGGTTTTTTTGTTCCCGCGGGAACTCCTTAATTTTCCGGGATAAAATAATAGCCTATGTGCTATTTCAGACTATAATCTATCTCTGTGCCAAATTTCAGCCAGATCCGTTCAGCTTTTGGGGCGTGATTGAGTAACAAACATCCATCCATACATCCATCCATCCAAACTTTCGCATTTATAATATTTATATTGATCAGTAAGTAATGTGTATGCATATTGATTTCTCGAACTAACTCTTCTTGAAACAGGCTTGATACCGAAGGCTAAATGGCTTAGAAGCTTGCATTTTAGATAATAGTATAGACATATAGATCGTTTCTAGAATGTAAGTTAGAGCCTACCGGGTAACGCCGGGGATAGTGAACTAGTATATCACATTCTTTTCTTGATTTTAGTCTGAGAATTCAGAGGATGAGGACAGTACTAGCGGGGTAACGAGCGGTCCGACCAGCCTCAGTGAAGAGTTGCCCGAAGGAGCCGATGAGACCACGAGGAAACTGCTCCGGAGGAAAGAGCAACTCGAATCGAGAAATGCAACGCTCGAGAAACGACGGCAACGAATGCAGGTTAGTCTCATTTTACCGCCAGATTATTAAATTGATTTTTCAATACACTTGCTCGAAAACTGCACTAACAAAGGCAGTGAACAGGGCGTTTAAGTTAAATTTACTGCCCTCGTGCTACGTGTGTACTTTACTTTTTTTAATTTTTGTAGTTCTACTTTACTTCTTCATAAAAAGTTTTCTTGCAAGCAAGTTCCTAATGAAAGAATGTATGTAGAAAGCTTACCGCTCTATATCACAAATTAGAAGTTTGCGATGTAATAGTATTATCGTTGTGCTGACCTAGTGTATTCTTATCTTTTCACCATATTAAAGTATAGCCTGTATTCGAAATTAAATCTAATATTTGGTTGGTCTGATATTGGTCCAGTCTAGAGGTTTTTTTTGTTGCGTTCTTAAGGTAGCTCAATGTAAGTTTGTGTGACCCACCCTTGATGGTCGCCGGTTGTCGTCACATCGGTTGTACCGCGGTGGCCTGTATGACTTTAAAAACTCGTCAAAGTTGAGAACAGCGATTATCGAAACCCAAAAATAAAATAAACCTAAAAATCGTTTTAAAATTTGAATTCGTCCACACAAATCTAATGCCAGCACTTGTAGCGGCAAGTTCGTAAATGTAAAATAAAATTGGTAGTAATAAAAAAACGTCTTCAAAATAATCTTAGTCCACTTTAATCTGACTTTATAGTGTTTCTATGTGGCGAGTTGTTTAAAGTCGTCTAATCCCACTGCAGTTAGAGGGTTAGGTTAGACGTCATCCATAAAGTACGTCACACTAATTTCGTGATATTTTGACCCCTCCCCCGTCCTTGACACAGTTGGTCACATTTCTGAGACCCCCCTCCCTAGTGTGACCTTACAGATACAGATAGAGCTGGAAATATTTTTAAGTTTTTTGTTAAATTTTTTAACACTTAGATGTATAAGATTTCGAAATGTGACTTCACGAAACTTAGGACCCCTCCCACCCCTTGTCACACAATGTCACACTTCGTCGACCCCCTCCCCCCCTTAACGTGTGACGTACTTTATGGATGATTCGTTGGTCGTTGGGCCGGTTCATTGGGCCTGCGTGAATGTCTGCGCCTCGTCGCAGGAGATGCTAAGCAGCGGCTGGGTGAGCGCGGAGGTGGAGGTGCGGCCGCGCTGGCTGGTGCCCGACACGAACTGCTTCATCGACCAGCTGCCGCTGCTGCGCGCCGTGCTCGCCGCGCCCGACCAGCCCTATCAGCTCGCCGTGCCGCTTGTCGGTTAGTATCCTATTGGTGATGAATTATGTACTTGCATTTTGTTAGAAAATTAAAGCTCGTTTAAAAAACTGACAGAGCTATTATCAGTTAATTAATACGCGGGAAGAGCCGGATATACCACGACCTTCACCGATCTGTTTACCAGATGAAACCTACTTTTTATTTATATTCTATATATATAAATGAATCCCTATTTCCCTTGGTCACGCGTGAACGGTTGGACCAATTTCGTTAATTCTTTTTTAGCCAATGCTATACCATCGCGTTTGTTATAAAATTACCTATATTTTGATATGTAACTCAAGTGGTTCCGATCTGTCTTTGCAATAAAATGGCGTATTTTGATTAGTGTTGTCAAATAGTAATCCTTTGTGGTTTGTGTGTGTATCAGTGGTGTCGGAGCTGGAGGGCCTGCGGCGCTGCGCGCGCGTGGGCGACGCAGCGCGCTCGGCGCTGGCGTGGCTGAGCGCGGGCGGCGCGGGCGTGCGGCTGGCGACCGCGCGCGGCTCGCTGCTGGCGCCGCGCGGCGTGGCCTTCACCGCCGAGCAGGACCAGGCGCGCGCCACCAACGACGACCGCGTGCTCGCCACCGCGCTCAACCTGCACGCAAACCTCGCCACCGACACGGGTACGACCTATTTAAGAATCATAACCATGAAAAATTTTTAAATTTTGAAATAGAGAATTTCTATAGGCGCAGTAGATCATATCTTAGGGATTGATTGGTGATTAATGGATTACGAAAATGTTCATCATTCAGTTTCAAATTCTTGGGAATATTGAACTTTACATTTACCATAGCATGACATGAGTGTTTCTGCTACAACGTAAGCCTTTTTGCCACCACAGAGGCGCGCGGGTCAGAGGGCGGCGCGGCGGCGCGCGTGCGCGAGGTGGTGCTGCTGACGGACGACCGCAACCTGCGCGTCAAGGCGCTCGCGGCCGAGCTGCCCGCGCGAGACCTGCCCTCCTTCGTGCACTGGGCCGGCGTACACGCGGAACAACCACCGGTATGTTGTTATCTACAGGGTGGAACAAACCAACGGGACATGGAGGGAAAGTACATTTATTGTTGAACTAGATGATTCCCGCGACTTCGTCCGCGTGGATTAAGTATTTTGATTCCCGCGGGAACTCTTGAATTTTCCGGGATAAAAAGTAGCCTATGTCCTTCCCCGGGATACAACCTATCTTTATACCAAATTTCATCAAAATCGGTAGAAGAGATATTTTTTTTTGATTCCCGCGGGAACTCTTGAATTTTCCGGGATAAAAAGTAGCCTATGTCCTTCTCTGGGATGCAACCTATCCCTGTACCAAATTTCATCAAAATCGGTTGAACAGATGGGCCGTGAAAGCGTAGCAGACAGACAGACAGACAGACACACTTTCGCATTAATTATAATATTAGTATGGATATATCAAATTTCACTGAAAGGAAAATTTCTTTATTGAAAAAAAAAAGAAAGTGTGTGTGTTCACACACGGCAGAAGTGAAACTTCAGAATAGTAGCCTACGAAAGAATGAGATAAATATAACTTGTATTCTATCTCAATCACTCGCAGGCTAAATCCTATTATGAAGTTGTTTGTTTCTTTTTAGTGTAGCTTTTTCGTTTCATCGAATTTTCAAATCATAACGATTCTAAAGAAGTTTCACTTCAAAAATTAATATCTGCATGCAATAATTTTTTGTTGACATGTTTCTGCCCTCGGATTCGGGACAATGAGCAGGATTTAAGTTTTTACAGTAAGGTTTAAAAATTAAAATCTAAATTATTATGGATTTATTATTCCGATATACTGGTTTATTATTAGGATAAAATGGAGTTTTATCCATACCTTATAATAAACCAGTAATCCTACTTAAATACCTTCCAGTACCTTATTCACTATATTATGAGTGAGTTATTTTTTATCAATTAAAATTAGTATGGATAATGGATATAGACATAATATAATAAAGGCATTCGATCTCAAAAACATGAGGATTCCGAGTTTCAGATAAGTAACATATTTGTTGCAGGTCACGAAAGCCACATCTGGTCTTAACAGTCCGGAAGTATGAAGCGAATCGACGATTGATCGACATTGAGCCTATTTCAGTTCATATATTATTGTTATAATTTAATGATTAATTGTTTCTGACGCGAATTAATTATGATGCAAGTTAGATTAGGCACGAAAATAATTTTTGTCGCCGACACAAGACGAGGCGACGCAATGAACGCGTCTCTCTAGTATAGGAATTGAATAGTGTAAGTAAAAATAATACACCAATAGAGAGATATAATATTAATAAATTTTGTTAAGAGCTTAAGGATTCCACCTCCGTGTTCCTGGGCTACATTTTTCATTGTTATTTTATTTTTTTGTCACTATTTTTTTAATTTTTTATGATATGTATTAATAATTATTGTTATAATTATACAAGATCAATAAATTGGTGTCGCTGAACTATTTCTATTTACTTTTTGTAATATAGTAAGTATACTTTAGTACACTTATAAAGCTAGGTGATATTTTTAACAAATGATTCAATTTTAACACCAGCTTTCTAGTTTTCAGCTAGCTTCAGTAATAGCTATTCTTTCTTACTTTATCATTACTAATTTTTATTCCAATTGCACTTAATGCTGTTTTTCTGTGGCTTTTTTATTGCTAGACGTTTAAAAATGTTTGTATTACTTTAATAATATGTTACTTTGTCGTATTGTGCCATTTGTAAGTTTTCAGTAGGTTTGGCAATATTGTTTCCGGTAAGCGACATAATTTTATTTTTATTAATATTAAAACGACTGCAGGCTAGATGAATTATAGCAATAAGTATTTAACACTGAACAAAAACATATTCCATCACTTTATATCTCACTAAATATACATATACAAACATATACTTTTGTTAAATGTTTAAAAATATACAGACTTTTACTATCTCTAATAAGATAATTTTATTGTAACAAATTCCCACAAGAGATTTATTATAATATTATTATAGATATATATTATAGTATTGTTCTATTAATTTGTTGTGCATTTGCAGAGTACAATGTTTTAATAGTAGCTATCCATGAATATATAACTTTATTTGTAGGTAATGTGAATTGTTTACACGGAAATTCAACACACGGTACGAACGATATCGTAATTTTTTTTATTTTTGAAATCAATTTGATGCTGTTACTTTTCTCTTAATCATGATGTTAATAAACATTAATTACTTCTAAGAATAGTTTTATTTATACTGTTACCTAATGTTTCAAGTCTCACGGCTATTTGCGAATGCTAAAATTTATTTAACGGTTATTTATTCTACAATATCCGACGTATCACGCCAAAGGTCCGCCTCTGATGAACAAAAAGCTGGAGACGATGTCTATATTGAAATATCATTAGATAAGCCGCGAATCACGCGAGCCAATGAAGTAAAGCTTCCGAAGGTAATTCCTTCACCTTAGCCAATTATGAAAATGAAATTCAAAGGACTGTACATAAGCTTGTTATTAAATGTGCATCTCTATGCTGAAAATGAATAGTAAATCTATTTATGGTCGTACAAGTGAGAAATTCCTATCTTAAGACTTGAGCAATGGGAATTGGCAATGTTCCGAGGCGAGGCCAGTGCGCACCGGTGCTGAGGTTGTAAAAGCACCGTTATTCTTATTTACGGTGCGCATCTCGCTTTAGGCGCTCTGTGTTAGCTTATTTTTACAATATATATATATATATCTACGAGATGCACGCGTGTTGCGACATAGCTTCGTAAGTTTATTTATTGATCACTGTTTTATGGTGGCCATTTATGGAGATGTCTTAAATGTACGGTATTCCGTGCCTAGGTATGCAGTTTTATGAAAGTTGGCCTACATACATAGCGGAAGGATATATTGTAGGATAATTATTGGCATTGAATTTCTCAAATATTGCGGGAATTTCCACTTCCTCACTTTCATAAATAATTAATCTATTGAATCCAATACGACTGGTGTAGGAGCGACGGTTGCAAGTATTTGATATATTTTTAAGTAAGAAGGTGCATTAAAATCCGTCCAGAAGATTTAGCGCGATGTCGTAATGGACAGACAGACAATTTTCAACCGACTTCAAAAAAGGAGGAGGTTCTCAATTCGACTGTTTTTTTTTTTTTTTTAATGTTTGTTACCTCAGAACTTTTGACTGGATAAACCGATTTGGATGATTCTTTTTTTATTTGAAAGAGCATACTTCCCATGTGGTCCCATATAAATTTTATCGAAATCGGTCGAGCGGTTTTTAAAATATCAACAATAAAATAAGTACTTTGTATAGCGTGTGCTTGTTGTAAAGTTGGCGCGGAGTTTGAAGTCTGTTGTTTAAAAAGTATTTTTTATATTAAATTATTTTAATTGAGATTTGATCTCTCGTATATATAGGTATCGTCAAGTTAGTTTCATTGTGAGTATAGATCAGGTAACAGACTTCACTTTGTAAGCAACAGTGCTGTGGACCGCCTTAGAAATGTGTGCAGGAATCGACTTCGTGTGCCGCTACATAACGTACTGCATACCACATTTCGTTGATTTTTTGCATAATAAGTATTTGGCGTCGAAGTGTTGGAATATTATACCACCTCCTTTACGAATAAATCATTAAATTAATAATATTTTTTCGTTATTTTAGATTAATTTTATGCTTATTTAGAGATATCTAGCTATCTGTCTTGTATTTTACTTAGATACCTGGACCTTTTGGAACTTAATTTAATAAATATATTAAACGTTTTTAAATACTCAACTGCGTTTAGCACTGCATCTTGTCTAGTAATGTCTTACCTACATATCTTGCTTTAATAAGTCTTAAGAAACAGAAGAAACGAACATCTTGATTTTGAAAGACGTGTTCATAGTGCCATTCAATATTTTTATCTCTGAACTATCATAATAACAGCGTTCTCCTTGGTCCAGTGGTTAGCATGTTCGACTACGGGTACGGGTACCTAGATCTGATTCCCGGCTCGGGCATAATTAAGTATATGGTTTTTCAGACAAGAAATTCTCAGTAGGTACTACCTAGTCCAGAGTTAGAAAGTTGTCGGTGTTTCACTCCCGTGCGTCGGAGCCTGCACGTAAAGCCGTTGGTCCTGCGCGTATTTTCCCATCACCCATCCGATGACTTTCCTCTTCCCGTCGGGCTATGAGAGTAAGGGAATAGACAGTGCCCTTGTCTTTGTGCACTATAATATCTCCCGCGCAGATAGCTAATCTCTGTGGTGCTTTTTCTGCTGCTATACTTAGCCGAAATTCGGCCAGGAAGACATTATTTAAAAAAAATATTATCATATCTGCCATTTTAGTTTCATAAAAAAACCTGGCCCATAACGTACGTGCCACGGCGACGTATCTATAGACTCATCCAGCAATCGGGACGCATCGAACGTGAGAGTCTCTACCAACCTACGCGTGAAAGACATAACCCTGTGTAATGTGTTTGGGTAAGCAACGTTGAATTCTTAGTACATTTAAGGTACTTAGGTAGATACGTAAATTAAAATATAAAGCTTTGATCTAAATGTCTTCCGCTAAAGTCCAAGGTCGTTTACTGGAATGCTGCAAGTTCATGTACATTGAACTCGCTTTTTTTCTTAATTTTTAAATTTATCTTAGTATGTACAATATATCTAACATTAATTATTTATTCAGATGAGTCAATATTCCCGACATTTGATTAGATGTCCCTGTTATGAAGTCAATATTTCCAACCTGCTGTAGGTACATCCGTCGCGTCGTACCTATAGTCATTGTCTTATACAGGGTGGAAAAACTTTTTTCATCATACCTATTCGAAAAACGAATATTGGCTTCAGAGGATACCGGGAGCAAAATGTAATTTTTAGGCCCATGGGACTTTTTATTTCTCTGTTCTGATTGGTCCGCGTTCGTGCTTCTGATTGGTGCTTAAACGTACAGGTAATGTCCATACATAGTAGTAGTGTGATGACCTTCACATTCAGGGTGAGCTAGAACATGTACGCAAGGTGTTACGACAGAATGGTCACAAATTACCATCTAGTAAAAACGGACCTCAAAGCCCGAAGGCACGTCCTTTGGTTGCGGAAAGACAGATGGCCTACCTACCCTTTGTAAAAGGAGTAACTGATAAAATAGGTACATTGTTGAAAAAACAATATGACATCAAGACCGTGTTTACTCCCTTACAAAAGATTGCCCATTTGATGCGATCACCGAAGGATCGTCTGCCATACCAGTGTCCGGGTGTGTATAAGATCGACTGCAGCTGTGGGAGCAGAACACATTAAAGCGGTGCGAAACAACGATCCTCAAAAGTCTGCGATCGCGGAGCATATCCTACAGCCAGGCACAAAACATTGGATCGAACTCCACAGTCCTCGAGTTCTCTCCACAGACCGCCACTATGTGCCTAGACTAGTGCGGGAAGCGATTGAAATTCGCAAACACCAGAATTTCAATCGTGAAGAGGGCTTTAAACTAGCAAGTAGTTATGTGGAATCCAGTGGTAGAATTACGTAAACCAGGACAGCATCGTACGACATCGAAAATTAATAGTGACGTTGTGAGTGTTTTTTGCCGGACAACTCGTGAAGTTCCAGCGAAAAGAACAAGAAAGAGGGTAGTTCGCTACTGCCCTTGACAGCTCGAACTTCATCTCTCGCAGCACCGCAGTCCCGTCGTGACCACGACCCGTGCAATTGGGTTGAAATATCGACAAATAAAAACAAAAATTAACCGTGGTATATACCCGTTATATACATTAAAACATACATAGTAGGTTGATACTCCTAGCTTTTTCTCATACGTAATGATGAAAAATAGTGTGTGTCACTCGGGGCCAAATTTTTTGTTCTCGGGCGGCGTATATTGAATTCCTCGCTACGCTCAGGATTCTACTTTAGAATCCCTCGCTTCACTTTGCTCTGAATTCAAAATAGCGCCCTCGGGGAACAAAAATTTTAAGCTATTGCATAGCTTCTATCGCGGAATTTCTGGATTCTAGACCGAATCCAGAAATTCCGTAACGAAAAAAAACCTAACACTTTGGTTGCTATGACTACTTGTGTTGTTGACTTCAAGTTGTTGAAAATAAAAAGACTATTTTTATGAAAAGATGATTTTGGTTGCTATGACTACTTGTGTTGTTGACTTCAAGTTGTTTAAAATATAAAGGCGAAATAATTTCAAAGAATTATGTTTTCAATAGTTACATAGGCTAGTTATTCGTTTTGTTTTTCTTTGTTATTAATTCAAATTACTAAAAGTTCAAAGTTCAAAGTACAAGTCATTAAAAGTTCTGCTATTCATCGATAGATGACAAAACTAAAAAGTATCACCGCCACAGATCACTCATATACTAGTCCCTGGGGACAGATAGGACAGTGCAAAAGTTGACGGTTAGTTCCGGTGCAATACACTAGCGCTTTGCGAATTAGCATAGCATTTTACGTGGCTTCTTTCCGGCGTTGGCTGCTACTTTTTATAATCCATCATATAAGTAAAAAAAATTATAACAATTATGCAAGGCTTAAATTTTAAGTACATAATACCCAAGGTATTTAAGTACCTACCTACCTTCCAAACACTTGTGGGTCGTTTTCTATGGAACAGGACTAATTTAGTAAAACCAATTTGATAATTTATGGTTTTACCAGCCTTTAGTTTGAAACCTCTCAAACCTTTGCTTTGTAAACCTGAACTTAGATATATGTATCTACCGAATGCTCTAAGTATGTCATACTCTAATAGTGTTGGAATTTCTCCCAGAGCTTGACTTATTGGAAATTCAGATACGATGTTTGAGATGCTTAAGGAATAATGACCAAATAACGGGCGCAAACTTGACGAGTTATTTGGCTCATTAGATGACTGTTTCATTTCCGAGCGAAGGGTTTTTAGCACCTACCAAGAAATGCAAACTGTATTGCTAATCTTGTGATACAAAATACCAATTCGATATATAAAGATAAAATGAGTCAGTTTAACGGAAAGGGGATTTCCATACATGCAAATATAACTATTACATGGGTAATTTATACCGTTTTTTAAAAAATCTATCCTACTATACCACCTTATTACTACCTATTATTCTACCTTTTTTAAGATTTTGCAGGCAAGCAGTAACCGGTAACCGGTAGTTTGTCTAGTCTGTTAAACTATTAAGAATTTAAACCCGATTTTGATAAATGCTTTAATTATAATCGTAATTATATCGTGTCAATTGGTAGAACTACAAAGAACTTCCAATCATTCATTGTTGCCTTTGTCATAGACCTGGAAAAAGCTAGCATGCTAAGGAGTTCTCATAAATTTTCAAGTCGTTTCCGCAAGGCAGATTGAATAATGAATGTGCAGATTAAATAATTGTTCGTGAATCGTGCGTTGAACTACGGACATACGTTTGTGCATCAATTAAACGCATAGAGGACACCGGGGCGAATCGGTCTAGCTGTGGGCGAAACCTTCGCGCATTTAAAGTACTACCCTACTACTAGAAAGATCAACATTACATGTAAAGTGAAAATCATCATAGTCAATTCTCACGCTACCTACCTTCTTGAAAGAGGTATTCTATGAGTAGACGTAGTCCTTAAGAGGTCCTCTATGCGGCAGGTATGCTTTCTTAATAGGAAGGGCATTCGAATTCTGAACCAGTGGTAGATTAACTTGAAGATTGTAAAATTACACTTCTAAACTTTTATTTGTACAAAAGATCTTTTCAATTTTGACGTGGATGGACGTTGACTGACGATAATGATGAATGAGTATG
Source organism: Erebia epiphron (assembly GCA_963932025.1). Classification (NCBI taxonomy): domain Eukaryota; kingdom Metazoa; phylum Arthropoda; class Insecta; order Lepidoptera; family Nymphalidae; genus Erebia; species Erebia epiphron. The sequence continues at coordinate 34,344,852 of OZ009948.1, read as the reverse complement.
AGTTTTCATCGTCATTTTCTTAAAAAGAAAGAAGTTGCCGTTTCGTTATTGATTTACCTCGTATACCTCGTTTCGAATATCAACTTCCATCATCAGTCTATGTGTATTTGGTAAATAAGAAGTAAGTACTAAAATTAATTAAAAAAAGATAAAAGTATCCCCCAATCCCATGTTGGTATACCTACTCTCCCCTGCTATAGCTTAAATACGAATGCATGAGTTTCCGAGTAATTAATAGATGTTAATATTCATTCCTTGGTAGTAATAATGGTCAAGTCTGAAACACGTAGTGCCTTTTATTTATGGAAGTCATAAAAATAATATTATAGAGCTTCATAAAACACAGTCGTATACCTTTTATCTTTTTACCCGACTGCGGAACGCACAGGGTTATGTGTTCATCAGTCTATATATGTATTTTTGTTCCTTGCAGGACAGCTACAGCCTAAACGCGTGGACCGATTTTGATGATTCTTGCACCAGTTTTTCTCATTTAGTTATTTAGCTAGTACCTATACTTGGCACTTTTCTGTACTGGCACGATTTGTAGGTACATTGTAGGTAGATATAGATACTATAGGGTTTATCCTAACATAAAAAGTAATTAGAAATGTTATTGAAATTATAATTTTTCATTTAATAATCCAGTAAGTTTTGGTTTGTATGCTGCCAACAGCTGTGTTCATATACAGAGGTCGAGCTGACTTATTGATAGTTAAAACCACTGGGTATAGAAACTTGAGATTTCCAAAATAACACCTACCTACCCAGCATCTCAGGCTATCATTTAACTTGTCTGCCCCATAATTATCTTACTAATATTATAAATGCGAAAGTTTGGATGGATGTATGGATGGATGTATGGATGTTTGTATTTCACGCCCCAACGGCTGAACGGATCTGGCTGAAATTTGGCACAGAGATAGATTATAGTCTGGAATAGCACAAAGGCTACTTTTTATCCCGGAAAATTAAACAGTTCGCGCGGGAACCAAAAAACCTCAATCCACGCGGACGAAGTCGCGGGCATTAGCTAGTTATTTATAAACACAGAAACTTTGAAGTAGGTTATTGATACCCACCTTCGAGTATGTAAGTATGCAGATGAAAGAAACACAACAATTCAAATTATAGGTCCAGCTATTTATTATAAGTAGTACTCGAAGGCGTTGATTAAACTTGCATAGTACGAGAAGTGAATGTTAAATGCTCCCAATTATCATTTTTTATCTTAATAGCTTAACGGCAACTTTTGAATATTAACCTATCACAACTTTAACGTAGCAAATTGGCCGGAATTAGTTTATGTTGTTATTTTTCAATATTTAGGTAGGTAGGTAGGTGTACACTGTACATATCTTTTCAGTTTATTTACCTAAGTTTTATTGAATTGGTCTGCATATAATTAATATGCTATTTAAGGATTTTCAGAGTTTGTTATTCTGATCCCGGGCGGGCGGGATTATTTATCGCAGGTGAAGACGCCCGCCCACTGCACTGGGTACGATTCGTTTAATCGATATGCGATGTCATCATCATGGTAGTGGTGGAAAGAGTGGATGAGGAAGGTTAAGGATAATATTTGGTGACGTGTTCTCAATTGGACACGGATCATACACGGATTGATAGACAATTGAATTGGCTGATTATTGCTGCGTCAATGGATTTTGGTCAATAGCGAAAGAGTGTTAACCAGTCAGTGGTGGTTGCAATTGTCACACAGTAGATAATTTTTACATAATAAGGCCGCAGCAGTATAGAATAGACGCATGCAGACTGATGAACTGAATTTTATTGACTTTGTTACATCGCTGTTTACCTATTTCGATTTATGGTGGTCTAGACCACCATAAATCGAAATAGGTAATACCACCATAGGTCGACATAGCTATGTCGAACAACGAGCTTTCGAAGCTAGGGAATCAAAAAAAAAACAAAGAACGAAGTCTCGAACTACATCTAGCGATTAAATAAATTGTAATGGTCAACGATTTTTTATCAATTAGTCATCGTCATTTAACTTTAATGTATTATTGGTAGAATATACCGCAAACCATCATCATCACCAATGATTAAACGAAATTAAAATATCAAAGAAACAAAACAATTTGTGCAAATTACAATAGATTATTTTAATAATGGAAACAATTTTCTTACCCAAAAAAACTTAGATAATTTTAAAGATACCGATGATCAGCGTCAGGGATATAAATCTTGAAACAGTCTTCAAAACGTCACGGAGTTGACATCATCATCAAGTAAGTATCTCAGACATCCGGTTTCTGATCCCGCGGCATCGGAGAATAGGTACCTACCTACAATCACTACGAGCTCCATTGCTAGGGTTCCTTAACTTATAAGTATACCTAATATCATTAGGTATATACATATTACTTTAAGCTCTGCCTTATTTTCCCTAGTGTAAGTTTTCAAGTAACTAAACGTAATAACTGGGAGATGCGTTACCTACCATATTCTTCGAGTATGGAGAAGTCAAATCACGACTTTTTTTGCATGTCGCGAAAGCATGGAACTAAGAATCTGCTTATTACTAAAGAACTTTAAAACTTATGTTAATTCAGTGGCCCTAGTATTTTTCTAGATACCGACCGATGAATCGTCATCTCCATACTATGTTTCTTACGTTTTTAACACGAAAATTCACACGAAAGAGATTTACAAATAATCTCGTTTTTTTTACTTTTCCGACCTAAAATACAATAAATTTCAAAGAATAATGAGTGGCAAAGCAGTGTTGATTAGATACGATGTGAATTTCTTTAAAAATATGGTTTTAGTATCCGACAATTTTTTACAAGGTTATTAGTGAGTCGTGCGTTAGTTCAGGGCGGGTTAGCTCATCCGCCAAACATTTGGGTGGTTTTTGTGATGATGCCGTGTGCGGAAGGCCTCTGTGAGCACGATTCTGTATACAGGGTGAGAATTTTGCAGTGGTCATTGGTGCGAAAACTAAGATAGCAAAACTTAGTTTATACTGCCCTGGCTTCAACTCTCGAATTCGGGAAAACTGTGTTCAAAAAATTCCAAATCTTGGCTCAGAAATCCGTAGGTACCTATAATATTTATTTTTCATCAAACTCATCAAGTGCTTATTAAATGTAAAAACACACGACCTACAGGGCTCTCTTGTCATCATAGTGACAAAGCTTCTAATTGGTACGAATTTATTATCCGGAAACTGAGCCGAAGCTCGTAGGTCTAAAGACATCGAATCGTCTAGAGCCCAAAAAGTGTGAGTCAACGAGTCCGCCCAGTAGATAACTCGAGTAAAAGGGCGCGAATAGGCATGATGACAGTAATCAAGAATCAATGAAATTATGAATTTATCTAATGAAAAAGGATTCATGGATTATAAAAAACGTATTTATTTTTCTATTTCTAGTGAGATTGCTATTTATTTTGATAAAATAAAACTATAAAATACAGCAATCCGCCATATTGCATAAAACACAAAGAAGCGAATGATGTCACAATTGTTTGTTTTAGAGCTTTGAAAATCACACTATTGCTTACTGCACACTGCACAAAGTACATTGGTAAAAACAATAGTGACGTCACAACGACGTCATGACACCGCCGAACGTTTTGGCGTGAATTTTAAAATTTAAATTTCAATTGCTTATTTTATCTACCAACCTTTATTTTTCTGCTGAAATAAGATATTTTTTCGAAATAGTAGATACTTCCGAACATAATCTGACCATTTTTCAAAATCAGTCATCATGCCTATTGCACCTAACTAGTAAAAATTAGTCACCATACTACCAGCAGAAAAGACGACCGCAACGAGCAACGAGCACCGAGCAAACACCAAGCGATTTAGCATTTCGGTACGATGCAGCTGTTAAGAAACCGATTTTCGATATACTTGGGTACGTACAAGAAACTAGCAACAAAAACTGTAATAATTTGTGCATTGACGTAGTTACTATTGTTTCTTATTCTAAAAAGTCATAGTAAAAAGTATAGGTTTATAGTAAAAATATACATCTATTATACTAGGTACATCGCACATTGGACCAAAAAATGTAGAATGAAACAATAACTATAAGATAATAAATATAATATAACATTGTAATAGTATAGCAACAGTGTTGTAGTATGTTCGTCGTCCATTGAGAAGCTTTTTGTCACAGTGAATATTCATTCATAAGAGTGAACGACGGTCACGCGCTCGCGCAACGCGCTTTACATTAGACATCAACGCTCCGCACCAACACTAATTACCAAGAAAACAAAACTGACGATTCTCATTGGCAGGATGAATAGTAATAATTTCCTGAGAAATCACATTTTATACTAATATAAAATGTTAAGCTAGAACACGATACCGATATAAAGTTTACAGCATATAATTAGCATTGTAATAAGAAAACAAAGTTTGCGACGTTAACAATGTTCTCTTATATAAGCTCATGTATTACAGGCGCAATATTAAGTAATGATGAACAAAGTCTCCGAGACAACGCACTGCAGGTGGCCGAAAGGGAAAAGACTCTACAGCGTAAGCAGCTAGGTGTGTTTTCCGACATCGGTTACTGGGCTCATTAATGAACTTCGTTATAAAATAAGCTGAGGACCCTTAACTGCCACCCGGCGAGATTGCTTTTCGTGGTCGGTGTCTATTAATAGTTATTTATAGGTAAAACATACAGTACAAACTTGTACGTACGTAAAACTAATGTACGAAACACAAGTGTAGGCACTGTGACGGATGCTCGCTTGAAATAAGCTCGAGTAGGTACATCATGTTATACTCACCTACTCACAGGTAGTTGAAAAACTTTCTGAGGTTTCTGTTCAGGTAGATATATACTTACCTACTTACTTAATACTTAAATTAAACTCAAATCCAAGGATCATTTGGCACATTTGATTTCCGACATAAGTTTGTTCTCTTGAGATTAGGTTTATCATGAGAATCGCAAACTTTAAATTTAATTCTCCGTAACAAAAAATAGTAATTTATAAACAGAGCAGAGAACGACAGTTTTATAGTTTAGTTTTATGTTTATTAAAGAAAAAGTATGAATAAAGATTGTATCCGGGTTGACTTCTTTATTTTGTAAGGCAACTGAAAAAACTTAATATATAGGTAAGTATACAAAGAGTTGTTTGACACAACACATTCACGTAGCGTTAAAATCTTTAGTTGGTGAAAATGCATATCACCAAATCACTGCTACAAATACTAAAAATATAATACTACAACGATTAAAAAAAAATTGGTTATTTCGTAGCTTAAAAAATAACATATCTCAAATGGTCGATATCTAGAGGATAAGTACAGCCCGTCTTTTAATGTCTCTGCGTAAAAATAATGTAAAGAATTGTAGAGATACGTTGATTTAAAATATTGTTTATCTACTCCAGCATCGAAAAGTTCCAATTTCGAATTTGACAACTATATCGAATTGAACCCTCTTTCGTGTTTGCTTCTCATAACGATACAGTTCGTTGTATGGGAGCTGTATCGTTATGAGTCGTAGCTGTATCGATATGGTTATCTTCATAAATAGGATACCTATAGCTTAGCGGCTCTGGGTTCTGGCACTTGATTGATTTGACTTTTTTATTAATTTATAAAGTAAAAAATTATAAAGACGTCCTTGTCGTAGATAAAATCTTGTATGCAACTGTACGTAATTAGTCATTTTAATTCTCGTACTATCCTATTTTGATACTCGGCAAGCCTCGTATCAAAAAACAGCACTCGAATTAAAATGACCCTCATTACGATACAGTTGCATAAATAGCTATTTTACGATCGCGTTGGGTGTAATATAATGTGATGGGATACAACCTTAAGTGATGACAAAATAGCTAATGCACTAGACGTGAGAACACGCTAATGACAAAGAACTGCGATATCGCGGCTAGGTTACATGGCGCGCGAGCATAGGATTTATTTGTAGTAATTTAAAATTCTGCTTTTTTATTAGCTCATATGGCTACCAAAATTCAAATCTTGTTTTGTTTCTGTTTTCGGAGGTTAAAAGGGCTGAATCGATTTCGACTGGACTTTAACAGGCATGTAGAGACTTACAGCAGAGAGTTCTAATATATGTAAGCTGCTAAATCTCGGAATCTTAGTCTTTCGGTAGTGGGTCGTGAAGGAATAACAAACATCCAAATTCAAAAACTTACAAATTTACAAACAGCCAAACTTTCATATTTATAATACTAAATAATAATAGTAGGATAGGAATTAGGATAAATAGCTAACTTATTTATTTTAAATATTCAGACTCAGTCAAATGATTTCCTTTACAAATGTAACTTGCAATTCGAATTTGTTTTCGTGCAGCACAGCAGTTATGTCCCGATAGATCGATGATCCCGTGCGATTGAGAGTATGAGTAATGTGACGGTCGTCACGCGACCAAACGATAATTGAAAACTTGCAGACAACAAAGGTTGATCAATCCCTCTTCCCCATCTCCAATCGTGTTTCGTTGTAAATTGTTACGTTCTTACATACATTAAAATGATTGTGGTACATCTTTTATCATCTGGATATTACAGAAAAACTTTACTCTCTTGTCGTCTTTTACCGTCGCGTGTTTCATAATATTGTGACAAGAAGAAGTATTTTTGTAGACGTATTATGTCTACGTCTCTTAAGTGGCTACAGCCTACAGGTAGCGGTCAAGCGGTTGCATGTAGTCCTAGCCGAGATACCCTTGAACCTAAGTGCCAGCTTGCGGCGCGTTGCCAATGACCCCGCGCCCGGCCGCGGCTGCCGCGCCGCGCCATCGCCTCTCGCTAATTGTTATGTAACAGTGAATATTACAGCATCCAAATATTCGATACACGAATACCGCCGCCGAATTTATGCTCGTCCTAATAAACTGCTAGACATCTCTCCATACGACGACACTTTTCGAGCTAACTGTAATGCGTATACCGAAAGCTCGCTTTAAATTTTTGCATGAGAATTTTCGCTCCGGTTGCATACACTATAAACAAATTATTATTTATTTAAGGTTGTTAAATTTTTATTGAGTTAATTTCAGTACGGTGACTCAGTCGTTGTTGTAACCAAAAAATGTCTATGTGCAGGTAATATTAGGGTGCACAAACAGGTTCTGGAAAGCGAATATACCTAAGCTTCCTGCCAAGTGAGAGACGAAGGTGAAGTCACTGAACTTACAAGTCGCGTGATTCTTCTCAGTCTTATGATTGCTGAACAATGTTACCTAACTTTATTTAGAAATAAAACCCATAGAATATACTTTATACTGGGGAACCTACTGGAGCAGTGAAATTGACTTAAAACACGCATTATGCAAGTTTTTCAATAAAACGTAGGTAAGTTATATTTTTTTTTTTTAGATGGATTGGTATTTTGAAGTGCGGGAGAAGGTACATGCGGTTTACGAAAGGTCATACTTTTCTAAATTATCTCTTCTCATGCGCTCGCTCTCGGCAGAGTGGTCGTGGTTCTGACTTTTTAGTTGTCTGTGATCATGAGATTTAAATTTCATCAAAATAATTTGCTTCTACGGAACATTGGCGATCATATTGACAACTTATACTTTTGACACTGCAGCTCTAAATAATGATCGGGTGCTTTTATTTGAATCCTTGTCCTTTCCGACCCCCACCTCTCACGGCTATTAGGTACATACTCATTATAATAAAATAATTATATTGGCCTCCCGACCGAATTTCGGCCACGGCGGCTAATCTCCAGAGAGCCTATAACCATCTGCGCGGGGGATATTATAGTGCACAAGTGTGTGCGCATACACAGGTACACTCTCTGGTTCTTTTACTCTCATATCCCGATGGGACGGAAAATCCAATAATAATAATAATATATTTAGATATGATAGTGGAATAATAGATGTATATTGTAATTATTTCATAGATTCATATGGATTACTTACTAACAACAATAGTTGTTTGTTATACAAGAGTGAAAAGTTGTTTTTTAACCGCGTGCTCAATTTTGATGACCGAGCAAGCGAAGGATTCAAAAATTAGAATCCTGAGCGCCAGCGAGGGAATCAAAAGAGCACGCGGTGAAAAATCTTTTCACTCGAGTGCAACACGTAACTTTTCATCCCACCTCAGCGAGGAAATGACATGACGTGAAAGAAAATGGTGCGTCCAAAGCAAATTAAAAAAGTACACCAAGAAGGTAACGAGTGTGAGTTTTTAACAAATTAAAAACGGTTGTATGGAAATTCGGCACCATAGAGGTAGGTAAATAGGTTTTAATGATGTTTTGAATTCAAAAACTTCATAGACGAGTGATATTTACTAACGTGCACACGATGTTCTAAATTCAATTTACTTTATCCTCAAGAGGATAATAACGGCCTTTTGCATTCAGATTCTTTCCGAGATGGTGGGATGAAAATGATGTTATCTACGAGTAGCAGTCTGAAAATAAAAAGTGAAAAAAAAACCACTGTCAGTAAAGTAGGTATGTAGCACATGTACCTGTAATAAGATGTACAACATAATACCTATGGCATATTCTAACTAAACTCATTTGTTATGAACTTGTTTATACTTAACTTTCGTTCCGATATCTCCTCCATACATCGTTCGAGCTTGCAAGAGTGAGTGCAAGCGCCGCAGGCGCATCATGTGCTAGAATTTTGATTGATATTTTTTGTGAGTTACGCGGCCACAATAAAATGACAGTGCAACAAGAGGAGTGCGAAATAGACATCGTAACTGAAAGTACATATATCAAGGTTAGCTGTTGGCAAGCCGCCGAAACTCGGCTAACAGTAACAGTACACCCAAAAGAACGGGCACCCGCCCGACACCAAATACGCTGTCACTTTTGTGCTCCACCATTCAAATTAATTACTTCAAACTTGTGAATGGACAACCAAACTGAAGACACGTTTTATACACTCGCCGTGATAAGGATTTAATTAGATATGTATGTTACATCGTGCCAAAAAGCCGTTCACTCCTTCACGATGACACATAAACGTAGCTAGTTTCTATTCTTTATAAAAGCGGAGAGAGTTTGCCGTTACTAAAGCTGAGCGAGTTTGATATTCTAAGTTAATTCTGAAGTGATTTTATTTTGAAAAGTCTGTATTGGAAATAAATACCATGTATTATTTAATTTAGTCGGATAATGCGTCTCAACGATCGTTCCGAGACTAGGTACGTATTAAGTTTGTTGATGAGCTCCTACATAGCGAGCACTTTCTCGGCCTCGATCTTGGCCTGCGGTGAGGCCGACATGTTCTCATAGTCGAAAAACAAATGTATCTATGTCGATTGGTTGTAGGCGGCCTTGAGCCGTAGCCATTAATTTGTGTGCAAAGCTGTCAGCGGAGTCCCGTTACATGTGGGCCCGAATCTTGTACATACTCGGAGACTTCAGAGCACCAGAGCAGTGGGATCACATGCGAGCCTGACCTATAGGCGCATAATATATTGTCCAATAATATTGATGTTTATGTTTTCATCAAGTGAGACCTGTCATTTTGAAACGGCTTAATTTGTCTATTTAAAATAGATTCCTTTGTATGTGAAGAAAAATTTCATAAAATGTATTTCTTTCCAAGTTATACAACCCATAAAATTGACAAAAAATACGGAAAAATCAATTTTAAGAATCAAATTGTAAGTTCAGAAATTTTTGCCTTACCACCTTTGAAATCCGATTGCTGACAGTAAAAATAACCTTCCTCCCTCCTATCAGTCCTTTGAAATAAATTTTTTTTAGACTAATAAGAGAACCTTAGGAGCCCCAAATTTTTTTTTTAATTAGTCGGAAGTTCGGAATTAGTGACGTAGACATTAGACAAGTTTAAGTATTTTTAATCTAAAGTTGAGAATTCGACTCTCTTTAACGTAAATTTTTCACTTACGACCAAAAATTTTCCGACTTTTATTTGTAATAGGATGGTAAATATTTTATAAACTTCATATCAAGCATGTTCACACAAAAATGACGGAAAAAACCACTAAATAAAAAGTGAAAAAAATAACACACTCCCTCAGACACTCCCTATAACTCGAAAACTACCAAAAATCACGGGACGAGGAATCAATTTTTTTTTTGGACGTCACTATTTGGACCAACCTGTGTTTACACTGCATAAATAAAAGTTAAGTATCAGTAGGTACATATTTTGTGAATATATGACTTTACGAGTAATTACATGTTAATCATATACCTACTGCATGAAATTAAGACAACACATTTTCCCAGGCAGGTTGTAAAATTTGTAGTTGTAAAGGTTTGCAATATTATAGGCTTTGATGGCAAACTTCATTTAAGATGATAGGGTATTTTCATAACTTAACGGGATCGCCGTTGGTAATCAAGAATATTTCATCAGTGGCGTAAATTGGAGAGTAGAGGAGTTTTGCTTCTTAAGAGCGAAAACACACTAGGAACAAAATTAACTGTTTAGCAGATAAAAATACGTCACTTTAATTGGAGCGCGCACCCCAGCGCGATAGGGGAAAACGCCTTTATGTGGGTTTCTACGGAGCGTAAGCCACCCGCGCCCGCCGCGGTACGCGACAGATGATTTATTTTAAAACTCAAGACACCGCAGGTTTACGCAGCCCCGTAGCCGCCGCGGTTACGGAAAGGCCGGAAACTTGGCGAGCTATCGCGTTATAATATTTAATTCATAGAAGAAAAAGATTCTCGATGCATCCACAGATTCAGGAAAATGTGCATGTGCAATGTGCATTCAATCCAACAACGTGCGAATATTCAATTCATTTTGTTCAGTGATCCATGTTTCAGTTGTGATCCTACCCATATTTGCTCAGGTAATTATTAAGGTACATCATAGTAATTGTACCACTCTTAGACTAAATTAATATACTCCTTATAATTTCTAACAGTAAACAGATTGAAAATCACATTTATGTGTGTTCGGTTATAATATTCTGCCTGTCCCACCAATAATGCTGTTCTGCTATGGTTTAACTAGACAACTTACGTACGGTCCCAGTGAAATAGCTTTTATGAAATGAAAATTGTGTACTTTGCAGTCACTGGTTCTTTTGAATAAATTCTTGTAATTCTGGGAGTATTGACCGCTAGCTACTTCACTGTCCGTGTGGGCTAGAAACGTTTCAAGAGCCTATTCCATCGATCAGCAAATTCCACATTGGGAAGGTATAAAACTATAGGTAAACAATATTTATCATTTGCTGTGCTGTGCTCTGCTTCATACAAATTCAATCTGATCCTGGTGACACTTACATGACAAAATTAACAAGACCAAGACAAATGGCGAAGTGATGTTAAAAATCCAAAATTGACTTTACTAACTCAATTGAAATAGTTTATTCATGTTCTTAAGAGTCGTTCTTATTCTTCAATATTTTTCACCATCGCGAAGTAGTGACATTATAATAATTATAAGTAAAAAAATATCATAAAAACGCATACAATAATAATGAATAGACATAAATGGGTGATTTTACAATTACGTATAGGTACCTACTCCAATCTAACTATTGCTTTAAAGACTACGTAGTAACTGCGAAAATAGGAGTTTAATTTAATAACTTAATTAAAGAGATTAAATACACTGATCCGATTATATTGCTCATACAATGTAAGTGTATACAATGTTTTAAAGTGGAGTAAGTACGTAGTTAAGTGAGACGCCATTACCCATACGCCTCAACGTCCATGTGATCAGAATTCGTATGTACGGTGCCTGGGAATAGCTCGCTCTGATAGTGTTCTTGTTCGGCCAGGTTAAACCTTTGCGTTTTTACGCAGAACGTCTCGCAAATACAAATAAAGCTGTGAATTTAAAGCTGCTGCTAAATTTACATAGATACGAATAAAATTACTTTGCAAATATTTATCTTTGGTGCGCGTGTAGCAACAGAGTGTAGTGACGGTTCGTAAAATTAGATTTTTTGCAGACATGCTGTACTTATAATAGGTATTATCTTATTGTATTAGTTTTAAGTAAACTGGCCCATTCGAATCATCATGCAAGAACTGCTAGATATGATGCCGCGACTGGATTTGGGATTTCAGTTTTAAAAATCCCGCAGGCGTCTAAAGCTCGTATAGTAACCGTCCCCGGTTATAGGTTTAGACACTTGCGAGATTTTTAGCCCAATAATCTACTCGTATCTCAGTAGATATCTTCTTCTAAATGGGTTAAATGGATGGGCCATGAAAGGTAAGGGCAACAGACAGACACACTTTCGCATTTTTTTACTAATTTATTGTTTTTAAACTGCAAAAGCATCTTACAAATTGTGTCAGAAGATTTGCCTACGAGCTTTTAAGTACCTAGCTACGAGCTATTTATGTATTTCTTTATTCGTGATAACTGAAAACGAAAAAACGAGATGCGATAGTAAATAAATAAACCGTTACTTTTGTAAATTGGTAAGTAGAGTATAGAACTTTAAAAAATGTACAATGATTGTAAAAACAAATTGTGAGCAATCTGTCAATGTAATTTATAGTTTGTAATATATTTCTCTTCATGTAAAAGATCCTTTATTTCATGTCGGATAGTAAAGCTCATTTGTCAAGATTTTAATATAGTGGCCACACAGTGGCTGTGGAATCAGCGTCGTTTTTGTCAAGGATTAATTATTTACATTGCATAAAAAATAAGCAATGAAAATAAAAATATATTTAATTTATTGATATTGAATTTGTTACATTATAATATGGACTCGATTAGGTAGGTACTTCGATTTTTTAGTAGCTGTGATGTCTACACGTAGGTATGGTCACGTATGGTACTTGCTATATCAATAGCAAAAGTGTTTGACAGTAATCCATACTGTTCTTCTTCTTGGAGAGGTGGCTGTGCAGGGCTCCCGGCGACTCTGCAGTACCACTTTGATCGTTGAAGATCTATTGTGATCGCCACCATCTACAGATCCTGACAAATAACACTTGCTGCCGCCTGCCAGGAACAGCTATTTTATTCAATTTATTTTCTTTAATTTAATAAGTATAACATAATAATAATAATGCATCATAATTCAACAATCTTCAAATACATAAACGTTAAGTTTATCTATACTATAATTATATTGTAAATGCGAAAGTGTGCCTGTCTTTCTGTCCATATTTTTACGGTAAACCGGGATTCCTTATCCCGGTAGCTTGCATCTCAGGAACGGATAGTCACGAGCATCGTCTTGTATGCGATATATAAAATGCAGCCGGTGGTGTCTAAAGATTAAACAATAACTAGTTATGGCATCACCAAGGGCAAGACCCAGGTCTACGAGCCCACGATGACCCACAAAGCTATAGGTACACTAGTGGCGTGCACTGGATTTGGTCAGAATACCTGTTTACTAACTGTTTTGGTGCGAAATGACCACTGACGTATTTTCATCTGGGTAAGCAGTGCTTTCATGCCTTTTGAGAGACATGATCTTTTTTCCTGTCCAGTCCTTGGAGTGGTTTCGCTCTTACTTCTCTGCAAAGGGCCGGCTTGTAGCCAGGCATTGTCTCACGTGAGCGGTAACCGCGCGAAAACGCGATTCGTTACGATGCGACGCGCGCCACATTATCAAACAGAACCTTCACGTGACCTACGTTGTCACATAGATCTGTTTCTCATTTTCTATAGAACCGTATCGCGTCGCGTCGCTTTCGTCGCTCCTCGTGAGTTCGCGTGGCACACCAACTGCTGGCAAGCGGCTACCGTCGCGCCCGCCGAATCGCAGACGTGAGACTATTGTTGCCGCTAATAGATAATTAGCTCGATGCCGTTATATATCTAACGATCGACGGTTAACACTGATGGCGCACATCCACAGATTGCCTTTAGTGCTCTACGACATTATTTAGTGTGAGCAAAATGTAGGTGACCAGTTTTGTGTAACTGGGATGAGGAAAGTTATTAAGAAGTAGGTTTGCACTTTTGTCTCACTTTTGTAGATCACATGTAGGTCAAATTACGATACTTAACCCAATCCAGATGCTATTAGGATAATTCAAATTGCTTTATTTTTTCCCCTCTTATGATTACAGTGACTCGAGAGGAAAAGATAGAATGCTAACTGCATTCTATCTTTATATAAAGGCGAAATAATTTTAAAGAATTATGTCTCAAAACAACATTCTTTAAAATTATTTCGCCTTTATATTCCAAATAATCTTTTCATAAAAATGGTCTTTTTATTTTCAATATTTTGAAGTCAACAACACAAGTGGTCATAGCAACCAAAGTGTTAGGTTTTTTTGTAACGGAATTTCTGGATTCGGTCTCCACGCTCAAAGCCCGCGATAGAAGCTATGCAATAGCTTAAAAAATAATTACCTGAATGTATGTTATACAAGTTTGCAATTCTTATGGTGCTAATAATATAATTGAAATTTCAACGAAAGCTCGAAAGCCTAGTTCTCACGATTAGGTTATTTGCCGCTAACTATTGGTATGCGATTCGAGTGGATGCCTCATTATTTATTGAACACGATGTGCTTACTGCGAGAGAGGTGCCATAGGTAAACTAGAGGCGATGATGTTCTACAATAAGCCACAATTTGACTGTTGAATAAAAGAGATAAAAATATTTATCTGATAAGTTGTTAATGTTACATTTGAATAATTAGTTGGAGGAGTTTCTTGAAGCTTGACGTATTACATCATCCTGTCTACGGCGGATCTTTGACTCCATAGATTTTACCACCCACACAACGGTCACATTGCTTGGAAAAAAATATGTTAAATCGAGAAGAGAACCCGTCGACGTAGCTCCGGCTACGTCCGCGATATTGGTCTGACCAGGAGGGCGACCGGCTTAAAATGACAGCTACAGTATAACGATCGCAATTACCTCTGATTGGTTAACACTCTTCCACTTATGTACAAAATCCATTGACGCAGCAAAAAAACCAGAAATTCAGCCAATCACAACAATTGATACTGTAACAATGATAGATGCAGGTTTCACACAATCGCCCTGCTGATATAAGAAGCAGTCGACGCCCCATTCTGCACACGGCTTCCAATAGAACGGAATGGCGTAATATTTCTAGTGAGCCACGATCCTCAAAGCTAACGAACTGGCGCGAGAAAAAGTATGAGGCCTCTATCACTTGTCTACATCTCAATGTTAACGGCGACACCCGTCAGCGACAGTGTGAAGCGAAGGTAATGCTCATCGATTCAGCGTAAAAATTACATCATCAGCTGCTGAGATTTTGTAAGCGTGAACTGCAAGACACATACATACACACACGGCCTAAAATAACATAGCAATATACAAAAAGTTTCTGGCTTGACGTGCATATTGCAACTAGATATTTGTACATTAGAAAGTGATAATAATAATTTGGTTTTTCCTAGCTCTAAGAGTTTGTGTAAATTACGAAAAAAAACCGCCGTCGGGGAGATATTTAAAGAGGAGAGGGGGGGCCCTATTCTGATTAAGTACGTTTATATGATAAACATTTTATTGTTATTATAAAAATAGTAAAATAGTGAAGTGCTTGTTATGTTTTTAAATGTTAGTTTGCTATGGAGTATCATAACAATATTTTTGAGAAAAAATATAATATTATGAGGCGTGATCATCTATAAATTGAAGTGCGTAAAAAATGTATCAATAAAAATTACACAAATTGCAAAACGACTATAATCTTCGTATATTATTTATATAAAATGTTCAGCCGGATGCTCTTAAGATTATTTGCGTTCAACTTATATCTAGTGGTGTTAGAATTATGCACTAAGATGGATTTGTGCACGTTTATGTACTTTATTTTATGCTATTATCTTTTGGTACCTACCTACCTACATGGAAGGAAGTGAAAATTTTAAATATTCAAAGTAGTACCTAAGTATGAGCACATAATCCTCCATACTAATATTATAAATGCGAAAGTGTGTCTGTCTGCTACGCTTTCACGGCCCAACAACCGATTTTGGTGAAATTTGGTACAGAGATAGGTTACATCCCTGGGAAGGACATAGGCTACTTTTTATCCCGGAAAATTGATGAGTTCCCGCGGGAATCAAAAAACATCAATCCACGCGGACGAAGTCGCGGGCATCATCTAGTACTTAATAGGATCAATTATTTTTTTGCCAGCAAATGCATGGCAGATGTGCAAATCGATTCACGCGCCACCTACTGAACATTTTGATCAAAAACGAAATCAGAATACTTCCCCACAATAAAAGTCCCAACAAACGACCAAAGTTTCAATTATATCGATGCCCGAAAGCATAGGAAACAAACAAAGACACAGACACACATTATAAGGTTCTAGCCGATGCCCGCGACATCATCCGCGTGGATTGAGGATTTTTGGTTTCCGCGGATGCTCTTTAATTTTCCGGGCCTCTGTGTTATTCCAGACTCTATAATCTATCTTTGTGCCAAATATCATCCAGATCCGTTCAGCCGTTCTGGCGTGATTGAGTAACAAACATCCTTCCATCAATCCATTCATCCAAACTTTCGCATTTATAATATAAAACTTTAGTTTAGAAGTTTATATGATCGTGTTTTTCATAAACTAACAAAGCTTAAGTAAGTTGGTTAGTTGGCAATTGGTCGTAAGAGGATGTACTTATCTACCTAATCTACTCAGATAAGATGATGGGATGAAGCGGGTTTCAGGAATTTCCAAGC
This sequence comes from Erebia epiphron, assembly GCA_963932025.1. Lineage (NCBI taxonomy): Eukaryota > Metazoa > Arthropoda > Insecta > Lepidoptera > Nymphalidae > Erebia > Erebia epiphron. Next base: position 34,328,244 of record OZ009948.1, on the reverse strand, counting down.
ATCATCATGAGGTTTTTGTTAATTGACTGTCTTTCATTAGATTTTAAAAGATTTTTTAGGGTTCTGTACCTCAAAAGGAAAAACGGAACCCTTATAGGATCACTTTGTTGTCCGTCCGTCTGTGTGTCAAGACCTTTTTTCTCAGGAACGTATGGAAGGTATCAAGCTGAAATTCATATCAAATACTCAAGTCTACTGTCCCTTGGAGCTGTGAAAAAATCAAACTAAGCCAACGCAATCAAAAGATACAGCCGTTTATGCTGCAAATTTTCGACACTCCCAAGGGGCGCAAGGGAATCAAAACCTACGGGGTACTTTCCGAGAAATCAGAATCTTGAAATTTTGTACGAAGCAATGTTTTATAGCACAAAAAAAGGAAAAATTGCGAATAGCATAAATTTTAGTTACATCATATAAAAAAAATATTTTTATGCAAATTTTCGACACTCGCCAGGGAATCAAAACCTACAGGGTACTTCCCTTGAACTCAGAATCTTGAAATTTGGTACGAAGCAAAGTCTTATAGCACAGATATAGGAAAAATTGCGAAAAGCATAAATTTTTAGTTACATCATAAAATAAAAATATTTTTAATAATTTTAAACTTACTACCCCTTCCCGCATGAACGCGTAGAGGTATTAAATTGAAATTAAAATAGATAAGTGGAGTAAAAATACCATAACTTTTACTCATATACCTATTATACCATAACCCTCGGTGCGCGAGTCTGATTCGCACTTGGCCGGTTTTATAGTTATATTTATAACAAATCACGATGTTTTTATAGAACCTATACGTGTACCTATAAAGATGGATTTATAGGAAATGGTTTTTACCAATTTAATTAATGCAAGTAACTTAAGACGCAATTTCTAAGTAGTAGTGATTACTAATAAAATAATATGGCGTTACTCATCCCGAAGGTTAGTCGAGGCCACAAAACAAAATCCGCAGTTTGGGTCACGAACTCAGTGGAGATGAGTCACTGTACAAGGAAGGAGCACTTCATCTAGGAGCTATGGCGTCACCAGATCAACGCAGCGGATGGAGTTCCTCACGTTTCGCCGTTTAATATCCCATCTACGAGATAAAAGATAATAACTCACTTTTAAGTTTATGAATGATTCGCACAGCCAAGCGCATAATTATTAAGCAAATAGATATTACGGAGATAAAGTAAACATATTTTTATATTTTCATATTTAAGATTGTTTACAAGCTTTTATTAGCCACAGGAGAATAGTACAAGACTAGTTATTGAAAATTAATAAATAAGAAACATTATTATTGCATCAGGGTAATGAAATAACAAATATGACCAATTTTCTTAGTTACTCACTTATCTAAGTAATTGTATCCATTTACTAAAGAAAGCTTTATCGTCGAAAACGGTATGTTAATCGAATTCATTTGAATATAGGGTACGTTTAGAGACAACAATGTACCTAATACCACCCTTTCACTTTCTATTTAAGTATAGGTACCATTAATCACCTTTTTCTTTCTATTATATCGGTAAATGTTATCACTTAGCACTTTTACTTTTGGTATTGTGTTAGAATAATAGCAATAATATTGTGATTGTTCTTTTCTTTTAAAAATAGGTACCATCATAGAGTAAATATTAATTAATGGGTACAATGATATATTAAACGTGTGAGTGGGTACCTATATCTAGACAATCTTGCATTGTAAGGTCGATATCTCCTGAAGATGCTCCGGTGTCGGGGCGAAACGTGCATCGAGAATAGTATAATAGTTATTTGTTATACAAGAGTGAAAAGTTGTTTTTTAACCGCGTGCTCAATTTTGATGAGCGAGCAAGCGAAGGATTCAAATTAGAATCCTGAGCGTCAGCGAGGGAATCAAAAGAGCACGAGGTGAAAAATCTTTTCACTCGAGTGCAACACGTAACTTTTCATCCCACCTCAGCGAGGAAATGAAATACTTCTCGCGTAATTGTTGAGGGAGAAAGCTCATTTCCGCATTTTCAACAGTTTCAGTCAATTCTGTTGGCGTCAAATTAACTTCTTCGTCACTAGAATCACTCATTTTAGGTTTTTCACTTATTTTCAATTTTCTTGTTTTTAATCGAAGGTTTTAATTTTAACAATATGACGTGAAAGAAAATGAGACAAAAATTAGAATCCGGAGCGCCAGCGAGGGAATCAAAAGAGCACGAGGTGAAAAATGTTTTCACTCGAGTGCAACACGTAACTTTTCATCCCACCTCAGCGAGGAAATGACATGACGTGAAAGAAAATGGTGCGTGCAAAGCAAATTAAAAAAGTACACCAAGAAGGTTACGAGTGTGAGTTTTTAACAAATTAAAAACGGTTGTATGGAAATTCGGCACCATAGAGGTAGAAGTAAATAGGTTTTAATGATGTTTTGAATTCACAAACTTCATAGACGAGTGATATTTACTAACGTGCACACGATGTTCTAAATTCAATTTACTTTATCCTTAAGAGGATAATAACGGCTTTTGCATTCAGATATCGAAGCGTAAAAATACTCTATCCGAGATGGTGGGATGAAAAAGTCTTTTGTGGTGGTGCATGTGAGTGGTGGTGGCATTGCTTGCTTGGGAACTTAGCTTTCTTGCTTGGTTGGGAAGGTAAACGGTGCTTCGCTTGTAACTGCACGCTTGACCATACAGAATTTTTTTCTGTTGGCGGATTATAGCAAAATAATTGTATTCTATTCTTGCGTCATGAACTTCCGCAAAGTAACGCCTGATTATTCAATATTTTTTTTGAATGTTTTAGTTGGAGCGAGCTTCGATCGATACAACAAAGAGTGCAAAAGGTAAAACCACTCCTGTGAATCTGGGATGGATCAAATAGTCTAGAAATAATATGTAGGTGGTTTATTTACGTTGGGGATAGTGCTACCAATAGAAGCTATATCTTACTTGTGTTAGATACTTAAAACACGCAATTTCACGAAAATCCACCCTAAGGGAGTGAAATGGGTGTTGGGAGTTTGTATAGTTTAGTTTAGTTAGTTATAGTTTGAAAGTCCTATGTTTTTAAACATAGATATAGACTTGAAAAGCGGCATTAAGGTTATTAGTTTTAAGTTAGTAATAATGACCTGTACAAGCAGTTTTATATTAGGATCACACTTCGTTGTCCGTCTGTCTGTCTGTCAACCACCTCGACAACATTCTCGAGAACGCGTAGAAGTACATCAAGTTGTAATTAAAATCAAATACGGTAGCTCTACGGTCCCTAAGGGCTGTAAAAAAATTCAAGTTTTTAAGTCAATGCAATCAAAGGATACAGCCGATATATTTTAAAACTCGTCATATAATCGCGCTTCAAAGACCTTCAAAAAGCTTAAAGGGCGCTTCTCGCCTTCTGCACTTTTTGTACAACGAACCTAGTTTAGACTTATTTTGTGGCAATTTGTGTAAGTAGTGTACGTCAAAATCTTACAAATGTATTGATACAGTCAAGTGCAACTAACTAATTAACTACAGCTGGTATAGTTTTTTAACAACTTCCTTATGTATGAACAGGTACGTCTGTTTTTTAGGGTTCCGTATCTCAAAAGGAAAAAACGGAACCCTTATAGGTTCACTTTGTTGTCCGTCCGTTTGTATGTCAAGACCCTTTTTTCAGGAACGCATGGAGGTATCAAGCTGAAATTCATATCAAATACTCAAGTCTACGGTCCCTTGGAGCTGTGAAAAAATCAAACTTCTAAGCCAACGCAATCAAAAGATACAGCCGTTTATGCTGAAATTTTCGACTCTCGCAAGGGAATCAAAACCTACAGGGTACTTCCCGTGAACTCAGAATCTTGAAATTTTGTACGAAGCAACGTTTTATAGCACAGATAAAGGAAAAATTGCGAAAAGCATAAATTTCAGTTACATCATATAATGAAAATATTTTTATGCAAATTTTCGACACTCGCAAAGGAATCAAAACCTACAGGGTACTTCCCGTGAACTCAGAATCTTGAAATTTGGTAGGAAGCAACGCCTTATAGCACAGATAAAAGAAAAATAGCGAAAAACATAAGTTTTTAGTTACATCATATAATAAAAATATTTTTAATAATTTTAAACTTACTATCCCTTCCTCATGATTGCGTGGAGGTATTAAATTGAAATTTATATCAAATACTCAGGTCTATCTTTAAGCTGTAACAAACTACTGTCCCTTGGAGCTGTGAAAAAATCTAACTTCAAAGCCAACGCAATCAAAAGATACAGCCGTTTATGCTGCAAATTTTTGAATTTTCTTGCACTCGCAAGGGAATCAAAACCTACAGGGTACTTCCCGTGAACTCAGAATCTTGAAACTTGGTACGAAGCAACGTCTTATAGCACAGATATAGGAAGAATTGCGAAAAACATACATTTTTAGTTGCATCATATAATAAAAATATTTTAATGCAAATTTTCGACACTCGCAAGGGAATCAAAACCTACAATACTCAGGTCTATAATACCTTCAAGCTGTAACTAATTACTGTCCCTTGGAGCTGTGAAAAAGAAATCCATAACTTTTACTTATATATACCTACAGGTATGTACGGAACCCTCGGTGCGCGAGTCCGACTCGCACTTGCCGGTTTTTTTGTGTCTAATTGTGAAATTGAAAACCTACTATTAGCTACAAGTTACCTAATTTTAAGACTATTTAGAACTAGCTGATGCCCGCGACTCCGTCCGCGTGGTTTAAGTTTCTTTGATTTCCGCGGGAACTCCTTAATTTTCCGGGATTAAAAGTAGCCTATGTCACTCTCCAAGTCCTCAACTATAACCATGCCAAAAATCACGTCGATCCGTTGCTCCGTTGCGGCGTGATTGAAGGACAAACCAACAAACCAACAAACAAACTGACTTTCGCATTTATAATATTAAGTATGATAATAAGCTGTTGGTTTTCCTTGATAAATAAAATAAAATAAAATTATTAATCAAAACCCGGGCACTTCCCGTTGCAGACCTAGAATCATGAAATTTGGCAAGAAATTAGGAAAAAATCCGAAAATTGTTAAATTAGGGTATAGGGTGTCGAATTGTTTGTCAAGCGCTAACAGTTTAGCGCGATATCCATTTATTTCACAGCTGATTACGTTTTGTTATGTTTCTTGTTATTTACCTACTAAAACAATTTACGATAATAGGTACGGAACCCTTTTTGCGCCAGTCAGACTCGTACTTGACCGAGTTTTTTTAATAAACTTCTATTACTGTCGGGCCCGTTTAATTATAATATTGTTCAGTATTATTGGTAAGTAGTTAATCTACAGATTTTATCATTAGTCTACCTATATTTTAAGCTTCTTTGTGGTAAGAGATGTACCTATTAGAGTTGAAGACATGAATGCAGCCCTTGGGAGTGGGGAATAACAAAAAACAGACGCTCATCTGCAATGTGACATCATAATGAGGATAATTTATTATTGGCCGCTACTAGAATAGGATTATTCTTGCTATAATATTATAGTGTTATAATATTATTCTCAGAAACGAAGTGTTTGAAATAACTCACTCATGCAATTAGGGCCTGACCACAAAATATTTTTCCACGCTCGCGCTGTGTGGCAGACAACAAAATTGTAATCATTTATCATCATAAGATACTTAATGTAAAGACACGACATAGTTATGTCTTATGTGCATCATGTTATTTTTGTGATTGTATCTTGCCGTTGCCTTAGCCAGCGTGAACGATATAGCTACACAGTAAACTAAGTAAGATAAATGTACAGGTAAGAAAGAATATCGAATAGCAAATCAGTAGGTAGTGCGATTGTTTAAGATAATCCTAATGAATTGCTCAAGGCGGTCATAAATGCTAGTATATCAAAAACCAATTACCATAATATTTTATGAACTCTTATCAGTTCAATTACTCGTGCTGACTGACTGACTCATTGATCACCTCTCCTGTAAAATTTTGTATAAAAATTTTTTTTACTCATCGTTTCGTATAGAAGAAAAAAATTCATTCGGAGGAGAATCAATACGGAGAGAGCTGATGATTGAGGATTTCGAAGACGGATGAAGAGCACAGCCAGGGTATTGAAGATAGGTGAGGGAACAAATGTCACTCGAAACCTCATCCAATTGGCGGTAAGTTGAAAAAAAACTCCAAGATGGCCGCCATTCAAATTTCGTCAGTGTCTGTCTCGGAGAGTATAAAAGATGGAAGAGTGAAAGATGATCAGGACCTGTAGGTCTTTTTGATAAACAGGAAAAAAATTCAAGATGGCGGAATATATTTTTCCACAGAAAATGTGTGGCGAATGTTGACTGGGATTTGGAAATTATGCAAGACCTTTTCAAAGTTTGTGTGATTCTGACAAACTACAAATTCAAATGGACTTATTATCCACTCTTCACGCATCCACGCGCCATATACTAGTCTTTTATACACGAGCCTCAGATGTGACATGTGAATTTGGCGACAGTTGGTATCTTAGAGAGAGGATGGAAACTTTAGTAATTCGTCGTCGTCGTCAACCGATGGACGTCCACTCTCTCATACATATACATATTATGTATTTTGTAGGGTCCTCCACAAGCCACGGTCTTGCGCCGCCTAGGCTTTAGGCATTAGCATAACAAAAAACCGGCCAATTGCGTGTCGGGCCACGTGCAGTGTAGGTTCCCGTAGTTGTCCGATACAATATGCAGAAATTTTATAAGGTCGACTATTGCTCGTTGACCCTAAAAATTACTGATTGCAAATGAGAATGGGAAACTCACACATGCTCATACTTTAACCCATTGTCTCTCACTCTCACGGCAGATTCCGGTTGGATGGCAATCCGACACGACCAGAGAGTACCCTGGATGTTTTTTTGGACACACCACTCCACAACTTAAAAACTTACAACTTAAAATACGTCCAATTATTGCATGGCTTATGCATAATTTTTAGGCGATATAACGTTATTTAAGAAACAGGTAAATAATTTATATAGTTTTTTTTCTAAGACAAGTGCGAACATTTTTCCGTTATAACAAAGCCCGTTTATTTACTGTGGTCTCGATAATTTACACTTACTTGCGGTGTTCACTCTTGCCCGAATTTAAATGTTCACATTGTTTTGAGGAATATCACAGCCACTTCACATACCATTTAACGAAGTCATTCAACCTGCGTTTTGCAATTACATATTACGTTATTCAGTTTTTATGTGGTCCCTTTGAGTGTCTTAAATGACTGTAAGAAGTAATTTTATTTCGTGGCATGTGAGTGAAATATTTTTAATAATTATAATTTGAGTTATAATGTGTGGTCACTTATTTTGTTTCAAACGCTTAGAAAAAAAAACACCTACTTCTGCAGGAATATTGACCAATAATACCACGTGTGAATTTAATGACACCCTCGACCTAGACATTGATTCTGTAAAATATATCATCATCCAGCATAATTTCCTTCATTATAAACTCATTAGCATAGCGGCCAACGGCACTTTTGCCGGCCGCCAAATTACCAACATTATCAATTTATGCTCGCCCGTACACAAAGAAAAAACTGGTCAAGTTTGTCAGAACACAAAAATTACAGTAAGGTTCCGTAGCCTTTTCCTTAGATACGAGGTATCACAACGGAATACGAAAGTATTAAAAAAAGTACTATAATGGTTGAGTACCTTTGTTTTACTCGAGGGCGCAATTGCACAAATTTTTTTATACAAACCAAAAAATAATATCAATTTATTATATTGTAAAAGAAATATCAAATTAAAACTATGAAATACATTGGAATCTAAATTAATACTAAATATTACAAATATCATCCACTGCAATGAGACAATGTGCCCAGAACGCTGGCTGCGTTACCCCGCTGAACAGTCAAACTTATAATATGTTGGCCGAAGTAACTGCCAGCCCGCCGGTCACCTGTGGACTCTGTGAGACGAAAATATAGATCCTTAAAAAAGGATCTAGCATCTTATCGCCACGACCCCAGGGTTACAACACCAAAAGGCACAAAAATGAAATTATCCATACTATATATTATAAATGCGAAAGTGTGTCTGCCTGTCTGTCTGCTACGCTTTCATGGCCCAACTACATGGACAAAAATTTGGTACAAGGACAGGTTGTATCCCGGGGAAGGACATATAGGCTACTTTTTATCCCGGAAAATTGAAGAGTTCCCGCGGGAATCAAAAACCATAAATACATGCGGATGAAGTCGCGGGAATCATCTAGTTTTCTATATTTTCATACTTGCACCTCTTCTTGTTTTAATTCATTTTGCCTATCACTTTTTATGTTCTGCAGTTTCCTAAAATGGCTTCGATCCATAGACCCATAGAGGGAAAGACGGACAGATGGAAAGACGTATTGGACCAAGCTGGGTTTAATGTGTTACGACGGAATTCTAAGTAAAGTAGATGACCGTTTCCCGTTAACAAATTCGTATTGTGTAATGTGGGAGAAAAATGGTAACGCGTGCTTTGAGCATGTTGTGGTAGAATTTGATAGCTCAGTGGCAAAAAGTGATTACGAAAGAAACTTTTCTATCTTAATCGTTTTTGATAAACTTTTTTTATTACAGGCTTACTAGGATTATTTAATTTCACGTGTTTTAAACCTAGTAGGTAATCTTTTTTTCCTTATCTCGGAAAAAAAGGTTACCTTAGATTAGCTTAGGCTAGACTAGCTTGATATTCTATACCTACATAGTATTTAGAATTATTAGTAGGTATTCCACCTACCTGGAACAGTTCGACGAAGCAGTTCTCATCTCAGATTTACCTGGCAAACCAAACAAAAAATAGACTGTATGGATTTTGAAAACGTACTCGCATAATAACTAACCTCGTATAATAATAAACAACACGTTTTTAGCATACAGCAGTTATTTCAAAAATACATAATTACACTTATTTATTAAATTCGCATATGTTCTAGAGCATTAGGTAGACCAGACGAAGTCTATCTGCGTGTTTTGTAGAGCCAATATAGGGACTCCGGATTGAGATCCGGATTGACTCCGGTCTCGGGACTCGACAGGAGTCACGATTTGCCTCTGCGCATTGGGTCTTGAGAGTTAGCTAACCACGACCTTTATAACTTCTCTGGACAATACTCGAACTTACCTCTAATTATGTATCCTTGTTAATATTTCCAATTAATCGCTTAATTCAATAAAATCGTGCTTGCCTAATACTCAAATACTAATATTTGTATTTATTTTCACGGTGTCAGGAGTTAAAGGTTACTTCCTTATTCATCGTGCTAGTAGTTTGCGTAATAGCGCGTCTCGTCACGTCTCTCCGGCTTAGAATTTATACGGTGATCAACACTTTATACTATAAATAATAGGCAAACGGTTGGCCTTCGCAAGGACGTCGATGTATATGGTTGTTAGCAATAATTTCGTGTATAGTTGAAAGCGTTAAAAACGTACAAAACCTGTCAGAGCTAGTTGATAAATTAGTCGATGATAACATACATTATGGGTAGATAAATGGTCTAGACATGGGTAAAAGAATCCTAGATTATAGTGGTAAATGGGCAATTACCACTATAAACTGTAAGATGGAAATCTTAAATTATTGTACCTTTGCTACATCTACTCATTTGCCATGTAATATGTAGATACGCACTTTAGACCAATAACTTATTAACTTTTTTGACCATGCTTTTCATATCTTGTATATATATAAAATCGTTAACTAATCAACGCACAGCCTAAACCACTGGGGTCAGAAACTTAAAATTTTGGCAGTAGGTTCCTTTTGTGACGTAGGCGCTCACTAAGGAAGGATTTATCAAAATTTCACACCTAAGGGGGTGAAACAGGGGATGAAAGTTTGTATGACAGTCCTTTATTTCTCAAGATGTTCTCAATTTATATATCAACGAAACTTGGTATTTTGGTTTTCGGTAAAAAATAAAGAAGATTGTGTGTCACAGTTTTTCAACATTCAACCCCCTAAGGGGAAAAATAGGGGTTGAAAGTTTGTATGAAGGTCCTTCATTTGAAACTTAGCATTTGGGCTTTCATTTAAATATAAAGAAGTACCTACGTATTCCACAATTTTTGAAAATTCGACTTGCTCTCATCTGTCCCGCTGCAGCTGGCGGGGCAGTTGGGAAAAAAGTGCCATCGCCCCGCCTCGGCGTTGTTGCTTAACGGGGCAGATGAAACTTTTTCACACAGATCAAGTGTAATTTGTCACGGTACGCTTACGGAAACTTACGAAAAACTTATTTTTGTTTTTTTACCTATAAATGAAAAAGTTTGTATATTATAATCACTTAATCAGCTTTTATTTCTAAGTCCAGCTTTTATACTGACCAAGTCAGACCAGCGGCGACTCAGCGCTTATCCAGTGGCAACTCAGCGCTGAACCAGCGGTGACTCAGCGCTGAACCAGCGGCGACTCAGCGCTAAACCAGCGCCGACTCAGCGCTGCGTTAAAACTGCATTTTTGCAGTCGGCGTTCCTAATGCAGTCCCAATGCATTGCGTTTATGTTCCTCACGATGTTTTCCTTCACTGTTTGAAGCAAGTGATATTTAATTTCGTGGACGACCTCGTACAGGAGGTCGGATGTCTTAACTAGGCTATCACCGCTTGTAGTTTGGCAAATATGCACATTATAACAATATATTTAGTATCTCTGAACATTGATAAATTTTAACGTAACGGATAACAAACTAACTCATCATCATCATTAATACAGCCTATTAACGTCCCACTGCTGGGCACAGGCCTCCACTCTCATAGGAGAGCGGGAATTAGAGCTTAGACCCACCACGCTGCTCCAATGCGGGTTGGCGGGCTTTAACGACTACTATCATGTTAGTGATAATAACCAGGAACGACGGCTTAACGTGCTCTCCGAGGCACGGGGGTGAAACACCGCCAACTTCCAACTCCGGGCTGGCACTGAGAATTTCTTAATTGAAAAACCCAATACCTAACTTTTATGCCCGACCGGGAATCGAACCCAGGACCTCGTGATCCGCAGTCGACTATGGCCACCCAGGATAACCACTAGACCAACGAGGCAGTTACAAACTAACTATACTAATATTATAAAGAGGTAAAGTTTGTGAGTTTGTGAATTGTGAGTTTATGACGTTGTAGGGGGTAATCTCCGGATCTACTAAACCGATTTTGAAAATTCTGGTACCAACAGAAAGCCACATTATTTGTGAGTGTCATAGGCTATATAATATTAACCCGAAAAATTAGGGAGTTCCCGTGGGAATTTAAAAAACTTATTTCACGCGGACGAAGTCGTGGACATCTGCTGGTGTTTTATAAACACAAAATTATTGTAAGCAAGTTCTATTCTTAAAGAAACTGTAAATCTAATTGCGTGTAATCAACTAATACGAGTTTTAGTATGATTCAAAAGTTATACCTAATCCAATCTCTATCTTAATGCACGTATACAGACAGAAACAAATACAAACTTGATAAATGACCTCGTTATTATAACGGTCGGGATTGCCGCAAGATTTTCATTTTGAGGTCATCGTGTGTCTGTGTATGGATTTATAAAGCATGTTATATGCTTTTTACACTTTTCAGAATATTTTTATAATTAAACTGTATTTTCTTTTGATTTGTGTGATGAATAGGACTTTAAATAAATTATTTTACAAACTTTGGTATTTACTAAGGTTTGAATAAACATTGATTGCTAAATGCAACAAAAATAAATATATTTCAAAAGCTCATCTTCAGTATTTGTATTGATGCGACTAAGTCAAGGAGACCGTCCGGCGGAGATCATTTTCATTTGAACTTAGACCTTCATCATAAGTCTTCACAACACAGAGAACATATCATTAAGCCAATATAATATGTTTTTATGTCTGTATCCGTTTAAATTATCCAGCACAAAGGGTTCGCGCGCTTTGCATGCGATGTGACTCAGTCCCTGACGTTCCCACAAAGGTATTCGCAGGAAAGACTTATTAAGCCATTGTGATAATGTCACCGTGAGATCGGAAAGTATTTAAAATATACGTTTAAGTATATACGAGTTAAGATGGATAAGATATAATTACGACAAATTTCGCGTGCTACAAGTGTTCACGTGAGAGTAAAATGTACTGAATCGGCTAGCACAATTTAAGTTTAACCAGATTTCTCATCGACACAGAAACGCGACCTACTTCGGACACGAAAGCCCGTATAACTGTTGGTGCTTCGATATAAACATAGGGTGTTCGGAGTAGATAGACGCTGATGGTCCGCCCGTCAGCCGAAAGAAGGCCGCGCGGCGACCTTCCAAATGGTGGACAGCGTTCGTTGACCGCTAATAATTGAGGAACGAGCGAAACGCGCCGCGCGCCTCTGCCGCGCGCCCGACATTACCAATTAAGCTCCTCGTACGCGTATTAGGAATATTCGATTTGCCTTATTCGATATTTATTCATAAAGTGAAAGTTACAGTCTGTACCTCCCACTATCCCGTAGATTTAAGTTTACCGTACGAAACTTATTGGTGTCAATAAAATTCTTGGCTGGAGTTATCAAAAAGCTCTGCTCGCGGCTTGATTTAACGACGACTAATACTTAGTATTATTATGTTTACGTACAATATACGAACAGTAATCGTACGTTTAGGTACATTAATTAAATGCGCACACTGGATATGTTCTTTTCCGTCAAATAGGCAGTGCCCCGATGACATCGCTTTCGTGAAGTCCTCTTTGGTACTTGATGAATAATAATAATCTTTATCTTCAAGACAATTCTCTTCTAACTCGGAGACAGTGGTGGCGTGGTCGCGAATGGGTCCGCGAAATATATATATATAAAACATATAGTTCCCACAGGATTTTCAAAAACTTAAATCCATGCAGATGATGTCGTGGGCATCATCTAGTTCCTCATATAATATCTCATTAACCAGCTTTGATAGCTTGCAATAATTGAAACGGGCATTTTCGTGTGAAATTATCTTATCGATGCTTTGACTTCTTTAATCGAGCATGAAAAGGTAAGTATTACAAGTCACACTTTCAAAATATTAAAGATGGTAGAGTCTTTAATTTGATTAATAACTTCAAATTGAGTCTCGATCGAGCTTTTATCATGGCAAATCGAAAATTGCTTTGATGAGATCCGTTGATCCGCTTTAGCAATTGAAAATGCAGAGGTATCCATAGCATGATATCATCGCAAACAACAGGTTTGTATAGGATCTTCGTGAAGCAGGCTGTGAATTTGCGCCTTGTTATTTCCACAATTGCAGACGACTAATCTTATTAAAATTGACTTCTGACTCACTTTGTTAAATTGTATTGAACATTTCCATAATAATGTAATTAAGATTGAGGTACTGTGTCTTCGCTGTAGTTACTTATTCTTTTTTGCTTCGTATCCTATGCCTAACCGAGGCATAGGATCACTACATCATCACTACAGCCTATTAACGTCCCACTGCTGGGCACAGGCCTCCACTCTCATAGGAGAGCGGGAATTAGAGCTTAGACCCACCACGCTGCTCCAATGCGGGTTGGCGGGCTTTAACGACTACTATCATGTTAGTGATAATAACCGGGACCGACGGCTTAACGTGCTCTCCGAGGCACGGGGGTGCAACACCGCCAACTTCCAACTCCGGGCTGGCACTGAGAATTTCTTAATTGAAAAACCCAATACCTAACTTTTAAAGGCATAGGATACGAAGCAAAAAATAATAAGTTTAACGAATTCCATTCGAATGAGAATTAACTTCGAGAAACTATAACCTTTGGTCGGTTACTTTTTTTTACTGTATGGCTTTATTAAATAGGGTATACTTTAAGAATTAATGAAGTGTTAAGATAACGAATGAAAATAGAGTGATTGTCAACTCTAAAGCTGAATGCGTTATATAGAAGTGTGAATTTGGATCCCAAGCCTGATGATCATTATTATCTATTCAGGTAAAAGATACTCGTAGCATCCTAGTTAAAATTTTCCATTTATATATAAAAAAAAGACTTGTGGCACTCGGAGACTGCCGCGGTAAAGCTATTGCATAGCATTTTTATCAACTTACCTAACACTTTGGTTGCTATGACTACCCGCGTTGCTGACTTCAAATTATTGAAAATAAAAAGACCATTTTTATGAAAAGATGATTTGGAATATAAAGGCGAAATAATTTTAAAGAATTATGTTTTCAAGTCCTTTTATTTTCAATAATTTGAAGTCAACAACACAAGTAGTCATAGCAACCAAAGTGTTAGGTTTTTTTGTAACGGAATTTCTGGATTCGGTCTCCACGCTCAAAGCCCGCGATAGAAGCTATGCAATAGCTTAAAAAATATAGCTACCTACACTACCTCTTTACCTACCAGATAATTTTAAAAGGCTACGTATAAATATTTTTGTTTTCTATTCTCAGCAAATTTTTGAGAAATTTTGGGTAAACTTATGGCACGATATAGAAGAAACTTTGGGATAAATCTTAAACATAGTGTGATTCTCCATAAAGTGCACATATAATATGAAACTGAATTAACTAGTTTAACCCAGTTTTATATATTGACGTATGCCACTTTTGTTCAGCTGTGTTCACCAGTGGGCAACTTTGTAACTTCGAAAGCTGTTTATCAATCTTGAAATTAGTTTTTCCGTCAGATTTATAGACAAATGAGATACACGACAGGATCCCTACATTAGCATAAGCTAGAAGTGAAACCTTATCAGCTTGAATATAGATCAAATATAGATTTTATGAATCTAATTAAAGGCGGACTTGAGTCAGTTCGCTTATGTTATCAACCAAGGCGTCAAGGATTATCGAAGAGAATTACGGTGATAAATAAAATTAAACCGTCAACCTAATACTCTTCAAGCTCAAAAAAGAGGTAAAAAATAAAACTTAAGTCTCCTGACATGGATTCATATCCCGTTACAGAACTTTAGTATTAGTATAGAAGTACGATGTTATATATATAAATACTACATTACTGACCATTGCAAATTTAATCTTTGATTCGAATCTTATACTTACATGCCAAATTCGTAAACACATATATATACCGTCTCCGTTTCGTCGAGGGTAATAAGAAAAAAGAGTTTGTAAGAATGTGATTAGTGAATAGCTGCTTATAAACAAAGAAAATAGTGAAGTCACTGTACGTTTTTAACCGCAAAATAATTCGTTCTCACAAATATGGTGTTACTAACCGCACAATGATATCTACATATTAATGAAACAAATAACAATTTTTTTTTTGAATTACAAAAATATATTTACAATATTATGCAATTAATACATATCATGCTATCTGAAGTGTATGGAATCCATCATTATACCTAGTCCAAAGCCGAAATGCGGGCGCATCGCGATCGACCGAGGCAATTGAGTATTATTGACAATCATACAAATAAATTATTTTTTAATGATGATTAAATAGAGGATCTTCGAAAAGTAATATCCACGTCCCTGGTTAGTTTTATGATCTAAAACCATTGATGTAGAATTTTAGAATGTCTAAAACCATTTTAAAATTGAAGTAAAAAGAGCGTCGAATTTTGATGACGTCACTATTCAGTATTTCATACAACTTCCCATACTAAGTGCGCGTTTTGACGATTGAAAAAAAAGTTGCTGATTTTAATTGTTGTCAAATACCTAATTCTCAGAAATGGCCAGAACTCTTAGTCAAAAGCTATGACTTCGGCTTTTACCTAGCGAGTTTTCAGGCCAATCGAGAGGTGCCGAACATTCCAGTTCTAAGCAGAAACTTAGTTTTGCCAATTCGCCTTTGGACTAGACAATCCTGTATCATGGACATGACTTTGATAATAAAGCACTATTTTTGAGATTTTTTTATTTTCTGTTAGGGGTATAGCATTATTATTAAACCTGTACCTACTCCTACTTGGTTTCTACGTGGCATCGTATCGGAACGCTTAATCGTTTACCGATTTATTATTGTTCATTTATTTCAGGCAATAAGGACCATATTATAAAATATAATAATACTTAAAAATAAAAACAATACAAAATACAATGCAATCTTAATACTAAGGTAAGGATTATTCTCTCGATCGATTTATGATGATCATCATCTTTGACGAATTCTTTAAAACATTTCCTAAATTGGCCCAGCGCTATAAACAATTTTTTCTCTTAAGTCAATTTTAACAGTAGGTAATGAATAATGATCTAGTTGTGTCAGCAAAAAATTGGTCTCACTAATAAAATAGTAAAGATTTCTCATGTCTTAGTGTAACTCTGATCCTACTTATCTATACTTATTAGATATACTACACTATAATATTATAAATGGGAAAGTTTGGATGGATGCATGGATGTTTGTTACTCAATCACGCCAGAACGGCTGAACGGATCTGGATGAAAGGCACAGAGGTAGATTATAGTCTGGAATACCACATAGGCTACTTTTAATCCCAGATCAAAAGAGCTCCCGCGGGAACCAAAAATCTCAATCCACGCGGACGAAGTCGCGGGCATTATCTAGTAATATATACCTACGTATAATCTAGAAACTTGTTTTAAAGGGAAAATCAAAATGTAGTAAGCACAAATGCAGTGAGTCTCTTTGTTAAATATTGACCAACTTAAAATTACTGCTAGTTCTTGAGTCACAGTGTAAATAAATCAATTGGTGTAATTTCATTGAACTACGGCTACCTAATGCGACTAGTACTTAAGATGATAATTAGGTATGTATGATATACATATACAATAAAGTAGTTTTACAAACGCGTACGTACATTCTGGCAGATTTAGAATTTTCGATTATTTTATTATGGTATCTTATCACAGAAAAAAAGCACTTAGGTACGTCATAGAGTTTGCCTGGTGGGAGGCTTCGGCCGTGGCTAGTTACCACCCTACTGGCAAAGACGTGCCGCCAAGCGATTTAGCGTTCCGGTACGATGCCGTGTAGAAACCGAATAGGGGTATGGGTTTAATATAACTGCCATGCCCCTAACAGGTTAGCCCGCTACCTTCTTAGACTGCATCATCACTTACCATCAGGTGAGATCGTAGTCAAGGGCTAACTTGTAGTGGATTAAAAAAAAAAAACATTTACCTGCGGAAATGTAAGCTCCACAACATAAATATTCGAATTCATAATAGACTGAGGAGATGATTCAGTGAGTGAGAGGGTATATGGACTAGGTCCTCCATCCCAATTCCTAGAAGGTCACTTTTAAAAAACATGACCTTAGTCATTCCACATTGAACATTTCATGAAAATATTCTGTAAAATTGAATAAGATTCTCGGAGAATGATTCTGCATTTCATAATAACAATTTTGTCGGAATTTTAAAGGTAATACCTACTTTCATTGAATTTTCTGCTAACTTCTACAATATCAGATTAGTGGTCCCACCCACACCTATGTCGCAAACAGTCTTACATCCGAACCTGTCGTCGGTTCTCGTCGGATGTCGTCAATTGTATATGCGGTAGTCGTCGTTTGTCGTCGAACCGATGACTTGACGACAAGCTCGAATACATAAAAATGTCGCAGACTGTTTTCGACATGGGTGTAAGACGACCAATATTATTACATATAACACAATAATAATAATGATAAAATATACACTAAATAAAAATGCAATTGGTTAATTTTGATTAATATTTTTATTGAGATCAATTAATTTACTTACACTAAATGATATTGTTTAGTTTTCATTTGGTTAATTTTTGTTAATATCGAGTTGAGATCAATTAACTAAATATACTTTATATTAAATGCCTTGAGGCTTTTAAATTGACTTTTTGCGGGATTTCATTGCCGCAAAATCATCTATAATATCTTCGAAAGACAATTTATTCATTACATCGGTTTCAATGGATAAAAGTGCCAGTGCATTTAGCTTATCTTGACTTAAAGCGGATCTGAGGTAATTTTTGACCCGCTTTAAGCAAGAAAAGCTTCTTTCACCCGAACAATTTGTAGCGGGTATGCATAACGCTATACGGATTGCTATTTCTAAATTGGGATACACCGCCTCTAAATTCTGTTTTTTTAAAAACGAAGATAGATTCTGAAGTGATTTGGATTCCGGTTTATTTAAAATCTGTGATGAGGTGAAGCCTTTCCAGTGAATGATTTCTTGCACTATATCCGTTTCTATGTCGTTAGGATATGTTTGTTCTAACGAAAGTGCTTTTTCTGTGAGGGTGTGTATGTCTAACTCGTCTATTTTGGTAATAAATGCAAATTTTTCATTATAACTGGCATACGCCTCCTGTCTTTTTTTAAATTCTGTTACTAGCCTATCTACGAGGACGAGAAACGTATTTACGCGGAATGCGTCACTCGCAGTCATTATATTTTGCTCTTCTGGTGTTTCGTCAAATTTTCTCTTCCTTTTCGGCTGTCTCTTTCCCATGTCTTTACCGTATTGTTTGCATACGCTTAAGTCTATTGCTTTATCTTCAAAATATTTGAAATTTTCTCGTTGGGATACAAAAAACTGACGCAGTGATTCATATTGATCAGCAACGGTTACCAAATCTACGGTGGAAGACTGAATTTGAACATTTACTTGATTTATTCTTTGCAAAAAATCATTCCACACTACAACCATTACCGCCGTTTCCAGTTTTTCTAAATTAGAAAGTATTCCCGCCGCTTCGTTTCGAGTTACAGGTTTTTCAGTAGAATCGTCCTTAATTGATTCCAAAGTTTCAAGAACTTTGTGCCAAGAATCTCTCAAACTTTTACACGCGTCCTCCCTAGCTGACCAACGTGTCAGATTCACTCTTTTTAGGGTATTGCCTTTCCCGATTGTACTCGTTAATTTTTGCCAGCGATGTGTCGAGCTTGCAAAAAAAACGTAAATTTCCTGTAGTAGCATGAAAAATCGACAAGCCTCTGTACACGATTCAGCAGCAGCACATGCCGCTAAATTTAGAGAATGTGCAGAACAAGGCTTCGTTTTTAATCTTTGCCTGTAAGCCGTTGTATACGCCAGACATGTTCGCCGCGTTATCATAGGACTGTCCACGACAGTCTTCAATATTTATTCCTAGCGTTTTGAGTTCCGTAATAACGGCAGAAAACATTTCTTCAGCCTTATGCCCGACTGACGGCATAAATTTGAGAAATCTTTCACACGGTTCGCCTGTATTTAAGACATATCTAACGACAAGAGTAAGTTGATCCACGTGTGCTAGATCTGGTGTTGAATCAATGATCAGGGAAAAATATTTCGCTGTTGTTATCTCGTTTCCAATTTGTGTCAAGACTTTTCGGCCCATCAAAAGAATTAACTCATCACAAATGTTTTTTGATAAGTAACTTGTACTTCCCTTGCCTTGATTTCCAAATCGTTCAATATGACTAGCTAGAAAAGGATCGAACTCTGCTAGCAGCTCTAAAATCATACAATAATTTCCGTTATGGGGATCACCGAAGGTTTCATTTTGTCCCCTGAAAGCGAGGCCTCTTGAACACAATCGCTTTACAACGGCAACAACCCTTTTCAGAACATTTCTCCAATAAGCAATTTCTTCATCAATCTGAACCTGCAGTGATGTGTCAATTCGGCCATGAATCTCACTTCTAGCTTTCAAACTAAGGATACTTGTTTTGTGTCTAGCAGAATTTTCATGCTGAGCTACTCGTTTTTTTGCATTTTTCCAGTCATTAAATCCTTCGTTTTCAAATTGAGTTCTATTTTCCAGTGAGCCAAATGCCAAACACGCTCCGCAATAAACAGATTTTTTACTTTCGGAATAAACTAGCCAAGCTCGGTCTTTCATCTCGTTATTTTTCATTTTTCTTTGAAATATGTTCTTTGGTAAGAAACGACGCTGACCAGCATATATTTTTTCAGTTTTAGAGAAGTCACAAGACTTGTTTTGATCAAAGCCGTTCCTTGCGATAATCTCCCTCAAAGTATCATCAATTTGCCATAAAGCTGGATCTTTATTTAGACTTCCTGTTATTAGCGCTTGGTCATCAAGCTGAGACACGTCTTCATTTGCTAAACTTGTTGATGGTTCACCAGACTCCAGCTGTTGTTGGGCTTGGGCCGCTGAGGGTGAGGATGATGGTTCACCGGACTCCAGCTGTTGTTGGGCTTGTTCCGCTGAGGATGATGGTTCACCGGACTCCAGCTGTTGTTGGGCTTGTTCCGCTGAGGATGATGGTTCACCGGACTCCAGCTGTTGTTCGGCTTGGGCCGCTGAGGGTGAGGATGATGGTTCACCGGACTCCAGCTGTTGTTGGGCTTGTTCCGCTGAGGATGATGGTTCACCGGACTCCAGCTGTTGTTGGGCTTGTTCCGCTGAGGATGATGGTTCACCGGACTCCAGCTGTTGTTCGGCTTGGGCCGCTGAGGATGATGGTTCACCAGACTCCAGCTGTTGTTGGGCTTGGGCCGGTGAGGATGATTGTTCAAATCTGCTTCCACTCTTAAGAAAACTGTCAATTTTCCTAGTTTTACTAATAATCTGGTCTTGTTCTTCTTTTTTATGTTTGGCTTTTTTTTTATACTCAGCTCCACTAAGTCGCTTTCTTCCATCACTCATTCTTGGTTTTCTTTTATTTATTTACTGAAAAAATACATTAGGAGTCTTATTCCACGTACCTACGTGTACGTACCTAACTGCTAACATAATCACAAGTGAATCGCATATGCACCCGAGTAGGTACCGTATAGTATAGGTAAAGTGACCGCATAATAAGACAGTTCAAATTGGAGTTTAAGACATGATGCATGCATGCAACAATTACACAAAAAAAAGTAAATTAAAAAACTCAAAAAACCCGACTGCTAAAAGAACTAAAAAGATGCAAACAAGATGATTTTGCAACAGTTCGTGGACTCTAAATTATCCCATCAAATATTATAAAATGCAGTCGGAGGCATCAGATTTATGTTCAACTTGTTGCGATACGTATATATGCCTCCGACTGCATTTTATAATATTTGATGGGATAATTTAGAGTCCACGAACTGTTGCAAAATCATCTTGTTTGCATCTTTTTAGTTCTTTTAGCAGTCGGGTTTTTTGATTTTTTTAATTTACTTTTTTATTTTTTACTTTTTTATTTTGATATACCCAGTGCCACTCTAACAGTAAATACGAATCTAACGACACCTTTGAAGCTAAAATCCATCGAGCCGTTCAGGCTGCAGAGCGTGCCAAACATTTGAATTTGGCGCCAAAAATAGAATATCTCTACATTTAGACAATGTTGAGCAGAGCAGAGCAGTGCAGTGGACCCAATGAAAAAATCTTAATTTTATAGCTTCTAAAACAAGTAGGTACTAGGGCTTCCAATACCGGGATCCCGGTATTGGCTAATACCGGGATCCCGGACTTTTTTCGCCGGTTTTCAATACCGGTATTGAAATGTCTAATACCGGGATACCGGTATTGGCGACACTATAAACGAAACAGTGACTATTGCATATATTTCTTGGTACATGCCACTGTATTTTATTTGGCTAAGTTTAAAACTTGTATTCATGCATATTAGCTCATAAAAAACGCATTTATTGCTTAAAAACAGTGATGAAAAGTCGTTTTTGTTCACTCATGGGGAAAATTTGTGTTTGAATTTAGATCCCTGTGGCTTGCCATGTCTATTTCATTGTCTCTCAAAACGTTCAGAAATCTGTTTTATAACAATACATATTTCATTATGGCGTATTTTTTTATTAAATAATAGCTATTGAATTTAAGATTAATTTGTTTTTTGACAAAATTATCGTTTTCTTCGACTTCAATCGACTTTTTACAAAAATGTCGTTTATCATATTTTAGTAGTCACAATCTAAAGTGATCTTCGTCTAGCTTATATGAATATAAGCTAGACGAAGATCATGTCTAATGCACACGTTCAGCCCCACCCAGTGTTAGTTGAGAACAGTGCACTCGAAATTGTTGATGAGTACATAAGATACTTGGGACATACAGTCCAGTTAGGTAGGTCCAGTTTCAAGAAAGAGTTCAACCGCTGAATCCAACTCGGCTGGGCAGCGTTTGGGAAACCACGACATCTTCTCGTCCAAAATTCCTCAGTGCCTGAAGACGAAAGTTTTCGAACAGTGCGTGTTGCCAGTGATAACGGCTACGGCTCCGAAATATGGTCGCTAACTATGGGCCGGATTAGAAGGCTCAGGGTCACTTAGCGGGCGATGGAGAGAGCTATGCTTGGAGTATCCCTGCTTGATCAAATGAAATGCGTCAGAAATAAGGAGATGCGTAGACGAACCAGAGTAACCGACATAGCTCGAAAAGTCGCTAAGCTTAAGTGGCAATGGGCGGGGCGGAGCACATAGTTCGTAGAACCGATAGGCGTTGGGATCCCAAAGTGCTAGAATGGCGGCCTCGCACCGCAGAGTTGGACGACTCCCCCAGTAGGTGGATGTCCATCCACCTCTCAAGCGTGTAGCTGGGAGCTGCTCTGTGGAGATTCATGCAGGAGGCCTTCGTCCAGCTGTGGACGTCTATAGGTTAAGACGACAACAATGATAGTGGTTTAAATTACAATTTTCGGCACTTATTTCACTCATTATTTAATATTTCCAGCTTATTCATTTCTTAGTATTTGTTTAATTATGAGTGTAAATTGAGACAGTGCGTCACAAATATACTATATATTGAAAGTTTCTAAATTCAATGGAGGCTATAAATATATATTTTCGTAAGACCTTATCCAAAAATAGTTCTATATTGAAAATCATACAGTTGATGGTATAATGATTGATAATTAAAAAGAAATTGATTATTTGATAATAATATAAGTATTTATAAGATTGTATATAAAATAATGTGATATGTGAAACAAACGATATTTTCGTAAAAATTAAGTCTACGCATAAATAAAT
Source organism: Erebia epiphron (assembly GCA_963932025.1). Lineage (NCBI taxonomy): Eukaryota > Metazoa > Arthropoda > Insecta > Lepidoptera > Nymphalidae > Erebia > Erebia epiphron. The sequence goes on along the minus strand of OZ009948.1, from coordinate 34,305,453 downwards.
ATCTCAATTCTCAAAATACAAATAAATCTAAAAATCTATACTTGGTGATTTTTTTTAAGAAAATACAATTTCATACAATATTGCATGATGTAAGATAGAGTGAAGGAGTTATTAAACGTTTCATGAGACAATGAAATAGACATACCAATCCACAGTGTAAAAATCAACCACAGAATTTAAGCAGAATTTTGAGTTGATTTGGTGAAAAAATATTTTTATGTAAAAACTGTTTGTTATGGTGCCGTTTGCTTCAGAAAGTACCAATTTTAAGTTAAAAAACATCTACGCCAATTTATTATTTTTCCAATACCGGGATCCCGGGATCCCGGTATTGAAAAAAATCTTTCCGGTATTAATACCGGTATTGAAAAAAACCGGTATTCGAAAGCCCTAGTAGGTACTGTACTGTACTTAGTTATAGTTACTGTAGTTTAATTACTGATTACTTATTAAAACATTACGAAAGATTACTTAGTACTTACCTACAATAAGTTTGTATCGTCTTCCTTCGCCGGTGTTGTTGTATAATACAAGTTATAAACAAATACACTCTTGACCACTGAACACTTTAAATTAGAAAGAATTCGCAAATTAAAGAAAAACTATCCAAAATTACTTTTGTTTTGAAGTAAATACGAGAGCGGGACGGGATCGCCGCTGCCCTATATCTTTCTCTTTTGCTCTCGCGACTCTATACCGCCGCGCCGCCGCCGCCGCCGCCGCCGCCGCCGCCGCCGCCGCCGCCGCCGCCGCCGCCGCCGCCGCCGCCGCCGCAGCGCGCCGCGCGCGGGTCATTCATTCGGTTCCCGAGGGCGCACGAGCGCGACCGATTGAGCCGCGCGCGGTTAGCGCGGTCTTTGCTGCCGCTCCGCCGCCGCCCCGGCCCGCGCTTTTATTAGGGTTTTGATTTGGTTCAAAATCTGCCGCCCTAGGCTTAAGCCTACTCAGCCTAGTGGATAAGCCAGGGCTGATAGTAGTATAAATATATTGCTGTAATTCTACATCAATGACGGGCATAATAATATGTATTGTCTTAATATTATGAATATGTCGTGTCATGTCATCTACAGGTGGCCCAAATAGTGACGTCCAAAGAAAAAGTCCAAGTCGGAAAATTTTTGGTCGAAAGTGAAAAGTTTACGTTCGACAGAAGTAGAGATGAATTTTCAACTGATTAAAAATACTTAAACCAGTCTACGTCACTTCCGACTAATTTCAAAAACTTTTGGGGTTCCAAAGCTTCCCTTCTTAGTTAAAAAATTTGGTACTTTAGGGGGCATTATTGTGAGAAATCGGACTTCAAATGTGGTAAGGCGGTAATTTCTGAACTTAAAATTTGATTCTAAAAATTGAGTTTTGCCCATTTTTGTCAATTTTATGACTAATTGCAGTAGGAAATTTTTGAATTTAAGTATTTTCTTAATTTTGTAATTATTTTATGAAAAGTAGCACACATCATAGCAAGCATGTTCACAAAAAAAATGTTCGGAAAAAAACACGAAATAAAAAGAAAAAAAATTAACACTCACTCCCTCAGAAATCTCACGAAAAAACTTAAAAAAATTATAACTCGAAAACTACCAAAAATCGCTGAACATACACGGGGTATTTTCTGATAGGTCTAGGTACGAGTAATCTAAAGTTTCTTTGGTCACTTTTTTTCGTCACTATTTGCGCCACCCTGTATAATATTATAAATGCAAAAGTTTGGATGGATGTTTGCTACTCAATCACACCAGAACGGCTGGATGACATTTGGTATAGAGATAGATTATAGTACTACTACTTTTTATGACGGAAAATCTTTCCGCTTTCGCATTTATAATATTAGTATAGATATGAATATGTCTATTGAATAACCGCATGTAAAATGTACGTACCTGTACCCTGTATGAGAACCTAAATATAACCTGACTCAAAAACCCACACCGCAATCAGGTACTTACATAACGAGTATTTTATTGTACAATAAACTTCGACCTTTTGGTCAACTCGTTAGCTCTCCTTAGCGCGTTTTCTTACATCTGTGTGGTCTTCTATTGTGATAATTTGATGATCGGCAAGAAGCGGGACACGTGTCACCAAAGCTGTATCTATCGCCCTCGATGTTTACTCATAGAGTGTAACGCCCTTTGTGTCCCTTGTTTTGTTACAAAATATTGAACACCGTTTTATTTAACACTAACATACAAATTACCTGTATATTGACTTGTAAAGACACCGAGAGCAGATATGGTTTAAAACGAATCGTTACGAAATGAAGAGAAAACGATGCAAACTGTTGCGGTAATACTCGTAGTTACCAACGCTGACCGTGAATGTGTTTTGAGTGTTGACACATAATACGTATACATTATTGTATTTTAAAGAATTCTTATTCCATGACTAATCTACATGAATCCCTATATATATATATATATATATATATATATATATAGGGACCAAGGGAAATAGGGATTCATATATATATATATATATATATATATATATATATATATGAATCCCTATTTCCCTTGGTCACGGCATCACGCGTGAACGGCTGGACCAATTTCGCAAATTCTTTTTTGTTGTTTGTTTGGACCCCGGGATGGTTTATATTCACAATTGGACCCGGTAGGGGGCGCTGCAGTCGGGTTCGAGGTTCAGGGCAGGACAAAGTCTGCCGGGCCCACTAGTCAAAAATATCATTAATATTGTGTGTACATCTTTAACATTAAGATTAGACATGACGTTAATAAGTACTGTAGCTATTTATGAAAAAAAAAATTCAACTTTTTTGTTATTCCACATCATAACATCAACTTGCTTTAGAGGCCGATGAGTAAGCACGTAGATATACGTACAGATTATATTTTTAATCCCAAGATTGCCAGAAGGTGTTCCTTTATACCTTTTCGCCATCATCATCACTTGTATAAAGTGATCGGAGAAATGCAGTTATAATGTAAGTACCGTATTTGTGGGAGCTACTGTTGAAGATGAAATTAAACTCTGCTGGCTGTAAGCCGCTGGTTAAGTATAATTATTTCGTGTTTAATGCGTCAACAAGCTAATGGCATACCAAAGATCATGTTACGAAGCTGAGTACCAGTTTGGTGGGTTCGTATTGAACGCACCGATGGTGTAGACGGACTGCATAAATTCTACGCAATGCATGCGCCAAAGTGGGAATGCCAATGAACTTAGGACGGCTATTGACAGGTATTGCATTAAGACAAATAGTCGTTCCGGCGGCTAAGACAGACCTCCGTTCACTTGACCTGCCTACCTCATACATGTGTAGATGCCTCATGCCACATACACCACAAGCCTGCCGAGAACGTCTACGTAAATATACACTAAGGGTAAATACAAAGTTCTATGTGAGCAAGAACCTAGTTTTCTCGTTACACAATCGTATCGATTGATCAATGAACAAAATTTTGGTTTGAAATGCCTAGTAAATCCACTAAATCCTCCTTTGAATCTAAGACTCTACGAGTGTCTTTATTATATTTTGTAACCTAAAAAATCCAGGATGCAAAAAGAAATAAATATCCTTACTACATTACTATGCGTGTTTTTCTACAGTTAAGTAATACATAATATCTGTTGGTCAGGATTAAATGCTTTAATATAATTTAATATTATGTAGCATTTATGTATTTTTATTTTTTCTTGCATAATAGGTTTGGTTTTTTGCCATCAGAGTTACCCAATAATTTATTTTCAGAAGAGCAACCACAGAACTACAAAGCGAATCTGATAAAGGTGATGTTATCAGGCGTCACGGATCAAAACCTGACTTAGCCACTTTAAATAGGAAGATTGACACGACATCTTGCATTGTGAGTAGTAAAAAAGGGTTTCGTAAAACATTACGAGTCAAATCTTTATCAATGTTCGGATTAGATGATGTCGATTGTGCAGAATATTTCTTTTCAGTTACCTATTCGAAGTATATCTACAAAGGTAAAAGAATTCAGATTTAACAGTAGGCAGTAGCTGATATTAATTACTTACGCCTGCCGGGATAAGGTGACACGTGAATCATTCCTGTCTTCATCTAAACTAATATTATAAAGAGGAAAGATTTGTTTGTTTGTTTGTTTGTAATGGATAAACTAGAAAACTGCTGAACCGATTTTAAAAATTCTTTCACCTATAGAAAGCTACTTTATCAGCGAGTAACATAGGCTGTATTTTATTTTAAAATAAATTAAACATCCCTTCGAAAATTGCAATAATGTGAATTAAGTCGGAAAAATTCACCTAATTTAACTTTTTACGTAACCTCTATTCGTCTATTAATTCAGACTGTCTTTTATGACAAACATAATAAATACAAGAGAACTAACTAAAATTTTTTTAAATATTTTAATATCTAACTGTTGTAGAAAAACTGCGAAATGCCTAAAATAGCCAGGTCTCAACTTAGTTGTTAGTTCTAAACATAGTTCCCAGGCGAAGGCAGCGAAAATACGTCGTATTGGAGACTCAAGTGCCAAGCGTTCACAGCGGTTTGTTGAACAAAATTTGAGAACGTATGGTGGAGTTGTTCGTCTCAGTGCCGACTGACCATTATTGGGTATGGACTATTTTGATCAAGTGCTACCCGTGCGAAGTTTAGTAGTTTATATATGAATAGCGGTATCTAAAGAGTTCAAAGGGTGTAAGTACAGAATTCCAATTACGGGCAATATTCGGACCAGTTGGACTTTGTTTCGTATCCCTTGCTCTTCTAGATTTTCCCCAAGTACTACTTTACTCACTTTCACTATACTTAGATAAAATACTAAGACAAAATACGCCTATTTGTAATTGCCAGAAATAAATAATGCATTTATTGTAATATCTATTAACCGTCTCATGTACCTCATGGTTTAACGAGGATTCGTAAATGTGCATAAAAATATTGAAAGTTTCGATTTGACGGCCTAATACTGCCTCATAAAAGGTTATACTGTGTACATATAGTTCGTGCGCGAGTTGAATGCAGAGTTTATGTATGTGTCACCTCAGGCCCCGACTGCATTCATGCGCGCGTAGTTTACTTACTGTGTAGTGTACAATATCTATTAGATAAAAAATATTGTATATAACACATGACTGACTCAGGTAAAAATTATATCCTTCATTTAGTTTAATTATGGTCTCACACTAGGTGCTAGCTAATGGCATGGAGGAATAAATGGGTTTTCATCAGTGTGCGAGCGGCACAGCGGTTATTGATTGTGACGCGGTAATAGCTCAGCCCATACGTAGCGATAAATCACCTGCTTCAGGGATTGAAAGATGAGCGGATTACCGACATCCTACACATTTAATACGTTACCTATCATGTGCGTTATTTAACCTAAGCGACATTTAACCTGGTTATTAGTTGTTCGACCCACCTTAGATATTTTACCGTTATTTACTTAGGTAGGTATCGAGCAAAATCTGGAGGATGTAACTTTAACCCGTTTTTGAAGACAGTTATTACATTGTCTGCATATCGTCGAAATAATAAATGGTTTTAGATATTAACATGATCGTGCGTGAAATGAATATGTTACGTAATTTTAACTGAGTATGAGTACCTAACTGCTGAGTTTCATGCCTCCTTCTAACCCCGGCTCCACAAGTTGGCAGATCGGGGCTGATCGAACATGTTGGACGACATGTGGATCGAACCGAAATTAGTGCCTATGTTTGATCAATGCTAATAATTTCTCGAACCACGCGTTGGACGAGTAGCATTGGGGCCACCGCTGGAGTCAACAAGTGAAGTCGAGGTTAGTTGATTTCTGAAACAGAAGAACTGTCACTACAGACAGAAGGATTTGTTCTTTGATAAGTACTCAGTATGAAAAAAATAATATTTTGATTTCATTTCAAATTCTATTAATAGGTATCTTAAAACAACTTGTGCCACATATTAATATGTGTACACATATTAATATGCTACATCATCAATTTACCAAATCAAATGATTTGGTAAATTGATGTTAATAGCTTAAGAATATTTTATTTCCTAAAGGGGCTTCAGAATTAGTGGCATCAGCTGATGATTGCGATTTCACATATTATAAACATAATGTCAATGAGATGTCAATGGAATAAATTTTGCTCGCTTCAAAATTTTTATTTATAAATATTGGGCTCGGTTTTTTGGATTATTATTGGCATCAAATTGGCGCTTATTCGCGAAATACCCCGTGGTATTATTTTCACTGTTTCTCGATAGGCGATATTAACAGTCGTTTTTGTTTCAGAGCGAGGCGTTGCCACGCGGTGTCGCGGTTTCCAGGGGCCTCAGCGGGCAACGCCTGCTCTGCAGGCCTTCTGGTTGCCGTTGCCGGGGCTTCGCGCGCTTATAGACGCTATTGTGTAGTGTTTTAGTTTTTTCTTTGTTTTGTTGTGTTGTGATTTGTGAAGTATGATCCCTAGTGCTTCTCAAGTTGAGTACATAGAATGCCCACACTGTAGCGATGGCAGGCTGTTTAAAGGTCGTAAAGGCCTTAACATACATATCGCACGATGTCACGGACCACCAGCAAGCTCTTTAACTTGCCCAAATTTCATGTGCGATCAAACGCAAACAGGAAGTCAAAACCAGGTACCCTTCGAAATTTTATTATCAAAGTATAGTCAAAATATTCCTTTAATAAAACGCATTCCGCGAGGGGCGAGAATATCATTGGCTAGATCCTTATCACATACAATCCAAAATGTTTTATCAAATTCACTTTTGGCTTGGCAAAATCTTTTTTTGTTTTCATATAAACATTTTTCAGTAGATAAATCAGAAAGCGGGTCGCTATGTTCAAAATTAAAAAAAAATTGTTCGGTTGATCGCGTTTTCCAAATTCCTGACTGCTCATTTCGAACACAAAATTATAATTTGAAAAAAATTGTGGAAAACAAGGTTATGGATGGGGATCTTAAAAACGCAGCCCGCATTTTGTTTTCTAATGATACGCTGGCTCCATTTAATGATGACACGCTAGAAGCCTTACGTGACAAGCATCCTTTACCAAATCCCGACTCTTTGCTTCCAGACCCACCTTCAAACGTTTCATTTTTACAGATAAAGGATGAAGAAACTTACGCTGCGATAATGTCATTCTCCAGTGGCTCTGCTGGTGGCATGGACGGCATAACACCACAACATCTAAAGGATCTTGTGGGAGTTACTGCTGGGGACGCCGGCAAGGCGCTTTTTAGTGACATTACCAGACTTTGTAATTTTATGTTATCTGGCGAGGTAAATTCATCCTTTCTGCCATTCCTTTACGGTGCGAGGCTCTGTGCTTTTAATAAAAAGGACGGTGGGATCCGGCCCATCGCTGTTGGCTGCACTTTTCGCCGATTGGCATCAAAATTAGCGTGTAGACACATAGTTTCGACCCTAAAGGATAAATTCCAACCTATTCAAGTTGGATTTGGCAGTAAAGGTGGTTGTGAGGCAGCAGTGCATTCGGCTCGTACTTTCTTAGCGAATGGCGAGGTTGAGGTACTGCTGAAAGTAGACGTAAAGAATGCTTTTAATTCATTGGACAGGGCAACTCTGCTGAACGAAGTTTCAACACAGCTTCCCGAAATTTACCCGTATGTTTGGCAATGTTACAGCTCTGCTTCCAAATTATTTTTTGGAGATGGCGATATTAAGTCCTCTGTAGGTGTTCAGCAAGGGGATCCCTTAGGTCCAGCCCTGTTCAGCTTAGGGATCTACAACCATATCTCAAATTTAACATCTAAATTTAACATATGGTATCTTGACGATGGAACCATTGGAGGCAACGTGGATGACGTTCTAAAAGATCTTAACAATGTTAAGCAACAATTTGGCAAAATTGGCTTAGAACTAAATTTTTCCAAATGTGCACTGTTCTTCACAGAAAAACTATCGCAAGATAGAATATTATCGGCCTCTGAATTATTTAACGAAATTGCCCCTAATATTAAGATTCTTGATAAACATTCACTTTGTCTTCTTGGTGCTCCTCGTTTTAACGAAGCCATACAACCAATCTTGGACAAAAAAGTCAGAACATTTTCGGCACATTCTGACAAATTGGGCGCTCTAAATTCTCACATAGCATTTTCGATCATAAAATATTGCCTTTTTGTACCTAAATTAATTTATATTCTCCGTGCGAGCCCAATTTGGAAATTTCCTGGACTACTCGATACCATGGATGCCACCTTAAGAGATACGCTAGAAAAAATTCTAAATTTATCTTTTGATGATCAGTCCTGGAATCAAGCTACTTTACCGGTCAAGTATGGTGGCATCGGCGTGAGAAAAATTTCCAGTGTTGCTCTTCCGGCTTTTCTGTCCTCTGTGCATAGTATAAAAGAGCTTAGTTCTCAGATTCTTAATTCTAATTCAGTTTCATTGATCTATGCCACAGAGGCCCTAGAGAGTTGGAAGGTCAGGTGTCCCAATGACGACATCCCGAAGGAATGTTTCACACAAAAACTTTGGGATGTGCCGTTGGTTCGGCTGACACATACAAATTTGGTTCAAAATCTTACAAGTGAAAGAGATCGAGCAAGGCTTCTAGCCTTATCTGAAAAAGAATCCGGGTATTGGCTTCATGCCTTGCCATCGAAAAATCTCGGCACTCTTTTAGATAATGAAAGTTTCCGTGTGGCTCTAGGTCTCAGATTGGGAGCGTCCCTGTGCTACGAGCACAGATGTCCGTGTGGAAAAGAGGTTGATAAATTTGGAATTCACGGACTCTCTTGCCAAAGGAGCGCTGGTAGGCTTTTTCGGCATGGCTCTCTCAATGATACGATCAAAAGGGCTCTTGCCACCATAGATATTCCTGCGCTCATTGAGCCGGCAGGGATAAGTCGGGATGATGGCAAGAGACCTGATGGATTGACGCTGGTTCCCTGGGAACGGGGACGGGCGCTAATGTGGGACGCAACATGCGTAGACACATTGGCCCCGTGTCACATCAGCGAGACAGCATCAAGGCCGGGAGCCGCAGCAGAAAAGGCTGAAACCGGCAAGCGGCGGAAGTATGCCTCTCTCATAGAGAGTTACATATTTGTTCCGTTTGCCGTGGAGACCCTGGGGCCATGGAGTCTTAGTGCCAAAAACTTTTTACGAGATATTTCACCGCGGTTAATTGCCTCATCTGGTGACAGAAGGGCTGGCTCATTTTTTGCGCAAAGGATCAGCCTGGCTGTCCAGCGCGGAAATGCAGCCAGCATTCTTGCCACCATTCCACGCGGGCATGATTTATATAGTAATTAGGTTAGGCTAGCTAGCATTAAGTTCTATTGTATTATTTTCAATAAAAAAAAAAAAAAAAAAAGGGGGAAGAGAAATTAATTTCTTCAAAAGGGAGCGGAAAAGTAAAAATTTGCTTTGAAAAAAAAAAAAAAAAATTATAAACATGTGAGGGAAAGTAAACAGCCACCTCTAATGACATCAGAGTTCGGTCACCCATTCAGATAAGGATGCGGACCTTCACCTCCGTACTGTCACAAAAAATAATAATCCGTCTCTCATCTCCTTATCTGCTTTAAAATTGACACATATCTGGGATTATTTTATCCTTAGCAAACAATAGTCCAGGAAAGGAAGCTCGTCGACCCCAACAGCAATTCCTCAGACGACGAAACTTTACAGTATGATAAAGTGTCATGAATTAAAGGTGATTTATAAATATCCACCAAAAATTTTTAACTGAAGTATTTTTTTTTTACCTAAACTCTTTTATGTTTAATATCTTGGTGCAGAAAAATGTTCCGAAAGAACTTTCTTTACTGGAAACATTCATGTAAAGTATGGAAGCTAAATAAGAAATATCCAACAAACACTCCAAGCTGAAACAACCAAATATTGAAAAAATATGTTTTTTTAATATTACTTGCATCGGAAAATTGCTCATTCAAACTTTTTCACTGGAATGCCCTTTTATTGCCGTTTAATAACTTAAAGTTGAAAATCCACAAAATATTCCATCAGTCTATATTTTTTTCGAAAGTTACCTTTTTATTCGTAGTGAAAAAAAAATCCGTCCATTTTTTTTATTGATATGATAACAATATTTTTTTTCCTATCAACTATCAAAATATCCAACTTAATAATCAAGCGCAATAAAAACTAAAAATATTTTAGAAAGAAATATTTTGTATTTAATCAATCAGGGGAAGGAGCGTGGTGACGTCACGATACAGAGATAATATGCCTACGACGACGCGAGCCTGTACTCGATATTCACAGTATTTCGTTAATTTGGGGTAGTTTTCGAGATTTTCCCCAAAATTTTCCTCCTGTAAAATTCTGTATGAAAAATTTTTTTTCACTGATGGCTTCGTATAGAAGTCAGAAAATATAACTTGAAGAAAAATATGGAGACAACTGATGATTGAGGATTTCGGAGACGAGTATAGAGCACGGCCAAGGAATTGAAGATAGGTGGGGGGTGCTCGAACAAATGTCACTGGAAAACTCATCCAATTGGCGGCGAGTTTTAAAAAAACTCCAAAATGGTGGATTCAAGATGGCTGCCATACAAATTTCGTCAGTGTCTATCTCGGAGAGTATAAGAGATGGAAGTGTGGTTTCTTGGAGACGGGTGAAGACTACGGCCAGGGTATTGAAGAAAGAGGGGGTGTGTTCGGGGATGCATGAAAAAAAAACAAACATAAACTACCAACACACCGGCATAATTGTTCTCCTAGAAAGAGACAGAAAACGATAAAATGTAGAGTCGTAGTAGTAGTATTGTAATGGGAGTAGGGAAAAATTATGACATTTCGGAAAAACAAGATGGCGGCCGACGTGATTCTTGCAACTCTTTTGTTTTCCAACCGTTTTGTTTTGTTTTCGTTACAACTCGCAATTTTTTAAAAAGTTAGTAAACGATCAATGGAAAAAGTGGTAAAAATTGGAAAAATAAGATAGCGGCCGAGCTGTAGTGTTCTCAAATTTTTGATTTTACGAGCCCGAACCGCGGCGCCACAGAACCGAGACGGGGTAGTTGATGTATAGGATATATGTTTGGGTGCGTGATGGGAGTAGGGAAAAATTATGACATTTTGGAAAAACAAGGTGGCGGCCGATTTGCCTAAATGAACCGATCGAAGCATTGAAGGTAGGTGGGGGGGGGGGGGGGGGGGGGTGCTCGACCAAATGTCATTCGAACTTCATCCAATAGACAATGAGCTGAACAAAATTCAAAATGGCGGATTTAAGATGGCTGCCATACAAATTTATTTGGTGTCTATCTCCAAAATTATAAAAGATGGAAGAGTGGTTTCATGGCAAAAGATGATCAGGACCTGAAGATCTACTTGATGAACAGGATTTTGATACGGTTCCGTTTTACCCACGACGGGGCTCCCGGGGAATACAAAACAGAAAGCTGGTACCAAAATTTAAAAAAAATCAGCGCTATTATGAAATTCTTTGTTAATTGACGGATTTCGTTCAAAATCGATATTTAGGGCTCGCTGGGGTCACAAAACAGGAAACGGATACAAAAGTTTTAAAAATCAGCGCCATTTTGAAATTCTTTGTTAATTGACCGATTTCGTTCAAAATCGATATTTAGGACTCCCTGGGGTTACAAAACAGGAAACTGTTACCAAAGTTTTAAAAAAACAGCGCCAGTTTTATTTATTTTACTATCACCATAATAAATGAATTCAGTACAGTAAAATTTGTGCTACTTGTAAGTCTAACCACAACCCGTGAGCTGCTTTAGCAGCTCGCGCACAGGGCGAAATACTAGTTATATATAATATAGATAATTATAAAATATACTAAAACATATGTATTATAATACATTATATATTTCTTGGAATAACCCTAGATAAATATTGCAATTGGAAGTCTCACATTGAATTTCTGTGCCAAAAAATAGATCGATTTATATACGTCCTAAAGAGACTTACACTAGTTTCAAATATAAAAACTGCTTTACTAGCTTATCACGGTTATGTTTCATCAATAATGCGTTATGGCTTGGTTTTGTGGGGAAACTCAACAGATGCGATAAAGGTGTTTATTAAGCAAAAGGCTTGCATGAGGTCTATTTTCCGGGCCGAACCTTTAGACAGCTGCAAACCACTGTTTAGGAAAAATAAAATATTGCCACTGCCAAGTCTTTATATATATGAAGCATTGCTTTTCGTAAAAAAACATCCCAATCTGTTCCCCACACTGAGTGAAAAGTGTCCAAACAGAAGAGGTAGGCCACAAAATAGACTCTGGGTGCCACCAAGAAGTCTGGCCCTATACGCGAAGAATTCACATTGTATGGCTGTGGCTTTGTTCAATAAACTACCTAATAGCCATAAGGATCTGCCACTGATAAGGTTTAAAAGAGTAATTTTTGACATTCTAAGTAGGAAGAGTTACTATAGTGTTAGTGAATACCTTAATGATTGTTTAACTGGATAAACTGAATAAAAAATAATAAAATAAATAACTTATTATGTAAATTTAAAAGGTGTCATAGCTGATGTATGAATTATTAATTACTTAATATTTGACTTGACATAATTTTGACATTTACTCTTACATAATTTATTAATCAAATTTTTCTAATTTATTTAATAATAATAATTGACATTGAAAATGAAAAAGATTTATTTCAACATACATATTATATTGACACATTTTAAATTGTTGGACTCAACGGAATTAGGTTGGATATATAATATGTTATAAATAATTGATTTAAAAAATATAACTTCATTTAAGGATGTACATGTATCTAAATTTTTGCACACTGCCACTATTTTAGCAGTAAATTGTGAACGGGACTTATAATTATAAGATAACAACTGTTGTTACCCACAATTTGGCAAAATAAAAATTATGAATTATGAACTATGAATTATGAAAAAAATCGTCCCCTGTGAGAGCTTCCGTGGCGTGCGCTGCGTAAATAGTAAAAGTTACACGAAAACAATGTACGGTGGAATTGTTCCTCTGAAAAAGTTCTAAAAAAAGTGCCAATGGCATATATCTATCTTTAAAGGTTGTCTCACAATAATATTTTTTTTATTTTCAAATTATTTATTATGATAAGGAATTAACGATTAATAAAATAGTAGGTAATAATAATATTTTTCAAATTTGGTCTAAAACAAAGCTTTCATTTCGAAGTGGTTTTTTCCTGACATTGTATTAATCCTTATCTAAATAAAATGGTTGGTCAACTCAAGTATTTAATATAAACCAAATTCGCCCCTTAAACCATTTAATTCAGTTGGATATCTTGGAAAGATAACATACAAATGAGTTAATGCGCGATAGAAATAGGGACGGCCGGCATTGCGAAGATATCACAGCCCTAATGTAAAACCTGATGTGCTGCCCAGTGACAGCTGGCTATTATTGGGTATGGACTATTATGATGATTAGTGCTACCCGTGCGAAGCCGGGGCGGACCACTAGTGTTCAATATAGCATTAAAGAAGACAGTAAGCGCTTAAGCGCTGACAAGTGACGACAACCATATCCACCTGTAGTATCCACGCTGGAGTAATAATTTATTATGATTGTGATTTCACTTTTTCACATTTCGCTTCGCTCGCGCACGCTATACTATACCCAATAGATGAAGGATTAAGATACATTATCGCGTAAACATAGTTTAGATTTCATACGTCCGGTTTAATTGGGTGTTTTGCGTGGATATTTTGTTGGATATTTAGGATTTGAGTATAAATTTGACTACCTACTATAATAAAGAAAAAAAATTGGATGGATAAATTTTCCATACCGAGTTATAAATAATTTTAATTTGAAGTGAGATAAATTTATTTTTGTATGCACATTTTGGTGGATTTTCTTACACCTTATGCTAAATTGCATTTTAAGGACATGTGAAAATAAAAAAAAATATGAGCAATTTTTTTGTTGAAATTATGGTGTTGGGGCTTCAACCTGGTCCAATGCTACAACCCTAAGACGCTGTTCCAGGGGCCCATCAGCTGGATTCGAGCCTCTTAGACCATTGGCTCAGGGCCTAATGCGGACAGAACTGTTCCGGCTTAACTTAGATAACTAAATTATTGATAGATTTAACTTATGCTATGCACTTACAGAGTCCAAGGTGACCACGGCTCCTCGATAAGGAAGAATGTGGGTTAAAGGGTAGGAAAGGTCAGGAATGAGAAGGTACTTGCTGTTCGGCCGTAGCTTCTTGCTTCAAGACGGCACTAACACACAACACACACAACACAGCACTAAAGTTCGTCTATAAGCTACTTAGATTAATTATTTACTTAAGTATATAATTGCACGGCCAGCAGTGGCGTCAACGTGGCACACAACAGATTGTCACTCAGTACAACAAGTAAGTCTTTATTTAGTACCGAAATAACTAGAAGCTAATTTCTCGCGGGAACCTTAAGCTATAGCGAGGTTCTAACAATCCGGATTACAAAGAAAAGCTTATTTTTACAATCAACAATTCGAAACGCGGCCCGCCCTGCCAAAAACCTCTTGAACTCTGTCGAACTGTCAAAACCAAAAGTTTTATCAAAAAGCGCGGCAAGCTAGCTACGTTCACAAAGTATTCATCTGTCACAGCGACCACAGACAACTAATACATAGGTGGCGCGAACATATGGACAGAAAAAGAAAACCTCTTTAAAAAAAATTGTTTCGTTTGGATAAAGTTTTGGATTTTTATCGAGCATTTCATAATACGGCTATTGATTAGTTTGGTAAAAAAAAATTGGAACGAGATATTATTTAGTTCAAAATATTAAGCTTTTGGTACTTTTAGGTATAAATACCTAACTTCCGGTTTTTTTTTTGGTGGATATTTTTGTGTAAGTTTTGGATCATCCAATACTAAAACCCTGCCAAGTTTCATCGACTGAGGATTCAATGTGGGGGTCTCCATACAACAGACCGCCCCGTTTCCTGGACTACAAAGGATTCCCAGTTTGTGCAGAATTTTGCTCCAATCAAAATTTGATTGGCACAAGACAGAAGCACGACGTTTGATTATCAAATGTCCTGTGCTATAACTTTATTAGAACAATAATTGTAGAAGAATTCTTGTGTGTAGCATGTCTAGAGGAAGATTTATAGGAGAAGGGAGGTCAAATCCACTTTGTAGCGGTTGCAAAGTTGCTATTCGGGAGGCGCTTGCGGTACTTGAGCATTGTTCGCGGTCAGTCGGCAGCCATTCGCTAACATGCTGTTATGC
The DNA here is from genome assembly GCA_963932025.1 of Erebia epiphron. Classification (NCBI taxonomy): domain Eukaryota; kingdom Metazoa; phylum Arthropoda; class Insecta; order Lepidoptera; family Nymphalidae; genus Erebia; species Erebia epiphron. The sequence goes on along the minus strand of OZ009948.1, from coordinate 34,290,292 downwards.
AATGCGAAATTAGTGCCTTAACCCCCAATGAAGTTATGGTGTACCTAAACACAACAACAAATCTATAAATATCATAAATACAATTTATAATGGAATTGAATTGAGAAACCAGTCTAAAGATTAACAAATTACGGAGGAGTCGTTTTTACGCGTACCTAACTTCTGAAAATTGATTCATAAACAGTTATTCAGATTATACGGTCGGATGCTGATAAAAATACGAGTAGGATGATGAATTTTAGTTATTTTCTAGCTGTGCTGACGTTTAAGATGAAATAAATCTTTATGATGAATTCTATTGGAGCTATTATTTTGAGTAGGAGTGTAGGAGTGTTTGTCGGTATGATTTTAGTTTAATAAATAATATAGATACTAGTGGTAGGTTAAGTATTATAATAAATTGAGTAGACACTCACTAAAAATGAAATGATTTCACCCCCAAGAAGGTTACAAAGGGAATTAAAGTTTATATAAAAGTCCGTGATTTTTCAAGTAACAATAAAATTGGTAAGTATTTGGGCTAAAAATTAATGGCATTGGTACATTTTTCAGGATTTTTGGAAGTTCTAAATATAAATGCGTGAATGTGTGTCTGTGTTTCCGACTGTCTAGCTGTCTGCTACGTTTTTACGGCCCATTTTTATTGTATCGATTTGGACGAAATTTTAAACAAAGGCTTAATTTTAATTTTTATTATAATCCGGAAAAGCCAAGAATTTTTCCGGGTTCAAAAGTAGCTCGGAAATTTTGAAAATCTAAACATCTGACTTTTTTAAGAATCAGAAATATCTACGCGGTTGAAGTCCCAGGCATTCATCTAGTCAATAATATTATATCTAGGGCCCAAGCCATAAACGCAAGTTTTCGAAACGATGCCTCGTTTTAAGGTATTAAAAGTAAAAAGTAATGGATGACCATATAAGCTTTATAGATGTTTTTGAGTATAATATTTATAACTTTCAAAGAACTTCATGAGCCGATGACCCGAAGGCGATTACGGTACTTCCTATGCGAGTCTGCGCTATTTACATTCCCACCTCATTGTTTGTACTTCGTGTAGTGGAAGGATGAGAAATATCAGAAATGTAATCAAAGACGACACGACAAGTAGAGAACACGTATTTTGTGTGTGTGAGTGATTGATATTCGCATGAAATTATTATAATTTTAATATTATATGGGCACTCTACTAGCCACCGCCCGCAGCTTCGCTCCCGTGGGAATTTAGACAAATCCGTCCTCATTCCTTGTCTACATTATAAATGGATCTCTGTGAAAGCTTTCTAGGTCTAAGGGTTTGGGCAGTCAGAACTTTTCTTTTTATATAATTACGGAGATCTCTAAATTTACGTGTTATGATTTAAATCATTCAAAAATTACTTACTTGGTTCTTTTTCTTTAAAATTTGTAGTTGCGTCGGCAACGTCAAAAGGTGCGTTTAGGCTTGCAAAGAAATACTGATTCAGTCGATTTTTTACGACGTCACGATTATTCATTATTACTGAATAATCGTGGCGTCATAACAATTCGACTCCATTTCAATTTAATAGATAGCTCGAAATGGTTGCCAAACCAACAGAGGACGTAGGTGTATTTAACGTCCTTTAGAGCAGCGATTCCTAACCTTTCTCAGCCGCGGACCCCCAAGGAAATCAAGCATAATGCCAAGGACCCCTGAGTGAAAAAAAAGTGCAATTTTCAGACAATAGTATATATTACTATTAATTTTAGAAAAATATTAATGAGAAGGTTGGTGCTCCTTCTTTGCAACTAAGTTAGAAATGTTCGGGTTGATATTATTGCTCAGTTGCAATCTTAAATCAGATTCCATATGTAACCTGTTCCTGTATTTGTTTTTGATGTATACAAGAGTAGAGAATGCCTTTTAACATAGGTACGTAGTGGAGAAAAGCAACAAATGTTTCAGTGCTTCTTCTGAGAATTCCTTATAATCTTTTTTTATATTCACCCAGAAACTACATAAGGAGTGTTCTTTGAAATTACGTTTCAAGGCAGAATCACACGATATTTCTATTAATTGGCTTGCACTCTAGTTTAATAATGGAAGGTCCTCTAAAGTTTAGAGGACCTTCCATTATTAAACTATACTATATTTTGAAATTTAAATAGGCATTAAGCTGTCCTTTTTCTCTAATTTTTATGAAGACCTTCGTGTAGAACCGCATGGTTTCGTTTATCTATATAAAAGACGCAAACTGTGCAGAATGAAAAGAAGAATAAAATCTTACTAAATATTTCTTTTTTGCAATGATCGAGTACATGTGAGTACTTGAACTCGATCAGTAATTAATTTCTTTGAAGACTCGGTATAGGCTTGCAGATTTGTAAAGCAAATTTCTATTTTTTTAACTTTACGTTTATATTTAACACAAAGATGATATTATTATTATTATACCTATCTGTGTAGAAGAAGATACGTGAGAATATAATTGGATTGCTACAAACTTGTTATCGTGTTAACTCACTCGGTTTAATCACGGCCCCCATCCTCACACCCTCTTTCTTCTTTTGATATCTCGGGATATGAAGGGAAAAACGAAAAATTGTATAATTATAGTACTAATACAGTACTAGCTGACCAACCCTGGCTTCACTTGGTTTATCTGATACGATTCGCACGATAAGTTGATGGAGAGAAATCTTCAAGCAAGTTTCCAAAACAACATTAGAAACTAACTTGAATATGATAACTAAATTGAATATGATTTTTTGTGGATAGACTTGCTTATAAAGTACACCAGCTGATGCCCGCGAATTCGTCATGGATTGAGGTTTTTTTGGTTCACACGGGAACTCTTTAATTTTCCGGGATAAAAAGTAGCCTATGTGTTATTCCAGACTATAAAATCTATCTCTGTGCCTTTCATCCAGATCCGTTCAGCCGTTAAGACTTGGGGCGTGATTGAGTAACAAACATCCATACATCCATCCAAACTTTCGCATTTATAATATTAATATTCTTAGATAATAAATATTTCCTAATTGATAAATGCAATAATACTTACCTATTATTCATACTCAGAAATTTTTAAGTAGGTATCTTTAAATTCTTGACGTACCTACCTATGGTTTTGTTAGCTACTCTGTTTTGTTAATACAGGACAGGTCGATTTTTTTATTTGAATTTTTTTTTTAAATTTTAAAAAATATTTTGGATATGTAGCACAGTGAACTCGGTTAAGTGTTTGCAATTTATAATTGGGTCCGTAATAACTTTCCTGTACCTTTAAATTAATTAATTTTGCAATGTTTTAAATCCCGTGTAATGAGACGCGCTCGCACTGGTAATGTTTTAATTAAATGAATTCTTTGAACTGCACGAAACAAAAAGTTTAAACTGGAAGGAAGCCCAAACCATTACCAAATGTGGGCCCGCATATGAATACAAACGGGGCTCTGTTTGTTATCATTTTATGGTCACAATTTTCCGCAACGTTAAGTATGTACCAATTTTAGTTGTATCATTATAATTGAATAAAATTCCTAGATTAGGTAGATAAAATACATATAATACAATACATTGTATGAGACGAGATGATGCGCTTTACTTCGCCCGAGAGGATTAAGTTGTTGAAAAAAATTCTTTCCAAAATACCGTCTTCCAATGCCACTGTAAAGTAATAGCTATTTATGCAACTGTATCGTAATGAGGGTCATTTTAATTCGAGTGCTGTTTTTTGATACGAGGCTTGCCGAGTATCAAAATAGGATAGTACGAGAATTAAAATGACTAATTACCTACGTACAGTTGCATACAAGATTTTATCTACGACAAGGACGTCTTTATAATTTTTTACTTTATAAATTAATAAAAAAGTCAAGTGCCAGAACCCAGAGCCGCTAAGCTATAGGTATCCTATTTATGAAGATAACCATATCGATACAGCTACGACTCATAACGATACAGCTCCTATACAACGAACTGTATCGTTATGAGAAGCAAACACGAAAGAGGGTTCAATTCGATATAGTTGTCAAATTCGAAATTGGAACTTTTCGATGCTGGAGTAGATAAAATATAATTTTGATTTCTACACACTATGTTGAAGTCGGGCGAGCCTGGCGCATCAACTATGCCTATCTTTGTTATATATTTGGAAATAATTTTTATTTTTAACTTTTTAGTGTACTCTAAATCCTTAGCTTTAGTGGCTTAGGAGTTCTGTACCCTGCAGCATCAGGGTTGAAGAGTTGGGACTCAGAGTTGTATCGTATACACGTGACTTGATACCTACTATATGAATTCACCATCAAAACCTAACTCATCTAGTTTTGAGGATTTCATGTAGTACGGTAACCTACAGCATCAGGATTGAGGATTTGGAGACAGAATTTTATATGGGACCAACTCGCGAGCTTCCTCTAACCATTGAAAAAAAATTGTTCAAATCTGTTTAGAAAACACGGAGATATGCAACGACATAGCTACATTAAAAAAAAACATACGCCCCGAATTGAGAACCTCCTCCTATTTTGGAAGTCAGTTAAAAATCCAGTGGAACTCACAGGCCTTGAAAATGTGAGTAGGTAGCAGACAACCACACAGATAGACATAAGCCTACACTCGCAGATTTTATAGTTTTAGCATAGATTTTAATTTTTTTTAAAACATAATTTCGTTATATCGTTATCATAATTAAACTGGATTTAAGTTTCATTTCATAAATCGGAATGGAAGACATAAACTAGTGAAACGAGTAAGTAAGTACATTTCTTTGATGTGAATGATCTCCATAGAATGGTTAGAGATTATACGAACGTAAGCAATCGCGATTTTATTACGAGAGCTTATAAATTCTCCACCCATTCGTACATTGCTTTTATGGGATATTATTCTTTGAGAGATATCAGAGGCCCGATTGTCTAAGCAAATCGTAATCATTTGACACCTTAAAACGTATTATTCGAACTGTTTAGGGAGTTCATACATGCTTTTTGATGTAAAGGCATCCATGAACTCCTTAAACACGTCGAATTATCCGTTTGACAAACGATTACGATTACAATTTCCTTACACAATCGGGGGACAGGGGGCAGTGCAGCTGTAAACCGTGAAATTGGGCATGGCGGTACTTAAACCGCCCCTGAGCAGCCTCCGGGTATGAGTTATGGGATTTTGTAAGCTTCGATGATCATGTTTAATTAACTAAATAAAGTTTTAACAGACCTAGAACCTAGACAGTCACAGAATACTTGCCATTACTACGAAGTACTGAAGTAAACTTACCATCGACAGAAAGTTTTAGATCGGCAGGGCGACCGCGTATCTTTTGCATCAATCATTGATACATCGCAATCACCTCTGATTGGTTAACACTCTTCCACTATTGGGCGAAATCCATTGACGCAGCAAGAATACCATAAATTCAGCCAATCAGAGGTGATTGCGATGTATCAATGATTGATGCAAAAGATACGCGGTCGCCCTGTTGTAACCGAAATATTTCTTAGGGAATATCTAGGTTGGTAATACCTGATCAAGATTAAGTAATTTATGCAATAATAATTTAGGTTACGATGGGCCAAGCGTTACCATGTCGGACAAAAGTCCCATAAAATATAAGATTTAAAAAAAAAAATTAAAGGTGATAACGTATTCCAAATGTTTTGATGACGAGGATTACTTATAATACACTAGTGTACCATTACCTATTTAGACAGCTGTGGTTACAGTGGAGAATCTGGAAATGTGAAATTTAAGTACATACTTACGCCTTATCAATTAATTTAAAAGATAATAAATCGCTATTTTTTTTCATGCTTTGGTGAATTATTATAATTATTGTTGATAATTTGTCATTCTACTACGCAAGTATATTCGCTGTAGGTATATCGCATCTTTTAACTTCGATTTTTGGTAATTTTGCCGAGATTTCATTCGTAGCACTCACGTAGCATATTCTCAATTAGCAGTAAAGAGGTTTGTGTGTTGATTTTTCTTTTATCTACTCCAGCATCGAAAAGTTCCAATTTCGAATTTGACAACTATATCGAATTGAACCCTCTTTCGTGTTTGCTTCTCATAACGATACAGTTCGTTGTATGGGAGCTGTATCGTTATGAGTCGTAGCTGTATCGATATGGTTATCTTCATAAATAGGATACCTATAGCTTAGCGGCTCTGGGTTCTGGCACTTTCCCAACCACAGAGTTCTTAGTATGTAGAGGAGCCATACCTACATCATGGCGGATGGTGGCACCCGTCATTGAATATGTACATATTATATATTTCATCTCCACCTACTCTATACTCTTTGTACCCAACCCACTCTATGGTTGGTACTGCCACTCTTACTGCCAATATTTAAAAAAAAATTAGAAAAATTACGCGGTAAACGGATTACTTTTGCAACTTGTGAAATTTGTATTGATTTGACTTTTTTATTAATTTATAAAGTAAAAAATTATAAAGACGTCCTAGTCGTAGATAAAATCTTGTATGCAACTGTACGTAATTAGTCATTTTAATTCTCGTACTATCCTATTTTGATACTCGGCAAGCCTCGTATCAAAAAACAGCACTCGAATTAAAATGACCCTCATTACGATACAGTTGCATAAATAGCTATTAACGTAGTTTATACTATATTACCTAATCTCGTATGTATGTAGCTTAAACTATAGTACCTATGTACAGTTTCCAGGGTAGGTAGAACTTTTCGTTGACGTTTGCCCTTGCAGCGATAGATAGTTACTGCTTTTTAACCAACTTCCAAAAAGGAGGAGGTACTCAATTCGGCGCGTTTTTTTTTTAAAATTTATGTCGGTGCTTATCTTCGTGGTTTCTGAACCGATTTGATTTTTTTTTCTATCAGTCGTTAGAGGAAGCTCTCGAGGTGGTCCCATAAAAAATTCTGACTCCAAATCCTCAACCCTGACACTAAAAATTTAAAAATAAAAATTCTTTCCAAAAAACCGTAGAAATAAAAATTATTTTGTGCTTTACAGTGGTGTTGGAAGTCGCTTTTTTGGAAAGAATTTTTATTTCATAACCATTTACGCCACTATTATTGTGGTGGATAAGCAGAAGTGTATATCTGGTCCACCCTGGCTTCACTCTCTTTAGGAATTCTCAAGATTCTATACCCAACGAGTTTAAGCTAGGTATATATACGTTGATTCGTTAGTTTACCCTCATCAATGGAAAACAAAACAGTAATGCACTTACACCTATTGTAAATAATATTATGTATAAAATATATATGGTGTTATCTAGTCTTGTGGTATTGAAGGTTTAATGATGATCAAAACTTGAAATACCTGACTTCACATTATATTATCCTATAGAATGCTAAGACGCAACAGTAAGAATTCCTGTATCCTTGAACTTCTCTCTAAGGGAAACTTGTACGTACGCTATAAATAGAACGTAGTTACTGAGCTTTTTGCAGCACAAAAATAGAATGACTACCTATGACTATCACTGGATATCTAGTAGGTAACCACTAGCCACTATATAAAAGGTACCAGTACAGGTAAGCGTATTTATATTTAATATGTTGCAATTATTATAAGTAATACTAGCGGATGCTCGCGACTTCGTTCGCGTGGTATATAAGTTTGTGTTCCACAGGCACTCCTTAATTTTCCGGGACAAAAAAGTAGCCTATGCCACTCTCCAGGTACTCAATTACCCGTGCTAAATACCCGTTGCTCTGTTGCGGCGTGATTGAAGGACCAACTCTCTATTGCACGCCTTTGGGGGAAGATTTTTCAAAAACTGTGAAAACGTATTTCTTTATTCTTCTAACTTGAGAAATGAAGGACTTTCATACAATCTTCCAAACCATAACCTTCGGGGGGAAATTTCACCCCTTTGGGGGTCGAAATTTTAAAAATGGTGAAATATGTACTTCTTTATATAATATTTAACTGAAAGCCCAAATACTAAGTTTCAAATGAAGGACACTCATACAAACTTTCAACCCCTATTTTACCCCTTAGGGGGTTGAATGTTGAAAAACTGTGGAAAACGTACTTCTTTATTTTTTACCGAAAGCCAATATACCAAGTTTCGTTGATCTCATCTCATCTCATCACTATCACTACATGGTATAACATAATTTAATATAAAAAAATCTTTTGAAACAACCGACTTCAAACTCCCGCGCCAACTTTACAACAACAAGCACACGCTATACAAAGTACTAGTATTTTATTGTTGATATTTTAAAAACCGCTCGACCGATTTCAATAAAATTTATATGGGACCACATGGGAAGTATGCCCTTTCAAATAAAAAAAGAATCATCCAAATCGGTCCATACAGTCAAAAGTTCTGAGGTAACAAACATAAAAAAAAAACAGTCGAATTGAGAACCTCCTCCTTTTTTTGAAGTCGGTTGACAAAGTCGCTTCCCGCTGTCTGTCCCTATATAATATGCTTAGATCTTTAAAACTACGCAACGGATTTTAATACGGTAAATAGATAGAGTGATTCAAGAGGAAGGTTTATATGTATAATACATGCATAATATAATAGAGAAACACTGATAATTTTAGAGGTTTCTAATGTGATGTCGTAAATAAACACATTTTTTGCGCTTACATTGCAAACGCTGGCTGAACCTTACGAGATCAAAATAATGTACTACAGTATTTTACACCTTAAAAAGGTCTATTATAAAAAAGCCCTGATAGTATATGTTTACCTCTTAGGGATAACCCACAATAACCATTTTTTATCGTTTACTTTTTACGAGAAATAATGGCTTATTTACGAAGCGATTATAAGCAATACAGCATTAATCCTTATTCAATTAAGTACCTTAAATACATTGTGCATTAATATAGATCAATATAGCCCTTTACAGAATGTAATTTAAATGAATATTTTCGAAGTTTATTACTGATTTAAAATGCAGGGACATAGCGGTTGCGGCGGTACCGGCCGGGGGGCTATTTAGTAGGTATCAGTATTGCACCCGTGCGAAGCTGGGGCGGGTCGCTAGTATTATATTATATGTCACCGTAATATTGCAAAGGCCGTTGGATTGTAATCTAACTAGCGATATTGTAAACTGTCGACAGATTACAATTTAACGCATTATATTTCGGTAGATTGTAATCTGTTATGTAAGTATATTAACCCGATAAGGCACTACCTGATTATTTATGTCGGAACCATAACCTAACCTACAAGAAAGAGACAAGAAAACGTAAATACAATGAGTATTTCAAAAATTGACACTCGGAACATTGAACGGTTCACAATCTGTCGTCAGTTTACAATATCGCTAGATGGATTACAATCTAACGATTTTTGCAATCTGTTTTTGTATGAAACCCGCGACAATTGGCAGCGGGACATTTGCGAAGGTGAAGGCGATGGCGAAGGTGAGGGCGAGGACGAGGGCGAGGGCGAGGGCGACGGCGAGGGCCAGGGCGAGGGCGTGGGCGACGGCGAGGGCGAGGGCGAAGGCGAAGGCGAGGGCGAGGGCGAGGGCGAGGGCGAGGGCGACGGCGAGGGCGAGGGCGACGGTGACGGAGAGGGCGATGGCGAGGGCGAGGCCGAGGGCGATGGCGAGGGCGAAGGCGAGGGTGACGGCGAGGGCCAGAGCGAGTTCGAGGGCAACGGCGAGTCATCAAACGTGTCACAGGGAGCCGTTGGATCATCTTTGCAAGAGGCTAAGTTCAGCAGTGGACTCCTATTGATCCTATTATTGTTCGTTATAAATCTCATAGGAATATGTTTCAATCAAGCTTAACATGCAATTACCACTCTCTTTTTAATTTCTGAGGATCGTAAACATTCCCATTAATAATCCAGATGGTGAGGGGTATTTAGGATAATGCTATGGGTTCATAGGTAGACTCCCTTTCGTATAAAATGTACCCAATTGCTACTGTTTTTCCGGCTTAGCAACATAAATAATTATTAATTCGGTATTTCAAAGGGTTACCGACCGACGAAGACGAAACATTTAGCTGTATAATTATAATAATTAATGAAGAATGAACAGAAAGGCGCCTTTGACACGCTGTAACATGATCCTCCGCTGCCGCCACCCACAAATATTAGACACACTTTTATTTTCAATTCGCGGAATAGCAAATATTGGGTAGTCTTGTTTGGGTTCGAACTAAACAATTGCATAAAGTAGATTCAAATGATAAATTTTTAAGGTAGGTAAATATTTGTAACTGTCATAAAATTACGAATTTCTAATTTTGTCACCTATTTTCAGAACTTACAATATTGTATCTCGTAAATCGTAATCGACAAAAAACTAAGTAGGTACATTTGAATACAAAACTTATGTTGTTACTATACTTAGTTGATGTTAAAATCGGCAAAATTTAGCTTAAAATCTCGACATCATTATTTAAATCGATTAAAATAGCCATCGGTTCCACTGCCAACGGCCCATAACTTTTCAAGTAGGTATACGTTAACTGTATTTTAATCTATCATTTAATAGAAACGAGAAACTTACGGGATAACGTCGTGCAGTTTGACATCTCATTACAATTTTGGCAGATTTACGCACATAGTTAAACACAACTTGAAAGGTGCTCAGGCTTCAGGGCTCTAAGATCAATAAATATGTAACTTATACTAGACGATGCCCACGAATTCATCCGCGTTTTAATTAAGGAGTTTGGATTCCCGTGGAAACTCTTTGAATTTCCGGGATGAAATGCCCAAGTGTTAACTCATGTTATAAGCTATCTCCATTCCAAACTTCAGCCAAATCGGTTCAGTCATTGTGGCGTGAAGGAGTAAAAACATACAAACTTACCAACATCCAAACTTTATATATGATTATTAAACAATAATTTGTTAGTATGTCGTTAGATATCAAGAATTTAAAAAAAAAAAGATACGCGCTGAATTGAGAACCTCCTCCTTTTTTGGAAGTCGGTTAAAAACTATGTCAGATAAATAAAGCATAAATCCAAAGTTTCTCAGATTTATGATGGCGGTAAAATAAATGACACCGTACGTACCTACTATGTTAAAAGATATGTTTATTTTTAGAATCCGTGTTGAGTTATTTCTATAATTTTGCAGCTAATTTAAGGGAAGCGTAAAAATTACAAGAAGCAGTGGATGAAGTATTCCAAACACGCATAAGAGGAGTAATCTATATTAAACATAATGAATAAGTTCCAATCATATGCTGTCGATACCGTCTAGACAGAGATTATGCTAAAAATTCAAAAATCCTTCGTTTTGCAATTGCTATAGAATTCATCCTCTAATACAGATTCATTTTACTCCTATTCAAATAGCAAATTTGCGCTGCGCGCTTTGATATGGAATATCTTTTCTTTAAGACTAAGAGCCTGATAGAGTGATTTGCTACGAGTTGAATATTTATAGTGAAAAGTATATATTTATAGAGGTTGAAGATGAGAAAAATAACATAAATTACAGCGTTGGAGTCGGTGTCTAAGTTTTAATCAATTGTTTCCTTTAGACTTATTTAAAAGTATGGAAGTAAGAAGAAACTGTATCAACGTAGGTATAGCTCAAACAGATAGGTCTTGAAACTTATTTAAATAGGCACTCTTGATCATCTGGTATTCTAGTTAAGGCGCTGTGAGCTATCAAAATTAAAACACAAATCGAGAGGTTGGCTCTCCTCACCCCTCACGCCAGACATGCCCGCTTCGCCCGCGTTGTGCTCCCGTCGCGTTTTCATTATTTTCGCGCGTTTGTCATAGCATGATGCCCTCGGATGACAAAACGCGGTAACCCAAAATTTGTGAAATTGATAAAAAAACGTAAGTTTTACTCACGTACCAAAGTCTCACATATGAGTAGGTAACTGACGAAATACCTATTGGTAAACAAACGGTAAATTTATAGTATTTTGCAAACACTAATTATTACTTACTGTGTTTGGAAAATACTCGAAAATAAAAAAAACAAAGAAAAAACCATAAAATGTATTATTATATAACAGTTTTTATCTTTACATATACATAATATATAATTCACCATCCTGGTCGAACTTGTTAAGCGACAAAACCACAAGTTAGCCAATTTATGTACTCAAATTTGTACGTTCTTTTCGTACTCTAAAATTATAAGTTTGATTTTAAACGTCTGGAGCAAATCCTATTAAGTAGGTATAATATTATTAGTGAACGATAATATTTAATAAATCTAAATATAAAACAAACAAATAATCAAACAAATCTTTCCTCTTTATAATATTAGTTTAGAAGTTTAGATGTAGGTACTATATTGCTGTAAAAAAAATGAAGTGTTTAACTGAACTTGAGGTAGGTGAAAATAAGCAAAATTAACTTTTAAAAAATCCCAATCAATAAAAATTAAAAAAATAACCGGGAATTCCCGGGAAACGATAGATTGTTTTCCGTTTCCCGGAAATTGATAAATTTTAACAGAAAATAGTCGGGAAAAACAAGCTCTACCTCTGCCTTTCCCATCCGACACTTTTGGACGAACTCTTTGTATCAACTTACTGATGATAAACTAAATTAACAAAATTAAGTCAAAATTGAGAAAAACTTAACCACTGACATACCGGCACAGACCTTATCTTATCAGATGAATCACTTTCAACAGTCTTTTCATCCTCTTTTATGACCTGATGTGCATCTCGTAGGGGCAACCCACGTGTATGTCTTGGATCGACTAGTTCCGGAACAATACAGTTTAAGTAAAAACTGACTAGCTTTTTCTCCATTTCCACAGTCCAGAAATTGTCGTCTCTTTCTATGTATTCCGTCTTTAGCTTTACATTTTCTCCACCCCACACTGCAAAGAGGCACTTTTTTTTCTGAGTGACGTGGAGTTGGCCCTGAATTTGATAAAACCAATTAATTTTTATTTATTGAGCAGGTACCACTATGTTTATTATATTTCCACATTTGCACTTTATTGTCTTTGATAGATGATTCTATTCCATTTTTAAAAGCCACCACAGGGCACTTCACTTCCACTATCGTGTCAAATCCGATAATGCCATCGGGCGTAGCACCAATAAAAGGGTATTTACTGTCAACAAACAATCCACAAGGCTCAATTACCACATTCTCCTGTTTCGACAGCTGCTGTAATGCTAGCTGCTCGTGTTCTAAGCCATGTGCTACTGCAGCAACGTGGCTAATATTTTTCTTGTATAATATGTTTTTAACTAAAGGTGCACTACTTATATTTGCTCTTCTTTTGATTACCGCTCCAAAATTTGATGCCGTAAGCATATATTTTCGGAGTTCGAGCCAGTCGCTGCAGTCTCGTTGCAATATTGTTGTTTTCTGTATATGATCTTTGTCGGCTGTTAAATCTTTCAGATTGTTTAAAAAATCTGCAGTAGCCTTCTCCAATTCTTCTTTAGAAAGATCTGGTGCACCACAATTTTCTCCATAATTATTTTGTTTTGCTGGTGTTTCAAACCTTTTTATTGCCCTGTTTTTCTTACGATTGAATTTTTTGTTCAATTGTCTTTTCAACAAACGTCTTCTTTCCATAGTTCTTATTCTACTTGTAACCTTAGGACTTTGTCCGCAAATTTTTTTGTGCAGAGTGTGCAGTGGAAAATCGTTATTATAAGATACAACTGCTGCGGCACATCTTCCTTGATAAGAACGTTTAAGGGAAAAATTGATTCTCTTACCACCAACCATCTTTGCAATTATACTGTTAAACCGTTCAGCAGAATTTGTGTCTACATTTTCTACAAGACTACGAGATTTGGAAGCCACAGACCCTATAATTACCCTCAGTCTAAACCAAAGCGTGGAATTGGTTATTTCCATTGAGTTCAAAAGGACTTTCTCTTTACTGCAGTAATAATCCAAGCAATTACGATGGTCTCCAAACGCGTGTAAAATTGAATTTTGAATATCGCAATGTAAGTTTTGTATAGCTTGTGCAGGTGTGGTAGACTTCAGAGGCTCATGTTGTTTGATTGAAGACACAATCACTTTGCGCATTGACATTATCTTTTGGTCTGTCAATAGTTTTCTGCTTGACAGAGGGTATTTAGTATTTTTTATGGTTTCTCGCATTTTTTTGCACATATTTCTAAGGATGTGGTTACGGCATTCTATTTTTTCCACCGTGTGGTTTGGATATGGGTTACTGGCCAATATTTTGCAGTATGTCACTGAATCTCCATCGGCAACAAGCCTCCCATATATGAGATTATACATAGCCATAGATTGTGTAAATCCCTCACAAATAATATCGGCTTCCATAGCAGTTGAAGAACCTGTGTAATTTTTGTAGCAGGAGTGTTGTTTAGGGGTTAATTTTTTCTTTTGAGCACGGGCACAAATAATACAATATTTATTTTTAACCGCCATGAACAAAACCTCCCCAAATCTTCTGCCTATTATTACCGCGGCTCCTGACAGAGCTTTGTAATTATTACCGTAGGATCTAGCGCTCCAGCATCCATCAGCATACACATCTATGATGGGAATCCCGTTCTTCAATCTTCCCTCAGCTATGGCAGCATCTCGTTCTCGCGTAGCAGCAGCCTCCATTTCTTCCACCGCACTCTCTTCCCATTTGTCAAATATATTGTTTTGAATTTTTGAAAAACATCTATGTGATAAATTAGGCACCTCTAGTGAAGAGATAATCTCTTCAAACTGTGAGTAACCAATCCCAGATGAAATAATTGCTGCGGTTGCGGCCACATTGGCATCTACATATTCCGAATTTTCCGGGCTTTCAGAATTAATAATAAATTCACCATTGCATAAATCACACTTATATTTAAACTTTGAACGCAATCCTATTCTTTTTTCACCCACCAAAGTCATTGTATGCAGGCCACAATTAAAAAGTGAACTATGACCGGAGATTTCCTTTAGTTTTTTATTTAGATATGCAATGTCTACTATTCTTCGGCCCTGTACTTTTTCTTGCATTTCATTTTGTTCTATTTCCGTGCAAAATTCATAGTAAATGTGATCGTTATATCTGTAACACAAAATCATTATTAAAAGTATGAAAAAAACATAATACATCGTTATCAATAGAGGAACTGTATACATTACTCATTATCTGGTTCATGAGTGTCAGTTTCTATTTCTTCATCGATCTCCATTGAACTACAACAAAATCAAAGATATAGTACATAGGAGATATTGTACATACACATAAAGGTTTAAAATTGTTATTTTGCGTAAATTATATTTTTTCACACATTACGAGTATGTCGGGAATTGCAGGTAAGCTAAATTTTATAACTTTAATCGGTTCAGAATTTGCATCGAATTGATAATCTCCTAATTTATTTTTAACCGACTTCCAAAAAAGGAAGAGGTTCTCAATTCGGTGATTTTTTTTTTAAATGTATCTCGGTGCATATCTCCGTGGTTTCTGAACCGATTTGAATTTTTTTCTATCAGTCGTTAGAGGAAGCTCTCGAAGTGGTCCCATAAAAAATTCTGACAAATCTCCAAATCCTCAACCCTGCCACTAAAAAGTTAAAAATAAAATTAAAGGTGTGCTACTTATAAAATGTTCCCAATTTTAGTAAACGAATTACTAATTAATTAATTTTCTTCTTAGAAGAAACTCATATGGGAGAAAATTGCAAATTGATGTGAGCGACGTGTTTCAATAGAACCCTATAGGAATAAAAATCTTAATTTACTAAAATCCGCCAAAACAAATAAATTTACGTGGTACAACTCGCTGCTCGCGATATGCACCGCCAGCACACACACCACACAAATCTTCCCAATTACTCTCAATAGACGTTTCGCTCGGACACCGGAGCATCCTCAGGAGATGTTGACTCGATAATGCACGATTGTTGTAATTTACAATGTATCACATAGATTTGTCTATTTTGAGGCATTATAGCGAATTGAGCTTCTTTTTCCTTGATTATCATGGGCATACGCAAAGTAACGCCTGCTTATATCCAAACACGAATACAAATTTCGTCTCCCGGGAATTCCCGAGCTTCGGGAATCGTTATTTTTATAATTAATTTAATCTCTCTTAAATATATCTCAAGAGATAAGAAAAGCCTATCTGGTCGATCACTAATATACAGAACGGGAAATCACACGTATTTCCTGGGAATTCCTGAGGCCCGGGAAGTGTATCCAATATTCAATCAATTAGTAGGTAATAAAACGTGCGATAGACCTATGGATTTATTTGAAGTACTTATTTGAGACTGTACTAGGCTATACTCAGCATGCTTGCAAGTTGCAATATAATATTAACTAGTCGGTCTGGTCGAACGAGAGCGGACCAGAGCGATACATAGCCCAAACTAGTAGCAAGCTGAAGTGGCAATGGGTAGGTCAAGCTAGTCGTAGGGGCGATGACTGCTGGGGCTGAAAAGCTCTAAAAGTGGAGACTGCGTAATAAAGTGATCGTAGCATGGGGCGTCCTCCGACAAGAGAGACCAACGAGATAAAGAGTGGCGGGAAGTGGCTGGATGAGCAAGGCTAAGGACCGGGTGTGGTGGCGTTTACTAGGTAAAACTATATAACTAACTATACTATGTGCTACAGTGGACGTCCATAGGTTGATATGATGATAATGATGGTGATGGAATTGGTGACATTGCGTTGAACTTACCAATTATTCTCCTGTGAGCTTGTTTCAATTGTCATAACATTATCTAAAATAGTATACTGGTTTGTCTCCCTAAAAAACAAAAACTTCATATATTATGGTAAAAGTACAAAGTAATATATATATGTATATATATATATATATATATATATATCTATGCTTCTATACTAATAATATTATAAAGAGGAAAAATTTGATTGTTTGTTTGTAATGGATAAACTCAAAAACTACTCAACCGATTTTAAAAAATCTTTCATCTATAGAAAGCTACCATAACAGTAAGTGATGCGTTTGAGCAAATGATTACGATTTGCTTAGACAATTAGGCCTCTGTACTTACTCAACATCTAATTCACGAGCAATAATATCATCCACTTCCCGAGTGGAAACTTGGTTGCTTGTCCATCTAAAATAAATAGGTAGGTAGGTTATAAAATAAAAATAAAATCTCACATTATTGATACGTAGTGAGCACCAGTAAGGTATTGTACCAATAATGTACTTATTGGTACAACAACTTATTTGGATCATTTTTCTTTATGATTCACATATACCTATAGGTACCTACCGTCGCCGGGATATGTCCTGTAAGTTCTGAAGTCTCCGCTTCCGACGTTTCACTTTCCATCGCTTACCACTGTTTTGCTTGTTACCCATTTTTATCAATAATTGCACTGACAATAATAGAGGATAGCTTCCGAAAGTCGTGATATCCACGTCTTCTGTAAGTCTATGTTGAATAAACATTAGTTTTATACATGTAATGTTTAAATACCATTTTAAACTATCGATTTAAACGCCAGAGCAAAGGAGCACAGGTCCGTCGTCTGTGACGTTCTGACGAACACTGGCGGGGGTGAAAATGAGCTGCCGCTTCTCGAAAAACCGGGATAAAATGAAATACAAAAAATATATGTACTTTTTAATAAATATTAATGCGCCAATGGATGTCATTTAGAATTTGGAATTTAATGATATATTTTTCGAGTAAATTGAAGTTTTCAATTTGGAGATAAACTGCTTTGAAAACTGAAATAAGAGGTATGTTTGAATTTTTTTTTTATGCAGCGAAATTGTTTAAATCGTGTTTTGGGATGATACAATGTCTGAGTAAAGGCCTTGAAAACATCATATATTTTTTTCAACCTTACATATGCTACCTTTTAATAGATACACTGCTTTGGAGACCCCCCATTCATGCTTCACAGAGCCTTAACATTAATATTAATAGTTTATTTTTATTCTAGTAGGTATACTTCAAATGTTTATGCCTATTATTAAAATCACCGTTTTATTCATAGATGCACGTACTTAAGCTGAAATTTTATTTCAGAAAAGCTTTGTAGATGTATAAATACGAGTACATCCATGAAGTTTCCTTGAGTAAAAACGTTTCTTTTGTCAATGGTTTTAACTTAATGTTATTTTAACAGATGGCTCTGGAACTATTCTGTTACGTGATTTCCAAACAGTTATGCTCGTTATCTTGTCGATGGGCTCCCTTTGTTTGTTTTCTGATGCTGGGCTTTCAAGTAGGAGGCAAACAGGTTAGCTTCATTATTTTTGTTTAAATTAATCTATCGCGATGGCCACTGTTATTGTTAACGGAAACTTATTTCCACTTTTTCTAATTAAGACTAATAAAATTTAATCACGTTCACGTAATAAGGAGTTTTATCAGGTAATTGCTCTGCGTATTCGTAGGAAGAAGGTAGGTACATATTATGATACCTAATCCACAAAAGTAATTATATTTTCGCACAACATACGGAGCCCTTTGAAAAAACAAAACACTGCATACCATATTATATATTATACCTATGATATTATTTACCTCTGCTTATTATTTTTCTTCTAAACTCTACTTTTTAAGTTTGACCTTGATGCTAGGTGCTATATATTGTTCAATAGGTGCTATTGAACAATATTCTATTCTCTATCTGAACCGGCGATGGTAGAATCATGACATTTAATAAATGGCTCAAGTTGTCCTTCGTGAAATAAATAATCATTTATCATTTATCTATTGTTTATTGCACATGCAACATAAGCAAAATTCTATTGTACGATATAAATCCCGCTGACTGTGCATCTAATACAACAGATGGGACATCCAGTCGATTAGAATTAAAAGCTAATATCGCTCATTGTTGTTATTAATGACAGTCCCCTGGTAACGTGCCCTTCGGAAATATTTACAAAGGAACTGCGTAATCTGGCGCGCAAATGTTCACGGGAATTTGCTGTGCGATTCTATATAAATGAAAATTGCGGAAACTTAATATAAATCGCATAATCTAGTGTGGTGCAGGGGACGTTTTGGGATAAATCTCAATCGGGGGTGAGGCGAGGGCGGCGTGTAGCGCGGGAGGGTCGCAGACGGTGGCCGGGGCCCGGCCGGCCATCTGCTACGCGAATAAAATCGATAATATTTAGGAAGTTTTATTACTTAATCGAACCCTTGGTTTTAAAGTTCATTATGAAATAAGTAATAAGATATGTTTTTGTAATCTATTTTGTATGCATCATTATGTAAGATGCAAAGTAGGTGCCTACTAATACCGTTTGTCATTGCAAATAGCAATTTTCAATTGACAGTTGACAGATAGAGGTCATTGTCCGTCCTATTCTTAGTAAAAATGCGTTATACCTAATAGGAACTGTACCATGGGTACGAGCAAATATCTTTCGCGGAATGATAGCAAAATCGCGACAGACAATATACCTACTGTTGCGTCAAACAAAATTGTATTTCAATAGAATCATCCATAAGTGCTAATTACTATCCATACTAATGTTTTAAAGCGAAAGTATGCCTTTTTTTGGAATCTTGATATTATTAAGCACGTAGATTGAGATAGCTTGCAACCCGGAAACGCGCAGTAGGAACTTTTTGGGCCGCCCCGGAAAATCAAAGGCCCAAAAATCTTGGCAGTATTGCAATTTGCACCCAAATGGATAGTTTTAGGTACATTGGCATAATATAAAACCTTATAGATAGAACAAAAGTCCTGAGTTATTGTACTCTAAATAAACCTGTGTATAATAAAGTTATACTATCGGTGTGAATTGCCTTCCGCTTGTTACCAGTCTCGCTATAAGTTCAGATTGGTAAAGTTATAGGAATCACTGTACCTAAATAATCCCAATCACTTTGCTCTGGCCTACCTGATCCCCATAAACTTCTTTGATTAACTTCTGGGAGCAAGTTGGATCGTGACGTGTTTGAGAATTGGACTTACCAAAGGTTACTGTACTGGTAACCTTACATTGACTTTATATCATATTCCTCGAAGATTCTGCATGAAAAATTCAGGTTCGATTTATTTGACACTAGCGGTCCGCCCCGGCTTCGCACGGGTAGTACTTGATCAAAATAGTCCATACCCAATATTATGGTCAGTCGGCACTGAGACGAACAACTCCACCATACGTTCTCAAATTTTGTTCAGCAAGCCGCTGTGGACGCTTGGCTCTTGAGTCTCCAATACGACGTATTTTCGCTGCCCTCGCCTGGGAACTATGATTAAAACTAACAACTAAGTTGAAACCTGACTCTTTTAGGCATTTCGCAGTCTGTCTACAACAGTTAGTTAGTAAGTTCTCTTGTATTTATTATGACATACAATTGACAAATATTATACTTACATATAAAAGTCAGTCAGAATTTGTATATAATAAAAAAATTAATAGACGAATAGAGGTTTAAGGACGGATGTACTGTAATAGGGGGAAACATCCTTTTCTGTTCCGACATTTTAGTATAGCAAAAATTAAAATTTCAATATCGAATAAATGCCATTCGCTACTCATTGAGATATAGTATGATGTAATTAAAAAAAGTGGTCAAAAAATCGTATAGTAACGGCAGAAAATTATTGGGAAATTCATAGAAATCTCAAAAAAGGTCTTATCGCGTTCCGACTATTGTGATTTAATTTGAGACATTATTTAGACAAAAGTTATTTTAAATTGATCGTAAAAGATCAAAAAACACTCTAAATAAATAATATTTTCAATAAAACTTATAGTTTTTTTACAATCTGGTTCCAAACATCCCTCATTTTTACAGCACGAATTTTTCATACAAATTTAGTACGGGCGCGCGCATCACAAAATTTCGTTATATATTCATGAAATACGGCAGTCATTTCCCATACGCCTGCGGGCTCTCAAGGCGTGAGGTTGCGTCCCGTTGCTCCTGAACTGACGTTTGTCACTGTTAGTATCCGTACACAAACGTCAATGCATCCACTACCATTGAACAAAACTAATCATCGATATTTATACGTATAAAAAAAATGTAACTGGACGATTTCTGTATATAAAATATTTATTTTGAAAATTTAATTGGTGGTTATTTTATTATTCACTGAGCCCAAAACGGTATTTTATTCTCTGTCTTATTTTGCCTGTTTTGTGCACGAACTCCACTAAAACTAACTTTGAATGGGTATTTTGGTTCTTATAGCTCAGTCTAAGTAGATTTTTTTCTTTTATAACAGTCGTCCGAAGGGGGAAACTGGCGAAATATCAATTTCGGGTCTATGGGGTACCTAATGCTGATGTTCATTCTGTTTTGGTCTCGCAGAAAAGGGCTGTTCGTGCCATATACAAAACTAAATTCAAAGAAGTTGAAATTATGACGGTCCACGGCCAATACATAATTGAAAACTGGATGATGCCCGCGACTTCGTCCGCGTGGATTTTTGATTCCCGCGGGAACTCTTTAATTTTCCAGGATAAAAAGTACCCTTTAACCTTCCCCGGGTACCCTATGTGTTATTCCAGACTATAACCTATCCCTGTACCAAATTACATCAAAATCGGTTGAACAGATGGGCCGTGAAACGTAGCAGACAGACAGACAGACACACTTTCGCATTTATAATATTAGTATGGACTGAATGATGCTAGCAACTTCGTCCGCGTGGATTAAGGTTTTTGATTTCCGCAGAAACTCTCATTTTCCGGGATAAAATAACCTATGTCCGTCCCCGGAATACAACCTACTCCTGTACCAAATTTCATCAAAATCGGTTGAACGGATGAGTCGTGAAAGCATACAACCAAACAAACAAGCAACCAACAGACACACTTTTACGTTTATAATATTAGTATGGATTATGGATATTATGGATTAAGTATAATATGTGTGTAGTAGGTCTGACGACCTCCGTGCGGCGCAGTGCTTTGCGCAGCCTTAACGTGCGGAGGTCCCGGGTTCGATCCCCGGCAGGGTTTGTAAATTTATAATTTCTGAATTTCCCTGGTCTGGCCTGGTGGGAGGCTTCGGCCGTGGCTAGTTACCACCCTACCGGGAAAGATGTACCGCCAAATGATTTAGCATTCAGGTAACATGCCGTGTAGTAACCCGCTACAATCTAAGACTGCATCATCACTTACCATCAGGTGAGATCGGAAACTAGGGCTAACTTTGTAGCAGTACCTAAGTATATAAAAATATCCATATCCATACTAATATTATAAATGCGAAAGTGTGTCTGTCTGTCTGTCTGCTACGCTTTCACGGCCCAACTACTCAACCGATTTTGATGAAATTTGGTACAGAGATAGGTTACAACTTTTCATCCCGGAAAATTGAAGAGTTCCCGCGGGAATCAAAAAAATGTACCTGTTCAACCGATTTTGATGAAATTTGGTACAAGGATAGGTTGTATCCCGGGGAAGGACATAGGCTACTTTTTATCCCGGAAAATTGAAGAGTTCCCGCGGGAATCCAAAAATATGAATCCACGCAGACGAAGTCGCGGGAATCATCTAGTTCTATATAAATATTTTTGGGGTCTGTATACATAATAAACATTACTCCAAAGATTTATCATAAGTACCTATATAGATAGATAGAATGAAACATAACTTAAACAAAACAAAAGTCCTCATAAAGGCACAATTTTTCCAATCCTCTCTATTGTTTTGTATAAAACAAAAAAACGTGCGCACGCCGCCTAGCTTCATCCAATATTTTACTGAACGCGCAGAACTTGCTTCGCAGTTTTCAGTCGCACGTAGGCTGTCAAAATAGCTTCGTCTGATCTGAAGTGATAATCTTGCTTTCTGTCGAGTACAAAAACAATTTACTTCTGCAGTGTGTGACTATTGTAAAAAAGTAAGTATAATTTGTTTTATTAGTTACCTACAGTAATAGTCAGTGTGATTATTTGTAATATTTGAAATAAAAGATCCCTTCAAAAAAAATTAATATGGCGTCGGCCGCGGTGATTTTCGTATTGTTGCGCTGATTGTTGGGTTTTGTATCATTGTGTGATTTCAAATTTGACGTTTGTTGAAGGAAAACTTTTACAGACACGTCACCACGTACTTTTACAGCCAGCGCATAATATAATGGAGAGTGCAACGCCAGTAAAACCCATGTACCGACACTTTAATTTTTTGACATAATGACGTAAACATACCTGAGGCTTTTATCAAAGCTCAGCAAAGTTCATCAGTCCATGTATTTTTTAAATTATCTAGACATGATCTAGAATGATTTATTGTGATTCATTATTTTTGCAGATGGGAAAACATAAAAGAAGGTCTGCCTATTATAAAAAAGAAAATAAGCCGTTGCATTGGAAAAAAACAAACAAAAAGTATATACTCTTATTTCCTGAAATCTTGAAAGCTGTCATCCCATATCACTTCCACATAATATCACATGCAGATTGCAGAGAAGAAGCAAATAAATGCATTAGTTACCTACATAATTTCTGTACAAGTTTCGCGCTTTATCGCAAAATGCAATTATTCGTTTCTCAATACAAATCAACTAAATTTTCATTTCATTGTACCTACAACACTTTTCCGCTAATTATCATAGCATCAGAGTTATACCATTTCATGTACCTACTCTCACCATAGTCTGTACACTAGTAAAAAAATATTAATTTATAATTAGTAGACTATACCAACAAAAGACATTCATCTTTCCTATCTAAACATTTTGGTTATTTACGTATTGCAGCTTTGAAATTCTAAAAAGCATTCGGCAAAAATAACTAAAAGGTAGGTAAATTACAAAACTAGGTATAAATCCTTATCCTTACTAATATTATAAACGCGAAAGCTTGTGAGTATGGATGAGTGGATGTATGCATGTATGTATGTATGTTTGTTACTCTTTCACGCCTGAACAGCTGAACGGATCTGGATGAAATTTGGCTCAGAGATAGATTATAGTCTGGAATAACACATACTACTTACTACTTAATAAAACAGCTACATTTTATCCCGGAAAATTAAGGGAACCAAAAAACCTCATTTTTTGTTGTTGTTTCCAAATTATATCTGTCTGAAATAAATAAAAGAGTACCTTTTATTTATTTCAAACTAGCTGCACTATTGGTAACTATCGCCAGGAAGGCTGATTCAGTATTAGGTAGGTGTAGGCTCTCCTCTTATGACGATAGTGAAGGACTGCCCGCATGCTGATGGGGTCTGACTACTTATCGCCTCTCAAAGATGTCTTATGGTTGCCTAAAATTTACAATGACTAGGAAGGCTAACACATCTTTGAGCGGCCATGTCTAGTGAACGGCCCGATGAATAGCGTCAGTTTTCATACTGTTTACATAGGTACTGCGCATACTTTAATACTGTACAAGAATCAGCCTTCCTAGTTATGGTTCATTTTTGGTAACCATAGTACGTGTTTGAGTGGCCATATCTAGTGAAAGGCTGATCTGCATGCAGGCAGACCTTCACTATCGTCATCAGTGGAGAGCCCTACACCCACCTTATACTGAATCAGCCTTCCTGGCGATAGTTACCAAAAGTGCAGCTATCTCATAGTCAGTACCTACATGATATTATAAACGTTTTTTTGCTGTCATAAAACTTCGGTTTGTCAAAATGTGACAAGGATAATTTTTATTTATATCAATTATATTAGGTACTTTATACTAATAAACTTTATATTGTAGTAATAAATTGCGGTTTTATTTTCCATTTCAAAGTGCTATAAAAGTTTCACATCAAAAACTAAATAAATAATGGAAATAGGTTTTTTAGGATGAGTTGTGTCATTTATGATGAATCAACGGGACTTTACCCAGCTTGAAAAGGAGATTCTACTGAGGAGAGATGACAATAACTCAGCAGTTTATAAAAAGAAAAATATAGGGAGCTACATAAATATATGTACATACATAATGTATCAAGTATTACTCTGATTTAGTGGGCTGTTAGTGGATAGTTTCCATGCAACATTAGGAAAATCATCAGTTGATGCTACGTTAGTTGTTACGGATATGTCTCAAACCCACCAGCATCAATTGATTTTCATAGCTTAGCTCTAGGGGAAAGGGGTTCAACTAAGCAACGAAGTTTTTCACATAATGAGGAAAGGAAACACGTCCTTCTAAGTATTTATTACGAGAGAGGGAATGAAAGCATGACAGTCACGCAGCTTACTTACGTCCATAATGTTCCCTACATTACACATTATACTAGTTGAAGTATGGAACACAGAAGCTGACTAGTTACTTCTCAAACCACTTCATCTACATCGCACATCTCAGATGGAAATGGAATACCTCCTAGTGCTGTCTTACACCGTTTTTATACTATTCATGCAGAATTACTACTAATACTAAGCGCCATTATTAATTTAATTTATTTTTCTACCTAAGCATACAACCTTTATCAAATAAACACCTATCTTTACCTATACCTACTCATAGTTATAAATCAGTTAGCAGGAATCAGCCGGTTGGTATATTATCAAGAAGCACTTCTACAATCCATACTATGATATTAAAAATGCCAAAGACGTGTAATTGAACGGCCCATTATTTCAACCAAGTTGGTATAGAGTAAGGTTACATCCCGAGGAAGGACATAAGTTACCTTTATCCCGAAAAATTGAGAAATTCCCGCAGAAATAAAAAAAAATTAACGAACGCAGACGAAGCCGTAAGTATCATCTAGCTATCAATCAATAAATAATATTATTTGTGCCATAGTGAGATAGTTGATCGCATATTGTGTGCTCCCGTGGTAGGGGCTGAATCCTTCTATGTGTGCCTGCGTAGACTGTGGTTGTATGTGTATAGAAACAATTGACAGCGGCTGACAGCAACGCCTAGATGTCGGCCAAGGGTAGGACCCTTAACGTAAGAAGTTGAAAAAATGTTTGTTATTATTGCAATTTTCGTAGGGATCTCTAATTTTTTGAAAATAAAATATAGCCTATGTTACTCGCTGATAAAGTAGCTTTCTATAGGTGAATGAATTTTTAAAATCGGTCGAGTAGTTTTTTAGTAAGTTAAACAAACAAACAAATTTAACAAACACAAATTTTTCCTCTTTCTCTATAATATTATTTGTATTAAGTAGAGCGATAAAATATCACATTGTATGGATTGTAATGTGTGTGTGTGTGTATGCAGTAGGTATACATGGTATAAAATAATACTCGCTTTAAGAATCAAAGAGAAAACAATATTTAAGAAGATTTCAATAAATTGCCAAAACGCTAAGTACTTATGCAATCAAATTCAAATTCCAAGGTTCAATTCAAATTATTATTCAATAAACTTTTAAAAGTTCTTTTGAATTGTCGATTAAGTATACCGCTGGTTTGAATGCCATTCCTACCGAGAAGAGCCAGCAAGAAACACGGTGGTTGATCTTAAAAAAAAAAATACAATCATTATTAAGATACAAGTAACTGCAGTCCGAATAGATTAACTACTATGTCCCTGGCATGGCTGGAGCGAGTTAAAATGAAATGAAACTACTTTATCCTAAAATCAATAGGCTTGCTTCTCTCGTGCGCTGCATCTCGAGTACAATAAATAGGTGATGGTGGTGGTGATGAGGTGGTGTGGATGAATCATGAAAGTCACCCATTTATTCTAAAAACTGGCTTAGATGCCCGCGACTTCGTCCACGTGGTTTAATTTTTTTTGATTCCCGCGGGAACTCCCTAATTTTCCGGGATAAAAAGTAGCCTATGTCACTCTCCAGGTCCTCAACTATACCCATGCCAAAAATCACGTCGATCCGTTGCTCCGTTGCGGCGTGATTGAAGGACAAACCATCAAACCAACAAACAAACACACTTTCGTATTTATAATATTAGTAAGATTAATGTACTTTAAAAGCTGTCCCGTCTATATTATGTGCTGTTTTGGTTGATACAAAGTAATAGTTGTTTAAATAAATTATTTAATTTACCCATTAGCGTTTATAAAAACGATTTCTCAGCACCATTAAAATAATATATTTTTGCAGATAAGAAGAAATTGAGGGTAGCAGATCCAAAAAAGACTAATTCGAACGTGTGTCCCTTTTAAGCACATAAAAATAACTTATATATCTAATTCAATAATATCCATTAAGAGAACCAAAAGATGTTTAGAACGTTTATTTTGTATTTTTACTTTGATAATATCTACGTTAGCCGATCCTCTACTTATCTTATAATAATAGGTACATATTATTTGTAAAACATTAAGGTATCTGTATGAATTATATTGTTTGTGATAAAGGTTAACCTTCCAAATATGTAATCAACAAGTAAACAACAAGTCAGTGTAATACTTGATGTAGGTATGTGTTGTATTGTTTACATATTGTAACCTTTTTAAGAAAAGAGCAACTGCTGAGTTTCTTGCCGGCTCTTCTCAGTAGAAACAACTTTCCGAACCGGTGCTAGAGTCTTAACGTATCATTAGTGACACAAGTGGTCCTAGTCCTACATAAAATAAATAAATCATTTATCAATTATCATTTATGCAAATCCTCTCTGCTAAAGGTACCACCCAAAGTCCATTGTCCTCACTCTTGGTCTCCTTACCTAGATTAATCCAACTATTAAAAACTTCTTTGGTTGTCGGCTATGTCACGGACATCTGCCAGACACAGAAAAATATTGCCAAGTCAATAAAATAAGATAAAAGCAGAAAGAAGCAGGAATTCTCAAACTTTACAACGATAAGGAAAGAAAATTGGCAAAACGCACAATGTATTTTTCAACGTACAAATATATAACACAATGATTTATTACGGCACATCTGACATTCGACTATTTTTAACCGACTTCCAAAAAAGGAGGAGGTTCTCAATTAGGCGCGTTTTTTTTTTAATGTAACGATATATCCAACTTCTTGGTTAGATTAATTTTAACAAATAATTTTAGGATTACCTACTTCGTCCAAAATTCATAATTTTAGGTCCATCGGCTTAGTTTCACAGGCGTAACGTAATTACTCGTACTAGATGATGCCCGCGACATCGTCTGTGTGGACTAAGTTTTTTCGATTCCCGCGAGAACTCCTTAATTTTCCGGGATAAAAAGTAGCCTTATGTCCTTCCCCGGGATACAACCTATCCCTGTACCAAATTTCAGCAAAATCAGTTGAACAGGTGGGCCGTGAAAGCGTAGCAGACAGACAGACAGACGGACAGACAGACAGACAGACACACTTTCGCATTTATGATATAAGTATGGAAGTATGGATATGGATGGATATGGATTTTAGATTTACATAGTATCATGGTAATTGATTCATTTTATTTAATCGTAGGTATAATTTAGGGCTGCATAAGTAGTATTTTTCCATGTTCTCCTGTCTTTGGTGTGGCCTTTTCATGGTTCCGCGAGGGTCCAAGCTCCTCTCTTATAAGAACTGCCTCAATTGACCTACTCGAAGTTTTTGTTGGTCGACCAGGGGGCATACTACCATCGCTTAAGGCCGTATTGTTTAAATATTGTTGACGTTCTTGTTTCGGAATTATAATCCTTATTTTAGGGACGTCAAGGTACGTGACATGAAACTTTCATTTTGAAGTAATACTGCTATAAGCGATGATAGTAACCCAATTAACCCAACCCAACCCAACCCAAGTAACAAGGAATAATATAATAAGGAAGGAATATAATAAGGAACGCCACTTGATCACTTGATATTTTTAAATCTAGCTCACTTATTAATTGCTAGTGTAATCATCCTACTTGTATAAGATTCGGTTGTTATTTTTTAACGAAAATAATATTGTTACAGACACACAAGATACACTGTTTTATAATAATATAAAATAAACTCAATAGCAAAAACTATTTACATAATATATATACGTACTAAGCGTGAAAAATCAATAAAAAAACTTGTTGAAAAGGAAACGGCCAATAAACATTTACGTGAACAAAACCTGACTAATCATGCTAACAGAATAAGTATAATGTGACGTTCATGGTAAATACAGTTAGATACAAGTAATATACGGTAGGTAATGTAAGGTAGATTATATAGTATATTCTGATTTCTGACTCACTGTCTTTGAAACTCTTTGTAAAAAAGTTTAGATTCTCTATTTTCACACTTTTAACATCCCCGGGGGTTTAAGTGGTTCTGATTCTGTTTTTTAAAAAGAACTAAGCCTACTGACGTCAATGCTTCGGTCAGTGATTGTTTTCCA
The DNA here is from genome assembly GCA_963932025.1 of Erebia epiphron. Lineage (NCBI taxonomy): Eukaryota > Metazoa > Arthropoda > Insecta > Lepidoptera > Nymphalidae > Erebia > Erebia epiphron. The sequence goes on along the minus strand of OZ009948.1, from coordinate 34,261,296 downwards.
GAAGCGATCAAGCTTGCAATTAGATAGGTACGTATTTCCCCAACCCAAGCGGTGAATCACAGGATGGCGCGGGCGCGGGCGGCCGAGCGGACTGCGGAGGCTGCGCGGGCGCAAAGCGCGATCGCAACTTGCAACGCGCCAACATTCCACGCGATCGTTGCCTCCACACACTCGCAACCACTCTGATGCAATATTCAACTTTACTTCGTCCTTGCAATGCCGTAATTCGTTATAACAAGTTTAATCGCCACGTATCGTCTTTATCTTTTCCTTCGCTACAGGTTCTCTCGCAGGACTCAAGCTCAAGGCCTTTTTGGCGCCCTTAATTGTGTAAGTCTGGATATGACAGATGATGCGATTAAATAGCTTGGGGATGCGATGACAGTGGCTGCTGGGAATCAACTTTTTGTGACGCATATTCTCGTCGTGTAGATTATGTATTGGGTACAAAAAGGAGATGCTTAGTGCTGCTATGTTTAGTGGAGTATGTTAACGTTATACAAATAAAGTGGCGAGTGTCTGTCATGTTGACTGGCAAATTGGCGTCGTCTCTGCATTTGTTCCACGCCGCCGCGGTCGCCGGTCATCGGTCGCCGCTCGCCGTCGCCGATCACGCCACACTCAACCTTGTGAGTTGTGACTGCTTACTTACCACTGTCTATGTCAATGCCGTTCGTTCCCCGACATGCGATGAGGAAAACAGACATACTTAAATATACGAAATACGCTCAAATTATAGTACATGTACTCGTACCTACTGTACTTAATTTAAAAATGTAAGTGCATAAGTGATTCAACAGACGTCATAGAGTTATTACACGCCACATACGCTGAAGATTAGCGTCAACATATACCGTGAAATCGTTTTTCCACAAGAATTTGCATATCATAGCTGTGTAAGGCACTTATTCGCTAAGCTCTTGATCACGATCTAGATCACGTCATTTGTAAAAAATCTATGTGCGTTGCATAGTAAGTGGTCATAGACGGCTCGATAACCGATAACCCCTAACGTGACCGTATGTATTCGCGCGATAGCTTAGTTCCCAACTGCCGTTATTTGTAAAATTGCGCACATAATCCTTGCTTCGTTGTACTGCAGTCTGCAGCCTACCGCTTGATATCCAAGTCGAATCTATTTCTAATTTTAGACGCTAACGATATTCCGATTGTAATAGCTGTAAGTAGGATGTTATATTCGCGTAAGCTGACAAGACAATCATGGAAATGAGTAAAATGGTATGACGTGTTACTTGAATCTACCTATTTCCAATTTTGGACGCCAATAATATTCCGATTGTAGATAATGTTCATGTAAATTAAAAACATTATGAAGTTATTAAATTATATCTTGAGCACTAGCTCATACCTGCGACTTCGTTCACGAAGATTTATGGTTCTGAAACCCTAAGGATAATCACTATGATACGAATTTAAAACTTACCGTGCTGAGTTTTGATTGAACAATTTCTGAAAAAAAAAGAGTTACTTTATACATGTATAGTATAGGTATAGGCATTTGCGAACAAAGATTTCTTGAAGGCAATTTCGCAAAAAATGACAGGATGTAGAGCCAAGAGGCGTGTCGAGTAGCGCGGCTATGGAGGGCGGCGGGGCGCGAGGGATGCGGAGGAAGCGGCGGCGGGCACCGGGCGAGGAGCTGCCTGCTAGTGTCCGCCGCTGTCCGGACTAACCCGTCGCTCCAGGTCAGCGCTCCAGCGGGCTATTTATAGAGGTGCCCCTTAAACAGAGTAATTATTCATTGATTAGCACTGCGAGGAATAGGGGATTGCGTTTCTGATAGCCATCGCGCAAACAAGAATCGTAGCTGGCGCCGCGAGTCCTCGTGCCTGCCCGCTTTACTGTGCTTGCATATATAAATGGCTTTTATAGCTATGTAGGTCTATAAAATTGGTACTTACTCAGACTAATACTTAGATAGGTTTCCTACCTTAGTTAGGAATCCGTAGTCCAATGAACCTCTTATACTAAGCTTGTTTGCTTAAAAGAACACAAAAATGATTGAATTTGTCAACAATGCCTTAAGTTGGTTAATTTGTAAGTAAAGTAAGTTATCAGGTGCTGCTACAAGATCAAGAAACAATCTTTTAGCATTCCGCACCAAAATTTTAATCTTATACATATTATTCTTTTAATTATTAGTATAACCAATGCTACAGACTTTTGATTTGGTACAGTTTTAAATGATCCTTTTATTTGCAAACCGAAAAATCTTTATTAGCTAGAATAAAAATTATATGTTTAGGGACAGGGATGTTGTCAGACGGTAAATTAATTTAACCAATAATTACTTACCTTAGTATATGTATTTGTTTCGTTGCAATGTACGGAACTGATGGGCGCATATTGCTCACACTTGGCCAGCCTAATCTCTGGACTGAATCGACGGATACCCGTAAAAACACCCAAGCCTTCGGACGTGTTGCGGATCACGTCCCCTAACATGCGTCGCCGTTTGCACGGCTCACTGGAAAACTACTTTTTTTAAATATCTTTGATCTTGCAATTTGATCCCAACCAAATGGTAGGGTATGGGCTATTATGGCTTTCAAACAAAGGAAAAACCCAGGCCTCAATCAATTTAGAAATTATCGTGTTCCCAAATTAACTTACTACCTAGTCATTTTAACCAACTTGGTTGCAAGTGGTCGTTGACACCGCTCCGCCAAACAGGTCAAGTGTACTCAAATTATTGTATCTCACTTCAAAGTGAACTTTTTCTTTTCATTCAGTTATCTGTGCCACTCTTTTATCGAAAGTTAAATAAACTTCTTAGCCCATTTTAAACGAGAAGTCATGGAATTTTAATTTCCAAAATTTCAGGTCATGTCAAGGTATCACTTCTATAAATGCTTAGCGTACTTGCTTTGATCACTTTAAAATTAAGTCTAGTTTAGAAATAAGGACTGAATTTGGAAATTCGGCACAGGGCAACGGAATTTTTAGAAAAAAGCCTGAGGATTTTTTAGCCAAATATGAGCCAAATGATTATTGTCAGTTTTATTCAGAAAAGTAAGATATTTTAAATGGACTAAGAAGTAATACGTACTAATTTATCTACATATAAATAATTACTATAGAAAGTAAATTCTGAACCGACTTAGTAGATTTTATGATGGGTATATCATAACAAGCTTGAGAATACCCTAATACAGTGTGAATTTACCTACATTGAACAGTTTAATGTCCGGAAATGAGAAGCCCCGTTATAAGTACCTACCTATCTATAAATAACGGCCTCTAAAAACCTATGCCTATAAAATCCTTGATAAAACGTTTTTATGTATATTTTTTAGAGATCAGGCGACATTTCGCCTAACACAAGAACGAGTTCGAGTTCATTAACGCTATCCATAAAGATAATTATTGACTATAATGCAAACTATAGAGTAATTAAAATATACTGAACCCAAAAGAGACAAAATAATTATCACATACTAGAGGATGCCCGCGATTAAGTCCCATGGATTAAGGTTTTTGATTCCCGCGGAATCTCTTTAAATTTTCCGAGATAAAAAGTAGCCTATGTTCTTCCTCTGGATAAAACCTTGAACCTATGCCTTAGATACAAAATTTCATCAAAATCGGTTGGACAGATGGCCCATGAAAGCGCAGACAGACAGACACACTATCGCATTTATAATATAAGTATGGATATGGATAATTACCTAGCTTGATATTAGTCGGAAATACCCAATACTTGACCGATACAGTCAGGAAATTCGAGGAAGGTGTAAAAGGGATTTCTCTTCGTTCCTAAACATAAAGTATCCATAAAGACCTTCAAGAAAGTTGACTAATAATTTTAAAATGCGTCTACCTCAGCCGCACTCTTTTTATTGTGCCTTTGGTTGAGTCACAGTGTAGACTGCGTATGCCGAATAAAGCCAATCACACTAAAAACTATTCTATGAACATGCTAATTAATGACGTCGGAATGAATAATATATTCACCTCGATCCTACCCCTGGTTCTTTATGCTCTTTGCCTCGATTTATGTTAAAAACCTCATTTTCAGCTTAACGTATCAATAGCCTATGGGCCGGGCCCTAAGGTATATTTTTATGATTTGAATCAGGAACTTATTAAGAGATAAAGAAATTTCATAACTAGCCTAAAAGGTAAAGGATAATACCCTGAGAAAAGATGAATGCCTGAGTGCGCTCCATATTACAGTCCACAGTTGGCAAGCGTGGTGGGCTATGGCCTCATCTTGAACTCAAATAAATTTATTGTATAAGCCTCGTATATATATTTATGATTATAGCAGAAAACATCCCGGGACCCACTCAAACACACGCAAAAAATCCATCAGAATCGGTTCAGCCGTTCTGAAGTGATGCGCGTAGGTACTAAAGAGTAAAGACTCCTAAAGACATTTAGGAACTATTCTCTACTTCCTCAGAACTATTCTGAGGAAGCGCTAACAGAATAAAGTTTTAAAAGTGCATGATTTAAAAGGTAAGTAGAGGTACCAACTTCCTTTGAAGCGATATTGAAATGAATTTTGCAAGCATTCAATAAATTGATATTAATAGATGGGCAATCGAGTTCGGCGGGTTATAGGTATTCGTGGGACGGGTGTACGCGTTCGGGGGTGGACAAAATCAATATTCCGCACCTACGAATAGCTACCACTACATCCACGGTTTGCACACATTGCAATTCTTTATTTGGTTTATATCCGATCTCGTTTGCCCGAAGTTATTGTCTTTTGAGCAGGTGGCGCTTTCAGCGGATTCAGGTAAGAATATTGAGGGGTGAATATCTCATTTTTTATACTTTATTTTCGCCGTTTCAAGGGAATACGTTGATGCGGGGTGGTATTCTTTAATCATGATTTATTGAGTGGTTTTCTGGGGGACTAGGTAAATTATACGGATTGGGATCTGTTGTTTGATATTTAAAATGAGATCATTTGGTAGAACAAGAAAGAAAAAATTAATTTATTTCTAATAGATAACTTGAAAGCAATTCAGATGCTAAATTCTCTAACTTTCATTGCGACCCTACATGGTTTGAGCCTTATTTGAAAAATTACTGATTATATTTTGTCAATTTTCGAGCTTTTTCCCCGGGAGGCAACCTATTTGCTGTCATAATCGCTTGAATAGATGAGCTTCGAAAACGTAGCAAACAGACAGACATATATTTTGCATTTATTATTTTAGTATTATGGCAGTCATAATAATGTACATTTTGATACATTAATTTCGGTAAAAATTGATAAATGTTTTGATTTATTACGTCATTAGCATAGGAGACGCAGCCGCTGTTTGATCATGCCAGCGCGGGCGTACTGCCTGCTTTTTCAATCAATCAACCTAAGATCTAAGATATTTATTCGAATAGTTGCCTCCAGAGAGTTTTTGTATGAAAAGTTTTGCCAGTAACTTCAACGCATAGGTTTACTCATACAAACCCTAAAATCTTGGACTCCTATAATTTTCCAGGATAACAAAGTAGCCTAGATCATAATTTACACAGACTTATTACATTGTACTACCTATTCTGTGCTTATACCACAGAATACTAACTTGTGAAAGTCTTGATAAAATAAAATTTAGTAAAAAGGTTACCCCCTAAGAACAACATACGGACATTTTTTTCATGGACGATATAGTTATTTAAAGTGTAAATTCAAGGCGGGTATATCAAAATAAAAGACCTGTATTTATTATACGACTGCCTGAAAAAAGGAGTATATTGTTTTCAGGGTTCATGTATGTATGTATGTATGTATGTATGTATGTATGTATGTATGTATGTATGTATGTATGTATGTATGTATGTATGTATGTATGTATGTATGTATGTAAGTTTGTATATTCCACCATAACTTCTATACGCTTTAACCGATTTTGATAAATGAGGTATCGTTAGAATCCCTAGCTTATTCCCGGTGACATACGGCCGGTTTCTGAATTGAGAATTTCATGTTAAGTCTGTCACAAAGACTACTTAAGGACTAATTAAGCAAATTTTTGTTTCTGAATTGATATTGTGTAAGGTTTGAAAGTTGGAACTTGCTTTTTTTGCTTGAATGCTTAATTCAAAAACCGGCCCAATATCAATTCAGAAACAAAAATTTGCTGAATTAATCCTTATGTAGTCTTTGAGAACTCAACATGAATTTCTCAATTCAGAAACCGGCCGATAGGCTAGTAAAATTTAAAAAAAAATTATTGGGGTGACCATGGTTCCGCATTAAAGACTAAAGTTGAAAAAAATCTTCGAAAATAAGGTTAACTATATAATCATCATCTAGAAAATGATGAGTAGATTCCAAAAATATATAACACTAGATCAATATCCAGTGATTCCCAAAAAAATATCATTTAATAAAAATGTGAATAAGATTCCAAAGGTAGTAGAAGCAGCAGTGGTAACTGGAAGCCGTACTTCCATTCGAGTGCGAGTTTTTATTACACGACTGCCCAAAAAAGGAGTGTTATGTTTTCAGGGTTCGTGTAGGTATTTATGTGTGTCTATCGCAGAACAGACCTATTTTTTAATAATTTTAATTATATTCACTTGTTTATTTTTAGGTACGAATAACGTACGTAACGCATACTTCCATAGACTTATCTGACCCGATGACAGCATCTCTATTAAATATGAAAAATGAAATAAAGACAAAAACTAAAGAGCCATAAAAATCAGTTCCAATTTTGGCCGATAAGTTGATGGGACTATAATAGGTACTAAAATTCTACATTAATGGGACTATAGGTAGGTTGGAGTTGGACGCACCCGAATCTCAAGCTTAATATATCAACGGTTAACTATCAATCATATTTCTGCTACAGTTAGGTACGTCTTGAAAAAATTGTGTCACATTATACGAATGACCAGAAATTACCCCAACAATAAATTAGCATAGTAATGTTTTAGCCGTTATGTTGGGATTGAGATCACTTTAATTAATGTAAGCAACTATTTCTTATATTATGGTCTTGGGTTCTGTAGCTATGTTTAATATTAGCTTTTAGGATTCTTCTGCACTCTGCCACTAACTATAGGCGTAAGGAAAATAATTATACAAAGAATGAATTTTCGTTATAAATAATTATGCGGTTCCTATTAAAACAAAAAGCTTACCACTTAGTCAATATTATTCGTAATTGATTACTCCGAACAACTATGGGTATCGTAGATCCGGTGCCCAAATGTACTACTCCTAGCAGACTTATACCAGTTTTGCCCAGGTGCCATATTTGATATCCTTTCTTATGATTAGGAGCAAAATTTGTGCCAGTATTTTAATAATATTATGTCAGTCAGTGAGCTGAAAATAATTTATACCTAAATGCCATGCAAACAGAAGAATCTAAATACCTACTATATTAAATCGAAAGGTGATCGACTGACTAATCTATCCTCAACTCAAGCTCAAACCATTAAGACGGATAGGGCTCAAATTGGGCTAGCTGGAAGAGGAAGCTATTATAGCGTAGGCAGCCGCAAATAAATTATTTTTGAAAATTCAAACCCTATTTTAACCAAATAAGGTGTGTAATCTAACAACAAAAACGAACTTAACGTGTGCGACGCCAGGGGCAAAAACTAGTTTGCAAATAACAGCAAAATTTTCGAGAACAGCAATATTTACTTATTATACCTACATAACTAATAATTAAAGAAACTAAACGGTGTGAGTCAGCTAGTATTTTAAAAACTCGAAAATTTAATTATGTTAAGAAATAAGATTCATATCTAAGTTCATATCCTCAAGAAACAAATAAAATAAATGAGCAGTGGTAGCGGAAGCGTCAAGACTCGTTTGCGCAGCACTCTAAAAATGCGGCGCCTGCCAGTGTCACTGGCCTTAGTTGACCACGTCAAGTAATAAACAATGAAAAAATAATTAAAATGATTGCCTTCTAAAATATTAGCGACACATTTCGTCAGTTACTTAGGTATAATTGATGATTGCTATTATATTTATTAGCATCACAAGTCGATGTAATTGATTAATGTTTACAGTTACACGATCGCGTAAACTGCTGTTTAGCATAAACGAGAAGCCGCCTGAGAGAGGCATATCGAATACAAGATGATCCCGATCAGATCGTAGATTTATGTTTTGAAAACCTGGGAAAGTCTTTGATTTTATGCTATTACAAGTAACCTATTTTACTTTTCAGGTAGATAGGTACTTCACTAATGAAAAATATTAAAAATAGCGATATCACGTTCTATTGCTCTGTCGCGGCGCGCTTAATTGATAATATTACCACATTCTATATAGAAATACGTTCTTAAATATTTACGCTGCGATATTAATACGGATTACTGATTATTATAGTACGGATAAAAATTACCGTGTTGAAAATCATTTTGTACTCTACTCCGTTAAAGCAGAAGAATATTCGTGAAAATCCGTTATTTTGCTGCAATTTTCTAAATACATAAAAGGAAAAGGTGTCCGGTTTCTGAATTGAGAATTTGATGTTGAGTCTGTCTCAAAGACTACTTAAGGACTTATTAAGTAAAATTTTGTTTCTGAATTGATGGGTCAATTTCAACAAAGGCGTTTTTTTGTTTCATTTCGGTGAACTTTCGTATTATAAAGTTTTCTCAAATTTAAACAGTAGTTTATTGTACGTCTTGATATTCTTCATGCTCTTATTTAATGCCATCAAAATATACCTAATAAACTAATGAGAAATCGTGTTTGAATTTGTGATACCACTGAAATGAAAAATTCGTTCACCGATATGAAAAAACTAGCCACCGAAATGAAAAAACCTATCCACCGAAATTAAAATCCACCGAAAACGAATACAAGCAGGCTTTCAAATACCTATTACTTCCTACTGAGCAAAGACTTACCTAACTCAACCTTACACTTTACCTAAATTGCTGCATGTCTTAGCATCTTTAAAAAGTTTGGTATATTTATTATTATCAAGCCTGATTAATAATCATAGTCTAGTTACCTAGATGTTCTGCGAAATTTCAGGGTGAAATTTACAATAAATCGCACAAAAGTACAGGCCATGGAAACACATTAGAAAAATGTATTCAAAGATGGTGGAAACTGTCCAGACGATAGGGTCAAAGTTCTTTAAGACCCACCGTTCGAAAAGAACCAAAAAGTTTTCAGACCACACTCTCAAGCTCATGGATGAGAGAGCAGAGATGAGACTACAGTCTACAGCGGACGCGTCGGCCTACCGGCAGATTAATAGGCAGATTTGTAAAGCGCAAACGCATGACTCGCGAAATTTTAACATCGAATACATCAAAAGTACCATCGAGCGTAACAAGGGCTCCAAAGTATTCACAAGAGATCTGTCTATCGGACAGAGCCAGCTGACGCGACTTATAACTGATGATGGTAGTCTCATTTCTTCCAAATCCGAGATCTTGGGAGAGGTGGAGAAGTTCTATGGACAGTGATATACCACAACGCCTGTTGACGATTTGGCTAGAAATCCCAGAGCCAAATTGACCCGACACTATACCGAAGATAACCTGGACGTCAGCCTTTACGAGATTAGTATGGCTCTCAAGCAACTTAAAAACAACAAGGCCCCAGGTGAGGATGAAATCACAGCAGAACTCCTGAAAGCGGGTGGAAAACCGATACTTAAGGTCCTTCAGCGATTGTTCAATTCCGTCATTCACGAGGGCATAACGCCACAGGCATGGCACAGGAGCGTGTTGGTTCTGTTCTTCAAAAAGGGTGACAATACGTTGCTGAAGAATTATAGACCCATCTCACTGCTGAGCCATGTCTATAAGTTTTCTCGAGAGTCATTACGGATCGTCTCGCTCGAAGGTTCGACGACTTCCAGCCTCCCGAACAAGCCGTAGTCTGAAAAGGCTTTAGTACCATAGACCACATTCACATTTCACACGCTGCGGCAGATTATACAGAAGACGGAAGAGTATAACCGGCCACTATGCTTAGCGTTTGTGGACTATGAGAAAGCCTTTGATTTGGTGGAAACTTGGGCTGTATTAAGGTCGCTGCAGAGATTCCGGATAGATTACCGGTATATCCAAGTGCTGAAGTGTTTGTACGAAAACGCCACAATGTCAGTTCGTATACAGGACCAGACTACGAGGCCAATCCAAATGCAGCAGGGAGTGCGACAGGGGGATGTAATCTCCCCGAAACTCTTCACCACCGCGTTGGAAGACGTCTTTAAGCTTCTGGATTGGAACGGATTTGGCATCAACGTCAATAGCGAGTACATCACTCACCTTCGGTTTGCCGATGATATAGTCATCATGGCCAAGACTCTGGAAGACCTTAATACAATGCTCAATGACCTCAGTAGAGTTTCACAACAGGCGGGCCTTAAAATGGACATGAGTAAGACAAAAAATCATGTCTAATGCTCATGTTCCGCTCCACCCAGTAATCGTCGAGAGCTCTGCACTCGAAATTGTAGACGGGCTTATATACCTGGGACATACGGTCCAGTTAGGTAGGTCCAATTTCAAGAAAGAGGTGGGCTGCCGAATCCAACTCGGCTGGGCAGCGTTCGGGAAGCTTCGAGATGTCTTCTCGTCCAAGATTCCTCAGTGCTTGAAGACCAAAGTCTTCGAACAGTGCGTTTTGCCAGTGATAACCTATGGATGCGAGACTGGTCGCTAACTATGGGCCTCATAAGAAAGCTCAGGGTCACTCAACGGGCGATGGAGAGAGTAATGCTGCTCCCAAAGTGCTGGAATGGCGACCTCGCACTGGGAAGCGCAGCGTTGGCAGACCCCCTACTTGGTGGACCTGGACGGACTAAATCAGGCGAGTCGCAGGGAGCCGCTGGATCCAGGCGGCGCAAGATCACAGCGTGTGGAAATCCTTGCAAGAGGCCTATGTCCAGCAGTGGACGTCTGTCGGCTGATGATGATGATGATGATGATGATGATGATTCAAAGATTGTGAAATATTCACCTCCTAGCTTGGATTTTCACCGAAATGAAATAATAATCAACCGAAATGATAAAAAGATCCACCGAAATGAAACAATTATACGCCGAAATGATAAAAACTCACCGAAATGAGAATTTTTATCATTTCGGTGAGTATTTTGTCATTTCGGTGGCCAGTTTAGGCCACCGAATCAACCGAAATGAAAACACCGAAATTAAAATCAAGGAAAAGAATTAGTATTACGAGAAAACTATTTATTATAGGATGTAAGGAATACTACACAAATAAACGTAGTACCATTAGCCCATTCATGAATACTCAAATAAGTTTACCAACTTATTGCAAGAAAAGTTATACCTATACACGGAAATGAAAAGAAATGTGTTCCATGTCACCGATGTGACATACTTTCGTTTTTTGCGGGAACACGCAGGCAAGTGGCGCACGTCCTCCCACGATCAACACCTAGAGGCCACTAATGCGTAAGTTTTAAGCCCACGCGGGGGGAGCTAGAGTTGTTTTAAGCAAAAATATACTTGATAAACTTTTTGTCACCGAAATTAAAGAAATTTCTGGGACACATGCATTTTTACTCTCCTGTTATTAAACTGGGTAGATATTATTAAAAAAATACTATGGAATTATGCTATCACTATTCATGATTAAAATAAAGGTAGCCATAAACCTTAGTAACTAATATTTTTTGTTTTATGAGGAAAATTACACAGAAACATATTGCAGTGACAGCCACCGAAATGAAAAATTCGGAGCTAAACTATTTTTAAAAAAAAAAACTGAAAGCTTAATCAAGAAATATTTATTGCTACGCACATAGGTAACTACCTCTTCTACCTAGAAAAAAATATTAGAACTGTATAGTAACGTTCTGCACTACCGATTTCATCCATGCCGCATAAATTTTGCTGTTGGGAAATTCACCCTGATATTGGGCCGGTTTCTGAATTAAGCATTCAAGCAAAAACAGCAAGTTCTAACTTTCTAACCTTACACAATATCAATTCAAAAACAAAAAATTGCTTTATTAGTCCTTAAGTAGTCTTTGAGACAGACTCAACGTCAAATTCTTAATTCAGAAACAGGCCGTAATCTATCAAAGCACAGCGCAAACCACTGGATGGATCAGGCTGCAATTCGGCATACAGATATACGGCTATATAACGTACGTATCCACTAAGAAATGGTTTTGGAAAATTCAACCCATGAGGGGGTTTCAAATTTGTGTGAAAATCGAACCTAACAAAACATATTAACATCCTACAACATAATCCATACTAAAATTACAATTTAATTAAAATTCAAATGTTTTTAATTCAAATAAACTTTGACAAGTGCTTTTGAATCGTCGAGTGAATCTATCGCTGGTTCGGAATGTCATTCCTACCGAAAAGACCCAGCGAGAAGCTCGGTGAAAATGCGAAAATGCGTCTGTCTGCCTGTTGTGATTTTAAAGTAACATTCTTTTAAACGTGAAGATAGCAAGCACCCCCGAAACGAACACAGGCTACTTTTTATCCTGGAAAATTTGAGAGTGCTCCCGGGATTAAAAAGCCTGAAAATCCACGAAAGAAGTCGCGAACAAGGATGATTTATCATCAAACAAATTATAACGCTTAAACTTTTACTCAAACGAAATGTAGCGTCTTTATATTGTACCTTCTCTCTTCGAGTTTTTCAGACCAAATTCATATAAAAATGTCGTAGCTTTATGCTACGATTCCTTCAAGATACCAAAGTAACGACGAATTTTTATCTATATAGCATACTAGCGGTCCGTCCTGGCTTCGCACGAGTGCAATTCAGATTTGTTATTTTATCGTGAAAAAAAAAACAAAGTAAACATTTTACAGATGAGGTGTTTACATTGGTAATGTTACATAATTTCCATTACCTATATTATAAGCATCCGTCGGTATCCGTTTGTAATCCCCAGGTGGCACGCGATTGCGACACGTATTCTCTCTGACTTGCAAGACGATTTTCATTTTCAAATGCAGATTTTCCAATACGACGTATTTTCAGTGCCCTCGCCTGGGAACTATGTTAAGAAAGTTTAGACCTTGATCTTTAAGGCTTTTCGCAGTCTGTCTACAGCAGTTAGATATTAAAATGTCTTAAAAAAATGTAGGTAAGTTTTCTTGTATTTATTATGTTTGTCTTGACAAATAAGAAATAAAAGTGTCTTGACAAATATGACATAAAAGACAGTCTGAATTAATAGACGAATAGAGGTTTAACGTAAAAAGTTAAATTAGGTGTATTTTTCCGACTTAATTCACATTATTACAATTTTCGAAGGAATCTCTAATTTATTTTAAAATAAAATGTAGCCTATGTTAATCGCTGATAAAGTAGCTTTCTATGGGGAAAGAATTTTAAAATCGATTGAGTAGTTTTTGATCCATTACAAACAAACAAACAAATTTTTCCTCTTTATAATATTAGTTTAGACAAAAGTAGCTACCGACCGGCATTGGGTTGGACTGACAATGACTATGTTATGACAGTTAGCATTCTGTTGAATAAATAAAAATTAAATCAGAATAGTAATTAAGCTTTGGCACTATAATTACCGTCAAATGGCAGAGCATAACGTCAGCCGCACGCTGTTGCTGTTACTGCTGTGTTTCGACTAATTAAATTCAGCTTAACTGTTGTTCACGCTGGCGGATGGGCGATGGACAGACAAAATGGCTGCGTTAAAATTAATTCGACGTTAGTATTGATGTGACAAATGTAGGTACTTACCTATAATATATTATAATATAATATAATATAATATAATATAATATAATATAATATAATATAATATAATATAATATAGTATAATATAATATAATAAATAATTATTACTTTAATTATTTTAATTCGAAGTACTTAAAATGAATTGTTTATTTACTACCTTGTATTATGTTTGTTACATATACGAACTTAACTGTAAGTTGGTACTTGTATGTAAAGTAATGTGGACAAAAAAATTAAAATATGGACGAAGGCTATTAAACATCCCTGGTATTGGGAAAGGAATCATTATATATATACTTTATAAAACTGTAACTGGACGATTCAGAGCCCATAACATTTTTTTAAGCTTTTGTCTGTCTGTCCCTTCGTCTGTCTGTAACAGCATTACGCTAACACTACTGTACGGATTGAATGGGTCTTGGCACACCTACTTATAAATTTATAGCTAATACACTGAGTTAGCTTAAAAGATATTTTTTATCCCTACATACCATTATTGCCTTCCTTCAGGATAGGGGAAACAGTATTGGTTGATTTTATTCAAAAATTCCGTCAAATATTATAAAATTTTGACATTATTCCTTTGATCCCTGATTTTCTCGGATAAAAAGTAGTTATGCTATCTCTGTATCTTTCATCAAAATAGGCACGTCGGTTACAATTTCACGATCAAATTTTTATCAGCTAGGACTGTCGAGCAATATAATAATTATATATCGCTCGACAAAAGTCTATATTAAACCCAAAATAGACAGTGCCTACATAATAATAATTATAAATATGTCAAACTTTTTACGGACGAGAGGGCGTAGGATTTGAGGAGGATCCCGACAGAATCTTGAAGTAGATTTAGGACAGTATGGTAAACTAGGCTTGTCAGCTTACTCGTTGTAGATTCACGATTCATGAATTTAAGGTGTAACCACAGAATACTTATTTAACAGCTAAGCTATGTGACTTTAACCAAGTTAAAAAGAGCTAATAACCAAGCGTTAAAATTTCCAATGGCCTCTCTAAACATGAAGGCTACAGCCGTTACTCACTACCGAATAACTGAGTACTCAAGACCACCAAACACGCTCTTCCCGCTGTAATAATATTTCAAATCCTTGGTATCATCCTTTCCGGTTTTCATTCATTCTTTTTTCGGTCACAAGAGGTTATCGAGAACGTTGCTCTGAGGGCTTCTGCGTATTAGCTAATTGCTTAGCAAACGTCAAACGGTAGTATGGAGTATTAGAGCCAAGCTCAAGCATTACTCACTTTTCATTTTGACAAAATTGTATAGAGCATGAGGACCTTTTCCTGTAAGTTTTCCGGTATTCTAGTGTTCTAGTCTCAGATCGAATTTGGCTCTCCGTTATCATCCTCATTGCTGAGAGCCATGCGATATACCTACATACGCATACACGTACCTTTACTTATGTATATGACCGGGAACATGTAACATATCCTCAGACATACCATCAGGAAGATCTTTCTCCGAGCTAGTGTCTGAATATCTAGCTGGTTACTGTTAATGGTAAAAACTTAGGTCCGCTTGCAGAAACGACGGGTTATCCTTTTAACTCAGAGTTAGCTGCTACTTTGGCAGAATTCGTATAGTTAAACTTCTATCGAAATTTCAAATTTATTCCTGGGTTAAACCCCGTTAAACGTAACCCGGCGTCTCTGTAAGTGGGTATAGGCAGTTGGGATGGAATATTAAATTAATCATTTTAATACGTAAAATATGAGTCTACAACTCTACAATGACTTTCATTGAAACATTTTCCTCTTTTAGAATTGTTAACGTAAATAATATTAATTATTTAGGTAAGCTAAAATAAGACGTGTAGGTTTATAATCCTAATAAAGGTGAAAGTTTGGATGTATGGATGTTTGTTACTCCTTCAGGCCACAACAAAAGGTCAGGTTACAGTCAATAATGATTTGGCCAATGGAGATAGCTTGAGCCCTGCATTAACACGTAGACTACATTTTATCCCGGAAAATTAAAGATTTCCCACGGGAATCAAAAATCCTAATCGACATGGGCGGAGTCGCGGGCATCATCAGGTCCTAGTTATATTAATAAATGTGAAAGTTTTAATAGTAGATTGTTTTACTTACCTACTACTATTACCTATTCTGTGGTATTACATACATACATATACATACATACATACATACATACAAACATTTTCCCGGTTTAGCTAAAAATAAACTTACCTACGTATTTTCAAATATTTTTTTAATCTTTTTTTTAAATCATAAAAAATAAAGAATACAATTACCTAGTTAAGTTTTAATATGAAGATACACGACCAATTTTTTTTTAATTGCCGCCTTTTTTTGCCGCATAAGTGATAATATTAGGGTTTGAAATCCTGCCATTACATTACGTTTCTAAGAAAACCAATCATATTTTAATGTAAAAAATGTTTTGGCTCTACATTTTTAGTGTGGAAACATTGAAATAGAATGAGGGTACTAAAATTCTACATCAATGTGTGGAAATAAATAACTGCTAAACTGTATGGTCATCAATGAAGTGAAAAATTCGATGCTTTAGTTAGTCAAGCGGAAAACCAGTCATCAAAAAAAAAAAAGTATGGTATGTATGTAGCAATAACCTTTTATGCGATTATTTGATTCCAAGTACAAACATTTTACAGAAACAAAAAACCCAACGGCGGTTACTAAAATAAAGTTTATTTGCCGGTAGGTACTCATAGGTAGGTACATTGGGGATTTATTTTTTTGAGTAACTAATACGAGTACCCGGTACTCGCACATTTATGGGTGACAGAAAGGCTGGCTGGCTGGCTCTCTCTTGAGTGGAGGCCTGTGCCCAGCAGTGGGACGGTAATGGTCTGTAGTGGTGGTGGTGGTGGAAAGGCTGGCTCGTATTTTGTGCGAAATCAGCCTGGCTGTTCAGCGCGGAAATGCAGCCAGCACTCTTGCCACGATTCCACGAAGCGTTTCAGATGAGGACGACATAATTATAGACACTGTCCCAAATTAAGGTCTTCCGTCGCGCTAGATATCTTGCATGGTCCTATTCATCGGAAATCGCATGTTAAAATGATCTGGAGTTGTTTCACAGGAAACCTTAATTCGAATTCAGTCAAATAATAGTTTAGTTATAAAATATTACAGACCACAGGTCAAAAATAAAAGTTTGTTGACACAAAGCATTGCTTTCACCATACTCACCGTTGTTTTAATGGAGACCACGGCTGACTTTATACTAAGTACTAGCTGATGCCCGCGACTTCGTCCGCGTGGTTTAAGTTTTTTAAATTCCCCCGGGAACTCCTTCATTTTCCGGGATAAAAAGTAGCCTATGTCACTCTCCAGGTCCTCAACTATAACCATGCCAAAAATTACGTCGATCCGTTGCACCGTTGCGGCGTGATTGAAGGACAAACCAGCAAACAAACTGACTTTCGCATTTATAAATTAGTATGATTAGGCTTCTCAAGTAGGTACCATAAGACAAAAGATTCCATTTTATATGTTAAGTAGATGATGACCGCGACTTCGTCCGCGGGCTAAGTATTAGCGTAAGTTCGAGTATAGATTAAGTTTTTGATTCCACCATTCCAATGAAAAGGTAGTCTATGTCCTTACCCGGGATGTATCCTACCACTATACCAAATTTCCACTATACGAAAGTTGAAAAGATGGGGCGTTAAAACTTAAAACGTAACAGACAGACAAACACACAAATCTTCGCATTTATAATATTATTATACCATGAATGTTTAGAAAAAATTTCATGTTTGATGAGGGTATAGGTATACCCTTCCAGACTACTGTTACAGCTATGTAGATGCAATGCGTTACGTGTAACGTACGGATATCCCATGAATACCAACCATTCAAGAGTATGTTAAGTTTCTTGCCATTCTTAAAAGTCTTGTTTATTCAAACCCAATTAACACAACCTGAATAGAGGGAACACGCAAGAATTATTTTTTTACGAATTTACATTATTTAGTAAGTGGCGTTAACATTACATTACGGATTTTCGACGATATTTTTAGTACCTCGAAGCTTTATTTTATTATATCTTTGCATAAACGTATCATATAATAAGGTGAGGACGATATTGTTAACAAGGATTGCGATAAAAACCTTAAAGAAACCCGATTGCATTCAAAGCTCTAGCGCAGTCTGGACCGTTATTTATTGATAACTAACTAGCTGATTACCGCGACTTCGTCCGCGTGGTTTAAGTTTTTTGATTCCCGCGGGAACTCCCTAATTTTCCGGGATAAAAAGTAGCCTATGTCACTCTCCAGGTCCTCAACTATACCCATGCCAAAAATCACGTCGATCCGTTGCTCCGTTGCGGCGTGATTGAAGGATAAACCAACAAACCAACAAACAAACACACTTTCGCATTTATAATATTAAGTATGATGGTTATTGCAAAGGTGCTAATGCAAGTTCAAAAGCTTTGCAAAGGAACTTGGAAATATGGTTATAATACATCAATTATGTGTATCAAACATAGGGTAAAGGCAATAAATTGCTCCTGCCCTACAATATCGCAAAGCATATTGCTATATCTACGGAATATTTGTTGTTATTGCGATAACAATTTGCAAGCAAAATATTCTTACTTAAGAATGCTTGCATTCTGTGATATAATAATAGTGAGATCGTATTTATCAATATTGCTTTGTCTCTCCCTTGTCTCATATATATGAAGAAAGAGTGTTATCGCCGGTCCAATGCGTAGGCTGTCTATACAATTCAGTGTGCGTGCCTACTGGTGATACAATACAAGTCACCGGAGCTTTAGACAAGAGCTTTTAGACAGCCTCTATATTGGGACACCGCGTGTTCCATCCTTACTGTTCCTTGTTTGGGCTCCTACCCACTACTTCTATAATTTTCTACGACTGAAGGGACATTCGAAATTCTAAGAAGATATTCTATTTCGTTGGTAGTCGTTTGTGACATTATGATGTAAGATTATAGGGCATATACATGCTTGCGACTTGCTCCCAGTTGCTTCATTGGTCTCCGGCGAGTTTCTAACAATCGCGCCATATTATTCGCGCCAAGTATACGGAAGTCGTGACAGGGTTCGGGAAGCGAGCTTTTGCTAATTGGCTGTAACTGATAGATAAGCAATAAAATCAATTGGGAGGACACCGGCTGCATCTCCAATTTATGTCGATGTGGATTCGCGATGCGTCGTGGTCCGGCGCCGACCCCCGCCACCGGGCCTCATATTTATACGCTAAAGCGGACACTGCGCAGAGTTCAAACGCGCGACGGGCGCTCGGAACAGTAGACGATAAAGAAGAATCGCAACGCGTGGGTAGACGAGGGCGAGTGCAGTGTGCAGTGCGTGCGGTTCGTGTTCGCTGAAAGCTCGGGCTGCGAAGCCTCCGAGAGCGGCGGCGACGGGCGAGCGCCCGCCTCGCGTCAGTGCCGGCCCGGCCGTGCCATAGGCATCACGCTCCGAAATATTTAAACACTAACTGTTTACTGCTGGACAGTGACACATACTCTTACCGAATACTCCAATACTACCTGCGAGCTAGCCTACAGAAGTGTACGCGGAAATCTTGCTAATAGAAGTGAGGTGAGTTCAGTCACATTTTTTCAACAATTTATAAGTTTTTAATTATTATTATAAATCAAACATTTAAGTACTAATAATAAAATAAGCACATTTTTAGAATGAAATGAGAATAAAATAATTTAATATAATTCTGTGCTATAAAATCGAAATGTCTGAAAAGTCGGTTCAGGGGCTTTTGTAGCGCTACCGCGCTACAAGATAGATATCTTGTTTAACGTGTTACGAATTCAGTGCTACGAAAACTTATACGAGTATATGCTTAGATCTATTTTAAATCTTACCGATTTAAAGAACCTTCGTTACAATTATTATCTTCATTAGTCTTATATTATGAATAGACAAAAAACTACGAATAGATTAAATTAGTTACTTTACATACACAAACATTTTACATATATTACCTATATTTTTTTAACCCGGAACAAAAACGGAATTATTTATACTCACGAGCGTTTACTTCGCATGTGATTACTTTTTTCGTAATTTAACATATTGTAATATTTTATAATGAAGGATACATATTATTATTTTATATACATATTTTCAATTAAGTAGGTAATGTAAATATGAATATATTTATATTCTTTAACATGTATTTTACTAACTTAAAACAAGCCTGATTCATAATATTAAGGAATTTATCATGAATTTAAATGTTTGTTCAAATTAAAATAAAACTAAAAACAGTAAAAATAAGGTGATAGGTAAAATGTTTTACTTAATGTATTGGAACAGAATTATTTTTATGTTTCTGTTGGTGTTAGTTTTCTAACTCATATATATGCAGATTTTAATTAAGTTATTGCTGAAAATTTTAAACCAATAGTTTAGAGCATCGAATGATTGAGTATTCTTATTAAGGAACGTGTACCGTGAAGCAGCGTGACGAATCCGATATTTTACAGTCAACACCTCATTTAATATTGTAGCTGCAAACTATTCATACGTCAAAACTACATTATGCATTCAAACTATCATTTACACTGGTCTCTACTAAGAATTTAATTTTATGATATTTAGTATGCATACAAAGTGGAAGTTAAATTGCACGAATTGCAGTTTAACTTCCATCTGTCTCCTACTGCTTGACAAAGTCTACATTACGGGTATTTATTCCATTACACAGTGAATTACCCCTGATCATATCTATATATCTCTCTATATCAAGTTTCATCAAAATCGGTTAAATAAGTGGGTCGTGAAAAAGGAAAAGAAAGTCAAATACAATTTCGCATTTATAGTATAAGTAATTATATGGAGTACAAAGTAGTTTAAATTTTATGAGTGAAGTACCTACTAATAAAAACAAAACCGATCTTGATCGGTTTTGATCTGGCTTCGATATTTGACAGATAAGTTACAATATGTTAGAATTTGATCTTTTGGCATGTTCAATTGAACATTGCCTATATACTTTAACATGTAATTAAATACGACACACAATTTGCTTTTTCTATTTTGTAATTCAATCAATAGAATATAATAATATATTCATATATAAATATTGGATAGAATCAGGCGTTACTTTGCGGAAGTTCATGATTTAGCAAGAAAAGAATACAAAAAAAGCAAAATCAAAAGAAAAAGAAGCAAAATAATTGTATTCTTTTCTTGCTATTCATATATAGTTCAATATTATGTACTTAGGTTTATAATTCAAGCTGCCATGTCTTTGTGTGGGTTTAATTTTTTATTTTAGAGACTAATGCTCGTTTTAACCGGCATTCGCTTTATTCTAAGGAACTAAATGCAGTCAGTTCCCAATTTTACACGCATAAGATCCGTTTTTGAAGAATAACGGTTAAGAGTATGCTTTCTCACTTTAATATAATACCTACTGAACTGCCTAGAAGATAACTTGTCTGTACAAGAAATTAATTTTATGAATATACTTGTAGCAATAAAATAGAACACCATGTACCATATCACATCGATATTATATTTATTGACGATGAGTAAGCGACATTCTGGTAACTGTTCAGATATCAAAGCCTCTCAGGTGTGAACTGCACGTAAATTACAGTCGAACGTTACAGACCTACACAAATATATCTAAGAATAACCATCACATGTATCTGGTTATTTTAACTACAATATTATGATAGTATCCAGGCCTCATTTCCTTTTCCTTGTCGAATAGCTCTTATTCTTAATAGGTTGACGTGGATTCTGCGCTTCGTCGTCTTTTAACATAGGTATACTATAAATTATTTATCGTGTGTCTGCAGCATCGTTTATTTTTCTTTTTATTACATTAAATTATATCCAATATTTACTGTAGTGACCTACAGTAAAAAAAATATATCTTAATTTTTATGATACTTTTATCCGACAAGAACACGCCAGCCATCACAGTAAATTGGTAAAAGGAGTGGATCATTATGTAGTTGTACCTATACACAATTATTTTTTCAATTTCAATTTGCACACATTAAGGTGTTTCAGGGTATTTATGAAAACCATTTACTACAGAGTGGCATACAACATGTTTGATAAGCTACAAAGCTAATGCTTGTAATTTACAGTTAAAATAATTTAAGCGAAATACAACAAGGATAAGGAAGGATTTACGTAAAACTTTACAGCTGTAAGTTATCATGTGTTAATATGATAAAGATTATTTTAAGGAATATTAAAAAACTCAAAATCCTGATTGGATTGAAACATTTTTGTTTATATTTTCGACAAAATGCCAAAAAGTGAGATAATGCTGTTTTACAGAACATCGCGTATCGAATCCTGACAATGGTTTTTGTTTGATAGTTTTTGTATGCAGCAATAAGTATTTTGCCGCGCAACAAGATCTAATATAACAACTCACCAAAATAGACGAGCAACGCTATTAATTCCTAACTATATAATAAGCATGATGACAGTAACCAAGAATCAATGAAATTATGAATTAATTTAATGGAATAGGATTCATGGATTATAAAAAAACGTATTTATTTTTCTATTTCGAGTGAGATTGCTATTTATTTTGATAAAATAAAACTATAAAATACAGCAATCCGCCATATTGGATAAAACACCAAGAGGCGAATGACGACACAATTGTTTGTTTTCGAGCTTTGACAATCACACTATTGTTTACTGCACACTGCACAGAGTACATTGGTAAAAACAATAGTGACGTCACAAACGACGCCATGACACCGCAGAACGTTTTGGCGTGAATTTTTAAATTTAAATTTCAAATGCCAATTTTATCTACTAAACCTTATTTTTCTGCTGAAATAAGATATTTTTTCGAAATAGTAGATACTTCCGAACATAATCTGACCATTTTTCAAAATCAGTCATCATGCCTATTACCGTTATAGGTATAGTTGGGCAATTATACAATTAGTTTAAAAATTAACAATTTATTATAATTTGTCAGAAACATTAAACTAATCATAGATGAATAACTTAAACTCATACAAATAATGCTAATGGTAATAATTACGTTGTAATTAGCTCTCTGCAGCAATAAAGTTAATACTTATAATAAAATATTGTGTTTTTACTAAATGGCGCTAAAAAATTATATTCTTAGCACTTTGACTATTTACCGCTTTTTTTATGAAGCTCTCGCGTTATCTACTATATAAAAATAAGTCGGGTTTTCCTTCCTGACGCTATAACTCCAGAACGCACGAACCGATTTCCACGGTTTTGCATTCGTTGGAAAGGTCTCGGGCTCCGTGAGGTTTATAGCAAAGAAAATTCAGGAAAAATTTCAACAGAAAAGCGGGAAAATCTTTTTAGCGGGAAAGCCATCTGGTGGCGAAACGGAGTTCGCCGGGTTTGCTAGTCGTGTATATCAATCATAATAATAGGTTTTTTAGGCGCTGATAAACAGAGAAGCTTTATACAGCTATTTTAAATGAATCGTATTTCCGTCTTGTGGTTTGAGCTTAAAGTTCTGCACTCTCATACTTTTATGTTTAATAAAAAAACCTTCGAATATCACACAATAGTTGTCGTATCTGAAGATTTATCGGAGGACTTTGTAAGACAAGTAGTCACTAATTAGGTTAGGCTAGCTAGCATTAAGTTCTATTGTATTATTTTCAATAAAAATGTACATTAAAAAATCTGTCACTGTTGTGGTATACAAAAACGATGAAGCGCGGTCACTGCGAGTGCGAAAGACTTGGACGCTTTAGAGTCGCTCGATTGCGCAAAGCTCGCGGCCGCGACGGTGCGAGTTCAAGTGCGGGGTGAAGGTTCCATTGATGCCCATTGCCCTTCGACGCTACCAGTAGGTACCCTTACGCCAAGATGCTTTTTCCATTGAGATAATAATATTATCTATGGAGGATCAAACCTCATACATTAGGTATGGAATAATTAGAAAACTTACCAAAACATGCGTGTTCATTAAAAATTGAAATCACGGTTAAAATTCAAATAAATAAACTTAAAATTAAAACAAAGTACTATGGTAAATCCATACAAATACTTATAATACTTAAATAAATATTTATAATATTATAAATGCGAAAGTGTGTCTGTCTGTCTGTCTGCTACGCTTTCACGTCCCAACTACTCAACCGATTTTGATGAAATTTGATACAGAGATAGGTTACATCCCAGGAAAGGACATAGGCTTTTTATCCCGGAAAATTCAAGAATTCCCCTGGGAATCGAAAAAACTTGGTCCATGCGGACGAAGTCGCGGGAATCATCTAGTATATTATAAAATACTAGCTGGTGTCCGCGACTTCGTCTACGTGGATTGAGGTTTTTTGGTTCCCGCGGAAACTTTTTAACTTTCAGGGATAAAAAGTAGCCTATGTGTTATTCCAGACTATAATCTATCTGTGTGCCAAAATTCACCCAGATCTGTTCAGCCGTTCTGGCGTGATTGAGTAACAAACTTCCACTTCCATCAATCCATCCATATATCGAAACCTTTATAATATTAGTATAGATTCTTGTATAGATGTACAAAAGTGGAAGCTTGGAACTAACATACATTGTTGCTGTGGTTGAACATAATGTAAGAAACTTAATTTACAGTCTCAAATAATACACAATTTGATTTATTACAAACTTTCAATGATTGCAAACTTTTTCATAATAATCCCTGTGGAACAAGAGAGATGAGAGATTACTTACTTTCAGATCAGTCAATTTAGTTTACTTCAGAGATTCAGTACACATGATTTTAAATAAGGGGTGTTTTTAAGGTTTGTATCTAAGCTAATTTTATTGGTAACTAATTGATTCTGCTGAACATTTGCGTTCTATGATAATCAAACATAAGTTACATATTTATGAAGGATTAGTAGAATAACGGGAGATTGCACGCTCTTAAATACAACATCTCATTGCTATAAGGGTGCTACGGCACACGACTTTGTGATGCTGCTGTTTTAGAAACAAAAGCTTTTTCCGCTAAGTTTTTTGATCGTAGATATAGCTTTATTTTGATTTAAACTGTAAAAAAGTCTACAATAAATATAACTATGTGTGAGAAATCACAAGCTTTCCTTATTAATCATACATTTATGATCCATACTCTCTTACTCTAAACACCTTTATTTTAATTATTTAACACTAGCTGATGCCCGCGACTTCATCCGCGTGGATTGAGGTTTTGGTTCCCGCGGGAACTCCTATATTTTCCGGGATTATAAGTAGCCTACGTGTCATTCCAGACCACCGAGTAGTAAACCTATTGAGAGCTAATAGGCTAATTTTCGCTTTGAAACACAACTCACCACTTTCTGGCGGGGGACGGGGTAATAATGGGATTTCTTATTGGCTGGCTCAAGATCAACTATACACAGTTATATATGTTACCGCGGCACTTGGGCTGCCCGCTGCGCGACAGAAAATATATCGATAAAGTCTAATAGGTATATATATTACCAGTATTGGAAAATCAATACAAATCATTTTATTCAAACAGCAAAATACCACCATATTATGTATACTTATAGATAACTAGCGGATGCCCGCGACTTCGTCCGCGTGTATTAAGGTTTTTGGTTCTCGCGGAAACTCTTTAATTTTCCGGGATAAAAAGTAGCCTTTGTGTTATTCCAGAATAAAATCTATATCTGTGACAAACTTCATCCAGATCCGTTCAGTAGTTTTTGCGTGAAAGAGTAACAAACATCCATACATCCATACTTACATACGTTTAAAATATTACCTAGTACGGATTATCTGATATGTATAATTTATATGTTTAATTTTTTTTAAATGCCGCATGTATATTCTCGCATCACTTCAAAACGGCTGGACCGATTCTGATGGAAATTTTTGTGTCTTTTAGTCGGACCCGGAATGGTTTATATTCACAATTGAAACCATTAGGGGGCGCTGCAATCGAGTTCTAGGATCTGCCGCGTCTTTCATCAAACCAAATTTCATACCAAATTTCATCAAAGTCGACTGAAGAGATAAATATTTTTGATTCCCGCGCGAACTCTTGAATTTTCCGGGATAAAAAGTAGCCTATGTCCTTCCCCGGGATACAACCTATCTCTGTACCAAATTTCATTAAAATTGGTTGAACAGATGGGCCGTGAAAGCGTAGCAGACAGACTGACACACTTTCGCATTTATAATACTAGCTGATGCCCGCGACTTCGTACGCGTGGATCGAAGTTTTTTGGTTCCCGCGGGAACTCCTTAATTTTCCGGGATAAAAAGCCTATGTGCTATTCCAGACTATATTCTATCTCTGTGCCAAATTTCAGCCAGATCCGTTCAGCCGTTGGCGCGTGATTGAGTAACAAACATCCATACATCCATACATCCATCCATCCAAACTTTCGCATTTATAATATTTATTTGATGATAATTAATTAATAATAATAATAATATTAGTATAGATTAATATCAGTTTATTCTTCTTCCATAATGTCCGATTTTTACGAAATTTGGTACAGGGTAGGTTCTATCCCGGGGAAGGACAAAACCTTTAAACTGCTCTTTTACTTCAGAATTGTTCGGAATTACTAAATAAATTAATGTATTGGCATTCAACTATCGATATAACTTATCGATAGTTGCACAGGTTACACTGGGCAATGCGTGGAAGAGACAGAGATATGTAGAACTACATGTGAAAGACAAAGAAAAACTGAAAGACATTATTTTTATGCGTATTAATGATTTTTATTTATTATTACTTAACTACACATAATTAGGAAATGCTATCCCATCCTTTGCATAGCTGGAGGTATTGCTTCTCTTTCCACGCCATTTAATGCTGCAAAGAGGCATATTTTTCGTCTTTTTTCTCGATCAATTCCCGAGCACTGTCGAGTACGGACTGAGGGCGACTTTAGGCACAAAACGTAGCGTTAGCAGTCATACTGCTAACGTTTGGCTGGTGAGGCGGCCCGCTATGCTCAGTCAACTGGTTGTATGGTCTGTGTTCCAGACTATAATCTATCTTTGTGGCTTACTCCATCCAGATCCGTTCAGTTTTTCTGGCGTGATTGATCAAACCTCGATCCAAACTTTCACATTTATAATGTTAGTTTTAAGTTTAAAAAAATATATGTACGTGTTAAGGAATTACTTCAAAATAATCAGTTGGAGCATCAAAACCGTCACGAAATAATGATATTTTAAACTCATTAAATTACACCTGTTTTTATTTTACGGTTAATGCAAAATTACACAGTGCAATGCAATTGAAACACTTCATTACGTCAATAATGCTGCAGTAAAAATAAATTTAATATTTAAGTTACCATTGATATTACGTCTTTTGTACAACATAACTTCTTTGATTAACTTGAAGACGAATACCATTTAACTACTCATAACTACTCATATACCTTATGTACTTATATACATAGGTCGAATAATGTTTTTGCGATGTTATGTTTTTAAGGAAAGTCTTATGAGAATGACGAAAAGAACTTTACTATGGTACCTATTGAGTAATTGTCATGTAACAAACATTTTATAAATCAACGTAACGTTGACGATGTTAATCTATCAAGGCCGAGGAACAACAGATTCCTTTGTTTTAAAATTTTAGGTAAATGCTTCGCAGTTAGACCACGGAATTACGCTTAGTTGACGGGAGCTAAATGGCTGGATGATGCTATTTTCTTAACGGCCCTGATGAGTACAAGCATTTTTAGTCTAGTGCAAAAACACAAGGCCAATAGCATCAGCACTTATTATTTACAATGAAATACAATATACATTGTCGATCTTATACGAACGCTGATCGGCGATGATTAGCTTCATCACGTTGTTACAAAAGTAAGAACAAAAAATGATGAAACTTTAAGCAACCGTTATTTATAAAGCGCGCACGCTGCGTTTTGTTTTCTATGACTACCAATATGAAGAGAAGAGGGAAATGTACTGTATAACTTAGAGGTGAGAAGGTAGAATCAGCTAAAGTGACTGTGCATTAATGAAACGCGTCAAAATGCGCGCGCAGAGTCCCGGCGTGACAGAATGCGCTCGCGGCGAGCGGGCGACGCTGAGGCCACGCGCCGTCGCTTCCTGAGAAAATTGCAACTTAAGGGCACCTGAATCTGAGCCTTACGGGTGCCATTGACCTGTACAGCCTACCATCCATACTATAATATTATAAAGCTGAAGAGTTTGTTTGTTTGTTTGATCGCGCTAATCTCAGGAACTACTGGTTCGAATTGAAAAATTCTTTTTGTGTTGGGTAGTCCATTTATCGGGGAAGGCTTTAGGCTATATAACATCACGCTGCGACCAACAGGAGCGAAGCATCAGTGAAAAATGTTGCAACAACGGGGAAAATTATCCATATTTGAGGGCTTCCGTTGCGTGCGCTGCGTAAACGGTTCAAGTTACCCAAAAAATATGTATGAAATAATTATTCCTCTTTAAATGTTCTAAAAATGTCCACGACTGGATCTCGCGATCATAATAACAGAAATTGACGAGGACGAAGTCACGGGCAACAGCTAGTATTTAATGTTCTCGTAAGTTACCTTTGAACTTAATTAACTCTAACTTACAGACAATAGGCTAAGCTTGTAGGGGGGTCATTTTGTTTGATTTAATCCATAGGCACGCACTTTTAACTTTTCGCAGATACCTACCTACGTGCGTTTTAAGAAATGAATTACTTGCTTTAACGGTGAAAGATAACGTTGTGAGGAAACTTGCATACCTGAGAGAGTTCTACATAATGTTCTCACAAGTGTGTGCAGTCTGCCAATGTGTATTTGGCCAGTGTGGTGAATTATGGCCAAAAGCCCTCTCATTCTTAGAGAAGAAATTCGTTATCAGTAGGGGGCCAATGCAGACGATGGTTTGAGATGATGATTTTTTTATCACTGTCTTTTATCTAAGGAGATAAAAAAACACGTCCATACGTAAGGATTAGACAGCCTCAAGTTCTGGAACTCTACATTTTGTTTTTTTTTGCGATAATACCTAGACATCAGAAGGAGCCGAAACCGTTATTTTGCCACAAAAATAAAACTCAAAAACACGTAAACCGTTTCTATTCCACTTGCTAGGTATAATCGTAATTTGAAAACGTGACTTTGATTTCATGGTTTCAATGTGATTTATCAACGGTCAGTAGTTACTCGCGTATAGAATTATAAACCTAACTATCGAATAATTCGTGATAAGCTGACAAGTTTAATGTTTATTTAAGTAATTATTCTTTATTTTGCGATTTAAGTGAGATATGAGTTTATATTATCTACAATAGTCCTAAGAATTACATTACGCATTCTGTTGCTTCTTCCTAATTGCTAATTTGTATAATATTAACTGAGGTATTTGGTAGGAAACAAATAATCAGCTCTTATCATATTATATCAAACCCACTAGGTATATATGTGTTATATAAAAAAGGAAAAGGAACACTCGTTGGCAAAATATGTAGGTACGGTTTTACGGTTGCATGGGTATTGGTCCCCAATGAAGGGAATTCTGACAGCGTGTGCGACTGTGCGTAAGAAACCTCGGAACGGACCACCACATGAATATCAATATCAGTATATAGTCGAGTCGCGATGCCGGTCACAGTGACCGATAAAAGAGAACCACACAAATATGGCCCTACTTCGACTTCGTTTAAAATTCACATTCAATAGCACCAACGAGCCTGGTACACGGTGCCACCAAATGGAATGTAGGTTATGATGTTATTTTAGTGTGGTTTTTTTGCCGGTCTAAGTTTTTTATAATACTTATCTTCTTTCGCGTCAATCAGATTTATATAGGCGTGAAAGTACCTACTGACGTCACTTGTTAATTTGATATTACCTCTGCAGTTCTGAAACGAGGTTTAACTGTATCAAAATTATATGCGCCACTTACCCACTGAGCTAAAAACAAATATTAGATATACGAGAAAAAGTTTCAGCTTCGTCCTTCTTCTACAAGCTATAACTTAATAGCTTAAATGTGGATCATATTGTGTTATAGTACAACAATAAGATCATGATTTACTATGACACGAATCTGGTAACATTTGTGTATGCTTTATGTGAATAGCAACGACGCCCACGTAAAGAGAGCTTACTAATAACACAGGCTGGCTTATATTAGTCTGATAGTGTAAATATTGTCGCCACTCTGTCTAGCACTATCTGATATTAAATGTAGTGTAATTTACAGCAAGGAACATTTATCACTGTAACACCGCGAACGAAGCTCGGGCCCTGTATTTCCTGCCTCGTACTAAAGAGCCCTTGACTGCCCAGCCTCATGGCACCCACACTCTAAATAACAAGACAAATAGACATGTCCACTTTACCATTTACAAAGTAAAAATTCTCATGTTATGTTTGCATAGGTCTTTTACCAATTAGTATTTGTACCGATATATATGACTTTGTGTTAGTGGTTTGTCTGTTGCACTCACTTCAAACTTTGTCTAGGACCTCGCACGCCGAGTCGAGAGGGAGGCGTGAGAGAATAAGGAGACTACTTAGCAGTGAGCATCCATTGTTTGTGTTCAAATAGAAGCGGTTTGAGCCTTTATTCCGGCTTTTTAGAGTATCGCTTCGGCGTCATGAAACGCGAGTGATTTCGTAAACAGCATTGACCCGACAATGCCAAATGACAAAGTCCTCGGGGATTTCACTTGAAAAAATTGGCTTTAGTTTACGACGCATTGTGAAGGAAAAGTCTTTACCTTACCTCCCTGCGTGACAAAAAAACAAAGATGTTAAATATTGCCGTCTATAAACCTTGTGTATCAAAATATTGGCAATTTATTTTGTTGTGTACAACTTAACTAAAGGAAATATCTAATCAATAAGATAAAAATATACGCGCCGAATTGAGAACCTCCTCCTTTTTTGGAAGTCGGTTAAAAATATATAATAATTTTAATACTGGTCCACGACACTGTAATTAGGGTTCCGTACCAAAATGGTAAAATGGAACCCTTATGGTGCGACTTTCTCCGTCTGTCTGTCCGTCTGTCCGTCTGTCCGTCCGTCACACTCGATTATTTCAGTAACTACCGAAGCTATCGACATGAAATTTGGAATAGTTGTGTATATTAGTGGCCCAAAGACACTGGAATTAAAAAAAATTGGAAATTATTTTTGTTCTTATTTAAAAAGGGGGAAAATCTGAGGGTTGAAATTTAAAAGTGAGATAACTGTACTGTGTGGGGTATCATATGAAAGGGTTTACTTCGTAGATTCTAAAACAGATTTTTTATTATTTTTAGTTATGATAGTTTTTGATTTATCGGGGAAAATGTCTAAAAAAATACCGTTCCCCCCCCCCCCCCCCTTATCTCCGGAGTTTACCAATCGAAAAATTTGAAATAATTATGGTCAATAGGAATTTACGTATATTTTACAGGAAAACTATAGCCAATGCTCTAACTAGCATAGTTTTTTTGATATTAACAATAAACCTCTACAAACAAAGTTAGTCTTGCGGTTCATTAACAAAGGTAATTATTTATTAATAATGGTACGGAACCCTTAGTGCGCGAGTCCGACTCGCACTGGCCCGGTTTTTTTTTATATGCTATGTCTTGTCGAGATGGACATCGATGTTTTTTTACTAGCTATCGCGGTCAAATTCAAAATTAGTTTTATCTTAATTTATCATGTCTTTATTTAATTTTTTGTAGCATCGCGGTCAATAAAGGTTTATAAAAGTAAAGATCAATGTAAGTAGCGGTCTAGAGTTAGACGATTATACATATTCAGGTAAGACCAAAATCATAGTGGCGTTACCATACTTCGACTACAAAAATTAGTGTACTAATAAAATATAAATAGGCAAATAAAACAACATTTTAGCGAAAAAAAAAAATATTATGTACTAAATTATTTTATTTATCTTTCCATACCACTAATTCTTGTAAACACATATACTGACACACAATATACCTATGCTCAGGCTGCACTTACACTTGTAAGTTTTACTTAAGTAGCGTTCGTAAGTAACTTACATAACTACTCGTAACATTTGCATGTGATACGCGTCTTACAAGACTGCTTACATTTCGTAAACTACTCATAAACGCGACTAACGTGAGTAAAACTTACAAGTGTATTCGAAAATACGAAAACTTTGTTTAAAAAAACCGTTAAAATAAAATTATGTTGTCTTGCCTAAAGCAAAATCTAGCAATATGGCTAATAACAGTTTATCGGCACCAATTGATGTTTATGTCTATGGTAGGTATTATAATGTTAATAAAAAGAAAACGTAATGTCCAGGTTGTTTTATCGTGCGGAACGCGCGATGTCATTGTCCTAAGAGTGGATGAGCTTGCACCTCGCCATTGCGCCTTCGCGCCACCAGCGTCGTCTCACAATTCACGCGGCTGACGACTAACGACCACTTTACTTAAGAGTATATTATACTCAAACCTATCATACGTCTATCCGCTCTGAGACCCTAGTGTAACTTTTCAAGTTAACTACGTGATATACGTTGAGGCAAAGATCGGTCAATTACAAGAAAAATAATTTTGTAATTATCTCGGTACAGTAGGTGTGCTCATACAGTGATTTGGCTTTTCCATAAAATTTGCAGATGAAAGTAAAGTGAAAATGAGCCAGATTTTTTAACCGACTTCAAAAATAAGGTTCTGTATTCCATCCGTATATATATTGTATCCGTATATACGATTTTCGCGAAAACCGTTACCGGAACCGTACGTTCTTGTAGGAAGGTTTTAGTATATAAGTAATACTTGTACCTATCAACCTACCTACGTGGTACGCCGCCTTCAAAAACTACCTTATATATAAGTTTTGGTTTTTAATTCATTGGCTTAGAGTAGGTAAGAGTAGGTACATCCTTTATTGGATGAAAGTAATTAAAATGTATTTAATGCTATTCAGTGCTTGTGAAGTCGGTTCATTTTTTTTAAAGTTTTATTTTCATTATGTTAGGTACAGACAGCTTTATTACGTCAATCATAGTGAGACAAATGTTATTGGATAACATATTGGCACTTTCCGATAACAGGCGTTTCCCTGAAATGCTTTCAAATCTTTGTTTTACATCTTCACCTTGAAAGAGTACACAGACGTTTTTTACGACTGTTTTTTTTCGAACGGTAATAACGATATTTACTAGTATATCGCTCATTTAGTGTTTTGATGCTCGAGCTAATCACGATTGTTCAAAAAACTTTGAAAAAAGCCACCGATTATAGTATTTTGATTATTTAGAAGTGACGTAACTTTTAACGTTTCCTTAAACTTAATTCGTAGTGTGACTCATAGCATGATTTAACCAAAGCAAAAATGTTAAAGCTTCGATTTTTAAACTAAACTTTACAAACTAAATAAAAATATAGATAACTCCTTAACAAGTAATCACTTAAGGTAGATCCGTAGATACTTAGTTACTCTAACGCTATTTAAGTAACTATCTACTTAATTACACCTTATCGGAAATTCTAGGGAACCTTTAATTTGTTTAAGAAAATTAATGACCATTGCGTTTGCTTAATCAAAGCACACATCTGTATAGCGGTACTCAGTCCACAGTCTCAAGAAGTTTGCACCCTGTGGGCGCACGCTAGCATTCTTAAATAAATGGATTGAGAGCGCGTAGGAAATTTTAAGTAGGTTCTTGATAAAAGCTGAAAGTCTGTAAGATTACTCAATAGTCAATAGTCAATAGTCAATATCATTTATTCAATATAGGTACACTGTAGGTACACTTATTGACGTTAAAAAATACTTACTTAAAAAACATGATGGTGATAATCGGTTACGGTATCTTAAAACTAAAGCTACGAGGGTTCCAAACGCGCCCTGGTCTGAGAAGAGCCCACAAAAACTCAGCTTTTTTTTTTCATTATCACCATCTCACAAATAATCTGAACTAAGGAACTATCAGAGCCATTAGAGCCTACACCTGTGTAAAACTGAAGCTGTGCTGTTCCTAAAAGCCATCATTCGATTTTAAAAATCTTTATTTTTTAAATTATAATAATGTTTCTTAATACTTAATGCCTCGTAGGTTTTTCTAATAATACCATACTAGCTGATGCCCGCGACTTCACCGCGTGAAATAAGTTTTTGAAATTCCTACGGGAACTCCCTAATTTTTCGGGTTAATATATAGCCTATGACACTCACAAATAATATGGCTTACTATTGGTAACACAATTTTCGAAATAGGTTCAGTAGATCCAGAAATTACCCCCTACAACGTCACAAACTCACAAACTTTACCTCTTTATAATATTCGTATATATATCTTTTTTCTAATATATAAAATTCTCGTGTCACAATGTTAGTTACCATACTCCTTCGAAACGGCTTGACCGATTTTTATGAAATTTAAAATGCATATTCAGTAGGTCTGAGAATCGGCTACTATCAATTTTTCATACTTCCACGCGGACGGAGTCGCGTGCATCAGCTAGTATATTCATAAAATGTAGAATATCTGCAATAAGAACTTCCATCGAGTGTAAGTCTTAAGCTCACACTTAATCTAACACCGCGTAGATAATTTTACACGGGCTTTAGGAACATAGCGTTCATAAAGACATTAACATAATTGTAGCCTGATTTTAAATCTTTACGGGTACGTGACCACGAAGAGGTTAACTCCGATAGTAACTTGACTTGCAATGCCTTACAAATAAAATTAAATTTCATATTCAGTCGGACAGCCTGCTACGATAAGAGAGCCTTATCTAATTCATGGATCCGAATCGATTTGAAGCCTCTTGCTTCAGGTTATGAATGTAATACTAAAATAAATTTTAATACTTAGGTAATAAGTATTAGTAGCATATATCTTCTTTTACTCTTTACACTAAGCTATAAAATAATACGATGCATAGGTACGGTAGAACGGACACATACATTATGATGATGCCATTGACTTCGTCCGCAAGAATTTAGATTTTTTGAAAGTTTTGAGGAAATTCTTTGATTTCCCACCGTAAAAAGTGGCCTATATTGTCGGGATGCAAACCACTCTTATCTCTGTACCAATTTCTACAAAATCGGTTGAACAGATGGGCGATGAATAAAGCCAGACGTACGAAGAGACACATTTTCGAATAATACTAATATTATAAATGCGAAAGTGTGTTTGTTTGTTGGTTTGTCCTTCATTCACGCCGCAATGGAGCAACGGATCGACGTGATTTTTGGCATTTGAGGACCTGGAGAGTGGCATAGGCTACTTTTTATCCCGAAAAATTAGGGAGTTCCCGCGGGAATCAAAAAAACTTAAACAACGCGGACGAAGTCACGGGCATCAGCTAGTTAATTATATTAGTGCGGATTGCATTACTTGCATTCTTTAAAAAATCCAATCACTCATTTGAGTCTCGAATCTGCATATTTCACACACGTTTCGATGTGGTAAATGGCTCAAACTGACCTCTACATAACGGTACAAAACCGCCTTTAATACGTCTTGTTGCATAAAGTATGAGTGAAACAAGCTAATTTCCGGTCTCAGGCCCTCTTTTTATGATTATTGGATATTAAACCCAACATGACTGGAAATCAAGCTGCAAAGAACGAAACATTTCGGTACTTTTGTTACGAGGTCAAATTTTTCTCAACGTTATCTTTAATGCTGCTTTTATGCTTTCCGGTTTAATTTTCCACATTTAAGGTTTAATTTTAACTTATAATCTTTTTTATTTTATCCACTACATATTAGCCCTTGACTGCGATCTCACCTGATGGTAAGTGATGATGCAGCCTAAGATGGTAGCGGGTTAACCTGTTAGGGGCATGGCAGTTATATTAAACCCATACCCCTATTCGGTTTCTACACGGCATCGTACCGGAACGCTAAATCGCTTGGCGGCACGTCTTTACCGGTAGGGTGGTAACTAGCCATTGCCGAAGCCTCCCACCAGGCCAGACCAGGGAAAATTCAGAAATTATAATTTTCCAAACCCTGCCGGAAATCGAACCCGGGACCTCCACACGTTAAGGCAACAGCGCTCAACACTGCGCCACGGAGGTCGTTTTATTCATCGTTTAGCTATTTTATCGTTTATAAAGCGGTAACAGTTTAACTGCCTAAGTGTTGGCGGCCGATAGATTACTTAACTTATTTGGATGATCGAGCCGACTTTTACCAACAAGTTTGCATGTCTGGCCTTAGTGGATAACTATGTCCTACTACTTATGCCATGTTTTTTCAACAAAGCTTTTGTTCTCAAGCTCTTTCTACAGTTTTTAACAAAACTCTTGTTAATGTTTCCATTTCTACAAAATACTTGATGCAGAGGACGAATACACGTTTTTTTTTGTGTACGTATACGAAATCTTTCTAATTATTTTAAATGACATCGAAAACTTTGGAATGACAATATTTGTCTATCCTCATTAAGCTGTAGTGTAGGCCACAACTCACAAATAACATTTACCGGTTGATTCGGCGACAGGCAATAGAAAGAACTCCAATGTTGATGCGCCGTCGATGGTCCTCACGATCACTGTACTGGATTGCGCGGGCGCTTAGCCAACCGACGCTCCGGCTTACTAAATCAATATTTGCGCAGATGTCGGCGTAAGAGCATATACTATACTTGTAGCGACCTAAAATTCATACAGCTTATATAGCAATGTTAGCGGTAAATTTTCTCGGCAGCTACTTGGTAATCCTTCAAATGTGGGTCGGTGTTGCACGCACAACTTGACCCCGGCTGTGGTGGGCTCAAGATAATTTGTCAAGATCGAACTTAGATAACGGTATCATTATGAGTATGTACGCAGTTTTTCATAAAAATATATTCTACTAGCAGATGCCCGCGACTTCGTCAGCGTGAAATAAGTTTTTTAAATTCCCACGGGAACTCCCTAATTTTTCGGGTTAATATATAGCCTATGACACTCACAAATAATGTGGCTTTCTATTGGTACCAGAATTTTCAAAATCAATTCAGTAGATCCAGAGATTACCCCCAACAACGTCACAAACTCACAAACTTTACCTCTTTATAATATTAGTATAGATATCCCAAAAGTAAAAATCATAACGGTAGCCATCCACAAATACCTACCTATATCTGCTAGTAACCGTATCTATGAGTACCTACATAATAAAGAAGGTAATGTTTGATGTATATAATTTTGGATAAACGAAACGCATTTTCGTTTATCCGAAAGTTCACACCACCTCCCATCTCTCGTGTCTTGTTACTCTAATAAAACTGCATACAAGATTTGCTTGTCGTACAAGCAAAGCGTAATTAAACAATAAAGAATACCCCTACCCCCCTAGAACCTATATACATTTATAGCAAAATTTTATGCCCACCTTGATTTTTCGAAGAACTAATTAAGAAAAGATAAAAGCATCTTTTATGGTCGCTATAAAGCTCGTAAGCGCATTTCTTGATAATGACGATGGGGGTATCGAAGTTATATTAGTCTACAGTAGGTAATAAGGCTGATGTGGGCTGCATACCCTGAAGGTATAGGAGTTCAAACCTCCCTGTCTACAAGCTGTGTATGTAGGTTTTGTTCAACATTTTTTACTGGTGCGGTTTCTTAGTGAAAACAAAGTGCATAATTTTCAAAGTTACGACCACGATTCCCGTGTAATATGATAATGCATCGTATAAATATTTCATGTCTAGTCGCTTTATCGTTTTTGCGCTAAAACCAGTTTCTTGAACTTAAGGCAGTTTTATGCAAAAAACTAAGCTTTTTACAGCCCATTGTTGTTTTTTCTTGTTACGGTCAAGTAATCGAGAAAATTTTGTTATTTTTAATGCTAAATCAATTTTTCAACTTTTCTGATATAGCTTTGAGTAGTCTTTGTGGTGTTTTATTGCTGCAATACAAAATGGTTGTGATTTACGTTCAAACATTGTGTGCTTGTAGCGGTCGGTCGGGGTTTAATCCTGAACAAATATGACCATAGTTTCCAGAATCAATAGAAAGTTGAATGTATTTAAACTTCAGTTATGTAGTTGTACGTGTAGGTAAGTTATGTTTGAGGTAATAAAACGGTTAACGGAAAATGCTTGTGAAGTTGATTCTCCTACGTGCCCGCGCTCGGCCATTTAAAGCTTACTTCAGACATTCGTATGTAAGTACTTGCCATTCATTCCTTACACAGAGATATGGCCGGTAATGACCGGCCGGCCGGTTAGTTATCGGCTAGGTGCTCGTAAACACTGTTCGACACGAAGCAT
Organism: Erebia epiphron; assembly: GCA_963932025.1. Lineage (NCBI taxonomy): Eukaryota > Metazoa > Arthropoda > Insecta > Lepidoptera > Nymphalidae > Erebia > Erebia epiphron. The sequence continues at coordinate 34,223,448 of OZ009948.1, read as the reverse complement.
TAGTACATGGCTGCGAATGCCAGTCAATGGGCATCACGCCGAGCGCATTCACTTCCTGATGGAGCTAACTATTCACACAAATAATAAATCTCTCACTTCCAGTCACTGCACCGCAAGAAAACGTATACAGTTATTAGATAACAACACAGTGGTATCAGATTTAAAGGTCACCATTTTAACGTGCAAGGACTCACTCGTTGAGTGCAGAGGGGTGCACGAGAGCTGGGTCAGAGAGGGTCAGCGAGCGACGTAATAACAACTATCAAAGAGCTTTTGTATCCCAACGGATAGGGAAGTGTGAGGGTGGCACGGTTCCTATCTAATTACTATATATAGGGGCGGTAAAGAACCTACAATTCCCAGTGATTGAAACTTAGGACGTTTACCTACCTACATTGACAGAAAAGCTTTGTTGTACACGCAGGGGAGATGTTTTTTTTTGCGATAACAGCCGTTACATGCATTACGCATAATTGTATGTTATTATAATTGAGAATACATGAGATCGTTTAAGTATGTATTTCTTATTATGCAACATAATGGGTCGTGAGAGAAGTGTGTTCTCCAGGGCGGCGCGACGGTGTACGGCAGGCCGCGGGCGTACCTGGGTGGCGGCGGGGCACGCAGGGCAACGCTCAGCGTGTGAGCCGAGCGCGCAACAATCGCGAATTCAGTAAGCCTAGCAACAGCACTCACACCGACGTCACTTTCTAGCGCCACACAGGCGTAGCGCATACGAGCTTTAAGCTGCGGATCAACTGTAACGTTTTTGAATGCTATTTTTAATTTCCTTATGTAATGAAAAGAAAGGTCTGACTCACTCACTGACTGATTAAACGCCCAGTCCTTTTAATTTGAAGGAATAATGGCCGCTTTTATCAAAATTTCCTCGGAAGCGAAGCCACTGACGTTATTTGATCAATAAGTACTTATTTCATACTTGATATGTCTACAAATTATCCATCAAGTATTATCCATATCCATATTTTTTTTGTAAATATTTTCTTAGTGTTAATATACTTATTATTTAGTTATTTAACATAGACATAGTTGGAACATATTGATATTGTGGCGGCCAAAATTATTTCTGAGTAAAGCCTACGAACAATCGTTATTTTTGCACTAAATTGCCTCATGAATGCTTGCAAAAGAAATCTGAATCCTGACTCCAATTCCAATGCAAATTTCTGATCAGTGGAAGTTTTGTCGCGATGCGAACGAAATTTTAATGCTCAAACAAATTCCGCTAAATTAGGTGTCTCGTTGTTTTACAGATAAATCGGTAACACGGTATACTGTGAAAATAAGATAATTTGTAAGAATCTCTGAGCGGAATGCTAAGGCAAAATAACGGTGTTGAGACGTCTAGTGCGGATTTACCTAAATTATTCGGACTACGTTGGCGATACGTGCCGACAGGCGGTCAGCGTTGAGCTGCAGCGTGCAACGGCGCGGCGACTCCTTGCCCAGTCATACGCTCCCGTTGACTTCACATACCTCTTGAGTTTATGTAGAGCGTGAGATATGTTACGAGTTAATTTAATTCTAACGAGGATTTTCTTTTATAAATAAATCTATTATTCCATACCTAGAATTTTAAAATTCTAGGTATAGTGGCTGATTACGTGTCCAACAGAACAATCTATAAACTAAACTTAAATGACAGGACTTATAGTATTTACCTTTCATAATGATTTCTGGGAATAGGGACAACACTAGATTCAGTCCTGCTAGTTTAGTTTAAAGATTTCGTAGGTACAAAACAATTAGCTAAGTACCTACATAATATACAAAACGCTTTTTAATCGTAGTTAAGTATTATAACTATTAAGTTATAGTATTGAGACAGTGTATTGTTCTTATTCATAGTTAAGTGTACAAACAAGCTGATTTTGCTGGTTGATAAAGTATAGAGAAAGCCAAAAAAACCCAACAACTGTTATTCAGTGTGTTACTCTAGATAGTTTTATATGTACCTCCTGACACCAAATTTGCACGGGTCAACGAACTGCGAATGCGTCGCGAGGGAAACTAATATTTACTTTTTCTTCCTACCCATTTCCCTAAGAGGCGCAGACCCTATCTCGAGAATTTACTTCCACACGACTGCCCTACATCCTCATTTTGCAACCCGACTACGGGAGAATATAATATACTCTTATTATAGTACCTATGTTATAGTATCTGTGTGTGTGTTTGTTTGTTTTTTCGTCGTTTCCCTCATAGTTGCCAAACTGCTGATTACCTAGATTTTATAGTAAATATCGTAGACTAAGCGTTCCGAGCTCTTTGTGACAAACATAAATACAATAATGAGAAAAAAACTTAAGAAAAATAGACAAATTCTGGCATTAAATTACGAAAGGGTCTTGTCGAATAGATTTCGAAAATATTACTGCATGTTTAAATACATACACCTATATGATATAAGTACAATGCACCTGTGCTAGTATTCTTAAGAGGTGTACATGGGTTTTAGTTATTGAATTTTGTATTGTTCATGTAAACTACTTTACCGACTACATATTTACTTCTTTTTAATTTGTTGTTGTTAAAGTACAACTTTGTAAGATGCTATAATAGTTAAAATACTTTACGCGATGACCAATGACGAATTCTTTGTTTTATTACAAAAAATTCTTTGTAACAAATATAATTATGTAGGATAATAATTAATTTAATAGTCAATTACAACTATTAAAATTAATATGCAGTGATTATAAAATTATTATATTAATTGGATGAGTTCATAATAATTACAGGTATAACTTGCATACTAAGAGCTTGACATCGAGTGCACTAATGCCCATTGGCAATAAAACTTGCAGATGAAGACGCCAGCTCTAAGTCACTTGCGAAGTACTTAACTGTACACTTGCACTTGCATGGAGATAAACACTCGCAGCTAGTCAAATTTTGCAATCGTTGATATTGACATTCCAATTAAAGCCAACTTTAACAACTTTTCTGGCTAGTGGACAAGCTTTAAGCTCGATCTTTATATGCATCCGTGTCTGGACTCTGTATGCATCATGGAGTATTGCAACAATTTCTAAGTTTCAAAATATAGGCTCAACTATTTTTTAAGTTTCCAATGTGTGTACGGAACACTGAGCTAAGCTAAAGCTGCTCGCTCGCGCCTCGCAGAGCGCGCCTGAGGACGCAGCAAACGTCGTAGTTTGTATCACGTACATAAACATAAGTGGTACATTAAACACTTGGTATGCACATGTCTCCGCGTTGCCGTTAATCGACCGCTACACTTTAGCGACAATTACCGTCTAATAACGATGTAGTTCGTGTATCCGAATCTAATAACAAGTACGTCGCCGAGTCCACGACTGCTATGCTAATCGGTGTAATTTACGGCGGTTGATAATCGCGATGTAAGTACGTGAGTGCAGTGTGCGAACGGCAGCCGGGCGCCGGCTCGCTTGGATATTTGAACGTACCTACTCCGCAGCGAACACGCCCGACGCCCGTAGCTTTACAATGTGACACCTCGCTGATCGATCTCAAATATTTAAGCGAGTTTATTATGTGCTACAATGTCTGATGATATTGCTCAAATAACTCTATGTACTTATTTTGAGTTTCATTGGTTAAGTTCATGTTTGATCATGCACAGATGATGTACTGAGGGAAAATCCTTTTTCTTTTCTATTATGAATTTTTTTTTTCAGTAAATACTAAATACCCCAGTACCTTAAAACTTTTAATATTTTTTTTAACCAAAAATAGTAGTATATAAATGAATAAACCTAGATTCAATTTAATGGTTACCTACTATCTCTCAAACTTTCATAACCGTATATCATTTTACTTATCCAAAATGTGTGGGAATACCAAAAGCTAATTTGTAAGGTAATAAATAAAGATTAACACTCATCTAGCAGGTTGATGGTAGAATATACTTATATTAGAGCAGTTGTTCATGTCCGAAATTGGTGTCAATGCTCGCTGTGGTTGCAGTGTTCCCAAATTATGTGTTAGGCAACATCGGGGCCGCCGACCCGATCGCCCAATACCCTTCCGATCACAACCAATCGACTTTTACTGCTAATGTGCCCATTTAAATAACGCCAACGGTGTTATAGGCTGTAGTCGTGTAATTCTCATGTTACGGGAAAACTGATTTTATAACACGTAGGTGCTTATTAAAATGTAAATCAATGTCAACGCAAGCTGAGAAGTAACAGTTCAGTGAATTTTCTTGGTATTGCTAACATTACTCATACAATGTGTAAAAACTGGTCACTGGTTCAGCGTATCGGAAGGCTGAACATGAGTACTGTAGAGTAAATGCCAGTCTTTTTCAAAAACTGTCTAGGAATCATAACGATTTAAAAAAATCTATTCAACGAAGTATCGATCGAAAGAGTAAGTCAAAAAAATGCCTCTCGCTTTTCATCTTTAGGAGGTTTGTGAATGAAAGAAAATGAAAGTTTTTTTTTTTTTCAAAATTTTTATTCCTTTGTGTAGCGGTATAATCGGTTTTAATAACTGCACCAAATGAAAACTGTACAGCTCTATACATACGCTAGTTGATACCTGAATAATAACTCAAATGGACAGACGGACTGAACGAAACTAGAACTTCTTTTTTGCCGTGGAACCCTAAAAAATTGTGATTTGCTTCAGGGTTAATTTCTTAATAAGTCATGTTTATATATATCGCGTTAACTGTATATTTGAGGCACTATTGTTACACCGAACGGTATGCCAAATTAAGCATGGGAAGTGGGCTCCCATTGTGTACATTAAAAGAAGCGGTGTTTCCAAGTTTTAAGGCTGTTATCATGAAACCATTAAGCGCCTTTCACTCCAAGTGCCATAACTTTTATAATATATCTTTTGAACTTCGCGATCTAACCTCATTTGCAAATAAGATAGGAGTAAAAATATAATAACAAAAAAATATTTAAAGAATGTATTTGACACATAGAGGTAGTATAACTACCTCTGTGATTTGACACGTCAATATTGAACCTGTTAACGTCCGGAACACTCGCACTTTAACTAAACCAAATAAATAGATAGTATCTGCGTCGCCCTCACCCTCTCAAGTGAAGGTGACTTGCGAAGAGTGTCTAGACGGAGGGACCCCCTATCTGAAAATAGAACGAGCTTCTATTTATCTAAGATGAACTTAAATTGAGTTAACTCTGAATGGTTTCTTGAGGAAATTCACTTTAGCTCAATTTGTAAGATTTCTAAAAACGGTCCTTTTGCCAAAGTAAATATAATACATAAGTAGCGTTCCTGTTTATTTTTCATTCCCGTAGCAGGTAGGTATGAGAGAAAATGTGCGTAGGCAGAATACACGGCGAAGTACAAAGAAGCGCTTAGAAACACAGAACAATTAGGTACCTACTCTCTAAGCATATGAAGAGTTTTTAGACCAAGTATTTAGAATTGTGCGATATGAAAGAATTCCATGCTCAGAGCTAAGGTACCTAAACGTTTTATACCTGCTACAACGTGTGGTTAGATATACGGTTACTTAGCAAATTCTGTTACAAATTAAGAGAACCTTTGTCCATCACAGAAAAAAAAACCAGGTCCAGTCCAGATTTTTTTCCAAATGCAATTGATATCGTTGTATTGGTATGGGTCTTCAAAAACACTATAAAACTAGGAAAGAGCCTTTCCCCTAGTATCATAAAATACCATGAAAAGATTTTATTCCTATCGATAGACAGATTTTCTCCCGGATAAAGTAGGTAGGTACCACGCACAAATTACCATGTGTATAATCAGTATAATATACTAAACATCTCAGAGAAAGGGTATGGAAAGTCGCCGGCCATCGTCAATATAGGTACTCGAATCTACGTATTCATATGTGCAGTACCAAGCAAAGAGATGCTATCCCACGGTAACTCTCGGGTAGTACCTACCTACGGGGCTGGAGTAACAATAATTTGCCCTGTAGTTATTGACTCTTGAAGTACGAGCCATAAATACAAGTTAGCTGCTTGGAGAGTATCTGCGCAACCGGCTATAACATGCATTTGTAATACTTATCATACCTTATGATTCTATAAGCTTGCATGTTTACTACCTAGTTCTCGGAGGAAATTTCTAAGAAATATTGTTCGGCGAAAATGCTACCTCAGCATAGTTATTTTTAAAGCTTTGGTCATACGATGCCTACCTATATTTTCTACTTCCTTATATATAAGATACTAATATTATAAATGTGACTGTGTTTGTTTGTTGATTTCTCCTTTAATCACCCCGCAACAGAGCACCGGATCGACATAACTTTGCAAAAAAGTTCAAACGTTTTTTATTCAAATAAACTTTTACAAGTACTTTTGAATCGTCGAGTGAATCTACCACTGGTTCGGAAAACCATTCCCACCGAGAAGAACCAGCGAGAAACTTGGCTTTTTTGCGTGGGTACCTATACCTAGTTGAGGACCTGAAGAGTGAAATAGTCTACTTTTTATACCGGGAAATCATAAAGCTTCGTTTTTTAAAAGCTAAATCCACGCGATTGAATTCACGTGGCATCATTAGTAATGATGAATAGTACCGGCAAGACTAGTTACAACATCATATTTAACAAAAATATGAAGCAAATTGACTTTAAGATAAACATCTACTGTAGTTTTTAAATAAGACCTATTAATTTTGTGCTAGAACTAAATCAACTAAAAAGCAAATACAAGATAATAAATTATAATTCTACCTTTCTCCCATAATTTTATTTTGTTTTATTGTCGGAGCCCCGACCAAAATAATGCGTTTGAAAGTTTACTATAGCTTGTATAATAAGAATGGAGGCATGGTGGATTTTCCTTATGGCTATTCTATGCCAGCCAACACCTCTGCATGTCCGTTATTCTCATCGGGTCTCAATTGAAACACTTTTACTTTTGCTCTACATTTAGTGTACAAGTGATTAATGATAAAAATAAGAGTAATGTGGACGCGTTAACAATAAAGATCAATGTTCGTAATTCGTATCCGGTGTTTATATAAAACATCTCATTGACAGGAATGTGTGCGAATCGGGGTGCACACACACTTCGACCCTCGCCCTCACCTACACAGTAGGTATACTCCAGTATCCTTAGTAAGAGTTTGCGCTTCTCGACAGCGTCAATGGATTTCGAAAATCGATAAACTATGAAGTCAGGCTAAAATAGACATAAAGTTGATAACGCTGAAGTCGTTTATTCAATACTAGCTTCGACTTCGCTCCCTTGGGAATTTAAAAAAAAATAGTTAAATCAGCGGTATACCGTAACATATTACTGTAAAGTATTTTTGTTTACTTCATTAATTATTGTAAATTTGTAGCATTCATTATTTAGAGGTCTAACTTAAACCAAATCCTTTCAAGGTACGCAACCCTCGGTGCGCGAGTCCACCTCGTATTTTGCCGGTTATTTTATAACAGACGTGTATAAATGTGAATTTTACTAACGTTGCCAAGTGAAGCAAACGCGTAGTAAGCCTAAACAACGCTTACTCCGCGACACATTTTCCCACTCTCGAAATGTCGCCCCTACCTCCCGCTCCACATTTATTACGTCTAACCATAAACACCGTCAACGAAGAACACTCGAGAGTCTTCCGGACCCCCGTGTTATGTAGGTACTGGCTCTTATTAAAACAACAAAAACTTCGCCCACTTAAACTTCGCTCGAAACCTTCTCGAAACACATTTTGTTTTCCGTCGCCAAGTGAGCTTAATAAGCTCCTTCGTAGGGCGGCTACTTAGGAATATTTCCTTTAAAACTTTATATAGGTATTCTTGCCGACTTCTTTTTGGATCTCGCAACCTCTTATTGGGCATAAGCATACTTTCAAATTGCTTAAAACATATTTTTCAGCACAAATACTGACGTCTTAAAATAATTATTTTGTGCCACAAAATTATAGCAATTGGTTATAAAAAGATATCCAAAAGATAAATTTTGTCATTGGTCAAGACAGTGGACTTACGAGTAGGTTTTTTGTAGAGACTCACCGTAGAAACCGCCTGGATCTAGCGGGTCCAATTTGTGGTACTATACTATGATCAGCTTTTATCCTCTGCAATTTAAATGCATACAATTCGATTCAAGCTTTGCATCAGGTTAAGTTGACCGAATTTTAACAAGTTAGTCCAGTGTTTACTAAGTGCACTTTAAAACGCCATACGAGCGAAAAATATGTAACAGTTTTATAAGTGAAGAAAATGGGAGTAACAAAATATTATGTACTTACAAGACAACAATATTTTATTACATCACATTCTTGAACCTGTTCTCAGGATATTTTCTAAACATATAAAATTTATTGATCGTTACGACGGTGCATCGAATTCGAAAACTTAAATTATGATTTGTAATAACCATAAGCTCAATTTAGAGCCTCGTAACTAACAGGTAAATCCTATTTAAATATGAGGCTATAAATGTAAGTAATATAACGGGATGAAATTACATGACATGGATACTATCCCTTATATTTCACGGGTACAACAAGGTACCTAATCGTAAATAAATAATTAATGTTTCCTAACGTATCAAAAAGGAAATTGGAGTCATGCGAAAGTATTTATTACATTATATTATTATTTATTACCTTCCAGCCACGGCAGGTTGTGCCGGCGCAGCCACTGCAGCAGCGGAGACCCTCAAGCGGCGCAAATATACCAACCTCATAGGTAACTATGAGTTTGCGCCGTTTGGGGTCGAAACGTTGGGGCCATGGGGTCCGAATGCACATTAATTCCTTTTCAGAGAAATTTCCCGAAAACTAGTCGACGCTACACGTGACCAGAGGGCTGGCCTATTCCTTGGCCAGAGGTTAAGCATTGCCATCCAGCGTGGCAATGCTGCCAGTCTTCTGGGCACGTTGCCCGATGACGGCAATGCGGAGGAATTCTTTGATGCTTTTTAGCAAAATTTTCTTATTATATAGATAAAAAATGTATTGTATCGATTTGTAGATATTTATTACAATACCTTGAGGTTGAATGACCTGACCTACACGCATCTCGCAGCCATTTAAGTCAGGCTCATTAAGTAATAAATGATCATACAGACGTGTCTATAATACACCTACCTGTTAAATACGGGCAGAATTTTCTTCTATACCTATCACTATTATTCCTAAACGTGATTGTATCATATTTTGTCTATCTTCTTTCGGATAGGCTCTTCCCTCTTATCGTCATGCCAAGCATTATAATATGAACGTACAGATAGCGCGTCAGAATAAAATCCTCCTCAGACACTGCTAGTGATGCGATTGTGGCCTAGTTAGAAAACGATTACGGTAGTAAATATTTTAATTTTATGGAGAATGATGAGAGAGATTGTCAATAATTGCAGACATAAAAAATATTTATTATTCAGCTAATATTAAATCATACTTTCTTGGGTATTACGAAGTTATTTTTAGGTCGATATTTATCTAAACTGAAATTATAAAATATTTTTTTAAACCGCATGAAAATGACCTTCTTTCAATTGAACTTAGGTTATGATGTAAAATTTTTAATAATATGAAATTTAAAAAATATGTTCAAAAATATGTTAATTCATCAATGTTCTCCCTCTATATTTTGTGGTGTTCTCCATTACACAATAATTGAAACTGGCTAGTTCTGAAGAAGCTTTTTTGTCTTGTTGCAGACGGCAGGCGGCAGATGGATCGGAGGCGCGCGGCAGCGGCGCTGCTCGCGCTAGCCGCTTACATCACGTGCTCTGCAGCAGGTATTTATCAATTATCAATTTTTTTACTATCATATCATACTAATATTGAAAGAATGTGAAAGTTTGTTTGTTTGTTGGTTTGTCCTTCCATCACGTTGCAAGAGAGCAACGGATCGATGTGTTTTTTTACATGGGTATAGTCGAGGACCTGGAGTGATATATAGGCTGCTTTTTGTCCCGGAAAATTAAGGAGTTCCTGCGGGAATATGAAAAAACTAGAACCGCACGGATGGAGTCGCGGGCACCAGCTAGTAGAGATAAGTAGACCATAAACTGCAAAAAACTGACTCAGAGAATGTAGATAGACATTGTGATTCGATCCACTGGTGGAACCAGCCTGTGGATCCTATTGGATTAAAAGATTTTTCCTTAACTTGCCCAACAAGTAAACTAGTACTTAGTAGCTTTTCCCTAAAACGCGCGTGCGCGTTATTGCACGATACATTGGGCGTTCTTAGGGTGCACTAACGATTATGATATGAGAAGAGTGAAAAATCGAACTCGAGGACATCTACGAGTAAATAGCTCCGGGCAAAGGACGTCGGTTACACATTTTTCTCGAAGTTTCTGCGATTTGTTTACGTTATTGTTACGCTAGGTAAAGTTAGGTCAATTTGCATTTTTAGGGGATGGAAATTTGCTTTACGAAAAAAAGCTCAGGCTCGAGCTTTGAACTGTGCTTTGGAAGATTTATTGATAGTAGTGGTGGTACGAAGTGAGGCGCGAAGGCATGCCTTCTAGTAGGGAGTTAATAGTTATGTTACTGTGCTTATGTTATACTATAAATGATTCCCGCGACTTCGTCCGCGTGGAATACGATTTTTTGATTCCCGTGGAAACTCTTTACTTTTCCGGGATAAAATGCCTATGTCTTGCCCCGGGATACAATCTACGCCTGTACAAATTTTCATCAAAATCGGTTCTACAAATAGGCCATGAAAGCGTAGCAGACAGACAGATAGACAGACCCACTTTCGCATTTATAATATTAGTATGGATGTGTACCTATGTTATGTTCTACTTCTAGTGTAGCACTATCTACCTATACGAAAATGATAATTTCCACGCTCATGAAGTCGGGGAAAAACGACTAAGTATTCAAATCTTTAAAACAAAGTAGATTAATCCGAGATCACAATTTTCTTATATTATATCCATAGAGAAAGATAAATAAATCCCCGAACACATTCATTCAGACGATCCCAGCTTGTAATCTTTTATATTTTTTGTGTTGCTCATAAAATTTAACTTGTTATGTTATTCGTAACATTATAGATTCGTTTAACAAATGTACCGCTCATCGCCTTTATGATGTTCCTAACGGAGTATTCATATTGAATTCCAATTTATTACATAAATTATAATAATCCGTATTAAACTGTACCTATTCGTTCGTTACGAGAGAATGCATAACTGTTAAATGAATAAAATTCTGGCTTTACCGGTTTTAATGGAGACCGAGAGCCCATTTATGCATGCGGATGAGGTCCATAGCGGCGTCGTGTGTGAAAATTTCATATCTGCAAATTTAATAAACGGTAATATAAGACGATTATCTCAATAAGTCTTAAAAACTACAAAATAAACGCGAGAAATATCAAACATTTTTGTCGTTGAAATATTTACATTCTATTACGTAATACCTATTTACATTCTAAATATTAGGAACGATCTAAAACCGTTAGAAATTATTTTGCAAATCTCGTTGATTCCTATTATCTAACTTGAATCAAGGACCTTACACTGTAAGCATGTATATAAATTGAACTGTAATGCAAAGAGACTATTAACTCTTACTCTCCTTATTGGTACCTAAGTAATTATCAAGTATTTTTCGATAAAATTCGCAATAAAATCAGTTTTGTATGATTTTTTTCTTAATTCTTTAAATTTAAAGCTATGGAAATAAAAAATGCTTCTTAATTATTACAACCAAGAGAGATTATATCTACACCTACTTATACAGTGAAACGATGTAAAGCCATACTAATAATTTCTGGTAAATAAGCGTGACTAAAAGGGCCCTAGAGTTTGCTATCGTAAATGTTGTAAATCATTCATTTGATTTAATATTCACAATCCATTTAATTCTGAAGGAGAACAGGTAGAACCGTTGTGTTGTCTCGTGACCTAGAAATAGGTCCACCTATTCCCGTGATGATCGTGCGCGATACCGCCGCCGTCGCCTGCGCCCGCGCCGCCGTCGCCAGGCTCGCTGTGCATAGGCATTTAAAATTAGTGAATTAGCGGTGCCATTTAAATGTAGGTACATCTGAAGCGGTGATTGACTAGTGTGGTAGTTTAGACAACCAAACTCCGGATACGCTGTCGCTGGTTCGATCCTGGGCACGCACCTCTCACTTTTCGGAGTAATGGGCTTTTCAACCGACTTCAAAAAAAGGAGGTGGTTCTCAATTCGACTGTTTTTTTTTTTTAATGTTTGTTACCTCAGAACTTTTGACTGGGTGGACCGATTTGGATGATTCTTTTTTTATTTGAAAGGGCATACTTCCCAAGTGGTCCCATATAAATTTTATCGAAATCGGTCGAGCGGTTTTTAAAATATCAATAATAAAATAAGTACTTTGTATAGCGTGTGCTTGTTGTTGTAAAGTTGGCGCGGGAGTTTGAAGTCGGTTGTTTAAAAATAATTTTTTATATTAAATTATGAATAAATTAAATATCACCCGTTTTAAACGGTGAAGGAAAACATCTTGAGGAATTCTTCATAATGTTCTCGAAGGTGTGTGAAGTCTGCCAATCCGCATGCAATGCCGTGGTAGACTATGACTATGATATTACGATACGAGTGTCATAGTGCAAGGGTCATTCATTAGGCTGAATTCTAGCAAAGATCCGGGCACACGATATGTCTTAACACCCGGGTCTAATGATACTCACAGACTCCAGAAAAGAGGTGAAAATATACATATTAATTTAAAGATGTTTTAGGTAAGTATATTTTATTAAAGATAGACAATACCCGCTACTTCACCTGCGTGGATTTAGGATTTTAAAAAGTCCCGTGGGAACTTTTTCATTTTCCGGGATAACGAGTAAGCTTTCTTCGTCAGGATGTAACCTATTTCTGTACCAAATTTTGTCAAAATCGGCTTAACAAAATAGCCGTGAAAGCGTAGCAAGCAGACAGACAGACATAATTTCGCCTTTAAGTATATAATAATAATTATATTAGTATGGATAGGACATGACCTGTTTTAACTTATTATGATACGCAAAGTTCACATTAGTGAGTTATTGACCCATTACCGAATAAATAAATAAAACACTCGACTCGGCCAAGGTCCAGCGGCTGAGATGAAACATGTTTAAGAGGTCGTTGCTCTTTCACCGATTAATATTATTCATGCAAAACATTTTATATCTGTCGTAAAGTTTTCCGAGATTGGACGAACGGTATCTTATGAAAGCGAAAATTTATAAACAAGCGATACAACTTTGCTACGGCAAAAGTAAGGTCAATCAGTATGCGCGTAATATAGAACTCACATCACGTGTCTGAGACACAGTACCAGCTAATTGGCCGGGGTGGTTTGCACGAACCGAGTAACTGTTCCCTCTGGCATGCCATTAGCTGATAATGCTATTTTAGTCCGCGGAGATTTAGTATCCGCTGCACGGTTCCTTCAAAGAATTCGTACTGAATTTATGTTATACATAGGAAGTATATTCAAATGCGGCCTACAATGTATAGGTCTGCCCGTGTGAACTTCATCACGCATGGCGACCACGCCATTCATTCATTGAAACAACAATCCATATTAATGTAGTGCAAATTTTAAATTCATGCTGCCTCCTCATTTCGATTGCTTCGAGCCATGTTTCTAAGCGCACGACTTTGCATAAATTGTTTTTTGTTCGTGCAAAGCCATTTTTAACCACGCACTTACATGCAATCAAATCGTTACTTTAAATGACATGAGGTGACTCTATGCACTTTGTCAAATAAATTGGAGCCACAAATTGACTCCCAGTGTACCTATAATACAAATCAGAATTATCGAGAAATATCATTAATCTATACTAATATTATGAATGCGAAAGTTTGGATTGATGTATGGATGAATGTTTGTTACTCAATCACGCCCGAACAGCTGATTTGGATGCAATTTCGCACAGAGATAGATTATAGTCTGGAATAACACATAGGCTACTTTTGATCCCGGAAAATTAAGGAGTTCCCGCGGGAACCAACAAACCTCAATCCACGCGGACGTAGTCAGCACATCAGCACATCAGCGGCATCAGCACTGCTGATGCCCGCGACTGCGTCCGGGCATCAGCTAGTTTGATTAGTAGTATTGATACTAAACAAGTATATATTTTACAGCATAAAAACCTTACTTGTCAAAAGATAATGCTATTTAACTGACAGGGAATGCAATTCATCTTTAAATCATCAATATTAGATTAGAGAATAGATCTTTTCCGTTACCCGGAAATGATTTCAAGTTTATTATTGATACCAATCGAGAGAATGGAAAAATATTATAATCAAAATCGCAACGGGCAAAAACCGGCACTGACGACATTCCTGACGACCGTTAGGTGGACCAGCTTTCAGAGAGCAGTGCGCGGCCTGCTCGGCGGCGCCCCCAGTGCACCGAGCGGCGCCCTAACGGACCTCCCGCGCTGCGCACACCAAAAGATACAAATCCATACTAATATTATAAATGCGAAAGTGTGTCTCTCTGCTACGCTTTCTAGGCCCATCTGTTCAACCGATTTTTATGAAATTTGGTACAGGGGTAGGTTGTATCCCGGGGAAGGACATAGGCTACTTTTTATCCCGGAAAATTTAAGAGTTCCCGCGGGAATAAAAAATAAATATCTATTTAACCGATTTTGATGAAATTTGGTATAGGGATAGTTTGATACCCGGGGAAGGACTATAGGCTACTTTTTATCCCGGAAAATTAAGGAGTTGCCGCGGGAATCAAGATACCTTAATCCACGCGGACGTAGTCGCGGGCATCTTCTAGTTACCAATATAGCGTCAATATATTTCAAACTCATATAGAGACACGGGTGGGCACACTCAGCTCAGCTGTTTTTGCAGTCAAAAATATTGTTTTTCTCCTACTTGCTCGGAAATTGCTACATTATTTAAAAAAATAAAACGTACATTGGATCTTTTCAGGCCTCTGCCATTCAAGTAGAAAATCATATCACTACCCCTACAGTACAAGATTTTAGCGTGCGCTAAGTCAACGCCATCAATCGGCAATGTAAAAAAGCTTCTTTCTCGCAAATTGAGAAAAGTCCTTTACAAGTCTTGGCCGAAATAGCCATTCACGGCCTCATTTTCTTGAAAGGCCTCGGCATACGCCTCGTCCTTTTAAAATCACTTGAGAAGTCCTCGGCTTCGCCTCGTCCTTCCAATATTACTTAGCCGTGAATTGCTTTTTCCGGACTGGGCAGGAATGTACTATTATTGTTGCTGAAAAAAGCAACACTAATTCCTTCGTGAAAAGATTAGGTAAAATGATTGATATAATCGTATCTACTGGCTCATACGCAACACATCTCTATCTCTATATCTCTATATATATATATATAAATATCAATTGCTGTTCGTTTGTCTCGCTAAAACTCGAGAACGGTGAGAAAATGTAGAAAAATTGTGAGGAAGACCGGGCTGGACAACTTCTGCCGGGCCCACTAGTTTACAATAATTAGTCTTTGTTGACAATCTTTATAACAACCTTAATTTAGTTTACTATACCTACCATGAGAACTCTGACTTTCTGGATTAATAATAAGCCTATGCCCGTCAAAATCGGTTATGCATGGGCCGTAAAAAGCAACAGACGGAGAGACAGACTTTCCCATATTATATAAATATTAGTAATTAGTATATTATTAGTATTTGTATAAGTATATTATGCTAACGAATAATTGTAACCTAAATAGGATACCGCATATCACAAAATGTATCTATCTTTAGCACTAACAAAGCTTGCGGCAGACTAAGTGGGCGCCTTTGCACAGTTAACCGTTACAACTCACAGCTTCATATATCCGAAAATCGATTACTTGCGAGAATTACCTCCGGCCAATGTTATGACTTATGACTTACGCCCTCGGATCGAATTAACGGCAAAGCTGCGGTTCCAACGTTAACGACGCTCTCCGTTACTTTAATTACAGCTTTGTCGCCCCACCAGCAGCCTTCAGTAATTATACGCAGTAAAACGGATATGTATAACGACTTGAGACGATGGCCGCGTACGCGACTCGCTGGTGATTTGCAGCTAATATCCTGTCCAGCTGTAACTCGCTTAACAATTCCAACTATAAAATCAGCAGTAAAATTTTCTCAGAACAGCTCTTTATATAACGCACTGGGTTTTATGCAGGAAGATTGTGAACACTTTATTTATCTAGAAAATAATATAATCGACACTTCCATTAATATAATCAATCGAACCGGCACTTCATAATAATATACACGGGAATCAGGTCAAGGATACCACGAATTAAAATAAATAAATTAGAAGAATTTTATCGAAACTGCACTATTCTATAACCGAACGAACACATCAATTGAAAAAAGTAAGCAGAAACAAGAAAATAATTACATGAGGAAATCCGGTAGTCACTAATTATCTCGTACTATACATTAACTAGCGGACGCCCGCGACTTCGCTCGCGTGGCTTAAGTTTTTTAATTCCCACAGGCACTTCTTAATTTTCCGGGATTAAATAAATATGTCACTCTCCAGGTGCTCATCTATACCCATGCAAAAAATCACGTCGAATTGTTACTCTGTTGCGGCGTGATTGAAGAACAAACTCTCTATTTATCATCCTTGGGTATAATTTTTTCAAAAACAGTGAAACACGTATTTCTTTATTTTAAACCAGAAGCCCAAATACCAACTTTAATGGCTATAACTTGAAAAATGAAAGACTTTTATGCAAACTTTTAACCCGTATTTTACCCCTTTAGGGGTAAAATTTTGAAAAACTGTGACTAACGGACTTCTTTATTTTTTACCGAAAGCCAAAATACCAAGTTTCGTTTATATAACATGGAAAATATCTTGAGAAATGAAGGCCTTTCATACTAACTTTCATCCCCTATTTCACCCCTTTGGGGGTCGAATTTTCAAAAATTGTGAAACACGTCTTTCTTCATTTTCAACCCGCACTTCATATACTAAGTTTCGTGGCTATATCTTAAAAAACGACGGACTTTCATACAAACTTTGAACCCCTTTTTTACCCCTTTGGGGATGAAATTTCGAAAAACCCTTTCTTATATATTATATTTTATATATATAGATTAATAAATATTATCGATTACGTCGTTTGATGAGCGTGCTACTTTATAAGCTTAATTTACATAAAATATATTCTATATAATCAATTAGGAAAAAAAATATCATTTTCGTACACATGCTCAAAAAAGTGACATTCTATGCCACAAAAAGCGAACATAACAATAGTCATTTTTAATCTGTTAAAAACAGGGAAAGAAAATTGTACTGAATTTCATTCATCCTCTAGGGGGAGAATGTGATTTAAATTTGGAATACTTAACGAAATTTATACTGAACTACATATTCTGTGTTTACACCATTGAGTTTGTATATAAAGCATTAAACATCTTTTTGAAAAAGGAATACGTATTTATTATGCAGTCATGATTATTAAATAAAATTACGAAAACCGACGAGGCCGTATGAGCTTGATGCCTTTTCTTTTCCGACAAAAAAATATTACGGTCTAGGAATTTGCCGCGTTTTTTTTTCTTCAAATACATAAACTTTAAGTTTATTTTAATTTATTTTTATAAATAAGTTAATGTTCTAAAAATACGTTACGATGTTAAATCAAAGCGACAGTGACAGGGAATTGTCGGATTCCATCAGTGCAAATGCTGCCGCAATTATAAATAACTAGATGATTCCCGCGACTACGTCCGCGTGGATTTATTTTTTTTGATTCCCGCGGGAACTCTCTTTTCCGGGATAAAAAGTAGCCTATGTCCTTCCCCGGGATACAACCTGTCCTTGTACAAAATTTCATCAAAATCGGTTGAACAGATACATTTTTTTGATTCCCGCGGGAACTCTTCAATTTTCCGGGATAAAAAGTAGCTGTCATTCCCTGGGATGTAACCTATCTCTGTACCAAATTTCATTAAAATCGGTTGAGTAGTTGGGCCGTGAAAGCGTAGCAGACAGACAGACAGACAGACACACTTTCGCATTTATAATATTAGTATGGATTTGCTTCCAACAAAATTCAAGGAAAATTATTTAAAAACTTATGAACTCTCTCTATCAATAATTGGACCAATGTTTCGAATGTTAACTTTTACTTTTATTTGTCATTATTTTAAATAAAATATGCTTATCTCATATTATTATTGTGTTAATTTTTTCGCAAATGGTACGAAAAGTAGAGTATTTTCCTCGGTGATAAAGCTGTCTTAGTCTTGGGTGAACTTAAATCGTCACCCGCGACAGAAGACAATGCTTTATCCCCTTGGTTAATAATCTACTATTATTGTATACAAACAGTTACAATAGCATTTAAAGGTTTAGCGTCTGATGCCTACGATAAGTTTATAACTCGTGTCATAGGCTCGTGCTTTTCCCTTACAACAAACAAAATTGCAAACATAAGAGAAGACATTACGTGACATTACGCACTGCTCTTTTGTGTATCTGCACTTACTACTTCCATCTATTATTCCTACCACTATAATTAGGAGCAATATAAACTAGTCATCATTCCCCTAGTGACCATAATAATGTCATAAATAATTAAAGTCATGAAAGAGTCCTGGAACTACGAGTAGATATATAATATAGATTTTATGTTTAAAGTTTATGTATAAATTGGCTATGAAATATATTTTCAATAAACTTGTTCGTGTGGATCTTATTACACCGCATTAAAAATTAATTTCACTTAGACTAGTAGCATGTACATGTAAATTACATTGGAATTACTAAAATAATTATTCTGTCACTATAATTTTTTGAACCTTAAAATAATTAGTCACGTTTAATTTTTATTTCCAGCACCTACGGCTGGCAACCACACCGCGTTAGAGTTACATGATGGTAAGTAATCCAACAGTCAAATATATTATTACTGAGTAAATAATAAGTAACATTGATATACTCTTATAGCATTTGAGACAACTAATAGTTTATGATACTTATCATAGGTATATAATTCAAACTTACCAACTAACTACAAGTATTTAATTAATTATTTTTTAAATATTTGGTAATGCGAAAGTGAGCTTTTTTTTTACCGTCAACCAAGAATATTGTTTTAAAATATAGTTAACATTTTGTAACAGTTGTAACATTTCAATTTCAGGTCCCGTGGAGGGATGCTACTACAATTTCCAGCACTATGGCGAGGGCGACCGAATCATGACGAACGAACCCTGTCTCAACTGCACCTGTCATAACCGAATGCTTATGTGTTATTTGAGGGTCTGTCCATTCACAAAGGCTATTGGCCAAGACTGCACAGTGGAGAAACGAGCTGACCAATGTTGTCCTATAGTGACATGCCCGGACGGTTTGTACCTCCTATTCTTACTGAAAATTTCTTAATCAGACTTATGGGTGATTCAAAATCCTTGTATTTATCAGTTCAATTTAGTTCATCATTTATTACGGTGGGCTTGCCTAATTCGATATTCATCAGATCTTCATGCTTACATGGGACTAAATCGGTTTAGATTTACTCGAGTTTTAGAGTAACATCGACAAACACTTAATCCCATATCCCATAGAAAACCTATTGTTTCATAGTATAGTGTCTTTGAGGCAAAGTATGCATAGTACCTATTCAAAGTCGTTCAGTAGTTTAAGTGTGACGTTTTAACAGACAGATAGACAAAAATTTAAATAATACGTTTTTGGACTCTACATCAATAATAATTAACTAACACGCAAATTACGAAGATGCTTACTTGAGATAAATATTTAAATTACTTTAATGATAAACATGTTT
Organism: Erebia epiphron; assembly: GCA_963932025.1. Taxonomy (NCBI): domain Eukaryota; kingdom Metazoa; phylum Arthropoda; class Insecta; order Lepidoptera; family Nymphalidae; genus Erebia; species Erebia epiphron. Next base: position 34,203,718 of record OZ009948.1, on the reverse strand, counting down.
CTATGTTCAGTTCCAGTTGACCTACTCACGTCGACTTCAACATCTTCGCCTGCTGAATATGGTGCAACTGGACTCGGCAAATTAGATAAATACGGATGCAGTATTCATGGAAAATATTTCCCAGAAGGAGCTAAGGTTCCACCGACACCAAACAAACCATGTGAACACTGTTACTGCATTCGCAACATGACGACATGTGTAATGCAAGAATGTACACTACATGTTGATGGTTGCACTCCTATTTACCATAAAGATGTCTGTTGTCCGGTTCGCTATTCTTGTGGTAATGAAAATTTTATTTGAAAATCACAGAAATATTCATTTATGAATGAACAAGAACATAATTAAAATTGTATTATTTCAGATCACCCTGAAGACGAAATTCCTCTTTTGGATGATATGACCACAACTGTGCGCCCAACTCCAGGTTTCTTATTAACAACCACAACCACGTCGCCAATAACACAGATGTCACAAGACTGTGTTCATGATGATCAAATATTCCCAGATGGAGCTCTTATAAAAACTGAAAAAGCCTGTGAACATTGTTACTGCATGAAAGGAGATATTGTATGTGTTGTTCAAGAATGCGGAACACCAATGGAAAATGAAGGCAAAAATTGTACATCATTACCTCCACGACATGGTCAGTGCTGTCCTGACACGTACATTTGCGAAGGAGATGAGCTTGTTACTGATTCGACTACGGAATTCGTTGAGTTAACTTCTTCACCGCCGAGAAGGGTTGGTATTGAAGGAAGTGGATACAGAAAAGAAACTGATGAACTTTACACTGAAATGAGCCCAGTAACAACTGAAATGGAAGGCAGTGGCGAAGATTTTGCAACAGGTTCCCAAACAGATGCAGGAGAATATGTAACGCCAGAAAAAGAAGTCATTGATGAAACCTTATTAACAACAACTGAGCGTACCCTGCACTTAAGTCAAAGTACAGAACCAGACAAAGGACTAAATACAATTCCGGACTCGGTTATAGATAAGGAAACGGCTAAAGAACCATTACAAGAGGAGGTAACACTATCAGGTACTGGTGAATTTGTGACAACAGCTTCTGAAGAATACACAACTGCACGATATTTGTATACTACTTCTCAAAAAGAACTAAGCACTACTGAATCAGTAATAAAAATTAACGACGAAAGTAATTCAGATGAAACTTTAACAACCAATGAGGACGAAAGAAAGGCAACTACAGAGTCTACAGATTTAATGGATAAAACTACTCCCCTGAATGAAATTATACTACATACAAATCCAATAACTATTGAGCTAGACCAAAAGGCCAGTACTTCTCCTTCAACCGAATATACTACTAAAGTTAAGGAAATATCGGAAGAAGAAGAACTAAGTACAGAAATTTTAGCAGAGTCTAGTGTTACTGAGAAAAATGAATTTACCGATGTATTCCAAACATCATCCGTTACAGAAATCTCCATTGAGCCAACAACAATTAAACCTGTCACAAACCTAGTCGTTGCTGAAAGTACCTCTGTAAACCCAAATATTAACGAAATAGATGATAGCACTTCACCTGCCTTAGCTCCTAGTAGGATACCCGGTGAAGGCGATTGTCTCTTAAATGGAATCACTTACACTAATAATACAAGTGTGCCCAGTACAAATAATTGCCACACAGGTTGTAAATGTATGAGTAGTATCATTAAATGCGACCCAATTATCTGCAGTCCACCACCAGAATATATGGAAAATATGAATGATTGTCAACCAATTTATGATACCCCGAATTCATGTTGTCCAACTTATGTGTGTAACGTAAAAGAAACAATACCGCCTGAATCACATAGTCATATGTCTGGAACTGAAAGTCCTAAGCCTATTGCACCAAGTGAATGTAGCGGCAATGATTGCTTAGATAATGAAGACAAGAAAATGCCCATGGAAGCAACTAGTTGTTCATCAGGTGACTGTTTGGCCGAAAGTCCCGCTGTACAACAAGAATGCAAATCAAATGATTGTAAAAATCAGCTTGAAACAACTCCATCTATACCATCTCAGGATGGTATAGGTGTGCCATGTGAGGGCGAAAACTGTAAAACGGATCTCGAAAAAGAATCAGAAAGCACAAAAACTCCAGCACTCCAACAAAAATGCGAATCAGATGACTGTAAAGATCAAGTTCAAGCAATGCCATCCGTATCTTCACCAGATTGTTCCGATGGCAAATGTGAAATATCACTAGAAACATCGTGTGAAGGCGAAAGCTGCAAGATCCATCCACCGACTGAGACAGTCCATGACAAAGATTTAGAACCCAGTACGCATAATGTACCACCAAAAATTTGCGATGGTGAAAATGGATGTGACGAAAATAATGGAATTGTACCAGAGGAGTGTGTTGGTGAAAGTTGTCGACGAAAAGAATTCACGGAAATAGGAGCAAAAGAACCATCAATATGTTCAGGCGCTGATTGTAAGCAACATGATGAGCCAACCGTGCAGTCTACTGAACAAGTAAGTGAAATGGTAACCGAAGGAAGCACAGATAAAGACGAAAATCAAGAAAATCTTGATACCATTCAGTCACATATAACAACAGCCAAAATAACACTTTCGGAGTCAGATTTAGATCTTACAAAACAACCCATTTACATGGAATCTACCGAAAAACTATCTACATCATTTGAACAAATTGTTACTGAACCTCCTAAGAAATATGATACAGAAAAAGAAACCATGCAAACAGATAGTCCATTAATTCATACAGGTACTGATATAAATGCAGAATCTGTAACAGAAGCGGTTCAAACTGAATCTCCAAAATTATCCGTCACGGAAACTAAAGAACCGCAGGAAACTGTCAGTCATACTGATGAACGACTAACTACGGAAATCAATCTACCTTACACTACACCATCAGGATATATTGAAACGGAGACTAAACAATTCCTTCCTGGAGAAGATGAGTATTTATCTACTGAAAAGGCACACATATATACTGACCCACAAGACCATGGAACTGTAATAGACTATACAAAATTACCTGAAGTCTCAGCCACTGAGTTGGAAAATCCCACAACTGAAGCACCAGAATCAGTAATACTTAAAGAGGATGGAAGAAGCACGGAATCCCCTGAAACAATCCCCAAAAAAGAAGAATTCGTAACAAAACCACAAGGAACATTTGAAAGTGAAAAGGAAACTTCAATTCCTGTAAAGGAAGGTGTAACTCAATCTGCAACCTCAGAAGCTGTTACTGAAAAAGAAATCAAAGAAACTAAATCCCCAGAATTATTGACAACTGAAAGAGAACAGCTACATACTGAAGTAACTGAAACAATTATTGATCGGGAAGACACTCATACTCATGCTCCAGGAATATTTGCCACAGAAAAAGAAGTTGCAGTAGATAAAGAAATAATTCAAACAGGAACTGAAGAAACAAGTTTTACTGGATCTCCAGAAATAATCGATGTTGGAAAGGAAAAAGTTCAATATGTGTCCCCAGATGTCAAAATCACAACGAAAGAACCAACTGAAGTTGAAGAATCAATGTTCACTAAAGTTATGCAAACTTTGGCTCCAGATGCAACTGTTACTAAAACAGATGAAGTTCTATCTGATATTACAGAAACAGCAACAGAAAAAGAGGGTATTAAACTCAGCACTCCAGATCTTCACGACATAAAAGTCGAATTAACAACTCCAGGTGAATCTTCAGAAGAAGGACAGACCATTATAAGTTTTAATCCAATCACTGATGAAGCGGAATCATATGTTACCAATCCACAGGCAACAATAACCAATAAACCTGAAATTACTGAAGAAAAGGAGTATGGTGAATCCTACAAACCAAAACCAACAAAACCTGAAGATATACTAACTGATGCTATAACTGAAATAGTCACCGAGCTTATAGAGTCTGATGTTACAGAAAAAACACACGTAGGAGTAACGGAATCAATTAGCCAGCCTACATTCTCGGAAATAACAGAAGAAACGGCTACAAAAGAAACTCAAAAAGTTACTATAGAAGAACAAGAAATGTATACTAAATCACCTCAAGAAATTGTATTTAATGCCTCTACCGAACAAGAAGCATCTACTGATAAAAACTTACTTTACACATCAAAACCTGATGTACATGAAACAAAACATGATGATGTATCCCAAGCGATAGATCAGTCTAATACTGAAAGTTATGTGACTGCAACAAATGCACCAGATGTATTAACTTCACATTATTCTGAAACTTCTACAGTGCATGATGCAATAGTTACAGATACAGACAAAGAACCAACATTAATGCCTATGCATGCAATCACTCATGAGCAAGAAAAATACACAGAAGCCCCTGAAAGATATTCGACAGAATCTCAAGCACAAGCTGAATCTACAAAGCTTCCAGATCTATACACAACATTGGCAGAGGAAATTTTGATACCCCAAAAGAGCACCAACAAGCCACACGAAACTCCAAGTTCAGACTTAGAAAAGGATGATGATGATACAACCGACAAAGTTCATGAAACAACTCTCATAGACATAGAAAAAATAATAACCACAGAAAGCAGTAAGTTTATCACAGTGACCCCAGTCTCATCCATTGAGCCTCAAAATCAACCTTCAACTGATCAGAAACTAGATTCTGAACCTCCACATTTGATTACTAAGATAGAAGACAGTGATAAGGAACCAGAATCTTCCACTGATATTTTTGAGCATGTCACAGATATTAGTGAAACTCATACCAAGCATCCAGAATTCATAGAAGAAGTAGAAAAAGATTTAACCACAAAGATAATAAAACATGACATTGCTACGGAGACATATAAAGAAACAACAAGTGATAATGTACTTTCACAAACAACATATAAGGATGAACTACATACAGAACCACAACAGACTATCTCTCAAGACACAAGTTACTCCATAGCAGTTAGTGAGCCTTTTGTTGAAACAAGTACAAAAACTATTATAGAAAAAGAAAAGGAGAAACAAGACCAAGAAACCACAACAATAACATCACAGACTACTCAAAGCAAAGATGAAGGCGAATTCGAATCAACATTGTCATTTACAAAGACACCCAAGCCTGAGTTTGTAACCGAAAAAGATGCAGTTGAATATAAAACAAAGGATGAAACCAAAGAAACGCCATATGATACTGAAAAAATTGATTCAAAACCTTTTATTCCCGATGAAAAACCATCTTATACAACAGAAGAATCTAGTTTGATGGGAGCTCATCCTGAACATACTGATATGGACTCATTAACTACACAAACATCATTACCAAATGTAGAAAATGCAAATAATAATGTTCTAGACTCTAATGAGATAAGCACTAAAGGACCTGAGTCAATCACAATGCTTGAGCAAAACACATCAGATATCAAAGACAAAGTGACGACTGAATCGCACGTATCCTATACTAGTTCAGAAGATAAACTTTCTACAATGGTCTCGGATACCAAAGAAATACAAAAAGAACAAGAATCATATACCGATGACACCCTAACGACTTCTACAAGTCTTCAACCCGAAGATTACAAGAAAGTTACTGAACTGCCCATGTCACAGGTTACTCACACTGATCATGCTTCATCACCTCAAACTACTTTAACCGCTAAAGGAGATATAGCAGAACAAGCATCCGAAACAACTGTAGAACCAAAATTGGAAGAAGAAAAAACACAAATGACTATGTCTGAAGTTCAAAAACAATCGACGGAAACTCCCGATTATCATATCATGCAACAAGAAATAGAGCCAGCTAGTAACTTAGGAGTTGATCATGAAGAAAAAATAACTACGTCCATCATTGGAGATGAATTTAGCATGGATCAAAAAACAACACTAATTCCTCAACAGCAAACTGGATTTTCTAAAGATGTCCCTCCTATTGAAACTGTATCTGATATTTATAACCAAAACACGGAAGTTACACCAGATACAAAAGAAGTAGTTGAAGATAATCAATCACAAACCACAACAACAGGATCATTACCAATGGAAAAAGAACACGACATTGCTCATGAACAAGAAACTCCATCGACCGTATCTGTAACAGGAATGGTGTCCAAATTACATCATGAAACACAAACTGTACTGGAAGATATTACCGTTACTCCTTCAGTATTGCGGGATGATGAGCATGTTAAAGAAACTATGGCTACTGAGGGTATTTTCACTGAGCAAGATGGATTAGTTACCCAATACCCAGAAATGAATGTCCATGATATGTATTCAACAACGCCTGAAAAAGTATCTTATGAAAGCGAAGGATCTACTGACCTTGAGGCTACTAAAATATCAGTAGAGAAAGAATCTGAATCAGCTACATCAGTATATGTTCCAACTGTGACTGAATCTACAGAAAGACCAATGCCTATAACAACAGAAGTAAGTGAACCTGATATAACTGAAAAAGACCATCAACCCACTGAAATCGAAAAACAGCTTGAAGAGAAGACTACAACACAAATTTATTTAGATGAAGTAACTGAAAAAGACATTTCATATACACAAAGTAAACCACTTTACACCACAGAAGTACAAAATGTAGCTACTCAACAGAAAGAAATAAATACGGAAGCATTGGACAGAACTACTTTTGCACCTGACCAAGCTATTACACAGAGTTTATTCACTGGAATATCTGAAAGCGATGATCACTATGGAATTACTGATAGTGTAGACATAGATAAAAAAGATGGACATATACCATCACAAAGCACGACACAGATTTCAGAAATAATTACTGAAGAAGCGCTCTCCGAAAAAGACCAACCTACTCTTACAGAAACGGTCAAAGAAACTGAAAGTCAACCTGAAAAACACAGTACTCAGCCTACTGTTGAAAAAGATCTTCTTACCACTGAATCAACAACGGACTCTAGTAAAGAATCAGACAAAGAAATGCCTGATGTACATAATATATCTACAGAGTTTACACCATCTTCATTAGCAAGTTCTTATACTAAAACACAACCTGCACTAACACAAAACGAGTTTGATAAGTCTGATGAACCAAAACAGACAACTGAAGCAGGACATGAGATTAGTGAGACAACTCCATTCCTCGTTGAACTAAAAGAACATACACATGAAGTAATTGATGATAGCTCACGAACGCCTATTGAAGAAATCCTCACAACTTCACTATATGAACCGCAGCAAACAGAACGAGGGGATCAAAGTCTTGATGTTACTGATAAATATGAAGAAGAATATCAAACATCAGTACCTATAACAGTAGCAGAGGATGTGCAAGAAGACAAAGAAAAGCCTGTTACACATAGTCATGAAAAAGTAGAAGAAAAAGTACCAACTACGACTTCAGCTGTCAAAGATTTCACAGGTCACATCAGTGACACAGATATTGTTTCTACAACATCACCTCCGTATCTTGAAACAGATTTACAAGAAAAAGAAAAACATTACACTACTACTGTGCAAGATGTAGTTTTAACAACTTCTGTAGCTCCACAAACAGTTAGTGAAAAGGAATTTTACACGACTATAACAACAGATGTAAAGAATTCGACATATTCTGAAACTTCAAGTATTTCCGAAAAAGATATTAATTTAGTCACTGAGGAGCCATTGAAATCAGAAATATCATTTGGAACGACGTTTTCAGACGAAGACTTGTTACGAGAAACGTTGAAATCAACAACAAGCAAAATCAAAGAAGAACCCACAACACACTCTCCATTACCAGACAAATCTACCCTATCTGAAGAGAAGCCAATTAAACCGACACCTTCTCCTCCTACGCAGGAGTTAACGAAGCCAGCATTTGACGACGAAATCAACGAGGGTATACCATCCCCCGACTTCCCACCGAGTGGAACTGGGGGCTACGGACAAGAACCAGACTACATTGAAGAGGATCAAGCCTTTGGACCAGGAACCTGTCGATATGGGGGCAAAGTATACGTATCTGCGCAACAAATCCCCAGAGATGATCCCTGTGATTTCTGTTTCTGCTTTAGAAGTGATATTATATGCTTACAACAAAGTTGTCCACCACCTATTCATGGATGCCACGAAGAACCCATACAAGGCTTCTGTTGCCCACGATACGAATGTCCTGTGTCTATGGCTACTACGCTTAACGTTACAACGACGACGACAACTACTACTACAACGTTACCCCCACACTTCCTCCCTCATGCTTACAAGGGTGCAGCTCAGAGAAGAGGCTGTCAAATAAAGGGCCATACATATAAGGTTGGGGAGGTTGTAAGAGCATCGTCGGGACCATGTTTACATTGCACGTAAGTATTCTTATAATTTTTTCGTGCTAAAGGTTTAGCACAAAATAACTTTATGAAGCTAAAACTTGAACAATTTCAGTTCAATTTTAATTTTAATAGTATTAATAATTTATCATTGCCTCATTCCAGATGTGGTGGTGATGGCCAAATGAAATGCGACCCTAAAGCGTGCACGCCAGAGCCGATGTTAAGACAGATGATAGCAGCCGCTGTTTCGGCAAAGAGACGAAGGTGAAATACCTAAGCGGTATTAACATGAAGTGCGTCATCACAAGAAAAACACCTAAAATGTGATATAGATTTTCATGTTTTATTTCATGCACAAGAATAATGCTCAAATTTCGCGATGAATTAGTTAAGGATTTCGTGTCATATGTAGTAATCGCTATTATAATGTGTTATACTTTCATTTTGTCGTGGCACGCACCATCTTCATGTTTGAAGAAACCATGACTGTGATTAAAATATACTTTCATAATTATATAATTTTTTCGAAATCTCTAATGTCAATTTCGAGTCATAGTAAAGTTATTATTGATGGTTTATTTATTAGAAAATATTTTAACGAAAGACAGTGCCAAACGATAGTGCTAAGTTGTAACAACTACTCACTACGCCCTAATGTTGAAAATTTTCTAACAATGTTTTTTGTATGGAACGACCTACCGAAGCCTTGCCAATCAAAGTATAATTTGTTCACTTAAAAACGCAAAGCTTCGAAGGTCAGCTTAGATCGCCGAAATCTTGACCATTTTTACATTTATATTAACAAAAAAAAATTACCGATATAAGTTTAGTCAATTCTTTATTTTTACACGATGTTGTTGCGGTCTAGATCGTGTAAATATAAAGTAATTTAAGGATCCCAGAAGATGTTGTAAATGCCTTACTTAATTTGTAATAATTTATATATTTTAGGTGTATAGTACTTAAGCCATGTTTCGAGACCAGTGACTACTTATTATAATTTAGGAGTAAAACGAGGCCCTTTGCGCTGATTTCGAAAAGTTCCAGTCGACGCAATAAGCTTTGGCTGATACTTTTCTCACCACTTTCATGTCTTGCAGAAAGCGACAACGTTCTTGTTTTCTATAATTCGTGAAAACATGATGCTAGCACTTTCACCGTAGAAGTGGCCGAGAATAATGATCATTTTGTAAAGAATTTTACAATGTAGCTCATTGATAAAGCATATTGTAGGATCTTTTGTAACTTTTGATATTAAAGTGCTGGTAGTTTATTGAATATGTGAATCTCAGATCTAGGCGGGTACGAAAGTTTCTCGACTATTGTAACTGTTATTTACGTGGTAGTAAATAAGTGGTTACATTAATTCGTACCACCCTTCTTCTGTTTAATGAGGTTGTAGTTATATCTCCTTATTTATTTAAAGTTATAGTAATAGTGATACTTATTTGTTTAACTGGTGATATATATGTACTGTTTCAATAGTTGACTATGGTTTATTGCAGTTCATTACGAAATACTTATTATGTCAATTATACAACACTTATTATTTCATTGGATCAATGTTGGATCAATATTATATTGAATTTGAACATCCCCTAGCTAGGATCTAGCTGCCTGTACAACTTCTGCAAACGAATTTTAAATAAAATATTTCAAATCAGCTGTATTTTTTTCTAATTTACCTCTTATCACTCAAAAATCTACGAATTCAACGCGAGAATATTCTAAATTGCACTAAAAGGCACATATTTCTTCCTTAAATCCTATTCAACAAAGGTAAGTTTGCATTATGCAAAATCATATCAAAATGTAGCATAAGTAATTAACTATAAAACCTTTATACTATCCATCCATCTTCTATATATCTAAAAGCATCTATACTATCCATCCATTATAAATGCGAAAGTGTGTCTGGCTGACACATCCCGGGGAAGGAGATAAGCTACTTTTTATCCCGTAAAATTGAAGAGTTCCCGCGGGAATTAAAAAACATCAATCTACGCGGACCAAAGACAATATATAAACCAGTATATAATTAATCTATGACGCGGACGAAGTCGCGGGCATCATCTACTCTTCAATACCTACTACATAAAGTAATTATATAGTATAATTATAGTTATATAATATAGTCTAGTTATAATAATTATATAGTATAATTATAGAAATTATATTTAAAAATAGTATTACGTGATTTCAATGAGAACTTTTGCTGTCACTCAATAAGTGCCCCCTACCTCAAATGTGACGAAGCTTTTAGAAAGCGGCCAGCAAGATGCGAGCTTACACCCATATTTTGTTACATTATTGTCTTCTCGACAGGCTGAACTCGTACTTTCATAGTAATTCAGGTTAGTGGCACTAGATGGCGCTATCATTAAGGTCCAGCCGCGAACAAAAGGTCTACACTACTCAGGAATAAGATACTTTACGAACTTGTTAGTAAAAATCGTCCATTAGAATGCTTGGTGGCTTTCTTATCTTTTTAGGGTTCCGTACCAAAATGGTAAAATGGAACCCTTATGGTGCGACTTTCTCCGTCTGTCTGTCCGTCTGTCCGTCTGTCCGTCTGTCCGTCTGTCCGTCTGTCCGTCTGTCCGTCCGTCACACTCGATTATTTCAGTAACTACCGAAGCTATCGACATGAAATTTGGAATAGTTGTGTATATTAGTGGCCCAAAGACACTGAAATTTAAAAAAATTGGAAATTATTTTTGTTCTTATTTAAAAAGGGGGAAAATCGTAGGGTTGAAATTTAAAAGTGAGATAACTGTACTGTGTGGGGTATCATATGCAAGGGTTTACTTTGTACATTCTAAAACAGATTTTTAATTATTTTTAGTCATGATAGTTTTTGATTTATCGGGGAAAAAGTCTAAAAAAATACCGTTCCCCCCCCTTATCTCCGGAGTTTACCAATCGAAAAATCTGAAATAATTATGGTCAATAGGAATTTATGTATATTTTACAGGAAAACTATAGCCAATGCTCTAACTAGCATAGTTTTTTTTTATATTAACAGTAAACCTCTACAAACAAAGTTAGTTTTGCGGTTCATTAACAAAGGTAATTATTACCGTTTTACATCTTTGGTCGTTACAGTTTTAGTCGTGTTACATCTACAGTATTACGAACAAATCTTAAAAGTACCTAGCTATAACTACCTTTTACAATTTTTATTTTAAAATTGTAAATTGTAAAATAAAAATTGTTTCATGTACATAGTGATGTGACACAATAGGTTATTGTAACTAATTTGTTTTCAATTTACGATCCATACATAACCATATTCGTTTCATAATTACACTGATCTTTCATAAATATAAATTATTCTACGGACGCAGCACGTCCGACCCGCTCTGTGTCTCGGGGAGCAAATCCCGAATATACTGGCGTGATCGCCAACGCGTACCCCGCGCCCCGCAGCGATACCGAGGTTACCTCAGCGGTGCTGCGTTTCATATTAATCCATGCGTTTTGTTCAAGAATACACAGTACTCCTGAATTCTTATTGCGTTTTTCTGTACTTACTTTGTTTTTTTTGAATATAAAAATACTCTTATATTAATTACACCTTGGTTAAGTTGGTTATTAGGTTAATAATTATAGTTAAGTAAGTAGGTTCTGGTAGTTTTTTGCTGTTGGGTAGGTTATTATATTTTGATTTTATTAGGTATTAGGGTACAGATTAGGTTAGGTTAGGGCAATTGTGGCTAAGATTTTAAATGAAAATCCCTCATACTTATAGGGTTAAACGCAAGTTCTTCTAAGTACTCGTCGTCAAATAAACATATTGGTTTTTGCCTGATTGTTTTGCTTCAGTACCTACTTCTTGAGTACGGAACCCTCGGTGCGCGAGTCCGACTCGCACTTGGCCGGTTTTTTTTTCATATACTTAACCTGGATACTCAATATCCCTTGTACCTACAATTATTGAAAATAATATACCTATTTACTTAAGTAGGCGCCTACTTAGTCAAAATGCATAATATTACTGTATGACATTATATCACGTAATATATTTATATCCTCTTAGACGAAGACATTATTATTTCAATATGAATTGATTACAATAATTCACAAAAAGTCATTTAAAACTGCCTGCACACAACCTACATATTCAAACATTGTAAATACCTGTTCTTGAAGTTGCTCCTGCAACTCTCTTCAACTTTTCTACTTTTTGTTCAATAATCATAACATGGAAATGCCATCCATATCTCGAATGTTTCTCGAAACAAATAAAAGTTTCTACTTACAGAATATGAACGACCATATACTGCTGAACATAATAGACTGAGAAGTGTAAGATAAAATATTTTTGATATAAAAGTCTTAAAAGCTTCTTTGGTCCTATAAGGTCCATTTATAACAACCCGTTAAATCTGATCTTGTCATGTTTAACATAATTTCTAAAATCTACACAATCGAAATAAAGCAGTTAGGTGAGGTAGTCATAATATTCTGATTGTTGCATTCTAAATTAAACTGTAACCTAGGTATGAATAATTAACTAACGTGCAGCAATCTATTTGTACCAAAACGACAAAGTATGAATCAAGCCTACCGGGTATTTTTAATCTAAATAATAATAAAAGATATAAGGCGTATCCATATTTTGTTAACTAGCTATTTGTTACCTATGTAGAAATATGTACCCTCAATTTGAATAACCTCATCTCTTTCGCACCAATGCTAGCTGCTGTTTTCTATTTCACTCTATCCCATTACTTTTATATTGTTCGCTAACTTTCTTGTTTGTATAAGCAAATACGTACCTATTTGAAAGTTTGTATAAGTATTTGTAGGTTGTGTTTTTGATAAGTAGATACTTTAACCTTCTTTACACAGTAATAGCTACTAATAATAAGTATAAGTAAATTCGAAATAATGAGTTACTAAGCAGCGTGTATAGATGCACTGGGTCGTAATAACATGGTCGCTAATTTATGGACCACATTATTATGTACAGATCACTCACTCAGCGGGCGCTTGAGATGTACATAATGGGACGTATAATTCCGACAGAAGTGAAGAATAGGATTCTTTTCACCGGCGAGCTGATAATCCTCAAACAGCTGAATAGCTATACTCATCAGACAAAGCTAAGAACCATCTTAATAAAAAAGATTTCGTAAATTTGTTTATAATTATTAATTAGGCCAGTGTAGCCGCAACAGGTTGCTATAGCTAACTGACAAGTGACAACTTTTATTTTTGTTACACATGTGCACACAGATAGTCGGAAGGACAGAATAGGACACCCTAATGCTAAAGAATCCAATCGATATCTAAATTTTATTTCAGTCCTTGTTCAGTTATAATTAAGTAATCATAGTACCTACTCTGTACTTTTACTCGTAGTTTTAACTTAGATCTGTCTATCTTCAACACTCGTAATACAATTGAAAGGGTCTAGACACACTGCGAATTGCACGCATAGACTGCATGTCTAATGCAAAAAGCAGTTTAAAAAAATGAAACATGAAATGCAATGAGGGCTACCGTTTTTATGCTCACTAGTTGGCGCCACTTGCGAGTAAGGTCCTAAAATATAGCTGTAAATTCGGTAAACAAGCATATTTCTGAAAAAAAAAATCCCTTTAAAAATAGTAAACATACAGGAATCAGGAAAATACTAACCTATGAATTAAGTAGCTGTTCTTTCAGCCCGCTTATTTTTGCCTCTTTTTCTTAGCTCCGCTGTCAAAGTACAGAGCACTGGCATTCATTGACACGTATCTTTACATCTTCCATAATTAATCGGTTATTGCTAAATATTCATAACATTAACTAAATAATTAGACTCGCGTTAAAAACCCAGTGATATTTATCTTTACATCTTCCATAATTAATCGGTTATTGCTAAATATTCATAACATTAACTAAATAATTAGACTCGCGTTAAAAGCCCAGTGATATTTAACCATATTTAACATTTTGGAGACCTCACTCTACACTAGCGCCCCTAGCGGCGAATTTAAACGCGGTAGCCCTCATTATTTATTTTATCTACTCCAGCATCGAAAAGTTCCAATTTCGAATTTGACAACTATATCGAATTGAACCCTCTTTCGTGTTTGCTTCTCATAACGATACAGTTCGTTGTATGGGAGCTGTATCGTTATGAGTCGTAGCTGTATCGATATGGTTATCTTCATAAATAGGATACCTATAGCTTAGCGGCTCTGGGTTCTGGCACTTGATTGATTTGACTTTTTTATTAATTTATAAAGTAAAAAATTATAAAGACGTCCTTGTCGTAGATAAAATCTTGTATGCAACTGTACGTAATTAGTCATTTTAATTCTCGTACTATCCTATTTTGATACTCGGCAAGCCTCGTATCAAAAAACAGCACTCGAATTAAAATGACCCTCATTACGATACAGTTGCATAAATAGCTATTACGTAGGACAACTTATAATAAGACGCAAGAATAACCACCGGTTCGGAAAACTGATTCTACTGAGAAGAGCCGGCGAGAAACTCAGCAGTTGCTCTTTTCATAAACAGAAAAATGTTACACAAAATAATATAAGTCATAAATTTATGCCATGGCAAATACAAAAATTCTTTTCGGTACTAATATTTATACATCAATGCTTTTGGTACTATTTTGGTTGAAGCAGTTAATATTATGCAGTTAGCAGAACTGTGTCAAAACTGCAAACCGACTGCGCAGTTCGCTTGACGACGGACGGACCAACTGCAGAAAAACCGCTTAATGCAATCCGTCTGTCTAGACTCTAGAGTCCTAGACCTTACCTGGACGATTCATGTACATAATATTTTTTGAATTTGTAGGGTTCCGATCCTCAAGAGGAAAAAAGGAACCCCTAAAGGATCACTTTGCTGTCCATCTGTCTGTCTGTCAACCACCTTTTTCACAGGAATGCGTTTAGATAGAAAGAAATAGAAATAGAACTCTTTATTAAAGAAATTAAC
The DNA here is from genome assembly GCA_963932025.1 of Erebia epiphron. NCBI lineage: Eukaryota > Metazoa > Arthropoda > Insecta > Lepidoptera > Nymphalidae > Erebia > Erebia epiphron. The sequence continues at coordinate 34,188,536 of OZ009948.1, read as the reverse complement.
TTAAGTACAAATACAATAAATTCTTGGCCCCTAAACTAGGAGGACCCGTATATCAGGGGCCAGTTCCTTCCCAACATTTATTAAAGACTAGCTGATGCCCGCGACTTCGTACGCGTGGATCGAGGTTTTGTTGTTCCCGCGGGAACTCTTGAATTTTCCGGGATAAAAAGTAGGCTATGTGTTAGTCCAGACTATAATCCATCTCTGTGCCAAATTTCATCTAGATCCGTTCAGCCGTTCTGGCGTGATTGAGTAACAAACATCCATCCATACATCCATCCAGACATCCATCCAAACTTTCCGCATTTATAATATTTATTTGATAAATATGTAATTTGTAAAATGTGCTGTGATTTCTAAACAGGTAACTAACAATTTTTCATTGATATCAAGTTGAAATTAATATCAATTACCTACTTGAGTCCACGATCCCTTGAAGCTGTAAAAAATCAAGCTTGTAAGTCAACGCAATCAAAAGCTACCGCCGTTTATGCCGCATATCTATCTATATATATATAAAATCGTTAGCTAATCAACGCACAGCCTAAACCGCTGGGGTTAGAAACTTGAAATTTTGACAGTAGGTTCCTTTTGTGACGTAGGCGCTCACTAAGAAAGGATTTTTCAAAATTCCTCCCCTAAGGGGGTGAAATAGGGGGTGAAAGTTTGTATGAAAGTCCGTCATTTCTCAAGTTATATTGATAAAACTTGGTATACGAGTTACTGGTTGAAAATAAAGAAATAGGTGTTTCATAGTTTTTAAAAATTCTACCCCCGAAGGGGTGAAATAGGGGATGAGAGTTTGCATGAAAGTCCTTCATTTCTCAAGATATTCTCAAGTTATATAAACGAAACTTGGTATTTTGGCTTTCGTTCAAAAATAAAGAATTACGTGTGTCACAGTTTTTCAAAATTAAACCCCTAAAGTGGTAAAATAGGGGTTGAAAATTTTTATGAAAGCTATAGCCATGAAACTTGGTTTATGAGCTGCGAGTTAAAAATTAAGAAATACGTCTTTCACAGTTTTTGAAAATTCAACCCCCAAAGGGGTGAAATGGGGGATGAAAGTTGGTATCAAAGGCCTTCATTTCTCAAGGTATTTTACAAGTTATATCAACGAAACTTGGTATTTTTGCTAACGGTAAAAAATAAAGAATTACGTGTGTCACAGTTTTTCGAAAATCAACCCCTAAAGTGGTAAAATAGGGGTTGAAAATTTTTATGAAAGCTATAGCCATGAAACTTGGTATATAAGCTGCGAGTTGAAAATTAAGAAATACGTGTTTCACAGTTTTTGAAAATTCAACCCCCAAAGGGGTGAAATGGGGGATGAAAATTTGTATCAAAGGCCTTCATTTCTCAAAGTATTTTACAAGTTATATCAACAAAGCTTGGTATTTTGGCTAACGGTAGAAAATAAAGAATTACGTGTGTCACAGTTTTTCAAAATTCCACCCCCAAAGGGGTAAAATAGGGGATGGAAGTTTGTATGGAAGTCCTTCATTTTTCAAGTAATAGCCAAGAAACTTGGTATGTGAGCTACCGGTTAAAAAAAAAGAAGTACGTATTTCACAGTTTTTCAAAATTCCACCCCCAACGGGGTAAAATAGGGGTTGAAAATTTGTATGAAAGTTCTTCATTTCTCAAGTTATGGCCATGATACTTGGTATAACAGCTGCGGGTTGAAAATGAAGAAATACATGTTTCACAGTTTTTGAAAATTCGAACCCCAAAGGGGTGAAATAGGGGATGAAATTTGGTATAAAAGGCCTTAATTTCTCAAGATATTTTACAAGTTATTTCAAAGAAACTTGGTATTTTGGCTAAGGGTAAAAAATAAAGAATTACGTGTGTCACAGTTTTTCAAAATTCCACCCACAAAGGGGTAAAAAAGGGGTTGGAAGTTTGTATGAAAGTCCTTCATTTCTCAAGTTATAGCCAAGAAACTTGGTATGTGAGCTACTGGTTAAAAATAAAGAAACACGTGTTTCACAGTTTTTCAAAATTTCACCTTCAAAGGGGTGAAATGGGGGATGAAAGTTGGTATCAAAGGCCTTCATTTTTCAAGGTATTTTACAAGTTATATCAATGAAACTTGGTATTTTGGCTAACGGTAAAAAATAAAGAGTTACGTGTGTCACAGTTTTTCAAAATTCGACCCCCAAAGTGGTAAAATAGGGGTTGAAAATTTTTATGAAAGCTAGAGCCATGAAACTTGGTTTATGAGCTGCGAGTTGAAAATTAAGAAATACGTGTTAAACAGTTTTTGAAAAATTAACCCCCAAAGGGGTGAAATGGGGGATGAAAGTTGCTATCAAAGGCCTTCATTTCTCAAGGTATTTTACAAGTTATATCAATGAAACTTGGTATTTTGGCTAACGGTAAAAAACAAAGAATTACGTGTGTCACAGTTTTTCAAAATTCCACCCCTAAGGGGGTGAAATAGGGGTTGAAAGTTTGTATTAAAGTCCGTCATTTCTCAAGGTATATCCATGAAACTTAGTATATGAGTTATCGGTAAAAAATAAAGAAATACGTGTTTCACAGTTTTTCAAAATTCCACCCTTAAAGGGGTAAAATAGGGGTTGAAAGTTTGTATGAAAGGCCGACGTTTTTCAAGCTATATGGCCGTGAAACTTGATATTTGGGCTACCGGTTTAAATTATGAAATACATAATCCACAGTTTTTATAAATTCTATCCCAAAGGACGTTAAATAGTCCTTCAATCACGCTTAACAGAGCAACGGATCGACGGGTTTTTTTTCATGGGTTCTTTTTATTCCGGAAATTAAGGAATGCCTATGGGAATTAAAAAACTTATGCCACGCGAACGAAGTCGCGGGCGTCCGCTAGTTTTGTATATTTTGACATTCACCAATAAATAAAAACCTATAGGGTACTTTCCGTTGACCTAGAATCATGAAATTTAGCAAAAAGCAAGGTTTCAAAAGACAAACTAAAGAAAAATCCAGACAATAAGGTACTTCGTGGAGATGGGGGAATGTGTGGAACTCTTGGGCATACGTACAGGTATTCTCAGGGCGTTTTCCTTTACCTAATACATCTTTTCCATGTCCACGCTTGACGGCGACCTAGAAGTCAGGTTGCTACGGATTAGGTCAGTTTAATATACTCATATAGGACAATATATTATTTATAGTAGGTAGTAGGTATGTTACTTGGCCACATTAAAAAAAATTGCAAGTTTTGTGTTTGTAGGCGTTCCTTATAAGTAGTTTTGGACTTCTTGGGTCTTGATTTTCGTATTTTATCGGCTCTATTTATTTTTTATTTATTTTAGAAGACTTTTGAAATTATAGAATAAATTTGGAAAACTCATCTAATATGTAACCGATCAATCAGCAAATAAAATATGTTATCTAGAATGCTGCCGTTTATCATGCGTTTCGACTTTCGTCCGAGTCTTATAGTTTATCAATTAGTGTAGTACTTACCACAACATTTTGACCGAAAATTAATGAGGACCGAATAATTTGTTAAAAGCAGGTTCGCCTGCGGCCGACGAGGTCCTAGGTTCGAGTCCCGGGTCGGGCCATAATTAAGTATTGAGTTTTTCTGACTAGAAAATCTCAGTACCTACTAGCCCGGAGTTAGGAAGTTGGAGGTGTTTCACCCCCGTGCCTCGGAGAGCACGTTAAGCCGTCGGTCCCGGTTATTATCACTAACATGATAATAGTCGTTAAAGCCCGCCAACCCGCATTGGAGCAGCGTGGTGGGTCAAGCTCTAATTCCCGCTCTCCTACGAGAGTGGAGGCCTGTGCCCAGAAGTGGGACGTTAATGGGCTGTAGTGGAATAATTTGTACAGGCAAATTTTTTGTTTGGTGGCCATCTTTTTTTCACCGGATCACCCAATGTCCCAAGGTTTTGAGCATTTTTCACTCTCAGTACTATACCTCTCCGACTGATAGTTTTCGATAACCCCTGGGGTACCCTAGTTGATTTTCCACTTCTAGCTCTCTCTATAATTTTCTCGATCTAAAAATTTTGACTTCCACGCGCACCGTAAACTCACGCGTGACACTTAACTGATCTTCTCTGCTGTTAATCATTTTCTACGTGGCACTGTATCTTCAATGACATATTAATATCTCTTGATGGCCCATGGCTTTGCCGGAAAGCCCCGGGCACAGACATTTATCAGACTAAATATTCTCAATCTAAAATCACAAGTTCCCAAATTGACTTAACCGGGAATCAAACCCGGAACTTCACCCAAATCCCACTAACCTATTAGAAAACGGGGCATAACTCCTAGTTCTTAAAAGAAAGCCATTTTCTGGATACCCTAATTTGATAAGAAATTAGCAAAATCTTTGAATTGATGCTCAAATCGAATTCAGCTCTAATTGCTTTTAAAAATACATGCTTTTAGCTTTTACCCGCGGCTTCATTCACGTTCATTATGCTATGAGTTAGATACATTAGCCACTTAACTTTAACAACAATCCAAAAGCGATAAATGTCAACTCAAGTAAAGGGGATACGGCCCAAATAGGCTGTATGACTTTTATGAGATAAGCGCGTGCGGTCCCGCAGAGTCGGAGGCCCATGCACCATCCCGGCATCAGAAGGTTCAGACCGCGGCGCCGCCCCGCTCCGTTCGCGGTCTCCATGGCGACCAGCTCAAATGACGTATCGATCCCGCGTGGGGGCGGGGGGCTCAGCTCGCGGGGTGGCGCCGCTCCACCCGCTCCCCCTTGCACCCCTGCCACCGACACTCGACCGTTGGCCCATGCAAAACGACGGATGTAAAGTTTGGATATACCGCCTTGGAAGGAAATGATATTTTCATTAAAATGAAAATGAGACAATGTTTTATGATTTATATTATACCTTTCCATACACTCGCAACCGTAACATAAGTAGCCCAAGTCTCCCCTCCCGCTCGTACTCACAGAAATAACACAGAGACTTACTATTTTAAGGGAATTGAATTTCCAGCGATCTACTTTCTTTTTATGGATCATAAATCGTATTTATTGTTACTTATAATATTATTTTGGTATGGAATAGGAACGTAATTTAATAACTTTTAGTTCCGATAGTAAAATGTCCGATGTCTTTACTAAGATTTTCAGACATTTATGCTCATGGTTTTCTTTTTATGCTTGTTACTTTCAGATAGTTTTCCTGGTAGCTGCCTACTCAGGTACTCATTAACACCTATTCTGTAAAGTCAACCCTAATCTGACTAACTATCAGTCAGTAGACAGACAGACAGACAGATCAGTCTACTACGCTTTCACGATTTTCAATTGATTTTGACGATATTTGATTCGGAGATAGATTGCGGGGCCTTCATAGGCTACTTTTATCCCGGAAAATTAAAGAGTTTGCATGGGAATTACAAAAGCTTGAATTCACGCGAACAAAGTCGCGGGCACCAGCTAGATATTAACCTTATTACTATGGTAGGTAGGTAAAAAGTTATCAGGAACAACCTTTTAATTTCCTTGTCACATTTGCTATTTAAAAATTAATAGAATACCTATGTCCAAAGCTTGACGTCATTTCCGTTACAGCTTCGAAAGTACATTTTTATGAGACACTCGCCATTCAAAAATGTACCTACACTTGTCTCTTTACTATACTACTACTACATGTATACCCTTCAGCCCTTCAGACAATGTTTACCTACTCGTGATAAAGAACGTGACACTTTTGTAAAGCTGAATCGAACTATTATATTAGCTAGTAGGTACTAGTATATGCTTGCAGATTTCGATGACGTTGATAGATTTCGAGACACGATGCTATAAATTATTGACCTAAAGCATGCTCATTTTATTTTGACCAGTAATTTTGGTGGAATTTTTTCTGACGCACCTTTCGATCTCAGGTTTCGATTCTCGAAATCTGACAACGATGTCGAGATTTACAAATACGTACTAGCCGTACTTACAGTTATACCAACGTACTGAAACACACTGTTAAAACTAATAGTAGGTATATGCGGCTTCAGAAACATCGGCGAAACTTTAATTAGTTTGTAGTATTAATTTACCGAATCTAATTTACTGATGCAATTAGATCTCTGTAATACGGCGGGGAGTTTCGAATTCATTTCTTGCTTTGAATTCAGAACCTCTGATTGCTTATAAAAATACATACTTAGGTAATTACTTTTGCCAGCGACTTTGCTCTACATTTGATTTTCATAAAAAGTTCAAACCCCTACTTTACCTTTTTCAAAAACCTTTAGGGGCTGAATTTGCAAAAAACTTAAAGCGGGTGCACACATGATAATTTATTCCGATGCCCGCGACTTCGTCCGCGTGGTTTAAGTTTTTTTATTCCCGCAGGAACTCCTTAATTTTCCGGGATAAAAAGTAGCCTATGTCACTCTCCAGGTCATCAACTATACCCATACCAAAAATCACGTCGATCCGTTGCTCCGTTGTGGCGTGATTGAAAGACAAACCAACAAATCAACAAACCAACAAACAAACAAACAAACAAACTGACTTTCGCATTTATAATATTAGTATTATGCCATATTTCAGAACGATCCGTCCAATGGTTTGAGCTGTGCGTTGATATTCATTCAATTCAATTCAATATCATATTTTATTCAATATAGGTACACTGTAGGTATGCTTTAATGCTAAGGTGGGAGTACAGGAATACGGTGAATCAAAAGTAGGACCACACGGTTTTGGTTACCGAAATCACAGGGGGCAAATGCTTGTCCACTTCTTGGAACGGAAAGGGCTATTCCTGATGAATTCTTTCTTCAAATAGAAGCCCTCTAGAAAGTGGACATGGCGTAGCCCGGATAACGTGACTAAAAATGAGATTGACTTTATCATGACGGATCGTAGGTATATATTTGACGATGTCTCAGTGATCAATCGGTTTGATACCGGTAGCGATCACAGACTCGTGCGAGGCATCTTAAAGGCAGCGTCTGATGAAGTCAACTTTTCGACCCAAACCATTGCAGAGTGTAAGCTCCAAACAATTTGAAATTGAGCTCAAGAACCAGTTCGAACTGTTGGAAACCACCTTAGATATTGACCAGCGATTCACAAATTTCGTTGATGTCGTTCGAGAAGTGGGCCGCAAATACTGTCATAAGAATCATAAAAGGGTGTCTAAGATCTCCGAAGATACCCTTAAACTTATGGAGCAGAGACGGGAGACTTCCTCAGCATTGCCTCAGTGGCATACTTTGAACAAGCGCGTCAAGAAGCGAATAAGATTCGACCTCCGATGCTCCAGCACCCGCAATATACAAAATGCGATCGAGCAAAATCGAGGTTCAAAAGTATTCGCTAAGCGACTTGAAAGGAGCCACTTAACAAAGTTGAGGAACCCCGTGGGTAAAATCGTTACATCACAAACAGAGGCACTAGAGGAAATCGAACGATTTTACTCACAACTGTACTCCTCTAAAGCTCCAAAAGCGGCCCAGGACACGAACGACAAACGAGCGACATTGACCCGCCACTACACCGAGGACATTCCGGAAATTGACCTTGGCGAGATGCGAATAGCCCTCAAACAACTCAAAAACAACATGGCACCTGGCGATGACGGCATTACTTCAGAACTTCTACGTGCAGGAGGTACCCCTCTCCTGGAAGAGTTAAAGGAGATCTTTAATGACGTCATTGCTAACGGAACAGCGCCAAAAGCATGGAGCAAGAGTGTGGTAATCCTTTTCTTTAAGAAGGGAGACAAGGAGCTTCTGAAGAACTATCGCCCGATATCACTCTTGAGCCATGCTTACAAGTTGTTTTCGAGGGTAATCACAAATCGCCTCACCCGGAGACTTGACGATTTTCAACCTCCAGAGCAGGCTGGGTTTCGAAAAGGCTACAGCACCGTAGACCACATCCACAGCAGGCAGATTATACAGAAGACGGAAGAGTATAATCTCCCACTGTCTTGCTTTTGTGGGCTACGAGAAAGCCTTCGACTCTATCGAAACTTGGGCTGTTCTGGAGTCACTGCAGAGGTGCCAGGTCGATTGGCGTTATATCGAGGTGCTGCGATGTATTTATGATACTGCGTTGATGACCGTTCAAGTACAGTCCCAGCAAACAAAACCTATCAACTTGAGAAGGGGGGTTAGACAGGGGGATGTAATATCCCCAAAACTGTTTAATAGTGCTCTAGAGGACCTCTTTAAAACGCTGGACTGGAAAGGACAAGGTCTTAATATAAATGGCGAGTACATCTCACACCTACGGTTCGCCGACGACGTGGTTATCTTGGCGGAGACTCCAGAAGATCTGGAGCAGATGCTGAGTAGCCTAAGTCGCTCTTCTAGACGAGTCGGTCTCGGGATAAACATGGACAAAACCAAGGTTATGTTCAACCAACATGTTGTCCCGTTACCCATAAACGTCGAGAATGTTGGTATCGAAATTGTTTCTGAATACAACTACCTTGGCCAGATCATTCAACTGGGTAGAAACAATTTCGACGAAGAAGCCAACAGAAGAATACGCGGCTGGGCTGGGCAGCGTTTGGAAAATTAAGTCAGGTCTTCTCATCGTCAATACCTCAATGCCTGAAGACGAAAGTCTATAATCAGTGTGTCCTTCCCGTCCTCACTTATGGCGCTGAAACGTGGACACTAACAAAAGGCTTGATCCACAAATTGAAAGTCGCTCAGAGAGCTATGGAGAGGGCTATGTTAGGAGTTTCTCTTAAGGACAAGATCCGAAATGAAGAGATCCGTAAGAGAACCAGGGTCACTGACATAGCCCAAGCCATTAGCAAGCTGAAGTGGCAGTGGGCAGGCCATGCCTGTCGAAGGAGCGATGGCCGCTGGAGCCGGAAAGTTTTGGAGTGGAGACCACGTACAAGTATAAGCGTAGTGTGGGGCGCCCTCCAGCACGATGGACCGACGACATTAAGAGGGTGGCGGGAAGTGGCTGGATGAGGAAGGCTGAGGACCGGGTGTGGTGGGTATCTTTGGGAAAGGCCTATGTTCAGCAGTGGACGTCCGCAGGCTGAGATGATGATGATGATGATGATGACACTGTAGGTACACTTATTGACGTTAAAAATTACTTACTTAAAAAAACACGATGGTGATAATCGGTTACGGTATCTTAAAACTAAAGCTACGAGGGTTCCAAACGCGCCCTGGTCTGAGAAGAGCCCACAACAAACTCAGCCGGGGGAATAGCCGGATAGCCGGATAGCCGGATAGATCAGTCAGTCAGTCACCTTTTCCTTTTATATATTTAAAAATATTAGTTAATTGTTTATTTCATGCAATAGCAACAAGTGTTGCAATATTATTATTATTATTATACTAGCTGATACCCGCGACTTCGTCCGCGTGGATTGAGGAGTTTTAGTTCCCGCGGGAACTCTTTAATTTTCCGGGATAAAAAGTACCCTATTATTTAATCCGGACTTCTAACTTTACGTCTGCAAAATTTCAAAGCAATCGGTTCAGTAGTTACGGCGTGAAAGCGGAACAAATATACAAACAAACTCACTTTCCAATTTATAATATTAGTAAGGATACTCTAATATATAAAAAACAAAAAGAAGATTATGCTGGTCCAAGCAACGTAGGTACGTCCAAATGGGTTACTGAACGGGTACTCCATTTTGCAAGTCCCAAATTGACCTTTCCTTCGCGCCGTTTATTTCAGTGCACTAATCAACAAGATAATCGTTTAAAATTTAAATTTTTAAGTTGCATTGAAATCGTTCCTTCTTTAGCTGGCAGAAGGATCTGGATTTCCACCGCGGTCTTCTGTCTTATCTCAAGGAAATGGGTAACATTAAGTATGTGATTATTGGAAGGAGTCACGATCCTCAGCATTGCGTAATACGTTATAAGTACGAGAGTTAACTAGGCACCTATAATATATGCCTAGGTACTCGTATGTAGGTATTTATTATTTAACTAATTTAACAGGAGACCTAATTAATACCTTTATTTTATTACCAAAATATAAACTTATATTTTATTTACAACTCTAGGCTTACACCACACTGTTGATTATTATTATATATTCTGTGGATAAAAGTGTAAATAGGCAATGTAAAATGAAAAAAATTACTAGTAGGTAGGTTTAAGTATTAAGTACATAATATACGGTTTATACGAATTCATACTTAAATATTTTTAAATTATGTCATTGCCGTGTTTAAACGTCTCTTCTAAAATTTCGTTTCAAACATTAACATAATTAAGTGGTTCTCAAAGTTTTCCCATTATAAACTTAGCGAGAAATTTTATTTTTCCCTCAAGTCACGCGTAGCTGTGTGCGCGCGTGTACACGACACGGCGAATTGGATTTTCTCTTGTGTGAGTAAACCTACTTTTGTCGAACGAACAGGAAAAACTTAGAGATTCATGAAATATTAATACAAAAGTCTCCCAAACGAACACACATGTAACAATATCGTTCTAGTCGTACCAATACAATGCAATGCGTAGTGTGAAATATTCAGTATTCTGAAATGTTTTTAAGATCATTCATTCGTTAGGCTCGATGTACTTAATGTACTTATAGCAAGAAATAAGATGACAATTGGTGATAGACGAGTGACGACATATAATCTCATAATAGGTATGTCACCCGCCGGTCGTGGCCTCGTGGCCCGTGGAATCCATGTTATTTACAGAGGGAAGAGTACTTGAGTATCCAAAGGAAAACTGAGATTGTCTGAATTTTTTTGACAGCTTTTGATGTAAAGGCGTAAGAGATCAAGTGAGATCGCAGTCAAGGGCTTTCTTGTAGTGGATAAAAAAGGCGTTTTTAAGACAGGTCCCATGACAAAAATGGTCTAAAATTAAAAACTTTGGTAACTTCACATTAATCGTAAGTTTTTTTAGCACGACCAGTACCTACTTACCTAATCATACTACGTAATGATTTTTAAAAATAGTTTGTACTCAGTTTAAAAAGTTCTATATATACATATAATAATGAAACCACGCAAGCCTATAAACATTCTATTTGCTTGCACCCCCCAAAATGTTTATGTAATTTTCGGCTTTAGGTCATCGATTTACATATATGTGAATATAAATTTATAGTAATTATATTAATCACTAGCTGAGGCCCGCGTAGAATCATTTTTTTTTCAAACCAACAAACCAACAAACAAACACACTTTCGCATTTATAATATTAATATGACTTATGAAGTTCTAAGTCTCTGACGAACGGACGATCAATCCACTCAGTAGACTCAGAAAACTTCTCTTAGCTCTGTCAATAAATTAATGATCATTTGAAAAAAAGCTATTCTATGGATTTTAGTTTCAGTTATAACGTCTTCTCTCGATGCGAACCAAGAAATATAGATCCGCGCGGGTAAAACCTGTAGTAAATCACTAGTCTACATTATTACATACATACCAATACATTGGGATGGTTTATGAAGTTCGTCAAGTTGTAGGTAGGTTATAAAATTTTGGAGATGATTACCCACCAGACCGCTATTATATTATTACCGCTTATGAAAAATGTTCATGTCAGTATTAACAAGAAACATTGATATTACCGGGTACAATACGTTAAAGTACGGATTACTAGGTAAAGCAGTCAGAAGTTAACTTTTAGATATTGTAAAATATATCAACGTATAAGTACGAAACCGTTTAATCTTATATATTTTATAGTTACGTAAAACTCAAACTCAAAACAGGTAGTAAGAAACTTAACTATAGGTAGTAAGTAACGCTTTAATACTAGCAGGTTAGGCGGATATGGTGGTTTATGATAAAATATTACGATGATGGTTATCGTGACTATAATGATATGTTTGATAATGGTGATGGTGATGATAATGACGTTTGTGATGTTGATGATCACCATGATGATCATTATGATGATCATGACGGTGCTCCTAATAATAATACCTACCTACGGTAAATACTCGCTCCGTTGACTTATAGCTTCACCTATGTTCTATTGACTTATTGAGCCCTCACGTCGTCCAGGATCTCCTTCGCAATCGCAAGCTCCTGGCTTCACACCTTTACACTTTCCAATAATATCTACACTTTAGGGGTAGAACAGATAGACTGCGTGGAGTCGGGTCGCTGTCTGATTTTTGTCTGGACGACATTCTCCTGCGATTTAACGTTCTGGGGGGTTACTATGAGCTCATATAGCAGGACAGATATTTAACTGCACTTAACTTGAAGGCACTGAACTGGTAGGCAGACACTGCATTGAACTGTGCTGCAGTTAAATTTCTGTCCTGCTTTAAGAGCTCATAGTAACCCCTCTGGTACGATGCCGTGTAAAAGCCGATAGGGGTATGTATGGATTTAATATAAATGCCGTACCCCTAACAAATTAGCCCGCTACCGTCTTAGATTGCATCATCATTTACCATCAGGTGAGATCGCAGTCAGTAGCTTGTAGTGGATTAAAAAATGCATTATTTATTAAATCAAGATGATTTATTCCCGCGAATATCTTATTTCAAGACACGCGGAAGCGTGTCCAGCCAAAGTCCAAAAAAGAAAGAACTGGCAGCACCGTGTGTAATATTACACGAACCATTTGGAGCCACTTTTGACCCCCTCATAACTCAAAAACTATTACACTTAAACATGTCAAATTTGGCTCATATATTGAGACCCGCGAGATACGTATGTGCTCCAAATTTCATAAGCACACCTCAAATGGTTATTTAGATATAAACGTCCAAAAATCGTCATTTTTATGATCTACCTACGGATAGATCAAAACTCTGACACGGGGCATACTACCATCGCTTAAAGCCGTATTATTTTAATATTGTTGACGTTCATGTTGTAGTGTTATAATCATTATTTTAAGGACGTCAAAGTACGTGACATTCAACCGTTACTTTGAAATAATACTGCTTTAAGCGGTGGTAGTAACTCCCTCGTCCACTTCCTGCGGCAACTTGCATTACATTCTACGCATAGTGCATGCACAACTAAATAAAACAAGAGTTGTTAAGTAAAAAAAAAACTCCTATTACATAAATCATACTGCAGGTCTTTGTTTAAATTCGTTATTTTGTGTTGTTAACTATTGAAAATGACACATAATTATTATTTTATTGTAAATAATAATGAATAATAATCTAGTTGCATTAAAACCTTACCTTCGTATTCACGCATTTTGTGCAACGAAACGTCATTGACAGAAAAGAAAAAGAAACGTATTTGAAGTCGTCAGTTCAAGTGTCAGTCATTGTGATTTTTAATCATTGTTTATAGTGGTTTTAGTGATATCGACTGTTTACCATGCTTGTTTTCAATGTTTCACTAAAAACTTTTGCTATACTATAATATGGATTCGATCTCGCCGACTTCGCGCTATATTCCATGGATGACCATTGTTTGCAATTTGGGTACGTTACGTTGAGTTGCATAAATTGTCACCTGAGTGTAAACAGGATGTTAAGACCTGTTGTTACCATGGGTGGGCTCACCATCGAAATGATATTGTTGCACCGGCAGCTTTCTTGATAATGTAACGACAGTGATTACCTATTTAATATGAAGATGAATAAATCAATGAACTAATAGAAAAGTCCTATTACAGTGTAAAGGATTATGTATTTGAATGATAGCAAGGCATGGGTATGAATTGTTACAGCGGCTGATTATGTAACTGTTATATTGTATATATAATTTCAAATATTTGTGAGATGGTGATAATAAAACAAACACAGTTGAGTTTGTTGCGGGCTCTTCTCAGACCGGGGCACGTTTGGAACCCTCGTAACTTTAGTTTTAAGATACCGTAGTTAGTTATCACCATCACGTCTTATGCTCTGTAAGCATGACGTTCAGAAGGTGTACTTTGTAGGTACCTATTTTGAATAAAAATGTTTTGAGTTTGAGATTGTGTTCAATAATTTCTGTACAAAAAGAAATGATATCCCATCAAAAACATAAATGTAAAATGAGAGCCAAAATCCAAAATTGTGATATGTATATAATATATGCATTGGTTGTTGACTTCAGCGACAAAAGAAGTGAGATCTAAATGGGTGCCAAAGTTCAATGGTCAGTCCTGCAATTTATTAACAACATAAAATATTTTATAACAACTTAAAATATCATTTCTTCTTATAACTTAGGATAATATGTTGAAGACTAAGGCTTTGGCTTGGCTAGTTTCCATATACGAATTATTATTAAGTAGGTACCTAAAAGTACAGTTTCTACTAGCAAGCCAAATTTTCGGAAGAATAAAATAAGAACTTACAGCTTTACAACTTGCGAATTTTATTGACTTAACGAATGCTTCGTCATTAAACTGCAGGTTACCTTGGGCTGACATTAACCAGGTAAAAAGTAAAAAAATCGGACTCTACCAGGTCCAGACCTCAATATACATCAGTGTTAATATTAACTTTAAGATACTTTCATAGAGCTAATTTCAAACTCTAGGGCTAACTTCTAACTATAGGGCTACTTTGAAATTTTTGGATGGATGGATGTTTGTTACTCAGCCACGCCAGAACGGCTGGACGGACTTGGATGAAATTTGGCACAGAGATTAAAGTCTGGAATAACACATAGGCTATTTTTATCCCGGAAAATTAGAGTTCCTGCGGGAACTAAAAACCTCAATCCACGCGAACGAAGTCGCGGGCATCAGCTAATGTAAGCATAAGCTTTTATATATAACAGCTCTTTCTCAATTTAATTTCTGATCGGCTAACTATTAAGTAATACAGCCATTATTATATTATTATTATATTATAATTTGATTTGACAAATTACGCACTTTATTATTATACTAGCGGTCCGCCCCGGCTTCGCACGGGTAGCTTGCTTCTTGCTTCTTGCTTCCTTCGGCGCTACAACCCTTTGTGGGTCTTGGCCTCCTCCACAGTTTTTCTCCACCTGGCTCTATCCTTGGCCTCCTTCTTCCATGAGGTAAGCTTTCCCAGTTTTTGCAGATCTTCTTCTACACAATGGATCCATCTTTTTCGAGGTCTTCCTTTGGGTCGTTTCTGTTTAGGTATCCATTGTGTCATCACTTTTACTCCCCTGCTTGGTAACATCCTCTCTACATGTCCTGCCCATCGTAGACGCTGAGATTTACAATATCTTACTATTGTTTCCCCATCAATCAGACGTTCCAGTTCGAAATTCATTCTGCTTCGATAGGTTCCACCATCTTCTCTGACCGGACCGAAGATTTTGCGCAGTATTTTTCTTTCAAAAATTGCTAACTTGTTTTCTTCTTTCACGGTCAGTGTCCAGGTTTCACATGCATAGGTAACCACTGGTCGTATGAGTGTTTTGTAGAGAAGAAGCTTGGTCTTAGGTTATGGCTTAGGAGTTTTGAGGCAAACAACTTGTTACAGGCGTAAAAGCACTTATTTCCAGCTAATAGTCGAGCTTTTATTTCCTCATCAATGTTGTTTTGTGAGTCTAGGATGGAGCCAAGGTAACGGAAGCTGCTTACTTGTTCAAGTTCACTGTCATCAATTTTAAGAGTTTCTGTAGGTCTTCGTGAACTAACTAAGTATTTTGATTTTGCTACATTAACTTGTAAGCCAAATTCCATGGCCTCTGCAGCAAAGTCTTTATAAAGTTCAGTGACACAGTTCTTGGATCTACTAGTGATGACAATGTCGTCGGCATAAGCTGCGATTTGTGATGTATTGTAGTCAATTAAGCCATCTGTTTTAATCTTACGTGTTGCAGCTTCAATCACCAGGTTGAAGACTACGGCTGATAGGGCATCTCCTTGTTTTACTCCTGCACAGACCTCAAAGGGCTCCGACCAATCGTTTTGCACAGCGACCACGGCTTTGGTGTCTTTTAGGGTGATCTCGATAAGTCGTACTAGCTTACTTGGTACTCCCAGTGTTCTCAGGATGTAGGAGATTTTGCTTCTTTTTACACTATCGAAGGCCCGTTGAAAATCAACAAATATGTGATGAAGGTTTATGTCGTACTCGTAGGCTTTTTCCAGGGTTTGTCTCATAAGATGTATTTGGTCAGATGTAGAGCGATCTGGTCTAAAGCCGCACTGATAATCCCCTGTGATTTCTTCAGAGTATGGTTTCAGTCTTAGGTAGATTATTCCTGTGAAGATCTTGTAAGCAGTGCAGAGAAGTGTTATTTCTCTGTAGTTGCTACAGATGCTTTTATCACCTTTCTTTAATATGGGAACAATCACACCGAGGTTCCACTGTTCTGGTATTTTTTCTTCTTCCCAAACCCTTTTTATTAGCTTGTAGATACTATCTTCGAGAGCTGGTCCTCCTCTCTTGATAAGCTCGGATGTTATAGCGTCTATACCAGGTGCTTTATTATTCTTTAGGTACTTTATACACTTCCTTACTTCCTCGAGAGACGGTGGGTCCAATTCTTGTTCGACATCATAAAATGTAGTTGACTCTATGCCAGTTGCATCTTTCGCGTTTAACAATTCACTGAAATATTCACACCACCTCTTTAGTGTATCAGCTTTGTCCATGATACTATTTCCCAATTTGTCACGACAGGTGTCATCTAGGTTGAAAACCTTTCCGTAAGTTGTTTACTCTTTTGTAGAATGGTCTGGTACAATTTTTTGCTCTTAACTCTTCCATTTCCTTAATTTCATTTGTTTTGGCCATTCTTTTTTTCCTTTTAGCTGTTTTCCTGGCATGATCTCTAAATTTTTTATACCTACTCATCACGGTCTTCATCATTATCAGTGTTAAGCCCAGCTTCATTTTTCCTGTCTAATGCTCTATAACATTCTTCATCAAACCATTCTGAATTTTTATTTGCTCTATATTTTCCTAGCGTTTCTGTATCAGCTTCTTTAATGACGTCTCTTATGTGTGCTCAATCCGTGTCAACATTAGTGCTTAGAGTTTCTGACTTTGAATATAACTGTTATTTAATTTTGTTTTGGTATAGGGTTCGCGTGTCCACTTCATTAAGTCTAATTGTGTCCCACTTGAGTCTCTTTTCTCCTTGGGTATTTTGTACAAGTGACGTTCTTTGCTTCAGTATAGCTATTACCAAGAAATGAGCAGTATCACAGTTTGCTCCTCTATATGATCTTACATCTAGCATGTTAGACATTCTGCGCTTACCTATAAGAATATGGGCAATTTGGTTAACTTGATCTTTCCCTGGTATTTTCCATGTTCCCCTGTGTATAGCTTTATGTGGAAAGTTACTACTAATGTGCAAATTATTAGCTACCGCAAAGTTGCAGAGCTTCTCCCCATTTTCATTGCTTTTTTCATGTAATGAGTGTCTGCCAGCAACGTCTGCATATATAGTCTCTTTGCCTATTTTCGCATTAAAGTCTCCCAGTAATATTTGGGCATCATATCTAGGTGTAGTATCACATGCCTTTTGTATGGCATTATAAAAAGCTTCTTTACACTCATCTGGAGCGTCTTCCGTGGGCGCATATGTGCATATAAGAGTTGTGTTATACATTTTCCCTTTAATCCTTATCTTGCAAATTTTAGAGTTAACATGCTCAAAACCTAGGACAGATCTGTTTAGCCTCTTGCTTACCATAAAACCTGTTCCCTTTTTTCGCTCCTCCACTATGGTAGAATGCATAGTTTTGTTTTCTAATGAGCCCTGAGTTCCCCCATCTAGTTTCTTGTAACGCGAGTAAATCCAGCTTATATTTATGCATTTCTCTGCTAATTTCTTCCATTTTACCAGGTTGGAGCATTGTTCGAACATTCCATGTTCCAATTCTTATTCTGTTTTGTTTTTTGATGTTTTCTATTTTAGGTTGATGTGAGAACCGTTCATTATTTTTTCTTACATAGGACTTCGCAACCATGGGTCTTGTTTTCACATGTTGGGTGGTTAGCCCAACGATGGACCCTTTTCGCACGGGTAGCACTTGATCATAATAGTCCATACCCAATAATGGTCAGTCGGCACTGAGACGAACGACTCCACCATACGTTCTCAAATTTTGTTCAGCAAACCCATTGATGTAGAATTTTAGTACCTATACAGCAAACCGCTATGAACGCTTGGCACTTGAGTCTCCAATACGACGTATTTTCGCTGCCCTCGCCTTGGATCTATGTTTAGAACTAACAACTAAGTTGAGACCTGGCTCTTTTAGGCATTTCGCAGTCTGTCTACAACAGTTAGATATTAAAATGTTTAAAAAAATGTCAGTAACTTCTCTTGTATTTATTATGTTTGTCTTGACAAATATGACATAAAAGTGTCTTGACAAATATGACTTAAAAGACAGTCTGAATTAATAGACGAATAGAGGTTTAACGTAAGAAGTTGAAAAAATCAAATTATTATTGCAATTTTCGTAGGGATCTCTAATTTTTTGAAAATAAAATATAGCCTATGTTACTCGCTGAGAAAGTAGCTTTCTATAGGTGAAAGAATTTTTCAGTCTAGTAGTTTTTTAGTTTATCCATTACAAACAAATAAACAAATTTTTCCTCTTTATAATATTAGTTCAGATTAACGGCGCGATGTGCTGTGCCTTTAACTAGCACCGTCTGAAAGAATAGGTACTAAAGTTTTCTTGCCACTGCGACCAGCCATACCTGAAAAGTCAGGACAAGTCAGTTAGCTTGATGTAAAGTAAAGTAACCTTGTAATTGTGGTAGGTAAATACTTTCTATATATATAAGTATCTTAAGTACCTAGTTATAAACACTACGCGTACCTTTCAATATTAGAGATACGAGTAATTGCATAATTGGATATCGACATAAGCACTGTTTTATATTCTGTAATATTTGTGTTTAGTTACGACGTCGTTAAGTACAGTTAACGATTTCTTCCCAACCGGTTCCTTAGTTTAAATAAACCTACAGTGTAAACTTTATGATTCGAAACAGGTTATTTCATAATATTATAGTGAGTTAAAAATCTCACAAAGAAATTAGGAAATAATTCATCACTACATAATATTATTATAAAACAAAGTCCCCCAGCCGCATCAGTCTGTCTGTCTGTCTGAACGCATTTAACTAAAAACTATGGAACCAATTTTCATACGGTTTTCATCATTGGACAGAGTGATTTCAGAGGAAGGTGTATGTGTATAATTCATTAATGATTTGTGTAAATTGGTTGAAATATGACGATGATTGTTAAAGATATCAGAAGAAATCATTTATCATTTAAATCATTCCTCTTTTATAGATCTACGGAGAATTTTGCGATGATGATGGGTACTATACCCATTTTAAAGTTTTAAAAACCGGCCAAGTGCGAGTCGGACTCGCGCACCGAGGGTTCCGTACTCAAGAAGTAGGTACTGAAGCAAAACAATCAGGCAAAAACCAATATGTTTATTTGACGACGAGTACTTAGAAGAACTTGCGTTTAACCCTATCTTTGACGGTAATAATTACCTTTGTTAATGAACCGCAAAACTAGCATTGTTTGTCGAGGTTTACTGTTAATATCAAAAAAACTATGCTAGTTAGAGCATTGGCTATAGTTTTCCTGTAAAATATACATACATTCCTATTGACCATAATTATTTCAGATTTTTCGATTGGTAAACGCGGAGATAAGGGGGGGGGAACGGTATTTTTTTAGACTTTTTCCCCGATAAATCAAAAACTATCATAACTAAAAATAATTAAAAATCTGTTTTAGAATGTACAAAGTAAACCCTTTCATATGATACCCCACACAGTACAGTTATCTCACTTTTAAATTTCAACCCTCCGATTTTCCCCCCTTTTTAAATAAGAACAAAAATAATTTCCAATTTTTTTTCATTCCAGTGTCTTTGGGCCACTAATATACACAACTATTCCAAATTTCATGTCGATAGCTTCGGTAGTTACTGAAATAATCGAGTGTGACGGACGGACAGACGGACAGACGGACAGACAGACGGAGAAAGTCGCACCATAAGGGTTCCATTTTACCATTTTGGTACGGAACCCTAAAAATGGTCAATTAATATTATAATGTGGTAATAGTTGGAAAACTATTTTAACGGATACGATAATATTAATGCTTATCAAATTAAATATTAAGGAATTACTACAGAATATACTCACTCATTTAAATTATCATTAGGTACTTAAAATGTCACTTGCCTGTTCAAGGTCCCACCAGTCCACAAACAACATGGCATTAAACAATCTGTAAATTATAGAAAGGGATCTTTGTTCAATTAACAATAGGTAGACTATACAATAACAATTGTATTCTTCTGTAACTTAAATAATTATCATGTAAATTTGTGGGCTCTGAAATACATGATCACTTCAAAATCAAAATATATTAAAAAATAGACGTGTGGCACTCGGAGACTGCCGCGGTAAAGCTATTGCATAGCATTTTTAGGGTTCCGTACCCAAAGGGTAAAAACGGGACCCTATTACTAAGACTCCGCTGTCTGTCTGTCTGTCTGTCTGTCTGTCTGTCTGTCTGTCTGTCTGACTGTCTGTCTGTCTCCCTGTCTGTCTCCAGGCTGTATCTCATAGACCGTGATAGCTAGAAAGCTGAAATTTTCACAAATGATGTATTTCCGTTGCCGCTATAACAACAAATACTAAAAATAAAAATAAAATATATATTAAGGGGGGTCCCCATACAATAAACGTGTTTTTTTCGTATTTTTTTGCTCAATATTAAAAACGGTAACAGGTAGACGGTTCAAATTTTCACAGAATATTAACTTGTATATTACCTTTCAAAATAAATAATTAAATATCAATAAAGTAAATATTAAAGGGGGGCTCCCATACAACAAACGTAATTTTTTGATATTAACAGTAAACCTCTACAAACAAAGTTAGTTTTGCGGTTCATTAACAAAGGTAATTATACCTACTTCTTGAGTACGGAACCCTTGGTGCGCGAGTCCAACTCGCACTTGGCCGGTTTTTTTTTTAACTTCAGTGAAAGAGGTTTTTTGATTCCCCTTTGACACCCGGACTATTGAAAACATAATTCCTTAAAATTATTTCGCCTTTATATTTTCAACAACTTGAAGTCAACAACACAAGTAGTCATAGCAACCAAAATCATCTTTTCATAAAAATAGTCTTTTTATTTTCAACAACTTGAAGTCAACATCCATTTGAGGTTTTTTGGCTCCCGCGGGAACTCTTCAATTTTCCGGGATAAAAAGTAGCCTATGTGCTATTCCAGACTATAATCTATCTCTGTGCCAAATTTCATCCAGATCCCTTCAGCCGTTCTGGCGTGATTGAGTAACAAACATCCAATTGAGGTTTTTTTGGTTCCCGCGGGAGCTCTTTAATTTTCCGGGATAAAAAGTAGCCTATGTGCTATTCCAGACTATAATCTATCCCTATGCCAAATTTCAGCCAGATCCGTTCAACCGTTGCGGCGTGATTGAGTAACAAACATCCACCCATACATTGAGTTGCAAACATCCATACATCCATACAGAACAGGAACAGATACAGGAACAGATCAACGGATCGACGTGTTTTTTTCATGGGTTCTTTTTATCCCGGAAAATTAAGGAATGCATTAAGGAATTAAAAATCTTATGCCAGGCGAACGAAGTCGCGGGCGTCCGCTAGTTTACATTTATATATACCTATGAATTTCATTATGATGCTTAAAATTAAAAATTTCAGAAATTAGGTATTAAATCCCTCTGCAACAGTCTAGTTTAGTGTGGTAACATTTAATGTAGAGACTTGATTATTGTTCTTTTTATTACAATATGTATAGAATATCTCATTACCTCGTAGCTGATACGGATCGCTTTGTGCTTTGTTGTGGTTAGTAACGAGTATTTCTTTTAATATCTGATGACGATGAGAGAATGCAATTTCATCTCTTTGATGTTTTTTAATCAGAAATTGGAATAGTTTTAATTTAGCTCTAAACAGCATCATTTTTATTTAATCTTCTATCTTTAAATATGAAATTCAAAGTCCTGATTGACTGACCGACTGACTGACTGACTTATATGTCAACGCACAGCTTAAACCGATAGGGTTAGAGACTTGAAATTTTGACAGTAGCTTCCTTTTGTGACGTAGGCGCTCACTAAGGAAGGGATTTTCAAAATTATACCCTAAGGGGGTGAAATAGGGGTTGAAAGTTTGAATGAAAATCCGTCATTTCTCAAGTTATATCCATGAAACTTGGTATATGTGCTGCGGGTTGAAAATAAATAAATACGTATTTGACAGGTTTTGAAAATTCTACCCCCGAAGGGGTGAAATAGGGGATGAAATTTATATGAAAGTCCTTCCAAATTAATTTTAGACTAAACTGATAACTTATGACATGTTTTAACTGACATTACTGTACTAGGTATAGGTATTATATTAATTTCTTCGTGTTTGTGAATTCCGTGACAAATTTTTTTTGTAAATTTTTGAATTTGACTTTTTTTCTTTGTTTTTCTTTGACATGGTTGCTACTTTTTATCTTTTATTTGACATAATATTAAAAAGGTACCTAGATATTAATAATATTTTAATTTTCATAGTATTTTGCTGAATTCGACAAGGCCTCATTAAGACTTTTCTTATTTAATATGATATATTTAGGACAATTTATGTAGTAATTTTAATTTTAAAATATTTGTACACCACACTGTGGTAGAATAGTAGTACTTTTATACTGATTTCCACCTCAAATGTAACTACACTATTCACAAATAAATAAATAAATAGAAATTAAATTGAAATTGAAATTTATTTCTCAAGATATTTATTTTATCAAATTGTATCTACGAAACTAGGTATTTTGGCTTTAGGTAATAAATAAAAAAGTGTGTGTGGCACAGTTTTTCAAAATTTCACCCCCAAAGGGATAAAATAGGGGTTGAAAATTTGTATGAAAGTCCTTCATTTCTCAAGTTATAGCCATGAAACTTAGCATTTGGGCTTTCAGTTAGATATGCAGAAGTACGTGGTTCACCATTTTTGAAAATTCGACCCCCAAAGGGTTGAAATAGGGGTTGTCTGTTGGTGTAAAAGGCTGGCGTTTTTCAAGTTATAGCCATGAATCTTGATATTTGGGCTACCGGTTTAAATTATGAAATACATAATTCAGAGTTTATTATAAATTCTATACCAAAGGAAGTTAAATAGTCCTTCAATCACGCCGCAACAGAGCAACGGATCGACGAGATTGTTTTCATGGGTCCTTTTTATCCCGGAAAATTAAGGAATGCCTATGGGAATTAAGAATCTTATGCCACGCGAACGAATTCGCGGGCGTCCGCTAGTATCTAATAGAAAGGACGTACCAATAGACCGTAAAATTCGAAGATTCGATGTGCAAAGCTGATTGAGAATAGGGATTAGTGCTCTCCTTTGTCGAATCCTTTAGGCAACAACTTCTTTTCAGGAGCTGAAGAGGCTGAG
Source organism: Erebia epiphron (assembly GCA_963932025.1). Lineage (NCBI taxonomy): Eukaryota > Metazoa > Arthropoda > Insecta > Lepidoptera > Nymphalidae > Erebia > Erebia epiphron. The sequence goes on along the minus strand of OZ009948.1, from coordinate 34,165,246 downwards.
TTTTGAAGTTTCGCAACATATCTCAAGAGTGTTATATGGATGGTAAAAATTTGCCTGTCCAAACGATACCAGAATTTGTGTATTTCAATTTTTTGTAATTCAATTCAACTTTATAGGATCAATAAAAGAAGCTGGGACAGATTTTTTATAAATCAGCGGTAAACTGTAACATAAAACTGTAATGTATTTTATTGAACATCATTAATTATTAATTTGTATCACCGTCTTCATTATTTAGACCAAATCCTTCCATACCCTAGGTGTTCGAGTCCACCTCGCAATTGACTGGTTTTTCCTTCCCGCCTTGGAATGTCTATTATCTCGATATTGACATTTCTCACATTGTATAGATCCACTTATAACATTACTATGTCAATATAGGCGCATTGTTTCTTAGGTTGCTAAGGGCAATTTTATAACACACTAGCTGATGCCCGCGACTTCGTCCCCGTGGATTAAGGTTAGGTATGTGTTATATCAGTCTAATCTATCCCTGTACCCATTCAAATCCGTTCAGCCGCTCTGGCGTGATTGAGTAACAAACAAAAACCCATCCATACATCCAAACTTTCGCATTTATAATGTTATAGTATAGTTTTATATATAGTAAGTATAGTATAGCATAGACTGGCTAAAAAGCTAAATAAATTTATAAATTATGTTTTGTGTTTCGTTGCAATAAAGTCAAATGGCTACTATCTATCTATTTCTATTAGTAAATAAAAATGAATCCCTGTTTCCCTTGGTCGCGCCATAACTTGAGAACGACTTTACCGATTTCATTCATCTTTCATTTTTAAGTTTTCTTATAGTTTGTAGAAGATTCCTACGGAAAGAAAAATTAGGAAAATTGCGCAGAAAATTGGAAAATATCAGAAAGCTTAACGACAATTTTTACTTCGCGCGTTTGACAGTTCGCGCGTTTGATGAATGTGAATTTAGCAGACAGCTGTTTATTTTTCTTTTTGGATAAAATTAAATTTAATAGTTAGAAAAAAAGAAAATCCACATTGCACTCCACGCGGATAAAGTCGCGGGCCTCAGCTAACTAGTTAGCTATAAATATTTTGATATTACGTATTAGTATAATTATAGTCTGTTTTATGATCCTCTAACATGGGCCATGGCTTTATGGCAATGTATAACTTATCCTACAAACACTTATTTTCAATTTGTACACAGCACAAAGACTGATATTATTCCTAATGTACGTTTTAGGATTTTCAAACGTAACTTGAATATTTCTTTTCAACTTTATTGCGTTCACAAAGATAACGCTGTAAATGTGGGTCGACGTCGTAATTTATCACCTCGACGACGCCGTGCAACAGGAAGAGTCAGATAGCAAAAGCATAAAAGCTCTAGTAAGTAGTGCATAACGCATTCACCTATAGGTACAAGACAGATCAAAAGACAAATGTGTGCCAACAAATCATGTTTGAAGCTGGTATGTCTACGTTTGTATAGCACTTATTTTGTAATGAAAGTTAATGCATAGTGCAGCTTATGCTTCATAATGTTGTAGTAAAGTTAATAGTGGTTGGATTGTGGCGCTGGCCGGAGTGAGCGCAGCTGTCAAGGCCAACTGAGGTCACTCCTCCGACGATCTCTGAGCCACGATGCCCGAGACCGGTTCTACAATTTTTAGTCTCTTTTTATTTTCATTTTTGTATACACGACGCTGAGACTAAACATTGTTTATAATGCCAACCTCCGTCAGATAAACTTTATTTAAATAGGTAGATTATCATTTTATTTTTAAACTGTTTAAAACAATACCTACTCCCGAAAATATCCTGGAGCAGTCATTTTTGTTTCGCTAATCAGGCATGCATCTCAAAACATGGTAAGAGGATATTCTTATTGCGAGAACTAGAGAAAAATAGTTTCTTTTACAACGAAACGTGCTTAGATACAAAAGTTAGAGTGTGTTTCCTCTGGACTCTGAATCAGTTTATTGACAAACTAGCGGTCCGCCCCGGCTTCGCACGGGTGCAATTTAGATTTGTAACTTCATCGTAAAAAAAAAAACAAAGTAAACAATTTACTGATGAGGTATAATTACATTGGTAATGTTACATAATTTCTATTATATTATAAGCACCCTTCGGTATCCGTTTGTAATCCCCAGGTGGCACGCGATTGCGACACGTAGGTATTCTCTCTGACTTGCAAGACGATTTTCATTTTCAAATGAAGATTCTCCAATACGACGTATTTTCAATGCCCTCGCCTGAGAGTTCTATGTTTAGAAAGTTGAGGCCTTGATTTTTTTAGGCTTTTCGCAGCCTGTCCACAGCAGTTAGATATTAAAATGTAAAAAAAAAAATTTGGTAAGTTTTCTTGTATTTATTATGTTTGTCTTGACAAATATGAAATAAAAGTGTCTTGTCAAATATGATATCAAAGACAATCTGAATTTAAAGACGAATAGAGGTTTAACGTAAAAAGTTAAATTAGGTGAATTTTTCCGACTTAATTCACATTATTGCAATTTTCGAAGGGATCTCTAATATATTTTAAAATAAAATTTAGCCTATGTTACTCGCTGATAAAGTAGCTTTCTATAGGTGAAATAATTTTTAAAATCGGTTGAGTAGTTTTTGAGTTTATCCATTACAAACAAACAAACAAACAACCAAAAATCAAACAAATTTTTCCTCTTTATAATATTAGTTTAGATAAGCTGATATATTTTAATACTAATAACTCACAATTTGTCTGTTGACTGTTTTAATGAAAAAGTGCTTCTCGTCTAACTTCAGTGGTAATTCAGTGGTAATGGTAATACATCATAATTATTATTGACATGAAAAATAATTGAATAAAAATACACTAGATAGAAAATTAAACTCTGAGAACCTACCTTAGTTGGTGTGTAGATTCCTCACGGTGTCTATTACATATTTTTATACTAAATAAACAAAAAGCAAATTAAATAAATATAGGCCAAGCTAATCTATCAAGTACGAGTAAGTTTAAAAGATGAACGTTAATACGAACACAAAAAGCAACTCAAGTTCAAGCAATATAAAAGACTAGCGGACGCCCGCGACTTCGTTCGCGTGGCATAAGTTTTTTAATTCCCATAGGCATTCCTTAATTTGCCGGGAAGAACCCATTAAAAAAAAACCCTCGATCCGTTGCTCTGTTGCGGCGTGATTGAAGGACTATATAACGTCCTTTGGGATAGAATTGATAAAAACTGTGAATTATGTATTTCATAATTTAAACCGGTAGCCCAAATATCAAGTTTCACGGCTATTTAACTTGAAAAACGCCGGCCTTTTACACCAACTTACAACCCCCATTTTACCCGTTTGGGGGTTGGAATTTTGCAAAACTGTTACACACGTACTTCTTTATATTACACCGAAAGCCAAAATACCAAGTTTCGTTGTTATATAACTTGAAAAATATGTTGATAAATGAAGGACATTCATCCCCTATTTCACCCCTTTGGGGGTCAAATTTTCAAAAATTGGTGAAACACGTACTTCTGCATATCTAACTGAAAGCCCAATTGCTAAGTTTCATCACTATAACTTGAGAAATGAAGGACTTTCATACAAACTTTCAACCCCTATTTTACCCCTTTAGGGGTGGAATTTTGAAAAACTGTGCCACACGTACTTCTTTATTTATTACCTAAAGCCAAAATACCAAGTTTCGTTGATACAACTTGAGAAATATCTTGGGAAATGATAGACTTTCATATAAACTTTCATCCCCTATTTTACCCCTTCGGGGGTAGAATTTTCAAAAACTGTGAAACACGTATTTCTTTATTTTTTACCGATAACTCATATACTAAGTTTCATGGATATAACTTGAGAAATGACGGACTTTCATACAAACTTTCAACCCCTATTTCACCCCCTTAGGGGAATTTTTAGTGAGCCCCCCTTAGTGAGCCCCTCCCTTAGTGAGCCCCTTCCTTAGTGAGCGCCTACGTTACAAAAGAAAGCTACTGTCAAAATTTCAAGTCTCTAACCCTAGCGGTTTAGGCTGTGCGTTGATATATAAGTCAGTCAGTCAGTCAGTCAGTCAGTCAGTCAGTCAGTCAGTCAGGACTTTGAATTTTATATATATAGATTAGTGTTATTAGGGTCTCAAGGAAGATTCATAGTTGTTTTATTTAACCTGTAATAAGTACATTGAAGTAGTTCTTGAGATAAACGGTTATATATATAATTTATAAAGTAAAGGATGCTACCCGTACTTACTTTATTTAAACTCTACTTACTAGTTGATTTATATCGGATAGAGAATGTAAATTATTTATTTATGTATGCTGGTTATATAAGGTGCTACCCACACCAATAACGATTTATCTACTAGATTTTGCAATCAATAAAAAAAAAACATATATTTTACTTATAAGTCTTAAATAATAATTAAAAACATTATAAAATCAAGCTTTTATCGTCGGCTATATTGAATTTTGTGTGACGTCATATTATTATTCGAATTCTTCTCCATTTTAATTGATATCCATATTATCATGGGGTGCATAAAAATAAAAAATAAAAAAATAAAAAATAACAAGTCCGCCATCTTTGGAACTTCGCCATATAGGATTTACAATGACGTCACTTAGCTAACCATGCATCCAAACTAAACGTGTACTCAAAATTTCAGCTCCATCGATTGGGGATAACTGTTTATAAATCAGTTGCAAGATTCAGTTGCAGATGTAAATTCATATATTCTTTTTGCTTAAAAAAAGGTGGTAAGTTGGCAACCCCATGGTTATATGCCCTAGTCATCTAGTAGGCCTGCAAGCATGATACCAAGACCAAGAAAATTTCACGGGTTTCAGTGTAAAACCGGCTTCTGCCCGGTAGGTACCTACTCAGAGACATGCACAGTTGACAGGTAATTTTTGTAATCAGTTAAATTTCATAGACACATCGCACCCTCTGGCGTGAGAGACGAGAGTTGTATAACACCTGAATTGCTGTCACCATCTCGGCCTCGAGGGCGACCTCATTGCCCGCAGTGACTCGGGTCCTGCACGCGGCGGTGACGACGTCACCCGCAGTGCGGACCCCATATCGACCACAACATCCGGCCTAGGGGCCTGTAGCCTGCGAGGCAGGCCTTTGCCAACCACGGCTAAAAGATACTTACCGGGGCACATAGTTACCTCGAGCCCCACCCGGGTAAGGAGGCTAGGCCTCGAAGCCCGTACCCCCGCTTGGCCGCATTACTGCTGTTACTTACTCTTTGATGCCTTGCGACGAGGAGAACCTAATAGAACAGGCACTCCAAGCATTTGTTTTGGGCTGTTTTAAATCGCCAACGCTTAACTATTTACTTGATCGACACTAGTACATAGTTACTCTTTTCATTTCATTTAGTATAGGTATTTATTTAAATAAAACAAAAAGTTACAAACTTGAAACTCGACTAAGTTTTTCTGTAATGACCCCTCGACAATAGCCATTACATCTGGATTGCTTTACTTACCTACCTCATATATAGAAATGGTCTGGTCCAGCTGCACACCTAATCATAGATCTATAAAACCTACCCATCATAGATGTACCTACCTACCTAGGCACAGTATTATTTTGTGAAACTAACATGATTAGTAAATATACTATTTTTATGATTGAATATAGGTTTAATTAACAAGGAAGTGATTATTAGGTATATACTTAAATTATTTATTATCTTTTACAGCACTATACCAGTAGATACGGTAAAACTAAAAAGGTATACCTAAAATGTCAAACTTTATTTAAATTAAACAGAAGTCGATCTATTTTTGACGCGCGCGTTTGTTTATTTTCACAAATAGTTTATTTTCCTTGATTCGTTGATGGCCACCAGATGGCGCGTGTGTAGTGTTCGAATTGCCGTGTACGGTAAACACGAGGCCCTCGCTAGGCATCGGAATTTTTACACGCTCTTCACTCCAAATAGCTGCACAAATATCGTGATTGAGATAGTTATGGGGTTTCCCTACTCAACACACCCGTTTTGGGGCAAAAAGTAATTGCATTGTTGCTTATATTTTTTCATGAAATTTTCGATGGATTGATTTTTATCACTTTCCCAACTAGGGTTACTATCCATTCTTCCATACCAATTAATTTAATACTTATTATGAATGCGAAAGTGTGTCTGTCTATCTGTCTGTCTGTACGTCCGTCGGCTACGCTTTAACGGCCTATCTTTTCAGCCAATTTTGATGAAAATTGGTACAGATATAAGTTGCATCCCGGGGAAGGACATACGCTACGATTGAGAAGTTCCCGCCTGAATAAAAAAAAAAATATTCCACGCTGACGAAGTCGCGGGTATCATCTAGTAGTTTATAATCGAAACATCTCAACGAATGCCAAAAATTAATTGGAAGAGCAGAACTCTGATCACTGTTGGTCATTGCTTTTGTTGCTGATCCAATAGTGACCACGCACCGGGAAGCAGAGTATTATTAGAAATATAATTTAATATAAAAAACCGGCCAAGTGCGAGTCGGACTCGCGCACCGAGGGTTCCGTACAAACCTGTAGTAAGTTTTAAATTATTAAAAATATTTTTATTTTAAATATTTGAGTTGATTGAATGAAAGGTAAATTGCGGTTTACGATTTATGACGTATTAAAAAAAAACTACTTACTAGATCTCGTTCAAACCAATTTTCGGTGGAAGTTTGCATGGTAATGTACATCATATATTTTTTTTAGTTTTATCATTCTCTTATTTTAGAAGTTACACGGGGGGACACACATTTTACCACTTTGGAAGTGTCTCTCGCGCAAACTTTTCAGTTTAGAAAAAAATGATATTACAAACCTCAATATCATTTTTGAAGACCTATCCATAGATACTCCACACGTATGGGTTAGATGAAAAAAAATTTTTTGAGTTTCAGTTCTAAGTATGGGGAACCCCCAAAATTTATTGTTTTTTTCTATTTTTGTAAGAAAATTTTAATGCGGTTCACAGAATACATCTACTTACCAAGTTTCAACAGTATAGTTCTTATAGTTTCGGAAAAAAGTGGCTGAAATGGTTAAAAAGAATTTTTTATATTAAATTATTAAACAACCGACTTCAAACTCCCGCGCCAACTTTACAACAACAAGCACACGCTATACAAAGTACTTATTTTATTGTTGATATTTTAAAAACCGCTCGACCGATTTCGATAAAATTTATATGGGACCATTTGGGAAGTATGCCCTTTCAAATAAAAAAAGAATCATCCAAATCGGTTCACCCAGTCAAAAGTTCTGAGGTAACAAACATAAAAAAATTAAAAAAAAGGTCGAATTGAGAACCTCCTCCTTTTTTTGAAGTCGGTCGAAAACTAGAGGGACAGCCAACGTCACATTGTTTAGAGTTGAGTCTTCATCAAGCCGCATAGCATCGTGAAGTGTGGAAATCCCTCTTAAGATACCATGCCCAAAAGTGGACATCCATCCTTTGCCAACGAAAATGTCTATTCTAAAACGTTTTATTTTAACAAAAGCAATAAATAAAGGGGAGTTGAGTTATCTATAAAATCCCAAGTCAATCAATCAGACATTTTATTACACAAACTTGTAACAATAAAGTTGCTTATTCTTGCTTTGATAACTATGAAATAGCATTCAAGATTTGAAAATGTTGGAGAAACATCAACCAACGGAAGAACAATGGAGTATTATGTGGTAATAGTGGAAATGTATTCGTTTGCTTATGCGTGGAAAAAAGTATCATCTAAACAAATCGCGGTATTGTTATACGCGATACACGAATAAAAGGACCGGTAGCTTTTCATATTATTATGGTCGTGCAGCCAACAATTTATTACGGACCAAGACAACGACATTAATATATTGCGATTGACTCAAGTACTTAAATATTCATTTTTACTTGTTTATTTTAAGGACTATTCTGTATTCTTGATTTTGCCTTAATATTAACTTTAAATACCTTCATTGGATAAGGATATACTTAGTCATGAGTACAATCCACATTCTCATATTATTTTTCAACTTATAGATGAACCTATAAGACCTAGAACCCTTAAACAACATTATCTTCAACGGAAATACACATGAAACGAAATATTCAAAATCTAGAATATTAAACCAAAAGTCATATTTACTTATTCCTTACATAGTTTTATATCTTTTTTATTTACTTTAATGAATCTTATCTTAATGATTTTCATATACCTAGTTGTTATCAAAAACACCTGCGTTTGAATGTCACATATTTTCAATCTCATCCTAGTTCGAGACAGAAAGAGTCAACGGCGGCTGCCAGTCTTAGAAGAACCACCTGGCTTCCCTTGCGATGTAATAACATGAAGGATCGGGGGACATACATCTAGGGCTAAGAGGTCTTTTACTGTGGTTGAATTCAACGCTTCGGGCAAGTCACTTGTCGGGGTCATAACCTGTTTGCGACCCCTCCCTGTGGGACTGTAAGGCTCACATTTTGTAACAATTTAAACCTTAGCCATTTTTTATTTGCTTTGGAAACCTTTTGTTTCAATAAAATGTATAATAGTAAAATCTTTAAATTGAATTTCATCAAAAATATTCTTATCGTTTAATGATCAACGATTAAACACATATCACGGAGTCACATTGTGATTACAAATAGTCTGTTGTTGGAATTGAACTAGCAGTTTTGATAGGGCATGGAGAGCGAGGAGACACCAAGACACGTACTACTCGAGTGTAGTGCTGTAACCACTCAACGAGAAGCCTACATTGGCTCCCCAGCAACACTCCCGAAAGTCCTCGCCGACCTGGGCGGCCTGCTTGGATTCTGGAGTGAGCTCGGCTGGCTGGAATGATCCGGCGGGGAGTCGCACCAGAAGTCTCACGCACAACGGGCACTATTGCTTAAGTGCGGAAAAGCCCAGTGAGAGAAGAAGAAGAAGAAGAAGAAGGGCTTTGGAAACTATACGTATTTTGTATCGTATTTTGGGTCCTTCTTTCACTTTCTAAAATTCCAAAATATTAGCCAGAAGAGATACAGAAGCTTTTCAAAAATGTTGAACTTTGTTATTGTTGAGTAAAATTATTATAATAGACATTTTTAACATTACAAAAGTGCAATATCTTAAAATGATAATAATCAATATGTCGATGATAATAATCAGGTAAACTCCCATTTTATACTCGATCGAAAAGTACTACCTATCCTAGTACCTACCCTAACGTGAGTAAATATAGAGATATGGTACATAAGCTTTTGCAAGCATGTTGAGCTTAATAACATAATTGCTGTTGAGAAAAGCAACTATATAATGCACTAAAGTTCCTCATAGGAAAAGTTGTAGCATGAACCAATACGACGGTACGTAGATACATAGGTAATAGCTAGATACATACTGATAAGGTAGAAAAGATTTTCAAGAAAGTTGACTAAATTCTACTATTGAATGAATAATATAATAGACTCGGTTCAGAGACTGTAATTAACTGAAATTGATTGCAATATCCGCGAATATAATTAGATTAGAATACATAAAGGAAGGTTGTAGGTTATTGTGTGGCGTCCTGGCAGTATATTGTTAGGCACACAATGCGTGCAGCGGGCCGTTGTGCCTTGTGAAATGTTGCGCGACTACTTTTTTCGTCTGGATTCTACACTCACGTTACTCGTTTTTTAAGCCGTGAGCTCGAGATGTACAGGTTTATCTGTTTAAAATTTATTAACATCGAGAAACAATTTAAACCCTTTTCTTTAGATGGCCCTTGAGAGATTCATGTTGAAAGGAAACGTTGTTATTATTTATATTCGATTTTGGAAATGAGAACGGTTCTGCTTGGGGTTTGTTATTGTACCTATCTAATTTTATCTTCATATAATACATAGAAATACTGCACCCAATTGAGGTACTTAAGAAACATCTTTAATCAATGCGAGAATGGAATGGGCATATTGCGAATTAAACTAATAACCAAAATGCTAATCCTACGAGATACCTTAAGAGACGGTAACGTACGAAGAAGACACATACAAAACGTTTAAAAAAATACTTTTGAACAAAATGACATAAAGAGGTAACATAAAAAGAGATACCTACCGCCGCCCTATAATTCAAAGCTTTAAAAAAATGCCTATATCATTTATACTGTGCCTGTAAAAAGGGTATAAAAAGGTTTGGATCATGTTTGAATACCTGTTTTGATATCAGAATATGTGATCGAATAAAGCTTCGATAAAAATCGAATCCCTCAACAAGTTATGAATAGTTATTCCCTTTGTAAAGCCATATTTGATGTTTAAACGAATTAAATCTTCCGTATAAGAAGCACAATTTGATATATTATCTCAAGCAGGGTGATATTATAAAGGAGACGGTTCAGATTTGTATGGGGCGTAGGCCTAGTCTTGTACAAGTAGAGAAATGAAGGAAAAAAATATACTAGACCAGTTTTTATCGGCCAAACCTATGAATTCGTCGTAATTTCAGTGGTAAGGAACACAGTGGTAAGGAACACTAAACATGAGTGGGTAACAATGGCGGATTCATATTTTTTGATGTTTTCCAAAGAAAAACACGTTATTTTGACAGTGACTGTCAGAAATGACATTTGATACATTTCGCGCCTACTGCCTTCTCTTTGGCTGAAGGTTGCCATCTTGGAAACGTATCGAAAACTTGCAATACATGTTTTATTTTTTTCTCGCTATTTACTTTACTGCTCTAAATTATTATATTTTTAATACAATCTATGTATTTTCCGAGTGTACAAGAGTAGGTGAGTAGGTAGAGTAGGTACTTAAATGAACCTTTTCCTTTATTTTTTTATACAATTTGTTCTTATTACTTTTTAAAAGTACGTCTTTTAGGTAATTTCTGTAGTAATAAGGGTTGTAATATCAATAGAGCAGCAAAAATAGATGAATACAATATAACCTCCAAGGCGTTTCTTGCTTTTTAGGGATTTTATTATCTGCCCCTTCGCCCAAATCAGAAGAACGCTGTTTCTTGATCAAATGAAAGGAGCTGGAACTGGTTTGCTGTTTTCAATCATAAATCCAAAAGTGTGTCTGTTTGATTGTTACAATAATTATATTTTTGATATTTTCTGTCGGAATATTCGGAAAAAAAAAGTAAATACAGTGTGTTCAAAAAGCTAGTGCTTATTCATAATGTTGTATAGTAACGATATTATTAATATAATTTACAGAAACCAGAAAATAAAAATTAATTTTAAACATAACTGTAGCAAAAAAACATTAATTACAAAACAAAAAGCTCTTAAAAGCTTTCCTTTTCAATCGCAGTAAAATTGGGGTGGCTCCCTCCCGCTATTTTATTAGGTACCTAAATTTAATAGTAGATGTTTTCTGCTTTTCCTCCGAAAACGTATAAAATATTACAAGTCACATTAATAAAGTAGAGTAGGTTCAAAACATAACATACTATTACTGTAGTGATTGTTGATAGTTTGATACCTACTAAAAGTCCATGTTGTACCTAGAATTTACATTTTCAGATCGGATCAGTATCAAAGCCTGCAGTAAATTATAAATGTATGTATTGAACTTAACTTGACTGGAGGATAGGCTACAGAGAAATTAAGCGTTTTTGTTTTGAACAGATCTTTGATCCTCCAATGGCGATAGTCGTCTGAGGAAAACGTCTTAAAGGTCTCAAATTTTCGCCATCTACTTAGGGCTGTAGTCGTAAGAATAAATTAAGTCGTCCTAAGCTAAGCGACACGTAAAACGATTGCTGTAAACTGTAGACGTACGAGTACATGATTCGTTATGGGCAAAGCACATACCTATTACCTATACCTACTTTCGGTCTACTCGTATCTCCGAGAGCTTCCAATCCGGACGTTGGGATTCTAGACAGTGCTGTGGCGTTCTATTCGTTGAGGTTTTCATAAAATAGGTATGTACTGATATAATGGGTGCTCATTATTAATTACTAGCTGATGCCAGCGACTTCGTCCGCGTGGATTACCTAATTTTTTTTATTCCGTGATAAAAAGTAGCCTATGTCATTCTCCAGGTCCTCAAAATTACCCATACCAAAAATCACGTCGAGCCGTTGCTCCGTTGCGGCGTGATTGAAGGACAAACCAATAAACCAACAAACAAACACACTTTCGCATTTATAATATCAAGTATAGTATGAAGTATGATGACTTGTCAGTACTCAGGAAAGAGTTAAAGATGAAAACACATTATGGACATAATACTTTTATATGGAGCGCGTACACTAGGCAACCGGCCAAAACGTCGTCTTCGTCGACGCGGACGTTTCACCCAGGCGATTTGTCATGTTCAGTCCGTAGTGTGTTTTCGCTCTAAATTACCTAACCAAAGTTACCAAACATATGCACACAACTGGTTCCAAGCTGCAGGTGTTGTGACCCGGTGCGGGAAACCTTGTAGGTATAGTTGGTACATCTCTCCAATAAATGGATAGACGACATCAAACAAACCGCAGAGACCTATTGGATTTACGCAGCATAGATAGATATACAAAAGCAGCATGTATAGATGGAGTATAAAAAAAATCTACAAGAGAACTATTCAGTCCAGTAGTGGACATTGTTCCGTTGAGATGCGGATGACACGGATGATATCATTCGTAATTGAACATTTTCAAAATTAATTTCAATCTTGAATGGAGATTTAATTTAGGAAATGTTTGTTTGAATTTTTTCAGTTGTAAATTGGAGTAAAATGAAGGAGCGTCCCGGCGCGGGACGGAGGAGAATAACACATGGGGTGCAGCGAAGGGTGCGGGCGGCCCACTGAAAAGTGCGCGGGTGGGGCTGAACAAACTCGCGGGGACATGCAACTGCGGTAAACCAGTTTTCCCATATTTTCCATAAAATAATATTCCATTTAAAATTGTATTTTAACACAAAAAAAAATTTATACATTTTATTTGAGCTCCTGTACTTAAAAGTTTTAGTAGTAAGCTGTAAGTAAGTACCTACTTGTACAATAAGTAAGAAAAAGCTTAACTCAAACTCAAATGTTTTTTAACTCAAATAAACTTTTACAAGTGCTTTTGAATAATAGTGCTTTACATAAAAATGTAAAATAGATACCTAGGAAGTAACTTAGATTCATAATTGAACTCAGCAAACTATTTCGTTTAATTACATTGCGTTATTCAAACATTGCCTTTTCACTGCAAACACCTAAACAAACAGTATTTAAAATTCAGTGTAAAATGTTATTCACAATACCGTCCGTGACGATAAATCGATAACAAAACATAATTTACTAGTTGATAAGTAAAGAATACAATAGGAAAGGTGTCCCGTGTCACATAAGTGTTAAAATATCTCAGTATCCGGTCTTAAATTTTACGTAAACAACATCCGATAAATCAAAAGTTTTTTACCTATAAAAAAATATGTTGATGTGTAGGTACCTAATTATGTATCGGTATGACTATACGCATATAAAATGGTAATTATTTTTCAAATATTTTTTAACTCTTTGAAATTTGAAAATAGTGCTAGCTTTTTCGAGACAAAAAGCATCTCCAACAACTAAAAGCAGTCTATTATTAATACCAAATTTCATCAAAATCGGGTGTGCGTTTGAGCTTTGAAATATACTGTACGGTTGAGCTTTGAAATAGCTTGATACTTGACGCAGTCATAATATATTTTTTTTGTATTCCAAAACAGGAAAACATCGGAGGACGAAGTTGCACGTCCCGCCAGTATGTACTCTCAAATAGGGGAACAAGCATTTTAGCATTACCCCCGTGCACAACTCTTCCCGCGGGGCGGGGGTGGCCCACGGCGACGTAAAAATCAATATGCTGGAGTTGTTAAATCACGCTTATAAACGAGCACTCGTCTTCGTTTCGTTCTTAAAACATCACATGTATATTGTATATGTCTAAGTGGTCGTTCCTCTGAGGATGTCTCGGAAGGTAGACTTATAGTTGAACTTCCGCACGAGCGTTACCTCGGGCGCATAGAAGTGCACCCGCTATTTCTCTGAATTAGATGAAATTACCAACTAACTTTTCGCAAACCAATCAACTTTTTTAATCTTATTTGTACGTAAAAATTTAGTATAGCAAGCGGCTTCCCGTTTCTATGGGTATCTATCTGCATAAGTCTGCATATAAACTTTCCTTTCCTTAATTCTTTAAGTATGTACCTATCCATATTAGTTATTATCTATACTAATTAGATGGATGGATGGGTGGATGGTTTGTTACTCAATAACGCCAGAACGGCTGAACGGATTTGGATGAAACTTGGCACAGAGATAGATTACAGTCTGAAATAACACATAGGCTAATCGCGAAAAATTAAAGAGTTTCCGCGAGAATCAAAACACCTCAATCCACGACGACGAAGTCGCGGGCATCGGCTAGTTATTAGATAAGGTTATATAAAAGCATCTCTTCTTCATCTCCTTAAGTTTTTTTTAAAGTGGTAATAATATACATGAGAAAATAATGCTAAACTCCATACATATATTTTAATTTTGATGGTTCAATAATTATTATCTGAATGTATGCGCCGACCTGGACGGCCTGTTTGGAATCTGGAGTGACCGGCTGGCTGGAATGATCCGGAACCAGCGGTCTTACACACGATACAAGCTGCAACAGACATATAATATCTTAGTATGGGAAAATAGCCCAGGATAGAATATAAAGGAAAATTTACTAAGAAAAAGTATACCAACACAAATAATATACTTACTTCGGTGTCACAGCCTACGGTCAATGCCATGGAACAGGGGCCTTGTTACCTACAAACAGGGAGTAGGGACCCTGAGGCATGCTTATTAAAAAAGGTTTCTTTTTCGTGCATGCCGACATCATAATTATAAAACTACAATATCCTCCTGGCCGAATTTTGGACCCAGCAGCCAATTTTAATGGTGCACAAAAACTAGGTGCATAGTCTCTATAGTCCGATAGGACGGTACCTAATCTGACATGACCGGAGAAAGATCAGGCTCAGGGTCAACGTGCACTCCGAGGGGGTTTCAAGTGTCAACTTCCCAACTCAGGGCAAAACACGTTTTTTAATCTGCTCAAAGTTGATGTCTATATAACGATATATTATACACATACAGCTTATACCTCGACACCGAAATTGTTTCAATACCTTTTCCATGTGTATGTAAGTAGTCTTGGTTATTAACTTATTTCGTGGATATGTCACCGTAAGATTGTAAAAATCGTTAGATTATAATCTAACTCGTGAAATTGTAAACTATCGAATGATTACAATATAACGGATTATTTTTCGGTAGATTGTAATCTATTAGGTTTATTAACCCGCTAGAACCTAAGTTGATTATTTATGGCAAGGCACTACTTGATTATTTATGTCGAACCCTAACCTAACCTACAAGAAAGAGACAAGAAAACGTAAATACCATGAATATTTCAAAAATTGACACTTAAAACATTGAATGGTTCACAATCTTTCGACTGTTTACAATCTATCGAAAAAAAAAGCGTTAGATTACAATCTTACGGTGACAGATACAAACATACTTTTTAAAAGTCACTAGGTTGACTCAAACGCACCCTTAATTAATCAGTGCGTAGAAGGCGTAGCCAAGCTACGCACAAATTAAGCATTATTTTATGGGTATTTAAAAATTATATGTTTTGCAAAACAGACAGACAGACTTTCGCATATATAATATTACTAGATGATGCCCGCAACTTCGTCCGCGTGGATTACGGTTTTTTTATTTCCGCAGGAACTGTTTAATTTTTGGGTTAAAAAGTATGTCCTATGTCCTTCTCTGGGACACAAACTATAGGTACCCAATTTCATCAAAACCGGTTGAACAGATGGGCCGTGAAAGCGTAGCAAACAGACACACTTTCGCATTTATAAATATTAGTATAGATTTTAATCTGTCATAAAAAGTTATGACAGAGTTACCGACTAATCTGGCCAAACTTGGAACTAATTTTTATGGCTGTTTAGTTTTTGTTTTTATTTAATTTTTCATACACACTAGCGATGCTGTCATCGTTTCAGATAAGTTTGTGGGACTATACCTTTGTAACATAACTATACATTTTCTTTCTCTTTCAAAGCATTCTTAAGAGTAAAAGATTCCATTATTCATTTAAATTAATACATACCTGCTACCTTACTTATCCGTATTCTCCCTCCTATCTTTCAAGATGTGTTTCCATTATTCATAATCGAAATCGTACGATTGATTTACCCCTTACCATACCTATATTTTTCTTTACTAAACCTATATTTTACAAGACGAATAACAGGTAAATAAATTAAAATACATTAATAATACTATAGATATCATCCAATTAAGATTTTCTCCTTCCACCCCCTCCCGATAAAAGGCTTCCATCTTAGAC
The DNA here is from genome assembly GCA_963932025.1 of Erebia epiphron. Classification (NCBI taxonomy): domain Eukaryota; kingdom Metazoa; phylum Arthropoda; class Insecta; order Lepidoptera; family Nymphalidae; genus Erebia; species Erebia epiphron. The sequence continues at coordinate 34,148,922 of OZ009948.1, read as the reverse complement.
TGCATCATCACGTGCCAGATAATATCGCTGTCAAGAGCTATTTCTTGTCAAGGTAAAACGAATTTTATTTAATTAAGTATTTACATTTATTAGTGAAAAGTTAATCTACCAGTTGACACTGATTTACAATATTTTTCCTACCAAGAAGAAACGGTAAAAATCCGCGGTTGTTCTTATAAAATAAATTGGTGAATCGAACAGATATTATCCATACTAATATTATAAATGGGAAAGTGTGTCTGACTGCTATGCTTTCCCGGCCCAACTACTCAACCGATTTTGATGAAATTTGGTACAGAGATAGGTTACATCCCGGGGAAGGACAAAGGCTACTTTTATCCCGGAAAATTGAAGAGTTCCCGCGTGAATCAAAAAAATGTATCTGTTCAACCGATTTTGATGAAATTTGGTACAGGGATAGGTTGTATCCCGGGGAAGGACATAGGCTACTTTTATCCCGGAAAATTGAAGAGTTCCTGCGGGAATCAAAAAACACCAATTTACGCGGACGAAGTCGCCGGCATCATCTAGTCTAAATATATAAAAGGAAAAGATGACTGACTGACTGTTGATAGATATGAACGCTCAGCTCAAACCACTGTACCTACGGATCAGGCCGAGATTTGGCATTTGGATTTGGATTTGGCAAGATTTTTGCAAATTCAACCCCTAAGGGAGTAGAATAAAGATTTTAAATCAAACGATAAAAAGTCAACTCGTAAACTCATAGCTTTTAAAACATAAATTACTCTTCATTTCCAGTATTTGGTTAAAATTACTACAAACCTTATAAGTTACCACAACTTATAAGATAGGTACAATACTATACTAAGTCGTTGCGGTAGAATATTATTGTTTCTCATTGATGTATAATTTTAGTACCTATATTGCTTCTGCTTGGGTGTTGAAGAGGACCTGGAGAGTGTGACGCCTCGTATATCCCGGAAAATCAAAGGGAACTCTTTGATTTCCGGGAATTCATCCGGGATTTTTTAATCCAAATAGATCGTCATTGCCATCTAGTAGATGTAAAATTAATGATTGATTAAATAATACAACATAAGTACTAACTTAAAATTATTATTCGTAACAAAAATACGAAGGAAAACTTAATTAATTCAAACAAATAACACGCCTCCCTATACAAAATATGGGAATGGGGGCTGAGTATACATAAACATTCTATACAAGACAGCCACGTCTATAACCACACTCGTTCGTTTAGATTAGACTTAAAGCTGAATAACATTACTGAAATAATATAATCACTCTTTTTTATTACCCACAGTATGAAGAGCTCATTGGTGCACAAACAGACTCAATTAGTACCTATTATAAAAAAATGCTTAGATATTATTTATAAGTAGTGTTAAAATTAGCTACATTACTTAGTCGTATTAAAAAATTGGGCACATCATTGTACTGAAACTAAGACATAATACGGTTTTTATTACCTAACAACATTACCTACCTTGCCAATTAATGTACAAAAATAAATAATGTACAAAAACTAATTCGCTCTATTAGAAAAACAGTACAAGCACAGAATAGGTAATAGTACGGTACAAGTCAGAAATAGGATTTATGGTTTGAGATACCGTTTTGATATCATTATAATTTTTATGAGTGTACAAAACATGTTATTATCACAATAAAAATGTGAAATAGTTACCTAAAAGTAAAAAGTAATATTACTTGTCCCGTTAAAGTGGGTCACCCCCGCGCTCCCCTCTCGCCCCCGTTCACCCCCTCCCCGGCACCGTCTCTCGTCCGCCTCACGACTGTCCCCACTCTCCACCCCCAACATTCATTGTGCCGCAATATATTTCTTTTTATGTGCAAACAGAAAAGTCATTTATTTAAATTTTCTCACGAATTCGCATAGCAATTTTATTTTATTATATTATCTATATCACGTTTAGATTTCTTAGAATAACATTATGGAAGCATGTAAAGAAAATTGTATTGAATTGAGTACCTTTCTACACTTTCAATGTGTATGTTAAAAACCACTTGCAGAGTTACGTGGTGCCTTTAACAAAAGAAAATCTGTATCAATTTGTTACTTTGTCCTGTTTGCTGAACTAAGTATAGGTAGGTATATCTCGACTGGCTATAACGGCATCGCTATTATGCCCCCAAATAATTAAATTGAAAGCGCTCGACGTCGCCGAGAATAACATTAAACTCAATCACATTGCAAAGATCACAATTTCCCACTGGCAGTCCAGAGAAAAATTAAATATGAAAACTTTTACTTACTATTTACGGGATTTATCTTATCCCTACTCTTCACTGAAAACTTCAATGTAAATATCGATATTTATTTACAATCTATTAAATTATTATTGTATCAACTAGGTAGGTAAGTACTTTTGTTTTTACGATACCGATACGTTAAGAACAACTTTACTCGTTTTGAAAGAGCTTTCGTTGGTTTAATAATTTTTATGTTCTGCTTTGTATTGATCTATTAGTTTTTTCTTATAAGTAATGCCAATAATAAGCTGATTTTTTCTTGTTTTGCAGCACGTAGATAAATTTTAGAATTCCTAAGTTTAAGCTCTTATAAAATGTAAGCTCTTTGAAGAAAGATGACGGCATCACATAATATGTTTTAAGAACACACTATCTCACTACTCTGAGTATGTCATCACTAAGATATTGTCACTTTTCTCAAAAGCCTATCTTTTTCTTCCTCTGCGTCGCGATACTCTTTGCTGAAGTTATGTTCAACTCTTCGTACATAGAGTCATCCTACTGATATGCAAAAGGATCTGGGATTAACCGCAATATTATCTAAAGATTACCTGCCACCATCAGTAAGCCAGATAAGAGCATGTTCATACCAGTAACTAGTACCTAGTAGGAGCAAGGGGATCGGCCACTTAAAAAAGAAACCTATTTTCAATAACACTATTTTATTTCATATTCATAAAAATATAGTTTGTGTTAAAGATGATTTCCTCAAAATATTTGTGATCTGGTTTTGTTTCCGGTTTTAGTAGCACCCAGACAACAAGGAAAGTACGCTCAGACATAGCCAATTATTTGTGTTCGAAACATAATGTTGAGATGCATCTAAATGGACGATCTTGCCCCCTCACCCTTGTTCGTTTCCCTGCCTTACTACCTTTTCTACATTATTGGAATTAGACTTATTTGGAATTAAAGTTAAAAATCAACGGCTGTGATTCCTCGTCATCATCATCATGTGTCTTCGAAATGACGATGAACGACGTCATCACGTGAAACATTTCTCTATCTAGAGCTATTTTATTTTATTTCGGGTTATTAAAATATGTGGACCAACTTCTTACGAGTATATCTGCCACCCACTAGTCATTGGTAACCTGGAGCTCTTTTGCCTACAAAGCATCCTTCCAAGTTCCAATATTATACTTAGGAAAGAAAATTGGGCTCCTCTCTTTAAGTAATCAAAGAAAGTGAACTTTCTTCGCGCATTTCAAAAGCTTTTTCCCTTAGGCCCACTTACGCAAGGCGGTTCAACGTGTTTAAGTTTAATTTCCTTTACCTGTCTTTTCATGTCAACCCCGTAATAAGCTAATCAACAAGTGACAAAAAAAACCTGAATCAGTCGGCGTTAGTAGATTAGTTCCGTGTAAAGCTTCCAGGTGATCTTAAGAATTCCCATATATGGACTTTTTTATAGGTTCCTGGTGATATTACGATAGGAATTATTAAAGTAATTTTACTCAAATATTTGTTATCCAACCATATTCTGGAAAGCAGCCAAAACCAGCAAGATTAAATATAAGTATACGAAAGTTGTTCAAGTTTCCCGGCCAAGTACGAATGAAATTAGATTGAGTTACGAAGAACACTTAATTTGTTGCAATCGTAAAACCTAAATAAAAATTAATAAGTTATTATCAACGTTACCTTTTATTTTATCGCAAAACATGGACTGGTTTTTACACAGTAATGTACAGTCCTGTATACGATGGAAGAATAATTAATATTTTCAGCTGGTGTCCTATCATATTCAGATGCTAATAAGATGACAAATTAAATAGTTTTATTGACATCTGAATTGGGTTTAAATACTAGTCTAGGTACTACTAATTACAATAAATTATTGTCAAAAAAATTATATTATTAGTAATGAAACGTAGGTTGAGAGTTATTTGGAGGATTGTGTGGTGGACGAATTGCTGGGTGGAAGGTGTCGCATGCTGCAGGTGAAAGACACGCACTTTACCACACGGATTTGTCTACTGTAGCGGATTATAGCGAATTAAACTTCTAGTTCATTCATTACCATGGACTTCCGCAAAGTAACGCCTGCTTCCATTCAATATTCTATAATTAGGGTGGCGTACATGAAAGGTAGGTTTGCAACCCTTATGGCCATGTCCGTCCGGTCACATATTTTCATATTTTAGTAACTAAAGGGTGTCCCATAAGTAAAGAGACAAAACTGAGTGTTCATATCGGCCAAGAAAAAGGTTTCACAAAAAAAAAATAACTGTTGCCATGGTAACCACCCGTAACAAATCTGTCAAATTCGCGTGGTTTTGCAAATATTGTCGATGTTTTTCTAACATGAAGCGAACCGAACGAGAATCGTTTGCAAAAAGAGTAATTCAGTACTATCTGAATAATGGGAAATCCGAGGCAGTTCGTCATTTTTCTCAAGAAGGGGCTATAAGAACAAGTATCTACAGGAAAAAATAAACGGTATGAAGACTCAGGAGAGACTGATTTTAAGAAGATTCCGGGAAGGCAACGTACCATAGCAACTGATCGAAACATAGATAAGGTAAAAAAGGTTTTTAAAGAAGCACCTTCAACATCTGTGAGGACTGCGGCGGACAAATTGAAAATATCTAAGTCAAGCATATCCAGAATTAAAGTTCAAGATCTGGGCATGAAGGCTTTTGTGAAATTGTCCGCTCCAAAGTACGTGAAAGACCAAGAAGTGCGTGCTAAGCGAGGTTGCCGTCGAGTTTACCAAAAAACTTTGAAAAAAATTCTCATAATTGATGATGAAACTTATGTACCGGTTGACCCCTCTGATATTCCTGGGAAGCAATATTTCCACGCTACCAGTCGTGGTGAGGTGGATTACAGCGAAAAAGTTAAAACAAAGTCTAAATTTTTCAAGAAGTATCTGGTTTGGCAAGCTATAGACGAAAACGGCAATGTTTCCGAACCATTTATCTGTACACGGTCTATGAACGCAAAAGTTTATCTTCGAGAGTGTATTATGAAGCGATTAATACCGTTTATAGACAAGTATTATCAGAGGGAAGACGTTGTATTCTGGCCGGATATGGCTTCGTGTCATTACGAGTCTGAAGTCACTCAATATTTGCAATCTATGGGCGTCGAATTCATATCGAAACAAAACAATGCTCCAAATGTTCCTCAAGCTCGAGGTATCGAAATGTTTTGGGCTCTGTGTAAAAAGGAATACAAAAAGTATTCAGAAAAATCAAAAACGTTGACATCTTTCAAACAAAGATGGGCTAGATTGGCCAAACGGGTGGCAACAACTTCTGGAAAAGCAGTCATGAGACGTGCAAGCATTAATTTGAGAAAAATCGGCTATAAAGGCATCGCAGGAGCAAATTTGATATAGATTGTATTTTTATTATTATTTTGTATAATTTATAATGACACACATAACAGTTGACATAAAATTTTTCATTAAAAAAAATTTTCATTGACTTGTCTCTTTACTTCTGGGACACCCCAGTACTAGCTACAAACATTGGAAATTTGGAATAGTTTTAGATAATAATGCTTAAACCCAACCTTATTGCTTATGAAAGAATTAAAAAAATATTATTATTACTGTTACAAATGGGGCTGAAATGGGGGGGTCACTATATCGAGTGAGGTAAGTTTATAATTAGCTAGCATATTTTATAAGCCATATTCATAGACAAATTTAGGTAGATACCAAGATACCATACGGTTGTATCATGTCATTACTCCATGAAACATAGGGCTGCAGCAGTAGTTCTACAAGGCCATCCACCTTGTGGCTATATCTTGTCATGGCTCCACCCACCCTATTCACGTGCCTAAGGCTTAAATTGTCCCTTTTCAGGAAATAATACTCGGGTGTACACTGTACATACGTACAGGTTAAAACCAATTTGAAAAAAGTGTATGACGGACCATAGAAATAAGAATAATGATATTTTTTATGGAAATGATAGTATGAAAAGAAGTAGAAATAAAATATCAGCTATCAAGACTTATCTACGAACTTCGTGGGACCTTATAGTGGATCCACTTCGAGTCTCGACCCTACTGCCATGCCCTATTCCATGGTAAGTAAATTTTCACAGTGCTCACAGGTATAGGTAGGTACTTAGTTTTGCTGGTACTTGACAATTATGTTTCACAATCGAATATGGGTGATTGTGAAAAAATCATTTGCAGTAGGTACGCGCTATTTTTTGTACTAAGTAACCTAAGTACTAAATAATGCCTGGGACTTCATTTGCATGCAGTTAAATATTTTAAAAGTCATGTGAGAAATTATAGATTTTCCGAGATTAAAGTAGTCTATAGGTATGTAGTTATGTCCGTCCCTGGGATCTAAAAATTCAAATAAGTTAAAAGAGCTGGCTCTGAAAAGGTTACAGACACAAACATAGACAGAGATGGACGGCCAGATTTTCACATATTTTATATTATTAGTATGGCTACTATCAAATCGTGGTTGTAATGTGACCTACTATTCACCTGGTGAAAGGCTTCGGCCGTGGTTAGTTACCACCCTACCGGCAAAGACGGGCCTCCAAGCGATTTAGCGTCCCGGTACGATGCCGTGTAGAAACCGATTAGGGGTATGGGTTAATAATAACTGCCATGCCCTTAACAGATTAGCCCGCTACCATCTTAGACTGCATCATCACTTACCATCAGGTGAGATCGCAGTCAAAGGATAACTTGTAGTGGATAACTTAACAAAAACTATGAAAGAAATTGAATCCATGTCCAGCTACTCTTCGAACCATTGGTGTATCGGGAGTATTGGTGTCGCTAAACCATCGCAGCTCTATCGACTCCGATCCATTACTTGTGTTCTTTATGTTTCACAATCGATTATGGGCAATTATGAGAGAAATCGAATCCGGCTCGTCTTGCGGAACGAGTCGGTCGACGGAGCGTGGTGTAGTTGTCTCGGGGTACAGGTTGTTGAGAGTGGGTCGGTCTATTTGTGGTGACAGCAGAAGCGTGGGTGCCGCGTGTAGCTGGAGTGGCAATGACCTTGACACTAAGCGAGTGGCCTTGGGTAGCACGTGGCGGCTGACACCCGCTGTCTGTTGTCGGAGCGCCGCCGCCTTTCCCAGGGGAGCCTGTTATGGACACGCCGCCGCATTTGCGAAAATACTTTCTTGAACTTTTCAGGTGTTTGTGGAAACATTTAAGTATAAAATACAAAAAAAAAACTTCATCTTCATTAGAGCCCAATTTGGGTGATTGCCAATTCAGATTATCTATGAGGAAATTAATTAAATACCTGTTTATAAGATGTATTTGGCAAATCATTTTATTTACTTATTGATTTATGACTTACGGAATAATTATGTTTGCCAATTACACAGAGTCAAAGATCCCAAAGTGTGTCAATTCTGTAAAAGTATAATCGTTAATCTTTATCTTCATTAGAACCTGATTTGGGTAATTACCAATTCAGTACTACACATTACAGTATTACACATAACTAATGTGGAAATTACTTACTTACTTAATATAATATGATTATTGATTAGATTTATTTGGTGAAAAATATTAATTAATTCGGAATCATGGTAGCAATTCCATCGAATCAAAGGTTCCTTGTGGTGGCCCACGATATTTTCCTTTACCGTTAGAGCAAATGCTCCGTAAGCCCTGCAGACTATTACCGGCAAATCTTAAAACTGTAGCCTAAAAAGACATGCAAAGAAGATCGTGTAAAAAACAAGAAAATAATATATTATTCGCTCGGGTATGTCCACGCTATACCATAGTGTGAATGGGTGCGATTCAGCGTCGGCGACGTGCGGCGTGTCGAGTGCGGTCGCCGCGGGGCGCGCGGTAGCCCCCGCCCGATACGTTTACGAGCCGACACTATAACTTTAAGTGACCCCGCCACCAGCCCGACAGCCCGAGAGCCGCCTGCACTCGTGCGCCACTACCGTGTTTGTGTTATGTCTCAATGATACCAAATACCACATCTTTTCATTAACATTTGCAAAACTAGAGCAAAAACACACTTCCACTTTTGTCTGGCGGACAAAAAGTCTGCGCGTGCTCTTTTATATGGTGCTGGACAGACTACCGCGACAGGACAATATGTGTTTCCCCTTTGCTGCAGGTGTTTCGCCGGTGCTCATTATCTTGTTATCTAATGAAAAGGCCCAGTACCTCGCTAAACACACATTTTTACTACATTGACGTTGGTTGGAAATTCCAGTCCATTTCAGATATTATAATAACACTAATGCCCGGTTGCTGAGGTCGCAAGTTATGTTCTCAATAGCTATTGATTCAATAAAGTTAACCAAAGGATAAACGTCAGATAACTATCCATGCGTTTCTGAGTACCCCGCGACCCGTTCAATAACTATTGAACCGATAACCAGTTCCTTATTCTGCCGATAGATGGGTCTGGTAAGGGGATCGAATTTAAAATGCATATATTTCTTTTATTGCGTCTTTTATACAAGTTTTCTTACCAATAGTATTTTTTCCTATGTTAAATAAGTGGCTAAATATCATTTTTTTTAATAAAATATACAAATTCGTAATTATTTATCAGCGGTTGAATGACTAATGAACGTCAACAAAAAATAAAAAAAAATGTCAGTGAAACGTCAAATTTTATTGTTTACGTTTAGCTGGGTTGGCGCGCAAGTTTAAAGTTTTGCTTTGCATCATTATTCATTACTATTACTTTATTGTAATTGTTTTGTACGTTTTGATAACTACTACATACCTACTTAAGTTCTCAGCGGGCGCGGCCAACTCGATTTTAGAAAACTGAAGCCGTGGCCCACTAGATTCGCACGACGAACTTCATTTGTTTGTCAAATCGAGTAGGCCACGCCAGCTGAAAGAATATCAAAAATGGTAATAGATACAAGGTACAACAGACATCAACACAGATCAAACGTCAAATAAAGTTATGGAACCGATAAACGGCGCATATTGGTCAGTTAAGATAAACTAAGTTTAAGCGCAGTTTAACTTGCATATCGTTGTTCAGAAACGCATTTTCATGAGTTATCGGACCAATAGCGCTAATGAATAGATAAACCTTCGTTAAAAGTACCTCAGAAACCGGGCATTAGTCATGATTTTCTTATTACCTACCTGTCTCTGTGTCCTCAATTTGGCCTATGATGATGGTCTGAATGAGATTTGAATAATAGCTGTTGTAAATTTCATGATTCTAGGTCAACGGGAAGTTGAGAAACGTCGAGAGTCGAAATATGGGGCGTAAAGAGTTTAATTTTTTACAGCTTCAAGAGACCTAAGACCTAAGTATTTGATATTAAGTTCCCGAGAAAAAGGTAGTTATCAGACAGACATACGTACAACGAAGTGATCCTGTAAGAGTTCCTTTTTTCCTCTTGAGGTATACGAAACCCTAAAAACGGAAAAATCATCAGCCAAACATACGCAGGGCCGCTTGCAGAAACGCGCGTTATCCTTTTAAAAAACTCAGAGTTAGCTGCTACTTTGACAGAATTCGTATAAAACTTCTGTCAAAATTTCAAGTATTTCTGGGTTAAACGTAACCAAGCGAAACTGCAAGCGGGCCGTTAAAGTACAAAAAGTTAAAGTGCGACGCTATCAATTGGCAAAAAGCTTCGAGCGAAAACCGAACACAATAATGGTAGGCATTCCCTCAATATGGTATGCAATTGGAGTATTCATTCAGCAATTTGAAGGCAAACGAGCTTATCAACTGTCAAAGAATGCGTGTGGCGCTCGGCAGCCGAAAGCAACACGCTGTGAGCTCGACGGAGTCAGGCGTGTACAATGAATGAACGCGCCAACTCGCTTTTTATCGCCACTTAGTTGAATGCGGGGATTTGCTTCAACACCTGTAATTTGCTTTTATAGTTGTCAATCGTGTAATCAAACAAGTTGTTTTATTGCTTTTTCACATAAGCATCGTTGTTTTAGTTTTTTTGGGGTATCTCTGTTTAACCGCACCCGTGGTTATAATACAAAAAGCTTTCGTCCGTTTCATGAGTAGGTGGAACTAGGGAACTAAAAACGGCTGATTGTTTTTGCGCAATAATATTAAGGTTATTTTCAAAAAAAAATATTAAGTAGGTTCTTATTAATTTGACTATCTACAACCTTTGCCTTCAAATTTTTACCGTCCAACCATTTTTTTCGAATAAAATCGAACATAACTCTTTCGTGCAACGCATGTATTTATTAAGTAGGATCAAAAACTCATCGCTGACCTACACTAAAAACGCGATGACCAATCTAAAGACCCTACAGTCAACAAACGGTCAATAAAATACCTTGTAATCTATTACGCATTCAATGTGACGTCCAATGTTGTTGTGACGTCCAATCGCGCTGTTAGCACCACCAGATGTTTGCGGTCATTGTTTCTACTCATACGATACAAGAGCGCATAGAACGAGCGATAGGTTATACCTGGTTGCCTATCGAGGTTTTGGGTATTGCGATATCATCTTAAAGGTATATAATAACATGATAATGTCCGCGAGTTCATTAACGTTGATTTGCGTTTTTAAAATTCTGAGGAACTCTTTGATTTTCCGGAAAAAAAATTTTTGCTGGAAAATCAAAGAATTTCCCCAGAAGCCTGAGAGTGGTCTATGTCTCTCTCTCTCCACATACTCAACTATTCTCGTGCAAAAATAATATCAATATGTTGCTCTGTTGCGGCGTGATTGTAGGATAAACAAACACAATTTTGCATTTATAATATGAGTACGGATTTAAAAATGGGATTGCGTAACCATGATAGCCGTAACCATTATTAATTCATCTGTGATAAAATACTACCGGCTTCTGTACTATGTGCCTGTATGCGGTGCATAAGTTTATATTATTCCCATCATATAGGTTAAAATAATTAATGTCTGTCTTTCTGTCCGTGACCAATGCATTCGCGATCGTTCATCCGAATGAATTGAACTTTGTACGGTTGTTCTTGGCACTTGCGTGCAGGTTTGGACATGGTTGCATCAACGTACTACAGGTTGCACGCGAGTCGGGCATTGCAACGCAAAATTTTAATTATTATTTACTTTTACAAATTTTCGTAGAGCCTACGAAACTCTATGCTACGAGGTTGCTACAATGCTACGCAACGGTATTTGCTACAAATAGGACTATGAAAATGAATAAAATATGTTTTTTTTTCATTTTTGCAAGCATGACTTTATTGACATATCATATCATGTTTTGTTTATTTAGGTAATACTAGTTGACTCGCCCCGGCTTCGCACGGGTGGGCTTACAATTCTATCGACTAAATGTAACACACGCCTTGAAATGTTCTATAGATGATGAAATCCATTAGAAATTTCAGACGCGAAGCGAATAGACAGACACGCATACATTGCGATTCTGTGAATACTTTTGAATAATTTTCTGAATAATATGTACGAAATTGGTATACATTACAACATAATAAATATTGAAAACTCACTCGAAATATCATCTTAGACTCGTATGAATAAAGAATGTAGATTCTAAATCATTTCCTCAATTTCTTATTAATATTCTTATTAAATTAAGGGAAAAATGAAGAGATGTTTTGATATATTTTGCGTATAGGTATTACATAGAACAGGCACTTTACTCTTATAATATCTTCTTACTTATAAGATACTAGCTGATGCCCATGACTACGTCCGCGTGGATTGAGGTTTTTTGGTTACCGCGGGAACTAGTTAATTTTCCGGGATAAAAAGTAGCCTATGTGCTATTTCAGACTATAATCTATCTCTGTGCCAAATTTCAGCCAGATCCGTGCAGCCGTTGGCGCGTGATTGAGTACCAAACATCCATACATTCATACATCCATCCATCCAAACTTTCGCATTTATAATATTTATTTGACTAGCTGATGCCCGCGACTACGTCCACGTGGATTGAGGTTTTTTGGTTCCCGCGGGAACTCTTTAATTTTCCGGGATAAAAAGTAGCCCATATGCTATTCCAGACTATAATCTATCTCTGTACCAAATTTCAGCCAGATCCGTTCAGCCGTTGGGGCGTGATTGAGTAACAAACATCCATACATCCATACATCCATCCAAACATTCGCATTTATAATATTAGTAAGATTTGATTTGATATTTGATTTGATTGATTATAAGATCTACAGTAGAATTCTGATGAACAGATTTAAACGAGCTGAATATTATTTTTCATTGGTTCAAAATAATGTTTCCTCAATTTTCCTATAAGGCCTTATTCAGTTGCTGTTTTCCAAGGACAACAAGATGTACGGCATAGTTAGTATTTTGCGGTACAGCAATGTATCCTATTCATATAACATCTGATTACAGGCACTAAAGTAATGAATGTCATCAAATTAAGTTCTAAGCTCAACAGAAAACATTACTGGAACCTTAATTCGCGATTAAGGCGAGCATAGAATGCGGGGTGAGCGGCGGTGGAGGCTTCAGAGTGCATGCGGGTGTGGGGGCTGCAGGGTGCGGGGTGCGCGGGGCGGGCGCGCCGCGGGCCGCCACTTCTCTGTACTCGAGGAGCGCCGGTACACCTCGGTTTCCGGCGGGTGCTCCCTCGCGGATTCCGTCTCCGAAGTGTGTCCCGCCGCGCTAGGCCCGCGTGCCCCGCTGGACACGTGCTCGCACGCCGCTCGCCCACCGCCGGTGACGACACCTCGCCTTACGCGTACCAGCTCCATTGATAAATACCGTAATTACTATACCGCCGATTGTGGACCGCTTCCCATCACGATAAAAGTTTTTTGATCAATTGTTATTATAAACAAATCAAGTATTTGCATAGGAAATTATTGGGATTTTCATGAAAAGTTCTAAATATAAATACTTAATTCTTTTTAACTTTTTAAATCTAAAATACTGTACGTATTTTACAATTTGAAGACATTAAGATTTAAATTTTGCTTATCTAAATCAATTTATGTACTCCTAGAAATATATGCTTATTCTTACTAACGTAGTTACATTACGCATTTGTTATAGGTATTCCAAGCATTTAAATGTAGTTTTGACGCGATTATTTTAAATAAATAGAATTTCAAAGCCTTATGAAGGACATAATTAGATTAGATTAATGTTAAAGTAAAGATAAAGTAGATGGACAATTTAGGTTGGATATCAGTGCTCTATATTGTTGATGAGTCACCATGGAATCCACTCAAGTCGCTACGAACGATCGTGACAGAACCTATAAAATCTACAATATGTACAAGGTAAGCTAAGGCGTAATAAAAAGTTTATTGGGTTAATTCATTTATCACAAAACATTAATTTTCTCGGTAAAATAAATTTTAGCCTGATAGGGTATGTTGCTCATAGGCCGTTTTGATAATTAATAAAAGGTCTTCTTGCTATATGGTCAATTTAATTTATCTTTTAGGACCTCATGAAACGGAAGCATAAATACATAAATTCATTTAAGTTGTATAATAATTTTGGTTCAAGTTAAGAACTTTTTATTGTTCCGTAGCCAAATTTGGCAAAAACGGAACCCTTATAGATTCGTCATGTCTGTCTGTCTGTCTGTCTGTCTGTCTGTCTGTCCGTCCGTATGACACAGCCACTTTTTTCCGAAACTATAAGAACTATACTGTTGAAACTTGGTAAGTAGATGTATTCTGTGAACCGCATTAAGATTTTCTTACAAAAATAGAAAAAAAACAATAAATTTTGGGGGTTCCCCATACTTAGAACTGAAACTCAAAAACATTTTTTTCATCTAATCCATACGTGTGGGCTATTTATGGATAGGTCTTCAAAAATGATATTGCAGTTTGTAATATCATTTTTTTCTAAACTGAATAGTTTGCGCGAGAGACACTTCCAAAGTGGTAAAATGTGTGTCCCCCCCCCTGTAACTTCTAAATTAAGGGAATGATAAAACTCAAAAAAATATATGATGTACATTACCATGCAAACTTCCACCGAAAATTGGTTATAATGAGATCTAGTAAGTAGTTTTTTTTTAATACGTCATAAATCGTAAACCGCAGTTTACCTTTCTTCATTCAATCAACTCAAATATTTACAATTAAAATATTTTTAATAATTTAAAACTTACTACAGGTTTGTACGGAACCCTCGGTGCGCGAGTTCGACTCGCACTTGGCCGGTTTTTATTTAATTCACGGAATACTAGTAAGGTATCTAAGTACAAATTATAGATTCGTATAATAGGGTATGTTCAGCAAAACGACCTTTAAGCAGAATGTACTTACCTATTTATTATGAAAATTGATTTCATAGCGAAACTTCAACGGATAAAAAAATATGTCAGTGGTTTTCATTTTTTGATAACTACTGAGTTGGACTTGGAGAAAGGACCTTAGAGCTATTAAGAAGTCTATGCTATAGACAAGTTGATCTGGTGCCGTCATCTATCATCACTAACTATAAAAGGTTTCGTCCTGAGTGACTGACAGACAATCTACAGCCCAAACGGTTGAACGTAGAAATTATGAATTTTGAGAGAATATTCCTTGAACACCCTAGGAGTACCTACTAAGGAAGGAATTTTCGAAACTCCACCACCAAGGAGGTTAAATAGGCGGTTTAAATTATATCTACTGTATTTGTGCTTACGGTGAAAAATTAAGAATTTTCTGATATGCACATTTTTTTGAAATTTCTTTTTTAAGAACCTAAATTCACGCGGGGACCTGAAAAATGAAATAGACTATTTTTAATCCCGGAAAATCAAAGAGTTTCCACTGGATATTGATATAATCTATGTTCACGCGGACCAAGTCGCGGTACAAGCGGCTAAGTCTATACTAATATAAGAAATCTGGATGAAATTTGGCACAGAGATAGATTATAGTCTGGAATAACACATAGGCAACTTTTTATCCCGGAAAATTAAAGAGTTTTATCCACGCGGACAAAGTCGCGGTCATCAGCTTGTATAATATATACACTAGCCAGTAGCCACCACTTATGGTCCTTATTCCCTGACTACATTATAAAGGGAACATCTGTGTAAAATTTCAGCGTTCTAGGTCCAAGGGAATGGGCTGGGCTTTGATGAGTCAGTCGGACGGTGAGGGATTTGACCTTTATTACATAGAGAGCTTTCTTTGATTTCAAGTAAAAAGGTATAAGTATTCGCTAAAGACCTATTTGTTGATCAGAAGATGGATAAGATAAATATGAACGCGGATTACTATCCATCCCACCAATATATAAATGTGAATGTGTGTTTTTTGTTAATTATTCATTCAATCACGCTCCAGGGATATTTTGCATGGATATAGTTAAAGACATTTAGAAAAACATTATGGAAAAATTATACTTCCTGCGAGATTTTTAAAACACCTATACCTATTCACGCGGATAAAGTCGCGGGGAAGTCTGGTAAGAGATAGTTTGCCGTTCTCATTAATTGTATGGAGTCGGTAAGGTTGGAATTTCGAACAGATCTCGGTTATTTTTTAATCATTAATCATTTTGTCCACTGTAGAGATTCTTACAATCACTTTAATAAGGTATTTGTATGGATTCATTTCTAGCAAGGAATTCATAACATATTAATTAAAACCCTCCATGATTTCATTAAAAGTGTTACGTTTGGTAGAAGGATGCGAACTGCAAATATCAGATATGCCTGAATCTTTCAACTTGGGACTTAAATCAAATCCATACTAATATTATAAATGCGAAAGTGTGTCTGTCTGTCTGTCTGTCTGCTACGCTTTCACGGCCCAACTACTCAACCGATTTTAATGAAATTTGGTACAGAGATAGGTTACATCCCAGGGAAGGACATAGGCTACTTTTTATCCCGGAAAAATGAAGAGTTCCCACGGGAATCAAAAAAATGTATCTGTTCAACCGATTTTGATGATATTTGGTACAAGGACAGGTTGTATCCCGGGGAAAGACATAGGCTACTTTTATCCCAGAAAATTGAAGAGTTCCCGCGGGAATCAAAAAACATAAATCCACGCGGACGAAGTCGCGGGAATCATCTAGTATCAAATAAATATTATAAATACGAAAGTTTGGATGGATGGATGTATGGATGTATGTATGGATGGATGTATGGATGGATGTATGGATGGATGTATGGATGGATGGATGGATGGATGTATGGATGGATGTATGGATGGATGTTTGTTACTCAATCACGCCCCAACGGCTGAACGGATCTGGATGAAATTTGGCACAGAGATAGATTATAGTCTGGAATAGCACATAGGCTACTTTTGATCCCGGAAAATGAAAGAGTTCCCGCGGGAACCAAAAATCTCAATCCACGCGTACGAAGTCGCGGGCATCAGCTAGTCGAATAATAATTGAATGTAATGCCGATGTTATTTAGCAGCTGACTTATTTTTAGAATCTAATCATTCAGTCGAAATAAGATCAGTATAATAGCTATGCAATGAATGTATAGTAGATAAACCTGGTAGAGCCATCAGATATTGCGACTCGAACTTTTCAGTTGAACTGTTATTACATTATAATTATAGTACTACTAGCATATTTTAAAATAATAATAATAATATAATTTAGAAACCATTTTACACTAGCCGTGTAGAACGCAGAAAGGTACATAATACGCCTCAAAGTCGTTAGAGACTTTCGTTTAAATTTTAAATTAACCTGAGCCTGAGATTGCATTAGCTTGGCTTCAAGCCCTTTAAGGCATCGGGAACACCCGTTCAAAAGATCGGTCTACAGATTTGAGTGGTGCCGGTTTGGAAGGCTTTGGTAGAGGCAGCAGCAGCGCTCGCGGCGTGGCTCGGCCGCCGCGGGAACTATCGGCGCCCCACCGAAGCGCGCCACGAACCGACCGCCACGCAGTCTTCCCGCGCGGTCCGCACGTGTGTATAGCGTGTCATCACACACAATTTCAAGTAATCGCTCTCGATTTAACTCGATTCAAATCTTAACAGTGCCGTTTAACTAATAAAAACATTAAATAAACTGTGCTTATCTGTGACCTGAGGACATAGACGTCAATTACACAACATAGTGACCTAACTTCAGTGTAATTAAAACAGTAATTGTTATAATTTTACTTCCTCGATAGATTAATTAGATCTTACATGGAACCGGAACGTATTTAATTAAAGTCTGGAATTTATTATTCTACAGCGAATGAGATATGTAATATCTTTAACAGATTGTAATGGTGTGTATATAACTTTCTATTAACTTTTTATTAAGCTTGTTTCTATCTCTACTGTAACAGTAATATGCACGAACCTTAAACCTTAGATTAAACTTGAATTTTAAGTAAACCAGCGTAGCGTACCTCTACTTAATATTAGAATGTAAAGAGTATTTTCTATTTGACTTTTCTTACTCGCAGACATTTTTTTCGGAAGCTATTCACGTTGTAATGCTGAAATTCAGCTATGCGGAAGAAAATTGTCACCAGTAACCTGAGTAATTTATACTCTTTAAGTAACTAATAAATAGGTTCTTCAATTTTGGAAAACTATTCACCTCAAGGTAGATTTGTAAGATTTTGTAGCACGGGGGCCTTATCTAATATATAAAATTCTTGTGTCACAGTTTTAGTGTTTATACTCCTCCGAAACGGCTTGACCGATTTTGATGAAATTTCATAAGTATATTCAGTAGGTCTGAGAATAGGCTACTATCTATTTTTCATACCTTCACGCGGACGGAGTCGCGGGCATCAGCTAATTACCTATGTAAAAAAGATTGCTAGATACAGTATGTACCTACTGACTGTAGCAATGAGTTTATTTACAATCAATTACAATCGCAATCATCTCTGATTGGTTAACACTTTTCTGATAACAACAATAATTGACACTGTTACACATAATATGACAAAATACTCTATGTGAGTATTGTTTTAGTTAGTTTAAAAATAAAACCGGCCAAGTGCGAGTCGGTCTCGCGCACCGAGGGTTCCGTAAGTTTTAAATTATTAAAAATATTTTTATTTTAAATATTTGAGTTGATTGAATGAAAGGTAAATTGCGGTTTACGATTTATGACGTATTAAAAAAAAATTCTTACTAGATCTCGTTCAAACCAATTTTCGGTGGAAGTTTGCATGGTAATGTACATCATATATTTTTTTTAGTTTTATCACTCTCTTATTTTAGAAGTTACAGGGGGGACACACACACACACACACACACATTTTACCACTTTGGAAGTGTCTCTCGCGCAAACTATTCAGTTTAGAAAAAAATGATATTACAAACCTCAATATCATTTTTGAAGACCTATCCATAGATACCCCACACGTATGGGTTAGATGAAAAAAAAATTTTTGAGTTTCAGTTCTAAGTATGGGGAACCCCCAAGATTTACTGTTTTTTTTTCTATTTTTGTAAGAAAATCTTAATGCGGTTCACAGAATACATCTACTTACCAAGTTTCAACAGTATAGTTCTTATAGTTTCGGAAAAAAGTGGCTGTGACATACGGACAGACAGACAGACAGACAGACATGACGAATCTATAAGGGTTCCCTAACAACTGGCACTAATTGACATGTTGAAGTTGTAATTTTTATTTAAATAATTCGAATCATAAAATACTATGTACCTACCAATATAATTATTACCGACCCAAGGAAATTATATAAATATCGTGGTAAATGCCAATGTACACAATACAGTTGATAAAATACTATCAGCTGACAAAGTAGGACGTAAGATATTGCCCACTGATATTAGATAAGACGTGTTTTAGTAATTTCCCCTTTAATTATACGAATGATATTAACTAGCTTATTGCCGTCAGCTCCATCCGCATGGAATTCGGTTTCTAAAAAATTCGTCACCACTCCGCTCTCCGCTCTACCAGGAGGGGAGTTCCTCCAGTACGCAGGAGGCCTAACGTAATGCTGAACTCTGAATTACAAAATCATTTCCGGCAAAATTTTTGGCAAATACATAGCTTTATGATTATTATTGGGACCCTACTACACCAAGTTCTGACACCACTTTTTATTTTATTGCGAGATAGGCTTGTGCTTGACGACAATGCATGCTTAGTGCAAAGCAATGATGAGGTTTAGATAGGAACGCGCTTGGCTAGGCTTATTTTGAAGACATTAAATTCATTTAATTGCGAGTTATAGCCACGATAAGGTACGCGTACTTGACTCGGGACCTTGTTTGACAGCTTAAATATTGACAAAAAGGCTAGTACGCGTATACGCACTAACCTACTCGTGTATGTCTCACCAGCTTAAAAATTTATTCAATTTTTTTCCGCAACGTGTGACGTGATTTTTGTTAACCTAATTTGTTTTTCACTTTCATTTTCGATCAAAATCGGGCCTTGATTAAAATATCTAATAAACTTATATAAGCTACTTACATAAAATATGTAAGTTTTCAATAATATTATGAGCGATTTTACCAAACAAATCTCACAGAACAATCAACATTCCAATTTTGTTATGACTCTACATTTTTTTGTCTATCGTCCCAACAAAAACTAAATTCACCTCCGTCCAAATAGATAATAATAAAAGAAGTGACTTTTATTATTATCTATTTGGACGGACTCCCTTACAAAATGTAAGCAGGTTACGATGAGAGATGCGTTCCAATTGTAATAACATCAATTGATTTAACGCTATTTTAGTGGGAGGAACTAAACGGGGTCACCGACCGGCAATTATGTCCTCCTAAAGAATTCTCTACCATAACCGACATTAATAATGGTGCCGCGCTCTCTTACAATATTCAAATGCTGTGTTGGTAAATACATGATACTTAGTTACATTGTATTATTATTATGACTTATTATTGTTATTTATTATAGCAATTTATATCCAATAAAATCAAAAAGTTTATATTCCAGCTTTATCAAATAATGTTTTCAAAGTGATTATGAAGAGTGAAAAAGAAACTCGTTTTTCCCCGAGATAAAAAGTATCCGTCTCTAAAATCTTATGCTTTAGATATTATGTTATGTTATATTTAAGCCAATTTCCTTTAAAATCTGTTGAGTAGCTGAAAAGTAAAAAAGACACGTACCTATTCAGATTTATAATACTTAGCAAGATACCAAAGTAAGTAACTTAAAAAGAAATAGGTAAGTACAATTTTTTAGGTTTAACTAAGTCCTAATATTAAGAAACCCAATATTTATTTATTTTGATCGGTGAATTTCGAGCAATTCGTGTTCCCAACCTTAACTTACTTAAGGATGCGAAACATGCGACCGGTTTCTGAATTGAGAATTTCATGTTGAGTCTGTCTCAAAGACTACTTAAGGACTAATTAAGCAAATTTTTGTTTCTGAATTGATATTGTGTAAGGTTTGAGAGTTGGAACTTGTTGTTCTTGCTTGAATGCTTAATTCAGAAACCGCCCGATTATATCAATTCAGAAACAAAAATTTGCTTAATTAGTCCTTAAGTAGTCTTTGAGACAGACTCAACATGAAATTCTCAATTCAGAAACCGGCCGATGGTCGCTCCGTAGGCCAGTGAGAAAGCTCAAAGTCACTCAGCGGGCGATGAACATGACGACGAGATCCGTAGAAGAACCAGAGTAACTGAATAATCGACGTATTCTATAGGTACGTAGCTTAAAAAGGTGCGATAATGGGACTTAATTCGAAAAACCGACCTAACAGGGTTCTAATACTAAAATAATTGTAAAAACCTCCCAAGGTTATCTTATGTACGTAATAACTTTTGTTGTGCGAGTTTTAAAACTCTGAGAACTAAAAATATTTAAATTGATAGCTCTAAGATAGCATTACTCCACGCCACATACACTCAGCGCGCGGCGAACCGATTTATGTTCGATTAGTCCACTGCCCACTGAAAGTATGGAGTTGAAGATTATCTAGGGCAAGAGATCTTGCTGACCTGAAGGCATCTATAGATTGAGACGACGACGATGACGATCTGCAAAACTAATGAGAACATGCCTACAAACAAGTAACATAAAGTTCAACATAAGTTCATGGATTTGAGTCGTATTGCAACAACAGCAATATGGATTTGAGTCCTCTACTTCTTGTCCGAAAGTCTTGATAGATTGCATCGAAGATTGAAAGATTACTGGGACATATTCTGGGTCTTTGTCTATGAGCTTGTATATTGGGTGGTTTTTACACTGTCAGATTCATAGAATGTAGAATATATAATATTTAATACTTCGTCAGATTGGACCCATGTAAAATTAAAAAGATCTGATGAATAATTTGAGATGGATTTACTTCTCAACGGATAGTGGTAAATCGATCGTGATCAGTGTAATTTAGTACATAATGAAAACCGGCCAAGTGCGAGTCGGACTCGCGCACCGAGGGTTCCGTACTCAATAAGTAGGTATAATTACCTTTGTTAATGAACCGCAAAACTAACTTTGTTTGTATAGAGGTTTACTGTTAATATCAAAAAATTACGTTTGTTGTATGGGAGCCCCCCTTTAATATTTACTTTATTGATATTTAATTATTTATTTTGAAAGGTAATATACAAGTTAATATTCTGTGAAAATTTGAACCGTCTACCTGTTACC
Organism: Erebia epiphron; assembly: GCA_963932025.1. Classification (NCBI taxonomy): domain Eukaryota; kingdom Metazoa; phylum Arthropoda; class Insecta; order Lepidoptera; family Nymphalidae; genus Erebia; species Erebia epiphron. The sequence goes on along the minus strand of OZ009948.1, from coordinate 34,127,219 downwards.
GTTTTTAATATTGAGCAAAAAAATACGAAAAAAACACGTTTATTGTATGGGGACCCCCCTTAATATATATATTTTTTTAATTTTTAGTATTTGTTCTTATAGCGGCAACGGAAATACATCATTTGTGAAAATTTCAGCTTTCTAGCTATCACGGTCTATGAGATACAGCCTGGAGACAGACAGACAGCGGAGTCTTAGTAATAGGGTCCCGTTTTTACCCTTTGGGTACGGAACCCTAAAAAGGATAAACACCGAATTGAGAACCTCCTCCTATTTTGGAAGTTGGTTATAAACCACCCCTACGAAGCTGTGTCTGGTCATCTAGTCTTTAGACAAGTGATAACTACCCATATGTCCAACGAACTTTGCTAGAATGCTAGGCATGAACTATTATAATAATTTAGGCAAATAATACCTTCCGAAGTATGTTTATTAAAGTCACCCACTTTTTAAAACTTTCTACTTTCCACGCTCTAAAAACATATTAGAAACATACTATCGTTATGGACGGCACATTATAATTGACTCTCAAGATTTATTGGAATTGTTTTCTTATTTGCAAACAACCAGTTAGCTATCATTTTAGCTATCATTCTTAGATTATCAGTAAGATCCTACCTTTCCTTATTAACTAGGTACTAAGCCCGCCTAATAAGAGAATTTCAGTTATTTCTTTGACACTGCCTTATGCCTAATTTTATTTCATAAACAGAGATATTTCGTAGTTTTTCATATTATTAAAAGAATAAAACTAATATGGATTCCATATCCATATCCATACTTTATACTATCCATACTAATATTATAAATGCGAAAGTGTGTCTGTCTGTCTGTCTGTCTGCTATGCTTTCACGGCCCAACTCTTCAACTGATTTTGTTGAAATTTGGTACAGGCATTGGTTATATCCCGGGGAAGGCCATAGGCTACTTTTTACCCTGTAAAATAAGGACTTCCCGCGGGAATCGAAAATCTTGGTCCACACGTACGAAGTCGCGGTAATCATCTAGTTGCCCTAGTTGTAAGTGACGAACAGAAAGACAGGTTATGTAAGTAACAAAAAAAATCATAAGGACGTATAAGATTCGATTGCCAATAGCCAGTTTTTATTTCTTGGTAACTTATAGAAAAGTTAAAACACTATTTTACTACTAATACTAAATCTTCTTCTGTACTTAATTAACATAATATTGACAGACTCAATCGCCCCAGCTTGGATCTTATTCAAGAGACTATATTAGAGTAGGTACAGTCCTTTATGTGAAAGGGATCATGAAATGCGTTCAACATTCTGAGATTCCAAAAGATTGCAAGCTCTGATAATAAACTTTCAAATGATTTAGAGTTATAGGTTTAATAAGATAAATTATGAAATGATTTATTCGAGTCCAACATATTACTAAATCGAATAACACAGGGCAATTATCGGCGTGTCCTTTCACTTACGTTCGATAGTGTGCAACGTATAAAGACCTATTGGGACCACAGCAGCCGGTGTGCTGAGTGGGACCCAAACCGGTCGTGGAATGAGACCAACTTCAAGTCAAGGCACTACAATATTGATCAATCGATTTTTGGAGCATCGAGGCTAATTTATTCTCATAAAAACCTTTTAAGCTTTAATTATAATAAAGGTCTCCCTAAAGTTCATTCAATTTATATAACAATCTAGGGTGATGATTTTATCTATAATCAATATAATGTTAGTTATTACGTCAAAAGGGGATAAAATTGAACTACAGAATAGGTAATAGATTAAACTTATGCAAAGCGTGGATAGGTATGTACTTTCGGCGGATTGTAAGTATTGTTAAGTGTGTCCTTCTTAAAATACACACAAAGAATTTTAATAAAACCTTGACCATCATTCAAAGAGCATTGAAAGTCTACTGTAGGCATAATCTACAGTAGTATTTTCCAACAAAATATTTTGGGAAAATTCCGCGGACTCATGAAAAATAGGGAAATAAACTTTATGCGTATAAAAAGTAGCTCGTTACGTTATAAATAATTTATTTACCAATCGCACTGTATTAGGTACGTGCAGACGTATCTTTGTACTATTACCTAATACAGTGCGTTTTTTTTAAATATCTCCATATGATCTATAGTGTACAAATTATTATTGGAATAGCTCGGCTTTTTTTGATGCACTGATTTTCATTCGAATCAACGCTTATGAAAATCCATTAAATAACTATACTGAACTAATGTTAAACAATATTTTAGTAGATCTAGTAAATGCTTTTCAAATGTACCTACCTAGAATATCTAACTTCTGATTGTATTTCACGAAACAGGCGAACCAACCTAAATATTACATCTAAAGAGATGAACTCCCTGACTGATAAATTGCTCTTATTACATGTTATCATAGTTCAAGCTGCTCGGTATAAAAACGAAAAGATTCCCAAAATTCTACCCAAGCCTAGCTGGCGCGGGTCAGCTACCTAATCTTACAATAGGTGCATAATTATTAATCGATTCATTTTTTTAATTCTGCAAATTATGGCAATTGGCAATAACATAGGCATTAACAAACAAGCAGAAAAACACAATAATGACATTGTTTCGATCTGTCAACATTCCCCCTCACCAAAAATGTAACTATATCCGGCTAGGCAGCCTAGATACTCGTATCTATTATAGGGACGGGACACTCACTTCAAAATCAAAGCTTTAAATAGCGTTAAATTGAAAGTTCCGTAACCTTGTAGTATCTAATACCAACTAGGTATTGGCACTGGCACAACTGGCAAAGATGAGCTGTCCCTTTAACATCAGGAAAGTTTTTAACAGCTACCTTGACCAAAGGAAAGTCACGGTGAGGTATAATAGGGAAACATTCACCAAGGCGACCAACAAAGGGTGCGCCCAAGGGTCTATAGGCGGTCCTATTTTATGGAATGTCCTTTTGGACCCTCTTCTGAATACTCTCTTGGCTGAAGGGCATTATGTGCAGGCGTTTGCCGACGACGTTATAATGGTGTTCGACGGTCATGCGGCACAACACGTGCAAAGACATGCCAATGCCGCTCTCGAACTTGTCCGGGTTTGGGGGGTCGAAAATAAGCTCAAATTCGCGCCCCATAGGACCAACGCGATGGTAATCACGCGCAAGCTTAAATTCGACACACCACACCTGAGCATGGGCGGGATCGACATCGCCATGTCAAACCAAATGAAGATGTTGGGAGTGACGTTTGATGACTAACTCACTTTTAAATTACACGTAGAAAGTGTCTGTAAAAAGGCGGTAAATGTATACAAACAGCTTACAAGAGCGGCGAAAGCGAGCTTCTGGGTGTAGGCCCCTACACCCAGAAGTGATCCGTACAATCTACACGGCGACCGTCGAACCCATAATTTTGTACGCGGCGAGCATTTGGGCACCAGCAGCCGAGAAGCTTGGAGTGAAGAGACAACTCGGTACTGTACAAAGGGGTGTGCGCAGAAAATGTGCAAGGCTTATCGCACGATCTCCCTGAACTCAGCACTGGTTCTGTCGGGAGTGCTCCCACTTGATCTTCGTGTACAGGATCAAGAAGGGGGCGGCCTTGCATGGATTGTGGGACAGGGAGATCGAGCGATCAACGCCTGCTGCAGAAACACCACATCCCGCAGTACTGGCAGACCTTGGGCTAACTTGCCTCAGAGACCAGAATGACGTAGACGTGAACAGCAACTGTGCGGTAAAAATTTTTTCTGACGGCAGAAGGATCGGGGAAAGAGTTGGCGCGGCGCTGTCCGTATGGGAGGGCGAAGCGGAGACCAAGACCGTTAAGCTTTTCTTGCCGGCTTACTGCACAGTATACCAGGCAGAATTGCTGGCCGTCTGCAAAGCCTCGAGGTTGATTAAGAAACACAAAGCAGTCACATTCGGCATAATATACAGCGACTCAATGGCGGCACTACAAACCGTCACCAACCTCAGCTCCCTCCATCCACTAGCCGTCGAAACACGCGAGAACATAGTGTACTCATCTCGACAGAACAAAGTGATATCTTTGTTCTGGATGCACATGCAGGATTGGAGGGAAATGAAAGGGCAGACCAACTTGCCAAAGAAGCCGCCTCGGTGTCAACTAAAAGGAAACCAGACTACGACTTGTTTCCTTTTACTTGTCTCATTCGCGAAGCGACAGCTCCGACAGCAATCGATTCGCGAATGGGATGAGAGGTACAAGTCCGGGGAAGTTGCCAGAGTTACAATAATTTTCTTTCCGGATGTGGCTGCCGCGTATAGCATCACCCGAAAATTCGAACCGACTTATCTCAGCACTCAACTGTTTACCCGGTCATGGCGGTTTCTCTGAATACTTATGCCGTTTTAAGTTTAAGGTGAGTCCTTCATGTACCTGCGATTCCAATGTAAGTGAGTCTGTCCCTCACATTGTCTTGGAATGCCCAGTATTCGGTTATGAAAAATACGAAATTGAACAGTTATTAGACATAAAATTAACAATCGAGAATATAAAGATCATAATGGCAGATAAAAGCAGAAAAAAGTGTATGGACTACTGCTTGAAAATAATAGAGACGGTGGTAAAAAGAAACAAGTAACTATAAGTATGATGACCATATACTGTGAATAATATAATGTACATCATACAACGACATCATAAAAGTATTGTAAACTAAAGTAGAAATAAGCATAGTTCTAAGACATAAAATAAGATCTTAATGTAAAAGTAGATACTTAAATATTATAGCGGAAAATGTAAAACCGAAAAATAGAAATAAGAGTTAAACCAGATATAAAACTAGTAATATAAAGAAACAATAAAAATGTAAGACCCAAAAAATGTAAAATAAGATAAGCCAAAATATAATAAAAATAAAGAAACAACAAAAATAGAGTAGATAGAATAGATAGAGAATAGACCGGAATCCCACCGGCGATAAGCTTGAAAGAGAAAGTAAGAAAGAAAGAACATGTATGCGGAATAAAAGTGCGAGCAGAATACTTGATAGAACTGGAGTGGATGAGTATATTAAGATAAAATAAGCTCTGATTTGTGTCAGAGGGAGAAGTTTAAATAAATTAATAATTTAATATAAAAAATACTTTTTAAACAACCGACTTCAAACTCCCGCGCCAACTTTACAACAACAAGCACACGCTATACAAAGTACTTATTTTATTGTTGATATTTTAAAAACCGCTCGACCGATTATTATATGGGACCACATGGGAAGTATGTTCTTTCAAATAAAAAAAGAATCATCCAAATCGGTCCACCCAGTCAAAAGTTATGAGGTAACAAACATTAACAAAAAAAAAAAAAAAACACTCGAATTGAGAACCTCCTCCTTTTTTTGAAGTCGGTTGAAAAAAAAACCAACTAGGTATGTGCAAAAGGTGATTGATGAAAACTGAAAATGTATACTGTGACTGATTTCCGCTGTTGAAAAAGAGCAAAGTACTAGTACCAGACTGTCGACTCGTAATAGCTAGAAACCAGAACCCTAATGCCAGTTAAAATTCTTCAAAGTTCAGCCAGTCACGTAGGTAAAACCGCGAGGAAATTATCTCTCCATTATATAAAGAAGTGCCGTCTAAAGAAGTTTGCAGTAAACCCAACATTAAACTAAGTTATACACTAAAACATAAATTTTAAATATAATTTAATATAATTGAACTTAACTATCATGTCGGAAAGTTAACGATGTTGTTGTGTGGCGATCATGGTTGCTTTCTTTGTAGGTATACAATCTAGGACCCGGCCATTGCATCGCCAGGAAATAAGTATCCATCGCCCTACGACGTAATAAATTCACATCGATATAAATTAACCGTTTACCCAGAGGTTGATCTCCCATCGTGATTATGTTCAATTACAGGACGACTTCGTTAGCTCGGCTATGGAATATAAGTAGTTTTTACAATCCGTTACTTGTAAGGGTGACTCCCTTATTAAGTTGTTAGGATTGAGCAAGATACTTCAAATTCCAATAGTTTTCCTCAAAAGAAGAGATGTTAATGGTGGCTTCGTAAACTGCTTGAATTCTTGGTATAGGATTTTCATTTACCAGTATTTAATATCAAAGGAAATGCTATTTTAACTTTTAAAGGCTTGTTCTGACTGTTGAATGTTAGATAAGATAAGATAAGCATTTATTGACAACAAGCAGATGCCCACGACTTCGTCCGCGTGAAATAAGTTTTTTAAATTCCCACGGGAACTCTCTAATTTTTCGGGTTAATATAGCCTATGACACTCACAAATAATGTGGCTTTCTATTGATACCAGAATTTTCAAAATCGGTTCAGTAAACTGAGAGATTACCCCCTACAACGTCACAAACTCAAAAACTTTACCTCTTTATAATGTTAGTATAGATTTTACAAAATCTTAGCTTATATTTAGAACTAGCGAATGCCCGCGACTTCGTCCGCGTGGTTTGAGGTTTTTTGGTTCCCGCGGGAACTCCTTAATTTTCCGGGATAAAATGTGTCTGGAATAGCCTATGTGCTATTCCAGACTATAATCTATCCCTATGCCAAATTTCAGCCAGATCCGTTCAGACGTTGGGGCGTGATTGAGTAACAAACATCCATACATCCATACATCCATCCAGACATCCATCCAAACTTTCGCATTTATAATATTTATTATATTATATTATTATTATTATTTGATTTGATTGATTACAATAGGTAATTTATATTTAAAAGTTTATTAATTAAGTTATAAATAGTAAAAAGACACCGATAATTATAATTTTAACTGTCTTGCTTCCTAGCAAAGGTCTCCCCGAGGCGCTTCCATATTTCACGGTCGTGAGTTTTTCTTTTCCACTGTGTTTCACCTGTTATTCTTAGGTCATCTTCCCACCTTCGGAATGGTCTATTGAATGTTAACTATCAATAATTCCAATCCACTGGGATTATAAGTAGAATCTTGTTGAAAAATTCATACCCGCAAGGGGTTTGAAAGATTGTAGAAAAGTTTTCAGTTTTCATTCGATTTCAAAAAGTAGCTTTTGTATTCGATCCGTATGTATAATTATTTGTTCGCGATATTCTCGGAAACCAATGCACCTGTTCTGATGTTTTTTTAGGGTTCCGTAGCCAAATTTGGCAAAAACGGAACCCTTATAGATTCGTCATGTCTGTCTGTCTGTCTGTCTGTCTGTCTGTCTGTCTGTCTGTCTGTCTGTCTGTCCGTCCGTATGTCACAGCCACTTTTTTCCGAAACTATAAGAGCTATACTGTTGAAACTTGGTAAGTAGATGTATTCTGTAAACCGCATTAAGATTTTCTTACAAAAATAGAAAAAAAACAATAAATTTTGGGGGTCCCCATACTTAGAACTGAAACTCAAAAAATTTTTTTTCATCTAACCCATAGGGGGTATCTATGGATAGGTCTTCAAAAATGATATTGAGGTTTGTAATATCATTTCTTTCTAACCTGAATAGTTTGCGCGAGAGACACTTCCAAAGTGGTAAAATGTGTGTGTCCCCCCCGTAACTTCTAAAATAAGAGAATGATAAAACTAAAAAAAATATATGTTGTACATTACCATGCAAACTTCCACCGAAAATTGGTTTGAACGAGATCTAGTAAGTAGTTTTTTTTTAATACGTCATAAATCGTAAACCGCAATTTACCTTTCATTCAATCAACTCAAATATTTAAAAAAAAACATTTAATTTAAAACTTACTACAGGTTTGTACGGAACCCTCGGTGCGCGAGTCCGACTCGCACTTGGCCGGTTTTTTTGAGTAATATTGATGGAATTATTTATGCGTGTAGGATGTCGGTTAGTACAAATTAAGAAAAGCGAGATTTTTGGAAACGCCACGTGTCCTTACCGATTTTCAAAAAAAATATTTTAGGGCGAAGCTGGGACGAGTCATTGCTATCATTGCTATCCCTATGAGGTCGTTGGGATAGCAATGAAACCTTTAACTAAACCATTTTTCATAGAAACTATCTCTTGTAGGTGTATACTGAGATTTCCCTAAAATCAATTTATAGACTCTCTACTTTCTTCTGACTGACCTGAATAGTTCTAATCTACCTAATTTAAGAGTATTTCAATTATTTTATTATAACCATAATAATATATTTTGTATCTCTTTTCAGCGGCCAGAAAGTCTTGAATCGCCTCTGTCTGCGACTCGCGATACTAAGGCAAGTGTGTACGCTATGAATGATCAGGTTAGTATGTATAAAATTGTTTTACTCCATTTACCTAAATAAAGTTCTCTACAGTAACATATACTGACTTAAAGGACTGTATATTGCCTATCTATATCTACTATTACTATTTATAATATTATAAAGAGGTAAAGTTTGTCAGTTTGTAATTTTGTGAGTTTGTGAGGTTGTAGGGGGTAATCTCTGGATCTACTGAACCGTTTTTGAAAATTGTGGTACCAATAGAAAACCACATTATTTGTGAGTGTTATGGGCTATATATTAACCCGAAAAATTAGGGAGTTCCCGTGGAAATTTAAAAACTTATTTCACGCGGACGAAGTCCCGGGCATCTTAATATATACAGTCCTCGGCAATCTTTATGGCACCTCTGAACTAAGACTGCAAACTACCGATCAATGAGCTAAAACTTAAAACAAAGTCACATTTTTAAATAGAATAAGACATCAGTGAATACTATGGAGTGAATATTAACAATTTATTATCTTAAAATCGCGATCTGTTCTTCGAACCGCGGCTATATTTGGAGAGGCTGAAAGAATTTCCCATTACCTACTGCACCTAATAGTTATTCCTCACTAGAGACTTTCCTAATTTCGAATAGGTACGCATCGCGTTTAATAGTTGTAATCTGAATGATTTTTAAATAATTCATAGTAGTTTGAACGGACACAGACAGAGTGATCGTAATGAGCCAGCAAAGGGTTGAAATGATGAGTAAAAAATTAAACCACGATTGCAGCGCAGCGTGGTGGACTAGGGCTGTTAAAAAATATATCTAAGAACCTTCTCAGAAACTATACATATCTAAAACAAAAACCGCATTACGATCGGTCCAATAGTATTCCAGGAAAGTCCAGGTAACAAAAAAGTGCACAAACAAACAAACGCACAACCTTTTAGGGCGAATACCTACATATTATATACCGTTACATCGTGGGTAAAAACATCGTGAGGAAACCCGCATGACGAGGAGATTAATCATGCTCAGTATAGTGATCCGTACTATGGGTTGCAATGAATATTATAATTATTATGAACTCATCTTAGATCTATGTCATAAAATTTCCTCAGGAAAATGGACTGTAACAATAAATTGATAATTTTTTCTCATTTTGTTGTAGACTTTTCACACGCCATCTTTTGGAGACGAAGAATTTGACATTCCACTGATGCACGGGCAGCATGCAACGACTGGTGGAGGCCAGAACCCTCATATACAGTATACTCAGCTACATCATTCAGCCCCACAGGTTTGAATTTTTGTATGTTTTTTTATTATTTTGTATGATTTTAAATTTTTTGAGCTTTCTTAAAATGTAATCAAATCGCAGATAATTTTAACGATTGGAGATACGCGTAAATATAATCTCCTCCATGCATCGTCATCCTCACTGCTGAGGGTCGTGATCCTTGCCACGGAGTATCTTTTCTTTTATGATGTTGCGCCATCTTGGTCTGTCCGTGGCATGGTGCAGAGCAACGTGGACCGGTGTGCCGAGTGTGGTGTTTATTTGGTCGGCCCAACGCATAGGGCTACGTCCTCTTGGCCTCTTTCCTTCCACTTTGCCCGTTAGCAGTAGTTTCTCCAGATTGTCAGGGTTTCTGCGGGCAATGTGTCCGAAGTACTCGAAGGTTCTCCGTAGGCATGTGGTAGATAGCCTGGTATTGTAATCTTCAGTTGCTTTAGGATAGAGGCGTTGGTTCTGAAAGCCGTCCAGGGTATCCTAAGCATTTTCCTCCAGCACCACATATCAAAGGCATCTATGCGTTTGCGGTCTGCAGATCGGAGAGTCCATGTCTCAGAGCCATATAAAAATATAGATATAATACCACACACCACATACAATAAGCCTTTACAAACCAGCTTAGTTTTTCGGTCCCAGTTAAAAACGATTCATTGTTTCTAAGACTTTATATAGATTAGCTAAAAACAAAACAAAAAAACTTAGGTAAGTATGTCTCTTTCCAAGCTACGGAACCAGTTACGGAACGCTCGGTGGCCGAGTCGGACTCACACTTGCTCAGTTTTTTTAATTAGGAAGGACCTTAGCCCAGGCAGGTTAAATGTAGGACAAGTATGATACTTTATGTCTTAACTAGCTGATGCCCGCGACTTCGTACGCGTGGATCGAGGTTTTATTGTTCCCGCAGGAACTCTTGAATTTTCCGGGATAAAAAGTAGCCTATGTGCTATTCCAGACTATAATCTATCTCTGTGCCAAATTTCCGCCAGATCCGTTCAGCCGTTGGGGCGTGATTGAGTAACAAACATCCATACATCCATACATCCATCCATCCATCCATCCAAACTTTCGCATTTATAATATTCCATCCAAACTTTCGCAATTTATAATATTTATATATTTAGATTTGATTAAAATTAATTAATCGTCATTTTAATACCCTTACTTACTAGTCCATTCATTCTAGATTTCAATGTATGGGCAAAACGCCCCCCCCCCTGGTGGCTTCCCCCACCCCGCCTTGAAAAGTGTGCCATTTTGCAGATTTCCTAGATTTTCAAGAAAACTATACAAGCTAGGACAAAACTGTCAAAGAAAACATTGTCCCTTAATAAATTACCTACAAATAAGTTCCTATCACAATAAATGTCAGGAACTAAGAAAAAATAATATATAATACTAGCGGTCCGCCCCGGCTTCGCGCGGGTAGCACTTGATCATAATAGTCCATACCCAATAATGGTCAGTCGGCACTGAGACGAACAACTCCACAATACGTTCTCAAGTCTCTAATACGACGTATTTTCGCTGCCCTCGCCTGGGAACTATGTTTAGAACTAACAACTAAGTTGAGACCTGGCTCTTTTAGGCATTTCGCAGTCTGTCTACAATAGTTAGATATTAAAATGTTTAAAAAATGTTAATAGGTAAGTTCTCTTGTATTTATTATGACACACAATAGGCATGATGACTGATTTTGAAAAATGGTCAGATTATGTTCGGAAGTAGAATCTACTATTTCGAAAAAATATCTTATTTCAGCAGAAAAATAAGGTTTGGAAGATAAAATTGGCATTTGAAATTTAAATTTTAAAATTCACGCCAAAACGTTCGGCGGTGTCATGGCGTCGTTTGTGACGTCACTATTGTTTTTACCAATGTACTCTGTGCAGTGTGCATTAAACAATAGTGTGATTGATAAATATGATACATAAAAAAGTCAGTCAGAATTTGAATAAAATAAAAAAATTAATAGACGAATAGAGGTTTAACGTTTAAGAAGTTGAAAAAATCAAATTATTATTGCAATTTTCGTAGGGATCTCTAATTTTTTCAAAATAAAATATAGCCTATGTTACTCGCTGATAAAGTAGCTTTCTTTAAGTGAAAGAATTTTTAAAATCGGTCGAGTAGTTTTTTAGTTTATCCATTACAAACAAAAAAATCTTTCCTCTTTATAGTATTAGTTTAGAAGTTTAGATTTAGATATAAGAAAATAAAATAATATTAATTATGAAATAATATATAAGAAAATAAGGAAGAAAGAATAATTATCTTGTAGGTATAGGTACAAGATATTATTTTGATTTAAGGGGGCAAGCTTTAAAAAAATATATAGGCTAGGAGATAGCTGCTGATGTGATTTTCATATAATATTGTTATGTTGGTATTTCAGTAAAAATAAATTAGGATTCGATACGTAGGTATTGTTTAAATATAATTACATATCTAAGCCAATTATAAAATTATAATAAAACTAGATGTACTTATAAAATACATTAAAAAATAAAAGGGAAAGATGATGTGAATTTTATATAATATTGTTATATATTTCAGTAATAATAAATGTCAGTTCTCATCAAGTGCTCGTATCATTCACAACAGTAACTATCGTCTGGTGGAATTTGTGATGGTCTGCCTGCAAGCGGCTGGGGACCTGACTACTTATCGCCGCTCAAAGACGAGTTATTGTTACCAGAAATGACCAATAACTAGGAAGGCTTATTCTAGTATAGTATTAAAGTATGCGCTGTACCTAAGTAACCAGTATAAAAATTGACTCTATTCATCGGGGCGTTTACTAGATATTGCCTCTCAAAGAAATAATACGTCGTTAAGTACGTCAAGTAGTACTTACGTCAAGTAATAAAATTAAAATTTAAAAAAAACCCACGACGAACTGCAGCGCTCCATTATAATTTGTGACCTTATAACTTTGTAACAACAATTAGATCTTCGCAGAAGTAGTTTTATGAACACAAAACTGCATCTTTGTCGGTTCAGTAGTTTTTTTGACCAGCGTGTTGGACTATGGCCAAATGGTAATGATTAGAGGTGTCAAATTGTGTCAAACTTTAATATTCTGATAAATAAATGTTAAAATATATCAGTTCAAAAAATACGTTATAAAATATAATGGATAAAAAACTGGAGTTCCTGTGACCACAGCATCTAGGTTAGCGCTTGTCAAGGCAAATCAAAAGAGTCCAAACACGACGGGTTTACGATGAGAAGGAGTTCGACCACCTACCAAATCACGATTGCAGCACAGCTTGGTGGACTATGGCCCTAAAACATATCTAAGAACCTTCTCAGAAGCTAAACATATTTTTTTTTAAACCGCATCTAAATCAGCACAGTAGTTTTCCAGAAAAGAGGTAACATAATAAAAAAACACGATAGGAGCGCGCACGATAGCACGATAACTTAAAATATATCTAAATCTAAAGAACTTTTTCACAAGCTATACATATCTAATGCAAAACACCGCATCTCAATGAGCCCAGTACTTTTTCAGAAAAATGGAAACATATTGAAAAATTAAAATCAAAATTGCAGCTCAGCTTAGTGGACTATGGCCCTAAAACATATTCAAGAACCTTGACAGAAGTTATACATATCTATTGCAAAAAACTGCATACTAATCGGTCCAGTAGTTGTCCTGGAAAATGGTAACTAAAAAGTACACAAACAAACAAACAATCGCACAACCTCTTAGGGCAAACACATAATAATATATACCGTCCGTTCCGTCATGGGTGAAAAATAGCTCAAGTGTCGCCGCTTTGATGTGATAATGTGTAGTGTTTAAATATCTCCCATTTAAGTTACGAGTATTTTAATTTACGTATATCACCTCTTAGACCACCTGTGATAATACTAACATAAATCTGAAACATGGAAATGGAATGGAATAGTAAGGAGATATAATTATAGTTACCAAAAGATAGTTACCACAAATACAGTTATCTCTTAGGCTATAAGTTTTGACATTTGGGTTGGACGAGCCAGTGTAAATTTGTATGAAAAATTCGTATGAGGGATCTTTGCAACCAGATTGTACGTAAACTTTAAGTTGTATTGAAATTATTGTTTAATTAAAGTGTTCCTTGATCTTTAATGATTAATTTGAAATAACTTTTGTTTATATAAGGTCTCAGATTAAATCACAATAGTCGGAACGCGATAACGCCTTTTTGAGTTTTCCATGAATTTCTCGATAATTTTCTGCAGTTACTATACGATTTTATGACCACTTTTTTTAATTACGTCATACTTCATTTAACTGAGTAGCAAATGGTATTAATTTAGTAGTGAAATTTTAATTTTTCCTATCCTAAAACGTCGGAACAGAAAACAATGTTTCAGTACTTCGACCCTTAAGACAAAATTCAAACTCACTTCCATATCTTAATAAATTGTCTCTATATTTTTGTAGGGTAAATAATGGTAGGTAGGTACTTTTACGAAACGCGTCCTCTATCATCTGCCCTACTTTTTAGATTGCTTTTATTGAAATGGAATTGCCTTTGAATGAATTCCGTTAAGAGATTCTGGTCTCGAAGCTATTTCAGATCACTCTTAAAGCTAAGTATTTTAAAAATAAAATTTAATGTTTCGATCTCATGTTTCTGGTACAATCGTTAAATTTTATTGATGCATCAACTGTTACCCGCGACTTAGTCGAGGAATTTTATATAGGTACTTACCTACTTACTTATCCTGTGCTTAAACTATGGAGTGTAGAGGAGCTTAAACACAATAAAATGGCACCTACCTTGTAGGTAGGTACTTACGCAGATATAGTGCATTCAATGCGCTAACCTTGGGTGTCCAATTCAATGGGGGCCCTGAATCTTGAATAATTCTCTTTATCAGGCTGAAATACAATTTAGAACTAAGTATACTTACCTACTATAGTTAACTATTAAAATAAAAGCGGTTTAAGGTGCACCGAGAATATATTTTTTCTCAAATCGAATTTTGGACACACGGATTTTATAATTTATACCGGGTTAAATTAAAATGTCACACCCAAACAAATTTATCAAAATCGGTCAAGCCGTTTCTGAGTTTTAGTGAAACTAATGAACAGCAATTCATTTTTATAAAATAGGTACCTAGGTATAAGATATTAAATTAATTTTGATCCACGAAGCTTCGTGTCTTGATCTATCACAGTATGTAGTATCCGGTGCGAGAGGGACACCAACTTGTAGAAGTGTTCTCTTTCGATACCGTTATTTTCGTACATCTACATATTACAACGCAAAAGGATCTTTATATGTGTCCGATAAACAAAGCTTGATTTTATTTTAATACTAGGTATTTAGTAAGAATTCCCTCCAAAACTAAGCTCCGAAATGTTTTAAATTGTGGTGTTATGGAAATTGACTTTTTTCAAATTTAAAATTCAATTAATGTCGATTGACGAAGATAACTGCAGTAATTTAACTCCAGAAACTATTAACATTTATAGTTATGCTCAAAGTACTATTTACTCGCAGAAACTTCTGAAGACAATTATTTAAAAGCTTAAGATTTCTGCAAATGGAGAACTAGAAAAGGTGCCCATTGCCTGATTTCAGAGGCCGTATTGCTAGTTTACTTTCAAGAACTATCATTAATCAATTTATTCCTTCATTGTCATTTTTCAACGACCTCTATTTACGTAGACGGGCCCTGTCAAACAAAGAATGTGGGCGTATTTTTAGCAACCATCAACGCCATCTAGTCTGAAAAGCGAGAACTCTCTTGCAACATCTTGAATGAAAGCTTGAAAACGTATGACTCGGTCATAGATAATATAGACCATAGCCATAGAAGCCGTAAGGCCAGTTAGTAAAAAAAAAAATATCATACAGTTTGCCGCGGAAATTAAATGATTGCGTAATGGATAAAAATATTAATTAGGAAGATTAAATAACGTTTTTTTGGAAATGTATATATTTTGTGAATTGAAACATTTACCTTAAAATAAAAATTATACAGTGCCAAACTAATAAGACTTTAGATGCTAATTAATCTTCTAATTCATTTATTCATTGCATTCATGCACCTAATGCAAAAGATGCAATATCTCATGTCATGTATCTCTGTGTTTCATGCTTCGCGGTTTCTGGCGAGTGAAAGGGACGCCATCACTCATCGAAACGAGATAGCAAAATTCTAATCATGCTCTAATTCTAAAGGGCAAAACACACAGGGAGCGGGCGCGTGTCGGCCGCGGGTCGGGTCGGGCGCGTGGTGGGTGACGCTGTGTAATGTCGTGCTTTACTGTTAACGGCAACACTGAAGTCAGATTCTGATTCTAACGACAGTTCTATTATAAAGAAACTTCAACTTGTAGAGGAATAAAAAAGTCCATCTAAAATGCAAATCTCCGAATAATCTTAATCCAGAGCTAGCTAGCAACCTATAGGCGGGCTAAAGATATTTATAACCCAGAAAATCAAAGATTTCACCTCGAAACCAAATTTTCTATCACGTGTCCTTCGTTTAAAATTAAGTATTTTGACAGTAAATGCTTTTTCACACCACTCGCTCAACAACGCCTTATTACATGGCCTGTTATCTAAGGTTAAAGTAAGACATTAAATCCCTAGGGTTATAATGTTGTACTGAAATCCATTATTCCCTAGGGTTATAATGTGATTTGAATTTAGAATCATCGCGCATCTGAAGCAAGACCTGAAGGAAATTCTATTCATTCCAAAGAGGTTTTATTCATAATTCTTATTGCTTTATCCATAAAGTCTAATTTCGGTAAACAGAATGGTGTTCTCAGCAGGCGCGGCCACCTCGATTTTCGAAAACCAAAGCCGTGGCCCACTAGATTCGCACTGACGACATTTGTTTGTCAAATCGAGTAGGCCACGCTAGCTGAAAGAAGTGGTTGTATCGCGAGGTGTGAAAAGTAGAGTATTCACCGTAGGGGTAATGCTGTATTAATCTTGGGCGCCCCTAATTCCCGGCGCCCGTGACATAATACATCGCATTACCCCCGTGGTGAATAATCTACTATTAAAAATACAATAACAAAAATGTATGCGCAGGAGACGACGCACCGCGCACGTAATGTTTTGTGTAGACACTCGTCTATCTCAGGGGATAGAGACGGCTATGGTGTAGACATTTTTGCGTAGTGTGTAGGGTAAAACTACGGTAAAACACGCGCAGGAGGCCCGGCTAATGTAACCTATTTCAAGCAAAATTCAACACTTGAATTTTTACTCTAAGTTTCAAGGCCATATTTAATCTATGGCAATCTATGGTCAAACCCTCGTCGAGGCTCAATATAGAGTAAATATTTAATACCTATTATATCTCTTACTCTGTGTCTGTCTACGAGGTTGTGAAAAGTGAAAAGAAAATTCAAAAGGTTTTGTTTACACCTTTCCACTTTACGTTTACAGTTTACAATTTACATTTACACTTTACAAGTTTACTGTAACATTGTAGTGTGTTCTTTAATGTACACGATGTAGGATCAATAAAATGAATATTATTTAATTTTTAATGTGAAGGATATAAATAAGGATATAATTTTGAAATGTTTTCTTTTTTTTCATCCTAGGTTGGTATGATGAATCCTGCACAAGACGGATTAGCTCCACCGGGTGGAGCGCCGTCATATCAGCAACCTTTATACTTACAAGAACCTCACACGCCAGTCACTTCGCACAGGTATCTAAACATTTCGTTTGAAAAGAATATATTTTCCTATGAGTTATTCCTAGTTTAACATTTTCCTATATTGCTGTTTTCTTCCTTCAAATAACAAATTCACAACCTTAAAACTTTTTTACCTTCCTCTAACCTCGATTTATTGTTATGCTAACAGTAAGAATTGTTGCAAAAATACATAAATCAAGATAAAAATCCAAGTAACCTATTGTTTGGCATGTTTTGCTGTCTCTTCTCTGTGAATGACGCACTACCTGTTGTCTATATTACTGTTAGAAGCCTCCATGCAACGAGGGACAAGTGGCCTAGTTGTGAATGATATAGTCAATTGCGATTGTTATGCAACATTGACCCAAGTCAGTAACCACCCATCCAGGGTGTCCAAATTTGGCCTTTTTGTTTCCTCCATGCCCGTTAGAGCATGTTAAGCTGTCGGTCCTGGTTATTATCACCAGCATCTGATAATAATCATTAGAGACAGTTGAAATAGTAATTCTCTTAGTCGAGTCGTTTGCGATAGGACCTGGGAACCCATCAAATTATTATCCCAAGAAAACTCCTAACGTTATGTGATTAATGGAAAAGTGTCACAACCCTTGTACTGCCTCTTTATATGGTTGACTCATGTGACCTATCTATTTATTGTAGACTTACAATCACTTTCCTGCTATTCTCAACAACTTTATACCATATGTAATACCTACTACGCAACCAAAACAATAGGCACATATTCTACTTTTATAGGATATTCTATATTATATTTTTACATAATAACTAAAATATAATATAATTATTCTTATTCTATTCATTCTTTCTCCTTGCTCCTCTCGCAAAAGGGTGTCTGTGAGAAATCAGTCTTAAGTGAAAAGACCATGAATATGCATTTGTCTATGTTTATTACTTGTAACCCATGCCCAAATACAGCTGTATTTGTGTTCAATAACATATAAACAAATATAATATAATTAGTATGAGGTCCTAGTATGATATAAATATTTTTAATAAAAAAATTACACGGGTGCCTGTCATGTGCCTAATTATTTTGGTTGCCTAGTATAACATAAGCTACTTCATTGTAATCATTTAAGTACCACTATACAAGAAAACAACTCCTTTGCAGTAACGCGGCAGCCCCCGCAGGTAACTATATGATCCAACAGCAGCCTGGTGGTCAACAGCAACTGCTTATGCTACAGCCAACACAAGTAATGAGCGGGCCTCCAACTCCGAGTACACCCACCCAACCTGGCCCAGTGTATGGCTCACCTCAAAGAGCATCACCACCAGGCACTACGAGTGATGATTCAGATGATAGTGTACCTTCCCATCATTCTCAGGTGAATATGGATATTATTGTAATAATAAATAACTTAATTACTATTCTCTATCCAATCATTTATTTAACTTTTGACAGCTCAAGTCATTGATGTCCTAATGTGTTACTGATTCAATTTTTGATGACAATCTTTATTTATGAAGAAGTTTTAATCGATTTGACAAATTGATATTTTATTTTTGTTCAACATTTTTTATTGTTTCTAAAACATATAAATGAGCATATTTATAAGCATATGAATGACTAATGCCCGGTTGCTGAGGTCGCAAGTTATGTTCTCAATAGCTATTGATTCACTAAAGGATAAACGTCAGATAACTATCCATGCGTTTCGCGACCCGTTCAATAACTATTGAACCGATAACCAGTTCCTTATTCTGTCGCTAGATGGGTCTGGTAAGGGGATCGAATTTAAAATGCATATTTTTCTTTTATTCCGTCTTTTAAACAAGTTTTCTTACATGTTAAATAAGTGGCTAAATATCATTTTTTTTTTTTTAATATACAAATTTGTAATTATTTATCAGCGGATGTATGAATAATGAACGACAACAAAAAATAAAAAATTGTCTGTGAAACGTCAAACTTTATTGTTTACGTTTAGATGGGTTGGCGCGCAAGTTTAAAGTTTTGCTTTGCAATTTGCATCATTATTCATTACTATTACTTTATTGTCATTGTTTTGTACTTTTTTGTTATTTTTTGTTACTACATACCTACTTATCAAAAATGGTAATAAATACAAGGTAAAACAGACATCACCACAGATCAAACGTCAAATAAAGTTATGGAACCGATAAACGGCGCATATTGGTCAGTTAAGATAAACTAAGTTTAAGCGCAGTTTAACTTGGATAGCGTTGTTCAGAAACGCATTTTCATGAGTTATCGGACAAATAGCGCTAATGAATAGATAAACCTTCGTTAAAAGTACCTCAGAAACCGGGCATAAGTCAATCAGGAAGATCATAGAATACCATCCATTGTCAATGAAGTATGGTGCTTAATGGACAATCAAGAAAGCTTGTGTTCCAGTTTCGTAACTATTTTGAAAAGGAAATTTGTACTGGTAATTACTAGATGAGATACGGATTACGAAATATCGGATAAAAGGGCACGTCGCTTCACTATTGCAAAAAAAAAACAGTTTATATAAAGTATTGCATGTTTTTCTTGATGGTTGTCAATAATTATGAAACTTCATCAGCTTCATAATTATTGACAACCATCAAGAAGTGCTTATGTCAAAAGTTAATCAAATGGTTGGACAGAATATAAATCGGCTTCTAGTTTTAATATTATCAATTTTAAAATTTTGCTATGCAGCTAAAACTAAATAACATGTTCATACTTCATATTAGTTTAATAATATTATCATTTTCCATTTTTTTTTTTAACTGCCTCGTTGGTCTAGTGGTTAGCATAGTCGACTGCGGATTACGAGGTCCTGGGTTCGATTCCCGGTCGGGCATAAAAGTTAGGTATTGGGTTTTTCAATTAAGAAATTGTCAGTGCCAGCCCGGAGTTGGAAGTTAGCGGTGTTTCACCCCTCGGAGAGCACGTTAAGCCGTCGGTCCCGGTTATTATCACTAACATGATAATAGTCGTTAAAGCCCGCCAACCCGCATTGGAGCAGTGTGGTGGGTCTAAGCTCTAACTCCCGCTCTCCTATGAGAGTGGAGGCCTGTGCCCAGCAGTGGGACGTTAATAGGCTGTAGTGGTGGTGGTGGTGGTGGATTATCATTTTCATTATTTATTAATATTTTAATGCATTCTAATTTCTACCTCATCTGCTTATAATTTTATAGTTAACAATTTTTTTCTCTGTACAATGAAAGTGCATTAACTTGTTTATTATTGTTCCTAATATTAAACACAACTAATTATTATTGTTGACTCTTAAAAAATCTGAGATCTAAATTATTTATGTGAAAATTAAATACTGAATAGCTATTTTTAGGTACCTATGAATTTCAGCCCTTATGACCCATTAATGCATTATTTTATTTATAGTATTCATATTATTTTTTACTCCTTTTTTGCTGTAAAAAGTTCATTGGCATATACATTTCTTCATGTTTTTGTAGCTTCATTGATCCTTTTAAAATTATAATATATATGAAACATTGTTTTAAACTCGTTGTTTGTTGGTAGTTGCCTGGTGATGCGGAAAGCCTTCTGCCGATCCATTATTGCTCAGCGAGCCGGCAGCAACAAACTACGATTCATCAGGTATAGGCAAAATTTATAGTTCATATACTTACATCTATAAAATAAATATAAATTAAAATCGTGGTCTATAGATATGTATTGCCAATGAACTATCATTATGTTTTTTAAATCAATTAAACTAATGCACACAATAATATTGTTGTATAGATGGGAGTAAGCAATATGGCAGTGAAAAGGTCATCCCCAGAACCGATGGACAATGGAATGAACCGAGGACAAATGCAGAAGAAACCCAAAGTTCAGAAAAAAAAGAAAAAACGAGATCCAAATGAACCACAAAAGTAGGAATTTAGAACAAACATAAAATGCAAAGCCTTGGTCAAAAGTATTGAGCCTTATCACAATATAAAGTTGTAATGTAAAGTTTCCGGCTGATCAAAATGCTATTGAAAATACTTTTAACCAAGACAGCTAAATTTTATTTATAAATATGAAAAAAAGTTAAATATATTTTGATTTGGTATATTTTGCTTGTAGACCTGTGTCAGCATATGCCCTATTTTTCCGTGACACACAAGCAGCAATAAAAGGACAAAATCCAAATGCAAGTTTTGGTGAGGTTTCTAAAATTGTAGCATCAATGTGGGATGGCCTAGATTCTGAACATAAAAGTGTAAGTATCCCTACAGCTCTGTTCTAGCAATTAAATAAATTTTAATTTTTTTACTAAGCATTTTTTCCTCTCAGGTTTACAAACAGAAAACAGAGGTTGCCAAAAAAGAATACTTAAAAGCACTAGCAGCATATCGAGCGAGTTTAGTGTCTAAGGTAAGCTCACAATACAATACTATTTAAATTACCTATTTTACTTACTTTTATTATTATAACATTATTATGCTTTTTTCACATAATGAAACCCAAAAACAATATTGACAAAAAAATCGTTTAAAAATCAACGAACGCGGAGATTTAACACGCTACAACTCACCAACATTGGACCGGATTTAGCTAGATTGGGTAGAAAGTCACCAAGTTCATCCATCACACTGAAATATTTATTTTTTATCTTTACTTTGCGATTTTAATGTTTTTTTTTTGTTTTTCAAAAAATAATTACCAGTATGTGTTCTTACGTAATTTGTATTAATTATTATTAATAACACTTGATATATACTGAATTCTATGCGTATTTCCCTTTCCGTGTTCAGTTGGCGACAAAAATCAGCACGGTTTTGAATTACTATTCAACTCGCCAAACTCGCTTATTTGGTGTCAACTGAACACGATTTTGCGATCAAGCAACGCCAAACGTTTTACAAAACCGTGTGATTTTTAAGAGAATGTTCGGATTGTTCGGGAATGTTACATGTTACTAAACGTCAATGAGTCTGTAATCTATGGCAAATGTCGTAATAAATAGTGAAAAGTGTTGAAGAATTGCGAATTTTCAAAAAATTATTTCAATAATAATTTTCAGAAAAGTATTAGGATTCGACGTAAAATATTTTAGTGCAAGGCTTACCACATTAAGATCTTTCTGTAAAAAAAATATGAACGTCCAACTCCGCGTCCAGTATACTAAAGCTGAGCCGGTTGGGCTTTAGTATACTGGACGCGGCGGAGGGGGGAGAGAAGGGGGGGAGGGGGGGAGGGGGTGAACCCTCCCTCCAAGGGAAACATTTCGGAACTCAATAGTTTTCGAGAAATAATTTTTTAAAGTTTTGAATTTTTTTTAATTATGAAGTTAATTTTATCGTAATAATGGCTAAAATAATACTTTAGAGGGGGAGGGGGAGTAGGGGGGAGGAAGTGGGGACGCTAGGAAAACTCTTAGACTTCACCCTCTTCCTCTCACCCCCTCCAAGGCTCGGTCGACGGAGCCCCGCTTTGCGGGGCTCCTTAATTCTGGGTGGTATTAAAAGGAAATAACCACGAAGAGGATGGCGGGGTCTGAAAGACCTAAACTATCCAAGTTGGAGTGCCCCCAGTCCCGAGCTCGCTTCGCTCGCTCTTGCATTCACATAGACAAAAACAATGGATCAACACTTGTTAGTCATGTACTCCGTACTTATTTTTGAGCAAATAAATGTCTTTTTTTAATTGTATGTTTCACTGAACTTCCATACTTAACCAATTTCATACCTTACCCTTTACCCTTACCCTTGCTGTATTCAGTTCAACTACACACTAATTTGTAAAACATCACCTAGCGCCACTCGTTACAAAGACAGTTGATGCGAATTGAACACGGGTTAGTTAAATTCCATAGTAATAAAAAAACCGGCCAAGTGCGAGTCGGACTCGCGCACCGAGGGTTCCGTACAAACCTGTAGTAAGTTTTAAATTAAATGTTTTTTTTTTAATATTTGAGTTGATTGAATGAAAGGTAAATTGCGGTTTACGATTTATGACGTATTAAAAAAAAACTACTTACTAGATCTCGTTCAAACCAATTTTCGGTGGAAGTTTGCATGGTAATGTACAACATATATTTTTTTTAGTTTTATCATTCTCTTATTTTAGAAGTTACGGGGGGGGGGGGGGACACACATTTTACCACTTTGGAAGTGTCTCTCGCGCAAACTATTCAGTTTAGAAAGAAATGATATTACAAACCTCAACATCATTTTTGAAGACCTATCCATAGATACCCCACACCTATGGGTTAGATGAAAAAAAAAAATTTGAGTTTCAGTTCTAAGTATGGGGACCCCCAAAATTTATGGTTTTTTTTCTATTTTTGTAAGAAAATCTTAATGCGGTTTACAGAATACATCTACTTACCAAGTTTCAACAGTATAGCTCTTATAGTTTCGGAAAAAAGTGGCTGTGACATACGGACGGACAGACAGACAGACAGACAGACAGACATGACGAATCTATAAGGGTTCCGTTTTTGCCAAATTTGGCTACGGAACCCTAAAAACCGTGTTTGATTCAGCTGTACGCTGTTTTTTAAAACGTTTTTAGTGTTGCTTGATGCGTGCTCAGTTGAGGCGAACTAAGCACGGATTTGTCAAGTTGGATATTAATACAAAACCGTGCTGATTTTTGTCGCCAACTGAACACGGAAAGGGAAATACGCGAATTCTATGTCTATTCATTGACGTGATAACGCCTTATAAATCGATGAACACTGGCTGCACGCACGATAAAGTGTCACGTTCCGCCTGAGCCTGAGCGTGCAAGTGAGAGCGCGGAACAAGCGATAGAGAGGCACGATCGGCCCAAGCACAGACCCAAGCGTTGGCTTGTCTCTTCTCGCGTGACGTCAGAGCTAACAGTTCGAATAGTTCTGCTGGAACGCCGCCACGCGAGCTTCTTCAAGATCTTCTAGTTATCACGTAAAACTATCGTCCGTAAACCGACTTTACAGAAAACCGTAATTTTTTTAATTGTTTTGTATCAATAGGAAAAAAAACTAGAGATAGGATTTTAAAAGTAATTTGGCTATTCTCTTGGCTATTGGGGGTCTGAGGTGTCAGTTCATTCTGGAAAAGGGGTCTCTTGCCCAAAATAGTTTGGAGTATGTAACATATTCATCTATGCTGCAGTGTAGAGTGTATTGAGTGTAGAGTTGTAGACTGTCAATAGAAAAATTAATATCCAAATCGATAATGAAATCGCGTAGAAATCTATGTACATACGATCTACATTTTTAAACAAGTACACTAATAAAATTTAAAAAATTCAAACACTTATTTTTGGTTTCAAAAACAATAATTAGAACTTCTTAGAATTTTACATGTCTAAAACAAAAAACCGAATCTTTATGGGCCCTGTAGTTTTTCAAAAAAATTGTACTAAATCACGATCGCAAGGCTTGTTGGCCAGCATGGTAGACTATGGCTGAACCCTTCTAATTCCGAGTAGAGACTCCTATTCAGTAGTGAGCCGGCACTTGGTTTAAATGATGAGTAAAAATAAAATCATGAATGCAGCGCACGCTTGTTGACCAGCGTGGTGGACTATAGCCTAACCGTTCTCATTTCAAGAGGATACTCGTATTCAGTAGTGAGCCGGCAATTATTGAAATGATGAGTAAAAATAAAGTCACGACAACAGTGCCCCCATGTTGACCAGCTTGGTGGACTATGGCCAAATGGCAAATCCTTTTCATTACGAGAGAAGACTCGTGCTCAGTAGCCGGCAATGTGTTGAAATGTTGAGTAAAAAATAAAACCACGATTGCAACACAGCGTGGTGTACAATGAGCTTAAAATATATCTAAGAACCTTCTCAGATAGGTACCTACATATCTAATGCAAAAACTGCATTATCATCGGTTCAGTAGTTAAGCAGGATAATGGTATCAAAAAACTGCACACACAAACAAACTAGCGCAGAACCTCTTAGGGCAAACACATTACAAATATACCGTCTTCGTTCCATCGTGGGTAAAAAAACGCGTCGATTATAAAATGAATAAAAAAGTCCATGAAAAAGCATCTTAAGTCGTTTAGAGAGCAGCCAACAAAATATCCGCTACCTACCTACCGACACAAGGCCGTGATCCGGCCAACTCAGGACTACGACCACAGTATATGTACAGTTACAGAATCCGAGTTTTAAAAGTTGGCGCGTGTGTAGCCGTACCTTAGCCGTACGAGGTCGAGACGTAGCGCATTTGCGCAGCTAGTTGCGCAGGGACGCCTTTTATTTTAAAGATGGCAACTGGAGGGAGTTAAATCATTGACTTTTGTGCTTGGCGTCGAGCTTTGTGATTGTGTCTTTGTGTTTGTCGTGGTTATTGGTACATTGATGTAGTATCAGTCTAAAACGTTGATTATTTTACGGTAAACAAAAGTTCTGTTTATTAAATTGTAAAGAAAATAGTGGTGTTAGCTATTGATAAAATTAATCCCTAGCAGACATTGCACCGGTAGGTAAGCTTTCGGAAGCTTTCGATTATTTTATTATGATTATCCTCCGATGCAAAGATGGTGTTATAGAGTGTGAGGCCGATTCGAATTTGTTTTTTTTTTAATTCAATAGCATGTTTTATTGAGATAGTTCTTATGTATATCTGATTTCATCAGTTGAATCTTGAACTTGAACCATTTGAGGATTTTCAGGCTTTTTAACAGCTACTGTAGACTACAGGAATACCAGTCGTACTGGTTGATAGGTATTAACGTAATAACTTTATGCTACTTGACTTGAACTAAAAACTTGGCAGCTAGGTATAGTAAGTAATCTTGACCGCACTATTAACATGGTAGCCTTGACCTGATGCTGCAAATGGATAGCCTGCGGAGTGCCTAAGTATCATATTTAGGCTTATGTCTACAGACAGGGACCTGAACTCAGTTAAGATCAGGAAGGTAATTGTGGGAACTTAGTCCTATAAAATGTAGGTTCACTGAGTTTGTACACATTGGATTTATGTTGACGAGTTATTGGCAGACAAATCTATACTAATATTATATTTTCGTCATAGTCCACGAAACGTACAGAATTACTTTGTATTTTCTTGAGGTAAAAAGTTGTATGTATGTATCACATGATAGCAAAGCTTTTTGTTTTGTTGTGCTCTTAAATCCCTCTCTACACTCAGGATTCTAACTTAGAATCCTTGGCTCGCTCGGGATTCAAACTATGCACTTGCAACAAAAACAAACTTTGCTATCTTGTTGAACTAATAACTATTAATTATTATGGTGTTCATTTAATTACAAAAACTATCTTTTATTAAGATTAAACTTATTTTTTAGTAAGACATTAACAAATGATTTTCCTTTTTCCTCAGGGGGGCGAGCAAGAAAATCAAGTAATGTACAATCACGGAAATACTAATTCGAATTATGGAAATTATTATCAAGGGCAAGCTTATGGAAATGGGCACTCTCCCCAAAGTTATGTGCCTAACTCAACACCACAGGGATATTCACCTCAGACGTTCCCAGGAGGTCAATCTCAGCCCTCATATGCAGGAGGACCACCTCAAAGCTATCCTCCCAACAATCAGCAGACACCTCAAAACTATCAAGGAAATATGGGGCACAATCCTCAGACATACCAAGTATGTTCTTTTTATTTATCTAAACTACTATTATAATTTCAGATGTCTGGATTTAAATAAACTGCCTAGTGAAAGCATTTAACCTGCCTCTTTAGTCTATTCTCTAACTTATTCTGTTATCTTTTAAATATGTAAAAGGAAAAGGTGACTAATTCTGATAGTCAAACCACTCACGGGTTGAGCTGAAATTTTGCATACAGATAACTATTAAGACAGCATTGATATGGGTTCCAAATGTAAAAATCTCCTGCATTTTCAACTAGTCTCTGCTGAAACTGGCCAAAATTCAGTCAGGATGACATTATTATTAGTGGTGCATATAATATTCAATAAACTGGAATAAAACAGCCAGTCTAATTTCTTATCTTTTTTAGGGTGTGCCAGGCCAGTCTCCTCAAGGGTATCAAGTGAACACATCAACACCTCCTCCGGCATGCCAGCCCAACATGGCACAGTCACAGAGAAACTACCAGCCACCCCAAACCCCTAACTATGCTGCAAACTCTGGACTGTCACCCTCAGGATACAGACAAGTGCCATCCCAGTCGCCTCCTGTGCAATCTGTACATGCCATGCAATACCATCATTCACAGCAGGTAAAAAAATCATGGTAGAAACACATTTGCAACACCTCACAAGACCTGTGTTGTTGAGTCAAATGACATTGTATTGTGACGCGCATTGTCTTTTATATTTAGTAATAGGCCAGCACCAAATATAAAGGACAATCAGCAACTTAATACAACCCCTCCCCTCAATAGTATATATTATCTTCTATAACAGTAAAATCCATTTAAGACGATCTCAGAGGGACCCAGCCAAAAATGTGTCATAAGGGAGAAATTATATTTTGTTGGATAGGGAAAATTAAACATAGTATGTACTAATTTTGAAAAGGTGTTGAATTGCATACATGTATGTATTTATAAAGTATTTTTAATTAATTAACTAATTGAATAGAATTTATTCCTTAGTTCAACATCTTTTGAGTAACTGGGGTTTACAAAGGAACAGAATTTTGTGTCTGTTTGATCTGGCAGCGATCATCTAATCCTAAAGCTTTTGACCAGTCAATGAAACAAATGCCACCCATCCAAGCTCAACATTGTATGTACATCATATGTTACAGGGAGCGATCTTACTGTTTTGAATCTAAGTAGATTTTTTTACCTAATGCTAGAAAACTTAACTTTACTAACGCCATCTAGTCTGAAAAGCGGGAACTTGCAACATATATAATGCGCCATCTTGAATGACAGCTTGAAATCGTCTGACCCGGTCATAGACAGCATAGGTCATAATCATAGAAGCCGTAAAGCCAGTTAGTAAAAAAAGAATATCATAATAGAGTCGAGGAAATCTTGAGGAATTTTTTAAGAATACTGGTGTAAGTCTCTCTTTACTAGCTTTGCCACCATGGCAACTTTTTCCCTTTTAGATGGTGTATTAAACAGGATGACGAATCATATTAAACATGATAAAATGTATGAAACCTGCCTCAAATTACAGGGACTGACGTAAAATGGCGTATTATACGAGAATTCATATTAAGCTGGTTTTCTACACTATAATATTATAAAGAGGAAAGATTTGTATTTTTGTATTTTTGTATGTAACGAATAAACTCAAAAAGTACTGGACCGATTTTAATAATTCTTTTTTCATTAGAAAGCTACATTATCACTGAGTAACATAGGCTATATTTAGTACTAGATTACTATAGAAATCTTTAGAAATTCCTATTAAAACCAACCGAAGGTGTAAAAAAATTAGCCATAAAATGTCTTTCATCGCATACGCTGCGAAGAGTATTAATGATAGGACAAAAAAATGTTCGACAATATTATAGAATATATCAATATCTACAAAAAACTTCGCGAGACCATGTGTCTAACTATTGTAGTTACGTCACTATAACTACTTTTTTACATTTAACAAATTGATAGAAATGCCGATCAAAATCAGACCGTGTTATCCATACCATTTATAAATTTTTATCCAAATAAATAATTTAATATTCAAGACTGTCTCAATACCTGATGATTACTTTTTGAATTATTGAAATCGGACTTTCCATTGAAAAGATATCATGAAATAAAAATAAAAATACATGCCGGCGGCGGCCGCCACGCAGCGCATCGAGTAACTAACTCTTCGTGAGAAGGGCAGTGCGGGAGAAGGGGCACCCCCTTATGAAAAATATCTGTACCTATTTATGTCTACCCGTGCGAAGCCGGGACGGGCCGCTAGTACTGTATATAAATATACTGTATTATATATCTAGTTAGTTTAAGTGGCATCGCCGTTCTGATTAGATGAAAATACATAAAAAATAAATAAAAGCGAAATAGTCAATTAGGTATCAGCTAAGAAACTGTTTTGTGTCCCAACCCAAAAGGGTTCGAAGGTCACTTACAAATCCTTTGTGTATATGTAATGTAAGAGGCATGAAAATTGACATTTAGGTTATTAGTTTTAATTTCACACGCGTTTTTCGTTGTGGGTCAAACTTTACCCATAGAATTGAACATTTTGCGATGATGTGTCAATTGATAAATATTTCAAACCCCAAAATTCAGATGCAACAAGCTCATCAAGTGCAGCAATATCAGCAGCAGCAGCAGCAACAACTACAACATCATCAGCAACATCAACCGCAACATCAGCAACAACAACCGCAACATCAGCAACAGCAACAACCGCAACAGCAGCAATTGCAGCACCAGCAGCAACCTCAACAACCGCTGCTACATCAGCAACCGCAACAACAGAACCAACAGCAACAACAGCCCCAGAACACAGCTATGAACAGTGAACATCAACCTTCCAATAGCAATGGTAATTCAGGAATGCCACAAAAATCGCCCGAGGTACCTATAAACACTTTTTCGTATTACTATTGTTGAATATGTAAGCATAATTCCAGAAGTTGGCAAATAATTAAAATTACATTTAAAATATGTTTTTACTCTCTTTAAAACTTCCACGAGCGAATGGTCACAACGTGTAGCGGTTTCACGAGAGATTTAATGTAGGTAAACAGTTAATTATAAAAACTTGGCCAAAGAATCACAACAACAATAAATTAATCATTTGATCAGACTGCAGTTGCTACTGCTAAGTTCTAAATCAAATTGCGATCTAAACACAAAAGTATTCAATAATCGCTGAGTCTGCCGGTAGGAGACTAACTTTCAAACGTCAAAATATTCGTATTTATGCAAATTGTTCCAATATGGCGTATCCCCGCCAAAGACCGAACCGAGTGAAATACATCGAATGAGTCAAATATCCGCCTTATTAAACCTACGTCAGTAAATAAATTAACAATCTTTTATCTTTTCTTAAAATTCAAACTCAAAGCTGACAAATATCAAACAATTTCGTAATAACACTGGGTTAGGCTGGTGTTGAAATTTTGTAAAATTGTGTGAATTATCTGAATTAAAATAGGGACTTAGACCATAAAAAACGCCTGTTATGAATTGAACTCCCTGAAGTCCCTAGTCACGTTTATAGCAGTTGTCAGTGTGAAAAATGTTGAAAATTTTCAGCAAAATGAAAATCGAAGTACACCATCATCATGTATCCGCCAGGGCTGCACCAATCCTGCCATTGCCAATAGTGAATGGGAGGATGAATATTGTTCCAACGAATGTGTTGTCAGTCATTGCAGGTAAATTTTTGTTGATTTGTTTCATCATGCTATCAGCTGGTATCAGCTTAGCTAAGAGCTAAAGTATAAGCAAATTTTCGCAATGTTCTCTCATGCAATTTTATGCAAAATTTAAAACAACTGCACTACACATTCTATAATTGACCGAGCAAAGCGAAGGTCAACTGCACTACACATTCTATAATTGACCGAGCGAAGCGAAGGTCTCTCGGTCTACTTGAGTGAATTTGCACTTCCGTCCTTCCTTCTGTCAGAGCCTTATAACTTCTGAATTACTGAATGTAATTACTTCAAATTTATATATGTCACCGTAAGATTGTAATCTAACGCTTTTTTTCGGTAGATTGTGAACCGTTCAATGTTCTAAGTGTCCATTTTTGAAATATTCATTGTATTTTCGTTTTCTTGTCTCTTTCTTGTAGGTTAGGTTAGGGTTCGACATTTCTATCGGGACTCCTATACCGGCAGAGGACCCGCCGGCGGGTCCGCCTTGAATAACCTACTTTTGCCTAAATCGGCAGCGGACCCGCCGGCGGGTCCGCGCGGTGCGGCCGGTCCGAGCTATTTGAAACTTTTTTTTCTAAATGATAGAGTTTATATTTGTTTGAACAACTTTGGCTCATAGACAAGTTTATTAAATAATCTATACACTGCAACACTAAAACCGTCAAGTTCGAAAATAAAAACAAACATAGAAAGAAGTCATTTGAATCTGTGCCAAACTTTTGGGTTATTTGTCTGAGTTTTGTGTTGTTTATTGTTTGTTATGACAAGTGGTGACAAATATAAATAAAAACTCAATACAATATGTTTATAAATATATTTTAGTGCAGTGTTAGACTGGATTATCACTGAAATGTAATATCTTTATCGGGAAAATATATTTTTGAAAAATCGCGATCGTTATCGCGGTCGTTGGCGCATTCTTTCCGTTTATATGTAATTGTTTGTAAACTTCAGCTTCTATAAATCATACCTTCAAAAAGATATATTATAAATAAAGCCAATGCCGTTTACAGAACCATGTTAAGTGGTCTGGGTATTTTTTTGTAGGCATTTTTCTAAAACGCGACGCACGCGAAGTGCGCGAGGGGTGCGCGGCGGTATTCGGGGGTGCGAAATATGAACCGTGCAAAAAATGATAATTAAAATAGTAGGTATTTCTGCCGGCTGAAGGGAATAATAATAATAAACCTAACAGATCACAATCTACCGAAAAATAATGCGTTATATTGTAATCATTCGACAGTTTACAATTTCGCGAGTTAGATTATAA
Source organism: Erebia epiphron (assembly GCA_963932025.1). Lineage (NCBI taxonomy): Eukaryota > Metazoa > Arthropoda > Insecta > Lepidoptera > Nymphalidae > Erebia > Erebia epiphron. Next base: position 34,095,635 of record OZ009948.1, on the reverse strand, counting down.
TCTAACGTATTTTACAATCTTACGGTGACATATATAATATATTGTAAACTGATGGCCAGCCGAATATGGCTTAAAAAGTTATAAAAATCTTTATTTCAGGGGGGCTCTGATAGAAGCGAATGCGAAGTAAAATATTTTTTATAGCGTTACATAGGGTTGCGGTAAGGATATCATTTTAAAGATATTTAATTAAGAATAGAGCCCAAAAGTTTTTTTTTAATTATTCCCCTTAAATTGATGAAATGGAATATTTCAAAGTGGAGATTTTCTAACGTCCAAAGTTGACCTCAGAACTCTCAATTTTCTGAATGGTTGAGCCCAAAACTTGATCAATTATTTGAATTATATCCTGTACTTGAACAACAAATACTAAAATTAGATAAATTTTATAGGTAAACGAAATTATTTAATTTTTAATGAGCTTCAGTATTTTTTAACAGAACTTCACAATGATGTCAATAGATGGCGCTCTGATATGGCGATACCGCGAGGTCTCAGTTCGGGGCGAACCACTAGAAATATAGCTTTTATTTTACGACTGCCTGAAAAAAGTAGTATATTGTTTTCAGGGTTCATGTATGTATGTGAGTTTGTATATTCCACCATAACTTCTATATGCCTGAATCGATTTTGATAAATGAGGTATCGTTAGAATCCCTGGCTTATTCCGGGTGACATAGGCTAGTAAAATTTAAAAAAAATTGATGGGGTGACCATGGTTCCGCTTTAAAGACTAAAGTTAAAAAAAAATATTCGAAAATAAGATTAACTATATAATCATCATCTAGAAAATGATGAGTAGTTTCCAAAAATATATAACACTAGTTCAATATCCAGTGATTCACAATAAATATCATTTAATAAAAGTGTGATTTTTTATTACAATACTGCCCAAAAAAGGAGTGTTATGTTTTCGCGTGTACGTATGTGTGTCTACGGCAGAGCAGTCGTATTATTTACTAATTTTAATTATATTCACTTGTGTTAGATTGTATTGTCTTGTACCAGAATAGGAGTCAATAGTTACTCAATCATTTTCGGTATTGACATTAATTTATTGTGTTTGTTTCAGAGATGTATTCAGCTCATGGGTAGCCTCGAACACAAATAATCAAATGCAAAACTTCTCTGCTGTTAAATAAAATGGTAACATATCAAATTAACTGATTGATTTGTAAATTTTTATATTCTGTAAAAAATCTTAGCATAGTAATTTGCCTTCTTATCGTTATTTATTAACTGAATATTATAAATTACAAGTTATATAATTACGATATCACTTTCTGTAATAAGATCATAATCAGGGAGATGAATTACTTTGTTTCAATAACTACATATCTTTATTTTCATACTAATATTTTTTTAATGTATAAAATATTGGAGTGCCTTGCCAAATAACAACACATGGAAATTTGTGAGTGGTATTAAGAAAACTGTACAGTAAAACAATTGGACAAAAGATAAAAAGAATGGATAAGTGTTTCAGTAACCAAGTAATCTTCTCCCAATTTCTACAAGTTTGGTTTAGTAACTATTTCATATGGTTTGAAACCTTTGTTGTATTAATTTTAGTTATTTGAATGAAGATTGAGAAGATTTAGTTTTCAAACAAACGAAAGGGTTTGGGAAGCTTTTGGCATAGTAGACAATCCAACATTTTTTTTCCATGATTTCATCGCACAATTCTTGCTTTCAAAACAGCATTTTTATAGTTTTTATTGTTCAACCAGATTTTGTTTAGTACAGGAACACACATTATTGCCAATGTCGTTAAAAACAATGTGTCTAGTGTTGATTTGTTAATATTAAAATATGTTTTGCCTTATAAAAACTATTAAGTAATGATATTTATTAGTTTTAATGTTTTAATGTAATAAGTTAACTACACTGTATACTTTTACGACTTTTGACAAGAAAACTATGGAATGTGATTTTTTTAATACACGCTCATTAAGTATGTTAAAGGTTCCTTGGTGCGTATGAACGTAATGCAAGCTATGCTGCAGTGTTAGTGCCAAGGTTTGAAGTGCGGGTAATACCAAAAAGCCAGCTCAATAAATATCTTAATAGTATTCGACTTCTGCTTTTGTATGCTGCGTGCACGTGGTGCAAGCATTACGTACAAAGGCACCTCTACCTTCAATAAAGAAATATAATATGTAGTACTAATAATATTAAGAGTCTAAACTCTACTAATAGTTGTAGGTTAAAAAATAAATATTTCCTACACTGTTCATTCCTATGTTAACTCAAATGTATTCATAACAGCAATATCAACTTATTCCTTTAGAAAGTTGTATTTAGCATAGGATATAGCTGGACCAAAATTTCCTTTATATTCAAAACAATGATACTAGTGTATGAATAATTTGGTTTATTGTATATTTAGTATGAATTACAAGTGTAAATAAACCCTTGCAATAATAGTATTAGATAAATTTAAGGTAAAATAATTATGTTATCAATTACTTCATGTAATCCTTAGGTAAGTACCTATTCTTAATGGACTACTTAGGTACTTCTGCAAAATATCTTTATGTAAATGAAATGTGTAAAAAATGTTACTAGAACAATTATTATTTCATTAAATTTCCTAAGCCGTAATGACTCGTTTCTTTTTATTTGTATTATAGCCGCCGCGTAAGTTGAACTCTGCGCAGAAACACATTTCAGGTGTCAAACGAAGTGCGGTATGAGGTGCGCCGCGAGGGGCCACTCGTTACCGTATCTCGCTCACCCGCGCATGCTCCGCTCGGCCCTGTAGTAATGTACCTGCGCAGACGACTGCAATTTTGGGTCAACTTACAGTCGATTATAATACCCTGTGACTAGTGTCACGTACATTACGTAGACTGTATCCCGGATTCTAAAACTACACCTGCGCAACTAGTTTTTAAATCCTGTTGTAACTGTAGGTATTACCCCTGCCAAGTTACCCGTATTCCTACGTGACTCGTGAGCGACAAATGCGGCACCGCAACTATACGACGCGACGCGACAGTGGGTGTGTTCCGATATACACTGAGAGCACTGTTCAGTGCTCTTACTAGGGAGAAATTCGTCCCGTTATGGACTGACAGTATAGTGTATACTGCCGCAGTTTCCCAGGGAAATATATGACGTCATAAATCGTCGCCATTTTTGTACTGTGAGCACTGGAGTTTTCGAGGTAAGGTGATCTCAGTGCTGACTGCGTTCCGTTTTAAACAGTGACCAGTATCTAACTTTATAGGAACGGTTTCGCAGTGTACTAAATTGACGTCACACCTTACAGTGCAAGCAGTGTATTTCGGAACATACCCAGTATCAAACAGCAGCTGACACTTCTATGGCATCTGTCATTTTCTATGGAATCGTATCGTGTCGCTTCCCCCAAAGAGAATATAATCACTACGTTTTGCTTCCCCGTCCCGTTGTACTAGGTGAGCGACACGACGCCATAGAACCGCGACGCCGGTGACAGACTTACATAATATCTACGCGGCAACGTAGGCCACGTGAAGATACTGTGGCGTTGCCGCGTCTGTCGCTCACCTAAGACAACGGGTTAGCTCGCTTCTATCCACTATTTTATGCGTGGTTTTATAATTCTGGACGTCGCGCGGTCAATAAACGGGGTTTTGTTATTACATAGTTCCGCCTTTATCTAATAAGATAGATTCCGCGAGGTATTAGAGAGATGGCCGCCTTCCGACTAGCATCATCAGACAGCTCCATGTCATAATAATATGTACTAAGATATAATACATGCTCAGCTCAATCGGAAACCGTGGTGGGTCTAAGAGATGAAACGGATATCCGGTATCCGGCGTAAATTTATTATCCGGCCGGATACCGGATGTTCAAAAACTACGACAATTTCCTAAAATCTATTTTAAAACCTGTGGTGCTCCGCTAGCTGGCCTCTTTGCTTCGAACTTCAGTACATAGCTCGCAGACGTATGCACTGGCCGGTGCGAAGCAAAGAGGCCAGCTAGCGGAGCACCACATCACCCCCCTGCAGAGTAAAAAAGAACGGGAGAAAAAAAAGAAATTAAGTTGGTAAATGCGACGGAAAACGCACCCTACGTCCGGAACGCGTATAAACTGGAGGTGTACTTGTTGCATCTGATGGATCAAGTGACAAGTAAGCTGGTTTCAACCTGTCAATAGAGACTGTGATTGGTTTCCCTTTCACTTCAATCCTAAAAGACTTTTCACCACGCTCCAACACCTTGAAAGGACCGGTGTACGGCTGCTGTAACGCTAACTTGATCGTTCCTCGACGTAAATACACGAATGATGCGGAAGATAAATCTTTAGGTATATAGAAAAACTTTTTGCAATGTGCAGTTGCAGGAGTTGGCGATAGATTCGCCATATGAGTGCGAAGTCTATCAATAAAATATGCTGGATCAATATGGCGATCCTTAAAAGTAGGGTTAAAAAATTTTCTTCTCTCTAAAAAATTCCCCATATACTAGCTCTGCGCTAGAAGTCCCGAGGTCTTCCTTCCAGGCGCTCCTTATTCCCAGGAGTACAAGTGGGAGTACCTCGGTCCATTGCGGGTTAGCGTGACACATAATCGCCGCCTTCAGCTGGCGGTGAAGTCGCTCCACCATACCGTTGCATTGCGGGTGATACGAAGTTGTCGTGCGATGCTGCGCGCCGGTCAACTCCACTATCTTAGAAAACAAATGAGAGTTAAATTGAGACCCTTGGTCGGTAATAATGACCTCAGGACACCCTAGCCTTGCTAACCAGCCAGAAACGAATGTAGCTGTGCACGTTTCGGCGGTAATGTCTGGCATTGGAAATACCTCAGGCCATCGTGTAAAACGATCGATGACGGTGAGACAGTACTTGAAACCAGACGAGTAAGGTAATGGGCCTACTATATCCATATGAATCACAGAAAAACGATTAGATGGTTCTGAAAATTTAGACAAAGGTGAACTTGTATGGCGGGTAACTTTTGATAGTTGACACCCCTGACAAGCACGTGTCCACATGCGACAATCCTTTCTCATAGACGGCCATACAAAACGTTCAGCTATCAAGCGTGAAGTAGCTCGTACGCCAGGATGACTAAGATTATGAAAGCTGTCAAAAATATTCCTTCGGAACTTCTGAGTAACAAAGGGACGGGGTTTTCCAGTAGAGAGGTCACAAACTAGTTTAACTGCTGTGCCTGGAATCGGAACGCGTGCCAACTTCATTGAAGTTGAATCACGCAGCTTCCTTAATTCCTCATCGGATGCCTGTGAACGAGAAAGCTCCACGAGGAGGTCCTGTGTTGAGATGCCCTCCACTCGCGAGAACGCATCTGCAACGAGGTTGTCTGCCCCTTTGACATGCTGAATATCTGTAGTATACTGTGAAATAAAAATAATTTGATTTAACTGAACAGGGGGAAGCTTTTCTCGTTTTTGAGAGAAAACATATAACAAAGGTTTATGATCAGTAAAAATCGTGGCGGGTTGAGCCTCTAGAATGTGCCTAAAATGCTGCACACTTTCATAGACTGCTAATAATTCCCTATAAAAGCTGGCCAAGTAGACTGCTTTTCGGTCAGCTTTTTACTGAAAAATGCTATCGGCTGCCAACCCTGTCTTACCTTTTGCTGCAGACAGGCACCTACATGCGAACAGGACGCATCAGTAAATAATCCTAGATGAGCGTCAGGCAAAGGGTGCGCTAAAAGGGTTGCGCTAGCTAAACTTTCTTTACAAGCTGCAAAACTACGCTCTAAGTCAGGTGACCAAATAAATGGCTTTGCACCTTTACCTTGAATAGCTGACAGAGCATCAATGAGTGGCGCTTGATAACGTGCAATGTGAGGAAGAAACCTCCGATAAAAATTTACCATACCAAGGAAACGTCGGACTCCTTGAACCGTTTTTGGCAAGGGAAAGTCCTGTAAATCCTTGATCCGTTCGATAGGCGGGCTGATACCAGCAGCACTAATCCTATAACCGAGGAACCTTACTTCTGAAACATTGAAATGGCATTTTTTCTCATTAATTACCACGCCGTATTCCTCTAAGCGTTTGAATAATAAACGTAAATGCTCGGCGTGCTGCTGCGGGTCCCTAGAAAAAACTAAAATATCATCAACATAAGCAAAACAAAAATCCAAGCCACGTACGACTTCATCAATAAACCGCTGGAATGTTTGACCAGCGTTGCGTAACCCGAAAGCCATATAAGGAAATTCAAAAAGACCAAAAGGGGTTATAATTGCTGTTTTACAAATATCCTCTTTTGCGACAGGAATCTGTTGATATGCTTTAACTAAATCAATCGTACTAAAGATCGTTGAATTAACCAAATTTTGATTAAAATCACCGATGTGACGAACGGGATACCTATCTGGTATCGTTCGCGCATTCAAAGCGCGGTAATCACCGCACGGACGCCAGTCAGTGTCACCTTTTGGAGCTAAATGTAAAGCGGAAGACCAAGCGCTATCGGAAGGCCTAGCAGAACCGCATGCTAGCATGTTATCAAATTCTTTCTTTGCTATGGCGAGCTTCTGCGGACCTAGGCGGCGCGGGCGAGAAGATACTGGTGGTCCATCAGTAGTTCTGATGAAATGCACCGTGTTGTGTTTTATCTCGCGCACTGGGCCTGGAGGTCTAATAATGGCCGGAAATTCCGATAAAATATCGTTTGCACTACTTACTGTCTTCACGCTATCTTGCTCACATACCGTGATTGACGCCGTACTAGAGAGTCCAGTCGAGTTGTCAATCAGGCGGCTGGTGTTGCAATCTGGTAACAAATTAAAATGCGCTAAAAAATCTGCACCAATAATGGCGGTGCTAACATCGCATATAACAAAATGACATCTAAAATCTCGGCGTAATCCTAAATCTAAACCTAAAAGAATTGAGCCATACGTTTTAATGACGCTGCCGTTTGCAGCGCGCATACTATAATCGGCAACTTTAGGGTGCCGTTCTACCCACGAAACTGGATAACAAGATACATCAGAGCCAGTATCTATTAAAAAACGAATTTTAGATCTTCTTTCTGAAATAAATAATCGGCGACTACGTTGCGGGCAAGCTGGCATCGCCTCCACAGATTGCCTTGCCGGTTTCCCGGATCCACAAATGAACACGGCTTTGTGCATTTTGTCGCGCGCGATGCAAATCTACGATGATACCAACAAACCTCACCACCGTTATTTCGGTTGTTAGGAGAGGGTGAAAATAAACGATTGTTAAAACGTCTTCTGGACCTGCTTCTGCTTCGGTTAGAAAACTTACTATCCTTGGTAAGCGCTGCTATTTGTTTGGTCAGTTCATCAATGCGACCTGAAAGTGTAGCTACATTAGAATCGGATGAGCAAACTACTTTTTCTAAAGTAGAAGTAGAAGTAGATGGAGATGGAGTCACAACTGAAGTAGAGGGAGTAGTTACGCCAGGAGAGACCTCTAAAATTTTGTCCGCTAGGTCTGCAATTTTGTCCAAGCTTAGCTCAGACTGAGCGGCTAAAATTGCCTGAAGATGCTGCGGTAAACAACGCATCCATAATTGACGCAAAATACTTTGATCGCGCAATGCATGTCCTGCAAGAGAAAGTAGGTGGCGAAGAAATTGTGATGGTTTGCGATCACCTAATGCCTCGTCGCTTATTAATTGTCTAACTCTTTGTTCTTCAGACGCAGAGAGACGACGGATGAGTTCCTTCTTTAAAAATTTATATCGCTCAGTAGATGGAGGCTGAGTGATAACATCTTCAATCTCACCTATTATACGCGAATCCAATTGTGCAACAACATGATCAAATTTTGTTTGATCAACCGTGATACCTGAAATTGCAAATTGCGCCTCGACTTGAGCGAACCAGACTGTAGGTCGGTCCACCCAAAATGGTGGAAGTTTAGCTGAAACCTTACAAATTTTAGGTGCATCTGCAATGGGGTCAGATGCGGTACTTGCTAGCTTGAACCGTAGCGACTTATTTTCTTCCACTAATGGCATAGCTGATCCAAGCAGCTCCTTAATTTTTCTTTTAAGCGACTCATTTTCGTCTTCCAAAATTTTAATTTTCTCCATTATTTTATATTTAAGATCCTAAAATTTTTAAAAACTAATTCGCTGAAAGAAAATAAATTATTGTTTACAAAATATCTGAAAATGTCAGATAGACACGTTCCTATAAAACAAATTCAAAACAATTGACACTATTGTCTATAAATTTTCTCTTCCAAAATTTGAATTTGAACTATAATCTTCCTTCTTATATTTGAATCTTGAAAAAAAGAAATAAAATCTGCGATGTCAAATGTCCATCGATCCGTCACAGCATTCTATTTATTCGAAAATAATTTCGAAGTCTTCTTCGATGAATTTATGTTTCTCCTTGGCAACGATGCTTCACAATAATATTCTTGTTTAAATAAGTATTCTTCAGATTATTATTAAATTTCAAAGATTATTCTTCTTCTAGCTTGATATGAAACGTCCTCAAAAAGCGAGCTTTGACCCTATTGGTTTCTTTGATTTAACTGAACAGGGGGAAGCTTTTCTCGTTTTTGAGAGAAAACATATAACAAAGGTTTATGATCAGTAAAAATCGTGGCGGGTTGAGCCTCTAGAATGTGCCTAAAATGCTGCACACTTTCATAGACTGCTAATAATTCCCTATAATAAGCTGGCCAAGTAGACTGCTTTTCGGTCAGCTTTTTACTGAAAAATGCTATCGGCTGCCAACCCTGTCTTACCTTTTGCTGCAGACAGGCACCTACATGCGAACAGGACGCATCAGTAAATAATCCTAGATGAGCGTCAGGCAAAGGGTGCGCTAAAAGGGTTGCGTTAGCTAAACTTTCTTTACAAGCTGCAAAACTACGCTCTAAGTCAGGTGACCAAATAAATGGCTTTGCACCTTTACCTTGAATAGCTGACAGAGCATCAATGAGTGGCGCTTGATAACGTGCAATGTGAGGAAGAAACCTCCGATAAAAATTTACCATACCAAGGAAACGTCGGACTCTTTGAACCGTTTTTGGCAAGGGAAAGTCCTGTAAATCCTTGATCCGTTCGATAGGCGGGCTGATACCAGCAGCACTAATCCTATAACCGAGGAACCTTACTTCTGAAACATTGAAATGGCATTTTTTCTCATTAATTACCACGCCGTATTCCTCTAAGCGCTTGAATAATAAACGTAAATGCTCGGCGTGCTGCTGCGGGTCCCTAGAAAAAACTAAAATATCATCAACATAAGCAAAACAAAAATCCAAGCCACGTACGACTTCATCAATAAACCGCTGGAATGTTTGACCAGCGTTGCGTAACCCGAAAGCCATATAAGGAAATTCAAAAAGACCAAAAGGGGTTATAATTGCTGTTTTACAAATATCCTCTTTTGCGACAGGAATCTGTTGATATGCTTTAACTAAATCAATCGTACTAAAGATCGTTGAATTAACCAAATTTTGATTAAAATCACCGATGTGACGAACGGGATACCTATCTGGTATCGTTCGCGCATTCAAAGCGCGGTAATCACCGCACGGACGCCAGTCAGTGTCACCTTTTGGAGCTAAATGTAAAGCGGAAGACCAAGCGCTATCGGAAGGCCTAGCAGAACCGCATGCTAGCATGTTATCAAATTCTTTCTTTGCTATGGCAAGCTTCTGCGGACCTAGGCGGCGCGGGCGAGAAGATACTGGTGGTCCATCAGTAGTTCTGATGAAATGCACCGTGTTGTGTTTTATCTCGCGCACTGGGCCTGGAGGTCTAATAATGGCCGGAAATTCCGATAAAATATCGTTTGCACTACTTACTGTCTTCACGCTATCTTGCTCACATACCGTGATTGACGCCGTACTAGAGAGTCCAGTCGAGTTGTCAATCAGGCGGCTGGTGTTGCAATCTGGTAACAAATTAAAATGCGCTAAAAAATCTGCACCAATAATGGCGGTGCTAACATCGCATATAACAAAATGCCATCTAAAATCTCGGCGTAATCCTAAATCTAAACCTAAAAGAATTGAGCCATACGTTTTAATGACGCTGCCGTTTGCAGCGCGCATACTATAATCGGCAACTTTAGGGTGGCGTTCTACCCACGAAACTGGATAACAAGATACATCAGAGCCAGTATCTATTAAAAAACGAATTTTAGATCTTCTTTCTGAAATAAATAATCGGCGACTACGTTGCGGGCAAGCTGGCATCGCCTCTACAGATTGCCTTGCCGGTTTCCCGGATCCACAAATGAACACGGCTTTGTGCATTTTGTCGCGCGCGATGCAAATCTACGATGATACCAACAAACCTCACCACCGTTATTTCGGTTGTTAGGAGAGGGTGAAAATAAACGATTGTTAAAACGTCTTCTGGACCTGCTTCTGCTTCGGTTAGAAAACTTACTATCCTTGGTAAGCGCTGCTATTTGTTTGGTCAGTTCATCAATGCGACCTGAAAGTGTAGCTACATTAGAATCGGATGAGCAAACTGTTTTTTCTAAAGTAGAAGTAGAAGTAGATGGAGATGGAGTCACAACTGAAGTAGAGGGAGTAGTTACGCCAGGAGAGACCTCTAAAATTTTGTCCGCTAGGTCTGCAATTTTGTCCAAGCTTAGCTCAGACTGAGCGGCTAAAATTGCCTGAAGATGCTGCGGTAAACAACGCATCCATAATTGACGCAAAATACTTTGATCGCGCAATGCATGTCCTGCAAGAGAAAGTAGGTGGCGAAGAAATTGTGATGGTTTGCGATCACCTAATGCCTCGTCGCTTATTAATTGTCTAACTCTTTGTTCTTCAGACGCAGAGAGACGACGGATGAGTTCCTTCTTTAAAAATTTATATCGCTTAGTAGATGGAGGCTGAGTGATAACATCTTCAATCTCACCTATTATACGTGAATCCAATTGTGCAACAACATGATCAAATTTTGTTTGATCAACCGTGATACCTGAAATTGCAAATTGCGCCTCGACTTGAGCGAACCAGACTGTAGGTCGGTCCACCCAAAATGGTGGAAGTTTAGCTGAAACCTTACAAATTTTAGGTGCATCTGCAATGGGGTCAGATGCGGTACTTGCTAGCTTGGACCGTAGCGACTTATTTTCTTCCACTAATGGCATAGCTGATCCAAGCAGCTCCTTAATTTTTCTTTTAAGCGACTCATTTTCGTCTTCCAAAATTTTAATTTTCTCCATTATTTTATATTTAAGATCCTAAAATTTTTAAAAAACTAATTCGCTGAAAGAAAATAAATTATTGTTTACAAAATATCTGAAAATGTCAGATAGACACGTTCCTATAAAACAAATTCAAAACAATTGACACTATTGTCTATAAATTTTCTCTTCCAAAATTTGAATTTGAACTATAATCTTCCTTCTTATATTTGAATCTTGAAAAAAAGAAATAAAATCTGCGATGTCAAATGTCCATCGATCCGTCACAGCATTCTATTTATTCGAAAATAATTTCGAAGTCTTCTTCGATGAATTTATGTTTCTCCTTGGCAACGATGCTTCACAATAATATTCTTGTTTAAATAAGTATTCTTCAGATTATTATTAAATTTCAAAGATTATTCTTCTTCTAGCTTGATATGAAACGTCCTCAAAAAGCGAGCTTTGACCCTATTGGTTTCTTTGATTTAACTGAACAGGGGGAAGCTTTTCTCGTTTTTGAGAGAAAACATATAACAAAGGTTTATGATCAGTAAAAATCGTGGCGGGTTGAGCCTCTAGAATGTGCCTAAAATGCTGCACACTTTCATAGACTGCTAATAATTCCCTATAATAAGCTGGCCAAGTAGACTGCTTTTCGGTCAGCTTTTTACTGAAAAATGCTATCGGCTGCCAACCCTGTCTTACCTTTTGCTGCAGACAGGCACCTACATGCGAACAGGACGCATCAGTAAATAATCCTAGATGAGCGTCAGGCAAAGGGTGCGCTAAAAGGGTTGCGTTAGCTAAACTTTCTTTACAAGCTGCAAAACTACGCTCTAAGTCAGGTGACCAAATAAATGGCTTTGCACCTTTACCTTGAATAGCTGACAGAGCATCAATGAGTGGCGCTTGATAACGTGCAATGTGAGGAAGAAACCTCCGATAAAAATTTACCATACCAAGGAAACGTCGGACTCTTTGAACCGTTTTTGGCAAGGGAAAGTCCTGTAAATCCTTGATCCGTTCGATAGGCGGGCTGATACCAGCAGCACTAATCCTATAACCGAGGAACCTTACTTCTGAAACATTGAAATGGCATTTTTTCTCATTAATTACCACGCCGTATTCCTCTAAGCGCTTGAATAATAAACGTAAATGCTCGGCGTGCTGCTGCGGGTCCCTAGAAAAAACTAAAATATCATCAACATAAGCAAAACAAAAATCCAAGCCACGTACGACTTCATCAATAAACCGCTGGAATGTTTGACCAGCGTTGCGTAACCCGAAAGCCATATAAGGAAATTCAAAAAGACCAAAAGGGGTTATAATTGCTGTTTTACAAATATCCTCTTTTGCGACAGGAATCTGTTGATATGCTTTAACTAAATCAATCGTACTAAAGATCGTTGAATTAACCAAATTTTGATTAAAATCACCGATGTGACGAACGGGATACCTATCTGGTATCGTTCGCGCATTCAAAGCGCGGTAATCACCGCACGGACGCCAGTCAGTGTCACCTTTTGGAGCTAAATGTAAAGCGGAAGACCAAGCGCTATCGGAAGGCCTAGCAGAACCGCATGCTAGCATGTTATCAAATTCTTTCTTTGCTATGGCGAGCTTCTGCGGACCTAGGCGGCGCGGGCGAGAAGATACTGGTGGTCCATCAGTAGTTCTGATGAAATGCACCGTGTTGTGTTTTATCTCGCGCACTGGGCCTGGAGGTCTAATAATGGCCGGAAATTCCGATAAAATATCGTTTGCACTACTTACTGTCTTCACACTATCTTGCTCACATACCGTGATTGACGCCGTACTAGAGAGTCAAGTCGAGTTGTCAATCAGGCGGCTGGTGTTGCAATCTGGTAACAAATTAAAATGCGCTAAAAAATCTGCACCAATAATGGCGGCGCTAACATCGCATATAACAAAATGCCATCTAAAATCTCGGCGTAATCCTAAATCTAAACCTAAAAGAATTGAGCCATACGTTTTAATGACGCTGCCGTTTGCAGCGCGCATACTATAATCGGCAACTTTAGGGTGCCGTTCTACCCACGAAACTGGATAACAAGATACATCAGAGCCAGTATCTATTAAAAAACGAATTTTAGATCTTCTTTCTGAAATAAATAATCGGCGACTACGTTGCGGGCAAGCTGGCATCGCCTCTACAGATTGCCTTGCCGGTTTCCCGGATCCACAAATGAACACGGCTTTGTGCATTTTGTCGCGCGCGATGCAAATCTACGATGATACCAACAAACCTCACCACCGTTATTTCGGTTGTTAGGAGAGGGTGAAAATAAACGATTGTTAAAACGTCTTCTGGACCTGCTTCTGCTTCGGTTAGAAAACTTACTATCCTTGGTAAGCGCTGCTATTTGTTTGGTCAGTTCATCAATGCGACCTGAAAGTGTAGCTACATTAGAATCGGATGAGCAAACTGTTTTTTCTAAAGTAGAAGTAGAAGTAGATGGAGATGGAGTCACAACTGAAGTAGAGGGAGTAGTTACGCCAGGGGAGACCTCTAAAATTTTGTCCGCTAGGTCTGCAATTTTGTCCAAGCTTAGCTCAGACTGAGCGGCTAAAATTGCCTGAAGATGCTGCGGTAAACAACGCATCCATAATTGACGCAAAATACTTTGATCGCGCAATGCATGTCCTGCAAGAGAAAGTAGGTGGCGAAGAAATTGTGATGGTTTGCGATCACCTAATGCCTCGTCGCTTATTAATTGTCTAACTCTTTGTTCTTCAGACGCAGAGAGACGACGGATGAGTTCCTTCTTTAAAAATTTATATCGCTCAGTAGATGGAGGCTGAGTGATAACATCTTCAATCTCACCTATTATACGCGAATCCAATTGTGCAACAACATGATCAAATTTTGTTTGATCAACCGTGATACCTGAAATTGCAAATTGCGCCTCGACTTGAGCGAACCAGACTGTAGGTCGGTCCACCCAAAATGGTGGAAGTTTAGCTGAAACCTTACAAATTTTAGGTGCATCTGCAATGGGGTCAGATGCGGTACTTGCTAGCTTGGACTGTAGCGACTTATTTTCTTCCACTAATGGCATAGCTGATCCAAGCAGCTCCTTAATTTTTCTTTTAAGCGACTCATTTTCGTCTTCCAAAATTTTAATTTTCTCCATTATTTTATATTTAAGATCCTAAAATTTTTAAAAAACTAATTCGCTGAAAGAAAATAAATTATTGTTTACAAAATATCTGAAAATGTCAGATAGACACGTTCCTATAAAACAAATTCAAAACAATTGACACTATTGTCTATAAATTTTCTCTTCCAAAATTTGAATTTGAACTATAATCTTCCTTCTTATATTTGAATCTTGAAAAAAAGAAATAAAATCTGCGATGTCAAATGTCCATCGATCCGTCACAGCATTCTATTTATTCGAAAATAATTTCGAAGTCTTCTTCGATGAATTTATGTTTCTCCTTGGCAACGATGCTTCACAATAATATTCTTGTTTAAATAAGTATTCTTCAGATTATTATTAAATTTCAAAGATTATTCTTCTTCTAGCTTGATATGAAACGTCCTCAAAAAGCGAGCTTTGACCCTATTGGTTTCTTTGATTTAACTGAACAGGGGGAAGCTTTTCTCGTTTTTGAGAGAAAACATATAACAAAGGTTTATGATCAGTAAAAATCGTGGCGGGTTGAGCCTCTAGAATGTGCCTAAAATGCTGCACACTTTCATAGACTGCTAATAATTCCCTATAATAAGCTGGCCAAGTAGACTGCTTTTCGGTCAGCTTTTTACTGAAAAATGCTATCGGCTGCCAACCCTGTCTTACCTTTTGCTGCAGACAGGCACCTACATGCGAACAGGACGCATCAGTAAATAATCCTAGATGAGCGTCAGGCAAAGGGTGCGCTAAAAGGGTTGCGTTAGCTAAACTTTCTTTACAAGCTGCAAAACTACGCTCTAAGTCAGGTGACCAAATAAATGGCTTTGCACCTTTACCTTGAATAGCTGACAGAGCATCAATGAGTGGCGCTTGATAACGTGCAATGTGAGGAAGAAACCTCCGATAAAAATTTACCATACCAAGGAAACGTCGGACTCTTTGAACCGTTTTTGGCAAGGGAAAGTCCTGTAAATCCTTGATCCGTTCGATAGGCGGGCTGATACCAGCAGCACTAATCCTATAACCGAGGAACCTTACTTCTGAAACATTGAAATGGCATTTTTTCTCATTAATTACCACGCCGTATTCCTCTAAGCGCTTGAATAATAAACGTAAATGCTCGGCGTGCTGCTGCGGGTCCCTAGAAAAAACTAAAATATCATCAACATAAGCAAAACAAAAATCCAAGCCACGTACGACTTCATCAATAAACCGCTGGAATGTTTGACCAGCGTTGCGTAACCCGAAAGCCATATAAGGAAATTCAAAAAGACCAAAAGGGGTTATAATTGCTGTTTTACAAATATCCTCTTTTGCGACAGGAATCTGTTGATATGCTTTAACTAAATCAATCGTACTAAAGATCGTTGAATTAACCAAATTTTGATTAAAATCACCGATGTGACGAACGGGATACCTATCTGGTATCGTTCGCGCATTCAAAGCGCGGTAATCACCGCACGGACGCCAGTCAGTGTCACCTTTTGGAGCTAAATGTAAAGCGGAAGACCAAGCGCTATCGGAAGGCCTAGCAGAACCGCATGCTAGCATGTTATCAAATTCTTTCTTTGCTATGGCAAGCTTCTGCGGACCTAGGCGGCGCGGGCGAGAAGATACTGGTGGTCCATCAGTAGTTCTGATGAAATGCACCGTGTTGTGTTTTATCTCGCGCACTGGGCCTGGAGGTCTAATAATGGCCGGAAATTCCGATAAAATATCGTTTGCACTACTTACTGTCTTCACGCTATCTTGCTCACATACCGTGATTGACGCCGTACTAGAGAGTCCAGTCGAGTTGTCAATCAGGCGGCTGGTGTTGCAATCTGGTAACAAATTAAAATGCGCTAAAAAATCTGCACCAATAATGGCGGTGCTAACATCGCATATAACAAAATGCCATCTAAAATCTCGGCGTAATCCTAAATCTAAACCTAAAAGAATTGAGCCATACGTTTTAATGACGCTGCCGTTTGCAGCGCGCATACTATAATCGGCAACTTTAGGGTGGCGTTCTACCCACGAAACTGGATAACAAGATACATCAGAGCCAGTATCTATTAAAAAACGAATTTTAGATCTTCTTTCTGAAATAAATAATCGGCGACTACGTTGCGGGCAAGCTGGCATCGCCTCTACAGATTGCCTTGCCGGTTTCCCGGATCCACAAATGAACACGGCTTTGTGCATTTTGTCGCGCGCGATGCAAATCTACGATGATACCAACAAACCTCACCACCGTTATTTCGGTTGTTAGGAGAGGGTGAAAATAAACGATTGTTAAAACGTCTTCTGGACCTGCTTCTGCTTCGGTTAGAAAACTTACTATCCTTGGTAAGCGCTGCTATTTGTTTGGTCAGTTCATCAATGCGACCTGAAAGTGTAGCTACATTAGAATCGGATGAGCAAACTGTTTTTTCTAAAGTAGAAGTAGAAGTAGATGGAGATGGAGTCACAACTGAAGTAGAGGGAGTAGTTACGCCAGGGGAGACCTCTAAAATTTTGTCCGCTAGGTCTGCAATTTTGTCCAAGCTTAGCTCAGACTGAGCGGCTAAAATTGCCTGAAGATGCTGCGGTAAACAACGCATCCATAATTGACGCAAAATACTTTGATCGCGCAATGCATGTCCTGCAAGAGAAAGTAGGTGGCGAAGAAATTGTGATGGTTTGCGATCACCTAATGCCTCGTCGCTTATTAATTGTCTAACTCTTTGTTCTTCAGACGCAGAGAGACGACGGATGAGTTCCTTCTTTAAAAATTTATATCGCTCAGTAGATGGAGGCTGAGTGATAACATCTTCAATCTCACCTATTATACGCGAATCCAATTGTGCAACAACATGATCAAATTTTGTTTGATCAACCGTGATACCTGAAATTGCAAATTGCGCCTCGACTTGAGCGAACCAGACTGTAGGTCGGTCCACCCAAAATGGTGGAAGTTTAGCTGAAACCTTACAAATTTTAGGTGCATCTGCAATGGGGTCAGATGCGGTACTTGCTAGCTTGGACTGTAGCGACTTATTTTCTTCCACTAATGGCATAGCTGATCCAAGCAGCTCCTTAATTTTTCTTTTAAGCGACTCATTTTCGTCTTCCAAAATTTTAATTTTCTCCATTATTTTATATTTAAGATCCTAAAATTTTTAAAAAACTAATTCGCTGAAAGAAAATAAATTATTGTTTACAAAATATCTGAAAATGTCAGATAGACACGTTCCTATAAAACAAATTCAAAACAATTGACACTATTGTCTATAAATTTTCTCTTCCAAAATTTGAATTTGAACTATAATCTTCCTTCTTATATTTGAATCTTGAAAAAAAGAAATAAAATCTGCGATGTCAAATGTCCATCGATCCGTCACAGCATTCTATTTATTCGAAAATAATTTCGAAGTCTTCTTCGATGAATTTATGTTTCTCCTTGGCAACGATGCTTCACAATAATATTCTTGTTTAAATAAGTATTCTTCAGATTATTATTAAATTTCAAAGATTATTCTTCTTCTAGCTTGATATGAAACGTCCTCAAAAAGCGAGCTTTGACCCTATTGGTTTCTTTGATTTAACTGAACAGGGGGAAGCTTTTCTCGTTTTTGAGAGAAAACATATAACAAAGGTTTATGATCAGTAAAAATCGTGGCGGGTTGAGCCTCTAGAATGTGCCTAAAATGCTGCACACTTTCATAGACTGCTAATAATTCCCTATAATAAGCTGGCCAAGTAGACTGCTTTTCGGTCAGCTTTTTACTGAAAAATGCTATCGGCTGCCAACCCTGTCTTACCTTTTGCTGCAGACAGGCACCTACATGCGAACAGGACGCATCAGTAAATAATCCTAGATGAGCGTCAGGCAAAGGGTGCGCTAAAAGGGTTGCGTTAGCTAAACTTTCTTTACAAGCTGCAAAACTACGCTCTAAGTCAGGTGACCAAATAAATGGCTTTGCACCTTTACCTTGAATAGCTGACAGAGCATCAATGAGTGGCGCTTGATAACGTGCAATGTGAGGAAGAAACCTCCGATAAAAATTTACCATACCAAGGAAACGTCGGACTCTTTGAACCGTTTTTGGCAAGGGAAAGTCCTGTAAATCCTTGATCCGTTCGATAGGCGGGCTGATACCAGCAGCACTAATCCTATAACCGAGGAACCTTACTTCTGAAACATTGAAATGGCATTTTTTCTCATTAATTACCACGCCGTATTCCTCTAAGCGTTTGAATAATAAACGTAAATGCTCGGCGTGCTGCTGCGGGTCCCTAGAAAAAACTAAAATATCATCAACATAAGCAAAACAAAAATCCAAGCCACGTACGACTTCATCAATAAACCGCTGGAATGTTTGACCAGCGTTGCGTAACCCGAAAGCCATATAAGGAAATTCAAAAAGACCAAAAGGGGTTATAATTGCTGTTTTACAAATATCCTCTTTTGCGACAGGAATCTGTTGATATGCTTTAACTAAATCAATCGTACTAAAGATCGTTGAATTAACCAAATTTTGATTAAAATCACCGATGTGACGAACGGGATACCTATCTGGTATCGTTCGCGCATTCAAAGCGCGGTAATCACCGCACGGACGCCAGTCAGTGTCACCTTTTGGAGCTAAATGTAAAGCGGAAGACCAAGCGCTATCGGAAGGCCTAGCAGAACCGCATGCTAGCATGTTATCAAATTCTTTCTTTGCTATGGCGAGCTTCTGCG
Source organism: Erebia epiphron (assembly GCA_963932025.1). Lineage (NCBI taxonomy): Eukaryota > Metazoa > Arthropoda > Insecta > Lepidoptera > Nymphalidae > Erebia > Erebia epiphron. The sequence goes on along the minus strand of OZ009948.1, from coordinate 34,076,641 downwards.
GACCTAGGCGGCGCGGGCGAGAAGATACTGGTGGTCCATCAGTAGTTCTGATGAAATGCACCGTGTTGTGTTTTATCTCGCGCACTGGGCCTGGAGGTCTAATAATGGCCGGAAATTCCGATAAAATATCGTTTGCACTACTTACTGTCTTCACGCTATCTTGCTCACATACCGTGATTGACGCCGTACTAGAGAGTCCAGTCGAGTTGTCAATCAGGCGGCTGGTGTTGCAATCTGGTAACAAATTAAAATGCGCTAAAAAATCTGCACCAATAATGGCGGTGCTAACATCGCATATAACAAAATGACATCTAAAATCTCGGCGTAATCCTAAATCTAAACCTAAAAGAATTGAGCCATACGTTTTAATGACGCTGCCGTTTGCAGCGCGCATACTATAATCGGCAACTTTAGGGTGCCGTTCTACCCACGAAACTGGATAACAAGATACATCAGAGCCAGTATCTATTAAAAAACGAATTTTAGATCTTCTTTCTGAAATAAATAATCGGCGACTACGTTGCGGGCAAGCTGGCATCGCCTCCACAGATTGCCTTGCCGGTTTCCCGGATCCACAAATGAACACGGCTTTGTGCATTTTGTCGCGCGCGATGCAAATCTACGATGATACCAACAAACCTCACCACCGTTATTTCGGTTGTTAGGAGAGGGTGAAAATAAACGATTGTTAAAACGTCTTCTGGACCTGCTTCTGCTTCGGTTAGAAAACTTACTATCCTTGGTAAGCGCTGCTATTTGTTTGGTCAGTTCATCAATGCGACCTGAAAGTGTAGCTACATTAGAATCGGATGAGCAAACTACTTTTTCTAAAGTAGAAGTAGAAGTAGATGGAGATGGAGTCACAACTGAAGTAGAGGGAGTAGTTACGCCAGGAGAGACCTCTAAAATTTTGTCCGCTAGGTCTGCAATTTTGTCCAAGCTTAGCTCAGACTGAGCGGCTAAAATTGCCTGAAGATGCTGCGGTAAACAACGCATCCATAATTGACGCAAAATACTTTGATCGCGCAATGCATGTCCTGCAAGAGAAAGTAGGTGGCGAAGAAATTGTGATGGTTTGCGATCACCTAATGCCTCGTCGCTTATTAATTGTCTAACTCTTTGTTCTTCAGACGCAGAGAGACGACGGATGAGTTCCTTCTTTAAAAATTTATATCGCTCAGTAGATGGAGGCTGAGTGATAACATCTTCAATCTCACCTATTATACGCGAATCCAATTGTGCAACAACATGATCAAATTTTGTTTGATCAACCGTGATACCTGAAATTGCAAATTGCGCCTCGACTTGAGCGAACCAGACTGTAGGTCGGTCCACCCAAAATGGTGGAAGTTTAGCTGAAACCTTACAAATTTTAGGTGCATCTGCAATGGGGTCAGATGCGGTACTTGCTAGCTTGAACCGTAGCGACTTATTTTCTTCCACTAATGGCATAGCTGATCCAAGCAGCTCCTTAATTTTTCTTTTAAGCGACTCATTTTCGTCTTCCAAAATTTTAATTTTCTCCATTATTTTATATTTAAGATCCTAAAATTTTTAAAAACTAATTCGCTGAAAGAAAATAAATTATTGTTTACAAAATATCTGAAAATGTCAGATAGACACGTTCCTATAAAACAAATTCAAAACAATTGACACTATTGTCTATAAATTTTCTCTTCCAAAATTTGAATTTGAACTATAATCTTCCTTCTTATATTTGAATCTTGAAAAAAAGAAATAAAATCTGCGATGTCAAATGTCCATCGATCCGTCACAGCATTCTATTTATTCGAAAATAATTTCGAAGTCTTCTTCGATGAATTTATGTTTCTCCTTGGCAACGATGCTTCACAATAATATTCTTGTTTAAATAAGTATTCTTCAGATTATTATTAAATTTCAAAGATTATTCTTCTTCTAGCTTGATATGAAACGTCCTCAAAAAGCGAGCTTTGACCCTATTGGTTTCTTTGATTTAACTGAACAGGGGGAAGCTTTTCTCGTTTTTGAGAGAAAACATATAACAAAGGTTTATGATCAGTAAAAATCGTGGCGGGTTGAGCCTCTAGAATGTGCCTAAAATGCTGCACACTTTCATAGACTGCTAATAATTCCCTATAATAAGCTGGCCAAGTAGACTGCTTTTCGGTCAGCTTTTTACTGAAAAATGCTATCGGCTGCCAACCCTGTCTTACCTTTTGCTGCAGACAGGCACCTACATGCGAACAGGACGCATCAGTAAATAATCCTAGATGAGCGTCAGGCAAAGGGTGCGCTAAAAGGGTTGCGTTAGCTAAACTTTCTTTACAAGCTGCAAAACTACGCTCTAAGTCAGGTGACCAAATAAATGGCTTTGCACCTTTACCTTGAATAGCTGACAGAGCATCAATGAGTGGCGCTTGATAACGTGCAATGTGAGGAAGAAACCTCCGATAAAAATTTACCATACCAAGGAAACGTCGGACTCTTTGAACCGTTTTTGGCAAGGGAAAGTCCTGTAAATCCTTGATCCGTTCGATAGGCGGGCTGATACCAGCAGCACTAATCCTATAACCGAGGAACCTTACTTCTGAAACATTGAAATGGCATTTTTTCTCATTAATTACCACGCCGTATTCCTCTAAGCGCTTGAATAATAAACGTAAATGCTCGGCGTGCTGCTGCGGGTCCCTAGAAAAAACTAAAATATCATCAACATAAGCAAAACAAAAATCCAAGCCACGTACGACTTCATCAATAAACCGCTGGAATGTTTGACCAGCGTTGCGTAACCCGAAAGCCATATAAGGAAATTCAAAAAGACCAAAAGGGGTTATAATTGCTGTTTTACAAATATCCTCTTTTGCGACAGGAATCTGTTGATATGCTTTAACTAAATCAATCGTACTAAAGATCGTTGAATTAACCAAATTTTGATTAAAATCACCGATGTGACGAACGGGATACCTATCTGGTATCGTTCGCGCATTCAAAGCGCGGTAATCACCGCACGGACGCCAGTCAGTGTCACCTTTTGGAGCTAAATGTAAAGCGGAAGACCAAGCGCTATCGGAAGGCCTAGCAGAACCGCATGCTAGCATGTTATCAAATTCTTTCTTTGCTATGGCAAGCTTCTGCGGACCTAGGCGGCGCGGGCGAGAAGATACTGGTGGTCCATCAGTAGTTCTGATGAAATGCACCGTGTTGTGTTTTATCTCGCGCACTGGGCCTGGAGGTCTAATAATGGCCGGAAATTCCGATAAAATATCGTTTGCACTACTTACTGTCTTCACGCTATCTTGCTCACATACCGTGATTGACGCCGTACTAGAGAGTCCAGTCGAGTTGTCAATCAGGCGGCTGGTGTTGCAATCTGGTAACAAATTAAAATGCGCTAAAAAATCTGCACCAATAATGGCGGTGCTAACATCGCATATAACAAAATGCCATCTAAAATCTCGGCGTAATCCTAAATCTAAACCTAAAAGAATTGAGCCATACGTTTTAATGACGCTGCCGTTTGCAGCGCGCATACTATAATCGGCAACTTTAGGGTGGCGTTCTACCCACGAAACTGGATAACAAGATACATCAGAGCCAGTATCTATTAAAAAACGAATTTTAGATCTTCTTTCTGAAATAAATAATCGGCGACTACGTTGCGGGCAAGCTGGCATCGCCTCTACAGATTGCCTTGCCGGTTTCCCGGATCCACAAATGAACACGGCTTTGTGCATTTTGTCGCGCGCGATGCAAATCTACGATGATACCAACAAACCTCACCACCGTTATTTCGGTTGTTAGGAGAGGGTGAAAATAAACGATTGTTAAAACGTCTTCTGGACCTGCTTCTGCTTCGGTTAGAAAACTTACTATCCTTGGTAAGCGCTGCTATTTGTTTGGTCAGTTCATCAATGCGACCTGAAAGTGTAGCTACATTAGAATCGGATGAGCAAACTGTTTTTTCTAAAGTAGAAGTAGAAGTAGATGGAGATGGAGTCACAACTGAAGTAGAGGGAGTAGTTACGCCAGGAGAGACCTCTAAAATTTTGTCCGCTAGGTCTGCAATTTTGTCCAAGCTTAGCTCAGACTGAGCGGCTAAAATTGCCTGAAGATGCTGCGGTAAACAACGCATCCATAATTGACGCAAAATACTTTGATCGCGCAATGCATGTCCTGCAAGAGAAAGTAGGTGGCGAAGAAATTGTGATGGTTTGCGATCACCTAATGCCTCGTCGCTTATTAATTGTCTAACTCTTTGTTCTTCAGACGCAGAGAGACGACGGATGAGTTCCTTCTTTAAAAATTTATATCGCTTAGTAGATGGAGGCTGAGTGATAACATCTTCAATCTCACCTATTATACGTGAATCCAATTGTGCAACAACATGATCAAATTTTGTTTGATCAACCGTGATACCTGAAATTGCAAATTGCGCCTCGACTTGAGCGAACCAGACTGTAGGTCGGTCCACCCAAAATGGTGGAAGTTTAGCTGAAACCTTACAAATTTTAGGTGCATCTGCAATGGGGTCAGATGCGGTACTTGCTAGCTTGGACCGTAGCGACTTATTTTCTTCCACTAATGGCATAGCTGATCCAAGCAGCTCCTTAATTTTTCTTTTAAGCGACTCATTTTCGTCTTCCAAAATTTTAATTTTCTCCATTATTTTATATTTAAGATCCTAAAATTTTTAAAAAACTAATTCGCTGAAAGAAAATAAATTATTGTTTACAAAATATCTGAAAATGTCAGATAGACACGTTCCTATAAAACAAATTCAAAACAATTGACACTATTGTCTATAAATTTTCTCTTCCAAAATTTGAATTTGAACTATAATCTTCCTTCTTATATTTGAATCTTGAAAAAAAGAAATAAAATCTGCGATGTCAAATGTCCATCGATCCGTCACAGCATTCTATTTATTCGAAAATAATTTCGAAGTCTTCTTCGATGAATTTATGTTTCTCCTTGGCAACGATGCTTCACAATAATATTCTTGTTTAAATAAGTATTCTTCAGATTATTATTAAATTTCAAAGATTATTCTTCTTCTAGCTTGATATGAAACGTCCTCAAAAAGCGAGCTTTGACCCTATTGGTTTCTTTGATTTAACTGAACAGGGGGAAGCTTTTCTCGTTTTTGAGAGAAAACATATAACAAAGGTTTATGATCAGTAAAAATCGTGGCGGGTTGAGCCTCTAGAATGTGCCTAAAATGCTGCACACTTTCATAGACTGCTAATAATTCCCTATAATAAGCTGGCCAAGTAGACTGCTTTTCGGTCAGCTTTTTACTGAAAAATGCTATCGGCTGCCAACCCTGTCTTACCTTTTGCTGCAGACAGGCACCTACATGCGAACAGGACGCATCAGTAAATAATCCTAGATGAGCGTCAGGCAAAGGGTGCGCTAAAAGGGTTGCGTTAGCTAAACTTTCTTTACAAGCTGCAAAACTACGCTCTAAGTCAGGTGACCAAATAAATGGCTTTGCACCTTTACCTTGAATAGCTGACAGAGCATCAATGAGTGGCGCTTGATAACGTGCAATGTGAGGAAGAAACCTCCGATAAAAATTTACCATACCAAGGAAACGTCGGACTCTTTGAACCGTTTTTGGCAAGGGAAAGTCCTGTAAATCCTTGATCCGTTCGATAGGCGGGCTGATACCAGCAGCACTAATCCTATAACCGAGGAACCTTACTTCTGAAACATTGAAATGGCATTTTTTCTCATTAATTACCACGCCGTATTCCTCTAAGCGCTTGAATAATAAACGTAAATGCTCGGCGTGCTGCTGCGGGTCCCTAGAAAAAACTAAAATATCATCAACATAAGCAAAACAAAAATCCAAGCCACGTACGACTTCATCAATAAACCGCTGGAATGTTTGACCAGCGTTGCGTAACCCGAAAGCCATATAAGGAAATTCAAAAAGACCAAAAGGGGTTATAATTGCTGTTTTACAAATATCCTCTTTTGCGACAGGAATCTGTTGATATGCTTTAACTAAATCAATCGTACTAAAGATCGTTGAATTAACCAAATTTTGATTAAAATCACCGATGTGACGAACGGGATACCTATCTGGTATCGTTCGCGCATTCAAAGCGCGGTAATCACCGCACGGACGCCAGTCAGTGTCACCTTTTGGAGCTAAATGTAAAGCGGAAGACCAAGCGCTATCGGAAGGCCTAGCAGAACCGCATGCTAGCATGTTATCAAATTCTTTCTTTGCTATGGCGAGCTTCTGCGGACCTAGGCGGCGCGGGCGAGAAGATACTGGTGGTCCATCAGTAGTTCTGATGAAATGCACCGTGTTGTGTTTTATCTCGCGCACTGGGCCTGGAGGTCTAATAATGGCCGGAAATTCCGATAAAATATCGTTTGCACTACTTACTGTCTTCACGCTATCTTGCTCACATACCGTGATTGACGCCGTACTAGAGAGTCCAGTCGAGTTGTCAATCAGGCGGCTGGTGTTGCAATCTGGTAACAAATTAAAATGCGCTAAAAAATCTGCACCAATAATGGCGGCGCTAACATCGCATATAACAAAATGCCATCTAAAATCTCGGCGTAATCCTAAATCTAAACCTAAAAGAATTGAGCCATACGTTTTAATGACGCTGCCGTTTGCAGCGCGCATACTATAATCGGCAACTTTAGGGTGCCGTTCTACCCACGAAACTGGATAACAAGATACATCAGAGCCAGTATCTATTAAAAAACGAATTTTAGATCTTCTTTCTGAAATAAATAATCGGCGACTACGTTGCGGGCAAGCTGGCATCGCCTCTACAGATTGCCTTGCCGGTTTCCCGGATCCACAAATGAACACGGCTTTGTGCATTTTGTCGCGCGCGATGCAAATCTACGATGATACCAACAAACCTCACCACCGTTATTTCGGTTGTTAGGAGAGGGTGAAAATAAACGATTGTTAAAACGTCTTCTGGACCTGCTTCTGCTTCGGTTAGAAAACTTACTATCCTTGGTAAGCGCTGCTATTTGTTTGGTCAGTTCATCAATGCGACCTGAAAGTGTAGCTACATTAGAATCGGATGAGCAAACTGTTTTTTCTAAAGTAGAAGTAGAAGTAGATGGAGATGGAGTCACAACTGAAGTAGAGGGAGTAGTTACGCCAGGGGAGACCTCTAAAATTTTGTCCGCTAGGTCTGCAATTTTGTCCAAGCTTAGCTCAGACTGAGCGGCTAAAATTGCCTGAAGATGCTGCGGTAAACAACGCATCCATAATTGACGCAAAATACTTTGATCGCGCAATGCATGTCCTGCAAGAGAAAGTAGGTGGCGAAGAAATTGTGATGGTTTGCGATCACCTAATGCCTCGTCGCTTATTAATTGTCTAACTCTTTGTTCTTCAGACGCAGAGAGACGACGGATGAGTTCCTTCTTTAAAAATTTATATCGCTCAGTAGATGGAGGCTGAGTGATAACATCTTCAATCTCACCTATTATACGCGAATCCAATTGTGCAACAACATGATCAAATTTTGTTTGATCAACCGTGATACCTGAAATTGCAAATTGCGCCTCGACTTGAGCGAACCAGACTGTAGGTCGGTCCACCCAAAATGGTGGAAGTTTAGCTGAAACCTTACAAATTTTAGGTGCATCTGCAATGGGGTCAGATGCGGTACTTGCTAGCTTGGACTGTAGCGACTTATTTTCTTCCACTAATGGCATAGCTGATCCAAGCAGCTCCTTAATTTTTCTTTTAAGCGACTCATTTTCGTCTTCCAAAATTTTAATTTTCTCCATTATTTTATATTTAAGATCCTAAAATTTTTAAAAAACTAATTCGCTGAAAGAAAATAAATTATTGTTTACAAAATATCTGAAAATGTCAGATAGACACGTTCCTATAAAACAAATTCAAAACAATTGACACTATTGTCTATAAATTTTCTCTTCCAAAATTTGAATTTGAACTATAATCTTCCTTCTTATATTTGAATCTTGAAAAAAAGAAATAAAATCTGCGATGTCAAATGTCCATCGATCCGTCACAGCATTCTATTTATTCGAAAATAATTTCGAAGTCTTCTTCGATGAATTTATGTTTCTCCTTGGCAACGATGCTTCACAATAATATTCTTGTTTAAATAAGTATTCTTCAGATTATTATTAAATTTCAAAGATTATTCTTCTTTTAGCTTGATATGAAACGTCCTCAAAAAGCGAGCTTTGACCTTATTCTGATGTCACTTGAAAATAGTGTGACCTTTTATTGAGGTCACTTGAAAATAGACTGACCTTTTATTGAAAATATTCTTCTCGGGGTCACCATTTGTAGGGGTTATTGGATTTCCTCGCTCTACAACCAACTACCTAGTTAGGATTCACTTCCTAAGTGTAGGCGTTGAAATGATACACTCGATAATAACTATCACGATAGTATATTATAATAATGACTTATTGAATAATAACATTGTATAGATAAATGGTAAAAGAACGGTGGGCCTAGCAGCGAGGCTAGACAACCACGCTTGTTCGCGTCTGTAGAGTGAATAATCCTCCGGCCGTTCGACGTTGCTTTCTGCCAATCAGCGATTCGATATTCGAACTTCAGTACATAGCTCGCAGACGTATGCACTGGCCGGTGCGAAGCAAAGAGGCCAGCTAGCGGAGCACCACATCACCCCCCTGCAGAGTAAAAAAGAACGGGAGAAGCACAGTATCGGAGGTTCCTATTCTAAGTTTTTAGCCATAATTTATTGAAGTAAAAAATATATATAAACGGGTATAGACAACGGGTATGTCGCCATCTTGCAATTTTTGAACGTTTGCCAATTCTGGGGGAACAATGTCGGAACCCTGACTCAAACGGTGAGATTTTTGAAAAATTAATATGCTATTACGGTCATTTTTGTGGATTACATATCACCAAGTATTCAATAAATATCCAGTAGATAACGCTGAATAATATGAAATTTTAGCCATTTTCGAGGTATTTCATTGTTTTCGTGGACTGAGAATTAATTATTCATTGATTGTTTTCATAATAATGAGTTTACGAAAGCTTTTTTTTTCCAAAATTTTTGGCCGTTTTTGAGAATGGCCCTTATAACTAAAAAACTTCCAAAAAACTTTTTTTTGTCTTAAATTACACTCAAATCATGCACTGTACTCAGCAAGTAAAATACTCAGCAAGTAAAAAACACATGCAAATAATCATTCATGGCGCCGGCCGCGATCACTCACGCTGACAGTTGACACCCGAAACCGCCGGAATTCCGAATTGATTCGATTCAGAGACAAGTAACATATATTCGATTGCCTTTGCTTGTACCTCTGCGGCGCCCAACTTGTCACAACGCCGGATATCCGGTATCCGGCCAAACAACTATCCGTTTCATCTCTAGTCTTTAATTTGCAAGTTTTGAATAAAGACAGCACCGGGACAGGTGAAACTAGCTAAAGCTTATAGATAATATTATACATAGCTCAATCTTTTTTTTTTTTAATTTATTTATATATTTAGAATAAAATTAAATCATTTACATTTCATACAAAAATTAAAACTCTAAACATAGCTCAATTACCACTGACTCATTGACAGAATTGTTTCTCCTAGAAAGAGATAGGAAACGATACAATGATGTAAAACCATAGGGGTTTTACACTGCACTTTTCACAGGGCCCTGTGGAAAGGGTGGGCGTGGCCGCTAGTTTTGGCGTCGCTATTACACTGCACTGACCGATTTTCATGATTTTTGATTTGTTGTATTTGTTTCCGTCCCGAATAGCAGAATAACTATTAAAACATTGAACATAATGTTTTAATAGTTATTCAAAAGAATTAACTAGATCCCAACAAAATAGTCAAGGATGTGTTCAAATCATTTGAATGCAAAAAGTTAGAAGAAATTTAAGGGTTTGTTTTTCTCAGCTAACTTCAATAATCTGTTATCCTCACAGTCAGTGTCTGATACTCGCTAGCAACAGCCGTGTTAGTGTTCTCGCGAAACGTGCTGACACAGCGCAATGCGCTCGCGCCCGCGTCGCGTACCTACGTTACAATGACCCAGTTTGGTTATTGCTGCGTAAGACCATCGCTACGTTAATATAATTTATTTATATACTAGTGTTATACTGCAGTCATGGCCTCGCCAATTAAAATTAAAACGGAAACGGAGCATATGCTATTTAAAGCTTATAATGAACAAAAAGCTGAGAAAGAAAATCTTCAGCACCTTATTCAAGTGATGAAAAAAGAAATACATGCCCTACAACAGCAAATTAAAAAACTTACGGAAGAGAAAAATGCTAGTACTAGTGGTCCATCCACCACTACTACTGAGAAAAATTCCTCTGAACCCACGGAATACCACACGGACGAAGAGGAACTAGCGAAAGAGACGGAGTGGATAAGGGTGAAAACTAGAAAAAAAAGGAAATTGAATACTTCACCTGCTCATCACCAACAGTCAGACAATACCACCGGAACTGACGATGACGCTCCACAAAGAAAAACTAAAATGCAAAAAATACCTCCACCACCGCCTATAATTGTAGATGGGGTAAAAGACTATCAGTCGTTTTTTGACATGTTATCGGAAAATCAAAATGAAGACTCTTTCAAGATAAAAATGATGAACGGAGAAAATGTCAAAATTAACACCAACTGTGAAGAGGCATATAGAAAAATAAGAAAGTTATTATCCACAAACAAGCTACTCTGGCACTCCTATGAAAACAAACAAGAGAGGCCAATTAGAGTTATGGCAAAAAAGTTGCATTCCACGTACAAGCCGGAAAGAATCGTTGAAGATCTAAAGAAGAAAGGTTTTAAAATAGAGAATGCAGCTAACAAATTAAGATGGAAAAACAAGGCGCCACTAAATATGTTTATGCTCACCTTCGAAAATGGTGAGGACATAAATAAAATTTATGGAATTACATCGATATTAGGATGTAAAGTAGAAATTCATCCGCTAAAAACATCGAAGCTAGTTCCCCAGTGCAAAAGGTGTCAAACCTATGGGCATACCCAGAAATACTGTTCCAGAGAGCCAAGGTGTGTAAAGTGCACTGGAAAACATTTAAGCGCAGACTGCAAGAAACCAGCAGATCAAAAACCGAAATGTGTCCACTGTGGCGAATCTCACCCGGCCAATTATAGAGGATGCATAGTTGCCAAAGAAATGCAATCCCTTAAGAACAAAGCTACCAAAAAGCCCCCAGCTGATGTCAATTACTCACAGGTACCTCGTGAAACAGGTAAGCCCAAATCATCCTATAATAAGCAACATGCAGAAACTATGAAAAACTCTAAGACTGTTACATATGCTCAAATAACAGCTAATAAAAGCACAAAGGGCAATGGAAATTCAAATAGCCCCTTCGAAGAGAAACTAGACGCAATTCTCAAACTTATGACTTCATTTGATGAACGATTAAGTAAACTAGAAAGTAGCAACAACAAAGCTACCAAAAAAGCAAGAAAATAATTAATAATGGGATTAAAAATTATAGCTTGGAACTCAAATGGACTACTTCAACACCAGCATGAGTTACAAGTAGTCCTTGATACCGAAAGCATTGATGTGTGTTTAATATCAGAAACACACTTCACAAAAGAATCTTTCATCCGATTAAGAGGATACAAGGTTTACCATGCACTACATCCTAATAACTCTGCAAGAGGAGGTAGTGCAGTAATAATAAAAGAACATCTAAATCATTACGAACAAAGCAAGTACGAAGAATTAGAAGTACAAGCAGTGGCAATATGTGTCGAAACAGAACGTTTTCCCTTAATCATTGCAGCTGTATATTTTCCACCGCGATATGCGCTAAAGAAGGATTATTATACAGATTTTTTAAAACTATTTGGCAACAGATTTATCATTGGAGGTGATTTCAATGCCAAGAATACCTATTGGGGCTCGAGACTTACCACAACAAAAGGTAAAGAACTCTTGAGTGCTATCCAAAATATTAATTGCGATATAGTAAGCACAGGAACGCCAACATACTGGCCTACAGACCCCAAAAAGATACCAGATCTCATAGATTTTTATATATATAAAAATATATCACCAAGGTATCTAAATATTGAACAGAAATACGACATGAACTCTGATCATTCTCCTATCATGTTAACAATTAGCGAAAACATAGCATATAAAGAGACCAATGCTACACTAGTTAATAAAAATACTGACTGGGATAGCTTTAAGATCGACTTGAATAATAGGATAAACTTACAAGTTCCTCTAAAAACACCTGAGCAACTTAACTATGAACTAGAACAATTCATAATTGATATACAGCAATCGGCTTGGCAAAACACGCCAACTTCTAAGAAGTGGCGAAAGGGGGCAACATACCCCAGTAAAATCATCAAGCTCATTAAAGAAAAAAGAAAACAGAGGAAAAAATGGCATCATTCAAGATCTCCACAAGATAAAAGACTTCTAAACAAACTAACCAAACAAATTAAGAGAGCAATACAAAAATTAAATGAAGCCACCTTAAAAAATCATCTTCAAAGCTTGACCGCAGATCGTGATTCTAACTATGCCCTCTGGAAAGTCACAAAAAATATGAAAAGACCTATTACACAAATTCCTCCAATCAGGGATGTTAACGGCAAATGGGCAAATAACAATACACAAAAAGCTAAATTATTTGCAAATCATCTTCAAAGTATATTCCAACCAAACGATGGTCACGCACATCAAAATGACCTCCAGCAAACTCAACCAATAGGGGAAGACATCGATATAAAACTCGTCACACCAAAAGAAGTATTACGAGAAATTAAATATAACCTGAGTCAAAAGAAATCACCGGGCTACGACCTTATCACCGGAGAAGTTTTAAATAATCTACCACGCAAAGCCCTTGTGAAGCTTACTAATTTAATCAATGCAGCATTTCGACTTAAGTATGTACCTGATTTATGGAAAATTGCTGAAGTTATTATGATATCCAAGCCAGGGAAACCTCCCCAAGAAACAACGTCGTACAGGCCAATCTCACTGCTACCCATAATGTCCAAACTATTTGAAAAGCTATTGCTTAAGAGAATTAAACCCATAATAGATGATAAAAATCTCGTACCAAACCACCAATTTGGATTCAGACAAAAGCATTCTACAATTGACCAGGTTCATAGAATAGTTAACATAATTGAGCAAACATTGGAAGAAAAAAAGGTTTGCACTACTGTATTTTTAGATGTAGCGCAAGCCTTCGACAAAGTATGGCACGAAGGACTTATATATAAGCTGAATATGATATTGCCCAAAGCATTTTCAGAAATTTTGAAATCATATATCACTAATAGAATGTTCAGAATTCGTCAAGAAGATGCATATTCGGAATTGAAGGAAATAAAAGCTGGGGTTCCACAAGGAAGTGTACTTGGTCCGGTCCTGTACCTCTTGTACACCAGTGATATCCCGGTGTCAGAAAACAATGTGATTGCTACTTTCGCTGACGATACTGCCATAATAGGAATTGGAAAAAGTCACGATGAAGCAGTCACAAAAGTCCAAGCTTCCATTAATAAAGTCTACGACTGGACGACCAGGTGGCGAATTAAGTTGAACGAATCAAAATCGGTCCATATTGATTTCACAAATAAAACACCGAAATATCACCCGATTTACATTAATGGGCAACAGATAACGTATGCTAATACAGCTAAATACCTCGGTATGACTCTGGATACAAAGCTGAGGTGGAAAACGCATGTTAAAAAGAAACGAGAACAGCTAGAAATACGTTATAAAAATATGTATTGGCTACTTGGCAGAAAATCTTGTTTGTCAATACACAATAAAATTCTATTATATAAACAAGTCCTAATGCCTATTTGGACTTATGGCATACAGCTGTGGGGCTGCACTAAAAAAACCAATATACAAATAATACAAAGGTTTCAAAACAAAGTACTTCGCAACATCGTGAATGCACCTTGGTACATTAGAAATGACGTAATTCATCGGGACCTGAAAATTGAATACGTCGACAAAGTCATCACCAAATTTGCAGAAGTCCATGACCATCGGCTTCATCATCACGTTAACGTTGAGGCAATCCAGTTGCTCGACGTTACGCAATTAGTGAGAAGACTAAAAAGGACAAAACCCTTTGAGTTAGTGCATAGTGACTAGTGATAGTGTAGTGAAGTGCTGCCTAAAAGAACACATGAACAAAGTGTCTATTTGCAACAAGAAAGACTAAGATACGTCACTGGATAATTTCTTAGTACATAAGTTGATTATAAGCTTAGGTTAAAGAAAAATTACTTATTAGTCAAATAGTTTGGCTAGATTGTAATTATATTGAGCACCCTTCATTGGTACTCAATAGTAGAAAAAAAAAAAAAAAAAAAAAAAAAATATTTAATCGCGAAGAAGTCAGGGACCCCAGCCTCGGCGAACATGCCCGATGCGCTGCGGTATCTCGGCAATCTCATTAGGATGCGGTATGCATCATTATACTGCACCCTAATGGTGCTCATAGTCGATCGCTTATATTTCGTCCATAATTGACATGTATAAAAACATTGACAATATGAACGAAACAGTGTAAGCTTGACGTCTTTGCTGCATTTGGAGAACCTGCGAGCAAGCATGTTACACCGAACCGAGAGGGCCCTTCTCTCTCTCTCTATGTCTAAGTCATCTTTGAGGTCACCGGTGAGAACATGTCCTAAGTATTTAAATTGCTGCACTTCCCGAATGCTATGCTATATCCTACATGATAATGATGATGATGTTAAAAAAGTTTCCAGATGAGGCAGATGAGGCATGTCTTTGTACATCTCAATCACATTTATCAAAAATTTTTTTTCTTTTGGACACGACATATTATTGTCAAAATGCTCGCGCGAGCCGGAGAAACACAACTACCGATCTGCTGTACGCTGGTCACGACCAGCGTACAGCGTGCGGGACTCTCTCGACGCGACTCAGTCGACGCGACGCACGCGTCGACTGAGCTCCCTTCCGCCCTGAAGGTTATTACATTACCCTGACTGCAGGGCGCAAAGCAGCCAGGCAGATCGGGACTACCCGATCTTCCTGAACATCGACCTTTCCACCCTGTGGTTTATTACAATTTACAATACACTGATACAGGGTAAGGGTCCCTGTGGAAAGTGCAATGTAATAGGGGTTTAAGAGAGATGTGTTCGGGTGCGGGATGAGGGTAAGGAAAAATTATGACATTTCGGAAAAACAAGATGGCGGCCGACGTGATTCTTGCAACTCTTTTGTTTTCCTACCGATTTCGTTACAACTCGCAACTATTGAAGATATTAGAAAACAATCATTAGAAAAAGTGGAAAAAATTGGAAAATCAAGATGGCGGCCGAGCTGTAGTGTTTTGAAATTTTTGATTTTTCGACCTCGAACCACAGATCCGGAACGGCGTGGTCGAGCATTATAATTTTTTCTTTTTTCGTCTAAAATTATCCTGTATTTTGACAGAATGGGAGTGGTTTTTAAAAATTCAAGATGGCGGCTGTCGCGGCGGCTGTTCGGTTCGAGGTACGAAAAAACGCAATTTTAAAATTCAAATTTCTCACAGTTGGCAACGTCGGAGCGTTTCTACTTCTCCGGGGCGATTGTGTGACTCGAGGTATGGATTGGGGAAAAAAAATTACCCCATTACTCGGGAAATTTTCAAGACTACCCCAAAAATAAAAAAAATGTAAATACGTATTTTTTGCAAAGTTCGAGTGCTTTACATAACTTCGAGTTCGGTATTTTCGTCGCCGAGGTCTAGCAACACTGGAATTAATCAAATTTAAAGTGATTAACGATATGGTATTTTTTCAGGGGCGATCATATCGGCTGAGTGCGAGCGAGATGAAAAATTGAAACGTCGTCGGGAGCGATATATCCTGTAGTTTACGAGAAAATTATAAAACTATGTAAAATGTTTCTGTGAAACGAGGTGGCGGCCTTTTTTACACGCTTTTTATTAACTTCACCTGTATGTTTGTATGTTTGTATGTAACCGACTCCTTTGGGCGCGATTTTGACCTACTTTAAACGGCCAGATTTTGTTCAAACTTTGTAGATTTATCGAGGACCGATGACAATACACTAATTTGATAAAATTATTCCATTTTTCAATTTGTAAAATAAGATTTGTAAGGGTAGGTATCTCGGCCGTGACGCGGATGTATGTAACCGACTCCTTTGGGCGCGATTTTGACCTAATTTAAACGGCCAGATTTTGTTCAAACTTTGAAGATTTATCGAGGACCGATGACAATACACTAATTTGATAAAATTATTCCATTTTTCAATTTGCAAAATAAGATTTGTAAGGGTAGGTATCTCGGCCGTGACGCGGACCGGCAACGTCGCGACGAGATCACACCACCTATCACGCGGCAAGCGCGTGCGCCCCGCGCGATGCGTATATTATATAACCCGCACCCCTTTACACCCCAGAGCTCCGCTAGGAGTATAAGTGTTCTGTGCCCCAGAGAGTCCTCACGCATCCTTCTAAGGCGCTACACGTCAACCGGGACTCGAGACCGCTCTCGCGCGTACGCGATGTACTCATGTACCTAATTATTTAACTCGTGCTCATGTTCTATGTATAACTTATAGTCGTGTTTCAATTATTATAAACTGTTTGTGACGAGTAAAGTGTTTTATTGGTCATAGTGGTCACCCAACGGTGGGCACGAGCCGCTGTTAAAAAGGGACTTTCCGTCGTGTCGGATCATCATCATCATCATCATCCTCAACCGATAGACGTCCACTGCTGGACATAGGCCTCTTGCAAGGATTTCCACACGCCTCGGTCTTGCGCCGCCTGGACCCAGCGGCTCCCTGCGGCTCTCCTGATGTCGTCTGTCCAGCGAGTAGGGGGTCTGCCAACGCTGCGCTTTCCCGTGCGGTCGCCACTCCAGCACTTTGGGACCCCAACGTCTATCGGTTCTTCTAACTATGTGCCCCGCCCATTGCCACTTCAGCTTCGCAACACGTCGAGCAATGTCGGTTACTTTAGTTCTTCTGCGGATCTCCTCATTTCTGATTTGATCGCGCAAAGAAACCCCGAGCATTGCTCTCTCCATCGCCCGCTGAGTGACCTTGAGCTTTCTTATGAGGCCCATAGTTAGCGACCAAGTCTCGCAACCGTATGTCATCACTGGCAACACGCACTGTTCGAAGACTTTGGTCTTCAGGCACTGAGGAATCTTGGACGAGAAGACATCTCGAAGCTTCCCGAACGCTGCCCAGCCGAGTTGGATTCGTGTCGGATCGTGGTTACGTAATTACGTCGCGCTCTTGTTTAGGCCAACGGACATTTACGCGGGTTATTGTGATCGCCGGTGCTATACCTACGTCGCTAACCCTACCGCGACGCGATGACGACGCGCAGCAAGACCCGAACGGTTTCGAAAAACGAGTCGGTAGCCAGACCTGACGACCCGGAGCGCAAAGAGGAGCTTATCGGAAGCGCGACGTAGGAGTCGCCTTCCGCATACACGATGACGGAGAGCCAGTTTGCTGCGCTTCTCCGAGAAATCACGAGAGGGAACGCTTCGCGAGCACCGTACAAGATCTTCAGAGACGTCTTAAGGTGCATTTAGACTAAAAGAACAAAGAGCCGGAGCTAGAACAAGAGCATTCTTTCTTGATCTTTTAGTGTAAACGAAAGCTCGTCTACAGCGTTTACACCAAAAGAACAACGATTAGAACCAAGAACTAGAATTCTTGCACAAATGTTCCAGCCATTCGGATGTTAGAACAGCCGAACGAATGCTCATTCGTGTCAATAGGCATGATGACTGATTTTGAAAAATGGTCAGATTATGTTCGGAAGTATCTACTATTTCGAAAAAATATCTTATTTCAGAAGAAAAATAAGTTTTGGTAGATAAAATTGGCATTTGAAATTTAAATTTTAAAATTCACGCCAAATCGCTCGGCGGTGTCATGGCGTCGTTTGTGACGTCACTATTGTTCTTGCCAATGTAAACTGTGCAGTGTGCAGTAAACAATAGTGTGATTGTCAAAGCTCGAAAACAAACAATTGTGACGTCATTCGCTTCTTGGTGTTTTAACCAATATGGCGGATTGCTGCATTTTATAGATTTATTTTATCAAAATAAATAGCAATCTCACTCGAAATAGAAAAATGAATACGTTTTTTATAATCCATGAATCCAATTTCATTAGATAAATTCATAATTTCATTGATTCTTGGTTACTGTCATCATGCCTATTCTGTGGTAGTGCTTCGCCACAGGGTACATTATTTATAATAAGCTCTGAAAGCAATATTATTATTGCAAGTGCTGCATTTCTTATTTTGTCTCAAACACTCAAAAAGAAAAGAAGGAAGAGACGTTGGTGGGTGACAAATTTAATGCAACGAAGGATACTAGATGATGTAGGTGAAACAATGACGGATATGCAAGAACAAGAAGAAAGTGGTCAATTCCAAAACTTTTGTAGAATGGCATCAGAGGATTTTGACCATTCAAATTATCTCTGATCAGAGACAACATTCAGAAACCAAGTACGAATTTTAGAGACTCTATTCCTGTATATGACAGGCTAGCAGTGACTTTTAAGATGTTTGGCAACTGGAGATTCCTATGGGAGTCTGATGTATTTTAAAATGTCTAAATCAAATATCAAATAAATATTATAAATGCGAAAGTTTGGATGGATGTATGGATGTATGGATGTTACATGGATGTATGGATGTTTGTTACTCAATCACGCGCCAACGGCTGAACGGATCTGGCTGAAATTTGGCACAGAGATAGAATTTAGTCTGGAATAGCACATAGGCTACTTTTTATCCCGGAAAATTAAGGAGTTCCCGCGGGAACCAAAAAACCTCAATCCACGCGGACGTAGTTGCGGGCATAAGCTAGTCTACAATATGTAATCGCGCGCGCACGTGAAGCGAGTCCATCTTTTGTTTGCTTCTTCAGCAATACATTTTAGAAGATTTGCAAATTCTTGCCATGAATCTTGTTTGTGTGTTATATTTTTGTAATGTTCAAATGTTTGATCCCACAGACATCTTGAATTATGGTAGGCTTCTATCAACATTAAACATTTTCATTTTTCAAATCGCCTAGTAGCCCTAGAGCATAAGAACGCTTTGAAGAAACCGCTCCGGGGAGCGAGCACGTCCGAACACGCAAGAACGCTCTACGCAACTGTTTGCACGCTCTACAATAGTGCCGTTTACATCAAGCGAGCGAGCATTCTTAGAATATTCCATAGAATCTTTGCGAACGTAGACAGAAAAACGAAAGAATGCTCTACGTCTGTTTACACTAAAAGAATTTATGAGAGTAGGGATAGAATGAGCATTCGCTCGTTAGACTACTAAATGCAGGTTTAGCCGCCGAGCAGCAGGAGAGCGAGCGCGCCGACGTGTTCGTCGCGCGCACTCGCGCGGCGCTTTCCAAGCTCCCGTACGACCTCGACGACCGCATTCAAGTGGATAATATGTGTTATGGACTGTTACATAAACGAGTGCGTTAACGTCTAAAGCGAGAAGAAAGCGTGAGTATTGAGGGGTTGTGAAATGATTCGAAGAAGTAACACGTAGTAAAGACTTGTCGATATCACTTGTTCGGCAATAAACTTATATCATTAAGTCTCACTGTATATATTGACAACTGAAAATAATTACAGTTACTTAAAGTTATCACGGAATTAATAGTCGATTAGAACAAATAATAATTTAAAATTAAAAAACAAGCTATTATAAATAAACCAAACTAAAAAGTAGAAAATAAATAATAGTTTTAAAAAACTAAAAACAAACGCTTTTTATAGAAAACCGAACTAAAAAAATAGAAAATAAGTTTTAACAAATTTAAATTAAGAATAGTGTTAAAAATTTCAATAAATAAAAATAATAATAGTGTAAATAAAAAAATATATATATTTTATTTAAAAAAAGCGTGGGGTGTTTTTAAGATATTATCAAAATGATAATCACTCTACTCATTTCTGTCAATAAAATATTTATAACTATTGACACCATGCACCCCACGCTTTTTTTTAAATAAAATGTTTTTTTTTTTATTTACACTATTATTATTTATATTTATCTATTGAAATTTTTAACACTATTCTTAATTTAAACTTATTAAAACTTATTTTCTATTTTTTAGTTCGGTTTTCTATAAAAAGCGTGTTTTTTAGTTTTTTTAAACTATGATTTATTGTATTCTTTTTGTGTTTTTGAGAATTTCGATCACGATTTTGAGGCAGTTGGCAACATTTGGGAAAGTTGAAATGTATGGATCGATTGTGTAGCTCGACCGGCAAAGTATCGAGATATCTAAACAGTGTTGCTACATTTGGGGTAGTTTTCGAGATTTTCCCCAACAACTTCCTCCTGTAAAATTTTGTATGAAAAATTTTTTTTTCACTGATGGCTTCGTACAGAAGTCAGAAAATATGACTTGAAAAAAATATGGAGACAGCTGATGATTGAGGATTTTGGAGACGGGTTAAGAGCACGGCCAAGGTATTGAAGATAGGTGGGGGGTGCTCCACCAAATGTCATTCGAAACTTCATCCAATAGGCAATGAGCAAAAAAATAAATTCAAAATGGCGGACTTAAGGTTGCTGCCATACAAATTTAATTGGTGTCTATCTCAGAAAGTATAAAAGAGTGGTTTCGTGGCAAAAGATGATCAGGACCTGAAGGTCTACTTGATGAACAGGAAAAAAATTCAAGATGGCGCAATATTTTTCATAGAAAATATATGGCAAATATTGAAGAGACTACAAGTGTAGAACTATGCAAGATTTTGAAACGGTAAGAGACAGAAAACAATACAATGATGTACAAGAGATGTGTTCGAGTGCGGGATTCGAGTAAGGAAAAATTATGACATTTCGGAAAAACAAGATGGCGGCCGACATGATTCTTGCAACTCTTTTGTTTTCCAACCGATTTCGTTAAAACTCGCAACTGTTGAAGAAATTCGTAAACAATCAATAAAAAAGTGGAAAAAATTTGAAAAAAAAGATGGCGGCCGAGCTGTAGTGTTTTAAAATTTTTGATTTTTCGACCCCGAACCGCGGCACCACAGATCCGAAATTACGAGGTCGAGCATAATATTTTTTTCTTTTTTCGCCTTCAATTATCGTGTATTTTGACAGAATGGAATGTTTTTTAAAAATTCAAGATGGCGGCTGTCGCGGCGGCCGTTCGGTTCGTGGTACGATAAAACGCAATTTTAAAAAGTGTTTTTGAAAATTTCGAACACGATTTTGAGGCAGTTGGCAAACATTTGGGAAAGTTGATATGTATGGATCGACTGTGTCAACTCCACCGGCAGTATCGAGATATCTAAACAGTGTTGCCACATTTGGGGTAGTTTTCGAGATTTTCCCCAAAAATTTCCTCCCGTAAAATTTTGTATGTGAAATTTTTCTTTCACTGAAGGCTTTGTTATACAGAAGTCAGAAAATATAACTTGAAGAAAAATATACTTACAAATTTCGTCAGTGTCTATCTCGGAGAATATTAGAGATGGAAGTGTGGTTTCTTGGCAAGAGATGATCAGGACGAGGAGGTCTATTTAGCGAAATGTAAAAAAAATCAAGATGGCGGATTTTTTTTCATACCAAATTATATGGCGATTAGGAACTACATATTATATACAATACTGGGTAATTCTGGTTCCCTCATTCTAACGAATCTTTGGAAGCAAAAATGTTAAAGCGAGTTGATGATTGAGGATTTCGGAGACGGGTGAATTGCTCGGCTAGGGTATTTTCGACCAAATGCATGAAAAAAAATCATTAAACTACCAACATACCCGCATAATTGTTCTCCTAGAAAGAGACAAAAAACGATACAATGATATACGGGAGATGTTTGGGTGTGGGATGGGAGTAGGGAAAAATTAAAGTGTAAAGTAAAGAGCTTTTTGTAAATTTTTTTGTTTTCCAACCGATTTCGTTACAACTCGCAATGATTTAAGAAATTAGGAAGCTATCAATAGAAAAAGTGGAAAAAATTGGAAAAACAAGATGGCTGCCGAGCTATGGTGCTTTAAAGTTTTGGATTCTTCGACCTCGAACCAAGGCGCCACAGATTCGGATCTGTGGCGCCTCGGTTCGACCATGAACGGGGTAGTTCATGTATAGGAGATGTGTTCGGGTGCGGGATGGGAGTAGGGAAAATTATATGACATCTCAGAAAGTATAAAAGATGGAAGAGTGGTTTCTTGGCAAAAATAAAAGATGGCGGAATTAATTTTTCCATAGAAAATATTTATATGGCGAATATTGAAGAGACTACAAGTGTAGAACTATGCAAGATTTTAATACGGTTCCGTTTTACCCGACGGGGCTCCCTGGGATTACAAAACAGGAAACTGATACCAAAATTTAAATCAGCGCCATTTTGAAATTATTTGTTATTGTAGCGATTTCGTTCAAATTCGGTATCTGAGAATCCCTAATTGTCGTATTAAAAAGGGTTTCGAGATAAGTTTCGATGGAGACAAGCTGGTGTGTGTGTATACTGGGGTGTACTTACGCTTTATACTTACCAGCTTGTTCAGGACTGCCGGAGACGTCTCAGCCAGTTGGAGCGACGGACTTTTGTTACAAGACCGTTCATGCGAATCTCACGAAGTCTCTGATCACAGCGAACGAGTTGGATGGGTTTTAGTTATAAATGAGGACTAATGTGATTACCAAAATAGACCGTTTAATGGCGGTTCCACAAAGAGGTCCTTAAGACTAATACAGATAGTATCTTAAAGCTACACTTACGTTACTACGCGGTATTGTCCGTTCGGAGAATACCGCGCAGATATACGCATGGAGACGAAGTCTCGTCGCGCTCGTCAGCGCGACGAGCAACTTGGCGCCATGGCAGGCGACGCGATGAACCATCTGGCCGAAGGGATGGCGCCTGGCAGCTAACCAGGCAGGATGCAGGAACTAAAGGCGGAAGGCCTTGGTGGTACACTGAACGAACTTTCTGAATCACTGCACTGGACGGGAACAATAACGCTTCCCGCTAATTCACTGGGTTGCACTTATGACGCACTTATTAAAACTAAACATCGATGAAATATTATAATGTCAAAAACTTTCCACTATTAGGTGAATTTGTTCTTTCAACATGGCGGAAAGAACTTTCAAAGTAAATTAATCTCGATGATCGGATGCATGATCCATTCACGTTAAAACTAGATTTTAGAATGAGAGTCGAACGGAAGCTTCTTCGCGCGACTTTAGGAAAAAGGGGAAATTAAACTAAACTCGTAGAAACGAGGAAAAAGAGAAAAATATTGTGCCGGGGTAATTCGCCATCTTTGGTGATACGAATTACATCCAAATGAATCCTCGGAAAGGAGGATGTTTAGCTGATCACATTGGATCAAGGAGAAAGAGGGAGAAACACTCAATCACACCGCTGATTGAGTGTTTCTCCCAGAACCGCTGACCTTTAGTAGGTCACCGTCTCTGCTGTCATTATCTACAGTACTAGAACTGATATCAAAAGCAGGTGCCATCCAAATGAGGCACTGAAGTTAATTATCGAAAAGCAGAACTAGATTAACATTCATCGCGGGAATCTTGACAATATGACCACCGCAAATGCAGATACGTCACAGATTGCAACTGAAGGTTACTATTTGAATGAATGGCTTTAATCACTGATTTTAATAATTGCCTAGTCTATCACTGGCATTTGCAATCATTAAATAAGTAGACTACCTACAAATGCAACTCATAGAAACTTTACGCCACTATAAGACGTAGGTTGTAATTGTAATTAATGCTTCTAATAGTTAATCCATCACTAGCTTGCAAAAGCCTTACTAATGTCACAATTAAGGAAATCACTGATAGCAAAGGTGATCAAATGAAATACCTACTACTATTATTACCATACGTGGGTAGGAACGTAGGTAGTTCAATAATAATGATTTAACCTCACAGATTCTAATCTTTAATTACTTTAAAGAAACACCGATTTAGATGTTTAAATTCAGATGGTTTGAATGATCAAATGAATCTAAGAGTTCACAGAGAAGAGCTGGCAAGAAACTCTCCGGTAGCTCGTTTTAAAACGTTTGACAGTAATTTTTACAATATAAACTTAGTTTACGATGTTCAAGATCTAAACCGATTCACAAATATTTATCACAACTCGAACATTATTGAAACAACTTCAATTTATTCTAAAATCAAACTGAAACCTGGCAAAACCAAGGCACACAAAATAAATGGAAAATCAAGTAGAAATTGGTCTTACATCCTTTCGCTTACCAGTGCTCGAACAATAATCCTTCATAATCGGCCATTAAAATGCTTTTAAAGCGCACTATCGCGCCACCAACGGCAGCTCGCGGCGTTACAATAGCCGACTCGCACTGATTGGTGGAACGGTATGGCGCGTGAACAATACAAACTCTTATTATCGGTAAGTCAGTTAACCACATTCCAAAAACAGCTTAACTAGCCTCCAAATTTATTAACAATGATTTATGAGCACTTTCAACAACAAAATCTCTGCATAAAAAAGTAATTTATAAAAAACAAAAAACCCGACTGCTTGGATACCAAAAAGTATAAAACAAGACATGAATTGAAGTATTTCATAATTATCAATTTAAATCGTATAATATCAATAAAATTTATCAAGGCGCAGTCGCACGTCCTAAAGCTAAACTTAACGTGCGACTGCACCTTGATAAATTTTATTAATATTATACGATTTAAATTGATAATAATGAAATACTTCAATTCATGTCTTGTTTTATACTTTTTGGTATCCAAGCAGTCGGGTTTTTTGTTTTTTATAAATTACTTTTTTATTTCAAATTTTTTTGTTAAGTATTTATTGGAAACACTCGACGTTTTATCTGCCCGAAGTAGCACCTATTACCTATTCTGTGGTAGCACCAAAGGTACTAATAAGTATTTTGTATGAGAAGTAGTAATGAGCATCGGATTAATTTATTCGTAATGACGAGCGGTGATCACCATAACCATCATCAAATTTGCATATGTTATAATGCAAATATTAATTTGGTAAAGTTCGTAAATCTGCTACTTTTCCTAAAAATGTGCTTATTAATTTTCGAGAGTCCTATCGCATCGACGTCACGAGACCTCGGCAATGAACGTCGGCCACTTACGAAAATGCCCGTAGACAATGCAAAAAAGTAGGTATTTTTAAGTATTTTCAAAAACACAAATTGTACGTATTTATTTATTTAGTATTTAGTTTATAACTAAGTGGACTCGGAACTAATATTTTAATAGACATTAAAAATGTTAGTCGGAAGTTATGTTAGTCGAATAGGTATGCGCTGCATGTGGCATTAATGAATTTATTGATTGATCGATTGAAGGAGTAAAAATCATCAAGTTTTTTGAGACTTGTTATTTCGTCACATTAAGCTTAGGTATACAATGATATGTTACTATACTACTGTAATATTTATTATATTGTGAGAGTACGCCCCACCTTCACCCTTTACCTATCCGCTGTGGTCCGCGTCATTTTCTGATGAAGTTACTGTATTTCTATATCTCGATATTCATCTAAATTGAATGGTGTAAAGGACAATTTTTGTCTAAATTAAATACTTGAGATGAGTAACATATTTATTGTGTTAAGTAATTAACGATTAAAACTATGTTGGTAAAACACCTTCGCAAGTAAAGCAGTGACCAAATTTGAAAATCATAAAAATGGTTATTGTGAGTCAACCTTAAAAGATAGTTATAATGCTATCGCGGACTTTTTTTAGAACTTTTTGAGAGGAACGTTTCACCATAGGTAAGTACATTGTTGTCGAGTAACTTTATCGATTTAGGCAGCGCACGCCACGTAAGCTCTCAGATGAGATCGTTTTTTCCGACTTAACTAACATTATTGCAATTTTCGTAAGGATCTCTAATTTTTTTGTTAATAATGTAGCTTTCTATAAGTAATATAATTTTTAAAATCGGTTGAGTGGTTTTTGAGATAATCCACCTAGTTTGATAGACATAGATGATATGAGTAGGAACTTTAAACATTTCCTTTGAAACCTCGTAAATCCTAAATTATCATTTAAACGGAAAAATGGTTTAAGGAACCTGGGTGTGATTTTAAAAGACCTATCTAACGATACCCCACTTGCTATAGAGCCTATCGACTATTGATAGGCTATAGAGCCTATCGACTTTTATTTATTAATTGGCTTCTAGTGGACGCCATTTTGTTTTTCTCAAATTCGGCCTCCGTAGTGACACTCACAAGATTAAGATAAATCTAGTGGTGCAAGTATTATCACAATCGGTTCAGCCGTTTTGTCTGTAGTGCGACACAAAGGAATACACAAAAATGGACCTTTGAAACCTCGTAAATCCTAAATAATCGTTAAAATGAGAAAATGGTCAAGGGAACCTAACTATAATTTTGCAAGACCTATTCATCGATACCCCACTTGGCATAGTCTATCGACTTTAATTTCTTAATTTGTTACATTATGGCTTCTAGAGGCCGCCATTTTGTTTTTTCTCAAATTCGGCTTCCGTTATGACACTCAGAAGATTAAGATAAATCTAGTGGTGCAAGTATTATCAAAATCGGTTCAGCCGTTTTGTCTGTAGTGCGACACAAAGGAATACACTAAAAATGAACCTTTGAAACCTCGTAAATCCTAAATGATCGATAAAATGAGAAAATGATCAAGGGAACCTAACTATGATTTTGCAAGACCTATTCATCGATACCCCACTTGCCATAGTCTATCGACTTTAATTTTTTAATTTGTTACATTATGGTTTCTAGAGGGCGCCATTTTGTTTTTTCTCAAATTCGGCTTCCACAGTGATACTCTACTGATATACTCGGCATAAACTGGTGCAAGAATCATCAAAATCGGTCCACGCGTTTAGGCTGTAGCTGTCCTGCAAGGAACAAAAATACATATATAGACTGATGAACACATAACCCTGTGCGTTCCGCAGTCTGGTAAATAAATAGGAAACTAACCAGTACATGCGGCTAAGACTAGCCTCTCAAATCTAGGTACAAAATACTCTCTAAATCTCACGAGGGTAGAAACAATGAGTAAACTTTAACAATCATCATCATCGTCACTACATCCTATTAGGTAACGTCCCACTGCTGGGCACAGGCCTCCACTCTCATAGGAGAGCGGGA
This sequence comes from Erebia epiphron, assembly GCA_963932025.1. Classification (NCBI taxonomy): domain Eukaryota; kingdom Metazoa; phylum Arthropoda; class Insecta; order Lepidoptera; family Nymphalidae; genus Erebia; species Erebia epiphron. Next base: position 34,049,478 of record OZ009948.1, on the reverse strand, counting down.
ATTAGAGCTTAGACCCACCACGCTGCTCCAATGCGGGTTGGCGGGCTTGCTAATATTATGCTAAGATTCTCCAGATCGAGCCGCGGGTTCGACGCCCTCCTGGCTTCTCCCCCGACACGGCTGTCCTGGCGGGTGATGCGCGCTCTGCGTCGCCGTCGCAATAGGGAATATGCATAAAATTTAAATTTGTCTCAAATATTTTTTTCTAGATTCTTTATTGTCTTTACATTATACTTAAAAGGTAGTTTTTTTATTTAGTTTTTATTTAAATCCAGAAAATATTGAATAGAAAGTGAAAAATAAGGGAGGCAAATTCAAACTTGCAAAACGCGTCACCATTGGTCGAAACGAAATGTGACGTAAATGGTCACGTCAGTGGATTTATCGGCGTCGATATTCATACTGTGTTAGTAGTATTTGTGAGAAAATTTGTTTAAAACTGTATTCCTGTGTGATTACTTGTTAAATAATTATGAACTAACTGAACTGAATCGCTATAGTAAACAAACACGGGACATAACCAATGACGTCATCAAAAGCGCGCGATTAATTAAAGGAAGAAAGGTTGATGCTGGGCTCTAGGCATTCCTGTCTCGGTACCGTGGTACCATAGAGGTATACTACCTCTGTGCGTGGTTTCGGTGCTGCCACCGCCGCGTAAACAACAAAGTATACTGCTCCGTCAAAATAAATTCAATTTCTTGGAAATCCGGATCATTACTGTGCCAAAACGGAAAAAATGTGTTCACCAATACCTAAATAAAATGTTAACATAGATTTACCACTTGCAGTGAAGAATAAACAGTGAAATAAACAATTGAATAACTTGCTGAAAGTAACCGAGTACCCACTGTGTAAACACGGAAAAATCCTTCACCTATCTACCTATTATTTATCTAAAGTTTAGTACTGCTTAGTGCTTACATATCTAAAATAGTTTCAAAGATTAAGTGAATAGAAGATTTAAATCATTAATAAACGACTATTTCTGAGTGACACAAAAATAACAAATCTAATAAATTTATTTTACTACCTCCGATTTGGTTAAAGAATAACACATTAAGATCAAAATTTTCACCGTCATAGTTAACGATTCGGTAGCCTTGCGGTTCCTACATCGGTATTAGAAGTCAGATCATACATGGTTCAAATCCCAGTGCGGATATAATATCATTAACTAAGTTTTTTCCATCTTTCCAAAATTTATCACTGGTCAGAGATTAATTCCAAATCCGAAAAAAAAAAAAAAAAAATGTCAACGTCTTCAATAAAGAGTGCAAAGTCGACGCAGTCGAGTAGGGTGTCCTCACGTACTAAAAGGAAAGAAAGATTGTTCCCCACGGATGAGAATCTTGAAAAAGTAGCTCGCATAACATCGTTCATTAACGTACAGAAACAGCAATCAAGAAGCAGTACTGACCAGCGCGAAACTCAAGTATTACATGATGAATTACCAAAAGATTCACATGCCGAGGGCATAGATTGTGCGAGTCAGGGAGAGAGCGAGATAAAAAATGTGGAAACAATAGTCGACAACGTCACAGCATCGAGTCATCATACGGCGAGACGGTTGTCGCTAGCTGAGGAATTAAGGGAATTAGGTATAGATCCAACCCCTGGAAATTATGCGCAAGCAGACGACACTAGAATGCCTCAGTCTCCTGCACCCTCAAGCCTGGCTTCACGACCTTCTCTTGGAGGCGGGGGGATAGCAGAAGCTGCGCAACAGGCTTCGCGAGCAGTCCAGGAAGCCAAAACAGCACTTGAAGATCAAACTGCTGGTAACATTACAAGCGAAGTACGAGAGCTAGTGGTTGATCGACTCCATCTGTTGCAGGAGCTTATATACCGCTTGGCAGACTCTCGAGCTAGGCTGGCTATGGAACTAGAGCGAACAAAAACTCGTGAAGCAAAAAGTTACGACATGGCAGCCAGACGACATGCACAATCTCTACAAACAATTATGGTGGACTACCAAAAATTTGATAGCCGGATAGAGAACACTCATAGTGAGATCAAAGCAGTGCGGCTGATTGTAGGGAGCGAGCTAACTGGACCTATTGATGATATACGAAGAGACATACAAAAACTGAAAGAATTACAGCAGCAGTCTTCAGCGTCTGGACAAAGCTCTCAAAAGACAGACCTAGACGAGCCCCTGAAACAACTCACAAGGGAAGTGGCAGCCCTCCGAGATGAAAAGGGAAAACATTATAATATAAACAACAAGAAAACCTATGCCGAAATCGCTAGTAACCCCGGGCACACAGTAATTATCGCATCGAAAGATCCCCGACATACAGCTGACGACGTCCTGAAAAGTATAGAAAATGCGGTTAACCCTCGCCAGGAAGGCTTGCGCATAGATAGATGCAGGAAGGCCCGCAATGGAAAAGTAATTATAGGATGCAAAGCAAAAGAGGACGCTGATAAAATAGCAAACTCTTTGCGCAGCTTAGAGTTCACAGTGGAAGAACCCCAGAACAAAAAACCACTGATTGAATTACAGAATGTCCTCTCCTACAATGACGACGATGAAATAATAGAGTCAATAAAAAAACAAAACCCCCGCATAACTCAAGGATTAAACATGGATACCGAGACAGTCCGTGTCAAATACCGCAGACGCGCACGGAACCCTCATGAATCGCATATAACGATGGAGGTGTCACCATGCCTATGGAAGCGACTTACAGAGCAGCAGACTGTTTACATAGGCTTGCAGCGAGTTAGAGCCCAGGATCGCTCACCCCTAACACAGTGTTCAAAATGCCTATGTTATGGCCACTCCCGAAAATCATGCACTATTGAAAACGATTTATGCGCCTACTGTGGTGATGAACACAAACGAGCCGATTGCAACCATAGTAAAAATGGTACAACACCTAAATGTGTGAACTGCAAGCGGGAAGGTCGACCAGAGAGCGAATGTGGACACACAGCGTTCAGCGGATTATGTCCCGTGCGCTGCAAGTGGGACTCAATTGCACGCTCCAGAATCACTTACTGCTAAAGTTGTCTCACCAGAATCTATGCTCATCCTTCAAGCAAATCTTGGCAGGGGTAAATTAGCAACCACTGAAATTTTATCCGAAGGGATAAAGCGCAAAGCCACAGCATTAATTCTATCAGAGCCATATGTGGGATCGATAGGGAAACTTCACGCACCACATCCTATACGGATTGTACAAAATAATAGTCTACCTGGACCCAACAAAGCCGCAATAGCAATTCTCGACCAGTCTGCAGCATTGTTAATCGACCCACAACTACAGAGAGCGAATATAGCAGTAGTAATATTGAAATATGGCAATATAGAGATAGCACTAATAGCTGTTTACCTTGAAAAGGATAAAGACATTGAGGTAGATCTAAACGAGCTAAAACAAATCAAGGAAACACTGGCGATGCGTCAAAATATAATAATTGGAGGTGATTTTAACGCATGGAGCATGTGGTGGGGAAGTACCAAACAAGACCTAAGAGGAGATCAACTTGCCGCATGGTTTACAGAAGTAGAAATGTATGTTTTAAACAAAGGAACTACACCAACTTTTGAAGTCTACCGACAGGGACAACCATGCGTTAGCCACGTCGATATTACAGTATGTGACTCCTCGCTACTTGATAAAATAGATGAGTGGACTGTGGACCGTGAAATAACATCGTCGGACCACAACACCATAATATTTAAAGTAACTTTGACGTCGGACAAACAATTACTACCGCCAGTGAAAAATGGAACAAGAAAATATAACACAGAGCGAGCTGACTGGAATAAATTTCACATAACACTGGAGGCAGAACTGGAGAAAATGAGTCTAACCACGGAAAATATAAACAAGTACAAAGATGTGCAAGAAGTTGAGGAGGCAGTAAGAAACTACACAACGGCAGTCACAGTCGCATCTGAGGCCTCTGTTTATGCTGAGTCACATTTATGGTCAATATGTATACTATATCTATGGTCACTTGATCTGTGACAGTTCCGTGTTCGAAAAAAAAAAAAAATCTGATTTTTTTGACATCTTGTTTGACTGCTTCTCTTTGAGTAAAAAAAACCTAAAAATTATTGTAAAAACTACTCAATTCTTGTAATCAATATTAAAAAGAGTGCATTAAAAGTGTTCGTGTGATAATCTGCTTATTCATTCACAATCACAACCTTACCAGGGGAGTACATTTTGGTCCTTCGAACCGGATGGCGGCCATGGATGGCGGGTGGCAAGTATCCAGGCAAGGCGTGAGTACTCTGCAGGCGTGAGTGTTCTGCTGGGTATCTTATCGTAAAGTGCAGTGTATTGTGAGGATTTCAGTGCAGGTTAACGAGGTCAGTGAACGTTACGGCAGTTTTGTACCCATACAAGGTTTGAACTTTGAGGTTAAGACATAACCATGGAGTCATACATCAAATTGCAAAATGACATTTTTAACAACATTTCAAGAGGTCTCATTAATTTAAAAAAGTCTTCAAAAAGTAGAATAACAGAGAGCTACATTGAGGCTCGTTTGGAAAACTTGGAAAAGTTATGGAACATGTTTAATGAGTATCATGCAAAAATTGTAACGTTAGCAAAGGATGATGAAACTTATGACTATTTTACTGATGGTTTCTATGAAAAGACTGAAGAAACTTACTTAGATTATAAGACAGAACTGTCATCTTATTTAAAGAAATTAATTAATGTACCTCAAAATTCTAACTCAAACCCCGGCTCGGATTCTGGTGCTAAGTTTGAATCAAGTAATATCAAACTGCCTAAAATAACTTTACCTACTTTCTCTGGCTCGTATAACGAATGGGTGAGCTTCAGAGATTTATTTTTATCACTTATTCATAATAATAGTAGTTTGGATGATGTTCAAAAATTACATTATTTAAAAAGTCATTTAACAGGCGAAGCAGAGCAGTTGTTGCGGCATGTGCCAATCACTGCTCAAAACTACCAAGTTTGCTGGTCTCAATTAGAAAAGCGTTTTAATAACAAGCGGTACCTCTCAAATTGTATATTGAAGCGCTTTATGAGCCAAAGAAACATAACTTCAGAATCATCATCAGCAATTAAAGAGCTATTAGATACTAGCAATGAATGTTTGAATGCTCTTAATAATTTAGGCATTGACACTCAATCATGGGACATTATGGTTATTCACATTCTATGCTTAAAACTTGATAGTGAGACCAGGAAACTATGGGAAGTTAAATTAAGTGAATTAAATGATGAGTTACCAACTTTATCCAAATTTAATGAGTTTTTAGAAAGCAGGTTTAGATCCTTAGAGTTTTTACTAAACAAACCAAATCAGAATTATAAATTTAAGCCGCAGGTTAAGGCACTTCACATAACAAACCCAGTATCTTGTATATTTTGTAAAGAAAATCATAAGCTGAGCAATTGTAAGAAATTTTGTAAGGAAGATGTAGATGAACGCCGTAATTTTGTGCAAACTAATCGTTTATGTTTCAATTGCATGGCCCCATTTCATTCTGCATCTTCTTGCCGCCAGTCAACTAGGTGTCAAGTAGCAAGGTGTCATAAGCGCCATCACTCTCTTTTACATCCTAGGGGCACAGAGCCAGGGGAGGGGGTTCATCAACCCTCACAAGCACTAGGACAGAGTAGTAACATTGTGCATCAACCCGCACAAGCGTTAGGGCAAGGTAGTATCATAGAGCCTAAACAAGGCCGTGCAAATGAAACCGGGACACACAATATTGTAACATGTTTCTCTAATATTAGCAGTCAAGTATTGTTAGCAACAGCCTTGGTAAAGGCAGAGGTGAGAAACGGTTACAGTATAACTGTAAGGGCATTGTTGGACCAAGGGTCACAGGCATCTTTTATCACAGAGGCCGCAGTCCAGCTTATTGGTTTAAAGAAAATATATACAAACAGTAATGTGTTTGGATTAGGAGATGATCACCATAGGTCAGTTGTGTCTAAGGCTGTTGTATCATTAAAATTGCAATCACTCCGGGATCCATCGTTTAGCATTACTATAAAGGCACATGTTTTAAAAAGGCTTACTTCTTTCCTTCCTGAGACAAAGGTGGAGAGTCAAGCATGGAAAGAATTAGAAAAAATTGAATTAGCAGATCCTTTATTCCATACACCTAATAAGATTGATATACTGTTAGGTGCGGATGTCTATGGACAAATTTTACTCGATGGAATTTTGAAGGGTCCGGCAGGTTATCCAGTTGCCCAAAATACAAAATTAGGATGGATAATATCTGGCCAGGTGGAAAACAATGTAGACAATTCACTGAAGTGTTGTACTTCAATAATCAGCTTGCACGTTCACTCTGAAATCAATGAAAATGAATTGTTAAGAAAATTTTGGGAATTAGAAGCGGAACCAAAGGAAAGGAAAATTTTTCTGACTGAGGAAGAACAAAAATGTGAAGAAATCTTTTCTAAAACTACAAAAAGAGATGAATCTGGCAGGTATATAGTTAAGTTACCTTTCAAATCTGTAGATCCACTTTGTAAATATGGTAACTCTAAGTCAATCGCCTTACGTAGATTCCTTATGTTAGAGAAACGTCTAGGGAAAGATAAACGATTACAGAAGGAGTATGGCAAGGTAATACAGGAGTACTTGGATTTAGGGCACATGGAGATTGTACCTGATGCTGAGGAAGATAAGCCAGGAGCAGTGTACCTTCCTCACCATGCAGTTGTGAAGGAAGAAAAGGATACGACAAAGGTCAGAGTAGTTTACGACGCCTCGTGTGCTGGGATTAATGGTGCATCCTTGAACACTGATCTAATGATAGGGCCAACTTTACAATCTGATTTGCGTACTCTGTTAATGCGTTGGAGACTTTATCCAATCTGTCTAGTTGCAGACATCGAAAAGATGTATAGACAGGTCAAGGTATCCAAGGAAGATGTGGATTTCCAGCGGATATTGTGGCGAGACCCAATGAACCCGGAATCTGAAATAAAAAGTTATCGTTTATTGACTGTCACATTTGGAACAGCAGCGGCACCCTACCTGGCAGTCAAGGTCTTGCAGCAAACAGCGTTGGATGAAGGCAAAGATTCTCCAGCAGCTGCTGAAAAAATAAAAAATGAATTTTATATGGATGACCTACTCTCAGGCTGTCAAAGCGTAGATGAAGGTAAAAAACTGCATAAAGAAATGAATGAAATTTTGAAAAAGGGAGGTTTCTTATTGAGGAAATGGTCAAGTAATAGTGAAGAGCTATTAAAAGAAATACAGGAAGAGGGAAAGGCCAGTGAAGGTAACTTACAAATCAAAACAGATAAAATATTAAAAATCTTAGGACTTACCTGGAACCGGAACAGCGATGAATTTGAATATGTGGTCAACTTACCGCAGCTGAAGTACCCTGTAACAAAAAGAAATGTAATATCAGATATTGCTAGATTATTTGATCCCTTAGGTTGGATAGCACCCATGATAATTAAGGCAAAGATATTTATACAGCAATTATGGATTTCTGGAATCGATTGGGATGATGAATTGCCACCCAATCTTCTTAATCTTTGGATTAGCTTCCGGGATGAACTCAACCAGCTTGTGAGGTTTCGACTTCCAAGATGGTTGAACACAACAACAGAGGATAAATTGGAACTTCACGGATTTTGTGATGCTTCCAATGATGCATATGCTGCAGTTGTATACTTACGGGCTTCTGATAAATTTGGAAAGGTTCATGTCAATCTCGTGTCATCCAAAACCAAGGTTGCGCCAATTAAGCAAGTTACCATTCCGCGACTGGAATTGTGTGGAGCAGTTTTGCTTAGTAAGCTACTGCAAGAAGTTTCTAGCACATTAAGTATTAAAAGGGAGAATATTTTTGCATGGACTGATTCGTCTGTTGTTTTGGCTTGGTTGTCTAGCCATCCGAGTCGATGGAAACCATTCGTAGCAAACAGAGTTTCAGAAATTCTATCAGTATTAGATTCCAGTCAATGGTCGCATGTACAGTCCAAGGATAACCCAGCTGACTGTGCTTCGCGCGGCGCAAATCCGGAGCAGATTAATATGCAGTTGTGGACAAATGGCCCTAACTGGTTAAGGGATGAAGAAGTTTGTAACTTTAAAGAAAAAAATCTATACAATACAAATCTGGAAGAAAAAAAGGTAAATAGAATTAATACTTTCAATACCTTATCGCAGGATGCAAAGGATGATAGTTTGTTTTCAAAATATTCCTCACTAACTAAACTAATCCGAATTATCGCTTATTGTAGAAGGTTTTTACGTTTAAGAAATAAAAATAAAGAGGATAAACCTAAACCTACAAAATGGCTAGCAAATAAAGAATTAGAAGAAGCTCGAAATGTGTGCATTAAGCATTATCAAAATTTACATTTTTTTGAAGAAATAAAAAATTTAAAGGATACAGGGAAGGTTAATAAAAAAAGTGCACTCACCTTATTTAATCCATTTCTTGACAGTGCTGGTATTGTCAGAGTGGGTGGTCGTCTTGAGAGGTCATCTTTGACTGAAGGTATGAAACACCCGGTGATCATACCGCGAAGATCTCATATTACAAATCTTCTCATCGCGGATGCTCATAGCAAAACTCTTCATGGAGGACCTCAACTGATGTTGAACTATTTAAGATCACAATATTGGGTTCTTGATGCAAAAAATCAAGTGAAGTGGTTTGTCAGGAAGTGTGCGGTGTGTTTGCGGTACTCATCCAAGGGGAGTCAACAGCTTATGGGACAGTTGCCTCCAGCAAGATCGAACTTCAGTCGACCATTTCTACACAGTGGCGTTGATTATGCTGGTCCCATTAGCATCCGAACCACAAAAGGAAGAGGACATCATGCTTATAAAGGCTATGTGTGCTTGTTTGTGTGTATGTCAACTCGAGCAATCCACCTGGAAGCCGTGAGTGATTTAACTGCCCAAGGATTTTTGGCTGGATTTAAAAGATTTGTGTCCAGGCGTGGGCACTGTGCCCACTTGTGGAGTGACAATGCCACTAATTTTGTTGGATCTTCGCGCGAACTGAAAAGATTATTCAATTCAGAAAAATCAAGTATAACAGCTGAAGTGGCTGACTGGTTGGCCTCCAACAACACAGAGTGGCACTTCATTCCGCCACACGCCCCAAATTTCGGTGGGTTGTGGGAGGCTGGAATCCGCTCCACAAAATTCCACCTCAAAAGAGTGATTGGATCTTCAACCCTGACCTTTGAGGAGATCACAACAGTGTTGGCTCAAATTGAAGCCTGTCTTAATTCGAGACCGATATCTCAGTTAAGTCAACACCCTGGTGACCCTTGTCCCTTGACTCCTGGTCATTTTCTGGTTGGTGAACCACTAGTATTGATTCCAGAGTTAAATTATGAAACATCTAATATTAGTAATTTGAATCGCTGGCAACTGACACAAAAAATGACACAGGAGTTTTGGCGTCGCTGGTCCAATGAGTATTTAACTCGTTTCTTACATAGGTACAAATGGGCATATCAAAACCCCGAGCCCAAACTCGGTGACCTGGTGCTTGTGAGAGAGGATGACCTACCTCCAGCAAAATGGCTTTATGGAATAATTGTACAAAAACACCCCGGCTTAGACAATATAACTCGAGTGGTGAGCATAAAATGTAAGGGCAGTATTTTTAAGAGACCTGTATCTAAACTGTGCATTTTACCAGTCACCGATTAAATTTAGTTGTAGTTTGTAGTGTAATTCAACTCAACGTCTATCCAACGTTGAGTTCTAAATTGTCGTTACATACCTATTATGTATTTGTTTTTTTTTTTTTTTTTTCATTTTTGATTCAAGTAGTAATTGCATTATATACAGTCCATAGTCAACCTTTGTTAATTTAAATTAGTTGATGTAAATTATTGTCTTTCAATTTATATATTTAGTAAAGGCTAAGATCTGTAACAGAGAAGATATGTGTGTTTGGTTTAGATATTAATAGTATTTAATAAACTGTAACTTTGTTATGAACAAATTATGTTCATTTGCCATAATTTGTTCATGGAGGCCGGTATGTTTATGCTGAGTCACATTTATGGTCAATATGTATACTATATCTATGGTCACTTGATCTGTGACAGTTCCGTGTTCGAAAAAAAAAAAAAATCTGATTTTTTTGACATCTTGTTTGACTGCTTCTCTTTGAGTAAAAAAAACCTAAAAATTATTGTAAAAACTACTCAATTCTTGTAATCAATATTAAAAAGAGTGCATTAAAAGTGTTCGTGTGATAATCTGCTTATTCATTCACAATCACAACCTTACCAGGGGAGTACAGCCTCAATTCCGACTATAAAACAATCAGGTACTAAACAATATCCTCCCTGGTGGTCAAAAGATCTCGAAAACAAAAAGAAAGACATGACTACCAAAAAACGTCGCATCAAGTGTGCAGCGCCACGAAGACGAGATCATGTAATTGCAGAATATCAGCGGGCACGTGAAGAATATGTCATAGCGGCACAGAAAGCACAAACTACTTCATGGAAAGAATATTGCAGTAAATCTGAGAAAGACAGCATCTGGGACGGGGTATATAGAGTACTTCGACGAACAGTTCGACCGCGTCCGGATGTCTTATTACGGAAATCAGACGGAAGCTCTTGTACAGCTAAAGAGTCAGCTCAACTCTTGGCAGAAACTCTGTTTCCTGATGACGATTTTAACATGGAAAACGCTGAGCATAGGAACATTCGAGTACTAGCGGAACAAGAGATTCCGTCCGAACCTGACGACCCACCTTTTACTGCCACAGAGCTCGAGTTATCAGTACGGAGTTTTTCAGCAAGAAAAGCACCCGGAGAAGACCATTTTACTGCTGATATTTGCGAGCATGCTGTGCTTGCCGATGGAGACATTTACCTTGGACTAGCAAATGCATGTCTCAAACTGACATATTTTCCGGCCTTATGGAAACGCGCTATAGTGGTCATAATCCCGAAACCCAACAAAGAAGACATAGCAAATCCAAAATCTTATCGCCCTATTGGACTTTTAGCAATTTTAGGCAAAATAATGGAGAAGATGCTTGTGGGTAGGTTGAGGTGGCACGTTTACAAGGTAATCAGCCCCAAACAATACGGATTTATGCCCCAGAGGAGTACAGAAGACGCCCTTTATGACCTTGTCTCTCACTTAACTAAGAAAAGAACAGAGAATTCAACAACGCTACTCATATCTCTAGACATAGAGGGCGCTTTTGATAATGCATGGTGGCCAGCAATCAAAAGCAGTCTACTAAGCGCAAATTGTCCCAAGAACATCTTCCAAATTTTTTGCTCATATCTGAGTGAAAGAGAGGTAAAAATTACATACGCCGGGGAGTATTTCTTAAAACACACAAATAGAGGATGTGTACAGGGCTCCATTGCTGGACCGAGTCTCTGGAACATCTGTGATAGATATTTAGGTAGATTGAATGCAACATAATTTCACACCCCTAGTCAATCCCTATCGCTTCCTTCATATTCCTTGACATATGTCAACGTCACCTACGAAACACTCTCTTGCAACACGAACGCTGACGCGTGCGCACGTTTTGCCGCCTTCCGGACGATTACAGTGAATTTTCCCGTCGAAGTGCAATTTAAACAGTCTTTTATACGGGCCCGTTTTAGTGCAAATAAACATCGTTAGCGTACAGTGTCGAGAAGCATCATTCATCCCGGATGTCCGAAGTTAGAATGTCATAGCATCCTGTGTGAGAAACGCAAGCTGCCTACGCGCATGAACCATCTAGCCGCGGAGTTACAATCGAACCAGGTGACTTTTCCCACCGTTTCCTCGCCCTTTGTACATCCATTTTTGATCCTCGAACCGGATCCTATATCCGTGGTCCTTCGTAATTCAATCTCCATTATATTTCATTTTTTCATAACCTACAAATAACCTCTGTTGCATTCATTGGGGGTCTTTAGGTTGCATTTTTGTCCATGGTACTATTGGCCATAGTCAATAGTCCAAACTTGTCTGCAGTACCGATCTGCAGTAAGGCACATCCTACAAGTCTATGGTTATTAAATCGTAACTTTTCAAATTACCGATTTTCACCTCTGAGGTCGTAATTGACAGGTCTTTTGTCATAGTTTCAATCTTGTCTATTACTACGAAACTAATTTAAAATTGTAATTTGTTTCGACTTACTCTCGTATATATATTAGTTTTGCTGGCTTTTAAAATGAGCGAAACTAAATTGCAGTTTGCAAAAATGCAATTAGCATACAAAAATGTTCAAAGTATATACGATACAGCTGTGAAGTTGAGTGGCGATCAACAACCTGGAATTAGTAAAGAAAAACAACTTTTTATTTTTCGTTACAAGGACTTAGACCGCTATAGACAGCAGATGGACGATTCTTACACATTACTAAGCGTAAGTGAACTCAATTCCTTAACTAAGGAGCAAATAACAGAAATTGAAAACAATTATATAGCATTCAATGACATGATTTACTCAATTCATTATTTTTATAGCACCATAGTAGAGTCACAGCCCGAGTCAAAACATGAAATCAAATCTCATAGCAATAGTCATAGTGGGGAATTTAGACTACCTAAAATAAATTTAGCCCGTTTCAGTGGTCTGTTTACTGAATGGCAAAACTTTATTTCAGTTTACGATAGTCTTATACAAAATAACCCCAAACTCAATAACATAGAGAAAATGCATTACCTTTTGAGTGTTCTAGACAAGGAGCCTTTGTCATTGATTAAAAATTTAAAAATTTCTTCTGAAAACTACCCTGTTGCCTATGGCTTATTAAAGGAGCGCTATGATAATAAACGAATTATAGCGGACAAGCATGTGGATGCGCTACTCAGCTTACCAAATCTTACTGCACCTATTAACCTAAAGAATTTAAATAAGTTTTTAAATACCTTAAAGGAAAACTTGAATGCCCTAGGTGCTTTGGCTTTTGATGTCGAGTCGTGGAGCTTTCTATTGCTCCATATTGTACTGAAAAAGATGCCTATAGATTTAAGGTGCAAATTTGAATCTGAAGTTGATGCTTTAAGCATACCTACTTTTGAACAGCTTTTAAATTATTTGGAAAAGCAACAGAAAATTTTGGAAAACATCTCGGTAACAAATGTGAACGCTAAAGTTACGCTTAACAATTCTCTTAGCGTATCACATGATAAAACAAATCAAGATTCAACTAAAGCTTCGGCTTCAACTTCTTCTTGCCCATGTCAAGGAGAAAATCATCAATCCTTATACTATTGCTCAGCTTTCAATGCTATGACTCCTGAACAAAGGAAGGCTTTTATTATTAAGCATAAACGGTGCTTAAACTGCATGAAATCTCACCATATATCTAAGTGCTTAAGTCGCAACGTTTGCGCAGTGTGTGGGGCCAAGCATCACACGAAATTACATACTTCTAGGTATTCTCAATCTCAAATCAGCACGGGTGAACCTGCACCTGCTCCCGAAGGCAATGCTGTTGCTGCGTCGGCCAGTAGTCCCGCAGTCCAACATCAGTCCTTACATAGTGTCGACACTACATCCACTATGCTACTGGGCACAGCCTTTGTCGGAGTCCAGGATGTCAATGGATATTTTCATCCTGCTAGAGCAATGATTGATAGTGGTTCGCAGATTTCAATAATTTCTGAAAACTTAGCACAAAAATTAAAATTACCTCGTACTCAATCTCCAACAGTTTTTGGTTTGGGTGCTCAAGCTCAGCATACTCGTGGTATGCTGACTTGTAACATAAAGTCACTCGCTGACTCATCTCAAAACTTCACTTCACAATTTTTAATTTTGAAGCAAATTTCAAATCATTTGCCTTCTGTTCGAGTTAACAATTCTGTTCTTGCTCAATGCAAAAATTTAGTTCTGGCAGATAAAAACTTTTCTGTTCCAGGGAAAATCGATTTACTCTTAGGCATTGATTTATATAATGACATCCTCGATGGTAGGAGATTCAGTCTAGGTGACAACATGCCTACTGCCTTCTCTTCTATTTTTGGATGGATCATCATGGGTAAAGCCCCGGCAGTATCACCATACTCCGAGAGTGTGATTTCGATGGCCTGCACCAACGATATTGGTTCTGCTCTCATTAGATTTTGGGAGCATGAACAACCTTTTAGTGTACCAATTCAAGATCCTGAAGATCTTCAATGCGAAAAGCACTTTTGTGACACCCACAGCCGGGACGACACTGGTCGTTTTGTTGTTCGGCTTCCTTTTAAGGTTCACCACAAATCCTTAGGTGACACTCGCCTCAACGCTTTAAAAAGGTTTCATCATCTGGAACGCCGCTTGTTGAAGGATGTCCAGCTACGTCAACTCTACATTGACTTCATGCGTGACTATTCCCTCGCTGGACACATGCGTGAAGTGCTGCACCCTGACGCGAGTGATCGATACTATATACCACATCATGGTGTCCTGAAGGAGCACAGCAGTACTACTAAGCTCCGAGCCGTTTTTGACGCGTCGGCTGCTAGCTCAACTTCGGTTTCGCTCAACCAGGTTCTGATGTCTGGACCTAAGTTACAAAAAAATATTGAAGATATCATTCTGCGATTTCGGGTACACAAACTGGTCTTCACCTGTGATATCAAACAGATGTATCGACAGGTTCGCATGCATGATTCAGATTGCAAATATCAAACTATATTTTGGCGCGAGTCGCCTGACCAACCTATCAAACAATTTGAGCTGACGACTGTTACCTATGGCGTTTCTAGTTCAGCATTCCAGGCCATTCGTGTCATACATGAACTCGCTTATCTTAATCAACCACAGTATCCCATTGCATCAAGTGTCCTATTGGAAGACACATTCGTTGACGATGTAGTCAGCGGCGCTGACAGCTTAGATTCGGCAAGGAAGCTACAACATAATTTGGAATCCATACTAGCTCAGGGCGCATTTGTGTTACGCAAATGGTCTAGTAACTCTAGCGAATTCTTAAATTCATTCTCCTCGGATCATCGCGAGCAACCATATCGTTTCGAGCAGAGAGGAGACAACATCTTCAAGGTCTTGGGTATCGAGTGGAACGCTGATAGTGACAGTTTCGTCTACAAGGTTTCCGAGATGAACAAGTCTATGACCATGCGCGGCGTGCTATCAAATATAGCCCGTCTCTATGATCCCTGTGGTTTTCTGACTCCTGTAATTTTTTTCGCCAAGCATATTATGCAACAGCTATGGATCTTGAAATGTAATTGGGATGATCCGCTTCCTGCGGACGTTCAAAAGGTTTGGTCATCGCTAATGTCAGATTTTTCTCAATTTGAAAAAATCACAATTCCACGCAGTTTTATCACTGATCAACCGGTTGAACGTCAAATTCACGGTTTCAGTGACGCTTCTGAACGCGGGTACGCTGCATGCGTCTACCTACGCACTCTTACTTCTGATGGTAGAGTTTCGGCCCAACTACTGTTGGCGAAGTCTCGCATTGCTCCTTTAAGTCAAAAGCTTACCGTTCCCAAGCTGGAATTAAACGGCGCGCTTTTACTTGCTCACCTTCTCGAACACGTCCTCAGTGTTCTGAACACCAAATTCAAAATTGATTGCACTCTGGCCTGGTGTGATTCCAGCATCGTGCTTTCCTGGCTTAAGAAACCACCTCACACTCTGCAGACATATGAAGGAAATCGTGTGTCTCAAATCCAAGCATTGACACAAAATATTGCTTGGAGGCACGTGCCTTCAGCACAAAATCCCGCCGACTCGGCGAGTCGCGGTTGTTACCCTTCGCAATTGGTCGAGTCGCCTCTTTGGTGGTCTCCGCCATGGCTTGAGGCCGACCCTTCAACATGGCCCGGAGATGTCCCTATTTTGTGTGAAACAGACTTGCCCGGAATTAAAGCTCAGTCAATCCCGTTAGTATCAAACGTTGCTGATGTCGAGGAAGGTTTACTGACTAAATTCAGTACGTTTCCCAAGTTACTCCACGTGGTAGCTTGGTGCAAGCGCTTCGTATTTAATTCACGCAACGCAACTCAACGCCGGACTGGACCTCTATCCGTTTCCGAGTTAAACGATAGTGAAATGGCGATTTTCAAGCTTGTCCAGGCTGCCGAGTTCCCCCAAGCTCTGAAGTTGTTGCGCCAACAAAAACATCTCACTGACAGTCTCAAGCGTCTTAATCCCTTTCTCGACTCACAAGGTCTAATAAGAGTAGGTGGTAGACTAAATAAATCTCAATTAAACTACGATGCCAAGCATCCAATTTTGCTCCCAAAAAATCATCCAGTGACTCATTTGGTCGTGGATTACTATCACCGCTTATATCTCCACCCGGGTATCAGCACTCTTCTAAATTTACTCCAACGTAAATATTGGATTTTGTCTGCTCGTCGGATCGTTAAGCATCAAACTTTTAAATGTAAACAGTGTTATAGGTTACGTCCTAAATCTATTGAGCCCTTTATGGGTGACTTACCATCACATCGAGTTACTTCGTGCCGTCCGTTTCAAAAGGTTGGCGTCGATTTCGCTGGTCCTTTTCTGATCAAGGCGTCGCTAGTTCGTAACTCGAGGTCGATTAAAACTTATTTGTGCATTTTTATATGCATGTCTACCAAGTGTGTCCACTTGGAAATAGCCTCTGAGCTATCGACCAATGCTTTTTTGGCTTGTCTTGATCGTTTCGTGTCTCGGCGCGGTCTTCCTAGCGACATCTTTAGTGATTGTGGCACTAATTTCGTTGGTACAAACAATTATATCAAAGACGTCGTTCAGCATCTTAAAAATTCTAATGATGAAATCAAGGAATGTTTGGTTCGTCACCAAGTAACTTGGCACTTCAACGCTCCTGCGAGCCCCCACATGGGCGGTTTGTGGGAAAACGCTGTCAAGGCCGCCAAGACAATCATCGCTCGCGTCATTGGCGAGCGCACGCTTCATTTTGAAGAACTGGCTACAATTTTCACAAAGGTAGAAGCTGTGTTAAATTCGCGGCCATTGTGTCCGCTAACGAATGATCCCAACGATTTGGAAACTTTAACGCCTGGTCACTTCCTTATTGGCCAACCTCTTCTGGCACTACCTGAAGAAAATCTGGAACAAGAAAATCCTAACCGTTTGAAGCGGTGGCATTTACTCCGTCAAATGACACAGCACTTTTGGAAACGTTGGCAGGCTGAGTATCTGCATACCTTGCAACAACGCTCTAAATGGCAGAGCAAGGTTCCAAATCTACAAGTTGGGGACCTAGTTTTGATCAAAGACCCAAATTTGCCTCCACTACATTGGAAAAAGGCTCGCATCTTACGCGTTTGTCCGGGCTCTGACGGTACAGTTCGCGTTGTAGAGCTAAAAACTTCTTCTGGCACTCTGTTGAGGCCGGTTGTTAAAGTTTGCCCTCTGCTGCCTATAGCGGGCTAGGGATCAAATTCAAAATTAGCGAATCTAGTTTTAGCTCATTTTTACTTTTAACGTTTTTTTTTGCCTATATATTTTAATTACCTTTTTTACTTACACTTTTCATATTTTTATTCCTTTTTATTAAAGAGCTTAGACGCTCTTTGGGGGGCGGTATGATAGATATTTAGGTAGATTGAATGCAACATAATTTCACACCCCTAGTCAATCCCTATCGCTTCCTTCATATTCCTTGACATATGTCAACGTCACCTACGAAACACTCTCTTGCAACACGAACGCTGACGCGTGCGCACGTTTTGCCGCCTTCCGGACGATTACAGTGAATTTTCCCGTCGAAGTGCAATTTAAACAGTCTTTTATACGGGCCCGTTTTAGTGCAAATAAACATCGTTAGCGTACAGTGTCGAGAAGCATCATTCATCCCGGATGTCCGAAGTTAGAATGTCATAGCATCCTGTGTGAGAAACGCAAGCTGCCTACGCGCATGAACCATCTAGCCGCGGAGTTACAATCGAACCAGGTGACTTTTCCCACCGTTTCCTCGCCCTTTGTACATCCAATCTGTATTAACTCCCTTCTCGTCGAGGTTGGCACTTTGGGAATTCACTGTCAAGCGTTTGCGGATGACGTGGTTTTAGCCATCTCCGGCAACACAGCTGAAGATATCCAAGACAAAGCAAACAACGTCCTAAACGTGGTGACTCGATGGGGTCGGAGAAACAAGCTCAGATTCGGTCCTCAAAAGACACACGCCATACTTATAACGAGGAAAAGAAACTTTGGCGAGGTAAATGTAAATATGGATGGGGTGAAAATTCACATTACCAAACAAATAAAAATTCTGGGAGTTATTTTAGACGACAGATTAAAGTTTGGGCCTCATATCGAGGCAATGTGCATGAGGCTAACAGAGTTGTATAGAAAACTGGAATGGGCTGCAAGATGTTCATGGGGACTTAACCCTGACATTATAAGAATTATATATGTATCGGTCATCGAACCGATTGCGCTGTATGCTTCTAGCGTGTGGGCCCCAGCATTGCAAGTCAAAACCATCCGAAGTAGACTGCTGGCGGTTCAACGAAGCTTTGTTCAAAAAATTGCTAAAGCGTACAGAACTGTGTCTCTAACCGCCGCACTTGCAATAGCTGGAGTGCTACCATTGGACATACGCATAAAGGAGTCTGCTCGCCTTTATGAGATTAAAAGAGGAAAACGAACTCTTGACTTTCACGCAGACCGCGAAATAGAAAGTTGTGTTTCCTACGACAAACAACCTCATCCAGCTAAACAATGCTCTAAAGATTATGTTTTGGTAGAAGAGGAAGACATAGAAAATATATCGGGGACGCATATCTATACTGACGGGAGCAAAGTTGACGGGAAGGTAGGGGCGGCTCTATCTATTTGGAGGGACGGAAAAGAAATAAAATACCGAACCCTTAAGCTCGAATCCTACTGCTCCGTATTTCAGGCAGAATTACTCGCCATCTGGAAAGCGACTGAATTGGCAGGAAGCTTGAAAACAAAAATGGTAAACATATTATCAGATAGTAGAACGGCCCTTGATATTATCAAGAATCTGACATCTCTCCATCCAATCGCTTTCCAGACTAGGGCACAAATCGATAAACTAAAAGATCAAGGCATAGATGTGCGTCTCCACTGGCTTCGAGCCCACGTTGGTACTAGAGGGAATGAACGAGCTGATGAACTTGCCAAACGTGCAGCTAAGTTTAAAAAAAACAGCAGCTGATTACGACCTGTTTCCGATTTCGTATGCAAAGAGAGCCATCAGGGAGCAATCTATTGACAAGTGGAATGACATTTATACAGCAGAAATAAAGCATAAACCGCTAGAGCTATTTTTCCCTGATGTCACCATAGCGTACAGGCTCCTTAAATTCACACGACCTGGTGGACTTCTTACTCAAATTTTAACTGGCCACGGTGGCTTCGGCCAATATTTACATCGCTTTAAGCTACGCGAACATCCCTGGTGCGTGTGCGAACCTGGAGTGGTCGAAGACGTAGAGCATGTTATTACAACCTGCCCTCGTTTTGGATCGCTCAGGCAAGATATAACTGCTGAAACAGAACTAGATATTACGAGAAGCAATTTAGGAACTCTCATTACAAACGATAAGCATAAGAAAAAATTCATTAAATATTGTGAGGTTATTGCCAAGGCAGCAGGCAAAGCGAATGGTAGCACTGCAAAATGGCTACCTACATTGATCAGCTAACAAGAATAACAAAAAAAAATAAATAATAACCAACAAGGTTTGCGATTGCAGTGCTACTATTTGTTTCCAGATGCGACGGAGGGGCCAAGGAGGAGAAAAAAAAAAAAAGGCCTTTAATGTACTAACGGGTTACTATAACTGATTTATTATATATAACAAAAGAGACTAATGACTGAAATAATTTAAATCTTATATTCTAATTAATTGCTATCATTCTTCAAATATTGACATTTTAATATAATATTATGGAATACTAAGCGATTAAGCCATAGCATAACTTAGCTGATCCTCTACGAGTCTGGTAGGTAGAATGGACATCAAAACTGTCGTACTTTATAAAAAAAAAAAAATGCTACTAGATCAAATACGACTAACTACCCGAGCCGGCCGTGGTAGGTGTTCTACAGCTTTAAAAGATTAATAACAATATTATGCTTATGGGCAGTATTCTATGCGTAAAAATCTAGTAAAGTAATTAAAATGTAAGAAATGATGCATGTTGAAGTACATATTATTATGATAATTAAAAGTCTTCCTGAAATGTTTTACTGCCATGTATATAGCGAGTAGCTCCCGGTCGAATGTACTGTAGTTGCGTTGCGCGTCGGAAAATTTCTTCGAAAAATACCCCAGTGGTTGCCATTTCTCTTTGACGAATTGTTGAAGTACAGCTCCGGCACACGAGTCGGATGCGTCGCTGAAGATTGCGAGCGTAGCATCGTGCGATGGGTGAGCGAGTAAAGCTGCGTTTTGAATTGCATTTTTACACGCTTCGAATGCGTTTGTAGCTTCGTCGGTCCATTCGATTAATGTGCGGTCTCTCTTTTTCGAATTATGAAGATAGGCATGAAGTGGAGCTTGAATATCGGCGGCCTTAGGAATATGTTCTCTGTAGAAATTTATCATTCCGAGAAAACGCCTTAGCTCTTCGATCGTTTTTGGTTTCGCGTAGTTGCAGATTGCTGTGATTTTTTCTTCAGGAGGTTTTATTCCGCACTTGTTTACGGTAAAACCGAGGAATTTAACTTCATCTTGCCCGAAGTTGCATTTTGACGGGTTGATTGTGATGCCATTGTCTTCTAGTCTTCGTAATACAACTCGTAGGTGTTCTTCATGTGATGTTTTGTCCGGACTTGCAACTAGTAGGTCGTCTATGAAAGCGTAGACGAAATCGAGACCATGCAGAACTTCGTGAATAAACCGTTGAAAGGTTTGGCCAGCGTTCCTTAAACCTGGTGCCATTCTCGGAAATTCGAATAGGCCCATAGGAGTTATAATTGCAGTCTTCTCTATGTCTTCTTCACGAACTTTAATTTGCTGATATGCTCTTTTGAGATCGATTGTCGAAAATACAGTCTTCTCCGCTAATTGATGTGTAAAGTCCTTAATTCTTGGAATTGGGTAGCGGTCCGGTATAGTAACGTGGTTAAGTCTTCTATAATCACCACAGACTCGCAGATCGCCGTTTTTCTTCGGAACAATGTGTAGTGGCGAAGACCAAGGACTTTTGCTTGGGCGGCATAGTCCTTGTTCTATCATATTTTCGAACTCTTTGCGGACTCGTTCATAGCGATGCGGTGCAATTGGGCGAGCACGACAGTGAAGTGGTGGTCCAGTTGTTTCGATAAAATGTTCGACGTTGTTCTTCGGTGTAAGATTCATTGAAGTTAATCTTGTTACCCCGGGGAACTCGGCTAAAATGTTGTGGTATGACTGTTGAACGTCGATACTTCTTATTGTAGGTATGTTTGTTGCACGGACGAAAGATTGCGACGATAAGTTGGTTTTTCCGTCGATAAGTCTTCGATTTTTGATATCGACGATCAGCTGATGGTATTCGAGAAAGTCTGCTCCGATGATTGGTTTACCGACTTTGGCTATGATAAACTTCCATTTAAATCAAAATCAAAAATCAAATCAAATTATTTTTATTCAAATAGACTTTTTACAAGTTCTTATGAATAGTCAAATGAATCTACCACTGGTTCGGAATGCCGTTCCTACCGAGAAGAACCAGCAAGAAACTCGGTGGTTGCTCTTTTGAAAAAAAAAAATAGTCGGCGAAGATTGAAGTCGAGTTCCATAGTTTTTTCTCCGTAGGTTGGAATGACCGTATTGTTAGCGGCGTAGAGTTGCAAATTCAATGGCTTCTGTGTTTCGCCTTTACGCGGCGGTAACACGGATATATTAGCGCCCGTGTCGATTAAAAATGTAGTTTTTGACTTCTTATCGGTGACAAACAAGCGGTAAGACTTCTCAGATACGCCGGATCCCGCTTCATCCAGCGTAGTTGCTAGTTTTCCGGCTTCGTGTTTTCATTCTTGAAAGAGCACGGCAGTGTGCATCTTCTTGCATCATTGCCGAATCTTCGATGATAGTAACAGTAAGGCGAAGGAGTTGCACTTCGAGATCTGTTATAGTTGCCATAGCGACGACGGTTTGCGGAACGGCCTCTATAGTGGGATGGTTTGTTGTTGAACTGCGTCTTGAGCGCGGCGACTTCGAGTGTTAGCTTGGTAATTTCTTTCACGAGGAATTGAATGTCGGTGCTCGAAGTGGCGTGAGTGCTCGCGGTGGCGTTGGTTGATGAGACTGCTTCGACGCTTGAGACTTGTGGGGTGGGGTTTGATTCTAACATCTTGTCGGCTAGGAGTGCTAACTCGTCGAGTGCAGTCTTCGTGCTGAAGGATTCGCTGACTGCCAATACTGATCGGACGTGCGCTGGAAGGTGGTTCGTCCACATCAGACGTAGAGTTGAGTCTGGTACTTTGCTTCCGGCGAGAAAACGCATACGGCGCAGGAGTTGAGTCGGTTTTTGGTCACCGAGCTCTATCTCCGAAAGTAGCTTTTGTAACTGGCGACTGTCGGATTCTTCATAGACGGAGATCAGACGATTCTTCACAGCGTTGTACAGCTCTGTAGGTGGCGGATTGCAGAGTATGTCCGAAATTTGCTCTATGTCTTGTTTTTCTAGTTGAGCGATGACCATCTGGGCTAGCTGCTCCTGGCTCTTCTTTAGTTCGCTTGTTGCGGCCTCAAAACTGATGAACCACAAACGGGATTTGTCTCTCCAGAATGGCGGAACACGCAGTGATAGAGCGATGGCGGCAATTTCTTCCTGCCCTGGGAGTCTTGCTTGTGCAGAGGTGGATAGCTTCTGATCTTCCATTTTTCAGCTTGTTCAGGCTCAGGGTCACCACTTTAGCGGAGGTTTTGGAGTTAAATAAAACTCTGATTTGCTGCTGAGATCAGAATGAATGTATGTAAAAATATGCCGATATTTATACTAAAATTCTTACAACTAACAACCAATCAGAAAATAGTAATAATAATAGAAATAATAATAATAAAGAATTACGACTAAAACTATATATCTATAATATGTACATATCGAATATTGCACTAGGTAGCTAGTTGCCCTCATTCAAAACATCTGTAACCGTGCGGGTATAAGTAGGTCGCTCGCCCCCGCGCGCTCCTCAGTCGCCCGTTTACCGCCGGACACAACACGCGCTCGTACAGCTCGCGCGCGCCGTAACGAGTGACACGTGTGCAGTGGTGATAATGAACTGGCTGGAGTACTTGTGTGGACAGTGGAA
The DNA here is from genome assembly GCA_963932025.1 of Erebia epiphron. Lineage (NCBI taxonomy): Eukaryota > Metazoa > Arthropoda > Insecta > Lepidoptera > Nymphalidae > Erebia > Erebia epiphron. Next base: position 34,026,292 of record OZ009948.1, on the reverse strand, counting down.
CTCTCGGTGCATTCTCCTTCGACTTCTGGGGAAATCAGCGGCATCTCCGGTCCCGGCAGAAGTTTGTACGGACAGCCTTTATCAAGGCTAAACATTTCCTTTCTATGTCCAATACAAACAGGCTGGCGCGATTGCTTGTAATCTACACAGTTCAGTGCAGGCGACCTCAACACGGCTCAGCTAACACCTTCCGTCGAACCGATGCTGCGGGCTCTCGCCTTTTTGAAGGCGATCTCGCATCTTCCGTTATCTAAGCATCGCTCGATGAGAACGGTGTCGGTCTTGATATTAAAGTGAGTTGCATCTTGATTTCAGTGTTCATTATTTATCTCCTCTTGATAATAAAGTGATCCTTTGGTACTTATTTATCCTTTCCACATAATCCTTCCTCCAGGTAATTAAAGGTAATGAGGTTTATTCGGGTACTGAGGTAAGGTACAATGGTATTTGGTTGTTGTACACGGTAAATGGTGATTGATGGTAAGTATTCTGGGTTAACCGAGGTAAGTAGGTACATGGCAAGTACTTGTGACGCTACATGGAATATATAGACCTTAACGGGAATTCGTGACAACTTCAGAAGTGAAAATGAACCCAAGAAAACAATATTTTTTTTTAACACGAGAAAAATATTGTTCACTAAGTAGTTATATTGTGACGCAATTCTCTTTGTCGTACCTTCAAAAAATTTTAAGCAAAGAGTATTCCGTTTACTAAGTTCAAAAGAGATTGACTACTTTAATCAAAGTTAGCATGTACTTGAGATCCATTCTTGCTATGCTATAAAGATAACGTGCAGCAAAGAATTTTTGGATATTGCTAAATCTGTTTTGACACCTATTGTGTGGGTACATTGAATAACATTAGTTCTGGGTGAACTCTTAGATTTGCTATTTTGGCTATTATATTATGCTGTATTCCATTTGAGTAGAGGTTAAATCGAGTGTTTGGTAATGATCTCGTGCGATAATAATTGACATTGTATCAAGGTAATTAATATTTGAATTACATTTATATTTCGTATTTAGTTACCCACAAATTGGAAAAGAGTGTGCTGTAAACTTTAATATTACGTCATCACGACGTTAAGACTGTGAAGTCTCATCTGAATGAATTGCCAACTCAAACCAGCTTGGCGACTGGCTGGGGATGATCCCCGAATTACGATTTTGTAAGCAGTTTACTTTAGTGTCGAAGTAATTCTGATTCTCTAAGGTATTTAGTTTAGATAAAACACATCGATACAAATTTCAGTGAATTGAGTTTTGAATATAGTGTCCATAGTATTTATTTATGATAGATGATGTAAAAATGTCATGTCCTGGACATGAGTCCAAGAAATTTTGTGTTATTTAGCTACAATCAACAAATAAAGCGTCAAGCGAGAATTTCGCCAGTATGAGAGTTGACATACTGGAATAAATTTCACTAGCACCGGCTGTCTGAGCAGCCATTTTAGATGATTAAATGCGATACCATACAGCTTGGTTATTACTACTGGTTAGTACTCCTAGAGATATGAAATAGGTAAATAATTATCAGTTCTAATTAACTCAAGTATTTGTGAATTATTCTCTGGACCATTACTTTGGATGAACGTTACCTAACGTTTCATTTAGTGTAAATGTAGTGAAATGATTATTGAATTTAAAAGCAGCCTCGTGCCTTCAGACTAGTGTACTGAATGAGATTGCAGTTTTTTTTACGCACTGTTTAAGTTTCGAATTTCGATTTCACAAGGTTTTTAATTTGAAATTTCTATTAACCTGGCATAGATTAGATTACTGGTTATTCACGAAGAGAATTCATGGAGTGAATAATAGTAAAAAAAAAAAAGAGAAGTGAATATGTCAAATAAGATACCCTCATGTCAATACTAGGATGCAAAGCAATTTATCGAACTCTGATTAGTTTCATGTGTGATTTATAAGAAATACGATAAAAGTATGATTTAGTTTTAAATTCTCGATATAAAAGTTATACTTATTTTATGTGATCTAGATAGTTTAGTCTGGTAGTACTAGACTCGATCAAAACAGGTGTCTTAGGAAGTTGGAGTTGGATACGGTTAAGTAGGTAGGCCGTACATAAATTGGATACGGTTAAGTGGGCCGTACCATCAGGTGGATACGGTTAAGTGGGCCGTACATAGGTTTGATACGGTTAAGTGGGCCGTACATAGGCTGGATATGGTTAAGTGGGCCGTACATAGGTTTGATACGGTTAAGTGGGCCGTACATAGGTTTGATACGGTTAAGTGGGCCGTACATAGGTTTGATACGGTTAAGTGGGCCGTACATAGGCTGGATACGGTTACGTGGGCCGTACATAGGTTGGGTACGATAATGAGGGCCAATGAGGGCGCTTCCCGCCAATTGAGCGGGAAGGACAAAAAGAAAACGGATGATGAAAAGATTTCAGGATAATTAAATTAGGTACTCTAAGAATACTATATTATCGTGAGGAATAAAGCTTTAAAACGAACATTGACAACTATTTATATTAGTGCCGCGAGTGAACTTAAATTACATTAGTGAAGTACATTGGCCAGACATGTAATTTATGATAAGTTTATTTAAGCACTTGCTTAAAATCATTTGCCCTTTTATTAGTGATCTGTTCGATGGTAGTTGTACCTATGCTGAAAGAATAATAGTGGTTTTACTGACCAAGTCCATTTGCAACTCTTAATATGTGCTATTATCACAGCATATGTATTTTAGTACTGTATTGTATATCAGCTATTGATATCATTATCATTTGTAGTTTAAAAAAAAAAAGGGGAACCTCTTTCTATCGCATTACAGGTTGATTGACATCTAGGGTTCCGCTTTCATGTACGGAAGCCTTAGTGTCTCTTGACAGATTTATCAGTGATTGAGGTTAATAATGAAGGATTTTGGAAGGATACAAGATAGAGACGTTAGAATATCTTAGATTTCAAGTTGAAATTGACGATTTTGCGTAGCTGGTATTGTGGGAGTAAGAATAAAGATATTGAATGATGGTCAGAGAGCTCATATACGTTTGGAGTAGTCATGTGTGTCATTTGGGCCATGTGAGTCCATAGAATGTAACCAAGTGTGTTACTAGAGTGGAACAAGTGTTTCCATAAGTTGTGACCTAATGAGCCGGTAGGTTGTGAACAGTAGTGTTTTTGACAGTATGTTATCTAACTGTTCGTGAAAGATCTAATGTATTCTATTTACTTAATTTTACGTACATATCAAACTAAAGGGATGTACATAATGAAAGCAAGTTTTCTAGTCCAGAATTATTAGCTGCTTTAGTAGATTACTGTACAGGTAACTCGTTCTATCTAGAACTACCATGGCATTGTATTCATTTTTCATAGTTCCTGTGTGCCTTTATATGTTTTTGATCAGGGAAAGTTCTACATTTTTAAATTTTGAATGATTTTAGATAGATTTCGGTTATTTTAAACGACTAAGATCAATTTTTACAAGTATGGTACAGCCGCAAAAATTGATTGTATTTGTATGGACTTTAAGATGGATTAATTAGTGATCCCGATGTAAGGCGACCGATCCTCGACGTGTTTCGGATGTATATAATCTGAATGCGCTGAAATACGAATGAATAATAGTTATTTCAAAAAAAAAAAAAAAACTATGATAGATAATATATGATCAAACGAACTTGCAAATTGAAATTAGATCGATATTATATGAGTACGCTTCATTTGAAGATATACAACAACATAGTTATTATATGTACACTATTTATAATATCGTACCAGATCGATGTCGATATGGTTTAGGAAATGATGCATTTAATAGCCTTATTGTTGTCAACTTATAAGTTGGTCACTCACCCATTCGTTATATTTGAAAGATTTGTGTTTCTCAAATATATGACTCACTTGTAGACTATGCTTATTAGTTTAAAAAGTTAACAAGCAAGGAATGCATAAAGTAAATTGAAACAAAGGTTCCAAGTTTGTTGTTGTTAATAGATCTTTCACTCGTTTGTTTACACTATTTTATGGCTTTGAACATAATGCGGTCCGATGTTCGGAATGCATTAAGAATTAAATACGGAAGGATATATACTTCAGCTTGTAACGGTGAAGGTTGTAGTAAGTTTGAAATTCTAGATATCGCAAAAATAATAATTCCAAAAATAGTTCAAACGTGTTTCGTCAATACTAATTAGCATTCCAGTGATTCAGTTTGACCAAGTTAGTTCATTAAATGTTAAATTGAATTTAATAAAAAGATTTAAAATTTTGGAACATTTACTAATCACAAAGAAAGATAAATAAATAAATATAAGGGCTGAACATTTGAGGCTCGAAGTTAAGTAGCTTGCTAGAAACTACAGTCACGACACGAGAAGCCCGTTTAATAAAGTAATAAAATTGTAAAAATGCGCCATTCTCGAAGTCACATTGGGTTTTCTTTCTATATATTTATCTGAGTGATTTATTTGAATTGAAAATGAAATCGCGCAATTAATTATCTTTTGCCGTCCAAAATCTCGAGAGTATAATATGATGTAAAAATTATATTTTCTAGAGAGTGACTAGTGCGTGCTTGCTTACTCTAATTTTATCTCTATATTGTTTTTCTCAAATTTATTGAATAATGTCGTGTGATGCACGGGCGTTGTGGATCCGCAAGCTCGTGACGATGGTATACCCTCACCTAGCGGCTCCGGCCTACAACCGTCAGTTAATTTGTAAATACTTACTTTAATTATTAAAAGACGCAGAAAAGTAAAACAAAAAGTATCAAAAAGCAGAATGAATAAAAGACTCAGTATATATACTATATTATGTTACTGACGTAATATATTATAACTTGGTGTAACGTTTTTGATTTATAATTGGTTTGATTTTTGTTCATAAGTTGAGTTAGTGATTCTGAAAAAAAAGGACAAAAGACGAAAGAAGAAGAGAGAAAGTTTTGAGTATTAAATTCAAATGTCTGAATTTGGGGTTTTCATCTAGTTTTTTTTTATTATTTAGTTTTGTATCAAGCTTTGGATTTACAGCAAAATTTGAATTTTGTATTTTAATTTGAAATTGCTATTGAGTAAAGTTAATTTAAAATAATTATATGATAGCGATTTAGTATTGTACAATAATTGCAAGCCGATTCTACTTCAATTCATACAAAAGTTTTGCATTTCAAAGAAGCTTTTGATGAAGAGTTAGATTTAGTTTTGGGCTAAGGTTTAGTTTTGGACTTTTTGTTTGGTTTTCGATGATGATTGTAGTCAAAGTTCAGGTATTTGACCCAGTTCAAAGCATAGGGTAAGATTCTAAGTATTTCACAATTTAAAGATTGTCTTGGACAACATAACCTGAACTGATTCGGTTGAATTTTGTGGTGCTGTCTCTTTTTGATGGGTTTATTCAGAGGTTAACACGGAAAGGAAAGGTTAGGAAAAGAAGGGAATAAACTAAAACAACTTGTGTTTTGAGGCGTGTTTAATAGAATTGAACTATTTGATAACATTTTTGAATAAGCTACGAAAAATTTCATTTCATTTATTAAAAACGTTGACTGTTACATAGTTAAAGATTTTAAAATAGTAATAATTTAACATAGGGGGAACAGTCTACCGCCAACAGGTATACGATGTCAGGAATTTAGAGCAGATAATTTAACATAGACTTAATTTGATTCAAACGATTAGTAAAGATTAGTTAATGGTACAGCAGATCCAACTGAATTGAAGAATTGATAGATTAGTAATCCTGATCAATGTTTGCATTGGATACAGTTACAGATTTTATTGTGAACTCTGGGGTAGTGTTTGATACTTATTTCTTGTCAAGTCCTAAAATTTTAATAAAATCGGCCTTCCTTTACGTTCTGATAAATTTTTAGATTTCAATAAAAAATTTTTTAAAAAAAAAGCAGGCATGACACGTCATGTATGACACATGATAAGTGGAGCTCAGGATGATGGACCTGTTGGTCTGTTACAGATTGTAATCAAGATTTAGATATTTACTTAGCTTTAGATTCAGCGTCAGATGCTTGTAAAGTATAAATAACTGAAACGGTATAAGAAATAAAATAAATATTGGGTATTTTATTAAATTTGAATTCAGTTTTAGACTTTTGCCTACGGTATATGTAACATACTGTTTAGATTATGTTTTAGATTTAGACTGTAACTGTTCCAGACTTTGATTAAGTTTCAGATTAGATTTTTTATTCAGCTTTAGATAATTAATCCTTTATTTGCCTAACTTTATTCTATATGAGTTTTAGATTTAAATTGCGATATTTTTATTTCTGTTGTGAAATTTCGACTCAGCGATATCAATCAGTTTAATTGCACTTCACACACACTTCACAAATCTCAAGATCAAAAGCTCGATAGTTTTGGATTTCAAATCGGTTTGAGGTTTTAAGTTTGATATTACTAAATCGAAAAAAATGTAGGTTTCCTTTTTATTATCCTTTTTAATTCTCCCGAATGTCGTGATTTACTAAAACTAAATGTCATCGTGCAAGTATGAATAAATGAAAATGTTTTGTTGTACACTACAGATTATTGCAAAGAATGAAACGAACTAAGCTTAGCAAAGCAAATATTTGGTGGTTGTGCACCGGGAGGTTGCACAATATCGGATGGCCGAATGTCGTGATCGTGTGTTCGACTGGCAACATTTATTTATTATTTATAGAATGGCAATACTGATTTCATGTTGGTATTGCACTATTAATGAATTCAGAGTTGGTAGAGGGTAGGCAAAAAAGACATTGTGTATAAATACGGGCGTGATTCTGTAAACGGGGAGTTGAGTATCGCTCGCCATCAGAGGTGCACGCCTGTGCAGTGCACATTCTTAGGTTGGGCTTTAGTATACTGGACGCGGCGGAGGGGGGAGGGAAGGGGGGGGGAGGGAGGGGGGAAGGGGGTGAACCCTCCCTCCAAGGGAAAAATTTCGGAACTCAATAGTTTCCGAGATATTAATTTTTTAAAATTTTGAGGTTAGGTTTTACTTTTATACGTTTTAATTAATTATACCTACTTTAAAGTACCTTACCTTTTGTTTTAGGTAGTGGAAAAGGTTAATTTCTTAATTAGAATGGGCTACGCCAGAAGACTCGCTTCGTCGCCCCTGAATGAAGCTTCGCCTACTCGACCTTCGTTTCGCGCCGGAGGTCGCCGGCTCGCTTCGCTCGCCACCTCCCCCCTTCGCTCTACTCGGCCTCGTAGGCTGAATGAAGCTTCGCCTACTCGACCTTCGTTTCGCGCCGGAGGTCGCCGGCTCGCTTCGCTCGCCACCTCCCCCCTTCGCTCTACTCGGCCTCGTAGGCTCGCTTCATTCAGGACCTCCTACGCGAGCTTCTGGCTTCGCGCTTAAAAAAAACACTCTAGGGGCAGGGCAGACAAGACTGCGTGGAGTCGGGGTGTGCCGATTCGGTTTTGTGTATGATAATATGCTCAAGTACCTAATTATAAATGTAATAACACACCTTTATACCTTTTTTAGTTAAATAATTAAACCTATAACCTTAAAACGTTTTTTTTAACCTTGTAACCTTTAAAACTGATAAACGCGTAAAACGATAACTCATAGATTTGAATTTTGGCGCCAATGCACGCGTTCCGTTTTTCCAATAATCGGTACACATTTATTATGATTATTACTCGATTATTAACATTTTTTATTACTTTTTATGTTTGGAACGGATTTTATTACGTAAAACGAAACTTTAGTACGCCAACTAAACGTCAATAAGTCTGTAATCTATGGCAAATGTCGTAATAAATAGTGAAAAGTGTTGTGAATTGCGAATTTTCAAAAAATTATATCTCGAAAAGTATTAGGATTCGACGTAAAATATTTTAGTGCAAGGCTTACCACATGAAGATCTTTCTGTAAAAAAAATATGAACGTCCAACTCCGCGTCCAGTATACTAAAGCTGAGCCCATTCTTATATATTATAATATATACAGTGTTATACTTTTGTGTATAGAGTGAGTTGAGACGTGGTGTTGGAAAGTAAAGTGTGTGCGAGATGATAGCTGAAATGCCAGTAAGTCCTTTTGTTGTATCGTTCCAATTTATTATTTATTTATTATTTAATCTCTGATGGATTTTAAAAGTAATCTTTATCACATGTGTTAGTGTGCTATTTCAGGATTTCTATAAGCTACATTGTGGGTAGCGAAGTTGTTCGCTACTACCCAAAAATATGCCCGTTCTATGCCCACGTGTAGTTTTATGAACTTTCAAATAAAGATCCGTATTTAGTCAATCGGTCTTAGGTTGTATTTAGTCATGGAATATATAGACCTTAACGGGAATTCGTGACACAGTTTATTATAACTTAAAACTAATAACCTAAATCCCGATTTTCAAGTCTCTTACTTCAAAAACTTGGAACCCTTATGTAAGCTTCCAACCCCCATTTCACCCCTATTGGGGTACGTTTTCGTAAAATTGCTTATACAGGTTTTTATTATTTATAACTTTTAACTTAATTGCCTATTTTCAAGTCTCTAACTTCAAAAACAAAGGACTTTCATACAAACTTCCAACCCCTATTTTAACCCTTTCTTTTTCCTCAAACCCTTTCAATTTCCTCAAAACCCTTTCTTAGCTGGCGTCTACACCATAGAAGGAATCTACCTTCCAAATTTCAAGTCTGTACGCTTTATAGTTCCTGAGATATCGTGATTAGTCAGTGAGTGAGTGAGTGGTATTTCGCTTTTATATTTATAGAAGATTTGTCAAGACACTTTTATGTCATATTTGTCAAGACAAACATAATAAATACAAGAGAACTTACTAAAAAAAATTTAAACATTTTAATATCTAACTGTTGTAGACAGACTGCGAAATGCCTAAAAGAGCCAGGTCTCAACTTAGTTGTTAGTTCTAAACATAGTTCCCAGGCGAGTGCAGCGAAAATATAGTCGTATTGAAGACTCAAGTGCTAAGCGTTCACAGCGGTTTGCTGAACAAAATTTGAGAACGTATGGTGGAGTTGTTCGTCTCAGTGCCGACTGACCATTAATGGGTATGGACGATTTTGATCAAGTGCTACCCTTGCGAAGCTGGGGCGGACCGCTAGTTATTATTATTATATACTATATATAGCTCAATTTTATACTATATATAGCTCGATTACCACTCACTCACTCATTGACAGAATTGTTTCTCCTAGAAAGAGACAGAAAATGATACAATGATGTACGGGAGATGTGTTCGGGTGCGGGATGAGGGTAAGGAAAAATTATTGACATTTCGGAAAACAAGATGGCGGCCGACGTGATTCTCGCAACTCTTTTGTTTTCCAACCGATTTCGTTAAAACTCGCAACTATTGAAGAAATTAGTAAACGATCTATAGAAAAAGTGGAAAAAATTGGAAAAACAAGATGGCGGCCGAGCTGTAGTGTTTTGAAATTTTTGATTTTCGACCCCGAACCGCGGCGCCACAGATCCGAAACGGCGTGGTCGAGCATAATATTTTTTTCTTTTTTCGCCTACAATTATCCTGTGTTTTGACAGAATGGGAGTGGTTTTCAAAAATTCAAGATGGCGGCTGTCGTGGCTGCCGTTCGGTTTGAGGTACGAAAAAACGCAATTTTAAAATTCAAATTTCTCACAGTTGGCAACATCGGAGCGTTTCGACTTCTAGGGGGCGATTGCTTAGACTGACTCGAGGTATGGATTGGGGAAAAAAAATTACCTCATTTCTCGGGAAATTTTCAAGATTTACCCCAAAAATAAAAAAATCGAAATACGTATTTTTTGCAAGGTTCGAGTACGGGCAACCACGTTTCCCACTTGTACGAATGACATTTGGGTATTTTCGTCGCCGAAGTCTGGCAACACTGGAATTTATCAAAGTAAAAGTGATTTTCGACATGGTCTCTTTTCAGGAGCAATCATTTCGGCTGGGTGCGAGCGAGATGAAAAATTGAAACGTCATCAGGTGCGGTATATCCTGTTGTTTACGGGAAAATTATGAAACTAAGTAAAATGTTTCTGTAAAACGAGGTGGCGGTCATTTTGTATTCTTTTTGTGGTTTTGAAAATTTCGATCACGATTTTGACGCAGTTGGCAACATTTGGGAAAGTTGACATGTATGGATCGATTGTGTAACTCGACTGGCAGTATCGAGATAGCTAAACAGTGCTGCCACATTTGGGGTAGTTTTCGAGATTTTCCCCAAAAATTTCCTCTCGTAAAATTTTGTATGAAAATTTTTTTTTCACTGATGGCTTCGTATAGAAGTCAGAAAATATAACTTGAAGAAAAATATGGTGACAGCTGATGATTGAGGATTTCGGAGTCGGATAAAGATCACGGCCAAGGTATTGAAGATAGGTGGGGGGTGCTCGAATCCAATTGGCGGTGAGTTTAAAACTCTAGAACGGCTGGACGGATCTGGATGGAATTTGGCACAGAGACAGATTATAGTCTGGATTCTGGAATAGCACATAGGCTTCTTTTTATCCCGGAAAATTAAAGAGTTCCCACGGGAACTAAATAAACCTCAATCCACGCGGACGAAGTCGCAGGCATGATGCTTATGTATACTCACACACTATACGACACTGCAAACAGGTCCTGTAGATCGGGCTTTGAAAGATATCTTTTTTTAATTCTGGCAATATTATTGTGCTAACGTCAAAACGTCACTGACGGTGACGGATGAGTGTCAGTGGTGTCAAATGGCTTAGTAATTTTACAACATTACAAAGTAGGTACAATTGAATTAAAAGAAATACTCGAAATTTACTCTAAACTGAAGAATATTCTTTTGCTTTAAGTGTCTAAATTGTATTTGTTATTCATGTCATATACCTAGTTAGGAAAGGCGCCAACAATGATGGACGGAAACGATATTCTAGCCTCTGAATCTAGCAGGAGAGGTTTTATTTCTCAAGGATGGACACGTATTTCACAAGTAACGCAATGTTTATTTGTTTTAGTTTGTACTTTACATCTTTAAAATATGATTTTACCTATTAATATGGTTATATTATGTACACTATAGGAGGTAATATATGTTATAAAAAGCCAACCTCAAATGATAAATTCAATTAGAACCGCAAAACAAGTCATAACTTGTTTTGTTTATAAATATAATATAGGTACCTTTTAAGTGCTTAAACCTATTAAGAATTTACCAAATTTTTCCAGTAAGAATTTCAAAGAAATGGTTTTCTCTATAGTCTATACTGTATATGATCTGTGTAAAATTAATTATTGTTGGTTACTGTTTTTCCTTTTACAGATATATCAAGGACTTTTAGATAAATGGACACCACATATAAAGAGTCGATGGGCAGCCAGTATAGTACTATTAGCTATATTCATCCTCCGAATATTTTTGAAACAAGTAAGTGCATAATATTAGGAAAAGAAATTTGCCATTAACTACATCAACAAGATGATGATGATGAGAACAGTATACAGTGGAACAGTATACAGTATACAGTGGAAAATCACAGTCAATTAATGAATCTCAATGAAAAGTAGCTAACTGTGCGGGGGATAATAAAGAGTACAAGTATACAGGCACACACTCATGAAATCTGATGGGATGGAAATCTGGACAATCTGAGTGAGATTAGGAGCAGGATTGCATGGGAGTGTGAACTTTCCAACTTTCCAACTTTTGGCTGCTACTGAGACTTGCTTGGCTGAAAAACCCAATAGCTTCTTGATCCCGAGCTGAATAAGCTAGCTACTAATAACAATGAGTATTGACAACACATCTATTGAGTTACCTATTTCTTAAATATATTTTTAATTCCAGGGCTGGTATATAGTCACATATGCACTAGGAATTTACCATTTAAACTTGTTTATTGCATTCCTTACACCAAAAATAGACCCTGCTATGGATTTTGATGGTAAGTCAACATAATGATGTGTAATGTGTAATGGCAGCAGAATACAGAAACATCTCTGAATGTGTGACATTGATATTATTGTCCATGCAACAACAACAGTCATAAAACAGTTAGTTAACAATTGGGTCATTCTTGAGCATTTAAATTTAAATTATGGCCCATATTAATAAACCAACATCGGCTAAGAACAGGTCCTCAAGTATCAGTCTGTCTATGCTTAAGACCAGTCATATGCATAGATTGACCAATACTTGAGAACCTATGCATAGCTGATGTTGGTTTATTAATGTTTCTGTATTCAGTTGTTGTTATGCATCTTTAGTTATAAGTATATTTTGATGTCGCTTTTAACTGACTTCTACCCATACTATATAATTGATTAAAATTATAAATTAACCCTATCCATGCAGCTGGCGTGATATTCCTTCGTACCTAAAACCGTTCACCATTTACAGTGGGCATTTCTGTTGAACCAAAATCGCCGCCATAATATACAAGTAGGATCAATGAGAAAGACGGCTTTCCTGTATGAGGGATATACAACTATACTACTGTTTTACTGTTTTATACACTGTTCTGATGTATCATAATATTTGATTTTCCCCGTTTGTGAAACGGGGAAAATAAAATATGATAAGTACATCAGAACAGTGTCTCAAGAATAATTTTGAATAAATAAATATGCCAACCATACCCGGTGACAGAATTTGATTAGAAATAATAATATGCCCTCCACATAGTATGACATCTTTATCAGGAGGGAATAGCTCACCCATCGTACTAGAAAACTGACCTCATAAAAAGTTGCCCATACAGTGGTTGTCATTGAAAATATGATTCCACATGGAAAGTGTTAAAAAGGGAAACATTTTATTAACCAATTGTCATGGTTTTCAATTATTAATAAGATATTGTGTTAGCATTATTACTGTTTGTCATTATATCTCATATATATTTTCCTCGTTAAAATCATGACACAATAGACATCCACAGGTGGGCATATTTTTTTTTTAATTTTATGCTTATAGGTGATGATGATAATGGCCCTGCACTACCTACAAGAGCCACAGAAGAATTCCGACCATTTATTCGAAGATTGCCAGAATTTAAATTTTGGCTTTCGGTGACAAAAAGCACCATCATTGGTTTCTTCTGTACATTCATTGATGCATTCAATATTCCTGTTTTCTGGCCTATTTTAGTGATGTATTTTATCACATTGTTTTGTATCACAATGAAGAGACAAATTAAGGTGAGTAATGTGTGAACTAAATCCATACTAATATTATAATTAATGCAAAAGTGTCTATAATCCTTCTAACCATTAATTTAATTTTTAACATAAGCACTCCTATGAAGATTTATAATTATGGATGCGACATACCCTTTTATCCAATATTTTGTAAATGCCTGTGCTAGCCTGATTGACGTAGCCAAATAATAAAATATATTTCTTCTGTATGTACTGCTTCACTTATATGTTTTATTTTAATTCATTTATATAGAATAATTTAAACGACTGGGTATGTTTATAAAACAATGTTGAGCAAAAATAAAATATCAATGTGATAAAATTATAAAGTCGATTGTTATAAGAAATCAAATTGGTGAAGCATTAGGACATCAATAAATCGAAACTGTCAAAAGTAAAATATATGGTTGGATGGATATAAGTACTACTAGCTATGATTTGACAGCCTAGCTGTGCAATTTATTTTGATTAACTTAGGATGTTCTGTATGCTTTCAAAACCAGGCAGATGAAGTCACAGCCTTCATCAACTTCATACCTACAGTCGCGGTCTGCAAATGTTTACCACCTTAAAGTTCATAATTACATTCATACATCTGTGTCAGAAGTCGTTAAGTGATTTGATTAGGCATAGATCACAGATTTTTGAACATGTATTGCTTACACATATTTAGACAAATAAATTATATTCTATTCTATTCTATTCTTACTCCACCAACTTTACTGGCCTGGTGGCCAAAATTGGAACTAAGTTTTCAATCATACCCAAATGCTATAATAAATTTTATTTTATTTTTCAGCATATGATAAAATACAGATATTTACCATTTACTCACAATAAGCCCAAGTATAGAACTGTGGACTCCACTGTGACTGTAAACTGACGCCTGACGGTGTACATACATCAACACAACACTACATTAAAAGGAGTATGAAAACTGTTGTATGAAAATATTTTTAGAAATACAGTTTATATTATAATGTTTTTTATTTTTTATTTATTGTATTAAATAATAATAAAAGTTAATTTTATGTTGGTTCTTTGCCAAGTATATATAGGTTACATGTACCTACTTTGTAATCTTATGAACAGATTTTATTAGTTAATGTGTAATAACAATTAGTAAGTACTAAATACCTAAATTATCATTGATATGTTGTGAATAAGATGAAGAAAGTGTAGAATAAATAGAATAGTTAGCCTTTATTATTAGAAGTGGTTAGTTCAAACTTCAATCGTAAACAATCTCTAAACTAGACCAATTTGTTAGTTTTAATCTAGGGTTATCCTTTTCCGCAGAGAATATTGTGAAAGAGATTGTTATGTAACATTGAGACCTTTCATTTTAGTTTAAGAGACCATAGTTAAAAAGCGTAATATAGCCTCTACAGTCTAGGACATACGGGTGTCTCTTATGAATTATGATACCTACTTGTTTTGACTATACCATGAATGTAACGATGTCTTCGGAAAGTAGATTCAACTGCTATTGTGCGCTTCTATAATTCCTAACGTCTCGTTACTGTGGTCGTCGACGTCTTCGATTTTACCATTGATGTCGACGTCCACAACAAAAATGCACTTAGTATCACGTACCTAACGTTATCGTGGATGGATAAAAAGCGCCTTCATACTAAATATATTTCCATACTCCCCTGTGTTATCGTGATGCCGTGGACGACCACATATTATAAATATCCGTCACGTCACGAAAACCTCTTCCATACGTCACGTTTTCTACCCCTTTCATAACGTTTCTTGTAGATACGGAAGCGACTTATCCATTTAGTTTAGGGATTATGTATACAATAGAATTAGCCACATATTTTAAAATACAAGATACATAGAAATCAGCATTTCTCTCTGTGCATTATTAATGAATGCAATTTTACATAAATTACAATCAAAAATTTAATTTGAGTAAGTATTTACTGTACCTACCAATACCTAACAATTTTACGTGGATCTTATACTACGTACCTATAATATAATAAGTCTATGCCTATAGGCTATTGATTATAACATTTAGAAAGGAACTAAAACGTTCACGGGTTTTTATTGCAGGAATCGTTCAATGGGTTATAAAACAAGAAAAAACCGCGGAGTGCTATTAAATTAGAGGTAAATTTTTAATAAAAAAAATATGTCAGTCCCGCATTTTGAAGGAAATTTAATCTACTTACTTGTTTTTATCTAAAGCAAATATCTCAGCCCAAAAAAAAAGAGACAGGCGAAAAAGCAAAAAAACTCAAAAAAAATCGAAATTTTGGCTTCTTTTTTCAAGTTTGTTTCGACTGTTTTGGCATGGTATTTTTTTTTCAATATTTAAAAAATGCTATTCCGATGTGAAATTTGATTCTCTACAAAAAGTTTTGTAGTACAATTTATCGAAATTTTGCTTCGTTTAGGAGATATATTGGAAAGCCCAAAAGGGGTGCTTATTCGCCCCTATCTTCAATTTCCACCCTCTAATTTAATAGCACTCCGCGGTATTTTCTTCTTTTATAACCCATTAAATTAAACGATTCCTGCAATAAAATCCCGTGAACGTCTTAGTTCCTTATTGACCAGTTTTTTAAGTTATAATTAATCAATAGCCTAGTACCATAATCATTTGAATCATTTATCATCGAAGCATTTATTAATTTTAAAGTTCATACGGTCTTAATCAATTTTATTTTTTTCAAAAAGACTGGTCCGTACCCACATCTAGAAATAAACATTTATAGTAAAAAATTCAGTTTAATTTTATACCTTTCTTTGTGTACCAATAGCGTAAGAGCGATCAAAAAATTTCATGAAAAATTCAGCCAGCAGTTGACATGAAGTAAATTTATTTTTCACCTCACGAGCTCAAAGAAGGCTTAAAACCAGTGAGAAAAAATTGTTTTGGCTCACTTGACTGAGTGAGCAAATCAATTTTTGAAAAAGAAATTTGAATTTAAAACTAGTGAGCAAAAGTTGTATTTCGAAGTCGAACCATAGCTTCGGTCAGTATGATGTTAGAAAGCTGAAATTTTCAGGATAAGATAAGAGGAGACTTATTACACACACCATACAAATTTATAGTTTCAGATTTATTAGTAGGTAGGTACCTGAAATACGTCGATTTCGTGATTTTTCCTTCTACTTAATCACTGATGAAAATCAAAAACTCTAGGGTACTTCTGGAAGTCCTGGAGGGCTGAAATTTTATTTGTAGGCTAGGAATTGCATATAAACAATGGAAAAATTAAGGAATCAGAAACTTTTCCCTGCCAAGCCCTCCTATGGGGGGTGCATAATAGCTGTACAGTCTGTACTAAAAGAAAAATGCAGTAGGTATACATGCACATGCATAAATAAACATGTATACAATATGCATGTGTAGGTACATGTATACATACTTTAACATAATACCGTACATAAATAATAATTTATCAATTAACAATACATAAATAATAATTTAAAAAATAATAACTTATCTTTTAAATATATATAAATCACGTGTCACGTTGTTTGTCCGCGATGGACTACTTAACCGATTTTTTTAATTTGCACACCGTGTACAGTTTGATCCAACTTGAAAGATAGGATAGCTTACATCTTAATCCATACTAATATTATAAATGCGAAAGTGTGTCTGTCTGTCTGTCTGTCTGCTACGCTTTCACGGCCCATCTGTTCAACCGATTTTGATGAAATTTGGTACAGGGATAGGTGGTATCCCGGGGAAGGACATAGGCTACTTTTTATCCCGGAAAATTCAAAGGTTCCCGCGGGAATCAAAAAATTTATCTGTTCAACCGATTTTAATGAAATTTGGTACAGGGGTAGGTTGTAATCCCGGGGAAGTACATAGGCTACTATTTAATATTTATCCCGGAAAATCTAGAGTTCCCGCGGGAATCGAAAAAACTTGGTCCACGCGGACGAAGTCGCGGGAATCATCTAGTAATATTATAAATGCGAAAGTGTATCTGTCTGCTACGCTTTCCCGGCCTATCTTTTTGACCGATTTTGCTGAAATTTGGTACAGAGGTAGGTTTTATCCCGGAAAATAAGGAGTTCTCGCGGTAATCAAAAAACCTTAATCCACGCGGACGAAGTCGCGGGCATCATCTAGTATAAATATAAAATTCATGACTCTGGTACAGATGTTCTGAATACAGACATTTATGCCCCTAGAAGAATTCGAACCTGCGACCTCTGCCTCAACAGTCATGGTCTGTAACCACTCAGCCACAGGTCGCTAATAAACACGTAATCTTGTCATGTTTGTTCTCATTTTCATTTTATTACTATAAAATGTCCGTTTAGATTAAGGTATTTTGTTTCCCGCGGGGACTCTTTAATTTTCCGGGATATAAAGTAGCTGTGTTTTTCCAGACTATAATCTATCTCTGTGCCTCAGCAAGTACCATAATTATATCACTATAGGCTATTTTTAATAAGTACTATTTAGGCTAGTAGGTACTTATTAAAAATAAATTGATAATAAAAAAAGGATACTAAATAGAGAAACCAAATGAATTTCTGATAATCAAACTGCAAAACGATTATTATTAGGTAAGTAGGTAATAGGTACTTACTTAACATAGAGTTAAAAATAGTCGCTAACGATAAAAATAATACTCTATCGTTTGGGTGGCGTGTGATAAAACGTGGTTCGTGTGGCCTATTGTTTTAATAAGTAGGTATTTGGTGCAATGTACTTAGCAGCGTGGTATTAACTAAAATCGGGGTCTTTTTTGGGGTTCCGTAGTCAACAAGGAACCCTTATATTTTCGCCATGTCCGTCGGTCCGTCTGTCCGTCCGCGGCTTAGCTCAGAGACTATTAGTACCTATCAGAAAGCTGTAATTTGGCATGGGTATAATAAACGGGTATAAAAAAGTACCTAGGTACCTACTACCTTCTGGATGAGATGGAAGTGGAGATGTTTTTGATAGGTCGCCATTTTTCGATTCAGGGACTCTAACAGAAATTTAAGCTTTGGTAAAGCTGACTAGGTATTATGAGACTGTTATGAGTCCAGTGTCCCCCTCTACCAGCAAATATTTGTTTCCGTATATGTTAATAAATTCATGGGAGTGGTATATTTAACGAAGTTAAAAGGAAAACTGTCATAGCTAATTAGATTACAAGCTTACGAGTATTGAGTAGTCCAACCAACGTATAAAATGTCCGCATATTGTGACGGGCAACTACTACGGAACCCTACTCTGCGCTTGGCCCAACACGCACTTGGCCGGTTTTTTTAAATATTTTCTAAGGGTAAACGTCGTTCCAGTTAAACGGTTTTTGGTAGATACCTAATCCATTTAAATAGTAGGTATGCATTGGGAAATGTATAATTTAAAAAGTTACATTACTTATTTATTTCATACAAAACTCGCCTTAGAAGCCTAATAGCGAAATTCAATTCAAAATTCAAATATGTTTTATTCAAATAAACTTTAACAAGTGCTTTTGAATCGTCCGTCGAGTGAATCTACCACTGGTTCGGAATGACATTCCTACCGAGAAGAACCTGCAAGAAACTCGGTGGTTGCTCTTTTGAAAATAATATTATTTTACAATTTCATTATTAGTGTGCACATGTAGGTACTTACTTAAATAACCGCTGTCCTTAGCATTGCGAGTCAAATCCATGCTCTTTTATCATTTACGTAATCTTCAACAGTAGGTATAATAAGCTTTTTTTTTAGTCTCATACCTGTATGGTATGAGACTCAGCTATTGAATGAAATTGGAAACGAGACAAGTTTTTAAAACGTCTTTTAACACTCGAGTCGTATTCATGCCAATTAGAAAGAGATGAAGAGAGAATTCAGCTACATTGAAGATGAATTCTCTCATACGACATATTACATACAGACATAGATGCACCATAAGAATTGCAAACCTACCTTAAAGGCACGCAACCCTTTAAGGACTTTATTGATTTACATGACCATGTCGCTTATTTAAGCCACTATAATAATTGTATAAGAATTTTAATTAAATCAGTTATTAGGTTATTACTTACTACAGTAAAGTTATACCTACGTATTAGCATAGGAAAATAAGAAGTACTTAAACCATTTTGGTTTTTAATGTCATAATTTCGTACGTATACCTGCCTTTTAAATGGTATTTTTAAATCAATGTTTCCGACAGTTTTCGGAAAATAATGACCGCTAAAGATTAAGGAACCCTACTTATACATTCTCTGACACGCACTTGACCAACAAATAATATTATTGACAAAATAATAATATTATTTAGTAGGTAGGGTAGGGTAGTAGACAATGAACCAGTCGGCTACACTGAGCCACCATAGGTAGGTCGGGATTGCGACGTTGCCACTTCGTGCGATTGACACTTATGAAGCCGGCTACTACCTCGCGCCTCTCTCACCAGTCGCCGTTTAGCTATCATCCTAGACTCCCGCGCTATTGGTGATTTTCGATTTTTGTGGTCAAAAAGTAAGAAAAAGACAAGTAAGTATATTTTTTATTACTTTATTTTTTAAGTTAATATCGAATTACGCATATGAAGCATAGATACTTTGTTATAACCTGCTTGTTTCGGTAGTAATCCTGTACAAATCGCACGCATAAGTTCGGAGCTACATTACCCAAAATGTTTGAAACGGGAATGAGGTTACATTGAGCCAATTTTCGGTAGTGGACAATGAACCGGTTCACTGTAAACTACTATTGGTTCATAGTGGCCCACATATTTTAAGCTTGTACTACTTACGTGTCATATTTATTTCAGAATGGGTCGCAAAGCAGTCGGTAAGGAAAAAAGAAAAAAAGGGGGCCATACAGCAGCTGAAATGAAAAAAGCCATAGATCTTCACCTACATGGTTTAAGTATTAGAAAAAGTGCTCAAGAATGCAAACTCCCTTATCCAACTTTGAGGAGATACGTGCTAAAGTACCTTACTGACAATTCATGCTCTTTAGAACCAAATTATGAAGTAAATACTGTTTTTACGACAGAACAAGAAAACGAATTACAAGAATATGCTGTTGATTGTGCAAGAAAATTTTACGGGCTTTCATCAAAAGAATTCAGAATGGTGGCCTATCAAATGGCCAAAATTAATAATATAAAAATGCCTTTGACTTGGTCAGCAAATAAAATGGCGGGAAAAGATTGGTTTCAATCTTTTAAACAACGACATCCTCAATTGTCCATAAAAAAACCCGAAGCTTGCAGCCTAGCAAGAGCTACTGCTTTTAATAAAAATAATGTGCAACTATTCTATAATAATTTAAAGGAGGTCTTACAGCGGCATCCTACTTTTGCAGATGGGAGCAGAATATATAATCTAGATGAAACATCTACAACTACTGTCCAACGTCCTCAAAAAGTACTGGCACAAAAAGGGCGAAGCACTTGTAAAATAACAAGCGGAGAACGTGGTACGTTAGTAACAACGTGCTGCATTGTAAATGCGTCTGGGCAGGCACTACCACCAGCTATAGTTTTTCCGCGTAAAAATTTTCAGCAGCATATGTTACACGGTGCACCTCCTGGTACTTTAGGACTGGCCGCCTCTTCTGGGTGGATGAACGCCGAAATTTTTACTGATGTCATGAAACATTTTATCAAGCATTCATCAGCCTCTAAAGACAACCCTGCTCTCTTAATAATAGACAATCATGAAAGTCATTTGTCTATAGAAGCATTAAACTTGGCAAAATCTTCGGGAGTTACGATATTAACACTCCATCCACATACGACAGCGAAAATGCAACCCCTAGACGTGGGCCTTCACGCGCCGTTTAAGAGATTTTATAACTCTGCAGTAGACTCCTGGTTAATGCGAAACCCCGGAAAGAATTTCACAATTTACAATGTTGCGGAAAGTGTTGGCCAAGCATATTTAAAGTCAATGACTCCCATTAACATTGTTAAAGCATTTAAGAAATGTGGCATATATCCCTTTGACGACACTATATTTACAGATATTGACTTTATGCCCAGCTTGGTAACTGATAGACCTCCGCAACAACCCATAGATGACGAAACAGATTTAGAAGAGGATGAATTTGTACAGAAGCGTGCCGTTTCTCCTTCAATTTTATCAATTAACGTACCTTCAGTTTCCGAAAATATCAGCAAAGAGAACATGAAAGAAACAACGCCTTCGCCTTCACGAATTGCCCTAAATCGCACTCCATCTCCTTCAGTTTTGTACTCAACTCCACCACAGAAAACACATATTGCCCCTGAAAAAAATATTAAAACATGCTTTGAAGAGTCAACAGTTTCACGTCCTACATCTATCATGTTACCCAGTTCATTATTCACAGAATTAATGGCAGATAACGTCCGTAACATTGGCAATAAACTGCAAAGTTTAATGTCGCAAAATGAAACTTATCTGGAGCATAATGTCACATCTGCTCACAAGAAAAATTTTGAACCTACACCTTGCTCTACATCTAAAGATAGTGAAAAAGACATTCACAAACCTTCAACATCAAACATGTCAATAAGTTTCATATCTCCAAAGATTTTCATGCCAGCTATAAAAGCTGGACCGCGTACAGGACCAACCAAAAGAAGATTAGGAAGATCTATTATTGCCACTGATACTCCTGAAAAAAACGCAATAGAAGAAAGAAAACAGACCAAAACAAAAGAATCTAAAAAAAGGGTAAAGAAAGTGAAGCAACATCTTTTTAAGGAGAGCAAAAGACGTAAAAACCCTGTACGAAAAAATTCTGTGATTTCTGATGACACTGACGAAGACGAATTTCAAGCAAGTGGGTCATCTTCTGGAGGTGATGGATTTATTAGTAGTGAAGGCGAAGAAAATAATGTGTTAGACGACAACTTTTTAGCCTTATCCAGAGACCCACGCGAAGGAGAGTATGTGATTGTAGCTTTTACATCTAAAAAGAGCAAAGTCTATTATGTTGCTAAAATACTGGAAAAACTCGATGATGACAATGATTGCGAATTTTTTGTTTCATACCTTAAATTGAAGAGCAAAGTTCAACAAAAGTTTATCGACCCAGTAGATATTGAGACTGCAGGGGTAAGTAAGCAAGATATAAAATATATTTTGCCTGCTCCTCGATTTGAAGGAACCAGTCGTCGTAAAACAACCTTGAAATTCCCTGTTGATATGTCTCTTTTGAATTTACGGTATTAATTAATATTAGTTATACCTAATCTTAGTACTCCCTACTACCCATGCTCGCCCTGCAGATTGTGAAACGTGTTTTGATTGTTAATGTTTTGTTTGGTTAGGATATAAAATATTAATGCAAACCTAATAAGACTGAACTATGTAGGTATGTGCCATAAAAGTTAGAGTTTAGTAGTTTGATAAGTTTTTAATCTATATAATATTTTTCAACAAGTGTTGAATTAAGATAATGCAGCAGGTGTAAGTATGTTTAATTTGGAGTCATTAAGTTGACGTGTGGGAAACTTTTAATTATTTTTGACTACCTACCTACTTGCAATTTGATGAGACTGGATTTTTCATTTTTATATTTTGAAATTTAATATATAAAGTGTTGATTTTTTGTTTTTTGCTTAAAACTATTGCTGTTGATAGTAAACGTTTATTATCATTTTTGTAAAAGATTGTGACAGTGTAGTAATCTGTCAAAAAAGTTACCTAATTTGATCTCAAAATAGTAATAAATAGAAAACAATATAATTATTTTCTTGTTTTATTTTTCTTAATAAACATAATCTTGTTAAGTCACCACATTGCTATTATGTATGAATAAATTATGCATACAAAAATAATTGGTTCATTGTATACTATGTGGTTCCATGTAACCTACAATCCTGGTTAATTGTATCCGTATGGTAGGACACAATGAACCATAAGACACTTAAAATAAAAAATAAGATTTGATGTAATAAAATTAATAATATATAGTTAAATTCATCCAATTTGAATACTTAAATAAACGACGTATATAATTACCTTAAAAATATGTTTGTAGGGCTTAAGATCTATGAGTTACGAATAATTATAAATTTTGTGGTTCATTGTCTACTACCCTACCCTACTTCATTGATTTAAGGTAGGTACGTAGGTAAGTAGGTCTAAATACCTATACCGCTCAGAATAATTTCCTTCTCTGTCTATTAAGACAGTCTATTAACAGGTACATTAGTAATAATTATGGAGAGCCCATCCCAACGACTATGTATATGTGGTTTACCTATATTAACATAGGTCCATCCGGGCGAATTCGGGGTGGGTCAACTAGTGCAGGAGTATAAGTGTTCTGTGAACTAGTGCAAACTAGTGTACCTATTATTAGATTTCTAATCTTGTCTGTGGTCCGTAGCCCTGAGGCACTGTGTTGCTCGATGTAAATTTGTTTTTTAACAAATTTCTACTTCAAAGTTCATAATTACTATTTACCAATGACATTAATCATTGTTATTTACCTGTAACAATGATGATTAACTATTATTAATTATTTTTATAATAATAGGACTGTTGCAAGTTACAAGTCACTTTTGTCATAGTGAGCACTAAGCAGCCCCACATTCAAGTTGGAAAAGGGAAAAGAGATGGAAAACCTGGCAACTCTTGGTGTTATCATCAGTGTTACCAGTTACCTATTAAAAAGTAATGTTCAAAAGTAATAAAACGCGCTCGATATCCCTGTTTATTTTATTGACCACTCGCCAGATGTTTGCGCATTGTTTTCCAGTGCGCAGTAGTTTAGTTTCTCTATCGTGAAATCGGGATCATAGTATTTCCATTCTGCCATTTTGAAAATAGTGGCGTGTATGGATTTTGGCCGCGTTCGTCAATGAACAAATATGTCCGGGAGCAATGATAAGGTGTCGACTACGCAGCGTATGATCCAAAGTGTAGCTTTCCCGCCCAGCCACAAGCTTACAGTGTCGGAAGTGTTTGATGAAAAAATTGGAAAACCATTGCCAGAAGTACTGAAGCAACATTTTATATTAGAAGGCCGAATCGAAGAAAATGCTGCCTTGCGTATCATCCAAGATGGAGCCACCTTATTACGGTCAGAAAAAACGATGATCGAAATTGATTCACCGGTGACCGTGTGTGGAGATGTCCACGGTCAATTTTATGACCTGATGAAATTGTTTGAAGTAGGTGGCTCTCCCTCCTGCACCAAGTATTTATTCTTAGGAGACTACGTCGACAGAGGTTACTTCAGTATAGAATGTGTCCTTTACCTGTGGGCACTTAAATTATGTTATCCGAAAACATTATTTTTATTACGCGGTAATCACGAATGCCGACATTTAACAGAATATTTTACTTTCAAACAAGAATGTAAAATTAAATATTCGGAAAAAGTGTACGATGCGTGTATGGACGCCTTTGATTGTTTACCTCTAGCTGCTCTCATGAACCAGCAGTTCCTATGTGTACATGGAGGACTATCCCCTGAGATAAGCAGCTTAGATGACATTCGTAAACTAGATAGATTCAAAGAACCGCCTGCATTCGGAGCTATGTGTGATCTGCTTTGGTCTGATCCACTTGAAGATTTTGGGAATGAAAAGAATAGTGAACATTTCTCGCACAATTCTGTCAGAGGATGTTCTTATTTTTACAGCTATGCTGCTTGCTGTGACTTCCTACAGAGAAACAATCTGTTATCAATCATACGTGCCCATGAAGCTCAAGATGCGGGGTACCGAATGTATCGCAAAAGCCAAACTACTGGCTTCCCGAGTCTCATCACCATTTTCTCTGCACCAAACTACTTGGATGTCTACAATAATAAAGCTGCAGTACTTAAGTATGAGAACAATGTCATGAACATCAGGCAGTTTAACTGTTCACCACATCCATACTGGCTGCCCAACTTCATGGATGTTTTTACCTGGTCTCTGCCATTCGTAGGTGAGAAAGTTACAGAAATGTTAGTTAATGTTTTAAACATTTGCTCTGATGATGAGCTTATGTCAGAAGGAGATGATGCATTGGAGGAAGCCAATCTCAGGAAAGAAGTTATACGAAACAAAATACGAGCTATTGGAAAAATGGCACACGTGTTTTCAGTGCTTCGAGAAGAGAGTGAATCTGTGTTGCAGCTGAAAGGGCTCACTCCTACTGGTGCTTTGCCTCTGGGAGCACTGTCCGGTGGCAAAACCTCACTCAAGAATGCCCTTCAAGGATTTTCACCTAACCACAAAATTACGTCGTTCGCCGAGGCGAAAGGCTTAGACGCTATCAACGAGCGCATGCCACCCCGCCGTGACGGCCAGCGCACACCGGACGCACAAGACAAGAAGCCCCATGTGAACAGCAATGCCCACTCGTGAAGTGCTCGCTGATATTTCTCTTCGATCCTTACTTTTGGCCCACAATTAGTGATAGTGAAATATGTGTGATGGAGACTCAGCTTTTGGAATGATATTTCACGTTTGAAATAACTAGGTGGATTTGAAGGGAATTGTCAATAAAAATACTAAATATTATAAAAATTTGGATCTAACTTTTTTTCAATAGTTAAAATTTAAATTTCTCTTAAGATATTACCTCTCGATATTTAAATAATTATCAGATCTGCAGGCAACAAATTTATTTAGTCAATTAAATATTAAGGTATGCACATTTATTTATAATGCGCTGCACTGTTTAATTTTTGGTAATGTAATTTTTAAATTTTCATATGAAAAGACATGATATTGTAATGTAAATTTATTCAGATTGTCTACTTATACTCTACATTGTTATCTACATTAGTGAAAATTAGACATGTCTATAATTTTCAAAGCATAATTAGCTGTGATATTAAGCGTTGATCAATGTATTATTTAATAGCGATCTGCTAGTGGATTACCGGCATGTTCATTGGCTAATCATGCATTGAAATATGTAAAATAAGTGGTGAAGTTCTCAGCTTGGGCGTGTCTTTATATTCTATTTAGTCATAAAATTAATTATGTACTATAGTGTGCAGCACATTAGCTGTTGCATGCGTGTGTGCCGTGTAAATATGCCTTGTGCGTACACACACGTTAATGCAGCTTAACACTTGAGATAAATATTATTCTCTTTAAAATCTTTGCTACAAGTTGTACTTAATTGTATTTTATTGTACAAAATATATTAAATTACTATCTATGAACTATACTTAAAATTAATTTATATGTGGATGTATGCTGGCTCTTGTTGCCTGCATGCAACTTAACATGTATGCTGGAACATCACATTCATAAATTTCTTAGCTATAAATAATGTTTCGGTATGTAAGGTGTAGTGGCTAGTCTAATTGCAGATTTTCTTACAGCTTCTATTCCAAATTTCACTTAATAAACATATTATAAAGGTTTGATGACCTAGCACTGTTGGAAAATCTCTTTTGGTCTGCCATATAATTATTATTAAACAATGCAATAAGCTCATTGTGAATACTAAAAGTGGCTTACATCATTTTCAAAGTCAGTTCTAAGTATTTTATCTCAATCAGTGTGTAGTCCTTCATATGTTCTGTACTTTTAAATAAATTTTACCTATATAAAAAACTAACAATATATTTAATTTTATTTTATACTAACCATGGGAAGTGTTTGTTTTATCCTTATAAAATATATTAACATTGAAATTTATTTATCATAGTTTTAATAAGTCACTCCAAGATTATATTACATCCTTTGGACATCATGAAAATATATAGGTACCTACCCAAGTTGTACAATTAAGATGTTCATTTAATGTTGATATAAGTTAAATTTGTAAACCTTTACAAGTTTAAAAAAGTTATTAATATTATATCTAAAAGAATTACAATACCTACTTATATACTTACTTTTTAAGCTACTTATTAATATCAGTTGTGCCATTTTATAATATATAAAATATGAGGTTAATTGCACTTTGCACTAAAAAACAATATTATTAAATACTTTGACTTCAACTCGAAATTTTTTTCTTTTTTTTCATATCAATTACTTCTTATTAGTATTATAAATAGTTATAGGATTATACATTCACCACACTATATATTGTACACCATCGTTAAACTAAAATGACAGCTCTATAATCTATATTTTATAATCACTTCCCTATTCATAGTATACCCCCTGCAGAAAGGGCCAGCACTAGATTTAGTTTAGATGACGTGATAAACAGAATTGACCATACTACTCGTAGGTATGTCGGAATGAGGCAGTAAAGTAATAGTCTAAGATCCCGATATACGACGACCTTCACCGAGCTGGTTAATGGATGAAACTTACTCTTTATTTTTATTTAATAATAGAGAAATACACCTAAAATAGGTTTCCTATCAAAATTCGGTCCAGACTATTTTTTAATTAATTAATTTTAATGGTTTTTTTTTTTAAAGTTTATTGTAGCCAATGCTATACCATCGCGTTTGTTATAAAATTACCTATATTGTGATATTTATCTCAAGCGGTTAACAGATCCGTGAAGTTACCTATGGACTATGGTAACTTACCATAGTCCTTAGCTAACATAATGGATCGGAACCGCTTGAATCCTCAACCCAACTTTATCCCATATTGAAGCCCTTTAGGGATGGCAAAACTGTGAAATAATTAACCCTAGAAGCCTGATCTATTTCGGACGTGCTCAAAGCTTTAATATACGTCTCAGAGGCGTACACATATAAATTACAATCTGTATGCAAAAATAGCCCTATTTTAGAAATATTATTTAGCAGAAATTTTAATTTGGAATACCTTTAAACTAAAAATAAAACAACACTGTTATAAATTATAACTATAACCACAGTTATTTATTAAAACGAAAAAACAATATGCATAAATTGGAACCAAAAAACTTCTTCAAAATCAACTGAAACATAATGTATTTTTTTTATAATTTTTTTTTTAAACATTTTTATTATAAAGTGACAAACGATATTCGATTGCATGTACGCCTTGCAGGCGTAGATTAGGCTTCTAGGGTTAATTATTCATTTTTAAAACCGAAAAACCAAATGAGTATTACCTACTTGACGGACTTTCGTACAAACTTACCCACGTTTTAAACCCCCTCAGGGATTTCTTTTAACTGATAGCCAGAATGTCAAGTTTCGTGCATTTGCATTATCCATAACCGAAAGCCAAAATGCTGTTTTTTATTTGAGGGGGAGTTTTCGTAAAGATTCCCGAGGGAGCTTTATAAGTCACAATATGTAGCCTGCTGTGTGTTCAGACATTGTGGCGAAGGATGATAAACATACAAACATCTAAACTTTTACATCTTGTTTACATCCAATAACATTACATAATATCGTAAGTAGGTAGTTACTAGTTACCTGTAACTAGAACATATTTGAATATCTGTTCACTAGAGCAATGATAAATATTTTTTGCATAATAATAGACAGAATGTATTCTTCTAGATTACTTTACTAAGTAGGTACCAACATATTATAAAGTAAGTATACTTACATAAACTATATATACAGACGAACAGCTCTCTGGGGTTGAAACTCTAAAATAAAACACATTCCTGTTAAGTACCTGGGTAAGTGAATTTTCTTCAATTATAATCCTCCGTTTGTTGATAGCAGATAGGGAAATCTTAATTCAACACTAATCTTGCAGTGCTAGCAGATCAATGAACTCTCTCAATCTAACTCTGTGCCAAATTTCATCCAGATCTGTTCAGCCGCTCTGGCGTGATTGATTAACTAGGTAACATCATGGCCATCCAAACTTTCGTATTTATAATATTAGTAAGTACTTAGGTATAGATTTTCCGAAGATTTTTTTTTGTGAATTTACTTGCTATGAAGTGTTCTACTTTGCATAAAATAATTACCATCCAATAACACAAGTCGGAAAATTTTTGGTCGTTAGTGAAAAAAGTTTACGTTCGATACAGGTAGAGTCGAATTTTCAACTTTATATTAAAAAATACTCCTGTCTACGTCACTTCCGACTCTATAAAAACTTTTGGGGTTCTAACTTCATTAAGCTTCCCATGATAATAGTCAAAAAACAAAGAGAATATAACCACTACGTTTCAACAAATTTGGTAGGTACCTACCTACTTTATGGGGCATTATTCATATTGTAAGAAATCGGACTTCAAAGGTGGCAAGGCGGAACAATTATTGTATGGCGTAATGCAAGAAATTACTGAATTTAAGTACTGTATTCCTACTACAAAATTAATCGATATTTTTCGATTAAGTGACATCAAGGGTACGTGAAAGTTATTTTTGGTTATTTTGTTAGTTTTTAAGCAATAGAGGTACAACTCCATAACTGCTTATCATCGCTGATACCCTGTAGTTCTTCTGCTTAGCTCTAGATGGCGTTAAAACGAAAGCTTCGAAATAAACTTTTTGCTATCGGATTTTAATATTTAATAGTTAATTAAACTTAATAAATAAATAGGTAAATAAAGTAAAACAACAAAATACATGTTTTCATTGAGTTTCGGTTGATTTAAACAAAATTTATACTTATTCGAGACAAGTAACGCCATCTAGAATTTATTTTAGAACTATGGTACCCGTTGTATGGAGTTGTACCTCTACCCCTGGTTCTTTAAGCTCTTTGTCACTAGGAAAAAAAACACAATTATTGGTTGTTTTTATTAAAATTAGTCTACAAACATGAAAAATAAAATAAATAACTAGCTGATGTCCGCGACTCCGTCCGCGTGGTTTAATTTTTTTGATTTCCGCGGGTATTCCTTAATTTTCCGGGATAAAAAGTAGCCTGTCACTCTCCAGGTCCTCAACTACCTATACCCATGCCAAAAATCACGTCGATCCGTTGCGGCGTGATTGAAGGTGAATAAACAAACACACTTTTTCATTTATAATTAGTATGATATTCAACCAATGAGATGTTTGACATTGTTAGTAGGTAGGTACTCGTTTTGCTTAAAATTCAAGCAGACCTAAATTGAATTAATCTTGCAAAATAGAGTTGCAGGCTCTATCGATACCTACTCTGAACATTGATCGACACACTGAATGGGCGAGCGAGCAAACAAATTCAGGCATTTTTCATTTTCCTTGTACTTACTTACCCACTTAAGTTACAATGTGTTTTATAGGTAGCTCTCAGTAAGGCATTGAGCTCTTTGCGCACTGAGGGAGCAAACAAGATGCGAAAGTGGGTGCATCTGTACCAACCTTGCATTACACCCTGAAAACAGATGTTTTTGGGGGTAACAATAATACGCACTTGAACAACAGTCAGGTACCTACAAATTACGAAATTTGTACAAGTACGATATTATAGAAAAAAAACGGGAAGCAATCACTGGGCCACCAGCAAAGCTTTCGCAGGCCGCAGGTTGCCCGCGGGCCGCGGTTTGAAAATCTCTGCTTTAGGCTATTACCGCTATTGGAATGGCAAACAAAAAATAAAAGTAAACTGTCAGGTAAATTAAGTAGGTATATTTTATTTTGTACTTAGCATATTTCAAAATCTCTTATTTTTAGGTAGATATAATTTTCTAGATATAAAACTTATATTATATTCTTTTAAGTGTGGTACAATGTTTTCTTTCAACTCTTTTGGAGTAGCTAAATAATTATGTTGCATACATTTGTCATTATCTTTACATATACAGGCACTATTTAATGTTTTATTCTGTGATTCAAAAATTTGATGATTGGACTGACTAAAAGAATCTTGAATTGTTTGAATGCTATCAATATGAGTAGTTAACATTAAATTACAACTAGGATAAACAAAAAATGCGAAAATTGTTAATGCAACTAAACATTGGATTGGCACTGCAGTTGACCAATATTTCTGAGGATAGTAGTATATGTTTAGATAGTGTAGATAGTAATTAGGAGTCATAGTCCAAATACAATATATTGCTAAAATTATTTTGCTAAATATAAACATAAAGAAACCATACAAAGACCTTGAAGGTGTTGGGGCTGGGGTGTGTTCAGGCATTTTCGTTTTATTCTATTGAAAACGTTTGTATAGTTTTCACAATCAAAAGTACATTTTTTAATAATGCATTTATAGTCACTCTCAATTTCTTATAATCTGCTCCTTCCAAAGTTCTGAAAAACACAACATACATTATTGATTATACACAGTATACATTAGCAAATACATAATTAATTCTTAAGATAGGCTATGTATATAATGGCAGAAAAGTGCCTATAACTTTTAAATTCTAACTGCCAATGAACTATTTTAAAACCATAAAAAAATTAATATCACATAAAAAGGCAGATAGGAGCTATTGGCACTTTGCTGTCAATATTTATTCTCAAAATCAAGGATTTAAACACATAATTTTACATTATCAGGTTTTAAAGATACTTGCTATTGTTACTTAATTTACAGTCCCATTCAAACTTTTAGCCACAAGTGTAGGTTCGTGCAAGTATTCAAATGAAACTGCCCCGCTGATACCTTGTATTGTATTCTGCTATCCGAGAAGTCCAAAAAAGTTTGAATCAGTCTGTACCAGGTAAGTAAATGTAATAAAATATAGATTTGATTAAAATCTTCATAATATGCATAAATATTAATGTGACTGTTTGTTTTTTGGGAATTGTTTATATTATAATTGAAATGAAACTGTTCAGGTGTTGTTGACACTTCCAAAGTTTCTAACATTAATGTACTACCTAATCTCTATTCCCCTAATCTAACCCATACTCAATAGGTGGTGTCCGTGTGCCAGTTATAAGAGATATATAAAGGCTCTAGATGTGGATTATACATTGCCTGCAATTATGTGGATTACGGTTTTGATTTCCGTAATTATTTTCTGGGATAAAAAGTAGGCATGCCCTTCCCCAGGATGCAAACTATCCCTTTACCAAATTTCATTGGTCAAAATTTATTCAACAGATGGGCTGTGAAAAGCGTATAGTATGCATTATCTAAATGTCAGCCATAGTCCCTTGATACCAAGCTGTACATAGATCACCAATCTTTTGTTTTCTTTCATTGGCAGAAAGAATTATTATGTATACTTATTATTATATTATTCCATTTATATGTGGTAACTACATTTATATGGAATCTCTATACACAAGTTAAACTCCCAGATCTGTTCACGGTTCAGTGATCCCTTTTCATTTAGTTTATAGTTATTTGTTTATAACATGCTGAAACCAATCTTACACAGAGAGATTATTTTCTTGAGCACATATTATTCTTTGGATTCCGCTTCCCTTGAATTCCTTATCCACATTTATAACTTCTGATACTAATGAAGCCTGTTGATTATTATTGAAAGGAATCGTAAGAATTCTGAAATTCATAGGTAAGTTTAACCTTCAGTAACACGAAAATTTTATAACGTATGAATTATTATTATTAGGATTTTGTCTGCTAACAGTTTTTTCAACGGCTCCTCTTCCATTTCTAGATTTTCTGGTTTCTACAAGTATTAAACTAATTTCAATTTTAATCTAGGAACATGCAAAGAACGTATCCTCTGTGCTGTGTTCCTTGCTGGTTACCAAATTATGGATGATGGATCTCTCTCTTAGACTAGGGAACAACTATAGTCTAAGATCTCTCTTGAGTTCAAAACCAAGAGAACTTTGATTTTAAAATCAAAGAAAGAGTTGTCCCATAAATTCAATCTTATTCAAAGTACTCTGTGGAGTTGTCTCTGGAGAAGAATTAAGCCTTGCTTTGTTACCACAGAGTAGTTATTTTATGAAAGACTAGCTTTTGCCCGCGGCTCCGCCCGCGTGAAATTCGGTTTTCCGTTCCCGTTCCCGCTCTTGAAATTTTCTTTGCTATAAACCTCACGGAGCCCGAGACCTTTCCAACGAATGCAAAACCGTGGAAATCGGTTCGTGCGTTCTGGAGTTATAGCGTCAGGAAGGAAAACCCGACTTATTTTTATATAGTAGATTAAGGTTCGAGCACATTATGCCGGGCCGCAGCGGAGCGGAGCGGGCCGCAGCGCAGCGCAAAATGTTTACCTAGCACATTAGTGACGGGCCGGGTCACAGTGCATTGACGGATTTTGAGTTCAGTGTACTGCCAGAATTTGCGTGCAACTGTGTGTTATGGATAGCTCTGACGAAGAACTTTCTTTTTTTGCCTGCTGTTCGTAAAATATCGTAAAATAAACACGTGCGCGCGTGCGCACCAATCCGCTAGCCATAGCACACTGTTGACGGGGCGGGGCGGGCCGCATCGCACGGATGAGAATTCGCCTCGTATTAATGCGAGCCGCTGCGGCCCGGCACAGTGTGCGATAATTCATACAAATTGTATTCAAGTGATTTGAGCGGATTTTTGCGCTCCGCCCCGACACGCTGCGGCCTGGCATAATGTGCTCGAACCTTTATGGTTACTTGCAGAGACAATTTGATTACTTGTCTAACTATAATATTATGTAACTATAGGTTAAGTTACTTTACTTGTAGGTATCTCTAGTCCTTCCTTCTGGAAGGAGTGTCATCCATGGACGTATTTATTAACAGGACCGAGTACCGCAGCTGAAAAGCGAGCCGACCGAGATAGGTAGTACAGAGGCCGTGTGTCCCTTTCTAACAATAAGATTTTTATTATGTTAGACAAATTCAATCTTGCAATCTTTCTACTAAGTACTAGTTTATTATAAACACGTAATAATGAAGTAGGTATTTCATGAGCAGTGGACTCAGGGTAGTGATGTTCATGTACAAAAAATATCGATATTTTTTCCGATATAATTTAACGAAATATTGTATCGATGTTTAACGATACATCAATCAAAAACATCGATATCGTCGATATATCGTATTGTAGATATTGTCGTTCACTTTTACTCATTATTTAATGTACTTTAAAAGATTTATTATCACTTTTTGAAGTTGAAGTACCTATGTGAAATATTTTATTTGTGAGTAGGTGCTTGAAGTTATGCGAAGGTTACAACTTACAAACCATGCGGCTCTCTTAAATAATTGTTAATGTTATATTATTATTCAAATTTTAATTATAATAATTTTAATTTCTGAGATTTTAATTTTTAAATAAGTATTATTGTAAGTAATTAATTTTCATTTGTGTTATGTAATTTTTTAACAAAATGTATGATTTTTATTTTTAATTAATTATTACTGTTATTAATTGTAAGTTGTGCTGTGTCATTTTTTTATTAATTAGTGTAATTGGCTTGTATGTACTAATTAAATAAATAAAATAAAAAAAATTATTCATCAGGCATTCTATTAATTTGAATGTGTTTAGGTTGAAATAAAATTACTTAATTTTTTACTTTAGAATTTATCTAAATCAACCAATTTACTCACAAGTGTAGTTATTCTAAAACATTTTATGACATTTGTCATAATTGAAAATAAGTTGAACAGATGTGCAGTGAAAGCGAAGCAGACAGACACTTTTGATTTATAATATAAAGGCCGCTGCATACGGGACGGGATTTACCCCGTACGGGACGGGACGTGAAGTTTTGGAAATATCGTTTCATAGAAAATGTTAACGAATACGCATACGCGACGGAT
This sequence comes from Erebia epiphron, assembly GCA_963932025.1. Taxonomy (NCBI): domain Eukaryota; kingdom Metazoa; phylum Arthropoda; class Insecta; order Lepidoptera; family Nymphalidae; genus Erebia; species Erebia epiphron. The sequence continues at coordinate 33,991,774 of OZ009948.1, read as the reverse complement.
GCACGGACGGGACGGGAACGTGGCACGTGCGGGGCGGGAAAAACATCATCGGCGACGATGTTTTTCCCGCCCCGTCCCGCACGGGCCCCGTCCCGTCCGTGATTCCGTTGCGTATGCACAGTCGCTCCGTTCGCTCCGAAGAGCTGGGACGTGCATCCGCCATCCTATTATCGATTACAATAATGGACGACGAAAGACTAATCGAGTGTGTTCGATCACACGAAGCTCTTTATAATTTTGCACACGCAAAATATTTAGATACTAATTAATATAAAAATTATCTGTGGAAGAAAATAGCAGGCGAATTATCACTCCCTGAAAGCGGTTAGATTTATTTTATTTACCTATTTATTGCATTCATAACTTTGCAGTTATCATCCACTAATATTATAAATGCGAAAGTGTGTTTGTCCTTCAATCACGCAGCAACAGAGCAACGGATTGCCGTGATTTTTGCATGAGTATATTTGAGGACTTGGAGAGTAACATAGGCTACTTTTTATCCCGGTAAATTAAGGAATACCTGTGGGAACTGATAAACTTAAACCATGCAGACGAAGTCGCGGGCATCAGATAGTATTTAAATATGTAATAATTGCAGTTGAGTTTTATGCTCAAACAAGCTGATGCCCGCGACTTCGTCTGCGTGGAATAATATTTTTTTTATTCCCACGGGAACTCCGTAATGCTCCGGGATAAAAAGTCCAGATCCTCAACTATACCCATGCATTATTCAAATTGTGATGCAAAATTCATCTTTCCTTGTTCACAGCACTAGCACGTTAGTTCCGTCTAAACTGTCACGGTGCGTATGCATTAACAATCCCCGTCAGCCACGTCCCGTCCCCGTCCCGTCCACGTTCTTACCCCGTCCCGTATGCAGCGGCCTTTAGTACTCATTTAAAAAGTCACTATATTACTTAACAGCCCACACACATAAATATGTTTGAGATATAAACATGCAACTTACGGGGAGCCCTAAATGTTGATATGCTTGTTCCAACTTGTGTTCACTCATCAGAAGCAGCTTGTTGCGGGAGTCCAGCCATATCAGGCAGATCTGTGCAAAGTGTTGGAAGTATACACATTTACACCCCACACTTACCACAAACAGATATACACAGGTGCTGCCATACAACAGGTTAACCCACTACCACCTTAGACTGCAATGACTTTAAGTAGAACGAAATATACCTAATATGTACCTATACCTAGTATCATAATATACTTTGAATTGCTCATTCAAAGTATAATATGATACTAGATGATGCCCGCGACTTTGTCCAGTGGATTAAGTTTTTTCAATTCTACTAAATTTGCCGGGATAAAAAGTAGTCTATGTCCTTCCCCGGGATACGAACTATCCCTGTACCAAATGTCATCAAAATCGGTTGAGTAGTTGGGCCGTGGAAGCGTAGCAGACAGACAGACACACTTTCGCATTTATAATGCATCATTCAACACAGATGTCCGAAGTTAGGATGTCATAGCATCCTGTGTGAGAAACGCAAGCTGCCTACGCGCATGAACCATCTAGCCGCGGAGTTACATTGAACCAGGTGACTTTTCCCACCGTTTCCTCGCCCTTTGTACATCCAGAGCTATAGCGCCACTATTATCTTCATATATCTTAATTGGATTTTTAATATCAATATCTAAATCATGAAGTACCTACTCCTTTAATTTCAATTACATTTTTATCCATTGGTTCATCAACAATTTCCCATGTTTCATTTTGTTTTAAGCCATTTATCTCGTCATCCATCGCTTTCTTCCACTTATTTGATTCTAGACTGTTTATAGCTTCTTCGTAAGTTTCAGGTATAGTAGCATTACAGACATTCACATAAACTACGTGATCATCAAATCTTTTTGGTAGTTTTATTTCTCTTTTTGGACGGCTTTGTCCACTCACCTCCTCAACTCTAAGTTTGTTTCTTATATCTTCTTCATCTTCAATAGTGTTATAAAATTCTTCATTTTCATTATCAAAATTTTCTTTTAATGCATTATTTTTATTATTCTTTATTTCATTTTTATTAGCTTCTTCATTAATTCTGTTTTCTTCACATTTCTCTTCTTCATCAGACATTCGAAACCTTACTACTTCTGCTTCAGGGTCTATAAAGATTACATGACGACTTATACCTATTTTATTTTCTATTAGAATTTTATACTTACCCAGTATCCGTATAACCTATTAAAGTACCTTTCATTCCTTTCGAATTCAACTTTGACGTTCTTTTTTCTGCAGGTATTTTCACGAAGCATTTACTACCATAAACTTTCAAATTTTTAACATCTGGTTTCCTCCTAAAAAATATTTCAAAAGGACTCTTTTTCTCAACTGTATTTGTAAGGATTCTATTACCTAGATATGTAGCAGTTAATACACATTCAGGCCAATACTTTTTGTCCAAATTGGCTTCCGTCATCAAACATCTAGCTCGATCCATTACTGTTCTATTATATCTTTCAGCAACTCCATATAATTGATGAGTATAGGGTGGTCCTGGCTTAAGATAAATTCCATTTTGTTTAGCAAATTCATAAAAATCTCTATTTAGGTATTCAGAACCATTATCGCACCTAATTTCTTTTATTCGCTTACCTGTCTGATTTTGAACTGCATTCGCGTACGTTCTGAAGCAATCAAATACATCGCTTTTATTCTTGATCACACATACAACTGCATATCTGCTATAGTCGTCTATAAATGTTACAAAATATCTTTGATCAATATAACCTACTGGAGTAATCGGACCGTTTACATCCGTATGTATAATTTCTAACATTTCTGTTGCCCTTCTTCGATTGTTTTCAAAAGGTAAATTCGTCATTTTATTTTGTAAACAAATTTCGCAGTGAATATAATTTTCATTGTTTTTCCGGTAATCCCTCTAACAGTTTATAAGTACCTACACTTAGTTTTTAATTTAGCAAAATTAACGTGACCTAATATTCGATGCCATTTCTCTTTTTCTTTCATTGATGTAAACTATTCACTTATATTATACACATTTCTATCATTAACTACAACCTGACTTTCGAGTTCATACAATTTATTGTTCTTCTTAGCTACAGCTATTAATGTTTGTGGCGAATTAAATATGAGTGCTACCTAATTTTGAAATTTAATCATATTTTCTTTATTAACAATACATGAGACGCTTAAAAGATTTCTTTTCATACTTGGTACATTATAAACATTTTCAATTTTAATTGAAAATGTTTATTATTTTAATTAAAAGTTTTCGTGTGGCTCTAGGTCTCAGATTGGGAGCACCCCTGTGCTACGAGCACAGATGTCCGTGTGGAAAAGAGGTTGATAAATTTGAAATTCACGGACTCTCTTGCCAAAGGAGCGCTGGTAGGCTTTTTCGGCATGGCTCTCTCAATGATACGATCAAAAGGGCTCTTGCCACCATAGATATTCCTGCGCTCATTGAGCCGGCAGGGATAAGTCGGGATGATGGCAAGAGACCTGATGGACGCAACATGCGTAGACACATTGGCCCCGTGTCATATCAGGGAGACAGCATCAAGGCCGGGAGCCGCAGCAGAAAAGGCTGAAACCGGCAAGCGGCGGAAGTATGCCTCTCTCATAGAGAATTACATATTTGTTCCGTTTGCCGTGGAGACCCTGGAGCCATGGAGTCTAAGTGCCAAAAACTTTTTTCGAGATATTTCACCGCGGTTAATTGCCTCATCTGGTGACAGAGGGGCTGGCTCATTTTTTGCGCAAAGGATCAGCCTGGCTGTCCAGCCAGGGTGATCCTTTGCGCAAAAAATGAAATGCAGCCAGCATTCTTGCCACCATTCCACGCGGGCATGATTTATATAGTAATTAGGTTAGGCTAGCTAGCTAAAAAAAAAGAAAAGAAACATACAGTGTTATTAACCTTAGAATGAATAATTATTTTACCTATTTTCTCTGACTTTAAAGCAAATCCATCCCCTACTTTAATATTTACTGGATTGTCTAATGTTTCATACTCACAAAATAGTTTATCATCGTTAGTAATGTGGTGAGTACAACCACTGTCTAACAGCCATATCGTATCCGTTGTTGCTTCTGACTCATTTGCTGAATTCATTACTTCTACTATGAAAGTACCTTCGTTTTAATTTCGAACTCCTCTATTATAATATCGTCCTCGAAAGTTTCTGAATCCTCTACCTCGATGTACGTATCTTGAATAGTTTTGCCATCTCGTGTATGCTCCAGTTGCATAGTTATTATGTCCCCTTATGAACTGTATTCTTCCTCTTGGTGCATAATTAGACCTTCTTGTATTATATTGTCCACGTTGATATTGACTTTGTGTGTTTGTGGCGTTACCTCCTTGCTAGCTGGCAACGCACACAAGCTACGCGTTCGGAATTCGAACTAGCTTTTGGAACGTTTTTGGATTCGGAACGTTCTGCGCGCGAGAGCTGCGCTATAGCATCAGACGACACACCATTCGATTGCTGGACGTCCAGCGCAACGCTTCTTTTGATATATTTCTATTGTACAGTTTTATATAATCTATTGTATCCAATTAATACACATATAAACGTGGACCAAGCTTATTATTTCCACATAACATAGGCGGTCAACACCACCCTATATTGGTGACTCTATATTGCTGACCTCCTATATGTTAAAAGCTTGTTGTTGATGATGATCAGATTCGTTTTTCTTGTATTCTAATATTAATTTTGATTTCACATATTCGACGGTTTGACTTGATTTGGGCAGTGCATCCACAATATTTACTATATGAGAAAATTTTTCGGGTAGCGTTAGCAATAAGTAATTGAGTCTGTCTTCTTCGGTGATTATTTCTCCGGCAGTTTTTAATTCGTTTATTAGTTTCTCAAATATTTGGAAAAATTCAATAGGATCTCCTTCCTTAAATTTTGTATCGAGTAGTGATCTTTTTAATAATAGTCTGTTTGCACATCCTGTCACTAAATACATATCATCTAATTTTTTTAACATTTTATGTGCCGTATTCTCTTGTATTATATTGCGAATTGCTAATGCTATTTACGATGTAATTTTGAGCTTTTATATCTATTTAAGGTTACCTCTTCCTTTAAAATTTTTTAATTTCAAAAATAATTTTATTCTGAATCTCCATAACTCATAATTATCACCATTAAACGTAGGTATTTTAAAATCATCTTTATTATTATCCATTTTTACCAATTTTTTTTCGCCTCTTTCAATTGTTTTTCAGTATCTTTCTTTCCTACATAAATCTTATTTTTACATCTTACCATTTCAATCACAGAGGTAGTATAGCCTATAGAGTGCGTGCTTCTAAGCAAGAACAGTAGGCACCGGTAGGATCATAGCATCGTTCCGTCAGCAAGCCTTTTAGGAACGCTAGCGCTGAGAGCGCCCATCGCGAACTCGGGACCGAAATTCCGTTTTTAAACTGGAAAAAATGGTTAAATGTGTCATAGAAACATGCAAACATGATTCTCGATAATCATAATAAACATAATTCCAACATCACATTTCACCGATTAGTCGTATTTTTTAAACTTTCATGTAAAATAGAAATGCGTGTCGCGGGCGTGATACAGACGTGGGACGCAAGGTAACATAATACCGCCTGCACCGCCCCGCAACCCCGCTACGATAGCCGACTGTTCTTTCTGCTCTGTGGTTCACCGAATCGAATAGTGATGTATCATGTGATACATTCGACAGATATTGGTGTTCCCTGGGATCACAACAGAGAAAATTGATAACAAAATTTAAAAAAGTTAGCGCCATAGGTTTTGAAATTCGTTATTTTTGATCCGATTTCGTTCAAAATTACGATTCAATTTGGATTTAGGGTTCCATGAGATCATAAATCTTAAAAGTCAGCGCCAGATTGAAATTCTTGGTTAGTTGGGAAAATTTTCTTCAAAATCGATATATTTTGGGGTTCCCTGAGATCACAAAAGAGGAAAATGTACAAAGACAGCGCCATATTCAAATTTTTTGTTATTAGGCCGATTTCGTTCAAAACCGATATTTAGGGTTCCCTGAGATCACAAAATAGGTACCTATCTGTTACCAAAATTGAAAAAGGCCAGCGCCATCTTTTTTTGTAACATAATTATGGACAGAAACTAAAGATAAAAATTAATGTATGTTATGAAAGAATGTTTATTAAATTCAAAGAATTTATTTTCGATACTTTTATAGTAAAAGAATCAAAGATTCAAACTTATACTTTTATTTTATAATAGCACATTAAAACACAGGTTTGCACCTTTTCTTACATATTTTATGCATTCGATATACATCGGATATATATCAATCCATACTAATATTATAAATGCGAATGTGTGTCTGTCTGTCAGTTACGACAGACAAACACACATACGTTAAATTTGATATCGAGATAGGTTACATACCAGGGAAGGACATAGGCTACTTTTTATCCCGGAAAATTGAAGAGTTCCCGCGGGAATAAAAAAACAATCCACGCGAACGAAGTCGCGGGCTTCAGACTAACGGACAGACAGAAAGACACACTTTCGCATTTATAATATTAGTATGGATATACGATCGATCATTAAAAAACATATCGGCTTAATCCGCGTGGAATAAGTTTTTTTTTAATTCCCACGGAACCGCTTTAATTTTCCGGGATAAATATCACTCTCCACGTCCTCAACTATACCCATTCAAAAAATTACGTCTTGCGTTGCTCTATTGAGGCGTGATTGAACAGACCAACAAACAAACACACTTTCACACTAACAATATTAGTATGATAGGGTACAAACAAACACAAACAATAGGTACCGTTCAGATGTATTTTATCGACTTCGCACTTGCAGCGCACTATTGCCCATCCCTATTTTTTACATGTCTATGAATATTAGTAGCTATAGTTCACTTGCCTACGCCGCGCACAAGGAGTGCGGTTACCTCTATGATTTCAATATATTCATTTCACGTAATTTCATTAGCTCTGCTACCATGTTGAAGTGAGGTCTTGGATTTATTTTTAACCGACTTCAACCGACCGACAAGGAGGAGTTTCTCAATTCGACTGTATTTTTTTTTTTTCATGTTTGTTACCTCAGAACTTTTGACTGGGTCGACCGATTTGGATGATTCTTTTTTTATTTGAAAGGGCATACTTCCCATGTGGTCCCATATAAATTTTATTATTATTATTATTATTATTTAACTCTTTATTTGCACCACACAAGAAAAACAAAGACAATAAAACATGAAATGAAATAAAAAAGAAGGATAGGTACAAAAGGCGGCCTTATCGCTAAACAGCGATTTCTTCCAGGCAACCTTATGATTAGGAAAGCGCTAGGAAACCAGAATGTTGGTGGCTCAAAATTTCTACTTTATTAAATAATACAATACACAAATACAATACTACATAATATAACATATAAATAGATATATTATATTTAAACTAAAATATATATACTTTTCTAAATATAATATACTAAAATATACATAATATATACATACACATTACACATACATACATAATACACTTACATACCATAGAATAATATAGGTATAATAAACTAGTCGTCTTCAATTTGAAAGGAAATATGTCTTTAGAGCGTTCTTGAATACACCCAGCGATTTTGATTGTCTAATTGTCAATGGCAGTGCATTCCACAATTCATTCAATTGCCTGTACAGTAAAAGAATTTTGATAAAATTTTGTTTTGTGTGCAGGCATTTTCAAGGTAAGTGTTCGACAAGATCTTATGTCTGATTGCACCCCAAGAAATTGAAACTTCTCCATAAGATAAGAAGGAGTTTGTAAACTTCACACCTCACACATGCGTAATTCTGACACTTTTTGAATGCCTATTTAAAATTATAAATAATGTAAATATTTGCCTGACATGAAACTTGCGTCTGTAAAAAGCCCTAAAGAAATGATAAAACAAATGAAAAAATTAAAAAAAAGTATATATTTCAAGAATAATCGAACAGAAAACCGGGCAAGTGCGAGTCGGACTCGCGCACGAAGGGTTCCGTACCATTATTAATAAATAATTACCTTTGTTAATGAACCGCAAGACTAACTTTGTTTGTAGAGGTTTATTGTTAATATCAAAAAAACTATGCTTGTTAGAGCATTGGCTATAGTTTTCCTGTAAAATATACGTAAATTCCTATTGACCATAATTATTTCAAATTTTTCGATTTGTAAACTCCGGAGATAAGGGGGGGGGAACGGTATTTTTTTAGACATTTTCCCCGATAAATCAAAAACTATCATAACTAAAAATAATTAAAAATCTGTTTTAGAATGTACAAAGTAAACCCTTTCATATGATACCCCACACAGTACAGTTATCTCACTTTTAAATTTCAACCCTCAGATTTTCCCACCTTTTTAAATAAGAACAAAAATAATTTCCAATTTTTTTTAATTCCAGTGTCTTTGGGCCACTAATATACACAACTATTCCAAATTTCATGTCGATAGCTTCGGTAGTTACTAAAATAATCGAGTGTGACGGACGGACAGACGGACAGACGGACAAACGGACAGACGGACAGACAGACGGAGAAAGTCGCACCATAAGGGTTCCATTTTACCATTTTGGTACGGAACCCTAAAAATGTATGAAAGTCGACCTATGCATGTCCGCCTTAAACTAAAGCAAGCGAGAGTTGTGCTGCTTTGTTTTCTAAAACCAAATTGCTCCGGTTTTAGTATATTAAATGTTGTTACTTGTCACCGTAAAATTGCAAAAACTGTTAGATTGTAATCTAACAAGCGAAATTGTAAACTGTCGACAGATTATGAACCGTTCAATGTTCTGAGTGTAAATTTTTGAAATATTCATTGTATTTACGTTTTCTTGTCTTTTTCTTGTAGGTTAGGTTAGGGTTCGACATGAGTAATCAGGCAGTGCCGGGCACTTAGGTTCTATCGGGTTAATATACCTAACAGATTACAATCTACCGAAAAGTAATGATGTTATGTAATCTTTCAACAGTTTACAATCTCGCTATTTAGATTATAATCTAACGGGTTTTACAATTTTACCGTGACATCTATATTGCTGGGCGTCCATTCATTTTACTTGTCTTGAAAAAGAAACGCAAAATCTTGTAAAAGATTTTATTAATATTTCAAACACAATTCACTATGTACAAATTACTTTGTAAAAATATTCATTCTCGTCTTAATAATATAATTATGATTTATTTACTGCGTTATAGGCAACACTTAAAAAAATAAAAAAATATTATGAAAAATTATTTCATTTAACCAATATAAGTACAACATAACATTTTAAAGAAAATGTTATGTTTAAAATTTGAAAGGAAATAGGTACTTGTTCAATTTGATTTGATAGTTACAGGAGACAAAATTAGTCAAAGAAAGATGCAGTTATGTGGGAAATAAATTAAGGCCAATAAATTAGCTTTAACAACAAAATTCCATAGGTAGTTTTACTTTACAGTCCCAAACTTTAATCATAACCTATTTACTTTAAAATGTTTTGATAAATAATATATATTTTCATAATCAATTCATTATAATAGTTATGCATAAATGTATCAAAAGTATTACATATTACTCTACGCACTTTAGTTTTGCGTTTCCATAATATTATATTATCGTATGGCATAATTCGGCACTAAAGATTTTATTAAAAGATGATTAAAAGTTATACAATTTAACAATTATTTTATGTAACTTATGAACGGACAAAAAATAAATCCATAAAGAGTCTACTACAGTAGTTAACATTACAGTAAATAGTGCGCAACTAACTCCACAAAATCGTAAAAATGGCTCCGTTCCTATTGACAGAACATCCACCGTTCATTTTACAGAATAGACTTATGTTTATGGTTTAATAATATTATAAGTAAAATATAATGCATATGTCACCGTAAAATTGAAAAAACCGTTAGATTGTAATCTAACTAGCGAAATTGTAAACTGTCGACAGATTACAATTTAACGCATTATTTTTCGGTACATTGTAATCTGTTAGGTAAATTAACCCAATAAAACATAAGTGCCCGGGCACTGCCTGATTATTTATGTCGAACCCTAACCTAATCTACAAGAGACAAGAAAACGTAAATACAATGAATATTTCAAAAATTGACACTCAGAACATTGAACGGTTCACAATCTAGTCTAGGCAATAAAGCTAGCCCAACAATAATTCCTCAGCTGACGAAACTTTTCAGTATGATAAAGTATCGTGAGTTAAACGTAGAATATTATAAATATTCAATAAAAATCAAACAGGATGTAAGGTTTTTTTATCCTATAGCCGATTGTTAAAGCAGGAAGGTACATTATCGCGTAAACGCAATTTAGATTTGATAAAAAAATCGGTTTAAATATCGATATTCTGCATGATTATTTCGTTTGATACTTCGGTTCTGATTGTAAATATACTACCTACTGTTATTTTAAAAAGAAATCGAGAAAATATAAAGTCATAAAAATTAAGTTTTAGGTATAAATACGTAACTTCCGGATGTTTTTTTTGTTGGATATTTTTATTTAAGTTTTGGATCATCCAATACTAAATTCCCGCCCAGTTTCATCGACTGAGGAATTTGCGGGGGTCTCCATACAACGAACCGCCCCGTTGCCTAGACTAATCTGTCGACAGTTTACAATTTCGCTAGTTAGATTACAATCTAACGGTTGTTGCAATCTTACGGTGACACGTCATATAATCACAAGCCCTCTGAATGTTACTCTCAAAAATATATAACGAAATACTAATAAAGAATTACTAATAAAATAATAATTAATTAAATAATGCTGTTGATAAGCTTCAGTAATTGTATTGATTTATAAGATACCATAATAATTATTTATTTATTGTATTATGCATGGTCATACTCATGATGAAATGTAATCATGAAATGTGTCAAATACATTTTCTGGTCACATTCTCAGCCTTTTGCTGCACTCATTTGACATGAATTTATAAAGAATGGTAAGTGAAGCAATGTTGAATCAAATAATAGGCCATTGATTAACTCAAAAAACTAGTCAATAAGGAAGTAAGACGTTCACGGGTTTTTATTGCAAGAATCGTTCAAAGGGTTATAAAAGAAGAAAAAACCGTGGAGTGCTATTAAATTAGAGGGTGGAAATTGAAGATAGGGGCGAAAAAGCACCCTTTTTGGGTTTTCCAATATATCTCCTAAAATAAGCAAAATTTCGATATATTGTATGAAACTTTTCATAGAGAATAAAATTTCCCATCGGAATAGTATTTTTTAAATATTGAAAAAAAATACCATGCCAAAACAGTCGAAACAAACTTGGAAAAAAAAACCAAATTTCGATTTTTAGAGTTTTTATTTAAAGCAAAGCCTATACCTATCTCAGCCCAAAAAAAAGAGACACGCGAAAAAGCAAAACATCGAAATTTTGGCTTGTTTTCTCAAGTTTGTTTCAACTGTCTTGGCATGGTATGTTTTTTTTTTCAATATTTAAAAAAAGTATTTTTTAATTTTGGAATAGTAATTAAAATGGGAAATTTGATTCTCTACAAAAAGTTTCAAATACAATATATCGAAATTTTGGTTAGTTTATGAGATATATTAGAAAACCCAAAAGGAGTGCTTATTCGCCCCTATCTTTAATTTCCACCCTCTAATTTAATAGCACTCCGCGGTTTTTTCTTCTTTTATGACCCATTGAACGATTCCTGCAATAAAAACCCGTGAACGTCTTAGTTCCTTTCTACATGTTATAATCAATAGTCTATAAACAGCAATACAAGAATTAGGTGCAAAAAATGAAGGGCTGCGAAGATTTTATACAAAGAAGTTATAAGGAATGAAAATATTTGAGGAATGATTTAAATTTTGCAATTTTATCAACTTTAGTTGAAAAAATACTTCTACAATACATGGATGCAGGAAGTTGTAAGTTTACAGTTAGGTTAGTATGAGATTTTACATTTCACTAAAGTTTACAGAATTCATGCATCACATAAAAACATCAGAGTAAAACAGATTTAAAGAGTCTTAATTAAGTTAAAAATCAACCACCAATTAAAATTTCGCTTGGTATCCTCTTGGAGTGCTGACCATAGATTTAAAAACGAACTTGAGCTTTAAAACAAGCCCAGCTATTATAAGATCCATTTTCTAGTGTTGAAGCTTGACTTCTATTAACCTCGGTCAGATAGACAATAGGCATGATGACAGTAACCAAGAATCAATGAACTTTATAATTTATTTAATGAAATAGGATTCATGGATTAGAAAAAACGTATTTATTTTTCTATTTCGAGTGAGATTGCTATTTATTTTGATAAAATAAAACTTTAAAATACAGCAATCCGCCATATTGGTTAACACACCAAGAAGCGAATGACGTCACAATAGTTTGTTTTCGAGCTTTGACAATCACACTATTGTTTACTGCACACTGCACAGTTTACATTGGCAAGAACAATAGTGACGTCACAAACGACGCCATGACACCGCCGATCGTTTTGGCGTGAATTTTAGAATTTAAATTTCAAATGCCAAGTGTATCTACCAAAAGTTATTTTTCTTCTAAAATAAGATATTTTTTCGAAATAGTAGTTACTTCCGAAGATAATCTGACTATTTTTCAAAATCAGTCATCATGCCTATTCTATACTTACCATACAGAGGGCGCAAAACCATGCTTCTTAGCATTATTTTCATTAGGTAGTACAACATGTTCGAGACTTCATATATATATATATATGTATTTTATACTGGGTTATGTTGTGATGTGGAGTGCGGGCGACTGATCGGCTGGTCTAGCGGCGAGGGCCCCAGGCGGGGGCGGCGGCGGGAGCGGGGGCGGGCGCGGGTGCGTCGACGGGCGCGCGCGTCGCACCGGGCATGGTAGGGAACTCGTGCGTAGACGCGGTATCGGGAGCGCGTTGCTCCCACGGCCCGCCTTTCACGACGAAGCCGGTAGAGGGCGCGGTGCCTCCACTGCTGCCGCCGCCGCTGCTAGCGGTCTCGCCAGCCAGCACGTCACCAAAGTCACCGAGGGACGGTGCCGCAGGGCGCTGGTACCGGTCCGCGACGTCTTGCATCTTTGACAATTATTTTAATTAATAAATAAAACACGATTTAAAGCAGCTTATTAATAAAGGAAGACAAAACAGTACTGAATAGAACATTCTTATGGTAGGGTACCATAATCATGCTATTTTCCAAAAACTGATATAATCATTGTTTCATAAACAGCAGCTGATGTCAAAAACTGTCAAACAAGCAGAATAATGATTTCAAAATACCTAATGTCCGTCCGACCGAATTTCGGCCACGGCGGCTTATCCCCAGAGAGATTAGCCTCGGATCCTTAGAGCCTTAGATCTGCACGGGACGGGAGATATTATAGTTCACAAGTGTGTGCGCAAACACAGATGCACTCACTGTTCCTTTACTCTCATAGCCCGATGGGACGGAAAATCCGACACGACCGGAGAGGTCAGGCGCCGGACCGACGGCGTAACGTGCTCTCCGAGGCATGGGGGTGAAACACCGTCAACTTCCTAACCCCGGGCTAGTACTGAGAATTTCAATTCAATTCAATATCATTTATCTATATATATAAAAGAAAGTCGTGTTAGTTACTTCACTTATAACTCAAGAACGGCTGAACCGATTTAGCTGAAAATTGGCAGGGAGGTAGTTTAGAGCCAGGAGAAGGACATAGGATACTTTTTATCCCGTTCGACATCATTCCCGTGTGACTTGACATGTAACGTCAGTCACTATAAAACGTGGTATAACAAAAAAGAATCAGACTTGGAATAACAAAATTGACGTATAATGACAGCTATGTAATGACGTATGGATGACTATTTGATATTTGTAAGAAATCAATAATATAACTATTTCTATTTAATAAATAATTAACATTATTGCCCAATTGCCCATTCGTATAAACAGTGAAGTGAACTATAAAACTCGGTATGGTTAAAAATTTAAGTTTTTAGGTGAAGTGAAGTTTAATTAATAATGCCGCGACCAAGACGATCGAATCTTTCCCGACAAAGCCGTGATGCTTATTAAAAAAATGGTTAATGTCTGTATTGTTTGCCTTTAAAATTTGCCTTTGAAATGGTTAATTATCAAATTTTTAATTTCAGGTGAAGAAACTACAAAGAAAGTTAGCTCAATGAATTATTACGCATATCGTTTGATGATTCGTCAAAATGCTGACAACTATTTGCTGCGGTTTCGTCGATTGTTTCAGCAGTATTGCGTTGACATGTATGTAAAAATAGAAACGGAACGTTTAACATTCATTAGGTTGAACCAAGCCAAACTGCGTTCTGAGGAGTACATCCATTTACGTGATGCAGTTAATACTGAAGGAAATGCAGCTAATATTGGTCGATTAACTATTCTGCCGGCGACATACATTGGTAGTCCACGTCATATGCATGAATATGCACAAGATGCAATGACATATGTTCGTCATTACGGTCGGCCCGATCTCTTTATTACTTTTACCTGTAATCCAAAATGGATAGAAATTACTCAATTGCTGCTTCCCGGACAAACATCAAGTGATAGACACGACATCACAGCACGTATATTCAGGCAAAAAATTCGGTCCCTGATGAACTTTATTGTTAAACAACGCGTCTTTGGAGATACTCGATGCTGGATGTATTCAATCGAATGGCAAAAGCGAGGCCTGCCGCACGCACACATTCTTATTTGGTTAGTGGAAAGAATTCAGCCTGACCAAATAGATGATATCATATGTGCTGAGATTCCTGATTATGAAGTCGATCCAGACCTACATGATGTTGTTACTACTAATATGATTCATGGACCGTGTGGTGCCATCAATCCCCAATCACCTTGCATGGTCGATGGAAAGTGCTCTAAACGATATCCACGGAAATTAACGGCGGAGACTGTCACTGGCAATGATGGTTATCCGCTGTATCGGCGTCGATCACCAGATGACAACGGTCGAACTGTCACAACGAAAGTGAAAAGAATGGATTTCGTTGTCGACAACAGTTGGATTGTTCCATATTCGCCACTTATTTCTAAATCGTTCAAGACACATTGCAACGTTGAATATTGCAATTCAGTTAAGTCCATAAAATATATTTGCAAATATGTCACGAAAGGCAGTGATATGGCGGTTTTTGGATTGCAATCCTCGAATACCAACGATGAAATTTCACGCTATCAAGTTGGTCGTTATGTGAACTGTAATGAAGCGATTTGGCGTATATTCGCATTTCCCATTCACGAACGTCATCCTACTGTTACGCATTTGGCGGTGCATCTGGAGAATGGTCAACGAGTATATTTCACGGCTTCGAATGCTACGCAACGTGCTGAAACACCTCCAGCAACTACATTGACCAGTTTTTTTGCAATCTGCCAAAGCGATCAGTTTGCACGAACTTTGCTTTACTCGGAGATGCCACGTTATTATACTTGGAATGCTTCATCGAAGAATTTTCAAAGACGGAAGCAAGGCGATGCGGTTCCTGGGTATCCAGATGTGCGTTCTACTGATGCTCTTGGTCGTATGTATACAGTTCATCCAAAGAATAATGAATGTTTCTATTTGCGGTTGTTGCTGGTAAATGTGCGTGGGCCAACGTCATTTGAGTCACTACGAACTGTTAATGGTGTAATATTCCCAACATATCGTGCTGCATGTGAAGAATTGAAGTTATTAGAAAACGATAGTCATTGGGATACGACAATCGCTGAAGCCATTATCTGTGCATCTCCAAGTCAGATACGCACATTATTCGCTATCATAATTTCGACATGTTTTCCATCAAACCCATGTAACCTGTGGCACAAATACAAGGATAATATGTCAGAAGATATTTTACATCAAATTCGTGTCAGTTCCAGAAATCACGATATTGAGATGAATGAGGAGATACATAATCGTGCTTTACTCTTGATCGAAGATATGTGTTACCTCATGTGCGGTAATTTATTAATCAGGTTAGGAATGCCAGCACCATATCGTGAAATGAATGACGCATTTAATCGAGAATTGGAACTGGAACGTGAATATGATCACCAGGAATTAGATTTAGTAGTTCAAACGAATGTACCCCTGTTGAATTACCAACAAAAGAAAGTTTATGATACTTTAATGAAGGCAATCGATGATGAAAATGGTGGTTTATATTTCCTAGATGCCCCTGGTGGAACTGGCAAGACATTCCTCATGTCATTAGTTTTAGCAACTGTTCGGGCGAGATCTAACATAGCGGTTGCAGTTGCTTCTTCTGGAATAGCAGCCACATTGTTAGAAGGATGCCGTACGGCTCATTCAGCATTCAAATTACCGTTAAATCTTCAAACTATTGAAGAACCAACGTGTAATATTGCAAAACACTCAGCAATGGCCAAAGTTTTAGCGGTATCGAAAATCATCATCTGGGACGAATGCACAATGGCGCATAAACGTGCATTAGAAGCACTTAACCGAACATTAAAAGATTTACGCAATGACTCGAGATGTTTTGGAGGAGCAATGATTTTACTTTCTGGCGATTTCCGCCAAATACTGCCAGTAATTCCAAGATCTACGGCTGCCGACGAAATAAACGCTTGCCTCAAATCGTCAAATCTATGGCGCCATGTGAAGAAACTGCAACTGACAACAAACATGAGAGTTGCATTGCTTAATGATACATCTGCTGAAGATTTCTCGGAGCAATTGCTGACTATCGGTAATGGTCAAGTACCTGTCGATGAATCGAGCGGATTAATATCATTTCCAAATAATTTCTGTAATTTTGTCTCATCAAAAGACGAACTTATCAACAATGTATTTCCAGAAATTATTTCTAACTACAAAAATTATGAATGGATGAGTGAGCGAGCAATTTTAGCGGCTAAGAATAAAGATGTAGATGACCTAAACAACATAATTCAAAATAAGATCATTGGAACAATGCATTCATTCAAATCTATTGACTGCGTCACAAATGAAGATGAAGCCACCAACTATCCAATTGAATTTTTAAACTCTTTGGACGTGCCTGGCTTACCACCGCACAATTTACGCCTAAAGGTTGGCTCCGTAGTAATCATGCTTCGAAACATAAACCAACCAAAACTGTGCAACGGTACGCGTTTGGTGGTTAGAAAATTGATGAACAATGTAATTTACGCTACGATAATGATAGGAAAATTCAAAGGTGAGCAAGTTCTCATTCCGAGGATACCGATGATCCCAACCGATATGCCGTTTGAATTTAAAAGACTTCAATTTCCGATACGTCTTGCATTTGCCATGACCATCAACAAATCACAAGGCCAATCCTTAAAAGTTTGTGGTTTAAATCTAGAACATTCATGTTTTTCCCATGGTCAATTATACGTGGCATGTTCACGGGTCGGAAGACCATCTGCGTTGTTTGTTTTTGCGCCTGATAATAAAACAAAAAATGTCGTGTATCACAAGGTACTTAAATGAAGAGCAACCTATGTACTAAAATACAGAAATAATTATGAATGATTGATGTAGAAATTTAATTTTTTTTGTATTTTTTCCAATAAAAAAAAAATCTGCTTATTTATTGACATTAAGGCGGAACAAAGTTCGCCGGGTCAGCTAGTTCAATATAGATACACTGTAGGTACACTTATTGACGTTAAAATTACTTACTCATAAAACATGATGGTGATAATCGGTTACGGTATCTTAAAACTAAAGCTACGAGGGTTCCAAACGCGCCCTGGTCTGAGAGGAGCCCACAACAAACTCAGCCAGGTTTTTTTTATCATCACCATCTCACAAATCATCTTTATTAATTCATCTTTAATAAATTAATAATTCATCATCTTAATAAATCATCATTTCTTGTCAGAAAAACCCAATACTTGTTATGGCCCCACCCGGGACTCGAACTCGGGACCTTGTTGGCCGCAGTCGAACATGCCAACTAGACCTACGACCTAGACCAACGAGGCAGTCAATATAATATAACTAGATGGTGCCCGCGACTTCGTCCGATTGGTTTAATTTTTTTTGATTACGCAGGAACTCCTAAATTTTCCAGGATAAAAAGTAGCCTATGTCACTCTCCAGCTCAACTATACCCATGCCAAAAATCACGTCGATCCGTTGCTCCGTTGCGGCGTGATTGAAGGACAAACCAACAAACAAACTGACTTTCGCATTTATAATATTAAGTATGATCTGTAATGTCTTACATATTCCTCCGCCAAGTTCAAGAGATGATCCTTAGCATCGAGCACGTTATCCTCGTCGCCGGCGATGATGACGACGCTGTCGTCGCCCTGCTTGGGGAAGCGGATATCCACTTTGTACTCGTCCATGATGCGCTTTATGTTCTTCCCGCCGAGGCCTATGAGCCGCCTGTGGACGCGGGGATCGACGTCCACTTCCTCTCGATATTGATTGTCCTGTTTATTTTAGTACATACTATTTTGTAACATGGTTATGGAGTGTAGAGATAAAGAGTAACACCTCTGTATATAAAAAGTGTCCGTCGAAATGTATTAAATTGGGGACGCCACATTAGCATCAAGGTAAATTTAAAAGCGCCAAATATTATTAGAGTAGGTTTGAGGAATAAACAAGGAAAGAAAACATTCATCATTATTTTGTGCAACGTAAGTTGTTGAAATTTTCATTAATTAACTATTTTAGTTGACAATAATATTAAATTTTTTAACTCGCCATACTTCACTTCAATCTATAATAGGCATGATGACAGTAACCAAGAATCAATAAAATTATGAATTTATCTAATGAAATAGGATTCATGGATTATAAAAAACGTATTTATTTTTCTATTTCGAGTGAGATTGCTATTTATTTTGATAAAATAAAACTATAAAATACAGCAATCCGCCATATTGCATAAAACACCAAGAAGCGAATGACGTCACAATTGTTTGTTTTCGAGCTTTGAAAATCACACTATTGCTTACTGCACAGTGCACAGAGTACATTGGTAAAAACAATAGTGACGTCACAACGACGCCATGACACCGCCGAACGTTTTGGCGTGAATTTTAAAATTTAAATTTCAAATGCTAATTTTATCTACTAAACTTTATTTTTCTGCTGAAATAAGATAGTTTTTCGAAATAGTAGATACTTCCGAACATAATCTGACCATTTTTCAAAATCAGTCATCATGCCTATTGCTACATTCATACCATACACTTTGCTACACCAGCGCCACTGTGGAAGGTTTTTGAACTGTTATTTATAGCAACCACTGCACACTTTGTCAACTCTGCTCCCATAAGAGATGTTACTCCTTACCTCTACCCTCCATAAACATGGTCTGCCATTACACAAATTTTTACTTAACAAGTAATTGATGCCCGCGACTTCGTCCGCGTGAATTAAGTATTTTTCGCTCCTTAATTTTCTGGGTAAAAATGTAGGCCTGTTAAAATCAGTTAAAAAGATGGGTTGTTGAAGCGTATCAGACAGACAGGCACACTGTCGCATTCATAATATCATCATCATCACTACAGCCTATTAACGTCCCACTGCTGGGCACAGGCCTCCACTCTCATAGGAGAGCGGGAATTAGAGCTTAGACCCACCACGCTGCTCCAATGCGGGTTGGCGAGCTTTAACGATTATTATCATGTTTCATGATATGAAGTGTCTTTACAGAGGACGGTAAAGATACTTCATAATACTATAGTATGATAATATACTAACAAAAACAATAATAATATAAGCAACAAAGTTGCATGAATAGTGAAGTAAAATTGTTTCAATCAATAACAGTTAAATTAAAAAATTATTGTTAAATTGTTCTGATAAAAGAAATTCTGCATTTCTTGCCCACTTTTTCGAAATTCCCGAAGAATTCGAAGTCATTTTTAAAGGGATTGGTCCCATTGTGGCCAATTCTGTTTAACACAATCTCTAAACTAAACTAAAATGACAGCTCAATTTATATTGCTATCCTTTTCATAATACTCCTTACGTAAAGGGGCAGTACTAGGTTTAGAGCTGTCATTATTGTTTAAGCTTAGCTAGATAAATGAAAAGTAATTAACTTACAAGTTGGTGAACAATAGCCATGATGGCTTCTTTGGCTTGCAATGCCTTGTCTTCGTAGCCTTGTATGGTGATTATGTCATCGTTGGGGCTACCTCGCTTCGGCAGGTTGATTTGTACTCCATAGTCGGTGCGAATTTTCTTAATCACTAAACCTCCTTTGCCAATAACTAGAGGATGGTATTCTGGGTCCACTTGGAATTTCAACTCAAACGATCTAAAACAAAATAAAGATTATAATAATCCTTTAGCACACACAAATCACAATCTATAAAACGGCAGGTTTATAAATTTCTCTCTCTTCTAAAAGAAAGATCTGTTCTTATAAAAGTCTAAGCTCTAATTCCCGCTCTCCTTTGAGAATGGAGGCCTGTGCCCCGCAGTGGGACGTTAATGGGCTGTAGTGGTGGTGGTGGCTCATCACTAGCCCACTACTGTAGTGATGGGTTGAGAAGATGAAGATGACACCTAGGTATCTTCCTTATGTACGATATTATTAAAATAAATGTACAGTCATGTCACAAATATTTTTTACTAGCTGATGCTCGCGACTTCGTCCGCGTGTAATAAGTTTTTTAATTCCCATGGGAACTCCTCAACTTTCCAGGATAAAAAGTAGCCTATGTCACTCTCCAGGTCCTCAACTATACCCATGCAAAAACTCACGTCGATCCGTTGCTCCGTTGCAGCGTGATTGAAGGACAAACCAACAAACAAACACAGTTTCGCACTTTCGCATTTAAAATATTAGTATGATTACCTGAGTAATCTGTCTTCTTTCTCTTTCTCCATTTCACCAATTTTCTCGGTAAGCGCTTCTTTTGCTTTCTCAACATTTGTTGGTGTGCCAGTTACCTGAGAGATGCCAAAGAGTTAAATACAAATAGAAAAGTTTTCACTTATGAATATTTTTTACTCTCTTCCATATTTTTACCAGATTTAAAGAGGTTACATAAATTTCATGGCATTTTATCAGATATTATGTTATCTAATAATCTTCTTATTAAAAGTATACCTTCACTATATCAGTGTTGTCCTCATTGGGTGGCGGCATCAAGATATGGACGTCGTATGTTTGCATCAATTCCCTTCTCTTTTGACCGGCCAGCAATCGGTGCAGATCATTGGGTACTTCAACATCTATTGTAATGGGAACCTAGGAAAATAAAAATTTTTGCTATGACGTACTAATATAAAATGAAGATAAGGTCTAAACGAAAGTTAAATTAATCTATTATTATCAAATACATCAAAGTAGTTAGTAATGCATAATATTGCCAATTATGTAATACAAAATAAAATGGCCCACTTTCACAGTGCTGTTAAATGTATTTAAGTAAAATTTTCTCCAGGATAAACTTAGCAAAACGTGACAGCATCAAAAAAATTTAACTGTCTGCCCTCTGCCCCAAAGACATAGGTTTTTTTTTTTTTTTTTAAATATATAGGCTAGCGCTTGGCTGCAATCAGACTTGCTTGCAAGTGGTGATGCAGCCTAAGGTGGAGCGCGCTTACCTAGAAGATGCCTATTCACTCTTGATTTGAGGATTCAATGACTTATGATGAAATAATACTAACTTGTTCAAGTAAAGCTTTTTTAGCGGCTTCACAGTTTTCGGGGCGGCCGGTTATTCTTATGATGTCGTTGACCCCTGGCTCAGCATTCTCCTCATTCTTCACAGGAATGTCTGCGCCCTCGGTCGCATCTCGCTCGGGGAACTTAATTTGTACATCAAACTCGGCCGTGATATCCTTGACTTTAGCACCACGAGCGCCCATCACAGTGCGATGGTGCCTTTGTGGAATGATGCACTCAACAGTGACCTGCACAAAGAGGATTTATTTTTAACAATAATTTTGCTTTTTTTAAATCAAGGCGCGGTTAAACTTGAGGTCTTAAATATTTAAAGGAGTTTCTTAAATTAATTATTGGGTGACTGCTGTTCTTGTACCTGAACAGTAGGCGTTTTTTTTTTCTGTTTGGAATGAAGCTATTAGTTTGGCGGTATATGCAGCAATCTTCTCAATCAAATTGATTCCACTTTTTAAATCTGGTAGTAGAAGTGACCCTAATAACTACAGACCAATTTCTATTTTACCAGCACTCAGCAAGATATTTGAGAAAATTATGCTCAACCAACTGCTTCTGCACTTTAACTCAAATAAACTACTTCACTCGGAGCAGTATGGTTTTACTAAAGGCCGATCAACAACCGATGCGGGAGCTATGCTGCTAAAGCATATATTCGATGCGTGGGAGAAATCACAAAATGCTATTGGTATTTTCTGTGATTTGTCTAAGGCATTCGATTGCGTTGAGCATGAGACGCTTTTAGTTAACTTGAACCATTATGGAATCAAAGACACTGCACTTGGCCTCATTGCATCTTATCTCAGTGATCACATTCAAACGGTATGTGTCAACGATGTGAAGTCGTCCAGATCAGCCTCACAAATGGGTGTTCCTCAAGGCTCTATTCTGGGTCCCTTCATGTTCTTGGTGTATATAAATGATTTACCATATAACGTCCAAAATACTTGCGATATCGTGCTATTTGCTGATGACACGTCCTTGATTTTTAAAGTGGATAGAAACAAGGACAATTATGAAGACGTAAATAGTGCAATTTCTCAAGTCACTAACTGGTTTACAGTAAACAACTAACTTTTGAACGCAAAGAAAACCAAGTGCATTGAATTCGCATTGCCGAATACCAAGTCCAAAGAAAACATAAATTTAACTGTAAATAATGATATTTTAAAAATAGAAGAGACCACTGTGTTCCTGGGGGTGACCTTAGATTCAAAGCTTCAATGGGGCACTCATATATCAACTCTGGCTGGAAAACTCAGCTCTGCTGCTTACGCTGTCAGAAAGATTCGACAGTTTACTGACGTTGAAACTGCAAAAATTGTGTATTTTGCTTACTTTCATAGTATTATGTCTTACGGAATCTTACTATGGGGTAAAGCGGCAGATATTCAAAAAAAATTTGTATTACAAAAAAGGGCAATACGTGCAATTTATAATTTAAAACCGCGCGAATCCCTTAGAGAGAAATTTAAGGAAATAGGTATTCTTACAGTAGCCTCGCAATATATTTATAGTAATCTAATCTTCGTAAAACAGCACATTCACAATTACAAAAAAATATGCGATCTGCATGATAGGCAAACTAGAGGCCGCCATAAGCTCGTGACTCCACCGCTCCGCCTCAAGAAGGTCCGAAGGTCGTTCGTGGGAATGAGCATTCTATTTTATAACAAAATTCCACAACCTATCTTAAACTTGCCTTTACACAAGTTTAAGAAGTCCATTAAAAGTATGCTCCTGAAAAAAGCTTATTATACTGTTGAAGATTACGTAAATGACAAAGGAGCATGGATTTGACTCGCTCCAGCAATGCTAAGGACAGCTGTTACTTAATGTATTCTACAAATTAATGAAATTGTACCTATGTATATTATTTTTTTCAAAAGAGCAACCGCCGAGTTTCTGGCTGGTTCTTCTCGGTAGGAATGGCATTCCGAACCAGTGGTAGATTCACTCGACGATTCAAAAGTACTTGTAAAAGTCTATTTGAATAAAAATAATTTGAATTTTGAATTTTGAATTTTGAATGTCTATTTGACGACCACAGTGCAGTGGTCAGCGTACATTTTCTTGGGACTGGTCTGGTGGCGGCTGTGCGGGCGGGTGTGTCTGGTTATCTGTTGCATCTTAGACTGCATCATTAATTACCACCAGGTGAGGTCAATCAAGAATTAACTTGTCATGCAATAAAAAAATCTGTTTTGCAGGCTGCAGCATAAATACCTACAATCAACATTTACGAATGAGCAGATAGCGGATTATTGTACGGTCAAAAAGCAAAGTCTTTTGCATGGGGTAATCGTAGGCCCACTGGTATATGATTGAAAGATCGTCGCCGGCGGTTGTCCTCTTAGCCTGGGACTACGCTGGGCGAGGTAAAACCAACAACCTCAATTTACATAGATCAAACCCTGTCAAACAAAGAATGTGGACTTATTTTACTAACGCCATCTATTCTGAAAAGCGGGACAGCGCTATGGCGGGGACAAGGACAGGCTTATACAGGTGAGGGTCATGCACCACAAGTCGAACGCCCAACTTTTTTCTATGAAAGGGCCAATCTAGTACCTACAATGTATATCTACTAGCGAATTCCCGCGACTTCGTTTGCGTGTTTGAGGTTTTTGGGTTCCCGCTGGAATCCATTAATTTTCCGGCATAGCCTATGTGCTATTCAAGACTATAATCTATCCCTGTGCCAAATTTCAGCCAGATCCGTTCAGCCGGTGGGTCGTGATTGAGTAACAAACATCCATAAATCCATCCAAACTTTCGCATTTATAATATTAAGTAACGTGGGTATCACGGGCTCGCCGTCCATTCGTTCCTACAAACGTACCTTAGCCTCGAGGTCCTCGATGATCTCATTGATGCGCGCCTTGGCCGCCTCGATGCACTCCTTGGGCCCCTTGAGCACGACGCGGTCGCTGCTGACGCCCTGGCGCGGGAAGGAGATCTGAACGCCGCCGCAGTCGTCGGCGATGCGGCGGAGAACTTCGCCGCGGCGCGCCACAAAGTGCCGGTGGTGGCGCGGGTCGACGGACATCTCGCCCTCCGCAACGTTACTGATCTCCGCCACCGCTGCCTCTAGAGCCGCGCGCGCTGCCTCCACTTGCTCCGACCGACCTGCACATGTTAGAAAAAAACGGTTTTTAAAAGAAATTCAAATCCACATGGGCATCATTTAGTATCTATAACTGTACTATAAATGCAAAAGTGTGTATGTGTCTGTCTTTTACACTTTCAACCAATCCAATATTTCAAGAGCGATAGTATAGAGTTTAACACTTTTTTGTCTGGTGCGATTTTTAGGCTTAGGCTTAGCATGTGCACAACGAGATATCTCGCGACGAGAGAGAGTGATGAGAGAGATGTTGTCGATGCCGGCTAATTTCTCGTTTACCCTAACAAGCATACAATCCAGAATATTACAAGAAAAAAATAGTCAGCATGTAAGGGTAGAGAAAAATACCACAAAATAAGAAATATTCCTTTTATCTCTACTTTTGACGTAACGAGACAAGTCATACGTGTAACAATGTTAGCTTCGGCAGACAAATAAGAGATAACGGGTAGACATAATTTTATTCATTGTGTGCATGCTAGCCCTACAGGTCCTCACGTTTTATCGTCCCATAAACAACTATCCAAAAAACAACTGTTAGCGCCGCTCGATGACTACAGATGGCGCTGTACCTGTGAGGCGGCAAACAGTCGTTACGCGAGTTTTCCGCCAATCAGAGAAATGTCCGCTCATGTGGCAGCTATGTTTAATGACGTGGCGTCATGATATTCTAGAATTTTACATTATAACAACTTCAGCGTTCTTTAACCATTCGATAGTTCGATACTCAGATTTGCCTCGAGTAGCAAGTGTCAAGAAAGAAGACCTATCTTTACCATGGTTGCGAGTGGTTATGGATCTAGCCGTTGATATATTGCAATTAATTTAATATACCTAATGTGTTCTTATGTTGCTTCCTAAATAAATGACCGAGTATTTGTATTACATATTGTGAGTTGGCATCTTAAAAAATTTGCATCTTATCAATCACCATACGCAAGTAGGTCTATAAAACAACTGACCCATGATGAAAATGGACTCCTTGTCCTCGTCCTTGTCTGTGGGGAAGATGATTCGCGCGCCGGTCTGCTCGCGGATCTTCTTGATGTTGGCGCCGCTCTTGCCGATGAGGAACTTGTGGTGTTCGGGGCGCGCGCGCACGCTGGCCGAGTGCGACGTCAGCTCGCGCTCGCTGGCGTGCGCGAGCAGCTGCTGCCGCGCCTTCTCCACGTCGTCGCCGGGGCCCTTGATCACCACCTATACAGCACGACACAGTTCACGGTTAACATTACTTCGCGTATACGATTTTCCTCAAGCTCTTTCTCTGAGTCGTATTCTTTTTTTTTATCCACTACAAGTTAGCCCTTGACTGCGATCTCACCTGATGGTAAGTGATGATGCAGTCTAAGATGGCATGGCAGTTATATTAAACCCACACCCCTATTCGGTTTCTAGACGGCATCGTACCGGAACGCTAAATCGCTTGGCGGTACCAGGCCAGACCAAGGGAAAATTCAGAAATTATAAATTCTTAAATTGACCCTGCCAGGGATCGAATCCGGGACCTCCGCACGTTAAGACAACAGCACAGTGCCACGGAGGTCGTCAAAAATTCCATATTACTGAGGGTCGTAACCCCTTTCCATTAATCAAATAATGGTAGGAGTTTTCTTGGAATAATAATGCGGTGGGTTCCCACGTTCTTCCGCATATGAATCGACTAACAGTATTTTAACTCTTAGGTTTTTGTAACGATTATTATCACTAGTCGGAGGAAACGAAACGGCCAAATTTATGCTTCCAAATTCGGTCACCCATCCAGTTACTGACTTGGGTCAACGTTGCTTAACCTTCGCAATCGACTGATATGCGTTGGCACAACTAAGCCACTTCCTTCGTCCGTCGTCGTCGTTCCGCGCATTAATAGAACTAATTTATCGGAAGGGTGCTAATGGGGCACTGCGAAGTGATACTGGGTCCCCAGGAGCATTCGGTAAGACCGTGTCGGCGAACGTAAAAACACCCGTACAGTGTAAAATTATCATCTGAGTTAGTTTGTTAAGATTTATTTTTGATTTAAAAAACACTGTGACACTTAGAGATTTGGCCAGATTTAAGGCTTCTAAATGCTACAACCTACTTGAACTTGTCACCTTACAAAGTTTAATACATTATATATCCTATCGATCACAAAGAGCTAATCGTATTTGTATGGATAAGATACCTTGTCGCTGGCGCTGTCCGCAGCCGGGAACTTGATGAGCACGCCGCCACACTCCTCCATGATGGAGTGGATTAGCTTGCCTCCAGCGCCGATTAGCGAGTTGTAATACTTAGGCGCGATGGTCACCTCCTCAGTCACTACATTGGCTTTCTCGTTATGAATCTGCTGGATTCTCTTTACAGCCTCCTCTACGTTCTCACGCTTGCCTCGCACGGTTATCACATCGCTATCGTCTCCCTCTGCCGGCAAATCGATCACCGTCTGCGTCTCGTCTCGAATCTTCCTCAAATTAGCACCACCCTTCCCAATTATGAATTTGTGGAATTGCTTGAAAATCGGCACCTCTTGAACGTAGGAAGATTCCGCGATCTCTTTCATGAGCTTGTGAAGATACTTTTCACACTTTTCGATATCCTCCTGGGGTCCGCGTAGTTTGATCGGACTTCTTTTCTGACCCTGATCCGGCAGACTTATGAGCACACGCTCAAACTTTTCACGAATTTCCTTTATCTTATCACCCCTGACTCCTATTAACGACTTTATGTATCTGTGGTCGACAAACACTTCTTTCGTTCTCTCGTTTTCGAGTTTCATTACCATTTCTCTTAATTCTCTCTCAGCATCAGCTACGCCTTGGTGGCTGCCTTCAATTCTTATAACGTTATTACCTTCATTTTCAATTATATTTATAACTACACCAGTCTCATCCTTCAGTCTGTTAACTGGAAGATAAAATTTATTATTTAGATTAAACATATATATATATTTTTAAATATTAATTAAAATTATACTGGTATTTCTTACTGTTTGATCCACTTTTGCCAATAATGTGCTTAAAGAATTTTGGGTCCACAGTCAGTTCAACATAAGTTAGGGTAGCAAGTAAATTTTTAACAAAGTCATCCAATTGAGCTTGAGCTCTTTCCACCTCTTCTGGTGGTCCATCAATTTTAACTTTGTCCTCAGAGTGAGTAATGTCAACATGTACCTAAAAACAAATTAAGTTATTTTTTTCTGCTCCAAGGCCGACTTGCACAACTGCCTAAACTGATTTATGAAAAAAATATGATGATGTCACTTTTAGATAAGTTTATTCCAGGGTTGACTTGAAAAGGACAGTTAAAGAAAATTTAACTTAAACACGTTTAACGGCCTTGTGCAAGATGGCATAACAATACTAAGATAATATTGGTGTTGTACAACGGTTACCTTGGAGAGGTCCTGGGTTATCTTCTTAATATTAGATCCATTTTTGCCAATAATATACTTATGTATCCATGTTGGAGCGTCAACAGTTGCAGTTTTCACAGAGTTAGCCTTTTCACACACCTTAGATAGTGCTGTAAAATATTTCAAATTAAAAACATAACAAACAGCATTTGCGAAACTTAATCGTAGAAAAAAAAACAAGAGTCGATCGTCGTCATGAAAGTTATAAAACACAACACCCTTGATGTTTGCGGATGGTCCAGCTTTAGGCCCGGACTCCACCAGAGCGGAGATTGTGGAGATGTCTGAAGCGGAGACGAGAAGAGATGTTTTTCAGCTAGGGTGTATCCACCGAAGCTGTGTGGAGATGCGTACTGGCTAGACTCTAGCGGAGATGTGTACTGGCTAGAGCGGAGATGTATGCTGGCTAGAGCGGGACTGAGCTGCGTGCGGTGAGCGTTGGATGTTGAAATGAACGCGGCGCCGCTCACATCTCCTCTCGTCTCTGCTGCGCGCCGCGCCACCTTGCGAGCCACAGCTCACGCCATACAATTATGATACATCTCCGCTCAGTGGTATCCACTGAAGATGAGCGGAGACGAGATGTGGGAATAACGGAATTTCTATTGGTTGTTTAAATCATATCTCCTCTCCTCTCGTCTCCTCTTCGCTCTGGTGGAGTCCGGGCCGTACGGAAGGTCGTAGAACCCATAAAGCCGAACGACTGATAAACATATTATGTACATTTTTCCTGCCGACTTCTACTGGTCGGTACTATAATCTTTCGCACCATTTCGTCGTTAAGACGTCGACCAGCTATATAAAGTATCTGTTGTATCACTTCAGTTTGTTTGCACCTTATTATTATGTACTTACCTAAGCCAATTTTATTGTGAGGGCCATGAAGAGTGATAGTGCCGGTTGGGGAGTCTGGCGGCGGCATCTCTACGGACACGCCGGTTTCTTTGAGTATCTCTTGGATGGTAGTCCCGCGGGCGCCGATCACGTATTTATGTTGAGATTTCGGGACTTCGACTCGCACTGTCGAGCACTTTTTAGCCTGGTATAAAAAAATACAAATATACTTTTAATTTTTGAACAGTTTCTCTTTTTTATAAATACAACTTAACGGTAAAATCAACGCAATAGGTACGCTACTAATAAGATTGTGTAAACAAACTTATTTTCATAGTTTTATCAATACCAAAAGAGCTCTAAACCTAATGTTTAGACAGATTTACTTGGTAATAAATATGTGGCGGTGGTTTTTCGGTGATAGTGAAGGTTCAAATTATAATTAATTTGTGTTTAATATAATTATAATTCACGCATGCGCTTGAGTATGTTTTTTTTTATTTTTAATAATTATTTTAATATTTACTGTGTTTTTGTTGATCAAAAGTGAAACTAGTGGAAAATGTGAACTTATCAGGTGTCAATTTTTTTACTTCATCTGTCAACAAAGTTAAAACAAAACAAAAAAACCGGTCTAGTGCGAGTCAGATTCGCGCACAAAGCGTTAAGTACCACCACACAATTATAATATATTTTTTTGTAAATAACAAGATAGATGCCATAACAACACGTAATCAAACTGGCTTACATGTGGCGCTAAGCTGTTTACTGGTAACGCCCTACCTTATTAACGATTTTTGGATTTTTTCTATTGTGCTGTGACACCTTGCTTCTTGCCAAATTTCATGATCCTAGGTCAACGGGAAGTACTCTATAAGTATTGATTTATTGGCGAGTGTCAAAATATGCGACATACACGGCCGTATCTTTCGATTGTGCTTACTTAGAAGCTAGATTTTTTACAGCTCCAAGGGGCCGTAGACCTAAGTATTTGATATTAATTTTGATAACTTCACGCGTTCCCGAGAAAAAGGGTTAACTTTTTCTCGACAAACGGACAACGAAGTGATCCTATAAGGGTTCCTTTTTTCTACTTGATGTACAGAACCCTATGAAACAACAAAAAAAAATATGTACGGAACAATATCAAGATAAGTTTGCGACAAAATAATAATTAAGTATGTGACTATCATTTTATGCATTGGATTTTAAGATATGAGTTTAAGTAGATAAAGTGATTTATGTCCCACGGTCTACGTAGTGTGTTGTGTGCCTACGTAACTATTTAGGTATTAATTAAACACTCGTGCGATATTATTAAATGCCTCGCTGTGCTGTTTTAAACTCACTCATGTTTTAATAGCCCCTATTATGCAACTGTTAAAACTACTATTTTATTCTTAGTTAATATAAAAATTTTGAACTCAGCACTCAACGCCGCCGAACGGCCTTCAGACGAAGGGAATCCTGATCCTGAGCACGCTGTAAAGATTTATTCCGGTAAATCTTTACAGCGTTCCCACCCACAAAACCAAAATTCTCGAACAATAGTGTTTGTGTGATGGCGATTAAGATCATACTAATATTATAAATGCGAAAGTGTGTTTGTTTGTTGGTTTGTCCTTCAATCACGCCGCAACGGAGCAACGGATCGACGTGATTTTTGGCATGGCTATAGTTGAGGACCTGGAGAGTGACATAGTCTGGAATAACTAACGGAAAATTAAGGAGTTCCCGGGGGAATTTAAAAAAACTTAAACCACGCGGACGAAGTCGCGGGCATCAGCTAGTATATAATAAGATACCTAAGCAGATAAGAAAATGTAATAACATAATTCAATTTAAAAATAAATTACGCGACTTTTTATTAGATAAGACCTTTTATAACATAAACGATTTTTTCCAGCTCAGAAATTTTAAATTTTAAGTAAGTACATATAATTTTAGATTTTGATATTTTGATAATAATTAATTTATATTTTCCTAATTTGCTAACATTATTAGATCATATTTATAATTTTTAACCATTGTTTGTAGTTTGTACGTCTGTTGCACGCCCGAAGAGGCAATGTACCTATTCATGCAATAAATGATTTTGAATTTGAACTCACCATTTCCTCATAGATCTGCTCGATCTGCGCCTTGGCGGCCAGCACGCCGGTCTTCTCGCCCGCCACGACGATCTCGTCGCTCATGGTGGACGCGGGCGGGATGTGGATGCGCGCGCCCGTCTCCGCACTCAGCGCCGCCGCGCGCTCACCGAACGGCCCTTGGATGAATGGGTGGTAGATCTTGGGGACGGTGATGCGCTCCAAAGCCTTGCGTGACTGAAATAATATATCCTAAATTGATACTTTACATAAAACGTGTTAGTTGTTTAAAAACAAATAGGCGTAAGCTCGGATTTTCAGTAGAAAGATTTAAAACAAAAATGAATAATTTTAGACAAAGTGTTTTTAACACAATATAAGCTTAGAAAAAGGTTTTTATGCGATTATTTATTATCATATTATTGAAAATCTATGCGAAAGAAGTTGCGGTCAAAGAACTTTTGTGTATAATAAAAACGTAGGTACCTGTTCCTCAGAGCATACTCTAATTTCATGTTCAGCTTTCTCAATTCCTTCTTTAGTGCCAGTTATCGTTACAATCTCACTGTTATCGGCGATGCTGGGTACGCTTATTTTAGTTGCAGTAACTTTCTCTAGATCTTTCAACTTTTGT
The DNA here is from genome assembly GCA_963932025.1 of Erebia epiphron. NCBI lineage: Eukaryota > Metazoa > Arthropoda > Insecta > Lepidoptera > Nymphalidae > Erebia > Erebia epiphron. The sequence goes on along the minus strand of OZ009948.1, from coordinate 33,960,065 downwards.
CCTTGCTTGCCCAGAATCCAACGGTGGTGCTCTTTGGGAATCGAGATTTGCTTGCTGGCCTAAAAATACAAACCATCAGTAAGTAAATATTATCTATCGATATTATGAACAGGATTAAAAATATAAACTATTTATTTTTTAGAAAGATATCTTTATACTTGTAGCAACTGCGAAATCCAGTAACGAATGTATATTATACATTTTATTCATATTAAAAATGCAAGTTTATACATTTGTGCACGAAAACATTACAAAATTGTTCGAAAAATTGTGATTACAAATATAATTAAATCGTCAGCATAGCTGCCATAGAGATGTCTCTCTAAAATTCATGTACCTGTTGTTGGAAATGCGTCAGAATAAGTCTACGAGCGTCGAGCACAGCGCTATGCTTTCCCGTAATTAGGAAAGTCAAGCTACCATCCTTACTGGTAGAAATCTCAATATGGGCCCCAGTATCCTTCGTAATGGACTGGCAAGTTCTCAAAGATTCGCCCTCGCCGAAAGTGTTGGAGTTGTCCAGTTTCCTCTCTTCATATGGCACATGGAAAACCTGAATACAATGTACAACAGAAATAAACATTTTTTTAAAATAAATCATACAAGATAGGCTTGCAATTGTTGACAAACATGCTTATGAAGCTATGGTGAGGACTAGGTTGAGGGAGCTTGCCGTAAAATGTTATATAGGTAAGTACTTAAGTCATACGTGGTAGGAATTACGGACGCCAGAAGTGCTTTCCAAACCTTAGCAATTCGTATCAGAAACGTTGAAAAAAAACGTATGAATAGATAGGACCGTCCTATCTATACATAGACGTTTTTTTTTGTTTATGTTTAGGACGAGAGAGACGAACATAAGGGGGCCAGCGCTCACGGTTTCTCGCTGTTCTATCTGAAATTCAGGTATTTATATTTGGTTTGGTTAAGTACATTTCATTCATTTAATCCTAAACACATTCGTCTCTAATTGTCACGTATTGCAAATTCTCATTAGTATTCATCCTAATATCTCCGAATTCGTTCATTTTAAAATCGGACGAAAGTGACAACCGTTATAAACTTTTGAAAAGGAAAACTAGATTATTGTTTTGTCCAGGTATTTGATAGATAATGCTACCTAAATAGATTACAACATATTATACATATTTCAATTATTCTACTTAGATACTATTTTTCAATTGCCTCTAGGGGCATTACTACTGCTAGTAGTGCAATCGGCACTGGGCAGCTGTTGTGATACAGTTGTGTCAATAAATTATTGTCCTATTACAATAACAGCTATTTTACTATTGTCCTCTAAAACTATCTCGGTGATTGCAAAATTCAGTCTATATCATTAAGCTATTCATTTCCAAGTAGTACCTAAACATAACATCTATTAGCTATCCATACAAAGTAGACCTATGCTATCAGGCCATAAAATTGTATTCATTCAAAATAAACCATGCTCTAAGTTCAATATCATAAGGTTTAAATTCCATTAACCTCCGCTTTATAGGTAAAATAATAATAATTTGAATTCACATAATCATTAACAGCAACACAAACGTGTCAGCGAAAGCACGTGGCATTTTTATTATCGGTATACCTATTGCTTGCGTAACTGATTACTTACCTAAATAAAATATATACAGACAAATTGGTTTTACATACACATCGCGATAATATGCAACTTATGTCAGTGGGACTCTTTTTTTATGAAATGAAAATGAAATTTTTATAGGGATTAGGAACACTGGGTACCTATGGTAATGGCACGCAATACGCATCAAACTCAAAAATCTTCTGCGATAACCAGATTGATGTTAAAAAGTGAAGAAATAGAGGGAATGAATGCAGGTACACCATAACGAAGAACGTTGCATAGTTAGACCAATTATTTGTCTTGACTTATAATGTTGTATTGCTTACCTGGGTATGGAGTGAAGAGCCGACGCGCAACTTGTTGGTGACCTGCTGGATGTTGCGCTGCACCGGCGCCTGCGCATGCGGCAGCGCAGGGAACAGGTCGTCATAGGCGTACGAGTTACTGTTGTCGTACCCAACATTGTTCATCTCCTCGGAATGCACGGGTATTTCAGAGTGTACGGGAATCATATCTCCAACCATCATGGATTGCTGATGCATCATGTTCGTCTTCTCCAGCAGTCCTTGTCCGCGCCAAGTCGTTACAGTACTGAGTGAAATTCATTCAATTAAATATTAATAATTAATTAATGGGCTACAATTAGTAATAGCGAATTTACATTTCGTCGTACAATACACCATTACTAATGAGTATGGAATTCGGGCTAATGAACTCTGGGCAAGTTTCATGGTTAAAACTAACCCAATTTTGAACAAACTACAGTGGGTATATGCTCCTGGCAGAGACTGTAAAGGTGTCTGGTATACAAATAATTCAGGCAATTATTATTTGGATGGGTTAAGCATAAATGGGTTAACAACGAAGTGTATAATACTGGCATATAGCTTAATGGCGGTTTACATAAATTATGTATGAACAACTGGCATTATTTAATCAGGTTGTACATTTAAAAATACGTATTGTAAAAGTTGAAATATAGTTTATTACACAATCAATATGAAATGATATCTTGAATATGATAGTTACCAAGTTACTGCGTTAATTTGTAAATCATTATCAAGCATACATCGGGGTCAGGTCAACTGCTCATTACAATGAAACTGGTATTTTTAGTAGTGATGCTTATGATACTGCAGCTACTGTCAGAGTATAAAGCGAGAAATACTTAATTGTGATTCTGGTACTACTACCACAGTACAAATACTACATTGAGAAGACAATGTTTGTTGTGCCTGTTAATTTAATTTCTTCTGTCTCAGCTATGTCTTGCTCTGCTTGACTCTGGACTGACTATGTAGCATTAGAATATTTATGCACCATTAGTAACTTATGAAACGTTAAGACTACCACCAGTAGATTTAAAACAGTTGCCTACCTGTGCTAGCTAATATGGTTTTGAAATATGAATGTCACCGTAAGATCGTGAAAACCGTCAGATTGTAATCTAACTAAAAAATCTAAAAATCTTTTTATCTCGATAGATTGTAAACTGTCGACAGATTGTGAACCGTTGAATGTTCTGAGTGTCAATTTTTTAAATATTCACTGTATTTACGTTTTCTTGTCTCTTTCCTGTAGGTTAGGTTAGGGTTCAACATAAATAATCTTGCGGCCGGGCACTTAGGTTCTCACGGGTTAATATACCTAACAGACAATCTACTGAAAAATAATATGTAATCTTTCGACAGTTTACAATTTCGCTAGATAGATTACAATCTAACGGTTTTCACAATCTTACGGTGACATGAACACCAATCCAAAAGTTCTGATGATTTAACACTACTGCTTGTACAGCAAAATAAAACAGCATACGTAAAATAACTCATTAATAATGTGTATACATATAATTATTTTATGAGGTCTATTATTTAATTAATAAAAAATTAAAAGATGGTTATTTATAAAAATGTTATTAATTATGAAATATACACATAATACAACAATAAATCAACCAATATCCATCCATACTATAATATTATAAATGCGAAAGTGTGTCTGTCTGTCTGTCTGTCTGCTACGCTTTCACGGCCCAACTACTCAACCGATTTTGATGAAATTTAGTACAGAGATAGGTAACTTCCCAGGAAAGGACATAGGCTACTTTTTATCCCGGAAAATTGAAGAGTTCTCGCGGGAATCAAAAAAACATATCTGTTGAACAGATTTAGTTGAAATTTAGTACAGGGATAGGTTGTATCCCGGGGAAGGACATAGGCTACTTTTTATCCCGGAAAATTGAAGATTTCCCGCGGGAATCAAAAAACATCACTCCACGCGGACGAAGTCGCGGGCATCATCTAGTAAAGAATATTTGAACATTTCAAATTGAATTCTTTTCAAATCTAATCACCCTTCTCTCACTTCACTTGGATGTGGACTTTCAGTAAAAAGTAAAATCAACTATCCCAAAGGAACCAAAACTCAAAAATATTTTGGGATAAAAAATATCCTGTGTTTACCCAGAGTGTTACCCAGCTATATAGAGTGTTACCAAGTCGTGTTAAAATCTGTCCAGACAGTGTAATGCCCTAACAGACAGATAAAATCATTATTGTTTTGGGACATCTCAATAAAAGAGTTCCTCAATATTAAAATTTTCACAAAATATTCTTTGCAAAGGTGTCATTTTAAGTAAAAAGAGAGTAACATAATGGTATCCTAGATATGATAAAAGGTCAAGCCGAAAAATAGTCATTTGATAAAATTAAAATATTCCATTATATTCAAATGATAGTGACTACACTTTACTTGTACATCTAGTATTAACAAGGAACCTCTATCTAAAATTCTAAACTAAAAATGAGAAATTTATAATAGTTAAATATTATACAAAGTATTAATTTTGAATTACATCATCTTCTATATGTCACCGTAAGATTGCAAAAACCGTTAGATTGTAATCCAACTAGCGATATTGTAAACTGTCGACGGATTGTGAACCGTTCAATGCTCCGAGTGTCAATTTTTGAAATATTCATTGTATTTACATTTTCTTGTCTTTTTCTTGTAGGTTAGGTTAGGGTTCGACATAAATGACCAGGTAGTGCACTTAGGTTTTATTGGGTTAATATATCTAACAGATTACAATCTAACGAAAAATAATGCGTTAAATTGTAATCAGTCGAAAGTTTACAATATCGCTAGTTAGATTACAATCCAACGGCCTTTGCAATCTTACGGTGACATATATCGATCGCTTATGTATAATATATATCTATATATATATATATATATATATATATATATATATATAATATAAAAATAAGTCGGGCTTTCCTTCCTGACGCTATAACTCCAGAACGCACGAACCGATTTCCACGGTTTTGCATTCGTTGGAAAGGTCTCGGGCTCCGTGAGGTTTATAGCAAAGAAAATTCAGGAAAAATTTCAACAGAAAAGCGGGAAAATCTTTTTAGCGGGAAAGCCATCTGGTGGCGAAACGGAGTTCGCCGGGTTTGCTAGTATATATTAAAAATGAATCCCTATTTCCCTTGGTCACGGCATCACGCGTAAACGGCTGGACCAATTTCACTAATTCTTTTTTTGTTGTATAGGTGAGGACCTGGAGAGTGACAAAGGCAACTTTTTATCCCGGAAAATTAAGGAGTTCCCGCGGGAATAACAAAAAACTTAAACCAGGTGTACGAAGTCGCGGGCATCAGCTATACATATATATACATATATATATTATAAGCGAAATACCACTCATTCACTGACTGACTAATCACAATATCTCAGGATCGATCCGCAGAGGAAGGGTTATGCATACCAACTTGAAATTTGGATGGTAGTTTTCACTTCAAAAACTGCATAAGCTATATATAACCTTTTTGAAGCTGGAAAATTACATCTCATAGGAAATTGAATGTGGACAAAGTCATGGATTACCTCTAGTATATTATTCTAACTAATAAGTTGTATATATAGAAGTTGCTGTAACTACAAGTTTTAAATGTTTACTATATGCATCATCAGCATTTTTGTATAGTCATTAAAACTAGATTGTCATTCATAATATATTTTACAATCATAGTTATATGCTGTATTGTGCTATCTAGAATTCCCAAGTTATAATACAAATATCAAGCAGGAACCTACTTTAGCTACTTGTTCTGCAATAATGAATTATGAATTTATTGAGGAGGTACTGAAAATTGAATGGCTTCTGTTGCAATGTTTTCACTTCCTTGGCTACCTAATTGTAGTTATTTAAATTATTCGGCATTCCGGACTGTGATAATACGTGTCACCTTCTTCCAACACATTTGACGTGGAACTTGTCTTCTCAAAATGTATCATTACATACCTTATGTACTGTAGCTAATCAATCTGGAAAAATATCCTTAGGACGCCAGGATCGATTTTTCTTTTCCCTTATAAAAGAAGATAAAATATTATAGGTAATTTATCCAAAAAAACAATATTTAATTTTTACAGTCACAAACGTACCCAATGCTGCCGAAAGCAAGGCAAGGAGAACACAGAGTACAGACGAATGATAAAAATAAAATGTTGTAGAGTGTGGCTTAGTTAGGTATATAGTAGAGGTGGACTGTAGAGAGCTATGGTGGAGACGGAGATTTCCTACCTCCATGAGTATAGGATAGAGTATGGAGGGTGGAGATAATGAGTAAAATGCATTAAATTGTGGTAGCCACATTAGCATCAGGGTGAATTTAAAAGAAAGCGCAAAATAATTTTATTTTTAATATTTTTTTATTTATCAAACCTGATAAATAAACAAGGCAAGAAAACATTCATCATTATTTTATATATTATTAGTATTATTTTTATATAATTATGTCATTTCAAGATATTATTAGCCTAGACGCATAGACTTATTATATTACCCTAGACGAATCATTTTTCTCTTTATCATCCTCTGATGGATTGAATAGTGATGACAGTTTCTACAGTCTCCCTTCTCTTAGTGAAACTTTAGACTCTCACTTCTCAGATGTACTGAAGAATTTCAACGTTATCCATATTAATGCCCAGAGTATTCCCGCACACTATCCAGATATGCTCTCTTCTTTTGATTGCAAAACATACACGCTATTTTAGTCTCTGAAACCTGGTTCAAGCCTTGTCTGTCCTCCACTTCGTACGCACTTCCAGGCTTTCAACTTATAAGGAATGATCGTAGCAGTCGTGTGGGCGGAGGTGTTGCTATATACCTTCGTTCCCACCTGCCGTTTAAAACAGTGAGCATGTCAAATGCCCAGAATACTCCAGGAGCTGAATATTTGTTTATTGTGGTCCTTTTCTCTAGCAGTAAGCTCTTACTTGGAGTATTTTATAATCCTAGCCTTACAATTGACTACTTTCCTATGCTTGAAGGCCTTTTAGATCAGCATATCCCTCAGTATCAGCACTCTATTATTATGGGTGATTTTAACACCTGTCTTCTAAAGAACGATTCCCGCTCTGTTCGACTGAAAACAATAGTTAATTCAGCGAACTTACATTTACTTCCCCTTTCTGCTACGCATTCTTTTCCAAATTGTTCTCCATCTCTTCTTGATCTCATTTTTGTTTCCTCTATCGACCATGTGGCTAAACATGGTCAATGTGCAGCTGATGCTTTTTCATATCACGATTTGATTTTTCTGTCATATAAATTGCGCCCTCCTAAAGCTAAATCCAAAGTTCTTCTGCTGCGTAATTTTGGTGGTATGGATTTGGATCGTTTAAGAGATGATGCGACGATGATTGACTGGTCTGATGTTCTCACGGGAGCTAGCATTGATGATAGGGTAGAAAGCTTTAATTCACTTCTGACGCAACTCTACGACAAGCATGCTCCAATTCGGCCTGTTCGACTCAAGCATCTTCCTGCTCCCTGGCTTTCTGAGGAGATAAAAAAATTACAACATAAAAAGAACTCTGCAAAAGCTAAGTATAAGTCTAACAGTTCTGATGAAAACAGAGAAAGGTATAAAAATATTCGGAATCGTTGCAACAGGTTGTGTAGAGATAAACAACGACGCCATATTCATAAATCCATACTTGAAGAAGATGATTCCGGTCGAGTATGGAAGTTTCTTAAATCTCTTGGAGTTGGGAAAGCACGTCAGAATAAAAGTTCCTTAAATATTGATCTGAACCAACTTAATCAGCATTTCTCTACTTCTTGTGCCATTGATGATGCCACTAAAATGCGGACTAAAGCCCAAATTTCAGCTTTGCCCACTTCTGATGATCCTGCTTTTGTTTTTAGTGATGTTAAGAAAAGTATTCGTGAGGTCAGCTCTGATGCCGTTGGTACTGACTGCATTAGTCGTAAAATGATCATCCCTATTGTCGATATATTGACTCCTATTATAAGATCTATTTTTAATTTCTCTATTTCCACTGGAAATTTTCCTTCTTCCTGGAAAGAGGCTCAAGTTACTCCTATACCCAAAAAAGCTAACCCTTCTAGCTTATCGGACTTCCGTCCCATTTCCATACTTCCTTTCCTATCAAAAGTCTTTGAGCGTATTGTTAATCAACAATTGAGCCTCTTCTTATCTAGATGGAGTCTCTTCAATCCATTTCAATCCGGTTTCCGGACTGGTCATAGTACAACTACAGCTTTAGTCAAGATCACTGAGGATATTCGCCTCGGTATGGATAATCAACGTGTAACAGTGTTGACCTTACTTGATTTTAGCAATGCTTTCAACAATGTTGATTTTGATCTCTTGTTAGCTATTTTAGCTTCTCTTAACATATCTCCTGAAGTGATTGACTGGTTTCATAGTTACTTGTTTGGTCGCCGGCAGCGGACACGAGTTGATGATTCGTTATCTAACTGGTGCTCGATCAATGCCAGTGTTCCACAAGGTGGCGTGTTGTCTCCTCTCCTGTTTTCAATTTTCATTAGTTCTATTACTCTCCAGTTATCTTCTCACTACCACCTGTATGCTGACGATCTCCAATTATATGTTCAGGCTAAATTAGCGGATTTACCTAATGCAATATGTGAGTTAAATAATGATTTAGATGCAATTGTGCAATGGAGTAAGTCTTATGGACTTAAAGTGAATCCAGCAAAAACTCAGTCTATCATAATGGGCAGTCAAAAGTTGGTCACGCAAATAGATTTTCCTGCTCTGCCTAGCATCATATTTGACGGAACGTGTGTACCATACAGTGACACGGTTAGAAATCTTGGTGTCACTTTTGACAAATTCTTATCTTGGGCTCCACAAGTAAGTGAGGTGAGCAGGAAGGTGTTTGCGTCTGTTGGTTCTCTCCGTCGATTGACTAATTTCTTACCCATACCAACTAAAATTACGCTTGCACAGTCTCTCCTATTACCGATTCTTGATTATGCTGATTCTTGCTACCCCAATCTTAACGAAGAGTTACTTAATAAGCTTGAGCGCGTTCAAAATCTTTGCATACGGTTCATATTTGGACTTAAGAAATATGACCACATTTCTGAATTTCGCGAAAAACTCAAGTGGCTTCCGATCCGCCTTCGCAGGGATACTCACATTCTTTCGCTTCTATTCTGTATCCTATTCAATCCTACTACTCCCCTTTACCTCAAAGAGCGATTCGAGTTCCTTAGTGACACTCACGGTCGCTCTCTTCGCTCTGTTGACAACCTTATCCTAAGAATTCCTTCCCATAACACTTCTTTTTATTCTAAATCCTTTTCCGTTGAAGCTGTCAGGCTATGGAACTCCTTGCCGCTTCATATTAGACGTGCGCAATCTCTCGCAGAATTTAAAAATCTCATCAAAGCGCACTTTCTTCCTCCTTGAATTTCTCCTTTCCCTCGTCTTGTTGGCTTTTATTTTTTACTCTTTCTTATATAATATAATATATATTATTATGTATATATATATATATATATATATATATATATATATATATATATATATATATATATATATATATATACTTATTGTATATAAGTATATAATATATTTATATATGAGTATATGTATTACTATCTATTTATATAATTATTTTGTATATATATGTTTGTAAGTATATATTATTTCGTATGATATTTTATATTGGCTAGGATTAGGTTATTAGTTCTCCTTTTATATAACGCGTACACCCTTGAAGCTTTCTCACTGGGTTAATCCGTTGTGTGCATGGTTGCCTGGTAGAGATCGCTTTAAAGCGATAAGGCCGCCACTTATACCTTAGCTTAGTTTTATTGTAATTGTTTTTATGTATGTTTCTTGGTGTACAATAAAGAATTTTTCATTCATTTTTCATTCATTCATTATTTTGTCAACGTAAGTTGTTGAAATTTACAATAATTAACTACTTTACACGATAATATTATTTTTTTTAACTTGGCATACCTATTTCAGCTGTTCATCTACAATGAGGGCTACCGTTTTTATGCTCACTAGTTGGCGCCACTTGCGAGTAAGGTCCTGAAGTATAGCTGTATATTCGGTAAACAAGCATATTTCTGAAAAAATAACTCTTTTTTTAAATATTAAACATACAGGAACCAGGGAAATACTAACCTATGAATTAGCTGTTCGAAAGAATCCGCTTAATTTTGCAACTATTTTTCTTAGCTACGCTTTCAAAGCACAGAGCACTGGCATTCTTTGGCACGTATCTTACATCTTCCATAATTAATCGGTTATTGCTAAATATTCATAACATTAATTAAATAATTAGACCCGCGATAAAAGCCCAGTGATATTTGACATTTCGGGGACCTCACACTATACTAGCGCCCCTAGCGGCGAATTTAAACGCGGTAGCCCTGATTGCTACATTCATACCATACCCTTTGCCTACACCAGCGCTACTGTGGAAGGTTTTTGAACTATTATTTATAGCAACCACTGGACACTTTTTCAACTTTTCTCCCAAAAGAGATGTCAATCCTTACCTCTACCTTCCCTAAGTAGATGCTCAGGGGGGTTACTATGAGCTCGTATAGCAGGACAGATATTGAACTGCACTTAACTTCAAGGCACTGAACTGGTAGGCAGACACTGCATTGAAATGTGCTGCAGTTCAATTTCTGTCCTGCTTTAAGCTCATAGTAACCTCCCAGCATAGAATAATTAACCTCATAGAATCTTCTCTTCTTCTTTTCTTGGTTTTTGGCTTTCAGTAGTGCCAAAACAGCACAGTGCACTTCGCCAATGTCAAGTAACTTGAGGGAGGCACGAAGGAGATTGGCCGGTTACAGAGTGCCAAAATTACTGAAATTCTCTGTAATAGAAGGCATATTTATATATTTGTTAGTAGACTACACTAAATAATAATATACCTTAAAGAGACAAACACAAATAAATATAAAAATAAAAGGAGACTACTATAGTATACATTACAATTTAAGTTTGTTAATTTTAAAATATTTACAAAGATACTTAACATAAGGGCTATAGGCTAACATTAGGACACACTCAACATTCAAGGGGCGGGGAACTTTAGGGGGAAGAACATCATATAATTTATAGAGAAGTTTAGGACAGGAGAACAAAATGTGAGAGACTGATCCCTCGTCCAGACCACACTCACACAGGGAGCTGTCACGCACTCTTAATTTAGCCAAGTGTACGGGGGTGCAGGCGTGACCAATTCGAAGACGACTGATGGTAGAGGTGACCCAGCGATCCGATTTTTTATGAAAGAAGAACCAAGGTGGTCGCGGGATATCGGGTTGTATGGAAGCATAGTGCTTACCCTTGACAGAAATCGATTCAGTGTATATTGAGTTCCAAGAGCTCTCCAAGTCCGTTTTTGCTAGAGAACGGAGGTCTTGTGGGTGCAAAGTATAACGGGTCATAGTGCCCATTTCAACTGCAAGTTTGGCGCAAGCGTCGGCAGTCTCATTGCCACTAATACCAGAGTGACCCGGAATCCAAGCCAGTATAACGTTTAGGCCTTTCTGCTGGCAAGAATATAACACCTCCCGGATCCTGAACACAACAGAGACTCTCTCCTTACTATGGAAAGGGTTACCCTTAAGAGCTTGCAAGCAGCTTAGGGAGTCAGTCAATATTATAGTTTGTCTAATATTATGGGCTTCAACGAAAAGGATTGCTTCTAATATGCCAATAGACTCTCCTGTGAATACTGAAGATTCCGGGGGACACTTGAATTGAATACTAATTTTGAATTTTGAAATCCAACATGCTACTCCAACAGAGCCATTCTGAGATAGTTTTGAGGCATCAGTGTATATTGTAAGGAAATCGGGCCAGTCGTTTTGACTCGATTGAACCTTTGTGAATACCAAGATTAACAATTGGGGGTTTACAAATCATACTTTTATAAGGGGTAGAAAACAGGGGTAATCTGGGGGAAGAGTTAATTGAGTGTGGGAGGGATGTAAATTTAAGGAAACTTTTTAAGAGAAAGGGTTTGTCTTGGTTGGCTCTGATGACGGAACTCAGCCGTCGAAGGCTGTCCAGTAGAGGGTGTGAGGAAAGCTGTAGAACTTTGCAGACAAAACGGTCACATAAATACTGACTTCTAATTTGGACTGGGGGATCAACACATTCCACTTGCAATGTATTTGTGGGGGAAGACTTCATGGCGCCAAGTATAATTCTCAAACTTTTATATTGAATTTTGTTCAATTTTTCTGTAGCCGTTTTATTAATTAATGGGATCAAGAGCAAATAAACCATAGTCCAGATGGCTGCGAACTATGGCATTGTATAAGAGTTTTTGGGAGTACGGATGAGATCCCCACCATACCCCTGATAGAGCACGGAGGATGTTAATACCGCTTTCACACTTTCGGCTTACATGTTGAGCATGAGCTGCGCCATTGAGTCTGGAGTCTAGAACAACACCTAAAAATTTAGCTTTGGTTTCAAGGGAGATGTGTTGATCATTGTAGGCAATATTAAGGTTAGGGATGATTCTTTTTTTCGTGAAAATGACGGCCTTGCACTTATCGATAGAAAGAGAGAGACCATGATCGGATAACCACTGACCTAAATAGTGCAAAGCAGAATTGAGACGACTTGAGATATTATCCATGGATTTTGATGAAATGTACAAAGCAATGTCGTCAGCATATTGGAGGATGTTGCAGAAACTCACGACAGACAGTTCGAGATCATATGTGTAAATGCTGTAGAGCAAAGGACTAAGGACAGAGCCCTGAGGGAGACCTTTCCAGATAGTTCTGGGGGGAAGAGAGGAGGAGGATGGTCTCACCAGAATATTTCTGCCTGAGAGAAGGTTGCAAATGACACGTGTCAGTCTCGACGGAACACTCAGCTGTTGCAGTTTATGCCTGAGCATTGGGAGAAGAACGTTATCATATGCCGATGCTATGTCCAAGAAGACACCCACTAGGTACTCTCCTTTAGCCAGGGCTGTTCGAATATCTGTCGTAATGACTGCAACACTGTCCATTGTACCAAGTCCTTTTCTGAATCCAAATTGGGATTTAGCCAATAAATTTCTACTTTCCACTATCCAGACGGTTTTTTATCAGGTGCTCCATAACTTTGGCCAGGGTTGAAGAAAGAGCTATGGGGCGATATGAATTTGGGTCTTTGTCAGGTTTCCGTATTGGGATTATGACTTGAGTCCTCTAAGGTTCCGGGACGAATCCTGTCAATAGAAACCTGTTGATCATGTCAAGATAGCAGTATTTCGCTTTTTCATTAAGGTTCACTAAGAAGGAGTATGGAATACCATCATTTCCTGGGGCAGAGTCTTTCAGATCGGAGAGAACTCCCTGTAACTCAGCAAAGGAAAAAGGGGCATCCATTTCGTCATTAGAGGAAATAGGTGTTAAAATAGTGGCAGTACTCTCACAAGGAACATAGGGAGGGGCGAGTTTGTCTGCAAAAGCATCCAACCAAGAACTTGAATCATTGGATGAGAGGTAGTTAGGCGACTGAGAACTTCGGAACCTTTTAATTTTATTCCAAACAGTAGAAGAAGGAGAACAGGGATCTAGGGTTTCACAGTATGATACCCAGCCAGTTTTTTTCTTTTTGGAAGTAAGTCTCCTACTTTTAGCATCAATACGCTGGTACTTCAAAAAATTATTACGGGACATATTCATCGTGTAAGAAATTTTTGCTTCCTTGCGTTGATTGATTATGTTTGTACATTCATCATCCCACCAGGGGGGAGATGAGTAAAAATCTCGTTCAGTTTTTTTGATAGGAAAATGGAGGTCGGCAGATGAAATTAAAATTTTTACAAAATTCTCATAGTAAAGTTGATAGTCTCCGTCGGCTCCTAGACTAGGAAGAGAGTCAATAAGCCTGTCAACAGTATCAGCAAACGGTGGCCATTGTGCTTTAGTGAACTTGTATTTCATAATAGGATTGGTATTCTTAAGTGGAATGGATCTTTGGGCCAGAGATAGTAGGATTGGAAAGTGGTCACTACCATGAGTGCTTGGTAGGGTTTGCCAGGAAAAAAGTGAGGCTAAAGAGGGAGAGCAAAGAGATAAGTCTATGGCAGATTTTGGGTTTTGATCCGGGTACACCCTCCTTGTTGGAGAACCGTTGTTGAGAATACAAACATTAAGTTCATCAAAGAGTTCCAACAAGAGGATAGCAAACCCATCACATGAATGGGAGCCCCAAGCTGTGTGATGGGAGTTAAAGTCTCCCATCACTACAACTGGAGAAGGAAGGGATGATATGGTAGCCTTTAAATCTGGGATGAGAGAAGAGTGAGGGTGAGGAATATATACAGAAAGAAAGAAGGTTTCAAGGATTCTCACAGGAACAGCATTAAACTGAGAGCTGTGAGGGGGGAGGGGGATGGAAGAATAAACGAGAGAGCGCCGGATAAGGATGGCGCTTCCCGCGTACCCATCATCCCTGTCATCCCTAAGACAGGCAAAGCCGGGAATCCTAAAATGGGAACCCGGCCTGAGCCAAGACTCAGAGATGGCAAGAATAACAGGTTTGTATTCATTTATTAAAAGGATTAATTCATGTTTTCTATTGCGCATGCTTTTACAATTCCATTGTAGTATTTGGACTAAGTCCATTTTGGAGTAGGGAAAGGATTTCAAGTAAAATTTGGGCAACGTTGGCGGTGAAGATTGATTGTTATTTAGCTTTTCTAAAGTGTTAATTAATGACTTGGTTAAAAGAGGGATAAGGCTGTCATTGTTGTTTTGATGGGAATAAGAGTGATCATTATTATTAGAGCACAACCGTTGCCAAGGGAGGAAGAACAATTGCCAGTGATATTCTGGTGGGCTTGCCTATCGTATCCCTTTGCCATTGGGGCTCTAGGACGAGGAGTGCGGAATTTTGTTTCACGGTATGACTGGTTAGGAGAATTATTGTGATGAGAAGAGATTGTGGGGTTGGACTTAGACGGGAATGTTGGAGGGGACTTAGCCTTTTCAGCGTAGGATGGACCACTAGGAGGGAAACGGATTGAAGCGTCAATGTAGGAGATGTTTTCTTGTGACATTAGCTGTTTGATAGCTTGCTGTCGAGAGTGTTCTGGGCAACTTTTGTTTGTGGCTAGATGCCTACCGGTGCAGAGAATGCAGGAAGCCTCATCTATAGTCAAATCGCATGTATCACCTGAGTGTTCTCGTGCACATTTATAACATCTAGGCTTCGATCAGCACTGAGATTTAATATGGCCAAATCGGCAGCAGTTCAAGCACTGAATAGTTGGGAACATATAAGTTTCAACCAGGAGAGATGTGTGGTATGAAAGAATTTTGACAGGAAGCACCTGCCCCTTGAAAGTCACAACAACCGACTGGGTCGGGATCCAGGTCACAACGCCATCAGTAACTTGTTTTCTGTTTAGTCGTCTAACCTTAAGAACTTCCCCACATCCACGAGGGAGTTCGAGAGATTCAACAAATTCGTGGAGATGCCAGTCAACCGGAACGCCTCGAACCAGTCCCATTTGCGTGACATTAAATGTGGGGATGTGAGCTTTGAAGTTAGCTGATTCCAGAATTGGGTTTGTCAAAAAACTATTTGCAGCTTCTCCACATGAGAATTCAACTGAGATTTTTTTCTGCCGATGCTTTTGATGCCATCGTTAACAAAAGATCGGATTTTGTTTTTATGTAGAAATTGACCGAATTGAATAGCCCTGATTGTGGTGCCGGCTGAGGGATCAGCCACCTCACGAGAGACATATACGATGAAAGGTCCAGAGTCCGATTCCAGACATTTTGTGGGAAGTTCGTTTAAGGACGGATGGATATAAGTCGATTGGACCGAGGGGCTTGCGGTTGAAGGGTCAAATATGGGTTTTTTGGGGGTAGATGAATCATTTTCTTCAAAAGGACGTTTACGGCCTGCTGAGGGGGCCGGTTCTGGGGGCGGAGTTGAAGTCGGGATTTCAACGTGCTCCCCCGGATCAGGGGGAACACGCAGGGGGTCTATATCCATGTTTCCACAACGTGAAAACTGCGT
Source organism: Erebia epiphron (assembly GCA_963932025.1). Lineage (NCBI taxonomy): Eukaryota > Metazoa > Arthropoda > Insecta > Lepidoptera > Nymphalidae > Erebia > Erebia epiphron. The sequence goes on along the minus strand of OZ009948.1, from coordinate 33,944,108 downwards.
AAGACGAGCACAATATAAATATTCTTACCAACACCAACTATTACACACTAAATAAAAAAGTTATTTAAAAAGAACAAAAAACCCGACTGCTTGGATACCAAAAAGTATAAAACAAGACATGAATTGAAGTATTTCATTATTATCAATTTAAATCGTATAATATTAATAAAATTTATCAAGGCGCAGTCGCACGTCCAATAGCTAACCTTAACGTAATATAGCCTATTTCACTTGTTAAGCTTAGCTTAACAAGTAAAATAGGCTATATTAGCTTTCTATAAGTGATATAAGTTTTAAAATCGCTTAATTGGTTTTTGAGATAATCCACCTAGTTTGATAGATATAGACGATATGAGTAGGGACTTTGAATATTTCCTTTGAAACCTCGTAAATCCTAAATTATCATTTACTCGGAAAAATGGTTTAAGGAACTTAGGTGTGATTTTAAAAGACCTATCTAATGATACCCCACTTGCTTATAGCCTACCTACTTTCATTTATTAATTGGCTTCCAGTCGACGCCATTTTGTTTTTCTCAAATTCGGCCTCCATTGTGACACTCGGAAGACTCAAACAAATCTATTAGTGCAATTACTATCAAAATCGGTTCAGCCGTTTTTTTTGTAATGTGACACAAAGGAATGCAGCCTTTGAAACCTCGTAAATCCTAAATGATCGTTAAAATGAGTAAATGATCAAGGAAACCTAACAATGATTTTGCAACACCTTTTCATCGATACCCCACTTGCCATAGCCCATCGACTTTTATTTTTTAATTTGTTACATTATGGCTTCTAGAGGGCGCCATTTTGTTTTTTCTCAAATTTGGCTTCCACAGTGACACTCTAATGATATATTTGGCACAAACTGGTGCAAGAATCATCAAAAATCGGTCCACGCGTTTAGGCTGTAGCTGTCCTGCAAGGAACATACAAACATATATAGACTGATGAACACATAACCCTGTGCGTTCCGCAGTCGGGTAAAAAGCACAAAAACTACACCAAAACTCTCACTGACACGTGCGTCAAACAGTACGGGCGAATCACCTCATAGAATCAAGGCCAGCCTGTAACCGAAAGGGATAAGTAATGACTCGAAACTCCTCCCAAACGTCATACGAACGTCATAATTTGTCTAGTACACAGATTTATTATGTCTGTGGTCTTAGTACAATAGTATACAATAAGCACATACCCGTGACACGCAGAAAGGGATAGAAGAAAATAAATAAGCATATTTTTTTTCTCATCCTACTCTTGAGTAACATCCAACACTGCTTTCTCTTTCATGTGGGAGTGAAAAATATATATGGCTTGGTCTATAAACCTCTCTCTGTCTACGCGCCCAGCAGGGGCGACCGCGTATCTTTTGCATCAATCATTGATACATCGCAATCACCTCTGATTGGTTAAACACTCTTCCACTATTGGACGAAATCATTGACGCAGCAAGAATACCATAAATTCAGCCAATCGGAGGTGAGTTGCGATGTATCAATGATTGATGCAAAACATACGCGTCGCCCTGCAGAGACATAGTCTCTGTCAGAGACAAGTTATACCATACTACTCTATGACAAGTGATGACAAGTTTGCTTCTGTGTTAACTTGTCCTCTACCAAGAGTCACTTGTATCCTATTCAGTGTTGCCAACTGCACCGTAATTACGGTAAAACAACGTAACCAGCATAGATTTACCACCTACGGTAGGATTATAATTACGGTAGCAAAAAACACCGTAATTTGGATTTTAACATAAAGACGTCATAATTATGTTAAATAATATATGACATTAATTAAAATATTTTTTACGTTAGTGTGTTTTCGTTTTATTCTAACGACAACACTGTTTATTTTCGGGAAGTCCCCCAAATAGCACGGTATCAGCTCGGAGATATTACGCGAACGAATTCGGTAGGTGTAGTTCGATTGCTGTATGTATTTGAATTTAAATATGAATATTTAGAACTTTTTAATTTACCTAGTTTATTTGTATCCTAATTGTCTCACATTCAATCAAATTTCAAACTAAGTAGTTAACATTAGGCAAGAGTTTCTCGTGTTGTGTTTTATTTGATCTATTGATTCTATTTGATTTGTAATATATTAACGCAGCAGGCCATATAGCGGAACGGAAAAAATTGTATTGATTTTAATCCCACTTGCGCTATCATACAAAAACATAATATCGATATGTATAAAAATATCGAAACAATTATATTTTCTGATTCTGATTAAAATATGAGTTTTTTTTCAACTCTGACACCTAACTTACTACTAATTATACAAGGTAATCCTACCGTATTTCAAATGTAAAAACCACTTGTCAACAACATAATTTCGGGAAATCTACCGTATTTTCAGGAGAATTCTACCACCTGCTAGATTTCAGAGTTGGCAACACTGATCCTATTGCCTTTATGTTACTTGTCTCTGATCACAAGAACAGAGATGGAATATGGATTTGGATTCATTGGTGTGGCTTTAATTCATAATAATCAATCAATTTTATTTTGATTTGTAGTGATTTGTAGTTACCTTGTGCATTCTCTGTGCGTGCTCATTATTACATGTTATAATAACAATGGATAAAATACCCAGGACCCATGAAGGTAACCCATTTCGATTCATAAAATAGTTACACTCCCGGCCATTTTACCCCTGTGACGCTTTATTTTTATTATTTTTATTTGTTCCTCGAATGAAGTGAATATTCTAATTATGTGATGTAATTTTCAAAATCTGGTATAGTGTTCTAATATTGCATTATGTGAACCTATTAATTGGGTGCGATCGAGGCCGAGCTAAGCCAACTTTCGATTTGATTGGTGTTATCCTCTTTTTCGATATTTTCTCAATATTCCTTCAGAAGCAGAACGTTCAGGTCACTATTATTCGATGGTGCGATTTCACCAAATTCGTGTGCACCAACCACCATCATCTCAGGTGCATGGACAAAAAAACACTGCGAACATGTTTGCTTGTGGGAGACTACTGAAAGAAACCTTGTGCAACACACTACAGCTCAAAATTTGAAACAAAAAATTAAATACTTTTACAATTAATATAAAAGTAAACATTGTTTCCTGTAGACATAGTTGTTTCATGAACTAAATTAAAAAATGTACTTGATACTTTAATGAGTGAAATGTATAGCCAGTCTAATAATTCTCCAATAAGTCTTGTTTATTGTTGCAGCCATAGAGGCCCAGATAAAAGAAATACAGTCCAAGAAAAATGAGTTGCCAGAAAATGGTTCAGGAAAAGGTGTATCGCTTGGCGATTCTTACTACGACAGTGACATTTATGATAATGCTACACAAAAAGGAAAATCCAGATATGATGGCTATGTGACATCTATTGCTGCCAATGATGAAGTTGAGGATGAAGATGTAGAGAATGTCCCAATATCACAAAAAAGACCTGGTTATACTGCACCAGCATCATTACTTAATGACATAGCACAGGTAAAGTGAGACATGCAAAGTTGTTGCACACTGTTAACTCATCAAATTAAGTCATAATGTAATATTTTTCTAATATTATTACTAGTATTTTCATTACAGTGCTTGTACTGTTTCACTGGTCAAAGCAAATAATAATAATTAGGTTAATCAGCATGGGTTTGGGTGGTTTGTTACAAGTTTCTGGCATATTATTATATAGGATCATTAAAATAATTTATATTAATAAGATGTACAAACATACATCTTATAAATTAAGCTTTAAATTTGGTTTTTTTCAGAGTGACAAAGATTATGACCCATTTGCAGATAAAAGAAGGCCTACAATTGCAGATAGAGAAGATGAGTATCGTCAGAAGAGGCGTCGGATGATTATATCCCCTGAACGCTCAGATCCATTTGCAGAAGGTGAGTCTCATTAGTAGAGTAACACATTTGAGGGTTACAGGAAAAGAAGGGGCTCATGAACATTTTTATTAAAATCGAACAAAATATACAATCAATTGGGTATTTGACAACAAGTCAAATTAGCAGCTTTTTTCCAAATGTCAAGACTTGTGCTTAGTATGGGATGTTGTATAAAATACTGAACTGTGAACATTATCAAAATTCTCCACATTTTTTTTTACTTCAATCGACAGTTTAAAATTATTTACAAACGGAGCAAGCGACTACACAACAATAAATTTGTACGTACTCGGCGAATACTTGCTGCGTCGTCTAGGAGAGATGACGTCACACGACGGAGCGCTACGTGTAACAAAATTATTCTTGCAAGCGCAACTTCAAAGTCCCATAACTTTTTCATTTGTTGAGATATTTAATTGATTCTTTCATATTTTTGTTTTATTTTGTCTTAATTTTTATAATAAATTTAAAAAAAACATTGGATACTTTTCCATTGATTTTTATATGTATATAGAAGATAGAAGAAGAGAAGATAATACATGAAAATTCACTTCTAAATTACAGCTCTGATGTTGATGCTTTAACCTAGGCACCATTGTTTAATTTATAATTTAAAATGGTTATCAAACTTGAAACTAATAGATGATGTAGATTTCATGTCTTTAGAAAAATCCTCTATTTAATAATCCCTTAGATAAAAGAATTTATTTTTGACATAATAAAAAATCCCTATTGTGTAGTATCATCAAATCAATGCATCTGGTCTGCGTGATATACATTACAGTTACGTTACTGAGTGCTGTGAGTCTGTGCATTGTCTGCAGCATTGGAACAGCATCTTTTTTTGCAGTATTATCATATTTCTATTGTAGTCATGCTACTATTTGTTAAACCAAAATGGGATTTTCAGAATTACTAAATGAAACTGTTACATTTTAAAATGACTTATATTTTGCAGGTGGTAAAACTCCAGATGTAGGCTCTAGAACCTACACAGAAATTATGAAAGAGCAATACCTTAGAGCTGAAGAAACCGAAGTAAGTTTTTATATAATATATCATAAATATTTTAATATTATTTTAGTGTTTTCTTGCACAATAATTATATTTATTTGTATGGTAATAATATTCCATTTTTTTAGTTGAGGAAAAAACTATTAGAAAGAGCCAGAGAGGGTACTCTTAAACCAGTTGCACAGTCAAATGGTGAAAGTGTAAAACCTGCTGCTGCCAAACGCAAGGGTCGCTGGGACCAAAGTTCAGAAGAGACACCTTCTGTGAAGAAAACACCAAGCTCCCAGGCTACACCGTCATGGGAAAATGAGGTACATTATTTTTCTATTTAACCCAAATCTATATAATTTTCTGACAATTTCTTTTAATGCTCGCTGTGTGCCCTAGCGGAATCATACTAATATTATAAATGCGAAAGTCACTTTGTTTGTTGGTTTGTCCTTCAATCACGCCGCAACGGAGCAACGGATTGACGTGATTTTTGGCATGGGTATAGTTGAGGACCTGGAGAGTGACATAGGCTACTTTTTATCCCGGAAAATTAAGGAGTTCCCGCGGGAATAACAAAAAACTTAAACCACGCGGACGAAGTCGCGGGCATCAGCTAGTTCATATATAATTTATTTAGGGCTGATTCCAAGTCCCTCTGAGATTTCCATGTATTGTCAACAACACCACTGTTGGATTGTCGTTTACAATAATTTTCCTCAAGAGGAAAAAGGAACCCTTATAATATACTAGCTTATGCCCGTGACTACGTCCTAGCCTATGTGCTATTCCAGACTATATTCTATCTCTGTGCCAAATTTCAGCCAGATCCGTTCAGCCGTTGGCGTGTGATTGAGTAACAAACATTCATACATCCATCCATCCAAACTTTCGCATTTATAATATTTATTTGATTATTTGAAGGGTTCAAGGCAACCAAAATATACGGCCGTTTTGCCAAATTTCATCAAAATCAGTTTAAGTGTAGTAAACAGACAGACACACTTTTATAATATTAGTATGGATAAAGCATACATTTAGTAAAAAAGTTAAAATATATAAAGTTATTAAGATGTAGAAATTTTTTAATTAAGTAATTATAATGTGTAAAGTTTAGTTTGTGTATGACAGTTAATAGTAGTAAGTTGCGGTCTGCCATAAACTGAGTTTGTGTATGTCACAGTGAAAATGCAAAAACCGTCAGATTGCAATCTAACGCTTTTTATCTCGTTAGATAGTAAACTATCGACAAATTGTAAACCGTTCAATGTTATGAGTAATTTTTGAAATATTCGTTGTATTTACGTTTTCTTGTCCCTTGTAGGTTAGGTTAGGGTTCGACATAAATAATCAGGTAGTGCACTTAGGTTCTATCGGGTTAATATACCTAACAGATTGCAATCTACCGAAAAATAATGCGTTAAATTAGATTACAATCTAACGGTTATCACAATCTGACGGTGACATGTATAAATAGCGCGGCGCTTGGGAGGAGACGCCGGGTGCGGGCGGGCGCGGCGGCGAGACGCCGGGCGCCACGCCGTCGGCGCGCGTGTGGGACGCCACGCCGGCGCACCTCACGCCCGGCCACGCGACGCCCGGCCGCGACACGCCCGCGCAGCACGCCTCGCGCCGCAACCGCTGGGACGAGACGCCCAAGACCGATAGAGGTGAGCTACATTCAAACGTCATCATCACAGTAAACAGATACATCATCATCATCACTACAGCCTATTAACGTCCCACTGCTGGGCACAGGCCTCCACTCTCATAGGAGAGTGGGAATTAGAGCTTAGACCCACCACGCTGCTCCAATGCGGGTTGGCGGGCTACAACCAGTATGGAAACAGATACAACCAGTATGGAAACTACCTAGAAACGTTCGAAACAGCTCGCTCACACAAAACTGACGGCACTGCGACGAGCGCTTCGGGGTCTCGTCGATGCGCATGTTTGTGTGAGTGAGCTGTTTCGAACGTTTCTAAGTAGTTTCCATACTGATTGTATCTGTTTACTGTGTCATCATCGTCATTTTGACGACCTCCGTGGCGCAGTGTTGAGCGCTGTTGCCTTAACGCGTGGAGATCCCGGGTTCGATCCCCGGTATAGGATCAGTTTGGGAATTTATAATTTCGGAATTTTCCCTGGTCTGGCCTGGTGAGAGGCTTCGGCCGTGGCTAGTTACCACTTACCACCCTACCGGCATAGACGTGCCGCCAAGTGATTTAGCGTTCCGGTACGATGCCGTGTAGAAACCTATAGGGGTATGGGTTTAATATTACTGCCATACCGTACCCCTAACAGGTTAGACCACTACCATCTTAGACTGCATCATCACTTACTATCAGGTGATTTCGTAGTTAAAGGCTAACTTGTATTGGATAAAAAAAAACATTGAGGAAGATACACAAGCCACAAAGCGAGCTAAGCGATGCAGGGTACTGGGGCGGTGATTAGGAAACTATGCTTCATACTTCCATAGCTACACAACTCATGGATCACTAGCTCTCTTATTTAGCTCCCATTATTCACTTCAACTGGTATTTAAAAAAACTTAGCTTCAATGAACTCCTTTCCACCAGAGTTAGGGTAAGATATGGAAATCAAGTTCTCCTATTGGTGGGTAATCACACTTCTGAATCTTCGCAACATAGCACATGTCTGGTGGAAAAGCACTTGCAGTGAATTCTGTGTATTTAGACACTTATTATTTGTGACATGATACATTGCATATTATGATGTTCATAACGTCATTGTTTAGCAGGAATAAAATATAACGTTTACAGAAACACCTGGCCACGCGAGCGGATGGGCCGAGACGCCACGTACTGACCGAGGCGCCGGTGTTGACACTATACAAGAGACGCCTACGCCAGGCACCAAGCGGCGTTCGCGCTGGGACGAGACGCCCGGCGCTACGCCTGTGGCGGCCACGCCAACGCCATCGCACGCCACCCCCTCGCACGCCACGCCGTCGCACGCCACGCCATCGCACGGCACCCCTACGCCACACACGCCCGTCTTTACTCCTGGTGGCGTGAGTATTACAAACATTAGTAATCATTTGTGATAGAGAAAATTAAATTAGGAGATGTTGTCTTTACAATCGTGCATTGTAAAGGCAACATCTCCTGAAGATACTCCGGTATTTGAGTGAAACGTAGTTGAGGGTATTTTTGAGGGTTTATGTAGTGTGGTGAATGTCGCGAGCATCAGGTTCAAGATACGCACTGTACCACATAGATTTGCCATCTGTGGCGGATTATAGCGAATTAAACTTCTTGTTTTTCATTGTCATGCTTCTATCAATTATAGAGAAAATTCTTTAATTTTGAATGGAACACTAATTAATAATTATTTGTTGCAGTCAACGCCAGTAGGCGTAAAGGCTATGGCGATGGCCACACCCACTCCGGGTCACATCGCGGCCATGACGCCGGAACAGCTGCAAGCTTATCGCTGGGAAAAGGAGATAGATGAACGCAACAGACCCTACACTGACGAAGAGCTAGATTCCATGTTCCCACCCGGGTACAAGGTTTTGCCTCCGCCTGCCGGTGAGTACATGTCCATTTATGTTACAGCAATTTCATTTTTTTTCAAATTGATATAAGCAATGAAGGGTAAAGGTGATCACGTTAGTAATCAATAACAACTTTAGTTTCAGGACACATGTATTAAACGCCATCGTCTTACTTATGGAAACTCCAACGACCTAACGGTGTACAATGAAATACATGTGTTTTAAATTACATAATTAAGACCAAAGAATCAATTTTAATAACAAAATTTTTCTTTCAGATGAATGATGACAATAAGGTTTTATTGCCCATGCCGTCGGATAGAAAGCCGCATTGTACTTAATTACCTCTACTGCTGTTTCGCGTACCTAAAATTGTTTTGCATGAAAAAGGGTGGATCCACAGTATACAAGATAACATGTTATAAAACATTGTTGTTTAAAAGGGTGTTCACATTGCACCCTTCAAAGAACAACTTTGTAATTTTTTTGGTGATTTCACTTTAAATCTTATTATTTCAAATTATTATGGTACATATTGAGGTTTACCCTACATGATTGTCAAATCAGATCTTCTAAACCAGACTTGGACATATTCTTTTTCTAATGCGTTTACAGATTGTAATACAAAATTAATCAGCTGTAGTTGCCATTGTAATCATATAGTTTAGTAAATTAAATAAAAATAAAAAAATAATAGAGGCATACATAGTGTCGCAAAGCTAAACCAATAAAGATAACAGATCTGCTATACAACAAAAAATGTTTATAACATGTTATGTAATTGGGACTCACCCTAATATTATGTTACATAAATTATTAGCGTTTCTACCCGACGCGACATAGAATGTATTAACGGTATATGTTGTCGCCCAGGTTATGTTCCGATTCGGACGCCGGCGCGTAAGCTGACCGCCACGCCCACGCCTTTGGCGGGTACCCCAATCGGCTTTTTCATGCAGACGGAGGAAGTGGGCGGCAGCGCGGCGGCGGCTGCGCGCCTGCTGGAGCCGCAGCCGAAGGGCGCGCAACAGCTGCCCTTCATGAAGCCGGAGGACGCGCAATACTTCGACAAACTGCTCGTCGACGTGGACGAGGACGCGCTCTCGCCGGATGAGCTCAAGGAGCGCAAGATCATGAAGCTCTTGCTGAAGATCAAAGTGAGTGTCGACTGCGCAAAACCATAGTAGATAAAATAAAAATAAATAAATGCTTATTCAGCTTTACATGGATAACAATAAAATGGAAAAGAAACACAGAAATGAAAAAACCGGCCAAGTGCGAGTCGGACTCGCGCACCGAGGGTTCCGTACTCAAGAAGTAGGTTTAATTACCTTTGTTAATGAACCGCAAAACTAACTTTGTTTGTAGAGGTTTACTGTTAATATCAAAAAATTACGTTTGTTGTATGGGAGCCCCCCTTTAATATTTACTTTATTGATATTTAATTATTTATTTTGAAAGGTAATATACAAGTTAATATTCTGTGAAAATTTGAACCGTCTACCTGTTACCGTTTTTAATATTGAGCAAAAAAATACGAAAAAAACACGTTTATTGTATGGGGACCCCCCTTAATATATATATTTTTTTAATTTTTAGTATTTGTTGTTATAGCGGCAACGGAAATACATCATTTGTGAAAATTTCAGCTTTCTAGCTATCACGGTCTATGAGATACAGCCTGGAGACAGACAGACAGACAGACAGCGGAGTCTTAGTAATAGGGTCCCGTTTTTACCCTTTGGGTACGGAACCCTAAAAATAGCTACAAAATAATAACTTACTTAACTTACTTGTAAAAATAAAATACAAGAATTATTTTACAAAATAACTATTAAAATAAATTGCTCCGTTTAGTCGCTAAAAAGGCTGCTACTTCAGCATGTTGCGGCAGTGTATGATAATAATTGCACCCTACCCTTTCCTACAGAATCTTACAGCTCACTAACGTTGTTAGTGATTGAGTGCTGTCTTGTCTTGTCCATGCATCCACGAGCGGAAATTTCCGAAAGAAATTAACCTAGAACAGAATTTTCTGAATACTGAATTTTCGTAATCAAGAGATCAATATTATGACATTGTAATTATGTTTCCTTTAAAGGTCCATCTTTAAGGTTTTATAACAATATGTCACATGATCTGACATTTTATATAACTTCTCAAATCATTTAACAATATTATTATATAACATGAAAACTAAAATTAAAAAACTTGACACTGATTTCAGAATGGAACTCCACCAATGTGCAAAGCAGCGCTCAGACAGATTACAGACAAGGCTCGCGACTTCGGAGCGGGGCCGCTCTTCAACCAAATCCTGCCCTTGTTGATGAGCCCTACCCTTGAGGACCAGGAGCGACATTTGCTTGTTAAAGTCATTGACAGAATCCTATACAAATTGGACGATTTGGTTCGTCCTTACGTGCACAAGGTAAGAAACACCTTAAAACTTGTAGTTGAAGTAGACTAGTTTATAGGATACTAGATTATGGCGTGACCTAGTTGATAGATTTAGGCGCGGGATATATAGGAGAGGCGCGGCGGAGGTGTGGTGGCGGCCTGGCCACGGAAGTAAGAAAACAGCGTCCATGCCACGCCGCCTCTGTATATCTGGCGTCCCGACGTTTGTATACATTTTAAAGGAACACTTAATAAGGTCGCCTTTGCGCATTAGTTCCTGTCACAGTTTCCTGTCTTCTGTTTTGTATGCATAATTTTGTACCTATGTGTTAAGATGCAATAAAGACTTCTACATTTTGTATTTAATATGAAAGAAGCAGCGCCGCGCCGGCACCTCGCCCGCGACCGTCGCCTCTTTTGTATGCCACGCGCCTTAGGGTTTTAATAATCCCGACGGAATTACCATGTTTATTTGTGATAGATTAATTGATTGTCTTTCTCCATTATGTATCTCTGTACCGAATTACGTAGCAATTACAAACAGACAGACGATTCTGCATATTTTATAATACATATTAGTATTGAATATATTGAGATTGAGCCAAGTACAAAAGCTCTCATATTAATTCGGAAACCAGAAGTACGACATATAAAAATACTTTAGTAGTCGGGTTTCAGTTTCTTCGAGTTTATTTTGTTTTGTTTAAGTTTATTTTGTTTGAGATCAGTAATAAAATAATCCATTTTTGTTCACAGATTTTGGTTGTGATAGAACCTTTACTTATCGATGAAGACTACTACGCCCGCGTGGAAGGTCGTGAGATTATATCGAATCTGGCCAAAGCTGCCGGTCTCGCCACTATGATCTCTACCATGAGACCGGATATTGATAATATTGATGAATACGTTCGTAATACTACTGCCAGGGCTTTCGCTGTCGTCGCCTCTGCTTTAGGTAATACTTATACCAAAGTAAGTTGAAGTTAAGCGATTTAGGTTCGGTCCGGTACGATGCCGTGTAGTAACGCAATAGGGGTATGCGTTAATTATGCCATGCTCCTAAAAGGTTAGCCCATCCCTACCATCTTATGCAGATATCTATAGAGCGTACTTTGACTTTGCTCAGGCTTTACTTAGAATTTAAACGAAATGGACTTATCACAAATCTGTCTCATTTCAACTGTCTTAAGTTAGAGCTAAGTCATATGTTCTATAGATCTCACACTTAGTCTGCATCATCACTTACCATCGGGTGAGATCGCTCGTGAGATCTTGTAGTGGATTTAAAAAAACATTAAGAAATAAGTAACAAGAAGCAAGATTACTTATTTTGCATTCATTATGAGGTATGCAATTATTATGTTCGTATATAAACCTTCTTGAATTCAAGCTAAGAAATTAAGCAATTTTTGAAATATTTTTAATTTTTAACCAATTGAAATTAGTTTCATTAAAATAATATTAATATTTCAGGTATCCCATCTCTGCTGCCATTCTTAAAAGCGGTGTGCAGATCTAAGAAGTCATGGCAAGCTCGTCATACTGGTATAAAGATAGTGCAGCAGATCGCTATTCTGATGGGATGTGCTATATTACCACATCTGAAGTCACTGGTGGAGATCATTGAACACGGTAAGGTCAAATCTTTTTTATTCAGTGCCATAATTAAACACATCACAGCATAATTATCCGGCATACATACAAACACGCACCTAGACGCATGCTGTTTGGTCTAGGACCTTGTTTGAATGATAGAGTTGATTGATATATGATTTATTGATTGCTAATAATTATAACTATTTTAATAATTATAATTAAATGATAAATGCTAAATGCTACTGATATTGAGTGGCACGCGTGCTGGTCGCGATAATGATTTGCGCACACTGATTGATTGTTAGTTTGAATGTATAATGAAAATTACGAAAAGTCAGTTAATGCTGATGGAGCAAGATGTACGGTTGGACTGTGGACCGTACACATGCATTCTGATATATCCATACTTACTAATATTATAAATGCGAAAGTGTGTCTGTCTGTCTGTCTGCTACGCTTTCACGACCCAACTAATCAACCGATTTTGATGAAATTTGGTACAGAGATAGTTTACATCGCGGGGAAGGACATTGGCTACTTTTTATCCCGGAAAATTAAAGAGTTCCCGCGGGATACAAATAACACCAATCCACGCAGATGAAGTCGCGGGCGTCATCTAATAGAACATAAGAATCAAATAACAGAAAAATTGTTTACTAATCTCGTTCTCGTCTCGTTATCATCAAAGGCCACATGTTGCTTTCAATCAATCAATCGATATTTATTTATACAAATTAAGTACACTCTACACTTATTGACGTCCAATTACTTATTAAAAATGATGGTGATATAATCAGTCACGGTATCTTAAAACTTAAGCTACCAGGGTTCCAAACGCGCCCTGGTCTGAGAAGAGCCCACAATTTTAATTAAAAGTATGTTTCATTTAAACAACGTTCCAATGTTCAGGGCTGGTGGACGAGCAGCAGAAAGTGCGTACGATTACCGCTTTGGCAAGCGCAGCCCTCGCCGAAGCCGCCACGCCCTACGGTATCGAGTCCTTCGACTCTGTGCTCAAACCCCTTTGGAAGGGTATCAGAACCCATCGCGGTAAAGGTCTAGCCGCCTTCCTCAAAGCCATCGGTTACCTCATCCCTCTTATGGACGCCGAGTACGCGAACTATTACACGCGTGAAGTGATGCTGATCCTGATTCGTGAGTTCCAGTCGCCCGATGAGGAAATGAAGAAGATTGTATTAAAAGTACGTATTTTCGGCTCCCTATCAGTTTAAGCAATTAGATGTGTTGTAATGGGTGCTCATTCCTCCTCTCTCCATGCATCGTCATCCTCACTGCTGAGGGTCGTGATCCTTGCCACGTCGTTCTTACGGTGCTAATTCAGATGACCTAAATATCTAAACGAAATTGAAAAGAAAGGTCTTAAAGAAGTGTCCTTTTCCTTAGGAAACTTTATGAAAAGAATAAGCACAATTTCAATTATTGATGTTAATTATTGCTTGGTGTTAATTCATTAACAGTACTATACTATTGCTCTATGTATTGTGTAATATATTAGTTGCTAAACTCAGGGCCGGTTTCTGAATTGAGCATTCAAGCAAAAATCAGCTAAGTTTTGCTCAAATATTTGATTAAGACTTGAGTTTTTTACGTTTCACACGATAAAATTAGAATTTCTCAAATTGTAATTAGCTAAGTATTTGTCAAATTGACCACAGACAAGTATCTTAAAGGATGTAATTTACCCTTTGCGTTTCGTTTCACGTACAAAAACCGGTATAGATCGAAAATAATATTTATTTATAATCTTGTTAAATTTTATTATTAAATATGACTCCAAGAAATAAAATTTATAGAATTATGTTAAGAAAATTATGAATTTCAAATATTTCAGGCTTTTATCTCATAAAACTCTGATGTAGGCTATATTTTAAATCACCGCGATAGAGAATGGAGCGTATCAAATTATGTCAAAGTTTGACAAACGTCAAGTCGAAATCTTTTCTAATTTCTTTGTGTTATTTAAAAATTGGAAAAAGAAACCTGCGATTAATATCAAGCCAAAGCAAATTAAAAGCTGGATGCTTAAAATTCCCAGCTATCACCTTTAAAGCGTGTCTTCTCCATTCTACGCGCCATTCGCGAGGTGTATTGTACCCTTTTGGTAGGTACAAACGCAAGCCGTATAGTCAAGATTTGAATTGATTGAAAATGGAAAGAGAAAAAAAGAAAAGGGCACCCAATTACAGTCATGAGGAAAAAGAAAATCTCCTCGAACTCGTAGATAAGTAAGTACCTAATATGTTTACCTATATATTTCAATTCCCTTGTATTGCTCGCAAGCCAGCTTTACTCCGTTTTGATTCAGTGCAGTATCTTGTGCATTTTACTTGGCCACAATTACTAGTTAGTACTTAGGTACGTACTACGTAGGAATGGAGTGCTTAAAAACTCGTCGAATATTCTATTCGTCTAGTCACAAGACATACCTACTTACAAATTTCTTAACCAATCAACAAACTTAGAATAATGTCAATGTTTTCTTTGAATAACAGGGATATTCATGTGTTTTTTATTATACTAGCTGATGCCCGCGACTTTGTCCGCGTGGATTGAGGTACTTTGTGTTCCCGCGTGTTTTTTTTTTAATTTTCTGGGATATAAAGTAGCCTATACGTTATTCCAGACTATATTCTATCTCTGTGCCAAATTTCATCCAGATTGAGTAACAAACATCCATCTATCCATTCCAAACTTTCACATTTATAATGTTAGTATAGGTACGTCATCAATAAATATCAATATGTTCTCTCCACAGATTTCAAAATGTTTTGGACTGTAAAAAGACAGGCGCTTTTTACATACAAAAAAAAAAAGAAGCGTGGGTGGCCATAACGAAGAAATATAATAGCATGTGTACAACAGGCCCAAGAACTGAAGATATTATGCTTAAACATTTTTATAACAATCTTAAGCACCGGGCAAGAAAAGTGTCTGCCAGTGAAAATGTGAGTTTACGAAGAATAAATAATTACTGAATAAGATAATCATATTCTTACTATGGTTCACAAAATAACTATATTTTTTTTCAGAAACAGATATCTGAAAGAACTTTCTGTAAATTCAGAATTAGTCTCTAGGGATGATGTAAGTATCTATGTATAAAACCATCTCGCTAATCTCTCCACAGTGATTTCAATTTAATTAATAATTTATTATTTCAGGACCAAAGCGACGAAAAGCTGATAGGTGAATCTTCACTTATCTCCACGACTTCTGACGATAATGTAATAATTTCATATTTTATTTTCTTCTCAGAAATACATATCCATATACTAATATTATAAATGCGAAAGTGTGTCTGTCTGTCGGTCTGTCTGTCTGTCTGTCTGTCTGCTTGCTATGCTTTGACGGCCCATCTGTTCTACCAATTTAGATAAATTTGGTAGAGGGATAGTTTGTATCCCTGTAAATGAAAAATTAAAGAGTTCCCACGGGAATCAAAAAAAGCCTTACCTACGCGGACGAAGTCGCGGGCATCATCTAGTCTTTAATATTATAAACTAGCTGATGCCCGCGACTTCTGTGCATACAGACATATTCTGTGCTATTCTAGAATAGTATTAAGTTAAAAAAATCTTTTCAGGTAATTATTTTTGATGAAAATTCGATTAAAGATCTAAAAAGAATGTGGGCTGATGACAAGGTATCTTTTTATTATAATAAAATGATATATTAAAGAAAAAGGTACTCAACCTCGTAGAAAATTTATGTTTATAAATAATTTTGTATATTTCAGAAAAATATAAAGAAAACTGGGGGTGGATCCTACAATCCAATACTAACAGATGCTGATCATCAAGTTTTGGCAATTTTAGATGACCAAATACGTCCTGATGAGAATCCTTTCGATAAAGCAACTGAATATTTTAGTAAGCACTTCTTACTTACTGTTTTGCTTAAATTCTGACTTGAAAACTACCTATCTAAATTTATATTGTTTGATGAAAATCCATACTAATATTATAAATGCGAAAGTGTGTCTGTCTGTCTGTCTGTCTGCTAGCTACGCTTTCACGGCCCAACTACTCCACCGATTTTGATGAAGGTATACAGAGATAGGTAACATCCCAGGGAAGGACATGCTACTTTTTATCCCGGAAAATTGAAGAGTTCCTGCGGGAATCAAAAAACATAAATCCACGCAGACAAAGTTGCGGGAATCATCTAGTAGTAATATATATGAAAACACATTATTAGTTTTTTTAGGACTCTGTACCCAAAGGTTGCCAAACAGGACCCTATTAAAAAACCTTAATCTACGCGGACGAAGTCGCAGGCATTATCTAGTATTATATATCCAATCCTCAGCCTCAGTAGTTTGTCTGTCTGTCAATTTCAATTTTCAGTTATTTTCAATCTGCAAAACGTTAATACATACAAATTTAAAATTTGGTTCATACACCATAGTATGGGATGATACTTGGAATTAGCTCTGGCCATTTTATTTACTTTTAAACCCTAATTTTAAAGTTGTATTTTGTAATATAACATTTTCTTTACAGAAGACACATTACCAGAAATAATCGTGGAAGATCCAGTGAATTCACAAACTAATACAGTGCCAGAACCAAAAAGATGCTTTTCAAATGATCTGCGTCCCAGAATGAAGGCAAAAAAAAAACCAAAGAAGAATGAAGGCAATGAATGCATCAAAAAATCTGCAGAGATGCTTAAAAAAATTTATTTTAAGAGAAAAATAGAATTAGCATTCTATCAAAAAAAGAATGAAATTTTAAAATTTAGAAATGAGAAAAAAAGGCATGAAATTCAGATGCAAATATTAATAAAGCAGTTAGAAAAGGCGGAGAGAGAATTAATGTGAATTACATTTATTTCGAGCCTAATTTTGGGTGCACTTAGATACTTGAAGTTTAAATTCGTGATCCTATTATTTATGATAGTGGATAAGTTTTAAAGACCCTCTAAATTAATTTTTAGATTTGATATTGTTAAATAAAACAACATTTAAAAAACAAAACTTTTCTTTCAATTCAATATTTATTTATTAAATTAAGATACACTGTACACTAATTAGTTTCCGAAATTTATAAAACACTAGCTAATGCCCGTGACTTCGTCTGCGTGGTTTGAGGTTTTTGGTTCCCGCTGGAACTCTTCAATTTTCCGGGATAAAAAGTAGCCTATGTCCTTCCCCGGGATGTAACTTATCTCTGTACCAAATTTCATCAAAATCGGTTGAACAGATACATTCTTTTGATTCCCGCGGGAACTCTTCAATTTTCCGGGATAAAAAGTAGCCTCTGTCCTTCCCCGGGATGTAACCTATCTCTGTACCAAATTTCATCAAAATCGGTTGAGTAGTTTTCGCGTGAAAGCGTAACAAACAAACTTACTTTTCCCTTTATATATTAGTAGGGATTTGATAAAATCTATCTAGGGGGTAATCTCTGGATCTACAGAACCTATCATAGGCTACATATTAACCTGAAAAATTAGTGAGTTCCCGTGGGAATTTAAAAACTTATTTCACGCGGACGAAGTCGGAGGCATCTGCAAGTTGCATATAATATATAAAAGTATGCAACGTTTGTTGAATTACTCTATAAATATCAAAAGCTTTTGAAAATGTTATGTTACTACTTTTTAAATTGCTTTTATAGGACATGTAATAAAAAAAGCATTTAAATTTTTTTTAACTTAGTTTATCATACATTTGTTGCTAACTCAATGGCATTCTCTTCTTCAACACACGACAGCTGAGTTGATAACTTCCAAGGGCTTGGTTCTGCATCGTCTGCCGGACCATTTGGAAGAGCATCCTGAAATATAATTATAATAAGTTTCTTTGTAAAAATTTTAATTCAGGAACACTCCACCTAGGTACCTACCAGCTAGTACCTACTCAAATGTTATCAAGATTGGTTTCATAAGACCTTGAGATATGTAAAGGTAAATAGGATTTTTCAATTAGTTAACGTTTTACAAAAACTTTGAACTTCTTGAGAGACATCTCCAATATGTCTGGGAGTATATTAATTATTAAAATGTATACTGTTGCCGACAAATGAATTACAAATTTTTCAAAGTCTAGAAGGGGGCACTATAATTTTATTATACTTTTCACTAGAAATTATAATTACCTGAAGGGCATTATCCTTATGCATTTGTAAACCAAGTTTCTACTAATGCTGATCTTACAGCAAAATTTTGTGCTTGTTGTGCTTGGGACAAAGGTAGAACATCATTTTGTTCTTCAACAAGTTCATCTTGTACCACATAGTCATCAAGGTCTAGGGCCATGTTATGTAAAACTACACATGCTACAATAACCTTGTACACCTTGCCTAATTTAAGCTGCATCCCGGAATGAAGACAGGGGAAACGCCTCTTCAGAACTCCAAAGCATCTCTCAATTGTATTTCTAGTAGTAATCTGTGCTCTGTTATATGCTTCTTGTGCTGAAGTGGTAGGATTTAAAAATGGCGTCATGAGATACCTTAGACATGGGTATCCACTGTCTCCTAAAATAAGATATGACCCAAATCTTCCATCTTCAAATTGAGCAGCAAGTGGAGAATCATTCCAAATTGTTGTATCATGGACAGAACCTGGCCAACGGGCGATGATACTTCTTATTTTCAAATTAGCATCACATATAGCTTGAACATTAATAGAAAAGTAACCTTTTCTATTCCTATACAATTCTGCCCTGTTGCCACCAGGAGAATTAATTTTAATATGAGTGCAGTCCACTGCTCCAATTACTCTAGGAAATCCTGCTATCTCATAAAATCCTGCAGCCACATTTGGTCGCTCTTGAGCAGAAGGCATTTGCACGTACTGAGCCCTTAGCATAGCTATAGCACTGGATACTCTATCAGTCACCCGACACACAGTTGCCTTGCTTACGTTCGCCGTGTCTCCTACGACGGCCTGGAAACTGCCAGTTGCGTAATAGCGCAATGCTATAAGAAGTTGCAGGATTGGCGGAATGCTGTCCCTCCTTTGTATTCTGGCGGGTAATTTGGTCTTTATTTTGTCAAATATAAATCTAACAGATTCCTTGGAAAAGCGAAATCGGTCCTTAAACTGGTTGTCGCTGAGAGATGCAAAAAAATTTGCCCGATTTCTGATAACTTGTCGCCTGTGTGGTTGTCTTTGTAGAACTTCAGGCTCCTCCAAAGATGACAACGAAGAATCTTCACTAGACATTGTGCAAAAGCTGGATTTTTCACAAAGGTTCAAACGAGAGTAAAGTTTAAGTAGCCGAAATCCGTCACTTAACTATCACGCACTCAACTCTGAGAAAAGATGGCTTTGAGCACTGTCAAATGCGCTCTGAAACGCAATTTTGGTGTTAAGCAGAGATTTAAGTTTCGAAAATGTCAAATTTGAGATTTCTCAAGTTCCAATTCTCAAACCTAGCACATTATCAATTCAGAAACAATAATTTGCTTAAGTCGTTCCTAAGTCACACTTAAGGAGTCTTTGAGACATACTCAACATGAAATTCTCAATTCAGAAACCGGCTATCAGACTCTCAATTATGGAAGTAACAAGTTGATCAGTTAAATTAATTAGATGCTTATGACCATGTTTAATGTTTATCTTATTTTATTGTAACAATGTTGTTTTCATGTGAATGTTGATATGTGTTGTTATGAAGTCCCTTGATGGCCTGTGGTCTGTGGTTTGTGTGTAGGTACACGTAGTGTGGAGTGTATTCATGAAAAAATATTTTGCAGGTCGTCAAGCAATGCTGTGGTACCGATGGTGTAGAGCCTCAGTACATAATGGATGAGATTCTTCCGCACTTTTTCAAACATTTTTGGAACCACCGCATGGCCCTCGATCGACGCAATTATCGACAACTTGTCGATACTACGGTCGAAATAGCCAACAAGGTATGTTTCTATAACAGTGGATTAGAGATTACATATAACATTAGAATAAAGATTGCATAACATTAGATTGACAGCTAAGATCCAGTTGCAGTAAAAGACTAAAGTTATGTTGACCTAAGACATTTTGACGACCTCTCTGGCGCGTAACCAGACCTCATAGTAAGAGGTCTCAGGTTTAATTCAGCAATCTACATTTCTTAATTGGCTCCAGACTAGCCTTGTGGAAGCAATGCTATACTTTTTATACAATGTATGCTAAAACTTTTCCGGTATGATGTGGAGTAAAATCTATTAAGAATATACATGTAAATAAAACTGCCATCCCATTTTCATTTTTCAACTTGAAAACAATTAATAGTTTCTGAAATTTAAATTATAAGTACTAAACCAATTTATTTTGTCTAGGTTGGTGCATCAGAAATAATCAACAGAATTGTAGATGACCTCAAAGACGATAATGAACAGTACCGAAAAATGGTAATGGAATCAATTGAAAAGATCCTTGCAAACCTGGGCGCTGCAGACATCGACTCCAAGCTGGAAGAAGCTTTGATTGATGGCATCCTCTATGCATTCCAAGAACAGACTACCGAGGTGAGAAACATTGTTATTCTAAGGCCCACTTGCACAAGGACTCTTAAATTGATTTAGTTTAATATTTTATCGCTGTCCCTTTTCGACAACTACAAAATGCATTTGCCAAAAAGGGACAGCATTACAAAATTTAAGTAAATCAGTTCAAATGTCCTTGTGCAAGCGGGCCTCTATGTTGAATTATTAAAAGAATACTTAAGCAAGCCTTCTCTGAAATTGAATTTTAAGCATAATTTATTAAAAGATATCAAACAATAATTCTTGTCTAATAATTTTGTACATATATTTTAAGATGCAATAAAGGTTAAAAATTATGTAATCAAAGTTGATGTTATACATTTTCTGTCAAATAAAAACAATAACTGCGTAAATTGTCCCAAGACCATTGGGTTTCAATCAAAGTTGTGTTTTGATAAAAATCTAAGGGTCATAGTCTCAAATCTAGTACATTATATTATTATGTACATAAATAAACTAAAGAGTGAAGATTTTTTTTAAAGTTTTCTTTTCTACAGTCTACACCCCAAATAGAGCATTCCTTTACTTCGTAATATTGTTTATTTTTATTAATTACCTTTCTCCAGGATGTAGTGATGCTAAACGGTTTCGGTACGATAGTAAACCAGTTGGGCAAGCGAGTGAAGCCGTATCTGCCTCAGATCTGTGGTATCATTCTGTGGCGAATGAACAACAAATCCGCGAAGGTCCGCCAACAGGCCGCCGATCTCATCTCGCGCATTGCTGTCGTCATGAAAACTTGTCAGGAGGTAAAAAGAGGCTTCATTGTGCCACACATTACATTACCTTATGGTAAACGTTGCCATGGAGCCTCCAGTATTTGAGCATTAAACTCATGGTTAAGTCCTTGAGGCACCCTGATAACGCTTGTCGTGTGGCATAACCTGAAAAAGACATCAGCTCACCATAATGCTGAATGCCTTGAATAAATTATGAGAGCATTCAGCGCTGATTTTCAGCTGGAGTCCTACTAGAGGTGACGTCACGGCTTCGTAACTATATCTACTAATCAATTATTCTAGTTATACTGGGGCTATAAATTATAACATTTATTAAAAAGTTCTACCTACTATCAGACTATCTATACATGAGCTCAACCTATCAAATAATCAGATCAATGAGAGAGTAAAGTTAATTAAGAGTTGCTTGAGAGAAAAATATTATTTTTTTGTCAATCAAAGTGAGTCAATTTTTTTTAATAAATTAACACAGTATTATGTTGTCATAAAAATGTAAAGACTTCTAGGAGTCAGACTGGATAATACTGCAAGAATCAAATCTGGTGATTTAAGCTCCTATTATTTATTATTATGATTATAATCTATATTGATGTAACATAGATAGATATAGACATAACATTTTAATACAATGGTGTACTCTATTTCTGATATAATGCAGTGGGCATATCTTATATCAACAGGAAAAACTCATGGGTCATCTTGGCGTGGTACTTTACGAATACTTAGGTGAGGAATACCCAGAGGTGCTCGGGTCTATCCTGGGTGCCTTAAAAGCAATCGTCAACGTCATTGGTATGACGAAGATGACGCCCCCTATCAAAGATCTCCTGCCTAGATTGACTCCAATTTTGAAAAACAGGTATTTATACTTACTACTAATAAGATATTATCAACAACCTGCACACAAACTGCAACATTCAAATTCAAATGTTTTTTTAAAAATTCAAATGAACTTTTACTAGTTCTTTTGAATCGTCGAGTGAATCTACCACAGGTTCGGAATGCCATTGCACTGAGCATGAGTCTCCTCTCACAATGAGGAACCGTGTAGGCCATAGTAACTTCCCACACCAGTTGTGCATGTTTCCTTACGATGTTTGAATAATTAATTACTTAAAGTGAATATAAATGCGTGCCTGGGGATCAAACCCCACAGTAAAGGAGGCTGAGGTCTTAGCCACTAGGCTTTCACCTATTACAGCAGATTATAAAATTAGCAGACATATTATGTACATATAATTATTAATTTTTTTAGTTGAAGAAATTATTTCGAAAATAAATTATTCTTATGACCTTTTGCAGACATGAAAAAGTGCAAGAGAATTGCATTGATCTAGTCGGACGTATTGCAGACAGAGGGCCCGAGTTTGTCTCGGCCAGGGAATGGATGAGGATATGCTTTGAGCTGCTGGAGTTGTTGAAAGCGCACAAGAAAGCCATCCGAAGAGCAACAGTCAACACTTTCGGCTACATTGCCAAAGCGATCGGCCCTCACGATGTCTTGGCTACCTTGCTCAACAATCTGAAAGTACAAGAGCGACAGAACAGGTATGGTCCTTTTTCCTTAGATGAGATAAAAGGTAAACAAATCGCAGTTCAATCAATCGCTGATCGAATTAGTATTTAGTATCACTGGTGTAAGTACATAGGTACTGCGCATACTTTAATACTATACAAGAATCAGCCGTCCTAGTTATTGTTCATTTTTGGTAACCATAACGCGTCTTTGAGAGGCGATAAGTTATCAGTTCCCCAGCCCCATGCAAGCAGACTGGCAGTTTTGCAATCAGTTATGCAAAACTGCCAGTCTGCCTACCCCCACACCCACTAAATACTGAATCAGCCTTTCTAGCGATAGTTACCAAAAGAACAGCTATCTATTAGTCTATTAGGATGCAGTCCGAGTCACCAAGGATTCTTAAAACTTACCGTTATTGTTTGTTGCAGGGTATGCACAACCGTCGCCATTGCCATAGTAGCAGAAACCTGTTCGCCCTTCACAGTGCTGCCGGCGCTCATGAACGAGTACCGAGTGCCGGAGTTGAACGTACAGAATGGTGTTCTCAAGTCCTTGTCATTCTTGTTTGAGTATATTGGGGAAATGGGCAAAGACTACATTTACGCGGTTTGCCCCTTACTTGAGGATGCTCTTATGGACAGGTGAAATAACCTTATTATAATAATAAAACACTTGTTACTGCCTTATTAATTTTAATTTACTTAATTGTAATGAAATTGATGATGTATGATTTGGTCATATCCTTATTTCCATACTACTCGTAATATAAATTATGAATGCATTATTTTACGTAGGTATTTCCTCATATCAGTGAGCGCTTTGTCGTGTTATTTTTATTTTGCGTCTTGTTTAATTACCCACGACGGAACGGAGACGGTATATTATGTGCGGTTATAAGCGGTTGTGCGTTTGTTTGTGCACTTTTTTGTTACCACTTTCCTGGAAAACTATTGGACCGATTATGATTCGGGTTTTTTGCATTAGATATGTATAGCTTGCGCCACCAAACTGCGCTGCCATCGTTTATTTTTATTGAAGTGAAAACTTCTTTAGCCGCATTGAGCACTTTTTGGTAGGGGTAAACTTGTGGATTCGTGTGACCGTGACCGACATGCTCGCGAACAACGACATGCTTGCGAACAGCGACATGCTCGAACGTCGTTCTACATTCGAAATTAAACTTTAATGCCTTAGTTTTAAGGTTTATATTTTCATTATTTAAAAAAAATCGTTTTCACTTCTATCGGCAGTCCCTATGACTGCCAATTTTTTTTTTAGTATATTGCCTTGTTTAAACCTAGTTTTTAATTGGTTAAAATGAAATTGAACAGGGACCTCGTGCACCGTCAGACCGCGTGCGCAGCCATTAAGCACATGGCGCTGGGCGTGTACGGGTTCGGCTGCGAGGACGCGCTGGTGCACCTGCTGAACCACGTGTGGCCGAACATCTTCGAGACGTCGCCGCATCTCGTGCAGGCGTTCATGGACGCCGTGGAGGGCATGCGCGTCGCGCTCGGCCCCGTCAAGATTCTGCAATACGCCTTACAGGTACACACGACTACAGCCTAATAACATCCCACTGCTGGGCACAGGCCTCGTCTCTCATAGGAGAGAGGGAATTAGAGCTTAGACCCACCACGTTGCTCCAATGCGGGTTGGCGGGCTTTTACGTCTATTATCATGTTAGTGATAATAAACGCGATCGACGACTTGACGTGCTCGCCGAGGCACACACCGCCAACTTCCGAATTCCAGGCTAGTACTGAGAATCTCTAGTCAGAAAAACCCAATAGGTACATAAAATTATGGCCCGATCCGGGACTCGAACCCAGGATCTCGTCTTGTTAAAATTGAATTCTCTCGTTGAATAGTTAAAACTTCCAAATTTAACGTGTCAATGACAATTACTTAAAACTCTGGCAAGTTTTTTCGCAGAATTCTTTATAATAGTTACTTAAGGTGCAGCCAGGCTTAAGTATTGCGTTTTTTTTTTCAGGGCTTATTTCATCCAGCGAGGAAAGTGCGCGACGTGTATTGGAAAATATATAACACGTTGTATATCGGAGGACAGGACGCGTTGGTCGCCGGCTACCCCAGGATACACAATGACCCAAACAACCACTTTGTTAGATATGAGTTAGATTATTTGTTGTAAGTTGTAGCACGTAATTGAATACAGAGAGTACGTGTGAAAATAGAAAATTGTTTGATTCGATATAAATTATAATTAATATAGCACGCAGTTTATTGCTTTCTCCCTCTTTTATAAATAGCTATAAAACTTTTGTACACAGTTGTGAAAAACATTGCACTGATATAAATCTAAGCACGCACTAGAGTTCATGCTTGGATGAAATGGTTAATTCGTCCAAGCAAGCAAGGCAAGCTTTATTCTTCAACAATGCTATTGACGGTAAATCCGTCTTGGGGGCTACACCCACTTGAGACGATCGGTGAAAGATTTTTGGCTGGCACAAAATAAAACGTAACACTTTTTGTACGTCCGATAAATAATCAGACCAACTTTGTGACCGACTCAACGTCCGAACTTTTCATTTTCCACCGACATTCATTTTTTTTGATCCACAGTACGATCAATTTTGTTTTGGCAGGCAAATGCTCTATCTCTCTCTCTCTTACTGAAGAATAGTGCATTTTTTTTTTGTATTTGTTGTTGCTTGTATTGGTTTACATAATTTTTCTATGGAGTAAATAATTTATAACTTGGCCGCATGGAACCACAAATGGAAGTTGGTTCCTTAATTTGCAAGACGGCCTGTAATAGTGGGAAGTGAAAGTTCACGGCTCACACTGGCCGATTTTTTTTTACTTTTAAATTTTCACCAATAAAGTGACCTAAATATGGGCTTAGGTCTTCCCTAAAAGTTACGTATTATTGGTGCAAATAAGAAAAACTTGGAAATTTCAACAATTACAAACGACAAATACAATTCCAAGACGGGTAGATGATAATAGTAGAAAAGTTAAATGATGTAAAAACTGGAAATCCATAGTAGGAGTTTCAATAAGTTATTTTCTTTGGGGTCAATTATAATTTTAAATGAAAATAAGATTATAGACTCGCTTAGATTTGTTTGCCCGATTAACCGATTTTGTCAAAATTTGGTACAGAGATGACTTGAATCCCGGAGATGGTAATAGCCTAGGTACTTTATAGAGTGCCCACAGGATTTTTATAAAACGTAACACTAAGATCGACTTGAACGAATTCGCGGTTCTTCTCTATTATTCAAACTTCCCTCTGCTCAAAGGAGCTATTAATTAAGGTATAAATACTTCTTTATGCACTATAATTCGATGACTATAATATTAAGTAATTATTGGATATGAATAAAATATAAATACTATGAAATCAAGAGTATAATCATTTATTCCAGAATAATACCAAGCCTTATCTTAAATTCATATTAAGTAAATAGAATCGTACATGATTAACCTACTGAAGGAACTTCAAATATAAATTATTAAATGACTAGATTTTATTGAGAGTTCAGCTGCTTCTTACTTAAAGCTAATATAAGTTAAGACTTAAGCTCTAAAATAAAACATAAAACATTTGGATACTTTTGGAAAATTGCTTATTATAAAAGTCTTTTAAGTTTCACGATCTTAGATTTGGTAAAATAAAACTATCATAATTTTATTAAATTATAGCATAATAGGAATGTTGGAAATAAAAATGAGTATAAAAAAAAAATCGTTACTAATAAAATACAATGCGTGTCAAATACTTTTAACATGATTGTATTTATGCAATGAGCTTCTAACTTCTGAAATATCATAATAAAATGTTTGCAAATTTTATATTCAGTATTGAGCTTTGGACAAACAAAACGCGGCGCGCGCCTGTAACGAGGCCAATAAATTTCTATCAAAAGTACAAGTGAGAACCTCGCTGCTGCACTTAAGCTGATGTGTGACGTACTTCATACAGTTACTTAAACACTACACACGTACGCTCGCGCTCACTGGTATGGTATTTTTCGTACTCCTGCCGTCGCGCTGTGTTTTCCCAGGCATTTAGCTACCTCTAGCTGTGACATGAACTATGGGTCCACAATGAACTTGCTGCCAGGCGATGCCACTTGCGTTGTGTGACGTCACACCGACCCTCCGGTGTAGCGTGCCATCGTTCCGAACAGCCCACACTTGCTGATCCATACACGACACGTGCTTGAATGGTGATTCGCAATCTAAAAATAAAAAATGAATAAGAGCTGATTTCTTAATATGATGTACCCACGAGACACAAAAATGCAAGAAATCCGTTCAACGTTAGCGGAAACAGCTTGATTAAATCAAGCAGTTGCTGTTAAAGATTTAACGGTTAACATTTGAAAACTGTACGGTTATTTACTAACGTTTTCAACCGTTAAGCGATAAGTTTAACACCTATTGATTATAGAACTTAGTGTTGCAGGGATCATTTCATTTTCAATATTGGGAAAATTCGTCACGTGCCGCTCTCGACTTTTGTTTAAAATAAACTTACGGCTTTCGCACCCAACTAAAGTCAAGGCAGCTTTCGAGTAAGACGAATGTAAAATACAGTGAAGCATTGTAGAAATCTACTAATATGCCAATTCAGAATGTACTAGAGTTCGGCCCTTCCTGTACCCAAAATCGGCAGTCTATCATGCACATGTAACTTGACACATTTGTAACATATACACAAAAATAGTTAGCACCTGTTAAATATTTCCACTGTGTGCCCTCTTGCTGATGCAATGAAACTTCTGTTCTCACAGCGACAACCCCATTCATAAGTACAACCCAAGCAGCATTGTTTGTGAGGGATACCAACTTGACCCCAGTACCAGCCTTAGGATTTAATGTGAATGAGCACTTTGGGGATTCTATTAACTTCCAGTTTGACCCTCCTGGGTTTTCGTCGGTTACGCCCTCTCGGTAATAAACTTCTCCTTTGCGACCAACGGTCCAAATAACATTGTTGCACGTGCTGATGGACACCAGTGTATGGGGGCTGTTTATGTGTTCCCAATGTAAACCCTAAAAGCAAGAGTCAAAACTTATTACTAGGGTCTCTAGGTGCCTGGGTACTTGCATGGGCCAGTGCAGCCAACTGAAAATGCAACCTACGTCTGAGATTCAAATTGTATTTGAATAGGGTGGTAATTAGTACACCAATAGTAAACCCCATAGTTCTAAACAAATTTGGACGGGGTCAATTTCCATTTCCACAGAAAAGTGCCCACTCCACAGTAGCATTTGACTGCACTGGCTTTGAAATTGAAAATCAGAATTTGATCTCAGGTTAGCTTTTGTCTGCAATCTCACTACCTGAGCAAACTAAAATGCGTGATTGAAAAAAGCTGGAAAAAATTACTAAGTAAATAATGAATATTATGTTTGATTATTTTAGCTAGTTAATTTTATAACTAGGCTTATTACCCCTGGGGTGGCAGTTGTTACTCCAGTCCTGTATATTGCTTCACCAGCTAGGGTTATTGCCCATACAGAAACACTTTTTTCATTTCCCTGTAATTAAAATTGTTTTATATTATAAAAAAAAAAGATGAGCTTTCATGATTTAGAAAAATGTGCAAGCTATTTTTTGTTATTGACAGACACACTTTCCAATTTATTAGCTGTGAACCCCGTCCTATAATACTTACCTACTGATTTAAAACTACATCTACTAACCCATAGTGATACATCCAGTAGAGCTGTGCTACCAGCGCGAGTCCACGGACCCTCCGTGACTATCTGAGCTTTACGGTACCACCTTCTACGACGGACACAGTCTGTAAACACTTTCTTTCCATGATATGGAGCGGGAAAATCTGTAGCATACTGCCAACCCTCATTATCAACACCACCTGGGGTATTGTAATCAACCATCCATTCTGAAATCTGAAATAAGTTTTTATGATTAGGTACTTTTAAATAATGTCACCTACCTTTAAACCTGTATAGCTAGCTTTAATGCAAGCAAGTATATGAGAAGAGGCTTCGGCCATGGCTAGTTACCACCCTACCGGCAAAGAAGTACCGCCAAGCGATTTAGCGTTCCGGTACGATGCCGTGTAGAAACCGAATAGGGGTATGGGTTTAATATAACTGCCATGCCCTTAACACGTTAGCCCGCTACCACCTTGGACTGCATCTTCACTTACCATCAGGTGCAATCGCAGTCAAGGGCTAACTTGTAGTGGATAAAAAAATATATAAGTATATAAGCTATCATAGTCTACTTGATGATGGCGCCATCACTACAGCTGAAAACATGGTAGTCCATACCCCTACCATACCATACCCATATTCAAACCCCTTATTTAAATAAGTACCTTGCCTTTCTAAAAATCTGTATTTATATTACAGTAATATTCTACCAGTCAATGCAACATGGGAAATTTAAAAATTATTCATACCCAATGCCAATGGTGGCTGAGTAGTTTTGTATGTTCTCTAGTTCTTTTGTGTTTCCCTGTAACATCACTCCACATATAGCGATCAGTTGGAAGGCCGGTGGAAGTATAACCAGACAGAGGATTCCATCTCTGGTTTTCATAAATACAATAAGTTTGTGTGTCCGTCATTGAGTGAATACCATCACTCCCACCAATTCCTGTAACATTTATTGACATAAACTATTACTTCATTATGGGAGTTGCTTCATCTGTATGGAATTCCGATTATAAAATCCTGTGGGAATTCTTTGATTTTCTAGAATACAAGTTATCTCTGTACTCAATTTCATCAAAATGAGTTAAATAGATAACAAAAGGGAAACATACACATTCACTTTTATAATAATACTACCTGATGCCCGTGACTCCGTCCGCGTGGAGGTATGAAAAATAGATGTTGGCCGATTCTCAGACCTACTCAATATGCTCACAAAATTTCATGAGAATCGGTCAAGCCGTTTCGGAGGAGTATGGGAACGAAAATTGTGACACGAGAATTTTATATATAAGAAGTACTTGTAGATTTGATTCAGGTTAAGGTCTTATCCTAATATAACTTCTGATATTTTACCTTTAAGTATTCCACCACCCCAGCCACCAGTGTAGACCCATACTCTATGATCATGGGATATTCCCCAAACAACTCCATTTTGGCAACTCTCCACTTTCCTTAAATAGCCTCCCATTGTCCGCCAAATCATTTCATCTGGACCAATAATGGCACTTGTCGAATAATACTCCATGGTATATAGTTTTAGAGGACCCAATACTAGGACAGTTGTTATACTTTCCGGACTTAGTCTATGTTTAAATGAGCAAAATTGTGAGTCATTGATATTAATGATGAATTCCTGACAATCACATGTAATTTTAATTGAAAACTCTTGGCCAGGTTTTAATGGTAGCGGATGTCGCTCTTCATAGTCCCAATGCCCAGATTTCTTAGTGTTACAAACAACTGTAGATTCATCAAATCTAACATTAAAGTGCAATGGTATTTCTGTCACCTCTGTTTCTATTTTATGTCTTTGTTTGAGAATTTCTGGGCCTTGCAAATTTATATGAAATCTATTAATTTCATCAAACAGGCAACCTGCCATTTTTAATACACATCCTGGAAGGAAATTGTTGTGCAATGTTGTAGTGAAACCATTTACTATATCTTTCCCAAATACTTGAAATTCTTTCACATATCTGCCATTTTTGTCTACATTGCTCTGGGCTGTTGTCGGATCCCAATTGAGCACATCACCAGAACTTGTTATAGCCCATATTGAGTTATTGGATGGTTTTCCAGACAAGCTGTTTATTTGTGATGATATATCTATCAAAACACTAAACCATTCTTCTTGTTCCATTTCTGAAATAAATTGAATTTTTATAACTCTTTGGCTTTGGCTAGGAATGGTTAATGTAATTCTTGGAGATCCCGGTTCAGATGATGATGTTATACTTGTAACTTCTCCCAAATTTAATATAAATTTTATGGTCCCGTCTGGTTGAAATACTGACAAAGTTCCAGCATTTTCCATAGCATGCCAATAAAGTGACAATATACAATCTTCACCAGTGTTGTTTTCACTAACTAGTCTTGCCTCGCAACTACGTGTCCACCCCTTTTCTTCAATAGCCAATCCAAAGTGGCCAAGATCAATATTAACATTGTTTCGGTTTCTTAAACAGTCTAAGATTTGGAATCGCCATTTAGCTGTTATATCAGTGTTATGTGCATTTTTACTATCTGAAAACCAGTGGGGTACTTGAACAGCATCTATAGAACAAGCACCAGCTTCTATAAATGTCCAGGTGGCATCGCATGTGCCCCAGGCTGTTTGACTGACTTCCTCATCAAAGTACATCCCAGAGTCCACATCAAACACACTACTATCGCTGTCTGGCTGGGCTTCCATGCCCACAACTGAACCTACACTTCTCACTGGGCTCCATGCTCTTGGATTTTTGAGTGTGGTTTCATAGCTTTTGCCAGTTAGATCAATATTTTCTATGTTCACATTTTTTTTAGGTTTTAATTCCTTTGATGGCTTTAATGGCAAAGTGTTTTCAATAGGTGCAGAGTGTGACTCTTCCCAGGAATTGCGTAGATTAATATTAGTTTTAAGTTCTACAGTATTTTCATTCAATAAACTAAGGCTGTTATGTTTTGGATTTGATGCTGATGAAATAATGCTAGCAGAGCTTGATGTCCGACTTAGTTGCATATTTGCCTGTACCATTCTCCATCTTTTGCCTGTGAGTTCAGCAGGAGTTATTCCACTGCGCCAGTATACACCTTTATTAGATTCTCCAATTGCAAATACTTGATCATTGATACCAACTGAAATATGAATCATGTTACCATTGATTTCTAGCCAGCCACTTCCCATTGCAGCTGTTTCTGAATGCCCAGCAGTAATTCCTTCAATACCTTTTCTAAACCATACTCTAGAATCAGAACTTACAGCCCAAACTGCATTAAAACCAACAGATACAACAGTTAATTTGGTTTCAACTGGTGACTTAACTTCGAGCCAAGCTTCTCCTGTTGGACAGTCTTTGTTTATGCCTTTTCTGACTATAGCTCTTCCTGACCACAATAATGCCCAAACCAGACCAGAGGGTCCCACAGAAATTTGTTTGATGTCACAGTTTGGTGGAATGCTTACATTAATCCATTTTAAACCTTCTGGAGATGTTGTACTGACACCAGCTCTGTACATGACACGACCCTGTGCTGTGATGGCCCACACAGATAAACTGCCTGGAGCAGCATAAGGAATTGAATTACCCCCAATGCTAACATCAATGAATGGCTCCTGGGTAGGGTCTTTATGGAGAGGCGCTATGGCACACCATGAATTCATTGCACTAAACTTTCTATACCTTATCCATTTTCTTCTTCTTACACATGACTTCCACTGTTTCACTGCTCCAAATTGTGCAGGGAAATCCACTGCATAAGTCCAACCGTCATGATCTAATGGTTGACCTTCCAGAGAAAGCTCGAGTTGCCAATCGCCTTCCCACTGCCAAGCCATTGAAGGCAGCCGAATACAATCTATGGATCTATCTTTTGTCCCATCTTGTGAAGAAAAATGATAACGATCTGTAGGTAAAAGTCTGCCACTGAAACCTTCCAATGGAAGCCATCTCTCATTTTCGTAAGACTCTTCTTTTACGCGAATAGGTATTTCTAATCCATGAACGTGTAGGTAAATTTGTCGGTCTCCACCCACTGCCCATAGGAAATGTGGGACAGCCGATAGTGTTTTAAATTCTAAACCGAGATACATAAACTCTCTCCAACATGATCCACTAGTAGAAAGAGCGTAAACCTTGCCTTCGTTATTAATTGAAAATAAAAGAGAATTACTACTCATTTTAAAAACAGATCAGCGATGTATTTCTTTGAGCGAGTTTTATTATTTTTTTAATATATATGTCACATTCTGGGGTAAAAACATAATTATATTATAGAAACAAATTATATTAACAATTATATTATTTCTTGCACTGCAAGAAACAAGAAATCATTTTATATTTTTGAAATTGTATGTATTTGCACTTGATTTGCACTCTTGCCCAGAGACAAGTTAACCAGCTCTTGCCTCTTGCAAATCAACCACCATATGGTTTTGTCTCTGGTTGCATTTGCAAACTGCAGGGCGACCGCGTATCTTTTGCATCAATCATTGATACATCACAATCACCTCCGATTGGCTGAATTTATGGTATTCTTGCTGCGTCAATGGATTTCGTCCAATAGTGGAAGAGTGTTTACCAATTAGAGGTGATTGCGATGTATCAATGATTGATGCAAAAGATACGCGGTCGCCCTGCTGTTAGTTTGACGTATCGGCTCAGCAGGGCGACCGCGTATCTTTTGCATCAATCATTGATACATCGCAATCATCTCTGATTGGTTAACACTCTTCCACTATTGGACGAAATCTATTGACGCAGCAAGAATACCATAAATTCAGCCAATCGGCGGTGATTGCGATGTATCAATGATTGATGCAAAAGTTACGCGGTCGCCCTGCTGGATTTCAGCCATAGATTATTTATTTACCTGTATATACTTACTCTATGGTTTCAGCGCAAAAAATCCTGAGTCCAGACCACAACAAGTGGTTAACTTGTCTCTGACAATAAGCAGCACAGAGTACATTGATGTACTATGGCTACTTGTCTCTGTACTATGGTACTAACTATTGATTGGGCGCTTCTTCAATCTTCTTCATTGCACACATTTTCCAGGATAAAAAGTAAATATCCGGGTGTAAAGCCTGGGCCAGGCCGAGCAAAGGAGAAGTACCCATTCGTACATGATTTTTAAATAAAGTCAGATCTGCGCGCGTAGGTAATGATCTGCGCGTTTTTCCCGAATTCCCTTGGATCACTAATTAGTAATTATTCAGCTTACTAGGGTATAGGTAGGTACTAAATGTACTTAATAAGAATTAGGTACCTTATGTACTTACTATAATATATTATATGAAATTATTTATATTTCAATAGGTAAGTATGGTTAGTAAATCTCAGACGTGGAATGAGTGGGACCATCCCAACTCATCATTCGCGTGTCCTATGCCAGAAACAGTAGGGTAAGTATAGAAGGAACTCTTCCAGTAGGGTATGTAACTAAGTAGGTAGGTAGTCCACACTTCATTTATTAACATCTAAAGTCAATACTAAGTTCATACAATTCTTGCGATTAAATAAGTTTAACTGCCGCTTAAATTTTTGAATTTCTTTCGTGCAACTCAGCGTTAGTTATCTAAAGTTTAATTGTAAGTGTTTCAATTCACAATTATAAATTTCCAAAAAAACGTTAACGTTACGTTCCTATTTAATATTTTTATCCATTACGCTACTTTAATTTCCGCGGCAAACTGTTATGATATATTTTTTTTTACTCACCTATATTATCTATGACCGAGTCATACGTTTTCAAGCTTTCATTCAAGATTTGCAAGCAAGGTCCCGCTTTTCGGACTAGATGGCGTTGCTAAAAATACGCCCACATTCTTTGTTCGACAGGGCCCGTCTATCACAGAGTACATTGAATACCTTTAAATTGAGGTAAATTGAGGTCGTTGCAATGTACGTATTGAATTTTTCAAATAACGAACCAATTTCCGAGAAAGTAGGAGAAAACATTATTTTGAGAAAATAAAACATAAAGTTTGTTTTATGCCCGTTTAATAGTTTTTTACATATTTTGTCTTCGCCAAATATTTAAATTTGCTGTATTACATAATGGCTTAGCCATTTTACAAAAAAATCTAGCCGAATTGTGATACATAGATGTACATAGAATGATTAATATTAATTGAATATTATGTATAAGAAATCTCATTACCTAAAATTTTCACATTTCAATTAAGGTGATTGTTTTCACATTTGATTTACCGACAATATTACAATTTGGGTTGAAGTCAAAAAACAAAGCAAGGGTTGAAAGGGGTTCAACCCTCAACCCTTTCAATTTGCTTAGTTTCTTGACTTTTAACCTATTGATGTTATTTAGGCAGTTTTTTAATATGCAATATCACAATAATTAGCTAGGTAAATTATAGACTAAAATAAATAACTTATTAGGCATCAAACTAGACTCACTTTGATATTGTTTAAGAATATAAACTAGAGGTGTTAAACTATCGCTAAACGGTTAGTGGTTAACGGTTGTACAAAACAATGTTTCTAGTGCACAGGAGTAAAGATCGTATTACCGCTAACTGCTACCGTTTAACAAACGGTAGTAAATGTTTTTTTTCACTTGCATAGGAGTGAAGATTGTTTACTACCGTTTTCAACCGTTAACCGTTTAACCGTTTAGCGATAGTTTAACACCTATAATATAAACATTAGCCAACTAAAGGGCGCTATACCTTCAGTTTTAACTGTGCGATTTAACTGTACAGTCCAACTGTACAGTGTTTTTTATCAGTGGTTATCATATAACACATACCAAATGTCAGTATCTTTTTATAAAGAATATCCTTGTATTAATCAAAATATACTTATTACATACTTATTAATACTGTTTTTAATACACATAATATTGTTTATTTATACAGATCATTAATATTAAGCGCAGCCATATTTTTTAAGTTTTAAAACATCTTAAACCTTAGCCTGGATATGCCAATGCTTTTCGTATTTTATACTACACTCATGGACGCATATGCTTCCAGTTTCATAAACGTCCATGATTCCAGGATCAAATCATGTTAAACCTATTAAATTAAAAGTAAAAAATGAATTGATTTAATCATTCATTTCGCTATCATAGCATTTATTTGCTTTATATTTATCTATATGTCACCGTAAGATTGTAAAAACCGTTAGATTATAATCTAACGCGCGAAATTGTAAACTGTCGAAAGATTACAATGTAACGCATTATTTTTCGGTAGATTGTAATCTGTTAGATATCTGTTTCAAGCATTTAACCTGGCAGATTTGTCTTTTAATTTTAAAGGTATTTTTTCTGAATCTAAGTGTTTCATATAAGCTAAAAAACAGGTCCATATGAGACTACAAATACTGATAAAAGGTACCCTGTTCTTTGGACGTATGCAGTAAAAATTGAACATAGCAACAGCAGGCCAAACAGAAGCTCCAACCTGAAATCATATTAGGCAATTTGAAGATAGATAGTAATTTCCAGTCAAAAATTATGGAGAAAAGCTAATAAAATTGTAGACAAGCTTATGCAAACATTGTACAAGAAACCAATTTATTCAAGTAAAAAATTTATAGAGGATAAAATTATTTTATACTAGATGATTCCCGCGACTTCGTCCGCATAGATAAAGTTTTTTGATTCCCGCGAGAACTCTTGAATTTTCCGGGATAAAAAGTAACCTATGTTCTTCCCCGGGATACAACCTATCCCTATACCAAATTTAATCAAAATCGGTTTAACAGATGGGCCGTGAAAGCGTAGCAGACAGACAGACAGTCAAACAGACAGATAGACACACTTTCACATTTATAATATTAGTATGGAGGATGATGTATTTCATGTTAAGGGCCCAAGTACTGAAACATTGTTTTCTGTTCCGACGTTTTAGGATAGGAAAAATGAAAATTTCATTACTAAATTAATACCATTCGCTACTCAGTTAAATGAAGTATGACGTAATTAAAAAAAGTGGTCATAAAGTCGTATAGTAACTGTAGAAAATTTCGAGAAATTCATGGAAAACTCAAAAAAGGCGTTATCGCGTTCCGACTATTGTGATTTAATCTGAGACCTTATTTAAACAAAAGTTATTTCAAATTAATCATTAAAGATCAAGGAACACTTTAATTAAACAATATTTTCAATACAACTTAAAGTTTTTGTACAATCTAGTTCCAAAGATACCTCATACCAATTTTTCATACAAATTTACACTGGCTCGTCCAACCCAAATGTCAAAACTTATAGCCTAAGAGATAACTGTATTTGTGGTAACTATCTTTTGGTAACTATAATTATATCTCCTTACTATTAATTTCCATGGTTCAGATTTATGTTAGTATTATCACAGGTGGTCTAAGAGGTGATATACGAGTTATTTTGAAAACTTAAACATTAAAATACTCGTAACTTAAATGGGAGATATTTAAACACTACACATTATCACATCAAAGCGGCGACACTTGAGCTATTTTTTACCCATGACGGAACGGACGGTATATATTATTATGTGTTTGCCCTAAGAGGTTGTGCGATTGTTTGTTTGTTTGTGTACTTTTTAGTAACCATTTTTCTGGAAAACTTCTGGACCGATTAGTATGCAGTTTTTTGCAATAGATATGCATAACTTCTGTCAAGGTTCTTGAATATGTTTTAGGGCCATAGTCCACTAAGCTGAGCTGCAATTTTGATTTTTATTTTTCAATATGTTTCCATTTTTCTGAAAAAGTACTGGGTTCATTGAGATGCGGTGTTTTGCATTAGATATGTATAGCTTGTGAAAAAGTTCTTTAGATTTAGATATATTTTAAGTTATCGTGCTATCGTGCGCGCTGCTATCGTGTTTTTCTATTATGTTACCTTTTTTCTGGAAAACTACTTTGCTGATTTAGATGTGGTTAAAAAAAATATGTTGAGCTTCCGAGAAGGTTCTTAGATATGTTTTAGGGCCATAGTTCACCAAGCTGTGCTGCAATCGTGATTTGGTAGTGGTCATAGGAACTCCTTCTCATCGTAAACCCATCGTGTTTGGACTCTTTTGATTTGTCTTGACAAGCGCTAACCTAGGTGGTCACAGGAACTCAGTTTTTTATCCATTATATTTTATAACGTATTTTTTGAACTGATATATTTTAACATTTATTTATCAGAATATTAAAGTTTAACACAATTTGACACCTCTACTCATTACCATTTGGCCATAGTCCAACACGCTGGTCAAAAAAACTACTGAACCGACAAAGATGCAGTTTTGTGTTGATAAAACTACTTCTGCGAAGATCTAATTGTTGTTACAAAGTTATAAGGTCACAAATTATAATTTTAATTTTATTACTTGACGTACTACTTGACGTACTTAACGACGTATTACGTCTTTGAGAGGCAATATCTAGTAAATGCCCCAATGAATAGATTCAGTTTTTATACTGGTTACTTAGGTACAGCGCATACTTTAATACTATACTAGAATAATCCTTCCTAGTTATTAGTCATTTCTGGTAACAATAACTCGTCTTTGAGCGGCGATAAGTAGTCAGGTCCCCAGCCGCTTGCAGGCAGACCATCACTAATTCCACCAGACGATAGTTACTGTTGTGAATGATACGAGCACTTGATGAGAACTGACATTTATTATTACTGAAATATATAACAATATTATATAAAATTCACATCATCTTTCCCTTTTATTTTTTAATGTATATTATAAGTACATCTAGTTTTATTATAATTTTATAATTGGCTTAGATATGTAATTATATTTAAACAATACCTACGTATCTAATCCTAATTTATTTTTACTGAAATACCAACATAACAATATTATATGAAAATCACATTAGCAGCTATCTCCTAGCCTATATATTTTTTGAAAGCTTGCCCCCTTAAGGTAATTGGTGGTATTGGTTATAGGTTGAATATAATAAGATGCTGTAGGAAGGCAAGGGGGTTAGAACAATGCCTGTAAGATTATAGATTCAACCACTTACCTTATAAGTAGGCCAAAACTTTGTTTTTACTTCAGTAACAGCTTCATCAAGAGACTTTCTTTCTAATAAACTCATGCCAAAATAGAAACTGCACATTGCAAATGGGGTGTAAGTTATAGTCTCCACAAATGTCTGAAAATAAATAAGAAACTGGAATTACTAACAAAACAAATAAAACGCTTACAACTTACCAAACACTTTTTCTTCCTTTCTTTCAAATATAAGTAAATTAGTATATTAAATAAAAAAACTGGCAGTCATAGGGACTGCTGATACAAGTGAAAAGGATTTTTTTTTTTAATTTTAACTAAAATTATTAAAATATAAACTTTAACACTAAGGAATTAAAGTTTAATTTCGAATGTAGTATATTTATATTTAAGACCTATTGTCTTTGTAACCATGTGAGCATGTCGGTGTTTGCGAGCATGTGGCTCAGCTATAGTATACTGCCCGCTGAGTTGGACGTTCATATTTTTTTTACAGAAAGACCTTGACGTGTTAAGCCTTGCACTAAAATATTTTACTCCGAATTTTAATACTTTTCGAGATATAATTTTTTGAAAATTGCAAATTTTCACCACTTTTGACTATTTCTTACAACATTTGCCATAGATTACAGACTCATTGACGTTTAGTTGGCGTGGTAAAGTTTCGTTTTACGTATTATAATCCGTTCCAAACATAAAAAGTATTACAAAATGTTAATAATCATATAATATGTGTACCGATTATTGGAAAAACGGAACGCGTGCATTGGCGCCAGAATTCAAATCTATGAGTCATCGTTTTACATGTATTTCAGTTAAAAGGTTATAAGGTTAAAAAAAAACGTTTAAAGGGTATAGGTTTAATTATTTAACTAAAAAGGTATAAAGGTAGGTTATTATATGTATATTTAGGTACTTGAGCATATGATACACAAAACCGAATCAGCACAGCCCGACTCCACGCAGTCTTGTCTGCCCTACCCCTAGAGTGTTTTTTATAAGCGCGTAGCCAGAAGCGAGTCTTCTGGCGTAGCCCATTCTAATTAAGAAATTAACCTTTTCCACTACCTAAAACAAAAGGTAAGGTAGTTTAAAGTTGGTATAATTAATTAAAAGGTATAAAAGTAAAACCTAACCTCAAAATTTTAAAAAATTAATATCTCGGAAACTACTAAAATTCGGAACGTCTTACTTGGAGGGGGGGTATATCCCCTCCCCCCCTCCACCCTCCCCCAACCCCTTCTCCCTTCGTCGCGGGCAGTATACTATAGCCCAACCTACCAAAAAACGCTCAATGCGCCTAAAGAAATTTACACTTCAAAAAAATAGTGATACTTGAGTAAGGTCAATTAGATTTTTTTATAAAAATAGTACAGTAGATTAGTAATAGACTTAGAATATTCAAAAGTTTACCTTTATAAGTGCAACTTTAAATGTGGTCCCA
Organism: Erebia epiphron; assembly: GCA_963932025.1. Taxonomy (NCBI): domain Eukaryota; kingdom Metazoa; phylum Arthropoda; class Insecta; order Lepidoptera; family Nymphalidae; genus Erebia; species Erebia epiphron. The sequence goes on along the minus strand of OZ009948.1, from coordinate 33,903,893 downwards.
GGCCACATTATGCTTGCAATAGTAAACCAGGTATAAATTGTGGGAGCCACATAACATGAGCCATACAGTCCATATCGAGCACATCTCCACCAATCATATTTGTTTTCTGAATCTATCAATTAAGATATTGAATTTATTTAGAATTTAGAAGTTTCACATTCTAGGAGTTTCTTATCTTTTAAGGTCTTGTAGACAAATAGTCATTTTAGTTATGGGTATGTAAAAAGACTGTAGAACCTTACCAAAACTTTTGCCTTCAAACGTTTGCTGTATAAAGCTAGAAATTGGCCAAATGATACCATAAGAACCCATACCCCGAAGTAGAGGATACTTCTTGAATACTGTAATTGCTGCATTTTTACTCCAAGTTGCCATTCTTCAATTTGCAACTCTGTTCAACACACATAACACTTATGTAACAACATCCCCACAAGCACATTTAACTATTCTGGGCTAAATGCAGGAATCCCTATTTTATTTGAAAGGCTGCCAGCAATTTACACGTGCTAATATTTTTAGGTAGATTAAAATAGATAATTTAAAACCATAAATGATTATTTGAACACTCGGTTCAGGCATAATACCTATTTTAGAGGGCCTTCACTATCCAGGGCCAGCACAGTTACAACTAAGTAGTCTAGACATTGACTTCATTGAGTTTTGTAATTTGCAAACCAAAATTAGCATTATTTCGCCTTGAAATATTAAAGAATAAGTAGATGGAGTATTTCTCAAATAAAAATATTGTTACTACCATAGAGTAGAATGTATTTACTACTCCTATATCAAAGAGTATAATAATATACAGGGAAATCCTATATGTTACTTGTCTCTGTTTACTACCGTCCACAGAACAACATATATGCTACCGTCTGGCGTCTACCAGTGAGGCAGTGAGAAGTGACTAGTGAGAATGAGACTTTGATTAAGTATATAAAGATGGATGTGTTACATTTTACTCAATTATAGTTATACGATGCATTTTGTTAATAAAACATGTACTACTATGTTTTGACTAGTCTTACATAATCAAAGCTACGTTTTTAGAATGAGACAGGTGTAATAGGTTATTGCGTGAACGTGTCAGGCAATTGTCATATGACGTCATCAAATTTTGCTATTGAAGCCAATTTTTATATGACCTTTATATGGCGTCTGTATTGCTTCCGGTGTTTTGGTTGTGGCTAATTACCAGTTTTGTGAATATTTTCATAATATTTTTATGTGTTTTTGCTTAGTTTTGTGTAATCAACAATGGTGAAGTGCTCAGTTGTGGGGTGTCGTAATAATAGTATTGTAAAACGCCCAGGAATTTCATTTCGTAAGACTTACGAAGTGACTTACTTAGTGAGTAACATAGTTGTTTTTATTTTTCTTTTTGTGGCGAGTATTTTAAGTTATTTCAACTAATTATAGCTTAGTTTCTTCTTTACTGAATCCAAAACACGTCAATTTTTGCGCTATCCCTGAAAATTTGGATTATTTTATTAGTTTTTGTTTGAGTGTTTATATAGTGTGGGGATTGTATTGTTTACAAATAAATTGAGTATCGATAAAATTAAAATTTCATATCACTCTTACTGTTTCTCACTCAGAGGGGGAGAGAGATGAAATTGAACAGTCAGCTTCTACTTATATTATTGCCAAACTCATTTTAGGCTGTAGCGATGATAACCTTGTGATTAAGACACCCGATCTCCGGGATGGTGTCTCGTATTCGAAAATTACAGGGTCTATTCAAGTGGTTTTTGGTCCCTTCATTGCAATTATTATGTATCATTTTAACTAATTACTATTTTTGACTGCCTCGTTGGTCTAGTGGTTAGCATAGTCGAATGCGGATCATGAGGTCCTGGGTTCGATTCCCGGTCGGGCATAAAAGTTAGATATTGGGTTTTTCAAGTAAGAAATTCTCAGTGCCAACCCGGAGTTTCATACAAAATTTCACCCCCTATTTCACCCCCGTAGGAGTGTAATTTTGAAAAATCTTTCCTTATTGAGCGCTACGTCACAAAAGGAACCTACTGTCAAAATTTCAAGTTGCTAACCCCAGCGGTTAAGGCTGTGCGTTGATCCCTTAACGGTTTAGTATAGGTACTTTCACTCCACTCTTCCATTTAGTATAGGTACTTTCTGAAATAAACACCTCCATATATTTTTTCTCCGAAAAATTATGGAGAGTTCTTCTTTAAAAACAAATTTTGAAATAGAACCGCACCCGCCCGCGTAGACCGCGCGGCCCACTGTCTACTCACTTGCTCTCCTTCTATCCTAGTGTTTACTGCCTACGTGTTCTGAAGTAAACAACACACTGCTATGCTAGCGAGCACAGTGGAAGCGCCAGAGTGCCACGCATCCAACAGACGTATAAAAAATTCTCATAAGAAAACATAAAACAGAGACCCCTTAAATATCTAAAAGGGCCTTTTAATGAAAATGAACTTTCCAGACATGCATACAGTGTAAGAGACTTTTGAAGTAAAAACACAGAGAAACCTTCCTTAGTTGATTAATATCAATATCATACCACTGACGATCGGGTACCTTTGGGTGCCATTGAACTTCGCCATCTTGGCTTTCCTAACAGCAAACCGACAATTCTTCCATACAGAACAAATCTTGTAAAAAAACCGCATCAAAGTCTTGCATAGTTTTACACTTGTAAGCCTCTTCAATATTCGCCATACATTTTCTATGGAAAAATAAATTCCGCCATCTTGAATTTTTTCCTGTTCATCAAGTAGACCTTCATGTCCTGATCATCTTTTGCCACAAAACCACTCTTCCATCTTTTATACTCTCCGAGATAGACACCGACGAAATTTGTATGGCGGCCATCTTAAATCCGCCATTTTGAATTTTTTTTCAGCACACTGTCAATTGGATGAAGTTTCGAGTTACATTTGGTCGAGCACACCCCACCTATCTTGAATACCCTGGCTGTGCTCTTCATCCGTCTTCGGAATCCTCAATCATCAGCTCTCTCCGTATTTTCCCTCGAATGAATTTTTGCCTTCTATACGAAACGATGAGTAAAAAAATTTTTTTTCATACAAAATTTTTTCTTACAAAAAACCTCAATTCACGCGGACGGGGTCGCGGGCATCAGCTTGTTCATTATAAAATACGAATACTAGTGTATTTCAAAAATTATGTTTAATTATTTATTAATTATATTTTGATAATTTTATATCGAGTATGTACTTAAGTATCGACATAATCAAAGGTATCGATAATTCAGCCCTAATGCCCGCATTAAGCTTCGCCCATGCGCCATTTTAAGGTTATAGGAAGCTTCAATTTAAATATGTTAGGGCACATCCTTCTGTATATACCTAATAATAAGGAATGAGAACCACTCAGTTTTTAAAAATTAATAACTAAGGATAACTCTGTGGTTACTCCGTTAACTTGTCTCTGACTCCGTTTACTACAGTGTGGTCTACTCTTATCTTAAACCCCTATTACACTGCACTATTTCAGGGCCCTAAAAATAGGGTGGGCGTGGCAGCTAGTTTTGGCGTCGCTATTGCACTGCACTGATTATGGGGCTCCTCATTTGAATCAAATCAAATCGGATTACCTCAGACTGAACGAGAACGTCAACAGAGTTGTACGTGTATCTTTATGTTAATTATCGTTCACTAGGCACACATGCTATCGAACGGCTGGACCGATTTTCATGGTATTTGATTTGTTTTATTTGTTTCCGTCCCGAATAGCAGAATAACTATTAAAAACATTGGACAATTGACGAAAACAAAAAATAAAAGAATATACATTTTCCCTTGATTTGCCCATACAAAATGTTCATGGGTTTCGTAACTGTCCAACATCAGATTATAGTCTGGAATAAAACACGTCAATCCGCGCGGACAAAGTCGCGGGCATCAGCTAGTCCTACATAAAATATACATTTCATCACTTTTATTCCTGAAAACTAAAGAGTTCCCGCGGGAACCAAAAAAATTCATTCCAAGCGCACGAAGTCGCGGGCATCAGCTAGTCCATCATCAAATATGCGAAAGATTTTGATAATTTTTCGTTTGAACACGAATAATTGTCAAAAAGCTCGCGCGAGCCGGAAAAACGCATCTACTTAACAGTACGCTGGTCGTGCGACGACTGAGCTCCCTACCGCCTTGAATGTTATTACATTACCCTGTCTGCAGGGCGCAAAGGCAGCTAGACTGATCGGGACCACCCGATCTCCCTGTGCAGGGACCCTTGCACCCTGTGTGTTATTGCACTACACTGATTCAGAGAAGGGTCCTTGTGGAAAGTGCGGTGTAATAGGGGTTTTAACTTTAATTATCTTGATTTTATTAATTTACATATTCAAATAAATAATATATAAAGTGCCACAAGTATAAGTTGGCGGTGGCGTTTTTATAGGAACTAAATCGACCATCTTGAAAATTCATTTTGACACTTGAAAGTTCATGTTGACCTTGTTGCGTATATTTTGTAAAATAATTAGCAGTAATCATGCCAAAAGTGATAAAAAGTAGTTCTAGAAAAATAGTTCTATAGTGCATTCGTTTTGTGCTCAAGAATGTGAGAGAAATAAAGTTATACCACTAAAATCCATAAATACGGGAGTGGCGGCAATGACTGGTAAGTGTTCACAGCTTCATGTAAAAATTTACCTTACCTTATTTAGTAATTTAACCATCAGTTAACGGAGTAACCATCAGGTTAGATACTGGTAAAACCGTAAAACGCTAGCCTAGTTAATAATAACTAAAAGAAATATTATAATATACTGCAACGTGTACCAATTTCATGAGTACGTTTTTAATTATTTCAGGAAAACAATGTGGGTCGATCCAAAACAGATATAATAAATCTGGAGCAAGATGTTTTTCAAGCTGTAACGGTGGCTACGTGGAAGGCACATTTTGAACACGTTGAGAGGTTGGATGTATATCGCAATGACGACACCGAATTAGTGAATTTTAATGCCTCGATAGTGACAATGACCCTTCATCTGATAGCAATTCTTCGAAATTTGAAGATGTAGAAGATCACTTTTGATTACTCTTATTCAAAATGTGATTAATAAAAATCCATCATCAATTCTAATAAACTAAATTGTTTAATTGCATCTCCTAACATCCCTATGCTGTAGGTACTAGAAACTGATCATAAACAAGTAGTAGATGTATTATATTTATTTTAATGAGTTTGTATACAATTAAAAAAAAACAAGAATGTATTTAATGTAAGTATACTACCTACCTACCTACCTCTTGAATTATTCAAAAAATCAGTCTGCTAATCTAATCCCGAAACTTACTGAACTTATGATTTATGGTACTTAATACTTATACTATAGAAAAATACTGAGCAATAATTAAAACGAAATGAAAGACAACAATCATTTAAACTAAGAATTCGCAATGAATATATTTTTTCCCAAATTTAGTGTCATGTTCTTTACAATCGGCAACACCGATATTGACCACAGTGGCGCACAGCTGTGCCAAGTTAAACTTGTCGCACTGTAACGTTTTTAAAAAAAATCTATGGTGGCTGGCATAGTGTAGGATGTGCCGGCCTTCGGTGCTGGCTATCTCTTTCTCTGTCTATGGGTGCTGGCATAGATGCAGTTTGCATCTGGTTTGCATCTTTGATGTTATGACATCAAAGGTTTGCATCCTGTGTTTGCATCACAGGCATACTTTTGGTTTGTATGTCTGTGGTATAGCTTACCTGTGCTTTATACTAACACAGTAGTACTAATACTAACACAGTTACTTTTTAGGGTTCCGTAGCCAAATTTGGCAAAAACGGAACCCTTATAAATTCGTCATGTCTGTCTGTCTGTCTGTCTGTCTGTCTGTCCGTCCGTATGTCACAGCCACTTTTTTCCGAAACTATAAGAGCTATACTGTTGAAACTTGGTAAGTAGATGTACTCTGTAAACCGCATTAAGATTTTCTTACAAAAATAGAAAAAAAACAATAAATTTTGGGGGTTCCCCATACTTAGAACTGAAACTCAAAATTTTTTTTTTCATCTAACCCATAGGTGTGGGGTATCTATGGATAGGTCTTCAAAAATGATATTGAGGTTTCTAATATCATTTTTTTCTAAACTGAATAGTTTGCGCGAGAGACACTTCCAAAGTGGTAAAATGTGTGTCCCCCCCCCGTAACTTCTAAAATAAGAGAATGATAAAACTAAAAAAAATATATGTTATACATTACCATGCAAACTTCCACCGAAAATTGGTTTGAACGAGATCTAGTAAGTAGTTTTTTTTAATACGTCATAAATCGTAAACCGCAATTTACCTTTCATTCAATCAAATCAAATATTTAAAAAAACATTTAATTTAAAACTTACTACAGGTTTGTACGGAACCCTCGGTGCGTGAGTCCGACTCGCACTTGGCCGGTTTTTTTAATTAAAGAACTGTGTACAATGAATTTAGTTTTCTAATTATATAACACAGTAGGACGATTGTGTAAAACCTGCATCAATCATTGTTAGTTGTTACAGTCTCAATTGTTTTCAGAGACAAATAACATATAGGATATGGATGATTGTTTTGTTTGGATGAATTTATGTTATTTTTGCTGCGTCAATGGATTTTGTCCAATATTGGAAGAGTGATAACCAATCAGTTGTGATTGCGATCGCCACACTGTAGCTGTCATCATGGCTGTCATTTTTACTATTTTAGGCTGAAAAGCATAGATAATACACTAATACCTGAAAAGGAAGTAGGAACCTGGAACAGTGAACACCCACCGACCAGAAAAAAAGAACACCTTGAACATTACAATATTTAAACGTAGTGAAACTAGTGATTAAATTCTCTTTGACAACACAGAGTACATTTTTGACAATAAATATTTTATTATTTTACTAAAGTATCGGATCGGAGAATTGATTTATTTTGGATCTTTACGATAGATTGAGCTGTGAGGATAAATAAACATTAGATGCCGGTCAAGAGTCAAGACTAGTAGACTGGTCTACGTATTAGTCAGTCTATTACAGCGTATTACTTTATTTATAATAGTTATTTAGAAGTTAGAATAGAATATTTCTAAAATAATAAACTCGTATATATTTTACTGCATATTTTTATAGTAGGTTAACTGAGCTGTACATACCATGCCTGTTTATTATAAATGGTAAGTATAAATTTATTTTGATCTCATATATATTATATATCAGATCAAAATAAATAATTAATAGAAATAAATTAAAAAACCAACAATCAATACCAATACCAATATTTATGGGTATTAACAATCTTGATATAACATGGGTTGGGTTTAGAAAGTTAAAAACTTTGGTCTGGGGGAGGGTAAGTCATCCCACTCCTCACTTCGCAATGACTTACCGTCCTCCATATTAAGGCAGCACGTTTCCAAACTATGACCAACTACATTTTCAGGACGTCCATTACAAAACAGAAACATGGGCATGATTATCCCAGTTTGGAGGTCAACAACCATCCATTGAAAGTAGAAGTTCTTAATGTGGTATGTAATAATTATTAAATTCTAATTTCTGCAAGGCATGGCACCACTTGCCGTTCTTCTAAGCATAATTATTCAGACGTGGTTTGCATGAATTCTATATTCTTTTGCAAATGCACACTGCATCTTTATACTTATTACTTACAATGTTTACTAAACCGATTTGTTAGTTATTTTACAAGTTCACTTGTAACTAGAGTTGGGTCGTACTGCCCAAAATGAAATTTTAAGTAGAACAGCGACTACCTTCATACACCCTGTGAAAAATATCTGTGATAAAATAATAGGTTGTGCCAAGGACTTGAATCTTGATGCTCAGAAATACTAGCCTTCTCTCCCTATCTCTCGAGTGACTATAATCATAAGAGGAAAAGAAATAAAACCTATTTTGAAATGTTAAGTGCATTGCTTTCTCTTCTATGTAAAAGGAAAGAGATACCAGGCTAGTATTTCTAATCTTGCAATGCCATCTATGGAAAGTACAATAATTTGATAATAATAACACCATACCTATATTGTAATATTTTGGATACTATGGCCAAACTTGTCTTACGTACATACTGTTTAGCGCTCTATTACAATGGGATTAGGATGATATTCATTTATTTTTGATTGTGAAATACTGCATATTGTAAAATCACACGTGCTTCCTTTTCTCTTGTACATACCTATGCCAAAAGTAAGAGATAGCAGGCTATTATTTTGGAACCCATTTACTCTGTGAACCTGGAGCAGAAGTAGTGGCGCGGCTTACATAAATACTTAGGTAGTAAATACTTGTGGTAGCAAGTATTTGTGTGATCAGGGAGCAGTGACAGACTGACATTTTACTACCAAGTATTCGTAGTTGTGACGGTAAATACACCTCACCTTCACTCTGTTTTGAATGATACAAACATTTCATGAGAACTGAGTATTCAAAATATTCCTTTCAAATTTATTAAAGAGTGACTTCTGGCTGGCTTATTATCTAATGGCTGAATGGAGAAGTTTAACATTTTTTTAAAATATTTATTATGAAAATTAAGACAAAATAAAACAAAAATATGAAAGAATCATTAAAATATCTCAACAAATGAAAAAGTTATGGAACTTTAAAGTTGTGCTTGCAAGTCCAGTCGTGTATTTGCACACATTGCACAGTTCTCAGTCATTTATTGATGGGTTAAAAAAAAAACCGGCCAAGTGTGAGTCGGACTTGCGCACCGAGGGTTCCGTACAAACCTGTAGGTATATAAGTAAAAGTTATAGTATTTTTATTCCACTTATCTATTTTAATTTCAATTTGATACCTCTATGCGTTCATTTTCATTCGTACCAAGTTTCAAGATTCTGAGTTCACGGAAAGTACCCTGTAGGTTTTAATTCCCTTGCGAGTGTCGAAAATTTGCATAAAAATATTTTTATTATATGATGTAACTAAAAATTTATGTTTTTCGCAAATTTTCCTATATCTGTGCTATAAGACGTTGCTTTGTACCAAGTTTCAAGATTCTGAGTTCATGGGAAGTACCCTGTAGGTTTTCATTCCCTTGCGAGTGTCAAAAATTTGCATAAAAATATTTTTATTATATGATGTAACTAAAAATTTATGTTTTTCGCAATTCTTCCTATATCTGTGCTATAAGACGTTGCTTCGTACCAAGTTTCAAGATTCTGAGTTCACGGGAAGTACCCTGTAGGTTTTGATTCCCTTGCGAGTGCAAGAAAATTCGAAAATTTGCAGCATAAACGGCTGTATCTTTTGATTGTGTTTGCTTTGAAGTTTGATTTTTTCACAGCTCCAAGGGACAGTAGACTTGAGTATTTGATATGAATTTCAGCTTGATACCTCCATGCGTTCCTGAGAAAAAGGGTCTTGACACACAGACGGACGGACAACAAAGTGATCCTATAAGGGTTCCGTTTTTTCCTTTTGAGGTACGGAACCCTAAAAAACACTGATTTATTAGTTTTAATCTATATTTTACTTCCATTGCATTAAATATGATATTCACATCATCAACTCCATTATATTTATTGTCACAACTCATAACCTATGTGAGTGTCTAGTAAATTAAACAAAACAAAACAAAAATTTAAATTGAATATTTAGTAAAATATCATTCATATACTTACTACTTGCTTTCAGAAACTCAGTGCAAATAAAAGTTTTTTGGAGAGCCTTCAGAAATGGAGTTCTCCATTTGAGGAATTGGATCCATTGCTGAGATTTGAACAACTGAATGTGGAAAATGTGAGTGAAATATAATGCATCTTCATTGTCTCAACCAATAGATCTGTCCACTTCTGGACGAAGGTCTCCTGCGTGTATCTCCACAGAACATAGTCTTGTGCGGCTTGTTTCACAAATATAGTTCACAACTCACAAGGCATAAACTGAACTGTACATTAGTATGAGCACCAAAATAAAACCTTCAACTTTTTTTTAAATTGCAGGTTTAATTCTCGAATTCTGTACCTGTGAATGAGATATTTTAATACAATAATTATTAGTTTTATCTGTATAATGGACAAAATTTTTACCTCACTGCAGGATTCGGGACCAGATGAAAAGTTTGAAAACACAATACCCTATCCTAAAGTTTGGAATGTAAAACGAACTGCAATATTAAATAAATACACCACAGGAGAGAAACTAACCATAGTCAGTAGTTTTCTACCAGGCGGTGAAAAAAGTATGTTCTTGAGTAAACATCAGTTATTTTATGTTTTTAACGTATTATTAATAATGATGTACTTACTTTGTTTTTATTTTGGTTCTTTTAAGTTAGTTCCTTTTCAGCTCTTTTAAGACAGGTATCAAATCTAAATGAGAAAGTTAAACATAGACTGGAGCAACTTGATGATTTTGATGAATCATCTGTTAGAAGGACCATGGGTTTAAGTCAGCAAGAATTTGTTACTAAAATTCATATGCTTGATGATGAGATTAAAAAGGTGGGTATAATTTTACTTTACTTTTTAATTCATTGTTGTATCATACAAATATTATAAATGCGAAAGTGTGTTTGTCCTTTAATCACGCCACAACAGCAACCTGGAGAGTGGCATAGGCTATTTTTATCCTGGATAAAGTTAAGGAGTTCCTGTGGGAATTCATCATCTCACATCAACATCACTACAGCCTATTAACGTCCCACTGCTGGGCACAGGCCTCCACTCTCATAGGAGAGCGGGAATTAGAGCTTAGACCCACCACGCTGCTCCAATGCGGGTTGGCGGGCTTTAACGACTATTATAATGTTAGTGATAATAACCGGGACCGACGGCTTAACGTGCTCTCCGAGGCACGGGGGTGAAACACCGCCAACTTCCAACTCCGGGCTGGCACTGAGAATTTCTTAATTGAAAAACCCAATACCTAACTTTTATGCCCGACCGGAAATCGAACCCAGGACCTCGTGATCCGCAGTCAACTATGCTAACCACTAGACCAACGAGGCAGTCGGAATTAAAAAAATTCATCAAATATTAATTTTCATTCGTTTAAATATTTCCACATCATCTAGTGGAAATATTTAAACGAATTGGTCTGTACTTACTTATCTCAGAAAAAACTAAAAGTTAATTATAACTTAGTTTTTTTCTGAGATCTTTTACTTTTAAAAAATATGAACAGTTAAACAAATTACATATTTTCCATTTTAACCAGGCTTGGGATTCTGAACAAAGGGTGAAAGCTTTTAAAATTGCAATACAATGCTCTAAGTTGCTGTCGGACATCAATGTAATGCAGTTTTATCCCAGCAAATTTGTCCTGATAAGTGATGTACTAGGACATTTTGGTGCTTTAGTTTTTGATCGCCTTCAAAGAAAAAGCTTTGGGTAAGTTACAAGATTACTCTAACTATTATTATGATTACTGTGCACCAAAAACTTGATATCTATCCATCCATCCATCAGCCTGTATGCATCCACTGCTGGACATAGGCCTTTTCGAGAGCGCGCCACCAAACACGGTCTTCCGCCCTCCTCATCCACCCGCTTCCCGCCACCTTCTTTAGGTCATCGGACCAGCGAGCTGGAGGTCGCACTTGGTATATCAATATGCAAAAGTAGGTAAATGCAGAAGTCCGAGATAGGCGGCAGAATGCAAACTACAACCGCAAGCCGCGGCGGATTGCGGCTAAAAACCACATGCACAGAATGAGCTTGGAATTAATTTCATCGTTTCATATAAACTAGTTGTGTCGCTTGTGTTTGCAGCCGCGATCTGCAGACTGTGGTTGCAGTTTAGTCTGCCACCAATCTCGGACACCTTCAAGGCCCAGACTGAAAAGTAAAAGGTTGTGTTATCACCCTTCTCGTTTATGTAGGTACTCTATTGCATATCATTTAACTAACACTCACTAATAAAAATTTGTGGAAAAAGAATTATGCTGCTAAATGCAGTGTCATGCAGTGTTCAACACCTTTCTCAACTTTCTTTTAAGTATTGACAGGTGCTTTTAAGAAGTAAAGGCATTATTTGATTTTAGGAACGTGGATGCAAATCTTCAAGACATTGATTCGAATAGTGTCCCAGAGACAGCCAGAGAAACATGTCAAAACTGGATGTTTAAAATGGCTTCGATCCGAGAGCTCCTGCCACGATTATACATGGAAATGTCTTTACTCAAGTGCTACGCATTTATTTCCAAAAGTGAAATCAAACCTGCAATTGAGAGGTTAACAAAAATGATTAGAGGAATTGGTAACCCGCTTGTCGCGATATATGTTAGGGTTTATTTGTGCAACGTGGCCTCTAATCTTTATGGAAAAGAAAGTGAATGCTATTTTAATGACAATCTAAAGGAATTCCTCGAAGAGTATCAACAAGTATGTCTTGCATGTGCCAAGTATGTCATTGTATTTTCATAATTGGAACACTATCTTTAGGATTGGTGGTTAGGGACCAAAGTAATTTCACTCTGAAAATATTAATCACATGGCACACCAAAAGGAGGCTGTCGATCCAAGTCATTTGTTTGTTAGGGTCTCCCTACATCTATCGATCGAATCGGCTAGAACCCGTAAGAAGCAGCTTTATGTATATGGTATTAAGAGTGAAAGGGACGTTGCCCGCCTCGGCCGTCGGCACGCGGTGTTTACCGACAGCTGGACGTCGTTTTCACTCAACAGCTTTTTCTGTACATCGATCGCAGCTTAGCGAGTTGAAGTTCAACTCCATATGCTCTCTATTTAACTTATCAGTGGTCGACTAGTTGAACAATAACCAGTTCGCAGAGCGCATGTGTCGAGGAGTAATACTTACTATCTAGAGCAGCCAATCAAATTTTTTTTAAAATTGTTATTTCTCGCAATTTTAAAAAGCCGTAGAACAAAAGTTGTTCGGTATTACGTACACAAGCTACCCATAAAAGATTATTAGTATAAATAACCCTGTACATCCGCAGATTTTTTGTCCGAATATGGCGAAAAAATTTGGAACACAGCTGTTGACAGCTGACCAGTACCTGAGTCTCTACATTCCTGCTGTAGACTGGCTTCTCTATGGAACATTGAATTATACGCAATGCAAACTTACACTTTTGGAGGAAATGCTACAAAAATGTGAAAGTACGGAAAATAGGTTTGTAATCTATGTATGTATGTAATATTTTAAACGGGCGACTACGATTTAAAACCTACCCAACCCCACCAACCCACCAATAAAACACAATGTTTTATTTTACACTCATGGTTTTTAGCCAAAAGGCGTGACTTGTTTAATAATTGTTTCTATTATTTTTTATCAAACTAATAAATTATACTTAATTATAAATGCGAAACTGTGTTTGTTTCTTGGTTTTTCCTACAATCACGCCGCAACAGAGCTACGGATCGATGTGATTTTTTGCATGGGTGTAGTTGAAGACCTCAAGAATGATATTATCATACTTTTATGCCGGAAATTAAAGAGTACCCGTAGGAATTAAGAAATCTTAAACCACGCGGACGAAGTCGCGGGCATCAGCTAGTTACAATATAATTTAACGTCAATAGTTTCGCTACCACAAACCGCGTCAGCATGTTGATCGCGTTTAAATTACCTATCCTCACAATCGGATTAGCCGTTTAAACTTTAAAACGGCTAATAAATACACAGACGGGCAAAAAAACGGTTCTTAGTTTTTTACTTATTTATACAAATATAATAATTTGTCAGTAAAATATGTCGTATCTTGGTTTATTTCGGTACAGGTTGTGTGATTAGCAATTAATCGCTAAAATATAATTCTTAATTATGATACAATGAGTTGAACACACATTGATATACACATTGAATATAATAATTATGTTTTTGTTTTCAGTGAATTGTTATTGTGCTGTTGTGTGTCTGCTTTTGATTCTACAAGCGTTATCAAAAAATCTTCAGTTATTTTGGAAATTATACGCAATCAATGTGATCACATGGGTGAGTTCTGTACTCTTTGCTTAAAATATGCTGGGTGACTGGTTTTAGCGTCTCAAAAAATTGATATCATGTTAGCTAAGTGGGATATACGGTATTATTTATTTAATATCTTTGGTTTTACTATAGTATATATCCATCATATAATATGTCAAGATGCGAGCAGTAGATAAGCTTTACGTAGACAAGCTAGACGTAGCGAGCGAGTGAGAGGGATGAATTCAAATAGGGTGCACAGTTATAAATTGTGGTAGAGTTTTATTAGTCTCCGATCGCCATGTCGGAGGAAAAAAGGGAGGAACACATTATAAACAAGTAATAAAATTAAAAAATTTAAAAGAACCCACGACGAACTGCAGAGCTCCATTATACCTTTGACCTGTGTAACTTTGAAACAACAATTAGAACTTAGCAAACGTATAGATTACATAATATCTAAAACACAAAACTGCATCTTTGGCGGCTCAGTAGTTTTTTTGACCAGCGTGGTGGACTATGGCCAAACCCTTTTCTTTCCGAGGCGCGCTTGTCACGACAAATGAAAAGAGTCCAAATATGACTGGTTTACAATGAGTTCCTATGACCACCTCCTGGCTCCATCATGAGACTCTGGGCAGCATCTAGGTACAAAGTTCTTATCAAGACAAATCTAAAGAGTCCAAACGCGACGGGTATACGATGAGAATTTAAGGAGTTCCTATGACCACCTCCTGGCTCCATCATGATACCCTGGGCAGCATCTAGGTACCAAGCTAAATATATCTAAAACAAAAAGCCCGCATCTAAATCAGCACAGTAGTTTTTGAGAAAATGGTAACATATTGAAAAAATAAAATCATAGACTACAGCTCAGCTTTGTTGTCTATGGTCCTAAAATATATAATCTAAGAACCTTCTCACAAGCTATACACATCTAATGAAAAAAACCGCATTTCAATCGGCCCAGTACTTTTTGTGAAAAATGGTAACATATCGAAATATTAAAATCATAGACTACAGCTAAGCTTGGTTGTCTATGGTCCTAAAATATATCTAAGAATTTTCTCTCAAGCTATACATATCTAATGCAATAATAAATGCAATGCAATAATAAACCGCATCTCAATCGGCCCAGTACTTTTTGTGAAAATTTTTAACATATTGAAAAATTAAAATCATAGACTACAGCTCAGCTTAGTTGTCTATGGTCCTAATGTTGTAAATAGTTTATTTGAGTGACACAAATATATGACAAGTAAAATCATATTCAAATAAAAAGAAAACATAGAGTTCCTTCATACAGCCAGCACGATTAAACCTCAACATCCTCCCCTTAATCGAGAAGGCTACAAACTAAGTTGCATGACTGTACAAACAAAAATCATAACATACAAAACACACGAGAGCATATCACTAGTCTAAAAGTATTAAACAAAAGAGTATTAAAAAAAAATAAGCACAACTTATGATATCATTAAGCCTATATCAGACACGCAACGTTGATGTTTGCAACGACCCAACCCTTTGGTCAAAATATCCGCTAACATCCTATCAGTAGGCAAATACGATAATTTAATCTTGTTACTTTCGACTAGCTCTCGAATGAAATGGTACCGGACATCGATGTGTTTTGTCCGATTATGATGAACCGGGTTCTGTGCCAACTTCTGCGCACTTTGGTTATCGTTACAAAGAGTAACAACAGATGACTCACCTGTAAGCTCACCAATCAAACGCTGCAAATACACAGCTTCCTTGGAAGCACTAGTTAAAGCCATGTACTCTGCCTCTGTAGAAGACAAGGCAACTGTGGGCTGTTTTTTACATTCCCACGATACGGGTGCATTAGCTAATTTAAAAATATACCCAGTATATGACCGTCTATCATTACCATTGGCCCAGTCGGCATCGACAAAACCACATAAAGGTTCTCCAGTCTTTCTAAAAATAAGACTGTAATCTAACGTACCTTTTAGATACTGCAGGACGCGCTTAGCAGCATTCCAATGCGCCTGCATAGGGTTTTTATTAAATTGACTCAGAAAACTAACGGTAAACAAAATATCAGGCCTAGTGTTTATTGCTAAAAACATTAGACAACCGATTAAGTTTTGGTAGGGAACATTGACAACTGGTTCCGACTGAGAACGCAGGTCAATACTTACATCCATAGGAGTAGAGACAGTTTTGCACTCCGACATATTAAAACGACTCAACGTCTCCAATATGTAACGCTTTTGATCTACCTTCACATTGTTTGTCTCCTTTTCTCTAGCAACACGTAGACCAAGGCAATAATTTAGTTCACCTAGATCCTTGACACCAAAATAAATAGTCAAACCGTTCTTCAAGTAAGATAACTCAATTTCTTTGTCATAAATGGATTAAATCATCAACGTAGACTGCTAAAATAGAAATATTAACAGTACTTCGTTTTAAATAAATACAAGGCTCAGACTGTAATCTTTTATAGCCTAAGTCTAGAAGTACCTGATCAAGTCGTTTATTCCAGGCTCTCGCGGCTTGCTTTAGACCGTAAAGCGACTTGTTCAACTGACACACCTTAGACTCCTCACCTACAGCTATAAAGCCTTCAGGTTGTACCATAAATACCTTCTCGTCTAATTTACCATGCAAAAAAGCCGTGTCTATGTCTAAGTGATGCATTTTTAAATTTTTCTCTACTGCTATAGCAATTAACACTCTCAGTGACGAATAACGAACAACCGGCGAAAAGGTTTCTTCGTAGTCAATACCGTAACTTTGATGAAAACCTTTTGCAACTAAGCGTGCCTTGTACCTACTAACTCTACCTTCGGCATCACGTTTCAACTTGAAAACCCACATACACGGTATTATTTTCTGACCTGTATTCTCTACTAAGGTCCAAGTACCGTTGGTGATCAAAGAGTTGTATTCGTCCTTCATTGCAGCTATCCACTTAGATTTATCAGGACGTGTAAGAGCATCAGAATAAGAGTAAGGTTAACTCACCACTTTGCATCGTAGAACAACAGACACTACAGCGATAATTTACAGGCTTTCTCTCCCTCAAATTGTACCTTCTACCGGATTCCACATGCACCTCTTCTTCCTCTGCAAAAACAATAGGACTTGCGGGAAGAGGATCGGCAATGGGGAAGGGTAGTGACTCGGGTATGGCGTCAGTAGCATTGCTGGTACTTGCTACAGGATCGTTACACAAGGTTGACTCCACAGCCGAACTGCCTTGCACCTGTAATTTACTGGTATCAGAAGAGAGAACAATATTTTCACGAGGTGAATCCTCAATTGTTTTAGGATTCGAAAAACAATTCTCTAAAAATACTACGTCCCGACCTTTTATAGCTTTCCTAATATTACTAGGATCTCGAAACCTATACGATTTGTTATCATCGCAATAACCAACGAATATGTACTGTTTTGCTTTCGGGTCTAGCTTTTGGCGATTGCAATCTGGTACATGTACGTATGCACGACAACCAAAAACACGTAAATGAGCAATGTCTGGTTTACTGTTGTACCATAGCTCGTAGGGGGTACGATTTTCTAGAGCTCTGTGTGGACACCTATTTTTCAAATAAGTAGCTGTACGTACTGCATCTTGCCAGAATGTTTTAGGTTGGCCACTGTCCTGCAGCATACACCTAGCCTTCTCTACCAAGGACCTATTTGTCCTTTCGGCAACACCATTCGACTCGGGACAATACGGAACAGTAGTCTGGTGCCTAATTCCTCTAGAAGCTAGATACGCTTCGAATTCGACATTGACATACTCACCGCCGTTGTCGGTACGCAAGTTTCGTATTTTAAGAGAGGTCTCTCTCTCAACAAGAGCTTCAAATTCTAAAAACTTTTTCTTAACATCCGCCTCAGAGCGTATAAAATAAGAAAAAATCATCCTAGAAAAATCGTCAACAAATATAAGTAAATATCTACTTGATTCTAAAGACATAACATCAAAAGGACCGCAAACATCAGAATGTATAAGTTCCAACATTTTGGTGCCTTTCTTATACTCAATAGTTTTGAAGGTTTTTCTACTCTGCTTGCCTTCAATGCAAGGTACACAAGGGTTTTTATCTAAAGAAGAATATTCAATACCTTTAGCTTGACCACGACGCAGATGTTCCAGACCAGCGCGGCACAGATGACCTAGTCTGCGATGCCACAGGTTCGAAGTGACACTAACTTCAGTAACCATCGCGCTTTCAGGATAAATAGGTATATGGTCTAGCCTGTACAAACCGCCAACGTTGCATGTAGCGTGACCCACTGTTTTTCCAACTACCTTTACATCATCGTGTCTGTACATTGAACAACCATTCTTATCAAAAACAAAAGTAATACCCTTATCAACAGCCTTATTTACAGAAATTAAATTAGTGGACAACTCGAGAACATAAAGAACGTCCTTTATACCATTCAATTTCAACTTATCGTCCTTGACAAGTAAAACTTCTCCAATACCAGCCGAATTTACCGTTTTGTTGTTGGCTAAAGCTATATCCTTGCTCGTAGACGTAGGGTTAAAATTGGTAAGCCATTCTCTAGAACAGGTCATATGGGTGGATGCACCCGAATCCACGTACCACTCCGTAGGACTTAAGACACCTCCAACACCAAGAGCTGAAATAAGCGTAGATTCCTTAGCGTCATCTTGACTTTTACTCTGCGACTTTTTATCTTTACTCTGACCTTTACTCTTCCTTCCCTGTTTTCCTTTCTTTCTATATGGACAATTAGGACTCTTGTGTTCAGGCTCCTTGCATGTAAAACAAATAATATTCTTAGTGGTTTTCAAATTATTCGTAGCAAGAACTGACTCTTTCGACTCACGTTTGGCGCTTTCATTCAGCAACTTCCGCTTAACTAGCTCAGACGTTACTTCGATATTTGAGTTCTCTAGGGCCATCACTAGGGGATCAAACTCTGTTGATAAACCTCCTAGTAAAATTGCACCTATAGACAAATCATCAATTTTCCGACCGCTGCTAATCTCTGCTAAATCTTGAGCAGTGCCAGTCACGGCATTAATATAGTCTTCAATAGAAGTAAAATTCTGCAACTCATATCGATATAACTTTCGCTCTAACGCCAATTGTCTACCCATACCTTTGTCCTCGTACGCATTAGCTAAGGTGCTCCATACCTCCTTAGCAGTCTTACAAGCACGTACTTGAGTGATCGCTCCGCATTCTAGTGTAAGACACATTTTAGTTAACGCCTTCGTATCTCTAAGATTCCTCTGGCTAACAGATGTAGTGTCCCCAGCACTATAACCCTCAATTGCTGACCATAAGTCCTCATGCAGTAAATACATGCGCATCTTAAATTTCCATTGAGCATACCCATCCTTTCCATGCAAACTTTTAATGGTCATCAAGGAAGCTCCAGAACCAGCGTATGTAGAGTTCGGGGAATTCGCAACATCACCGGACATTGAATTGGTATTATCACTGACGGACATAGTTTACGCAATAATATTCTTCACTATTCTTGAATAATTACATAAAAATAAACTATTACGTTTTATTTTTATCTGGGCCCATAACCGATTTGTTGTAAATTGTTTATTTGAGTGACACAAATATAAGACAAGTAAAATCATATTCAAATAAAAAGAAAACATAGAGTTCCTTCATACAGCCAGCACGATTAAACCTCAACACCTAAAATATGTCTAACAACCTTCTCTCAAGCTATATATATCTAACTAGTATTTCGCTCTGTGCGCGAGCTGCTAAAGCAGCTCACGGGTTGTGGTTAGACTTACAAGTAGTACAGATTTTACTGTACTAAACTGAATTCATTTATAATGGTGATAACAAAATAAATAAAAATGGCGCTGATTTTTTAAAACTTTGGTTAAAGTTTCCTGTTTCGTAACCCCAGGGAGTCCTAAATATCGATTTTGAACGAAATTGGTCAATTAACAAAGAATTTCAAAATGGCGCTGATTTTCTAAAATTTTGGTAAGTAACAGTTTCTTGTTTTGTGACCCCAGGGAGCCCTAAATATCGATTTTGAACAATATCAGTTAATTAACAAAGAATTTCAAAATGGCGCTGATTTATTAAAATTTTGGCACCAGTTTCCTGTTTTGTGACCCCAGGGAGCCCTAAATATCGATTTTGAACGAAATCGGTCAATTAACAAAGAATTTCAAAATGGCGCTGATTTTTTTAAATTTTGGTACCAGTTTCCTGTTTTGTAATCGCACGAAGTTCTAAATGCAATAAACCGCATCTCAATCGGCCCAGTACTTTTTGTGAAAAATGGTAACAGTGGTTGAAAAATTAAGATCATAGACTACAGCTCAGCTTTGTTGTCTATGGTCCTTAAATATATTTAAGAACCTTCTCACAAGCTATACCCAGTACTTTTTGTGAAAAATGGTAACAGTGGTTGAAAAATTAAGATCATAGACTACAGCTCAGCTTTGTTGTCTATGGTCCTAAAATATATCTAAGAACCTTCTCACAAGCTATACACATCTAATGCAAAAAACCGCATCTGAATCGGCCCAGTACTTTTTGTGAAAAATGGTAACATGTTGAAATATTAAAATCATAGACTACAGCTAAGCTTGGTTGTCTATGGTCCTAAAATATATCTAAGAACCTTCTCACAAGCTATACGTACCTAATGCAAAAAACCGCATCTCAATCGGCCCAGTACTTTTTGAGAAAAATGGTAACAAAAAGTGCACAAACAAACAAACAAACAAACACAACCTCTTAGGGCAAACACATATACCGTCTCCGCTTCGTCGAGGGTAAAAAATAGTTATTTGTTATACAAGAGTGAAGTTGTTTTTTAACCGCGTGCTCAATTTTGATGACCGAGCAAGCGAAGGATTCTAAAATTGAATCACGAGCGCAGCGAGTGGTTAAAAAATTTGAATCCTGTGCGTCAGCGAGGGAATCAAAAGAGCACGAGGTGAAAAATCTTTTCACTCGAGTGCAACACGTAACTTTTCATCGCACCTCAGCGAGGAAATGACATGACGTGAAGAAAATGGTGCGCGCAAAGCAAATTAAAAAAGTACACCAAGAAGGTTACGAGTGTGAGTTTTTAACAAATTAAAAACGGTTGTATGGAAATTCGTCACCATAGAGGTAGAAGTAAATAGGTTTTAATGATGTTTTGAATTCACAAACATCATAGACGAATGATATTTATAAACGTGCACACGATGTTCTAAATTCAATTTACTTTATCCTCAAGAGGATAATAACGGCTTTTGCATTCAGATATCGAAGATTAAAAATACTCTTTCCGAGATGGTGGAATGAAAAAGAGTTTTATTATGTGCCTTTGTTTCTCCGCCATTAGGAAACACCGTCAGTCCTAAAATGGTATAGAGTATAGACTGTTGGAATTTGGAATGGAATTCCATTTTCATTTCATTCCAAAACAAAACGGAGCATTTGATTTTAAAATAATAATTACACACCACTAGATGATGACTACTACTACTATGACTACTACACGAGAACTCTTAAATTTTCCGGGATAAAAAGTAGCCTATGTCCTTCCCTGGGATGTAACCTATCTCTGTACCAAATTTCATCAAAATTGGTTGAGTAGTTGGGCCGTGAAAGCGTAGCAGACAGACAGACAGACAGACACACTTTCGCATTTATACTCGTAATATTAGTATGGATTTTAATTATGACCAACTAGCTGATGCCCGCGTCATCCGCGTAGATTGATGTTTTTTGGTTCCCGCGGGAACTCTTTAATTTTCCGGGATAAAAAGTAGCCTATGTACTATTCCAGACTACAATCTATCTCTGTGCCAAATTTCAGCCAGATCCGTTCAGCCGTTGGGGCGTGTTGAGTAACATACATCCATCCAAACTTTCGCATTTATAATATTAGTATAGATTCTGATAAGTATACAAAATAATGTATTAAGGTTGCCAAATATTATTAATATTCTAGTGTTACTGAGTCCAATATTGGCATCCGTTGGAGAGCATCTTTGCCACGCGGAGAGTTATGGCCAGCTGTCCTCAGAAGCGTTAAGTCAAACTTGGTGGAAAATTGCAACCAATATGAAATCAACCGCCGATTTCCTTCAAGTGTTAGAGCCTTGGTTACAATTTGCATGCACTCAGCTATCGGTACGTTTTTTTGATTTTTCCCTGAAATGATATCGAAAAAAATCACAATATGAAAATATTTTGCGATGCGAAGAAATACTGAAATTTTCTGAGATTCGAATCGCACTATTGAACCAGCACCCTAAAATGCATCATTTTACAGACACAGCATATCAACATGATACTACGCGGTACTATACGATACATGATCAAATGCGGCAAGCCGGCCGATGACTATTGTTCGCAGATACAAAATGTCATAAAGAGAATGTTGAAATCCATACCTGACGTTGAAGAGCTCTTCCTCATGGTGAGAAGTAAATACAATTATTTACAGCTAATTAAAACATGATTTATGTTAGAAGCATTAGGACCTTTAGCAAAGCAATTTTTAACAAAGATTTTTAAAGAAATAATTAATTTAAGTTCCGATTTTTTTTATATGTGGTAAGTTTATTTTCTTTTTTCATATCTTCAGGATGCTTTCATGCCTCTAGTGGAATTAGTGCAGACGTCTTATGGTCGTACTATGATGTCAAAAACCGTGCTTACTATATTTTTCGAAAGATACAACTCAGTTCAAATCGAAGACCACATTATAATTTCAAGTCTGATGAGGCTGTGTTGTATACTACATGATTCAATTAAGTGAGTAACCCAAGCAAATAACTACAAAAAAATGTACCTAACAGTCTAACATTAAAGGTTAAAAGTTTTAACAACAATAAAGTCATTTTATGAGTTAATATATTAGAAAGTTATTTTCATATTTTAGCGCAGTGACTGTGGAGGACGAGAGTAAAGTATGTGCAGAATTGATCAATAAATTCATTCATGCTGTGTCTTACAATGATGATTTGGAGCAACAGTTGAATTTTTATGTGGAGTGTAGATCTGCCTTCATCAAACTAGATTCCGTACTTATAGCATTGGTTCATGTAAGTACAAAGATTTATTTTGGACTTAAATTAAATAGATATATTTTATCGAATGCACATTACAGCCTCTTTTTGAAAAGTAAAATGAAAGATGAGTTGACAGGAAGATTTTACTTAGAATTCTCAAACAACAATTTTGCCTATGGGTACCATGGTCGACGATAAATACTACTCGTGCCCAAATCATCCCACGTTCCATTATATACCCCTCGATACTCCAGAGCCTCGGCTAATACGCGTCAGTGCCATCTAGAACTACAAATTATAACAGAAAGAAGTGGTGAAAGTAAGCAACTTTGTCTTGACCAAATAACTTCCCATCGTATCGTCACTTATGTGTTTAAAGCTTTATCAATAAAGAGTGACCTTCTCTCTGGAGTTCGGACACTTGCTATAGTTGCATGGAGACCCCCGCATTAAATCCTCAGTCGATGAATCTTGGCTGGGTTTTAGTATTGGATGATCCAAAACTTTCACAAAAATATCAAAAATAAAAAAACCAGAAGTTAGTTATTTATAAACCTAAATCTAATTTACCTAAAACTTAATATTTATGACTGAATATTTTCTCGATTTCTTTGAAAATAATAGAAGGTAGTACACTCAAAACCGAAATATCAATTGAAATAATCATGCAGAACATCGACATTATACAATGTACCCGATGGTACATTAACTGTCGCCGGGTTGGTTGGGGTTTTCCAAAGAAAACTATTCTTGGTTCTTGAAGGCACTTTATTCTTGTTCTTCTTCCTCTGATGGTACCTCTCTCGAGGGCTGTTACCGATTTTATTAACTAATCTGAACTGCGTTTACGCGATGATGTACCTGCCTTCCTGCCTTAACAATTGGGTATAGCATAAAAAACCTTACTTCCTTTCTGATTTTTTGTTGGATATTTTTAATATAGGTTTATAGGTTTTGTTTAATATAGGGTACATTTAACTCATGGTACTTTATAATGTATGTAAAGTTTCGTTGCCTGAGGAATTATTGTTGCGGTCAACTAGCTTTATTGCCTAGACTACTAGTGCTCTAATATGATGCGCAACGTATTAGTACTGCGAATACAATAATCAATTCATGATAATATTTATGTTAGAGCTTTTTCGATTTTGTATTTCATGAAGAGAATCCCGCTTTCAAAACTCATTGTTAAGGTAATCTGGTGACTAGACTCGAAATTAATGTGTAGACTGATTGGAGATCTATGTGGTCGCCGACTCGCGTACATGAAAATGATTGTGTACCAGCTGTTACAAAATATTACAAAACCAAATCCCGCCGTGGGGATTCTCTGGCACTATTTAGTGTGATATTTAGCGACCATTGCGAAATTTTATTTCTATTGACGTATTCGTAGGCTGTGAATGCACTGGCGGCACGCGCAGATATGTCGCGCGGGCGCTGGCTGCAGCGCGCGTGTTCGGCGTACTGCTTCGTGACGGTGCCCTCGCTGCAGTGCCCGCTCACCAAGGCGCAGCTGTACCTGCTGGGCGGGCAGGTGGCGCTGCTCAACTGCTGCATCGGGCAGGGTGAGTGCTGCGTCACGATGAGGAGCGACTCGTATACCACTGGCGCAGCGCGTGTGCGGCGTACTGCTTCGTGACGGTGCGCGCTTATCGAGGCGCAGCTGTACTGTACGCATAATGTTTCCTTACCAAACCAGCAATCCTTGTAGTTATGTAAATATCATGTTTTTTCTTTCTCAGAAACTTTTCAACTTGATATGTGTCATCCCTGAGTTCAGCATCAGTAACACAAATCAAATTGATGGACGCCTAGCGATTTGGTTTCAATGAATTGATGACAGAATTATTATTTATTTCCTTTACAGCTGAAGCAAATTTAAAGACTTTAGTGGGTCTAATACCCGATATTCCACAGTTTATTCAAGAGGATGGTCAAAATAAATCTACTCACGACAAAGTAGTCGGACTGCTTAGCAATTTCCTGTCAACTCTTCTAATATTGCCGGTAAGAATATTGCTATTGCCTTTATTTCTATTTAAAAAAAAACTCAAGAAATATAAACAGTAAGCACGGCCGATCAATAATAGAAGATACAACTACAATTCAGCAAATGAATAACTTGGTTTTCCTATTTTTAAGGTATTTTAAATGGAAAAATTGGAACCATTTACACCTTTTTAGGGTTCCGTACCTCAAAAGGAAAAAACGGAACCCTTATAGGATCACTTCGTTGTCCGTCCGTCTGTGTGTCAAGACCCTTTTTCTCAGGAACGCATGGAGGTATCAAGCTGAAATTCATATCACATACTCAGGTCTACGGTTCCTTGGAGCTGTGAAAAAATCAAGCTTCTAAGCCAACGCAATCAAAAGATTCAGCCGTTTATGCTGCAAATTTTCGAATTTTCTTGCACTCGCAAATCAAAACCTACAGGGTACTTCCCGTGAACTCAGAATCTTGAAACTTGGTACGAAGCAACGTCTTATAGCACAGATATAGGAAGAATTGCGAAAAACATAATTTTTTAGTTCCATCATATAATAAAAATATTTTTATGCAAATTTTCGACACTCGCAAGGGAATCAAAACCTACAGGGTACTTTCCGTGAACTCAGAATCTTGAAACTTGGTACGTAGCAACGTCTTATAGCACAGATATAGGAAGAATTGCGAAAAACATAAATTTTTAGTTCCATCATATAATAAAAATATTTTTATGCAAATTTTCGACACTCGCAAGGGAATCAAAACCTACAGGGTACTTCCCGTGAACTCAGAATCTTGAAACTTGGTACGAAGCAACGTCTTATAGCACAGATATAGGGAGAATTGCGAAAAACATAAATTTTTAGTTACATCATATAATAAAAATATTTTTAATAATTTTAAACTTACTATCCCTTTCCTCATGAACGCGTAGAGGTATTAAATTGAAATTCATATGAAATACTCAGGTCTATAACTGTAACAAACTACTGTCCCTTGGAGATGTGAAAAAATCAAACTTATAAGCCAACGCAATCAAAAGATACAGCCGTATAAGTTGCAAATTTTCGACACTCGCAAGGGAAACAAAACCTACAGGGTACTTCCCGTGAACTTAGAATCTTGAAATTTGTTAGGAAGTATAAGACGTTATAGCACAGATAAAGGAAAAATTGCGAAAAGCATAAATTTTTGGTTATATCATTTAATAAAAATATTTAAAAAACTGAACCCTTATTGGATCACTTTGTTGTTCGTCCGTCTGTGTGTCAAGACCCTTTTTCTCAGGAACGCATGGAGGTATCAAGCTGAAATTTAAATATCAAATACTCAAGTATACTGTCGCTTGGAGCTGTGAAAAAATCAAACTTCTAAGCCAACACAATCAAAAGATACAGCCGTTTATGCTGAAAATTTTAAACTTACTACCTCTTTCCTCATGAACGCGTAGATGTATTAAATTGAAATTAAAGTAGATAAGTGGAATAAAAATACTATAACTTATATGTATACCTACAAGTTTGTACGGAACCCTTGGTGCGCGAGTCCGACTCGCACTTGGCCGGTTTTTTTTTTTTACAAATCTCGCTTAATTTTCGCCTTCAATGATTCAATTTAGATTGGAAACTAGTTTTTTCCACACGCGAGGCATGGTGTATTATACAATGAATTTTGAATACAAAGAACTAGAGTGTGCGTCACAGACAACGTAATCTATAACAAACCACAATCAATTTATTCTATTGTGTCTAAATTAGGCTGCAATTATTGTGTTTCTTATTTTCTAAATTGATAAAGTACACCGTTGGTTTATTCGATTTCGATGTAGCTTTTTAACATTTCATTATGTTACCTACTAATTATTTTACCAGACTTCGTACTCCTGAAGTTCTGGTCTTGTATCTCAGATTCTAGTAATTTCAATTATTTTAGTCTGATTACAGTATTAACGCTGGCCCTTATCTCATAAGCTATAAAAGCTAATAGCATTGTATATGTAACTCTCAGGATATTTCTGACTTAATTTAGGACAATATGGACAGCAACAGCAAGGCTTACATATTGAGTGGTTTTATAAAGACATTGGAAAGAATACATTGGAGGAAGACTGATCCGTTATATTATACTTTACTACTTAGGACTTTGGATCTTCTTTGCCAAATGACACAGGAAACATATGCTTATCACATAGATGGAGGTACGTACTATTAATTTATCGGCTCTCAAGGCCGTAGCAGACAGTACTGCAGCCTGGCAAACTCATCTGTGAGCATGTCGGACGCGTCAGTGTCTAATCAAAAATCAATGCCAAACTGTAATACAGTTATGTGCTCATTATTAGGAACGACTACTACTTCATGGCAATTGTAGAAAACAACTTAAGTTATAACTTTGTCCTCAGGCTACGTTCGCACTGCGAAAAATAATAAATAATAAATTTTTTTCGCAAGTGCAGTGTGTAGTAGGTGAAATCTGTACGCGAAACTGTACTGTTCGCAGTGCAAACGTAGCCTAAAAATCCTTGCTCACTTTTGACCGTTTAACAATATATCTACACTGGCTGATACCCGTACAGACTTTGTACAAGGTCGAGTTGAGGGCACTCGTCCACGTGGTCGCTCCCCACTAGGTGGACGGATTCAATCCGTTCCGCCACAAATCTATACGTCTCCGAGTGTTCCCGTGGTGCTGCCAACAGAAGTCGCTGGAGGGCATTCGCATCGCAAGAGCTGCTGTGAAGGCCCCTTCATAACCACGACCACTCTGCCAAGAGTGAACGAATGAGAAGAAGCTGATACCAGCGACTTCGTCCGCGTAGTTTAGGTTTTAGATTCCCGTGGGTACTCCTTAATTTTCCGGGATTAAGAGCGAATTTATAATATTATATTAAGTAGTATGATAATTAATTAATATCATTTCTAGATCGAGAAAATTATAGAGATAATTAGATATGGAAAATCAACTAGGGTACCCCAGGGGTTTTCGAAAACTATCGGTACGGTATGCTCCTGATAGTGAAAATGCTCAATATCTTGTGCCATTGTATGAACCCGTGAA
The DNA here is from genome assembly GCA_963932025.1 of Erebia epiphron. Taxonomy (NCBI): domain Eukaryota; kingdom Metazoa; phylum Arthropoda; class Insecta; order Lepidoptera; family Nymphalidae; genus Erebia; species Erebia epiphron. The sequence goes on along the minus strand of OZ009948.1, from coordinate 33,875,955 downwards.
AAAAATATGACCATCAAACAAAAAAAATACCAATAAATGGAATGTTATAATTTTATTGTAACACTTTCTACTTTCTTCTAGTTCTATCCAACGACGAGTTATATGGTTCTGAAGAGGAGTTCATAGACGCTATAGAAAACCACGCCACAAATGTATGCCAAGAATTGTTGGTAGTACTAAAAAGCCTCGGCGACGCCAAGGAGACGAAAAAGCAGTACAATTTGGCGTTGGAATTGTTTTGGCGTATTGTGAGACGAGGCAAACTTCAAGAAGGGTCTATGACAAATCTCGCGGCGAATCTTTGGGCACTGGCACAAAAAATACAGGACTCTAACAACAGGTTTGCGGTGAGTATACAATAATAAGTACATTATAGGCACAGCGTGTATAGGTTGTGACATAATTATTATTATGTAGTTTTTGAAATGAAACTTCTTTAGAATCGTTGTGATTTGAAAATTCGATGAAACTGATGTTTTCGCTACAGTACAAGTGGCGCCACCGGACGAACGCGTATACAAAGCGTTCCATTTTTGTCATTTTCTGTTTGATTGTTTAAATATAACAATAGAAAGTGTGATTTGTTAATTATTGTTTTATGTTTTATTTTAATCCGCCTCTGGCCGATTAAACACAAAAAAATGAAACAGACGCGAAACTAAAAAAAGAGACAAACATATTCATAACAGGATTTAGCCTGCGAGAGAATGAGATAGAATTCAAGTTACATTTATCTCATTATCTTGTACTTTCACTTCTGCCGTGTGGGAAAAGCACACACACACTTTTTTCATTAATGTAGTTTCAATACTAGTGAGATTTAAGTTTTTGAATATCTCTTGTTATTTATTACAAAAACTTCAATCTCCCTGGTATTCTGATAAAGCCAAAAGATTATGTTAGAAGTATCTAACACAAGCATATAATATAACATAAGACCATTTGGCTGCTTGGTTTTATAGTATCGTTAAAATTGTTTCGTTTGTTACAGAAAGCTATATTATCAGTCTTGGAAAAGGACCAAAGTGCGGAGTGTCGGCGATTATTAGATAAAATTAATTTAACTTAAGCATTTAGATTTACTAATTTTATGTAGTTGCTATTTATTCATTCCATTTATCTAGACGAATTATTTAACGCCGGAAAAATAAACTCATTCGTACATTTTAAGTTCGTTTGTTTCTTTATTAAGGCGCCCGTCACAGTCAATCACACAGTCAATCTGGATCGCGATCTGCGATCAATGATCGCGTTCCAGATTGACTGTGTACTGGGCGCCTTTGCCCTATATTATAGTACTAGCTGATGGCCGTGACTTCGTCTGCGTGGTTTAAGTTTTTTGACTGCCGCGGGAACTCCTTAATTTTCCGGGAAAAAAGTATATGTTACTATTGTTATACGATACAACCCCCTATGCCCTCCCCCCCTATACTCCCGGTAGTATGTACGATTGCAACCCCCTGTCAGACACTTAAATCACCGGGGCGGACGGACAGGGGGTTGCACCTTGCAACCGTACTAAGTGTCTGACAATGGACAACGTGGTTTCTAATATTATTCCAAAGAAAAATATAAAATAATGGAGCTTAATACTTTAACGAATTTGAAGTGCCACCGTTTCTACCTGATGCCTTCCAAAGCAACCGCGATCCAAACTTCATAGTCGGGCATCGTTTATACATCTATTAGAGACACATAGAAAAACTTTCAGCTTAAATAAAATAACGTCTGATCGTCGCGGGATCTTGGACCATTAGTTACTAGCAGCTGTGATAAAAAAAAATTGTTTTGCGAGACAAATGCTATCAAGTCATATTAATTTGTCAAACTGTAGTAATTGATTGTGATATAATAATAATAATAAATCATAATAATTATATATAAGTACTCGCACGAAAAATTTAATTAGGTACATATTAAATCGAAGTACCTAATTCAATTCAACCATCAGTGCTATTGGCATTTTGAATAATGCTTTTAGTATTTGATGAAAATCTTTGGTATTCAATTATGGCAGCGGAGAAAATTGGAAGATATTATATCGAGCGACTAAATAATATAGAGTAGGTACGTAACATAGCATTGAAGATACAATGAAAATGGTTACGTGCAGGTAAGGCAAAAGCACAAAAGTAGTGTTTATTTGGTTGTAGACACTAGGCAAGTAGGTATGTAAACTCGGACTATATTTTTAGGATCACATGAACGTTAGTATTTTAGGGAGCAACTTGTACAGACTACAGACTGGGCCAGCAATCAATTTCTGAGTTAACATTCTGCCCAGGCTAGTTTGCTGTGGGTTTCGCAAAAGGTTGTTTATTTCACTGCACAAAAAAATTAAAATAAGCCGTGACTGCGGTTTGCAAAGTTTAATGTTACACTTGATAAAACTAATTAGGGAAATCATCCTATAATGGTGGGTAAATATTGTGTTTGGTAAAAAAATATGATTCGGGTATTTGAATATTATTAGTTAGTCGAATAAATTATTTTAAATAGGTACCCCAAGAGTTGTAATATCCACGTCTCCTATTAGTTTTATGATGAATTGCCATTTTACACTCAATTAAAAGTAAATGAGTGCTTTGAACTTGTATGACGTCACAATTCAGTATTTCATACAAAATCCTTTTGTATGCACGCGTTTTGATGTTTAAAAAAAAGTTGCTAATTTGGTATTTATTTTACCTACTATGTCTATGATTTGATAACCGACACTTACAATTAATGTCACAGGAATCAAAGAATTTTATTTTCTTCCTAGACTCTTAAATTTCTTAGCGCAGTACCTACTACATCTTCATTTATCAGGAGTAGCGGCGGTGTAGGTCACTTGCAGACTCCAGTCCCATATTAATTTATACGGTATAGGTACAGTGCTGGATTTACACATTTGCCGCCCCAAAGCTATAAAATTCTTGCCGCTTCTACTGACTTCTAAAATTAGATATGTACACTGTTCACAATAAAGTTAATTCCTTTTTTTAGGGAATTATCTAGTTATTACCAAATATTTTTTGGGCCAATTTTGTCGCCCCCCTAAGCTGCAGCTTTTTCAGCTTCTATGGTAAATCCGGCACTGACAGTATACCATTATCTAGCTGGTTGTTTGCATTTATTTATTTACTAGATGATGCCCGCGACTTCGTCTGCGTGGATTGATGGTTTTTGATTCCCGCGGGAACTCTTCACTTTTCCGGGATAAAAAGTAGCCTATGTCCTTCCCCGGGATGAAACCTATCTCTGTACCAAATTTCATCAAAATCGGTTGAGTAGTTGGGCCGTGAAAGCGTAGCAGACAGACAGACAGACAGACGGACAGATAGACAGACAGACACACTTTCGCATTTATAATATTAGTATGGATTTAATTTATTTGAACTACCAACAGAATTACAAGTATAGGTACATATGTTAAATTTTAAATGGTTTAGGCAACAGGTAAACAAGCAATTCAATTTATAGGTAGTTACATCATGTTCTTCTAATCCATACTTCCATACTTAATATTATAAATGCGAAAGTGTGTCTGTCTGCTACGCTTTCACGGCCTATCTGTTTAACCGATTTTGATGAAACTTTGTACAGGGATAGTTTGTATCCCGGGGAAGGACATAGGATACTTTTTGTCCCGGAAAATTCAAGAGTTACCGCGGGAATCGAAAAGTTGGTCCACGCGGACGAAGTCGCGGGAATCATCTAGTGTAATATAATCTTTATCACATCTTTTATCATCTAGTCATTTAGTCCATATTAATCTTTGATTATGCCCGCGACTTCGTCCGCCTAGATTAGGATTTTTTAATTCTCTTTAACTTTCCGGGATGAAAAGTAGCCTATGTCCTTCCCCGGGATGATAAACCTATCTCTATCCCAATTTCAACAAAATCGGTTGAAATATGGACCGTAAAAGTGAAAGCGTAGCAGACAGACAGACACACTTTCACGTTTATGATATTAATACGGGTTATATGGAGTGATCAGGCGTGTTAACCTACAGTTTTTTTTCATCTGAGAGGGATACTTATAGAAAATACCCGTGTAAGTAGACATTGACCGTTGATACACGGGCGCGGGCGCCGAATGGGGTAAGCGCTTAGCGGACATCGTTCGGCAAGACACGGTTGAGTGGTGCGCGTGCTCTGTTGCACGGGTCTTTCACCTTCGCAATATTGACGCCTATAAAACCTTGCCATTGTCATAATGTGACGTTACTTTCATCTCAACGTAAAGCAGAAATACAACTTCGCATAGCGCAAGAGCAACAAACCTTTCCGACACCTTTTTGGGTTCGCGCCCCATTCAAAATGATTAGATTAGGGTTCCTGGTACGAAGATAAACAAAATACGAAACTTCCATATCTAAAATTCTCTTCTATATAATAATAATAATAAACTAATTGTTAACTTTTCAGTTCATACTTTGGATTGTGACCGTGAGTGCATTTTCCAGTGACGACGAACAGGATGCATACTTTAAATCCTTGGGATTCGATTCCTATTTTGACGACCAAGATTCTGGTAAGCGATCGTTTATATCTAGTACTTTTTGATGCACGCTTTTATTTTTACACAGTAAAATGAGAATAACTGCTTCATGTGCTTACAGGCGTAGCATCGTCGGCTTCAAATCAAATGGTCTCTGCGATACTGAAAGTAGATCAAAATCCACAGTTATTCGACACAGTTGTCAGTAGTTCAAATAATTTTGGTTTAAATCCCATTGCGAGTCAAAGCTTTCTTCCATATGGAAGGTCGGCTAAGCTAGTAGCACAGCAGCAACCGCAGCAAGCGAACCTTAATTTTGCACCTCATACGCAGCGAGCCAGTCCTTTGAGATACGATATAAGAACTATTCATGACCCCAATTACAAAGTTTATAAGGAAGAAGAAAATGAAGAGAAAGTTAATTTAGCACCTTTGAAAAATAAACCTGCAGATGCCGTATATTTTCAACCTTACATAAATGTTGAAGTGAACCATCCTTTAGAGTATCGCAAAGAAGATTTGACTGAAAACTTCGAAGATAACCAAAATCACAAAAAAAATCCTTATATTGCAGGGTCGGCTCGTTTTCGGCGTTACACTGGAGGAAGAAGCAGAGAAAACTTGAAAAAAGCTGAAGATGAAGACGATGATCCTTACAATTACAAAGCAGAATACATATCTAGGCCAAAAGCTTTTGATGAAGGCCCCTATAGTAGTCCGTACAAAAAGAAAAAAGGTTCTAAAGACGAATATGAATACCCGTACAGCTATGATTCAGGATACGATCATAAGGAATATGAAAGGATAAAGGAGTTATCCGAGAAACAAGCTGCTGAAATTAAGCAAAATCCAGAGAATTGCCACGAAGTGAAAAAGGACGGAATGTCTTGTATGACATGTAAAGACCCCAAAACTGGAGGAAACTATGAATCGTGTTCTTATGTTGCAGAACCAAAGAACAATAAATATGCATATTCGAAAGAAAGAAAATATGATAGCAACGATGACCCCGATGAGCCCGAACAAAAATCTGATTCTCCGAATAAATCTGAAAAACACCATTCAAAGAAAGACGATACTAGTTCTCAAAAATTCACTGAAGCGGAAAATGAAAAACCTTACAGCAGCTATAAACAGGCAGATAACTCAGACAGCCCCAATGATAAATACAAGTACACTGCTCCCCAGAAATACACAGCAGAAAATAAAAAACCTTACAGCAGCTACAAGCAGGCAGACAACTCCGATAGCCCTGATGATAAATACAAGTACACCGCTCCCCAGAAATACACAGCTGAAAATGAGAAACCTTACAGCAGCTACAAGCAAGCAGACAACTCTGACAGCCCCAATGATAAATATAACTCGTATTATACCCACTCTTCTCAACCTAAGAAAAGCGAAGCGCTTCGTGCAGCGAGTAGTGAAGAGAGTTCGGAAGAGGTAACACCAAAAGCATATGATTATAAAAAAGCTTTACCAGGTTTTTATACCGACAATGAACCAAAAAAAGACGTTGAACATGTATTGGCTGAATTTAAAAAGAAAGACAGGTCAGCATGCAAGAAGGTTCAAAAGAATGGAATGACTTGTTATCAATGTCTTGATAAAAATGGTTTGAAAAATGAAGAGTGCATGTTTGTATCCGAGTCAGCACCCAAACAGAGTCACTTAGCATACCAGGAACACAAAGAATTTACATCTAAGCCACCGACATTAGACGGTGGTAATGAAGGAGCTGAAAGTCAGACTGTAACTACAAATTCCCCGCCAGTACAGAAAGCAGCGGCATCTTCAAATTATAGCAAAAAGTCAAAGCGCAAGAAGGCACCGCAGACAACCATCACTGAGGCTGCTAGTAACCCATTAGCAAAAACTGGCCAAAAAGTTAAAAGAAGCGAAGGATCTGAGCCACAGGAATATGAAGGCACTCCAGTCGATATCTCAAATATAGCACCTCCTGAAGAATTCGCAGGAGCTGATTCAAAGGGTGCCTTTTGGGCAGAAACATTGCCTCGATACAGCGCAGCTTTAGGTGTTTCACTGCCTGAATTTATGCTATCAAGATCAGAGCACGAAGCTTCATTCGATGAAGCTGTTGCGGGAGCGTAAGTTGACCAACGCTGTTAGTCAACATCGAGCATAAATAGAGCGTGGCAGTTGTACAGATTTCCAATAAAGCTTGAACAAAATGAGACGCTTATTGCATAATCAACTTGATTTCACAGATCAAAGAGGCAATCTAGATAAGTAAACTAATTGTTATTACGATAGCTGTCTTGTGAAACTATTGTCACTAACATTTTTAATAGGGTTCTCAAATCTAGCGTAAGGAATTGTTGATTTTTGTATGACTGCTCAATTAAAGCAATTAATTGTTAACTAGTTTTAAATATTTCAATTAAAATTTACTTTTATAAAATAATTAGTATTTTTTATTCGTCCCATAAAAAAACCATGTGTGAAGATTACTTGGTAATCAATAACGGTCGTTGGACAGATATTCAGGATTAAATATTCATCGTCATTGAGATATAATTTAAAGCAAAAAAGCCATAAGTAATAGGGAAGGCACCGACTCCCATAACACTGTTTTTACTTTTTGGAGAGTTAATTGTAATGCGATCCATTGTATTTTTGCAAATAGATTATTTATTTATAGAGATCGGTATACTACAGCGTAAATACATACAGTGAGACGACGCCTTTGACATTTGCAGACGAGTTTGCAAAGCTGGAGTCATCAGCTCCGTGATAGGCAAAAACCCGAACGACTCTACCTCTATCCCTCGCCCATCCCGCCCCTTCGCCCCGCAGATATCTTTTGCATATTATACATCTCTGTCAATAGACTTTATGAACTCTATTTCTAAGCTGTGGCTATTCAAAAGCTTCTATGATCTAGTATGTTGATAGTATTCAGTAAAACAGGTCAACGTCACTGTTTTAAATTGTTGGCATGAAATTCGGTCAGCGTCCTAGATGTCGATACCATTGTGACGCTCTTATTTTTTTACTGGTAATTGTCCAAGATACGTCACAAAGGAGTGGCCGTTTGCAAATCGGAGGCACCGAGAAACGAGAGAAAGTAATTAATTTCAGTTTCATTCTTCCCATGGTTCAGTAACAGTTCACTGTTCTGCGATTTATAAATAAATCTGTTTGATTGGCTATTACGACCTAATAATAAACGGTTTCGTTATAAATCTGCTGCCACAGTGCAGTTTAGAGTGGCGTAAAACGGAAAGTACTTGTGTTTGTTTTTATTTGATTTGTAAGTATTACACGATTTATTTGTAAGTTCATCTGATTGATCATTTGAAAAATAATAGTCTTACACTATTTCCATTATAATTTCTAATTTTCTATAAATATTTTGTAAAAAAAAACTCGATTTAAATACAAATTCTGTTTGGGCGTACCTACAGATATTTGAAAATATGTATGAATTGTTCAAGCATTTTTTTTTTAATAGAAAACTATTTCACTTTTAAAAATTGAAAATTCTATTCATTAAATAATTAGATAGTTACACAAATAGATTAGATACATAAATGTCGACTTGTGTATGTCACCGTAAGATTGCAAAAACCGTTAGACTGTAATATAACTAGCGAAATTGTAAACTGTAAGTACGTGGAAAATGGAGCGATAAAAAAGTGTATAATTACCCTTGCCCGTGCAAAATTTAAGTACCTAATAGACAGATACCCAGCGGCATGGGACACCGGACAATCGCAGTAGGAATGATACGGAACTCTAAAAAGAAATCTATGTACCTTTTTGACCGTTAGTTCCTCAGAAATTTCCCGACCTCCAAATTTTATATCTTGTCACTGTGCCAATGAAGAGATTCAATAAAAAATTGTATTGCGTAGTTGTTTCATACGGAGCAGAATGCGGTGTTTATTTTTGTAGCTAACGCAAGACGCCAGCTTTGATAATGCCTCAACTGTTTCTTAGGAATCAAATACATGCAGTACTTTATGTAAATAGGTATAAACGTCGGTAGGTATATATTATGTTTTATGTAAATATAAACTTGTATGATCGTTTATTTATTCGGATTTGTTAAAAAAATATCGTGACGTGAAGTAAATATTTCCTTTCTGAAAGGGTAAAAGGAAAGCTATACGAATTCGTGAACCTTAGACCTAGCACCCTACCCAGAATGATATTCCAGTGCGGATAAGCTACCCCCATTATACGTATTAGAATCATTCTCTCTCAGATTTTCAGTTTTATACACAATCTTTATTACTATTTACTTTAAAGCACGTCCATAACTATCCAATCTAAAGAATTGTATTCCTAAAAGATCGTGATAACAAAAAAAACTAGTTGTTGTAACGTTTACTAAATTTTTGTATCAATAAAGTATTTGGGGACATTGATCTACATCTTATTATTTGTAAATCTAAGTGACTGGCAACCTTACAATCAACAACTAACAAAAAGCAACTTTAAAATCGGGTATGATTTTTTACGTAATTTCGGCATCCCTAACCAAAACAGTCAGATATAATTGATGGCCATTTGATGGCATACCTAAAGAGTTATATTTTCTTTAGCCGTACTGAAATGAGCAAGATGTTCGAAGAAGAGGAATACGTAGACGTGCGATCTCTACCGCTGAAGCCCCCACAGCCGGCGCCACCTCAGGACAAAGCAGTTCGTCGCGTGTGGCATCCAGTCATGTGGGACAATTCTACCGCTGAAATGTCCATAGCCGATAATTCTGAAGAAGAACAGGCAGGTTCCCTTTTTAGTGTTTGTATGAGACAGATAATACTGGCTTTTTGTTTCAAAACTATTTTTACAATAATAAACTATTGTAATGCACAATTTAGGCCACACCTGCATGTTTATTGTACTATGGCAGAAACCTCCACGAAGCGTCGATATCAATATAAAGTTTCAACTCAATCGGGTGAAACCATGCGAGATTGCTTATTTGAAACGAACATACAAACACAAATTTTTAGGGTCACGTGGCCAACAAGGAACCCTTATAACTAGTTTCGCCATTTCCGCCCGTCCGCCGCATGGCTCAGAGAAAATTGGCATAGATATACATATTAATCACGCCGAAATAAAATGTATATTTTTCATCCCACCATCTCGGAAAGAGTATTTTTAATCTTCGATATCTGAATGAATGCAGAAGCCGTTATTATCCTCTTGAGGATAAAGTAAATTGAATTTAGAACATCGTGTGCACGTTAGTAAATATCACTCGTCTATGAAGTTCGTGAATTCAAAACATCATTAAAACCTATTTACTTCTACCTCTATGGTGCCGAATTTCCATACAACCTTTTTTAATTTGTTAAAAACTCACACTCGTAACCTTCTTGGTGTACTTTTTCAATTTGCTTTGCGCGCACCATTTGCTTTCACGTCATGTCATTTCCTCGCTGAGGTGGGATGAAAAGTTACGTGTTGCACTCGAGTGAAAAGATTTTTCACCTCGTGCTCTTTTGATTCCCTCGCTGACGCTCAGGATTCTAATTTTTGAACCACGAGCGCACCTTCGCTTGCTTGGTCATCAAAATTGAGCACGCGGTTAAAAAACAACTTTTCACTCTTGTATAACAAATAACTATTTTAGGGTATCCACACGTCAAGTGAATTTTTTTCTCGTCTATCCTATAGTGTGGGGCGTCATTGGATAGGTCGTTTAAAAACATTGTGGGTAGTAACACCATTTTTCGATTTTGGGATCAGTTTCCGAAATTCGAAATATTTAGCTTTAAAGTGCTAATTTTTGTTAGATTCAATTTTCATAATATTAGGTATTTTTTTAAATTATAAATCTTACCTAGTACTACCTAGTAATTTTTTCCATAAACTGTATAATGCCTTATTGATTGGTGTAAAATTACGCGATTAATATTAGCGAACGTAATATTATTTACAGAAAAATGCAGAAAATTCCAAATCTAGAGAGTACCCACACAAGCAGCGCATACGAAACTTGAAAAGGTTAATTGCAGAGGGAAAAGTCAAGCCCAGCTCTGAGACTGTCATATTCTTCTTGTGCAATAAATTTGCAATATCAGAGGAAAGGCAATCTAAACTTTCCTAATAAACTAACTATGTAATTTTTATATGTTTAACAAGTTAAATTAACCTATATGATTTGGTGTTTAGTATGTCCGCCTTATGGGTGCTTTTCCACTGAATCGGAGCGGAGCAAAGATCATTACGCAGTACGTAATAAGTGTTACTAAACTAAGACTGATTCTTCTTATTTTAAGGCGGTTTAAGAATTATTGATTGATTGATTTCTAATTATACACTGCTGTGTAGTGGTCTTTTTACCACAAATATGTTAGGGGTCGCCAAACGCGTCTTCGTTCCTTTTCGCTTCAGTTGACAAAAGCACCTAAGGCCCAGTTTCCTCCAGAGCGGAGAAGAGCGGAGATGTGTTTAGCAGACCAATGAGATTATTGTTACACATGTACCAATAATCTCATTGGTCCGTGATAATTTTTCATGTTATCTGTCAATATTCTCATTGGTTCGATTAACACATTTCCGCTCTTCTCCGCTCTGGTGGATACCGGGCCACGAGGCTGCCTTTGGAACAGCCTAATAGATATAATGTTTAATGGAGTAACACTATTTTGAAATAAATCAACATGTACTTGATTTTAATAACAAAATTGTTTAATCACTTAACTATTTTCCTAGTCTTATGGTGGATTTGTATTTATTTGTAAACAATTTTGAAATAAATTAATTATACCTAGTGTTTAATTTTAAAAAAATATCTAGTTCATTGGAATAAACAAACATTTAAGAACGTATTTGTAAAATACAGGGGGGGTTGCCCAGAATGAGGTTCTTTTTTTTGCGCTGAATTTTGTAATGGACAAAAACATAAAGGGGTATAAATATAAAAGAAAATATAAATCATCTATCTTCTTATTATTATTAATATTTGAAATGCAGTTTTATTGCAGTACCCTCCATATCAACATATATCTTTTATTCTATATTACAAAGACGCCAATACGTATAAAAATTATGCACTTTACTCTCGCAATCGTGACAGACTCGCACAAAACAATTGACCTACTACAACTCGTCATATCGGCGATCCTGTACACTTCAGGGCCCTATCCGGAAAGAACGTTTTTGAAAGACTCAAGTCGGTATATACATATACTTTATATTCTTCATAAAAATTATCTACACACAGGACTTTATATAAAACAAAATCGAGTTTCTCAAATATAACTAATATAAGAATCGAGGTCGTCTCCGGAGCGTCCATTGTGGGCCGGAGCCGTGAAAATAATTAATAAATTAAATCGATATATAAAATAAAACGAACTTCCTCGAACGGAACGGATCGCGCCGAGCGGCGCGGCCGAGCGGTCGCTGCTCGGCCTCACTGACACATTATAGTCCATCGCGCGCGCGGGCGGCGAGCGCGGCGCGCGGCTTCGGCTAGGTGGCGCCCGCCGCCGCCGCCGCCGCCGCCGCCGCCGCGCCTCCCGCGCCCGTCGCCGCCGAGCTCGCCGTCGCCGCCGCGCTCGCGCTCGTCCCCGCGCCAGGGGTCTCCTCTTCTTCCTCTTCTTCGGGGTCGAATTTCAACATCAGTTGTTTAAACTGTAATAAAATAATAATGGTTGTAGTTTCCTACTATGGTAAGTTACCATTACTCTAAAGTTTAAACTTCTAGTCTCGTATGGAACCGATGTCCCGCGACACGTGTCGTTAGACATGTCAAGCGAAGTAGCTCGACTTCGTCTAACATCGCACGACATGTCTGGCAACAGGCAGTGACAGGAAAAAGGTTGGGAGATGTCTGGCGACGTCAGTCGACATCACCTAACGTCGCCTGACATCTCTAGCGACACGTGTCAAGGGACATTATTTTGTCCCCTAGTGAATACGAGGCTTAAAAGTTGCATTAATTGTGGTACGAGGACCGTGTGTCGAAAATCTTAACATAATTATCCTAAACATCGTAAATAACTAGTGGTTCGCCCCGAACTGAGACTTCGCGGCCCCATCTATTGACATCATTGTGAAGTTCTGTTGTAAATACTAAGGCTCATTAAAAATTAAATAATTTCGTTTCCATGTAATATTTATCTAATTTTAATATTTGTTGTTCAAGTACATGATATAATTAAAATAATTGATCAAGTTTCAGGCTCAGCATTTCAGAAAATTTAGAGTTCTGAGGTCAACTTTGGACGTTAGAAAATCTCCACTTTGAAAGCCCCCCATTTCGTCAATATAAGGGGAAAAATTAAAAAAAAATTATCTTTAAAATGATATACCGCAACTCTATGTAACGCTATAAAAATATTTTTTCTTCATATTCGCTTCTATGACAAAATGGCTTCGCCCCCTTGAAATAAAGATTTTTATTACTTTTTAAGCCATATTCGGCTGGAGGCCATCGGTTTATATACATAATATTTGAATTTGGAGTAATTACGTTCAGTAATTCAGAAGTTATAAGGCTCTGACAGACGGACGGACGGACGGACGGACAAGTGCAAATTCACTCAAGTAGACTCAGAGACCTTCGCTTCGCTCGGTCAATAATTAAACTGTGATGCTATGCAAATATGTCTACTTTTACAATAACTTTTTAATGGGTATAATTGCATGGAAACCAGATGAAATCGTACTGTGGAGAGAAATAAGTCAATTACCTCGAGGTAATCTTCGACGAGTCGCCGACGGCCGCGCTCGTCGAGCTCTTCGTCGTCGTCGGTACCTTGCAGCTGGGCGATTGTCGCTTTGGGTTCGAAAATGGGCGCATGCCGCCGCGACACGGCTTTCTCGTACACCTTAACGCTCTCCGACGGTGAATACTGATTTATTTTCCTGCAATTGTGAAAACAAAATATTTAGCGCAACTTTTCCGGCATTATAATTTAATATTTTAGGTAGTTGTTTCAAAACGATCCAGTTTATTTTTTATTTTTGGTAAAATTTATAGACTTGACATTAATTCTATACTTCACAAGATCTTTTAACTTCCACTCAAAATTCAACTCGAGATCAACACCCAACGCATTATTTACGGACAAATACCTTGTATGAGTGCAAAAACAAGACCAAGGCTCCTAGTTCCCGGCGGCCCTGTAATTCTTGGTGCGAGCCCAGCGAGGTGCCGGATCGGGGCGCCTTCTGCTCGTCCTCGTAGGGCAGATACTCACGCGTCAGTGAAGCCGTAGAGCTGCTTGAGATGCTGCTTGAGCACGAGCAGCAGCAGACAGCCGCGCGCCTGGCGCATGGCGTCGCGCAGAGGGCGCGTGCTCGGCGGCAGACGCGCCTCCAGGGCGTCCGCCTCCTCCTCGTCCTCTTCCTCGTCCAGAGGCTCCTTCTCTTCGTTCCCAGTCTTGATTAGACCCTATTTATGCAATCACTTTTTATTAACTATTAAGCCTTTCTTGATTTATAGTACTAAACCTGCGGCACGATATGATGGCCTTTTTGACATTTGCTTGTCATGAAATTTTGTAAAAATTGACAATAATGACCGAAGCAATAGCTGTACTTTATTGTCAGTAGTGGAGCATAAACGTAGCATGAACATGGAGTAAAATCATAATAATTTATCCAATATATAAGTAATGGATACAAAGTTAATTCTATATTTATTTATTATTTTTTACGTATACTTAAATGAAGACCAGTTATGCCTAACATTATAACGCCTATTACACTACTACCAAGTCGCATCAGCAAAATTCGTTCGCGCAGAAAAGCCACGCCGACTAAATCCGAATGTGAACACCAATGAAATACAGACCTTATCGCTTGACGTTACGATTTTAAACACAAGAACAACATAGACTCTTGCTAATTTGATATATATCTATCGCACTCGCGCTCCGAAAATGGCGGGTAGACAATGACCAATAGCGGACAGACGTGTGCTATGATTGGCTGCGATATTTTCGCGCCATTCAAAAATAAGATTTTGGCCCATAGTCTAGGAAACGGGGCGGTCTGTTGTATGGAGACCCCCACATTGAATCCTCAGTCGATGAAACTTGGCAGGGTTTTAGTATTGGATGATCCAAAACTTACACAAAAATATCCACCAAAAAAAAATTCCAGAAGTTAGGTATTTATACCTAAAAGTACAAAAAGCTTAATATTTTGAACTAAATAATTTCTCGTCCCAATTTTTTTTTACCAAACTAATTAATAGCCGTATTATGAGATGCTCGATAAAAATCCAAAACTTTATTCAAACGTAACAATTTTTTTTTAAAGAGGTTTTCTTTATCTGTCCATAATTTCAACAAAAAAATTGCTCATACTTTTTTTTATTTTCACATGTCCTTAAAATGCTATTTAGCATAAGGTGTAAGAAAATCCACCAAAATGTGCATACCAAAATAAATTTATCTCACTTCAAATTAAAAAAAATTATAACTCGGTATGGAAAATTTATCCATCCTATTTTTTTTCTTTATTATAGTAGGTAGTCAAATTTACACTCAAATCCTAAATATCCAACAAAATATCCACGCAAAACACCGAATTAAACCGAACGTATGAAATCTAAACTATGTTTACGCGATAATGTATCTTAATCCTTCATTTATTGGGTATAGTATAGCGTGCGCGAGCGAAGCGAAATGTGAAAAAGTTTCACAATCATAATAATCCTGATGTCTCCCCAAGGGGCCAATCAGGGGAGACACGAGTCCGGGACCATATTATTACTCCAGCGTGGATACTACAGGTGGATATGGTTGTCGTCACTTGTCAGCGCTTAAGCGCTTACTGTCTTCTTTAATGCTATATTGAACACTAGTGGTCTGCCCCGGCTTCGCACGGGTAACACTAATCATCATAATAGTCCATACCCAATAATAGCCAGCTGGCACTGGGCAGCACATCAGGTTTTACATTAGGGCTGTGATATCTTCGCACTGCCGGCCGCCCCTATTTCTATGGCGCATTAACTAATTTCTATGTTATTTTTCTAAGATATTCAACTGAATTAAATGGTGTAAGGGGCGAATTGGTTTATATTAAATACTTGAGTTGAACAACCATTTCATTTAGATGAGGATTAATATAATGTCACGAAAAAACCACTTCGAAATTAAAGCCATAAAAAATTCTTTTATTTTTGAGCTTTGTTTAAATAAATATTTAATTGATTTCTTCTCATTACTTCTAGAATTTGAGAAAATGTATTAATTATGTTTTGTTTAAGTTAGTATATTACACGCCAGAAATTGGCAAACTGCCTAAAGCCTTACTGTAAACATATTTGTACTTTTGTTGTAATTTGTAAGTAAGTTTATGCAACAAATAAATGAATTATAAGCCATACGCCAATCTAAGGTCACTGGACTTATTAAAAAATGCAGTTAAGAATCATTATCTTGCAAACTAAAGACGACAACAAAAAATATTCTTTAAGCAGAGTCGATAATGTATTATAATACATATTATGTTTTAGTATATTTTATAATTCGCTGTCAACGACCTCAATTTACATAGACGGGCCCTGTCGAACAAAGAATGTGGACTTATGTTTAACAACGCCATCTAGTCTGAAAAGCGGGAACTTGCTTGCAACATATGCGCCATCTTGAAAACGTATGACTCGGTCATAGATTAGTACAGATGCGCTTGTCGAAAATAATACCTACATGAGTGTACTCTCTGAGGTAAACGATAAATGTTAGTATGACGTTGTTATTTTTACCACTTTTTTGTAACCAGTTTCCTGGAAAACCATTGAACCGATTATTATGCGGTTTTTTGCATTAGATATATATAGCTTGTGAGAAGGTTCTTAGATATATTTAAAGGTCAAAGTCCACACAATGGGGCGCTGCAGTTCGTCGTGGGTTTTTTTTAATTTAATTATTTGTTAATTGTTGATACTGAAGTTTTGTCGAAAAATTGACAGAAATAAAGTCATTTTTAGGGTTGCGTACCAAAATGATAAGAAAACAACCCTTGTGGTGCGACATGACTGTCCGTCACACTTAGCATAATTCGGTAACTACTAATGCAAAATACTTGAAATTTAAAATAAAAACAGCTAAAACAGTTTAAAATAATCCTCGCCAAACCTTATTGCAAATGAAAGAATTCAAAAATAATTATTAGTACTATTATAATAAAAAGGGGTTGGAATGGGAGAGGTGAAAGAGTAGTAATGGATCGAGTCACAGAAAAATACTTCATTTGAAATTATTTTATTTTATACATTTCTAAGTATGCTACTTGCCATCAAAAGAAATATTAAAAGTTATTTTGAGATAAATCACTTACACAGTGTGCATTTAAAAATACGATTAAATAATAAACACTTGTAAGTAGGTAGCTGTACATAATAGGTACTGAACAACTTTTGTTCAACGAAATAATAAAATTCTGAATTTTGAATTAACTATTTATTTTTCATCAAATATCAATCAATCAAATCAAAAATAATAATATATAATATATAATATAAATATTATAAATGCGAAAGTTTGGATGGATTGATGTATGGATGTATGGATGTTTGTTACTCAATCACGCCCCAACGGCTGAACGGATCGGGCTGAAATTTGGCACAGAGATAGATTATAGTCTGGAATAGCACATAGGCTACTTTTTATTCCGGAAAATTAAGGAGTTCCCGCGGGAATCAAAAATCCTCAAACCACGCAGACGAAGTCGCGGGCATTCGCTAGTACAAAATAAAAATTATCAACTTTAATAAATAAAAACCTTTTATTTATTGAAGTTGGTTAAACATTAAACTCACGTCAATAACTAATTTTATCATATTATTACAATAGCATAATATTGCGTCTCGGAAGTATTAATGCCTACTGTCCGTTCTGCCCATCTATGCATTAACTAATCTTGGTTGCATTTTTTTTATCGTACTGTACTGGACTATTCTAGGGCTGGAACCCAAAGCCGTAAGGCCAGTTAGTAAAAAAAAATATCATACAGTTTGCCGCGGAAATTAAATGATTGCGAAATGGATAAAAATATTAAATAGGAAGATTGAATAACGTTTTCTTGGAAATGTATAATTGTGAATTGAAACAATTACCTTAAAATAAAAATAATACAGTGCCAAACTAATAAGACTTGAGATGTTAACTTAATAATAAAAATTATCTACACGATGAGCGACCGTGATCGCGCTACGACGGGGACAAAGACAGGCTTATGACAGGTTATAGGAGCGCGCTCTCATAGTTGCTCGCCCACCATTTTTCTATGAAAGGGCCCATCTAGTACTTACATATATATCGATGTTAGCTGTATTATATTATATAACTACTATTTCGCCCTGTGCGTGAGCTGCTAAAGCAGCTCACGGGTTGTGGTTAGACTTACAAGTAGTACAGATTTTACTATACTGAATTCATTTATTATGGTGATAGTAAAATATATAAAACTGGCGCTGTTTTTTTAAAACTTTGGTAACAGTTTCCTGTTTTCCTATCGATTTTGAACGAAATCGGTCAATTAACAAAGAATTTCAAAATGGCGCTGATTTTTTAAAACATTTGTATCAGTTTCCTGTTTTGTAATCCCAGGGAGCCCTAAATATCGATTTTGAACGAAATCAGTCAATTAACAAAGTATTTCAAAATGGCGCTGAATTTTTAAAACTTTGGTATCAATTTCCTGTTTTGTAATCCCACGAAGTCCTAAATATCGATTTTGAACGAAATCGGTCAATTAACAAAGAATTTCAAAATGGCGCTGATTTTTTAAAACATTTGTATCAGTTTCCTGTTTTGTAATCCCAGGGAGCCCTAAATATCGATTTTGAACGAAATCAGTCAATTAACAAAGTATTTCAAAATGGCGCTGAATTTTTAAAACTTTGGTATCAATTTCCTGTTTTGTAATCCCACGAAGTCCTAAATATCGATTTTGAACGAAATCGGTCAATTAACAAAGAATTTCAAAATGGCGCTGATTTTTTAAAACATTTGTATCAGTTTCCTGTTTTGTAATCCCAGGGAGCCCTAAATATCGATTTTGAACGAAATCAGTCAATTAACAAAGTATTTCAAAATGGCGCTGAATTTTTAAAACTTTGGTATCAATTTCCTGTTTTGTAATCCCACGAAGTCCTAAATATCGATTTTGAACGAAATCGGTCAATTAACAAATAATTTAAAAATGGCGCTGAATTTTTAAAACTTTGGTATCAATTTCCTGTTTTGTAATCCCACGAAGTCCTAAATATCGATTTTGAACGAAATCGGTCAATTAACAAATAATTTAAAAATGGCGCTGAATTTTTAAAACTTTGGTATCAATTTCCTGTTTTGTAATTCCAGGGATCCTCAGAATCGATTTTGAACGAAATCGGTAAATTAACAAATAATTTCAGTATGGCGCTGATTTTTTAAAATTTTGGTACAAGCTTCCTGTTTTGTAATCCCAAGGAGTCCTAAATATCGATTTTGAACGAAATCGGTCAACTAACAATGAATTTCAAAATGGCGCTGTTTTTTTAATGAATGAGAGTCCTATAATTAAAACAAAGTTTGAAAAGGAACCACAAGTACCCAGTCTTTTATAGTTCCTATTCGCCATAATATAATTTGGTATGAAAAAAAAAATCCGCCATCTTGAATTTTTTTTTCATTTCGCTAAATAGACCTCCTCGTCCAGATAATCTCTTGACAATAAACCACACTCTTATACTCTCCGAGATAGACACTGACGAAATTTGTATGGCAGCCATCTTGAATCCACCATTTTGGAGTTTTTTTTAAACTCACCGCCAATTGGATGAGTTTTCCAGTGACATTTGTTCGAGCACCCCCACCTATCTTCAATTCCTTGGCCGTGCTCTTTACCCGTCTCCGAAATCCTCAATCATCAGCTGTCTCCATATTTTTCTTCAAGTTATATTTTCTGACATCTATACGAAGCCATCAGTGAAAAAAAATATTTCATACAGAATTTTACAGGAGGAAATTTTTGGGGAAAATTTCGAAAACTACCCCAAATTAACGAAATACTTTTGAATGTCAAGTACAGGCTCGCGTCGTCGTAGGCATATTATCTCTGTATCGTGACGTCACCACACTCCTTCTTCCCCTGATTGATTAAATATAAAATATTTCTTTCTAAAATATTTTTAGTTTTTAATGCGCTTGATTATTATGTTGGATATTTTGATAGTTGATAGGAAAAAAAATATTGTTATCATATCAATAAAAAAAAATGGACGGAATTTTTTTTCACTACGAATAAAAAGGTAACTTTCGAAAAAAATATAGACTGATGGAATATTTAGTGGATTTTCAATTTTTAGGTATTAAACGGCAATAAAAGGGCATTCCAGTGAAAAAGTTTGAATGAGCAATTTTCCGATGCAAGTAACATTAAAAAAACATATTTTTTCAAAATTTGGTTGTTTCAGCTTGGAGTATTTGTTGGATATTTCTTATTTAGCTTCCATACTTTACATGAATGTTTCCAGTGAAGAAAGTTTTTTCGGAATATTTTTCTGAACCAAGATATTAAACATAAAAGAGTTTAGGTAAAAAAAAAATACTTCCGTTAAAAATTTTTGGTGGATATTTATAAATCACCTTTAACTTATGATACTTTATCATACTGTAAAGTTTTGTCGTCTGAGGAATTGCTGTTGGGGTCGACTAGCTTCCTTTCCTGGACTACCAGGTACATCAGCGTAACTTATAAAAGTGGTAGTACTGTACCTACAAACATTGAAATGGAAAATATTTGTGGTTGTAGAAATCTTTATGTTTGACTGAGGTGCGCTCGGGGCAATATCTCGTAGTCGAATCTTGCGCGCCCTCTACCTAATACAAAACTAATCGGGGTTGACGACACGCCCGCCCCCTTCATTTATATCCTCCATGCGGTATACTGGTATGTCAACACGCATTATTGTCCCACAAACTTATCTGACCCTGTGACAGCACCGCTAGTAGGTAGATATGAAAAACAAGATTTTAAGAAAAACTTAACAAGCATAAATATTAGTTCCAACTTTTGCCACCGGGTCAGATAAGTTTGACGGTACCCTTTTTCAGCAAAGGTAAAAGTTAATGAAAACAAAAAGAAGCAAAATCTCCTCAATGTGTTATTTCATATTATTGAATTACTAAGTTACCAACGTACTAGAGGATTCATCACTTACCTCACGAAAAAGCTGCAGTAAGTTTGATCCCGACGTAGAAATAATAATATCAATGTGGTGTATTATAAAAAGAGGTTCATCTTGAACTTGATATGGAAAATAACTTAAATTATCAGCCAGGTACAACATTTGATCCAGCGGGGCCGTCTGTGAACAAAATGTAAGCAATTGGGTATTTGACAGTCAAATGAGCAGGTTTTTTACAACGTCAAATCGTGGGCTTAGTATGAGATATTGTATCATGTATGAAATACTTGCTTCTGATAGTTTAAAATGGTTATCAAACTCAAAACTAAACGAGGAAACGTAGATAGTACGTCTATCGGAGCTCTTCTATTTAATAATAGCTAAAGAATAATTTAATTTAGAAATAGGCCACATTCCAATTCATTTTTATAAATAATATATGTATATGCTGCGCTTGGCTGCAATCAGCCCTGCTTGCAAGGTCAACATTATAATATAAATCATTATGTTTACATACCGCAAATACATGAATAATATTGTACATAAAAAAAAACTCACAGAAACATCATCAAATTGTTTCAGCAACGATAAGACTAAGGCCCGCCGCTGCGGCCGCGTATTGCGCAGCAGTGAATATAAAAAACCATTGAGCGCAGTTGGCAATTCATCTTGGTCCTTTTTCCTAGAAAATTTATCACATAAATGAATTATTTGTGAAATTAGCAATGGTATTCGAGGTTACTTTATATTTTTTTATGAAATATAATAAATAAATCAAAAGTAACCTTTATGTGATAACAACATAAAAAAGGTAATTAAGTATTTCCAATGAAGATACGAGAATGAGAGAAGGTGGGAACATCACGTTCTCTTCCTCACGCCTGCATGTTGCCTACCCTTTCTATCATTATTAATAGTTATTACTACCGTCATATAAGATAAGTTTTTATATTTAGAGCACATTTATCAAAATTTTTGTTTTTAATTCGAGTAATGTAACCTTTTGATCAATCAGAGTCACATACAAAGCAATGAGATTTTATGGTCGAAACTTACCTAAACCCTCTAATAAGTCCCTTTTTACTACTTTGTAAAATTTTCTGCAGCTGGAAGGACAGCTTAATTCCAAGTTGCGCTTTCATATGAATGAACCCTGGATACTTCTTGTCTATTTCTTGGAGGTGTTTGTCAGCTGTATGCGACACAGTCACTTCTGTGTCAGTGCTCATACTTATTAAATATGGAACAATCTGTAAAAATAACACAATTTCATATTGTTAATGTATTAATAATAATATTTAGTATTTTCACTAGTGGAATTAGTATTAGTGGGATGATCGGATGAGTGATGACTCACTAATAAACGAAAATATGAAACTAACCTGTACAGGATGAACGAGCCCTTGGGCCAACACAAGCTGCACCACTTTCATTGCGCTAGATCGCACGATCGTGCTGGGGTGCAGAAAGGAGCCCAGGATCTCTTTCAGGTACAGCTGAATCACTGTAGATGCCATACCCGAGGATACGTCACCCATCTCCTTTAAGTTTTCGTGTTTTGATCGCTTTGACCCTAAAATTATCATGAATGAGTATTATTTTATAATAGTCCTAAAGAGTGAATAAAAAGGTAAACATGTTTTTTTTATCCACTACAAGTTAGCCCTTGACTGCGATCTCACCTGATGGTAAGTGATGATGCAGTCTAAGATGGTAGCGGGCTAGCCTGTTAGGGGTATGGCAGTTATATTAAACCTAAACGCCTATTCGGTTTCTACACGGCATCGTACCCGAACGCTAAATCGCTTGGCGGCACGTCTTTGCCGGTAGGGTGGTAACTAGCCACGGCCAAAGCCTCCCACCAGGCCAGACCAGGGAAATTCAGAAATTATAAATTTCCAAACCCTGCCGGGGATCGAACCCGGGACCTCCGCCCGTTAATGCATGTTATTGTGTAAAAAAAAAAGATTGAACAGTTTACAATGACGCAGAAGTGCATAAACACGCGCATGTACAAGAAAACATAGCTTAACTGACGAAAAAATGTGCGGCGGTATAAACACCCCCACGCCAATACCACATATACGCACAGATTTCAAGTCGTAATACATACATTCACTATCTTGTCTAATCATTCTTTGTTCCTCTTCTTGTAAGTACATTTCTATATTCCTAAGGACATCAGCCTTCATTTCTATGGGTGCCAGTTCCGACGTGAGCAGTTGGTGGTAAAACTCTTTCAGCTCTGGCCTTAACATGAACTCGTAATGCCTTACGCACACAGAGCCCAGAGCTTTGAGAGTGTGCATAACAAAGTCCTCGTCTTCCAACCCCACAAAAAACATTAACGTCATGTACACTTGCTCTTTTATATCACTCTGTAAATAAATGCAAGAATTATATATATATTTCTTGACAATTTGTATTATAAAAAAATCTGAGAGCCTTTACTCTTTAAGACTATTTAGATTTAGATTAGGACAATAGGTATACATCTATTATATACGTCTTAAGGTAAATTAATCAGGTAAAAAATAGTTTTTAATACTAACCGCTAATCCGTCTATTACTTTGCTATCGGTGAAATCGAAATATCTTAATAAAAGGCCTACAATGAAAAGCGATCTTCGGAAATGCGGCCTCGTATGCAATGCTCGTGTTTTATCGGGATTGCGCTGCCAACTTTGTTTCCATTGTAGTAGCACTCCTAAAAATATTATTATATTAATATGCGGACTAATAATAAAAAGTTATTTCTTAAAAATAATACGGTTAAAAACTTCCAACAAGGCCACGCCGAGTATGGACTCTATGAGTCATTTTAAAGCTGCCTTTTAGGGCAGTTTGTAATCTGTAGCAACCAAGTGTTGGAACAACATGCATGCGCCCTTTTGCTCCACCAACTTGATTAAATCATTCACAAGATCAAATCAAGTCCAAATATATCTAAGGGAAATGAAGAGCTGCCCGCGCTGCAGGATGAGCTTCACGGCGTCCTCCTCCAGCCGCGCCAGGAACAACTCACGGGAGTGAATAGCAACACTCACCGTGGTACTTATTGAACACGTCCCTGATGAGTTTGTAGTTGTGCGTGAGCTTGTTGACGATGGCGGCGAGGCACGCGATGCAGGCGGCGATGACGAGCTGGCCGCGCTGCAGGATGAGCTTCACGGCGTCCTCCTCCAGCTGCGCCAGGAACACCTCGCTGGGGTGCTCCATCAGTGGCACCACTAGTTCCAGCGTTAATGCCACCGTCGACATTATTTGTTGCTCGTATTGATTCTAATGGATATAAAAATTTAAACTGTAGCTCTATTCTGAACAAAAGTGCACCTAGCAATCATTTTTATTGGCTGAATTTATGGTATTCTTGCTGGATTTTGGCCAATAGCAAACGCGTGTAAACCAATCAGAGGTGATTGTAATGGTTAAGGTAACACAATTATACTAATATACAACCGCAATATAGCCTCTGGTCCAGTGCATTTCAAATACGTATCAGGCAGGGTTCCTTAGTCATGTTAGACAGTTTATATTCAGTAAACTGTAGTTTTCCAAAATAACAAAATAATAATTATTTTAAAATATCTAATACCTATTCAACGAGGTAGCACTTGAGTAAACTATTTTTTTTTCGACTCCCGCTTGGAATCACGTTATAAACTTTTACATATCAGTCAACTAGAACAGAAAAGAGGTAATAAACTATCAAATTGGTTACCTGGCATTTTAAACTGAGGTATGGCTGCAGTGTCAACGCATGATTAACTAACAACTGAGGCCTTATTTTCGCAAACAAATGCAATGTGGAGAGGCAGGCTAAAATACGTTGTGATGATCCCGTACCTAAAATAAAAATGTATTACTGATATAATTTTATAAAGGAAATAATATTTGACGTATTAATGCAAAAATAAGTTTACCATCTGTATTGGTTTCTTCCAACTGAAGTAAATGTTCAATAAGGCAGTCAACGATTTGTTGGCAAGCTACCAATAGAGATTTAGGGGGTTGATAAATAATTTTTGTTGAGTCTTCCTTATCTTCTTTCGGTTTAAACAACTGGAAAAATACACTTTTATTAATTAAGTAGGCCAAAGGAGACTATCAATTTGTGAATTAATAGACAATGTCACTCACACTCATCAGCAGTTGCTGAAACCATTCCAGACCCATGTCCCTCGAGGAAACCACGACGTCCGTAATGTTCAGGACTTTCCTCGTGAGCGGGTCGGCCGTCGCCGCAGTCATGTCCAGGGCGCCGTGTCTCGAAGAATTCGAACACGGACTAAACCACATGTTTTGAAAAACCTCCATCACTAACTTCCTAATACCTTCTTCGTCGTTCACCCTTCTTATCATTTTTACACAAATTTCGGGTATTTTTGGAAACTCTGGGCACTCTATACAAATGTCTTTCAAAATTTTTATCACCCTTTTCCGCACCGATACACCAGTGTCCTAAAACATGAAGGCGAACTTGAATAATAGGAACAGAAATTCATATTAAATAAACTTTAGATAGCACAAGGATTAATATAGAATTTATAGATCATCAATGTAAAATGGACCTTAAATTTCACATATTAAAGCTAAAGTTTATTCATACATCTCATTAGCGCTCCAAGCGGAAATTTTACGAAATTATAATCTGTATTCTGTAGCAGTGACTACAGATGATTTTTTTTAATATACCGTGATAATCTCGTCACAAGAATTCGATCAATGTTGGTGAAATCTCATACTAAACCTTCGGTTTACTAACGATTTCGAGAAAACATGACATATAACCTTTAAATGTTATGTGCACTTGTAATTGATTTGCATATAAGAAATAGTAATAACGTGAACGTTCTTGTGTTTGTCAATATGTAAATTGTAAGTGTACTAAATAAAAAATAAAAAATTGCAGTCATAGGGACTGCCAATAGAAGTGAAAGCGAATATTTAATTTCTTCTTTCTAATCAATAAAAAAAAATCAAATATAAACCTTTAAACTAAGGCATTAAAGTTTAATTACGAATGTACTTTATTTATATTTAAGACCTCTTGTCTTCGTAACAACGCGAGGTGTCGCCCACGGTTACACAGCACTTATTAATATAAACCATAAAACTGAGGCATTAATGTTTAATTACGAATGTACCATAATATTATTATACTTAAGACCTTTTGTCTTAAGAAGAATGGTGTCGACCACGCGTAATCCACATTATTATCCCCGACCAAAAAGTGCTCAACGCGCCTAAAGAAGTTTTCACTTCAATAAAATAAAACTGAAGTGCATAGAGTAGAAACAAATACCAACCAATATTCTATTGGAGAGCATGCCGTAATACTTGTCGATGAGATCGGGCCGGCTGAGCACGAACTTGCCGACCAGGTCGACGGCCGCCTCGCGCACCGCCGTGGACTGGTCGAGGAACGAGCGGTTGACGCCGATCTGCATGTCCGGCCGCGCCAGCACCGCGGGGTCCGCCTCCACGATCATCGTCAAGCATTTCATGGCCTTCGTTCGTATAGCTATCGTATTTTCACACAAAATAACCAAGATTTTCCTCAGATACCTATCGAAACTCTGCGAGAACGATCGTTTTGACGCTAGGTATTGCGAGATTAGCTCCGCTCCGCCGTAGTCTATGTACGATTGCATCACTTGCACTTGCGTTCCGCCTTTGTATCGGAACGGTCTAATTTTTTCGAGGAAAAATTTTTTCCGTCGCTCTATTGTCTTAAACTTTTCGGCCGACATGATCGCACTGGAAGCTTGTTTTTTGTCCGACTTCGACTCTTTTATTCCACTGTCGCTGTCGTCGTCGGGTTCGGATTCTTCTTCGCTACTCTCGTCCTTGTATTTCCTTTTCCCCTTATGCTTCGGCCTCTTGGTTGGCGATGAGCTTTTCGGCTGTACTGCCATATCTCTGTACCACTGCGTGATGTAGAAGTGCCTCGCGCAGTTCCACGCCGGGTCTTTCTGTCCATTGATAGCCAAGTAGTCGAGTAAAACTCTTTGAAGAAATTCAGTTCGCTCTTCATCCTCATCCAAGCCGGACGTGAGGTACTGTAATAATTGACTATATACAGTACAAAAAACAAATAATATTGACTTAATAAGAACAACCAATCACAAGATTATAGACTTTTAAAATACACGCTATTTAATCCGCTATAATAATTTTAGTCCGCATAAATTGATTTTTTTTACCAATACAAGTTAGCCCTTGACTGTCTAAGATGGTAGCGAGCTAACATGTTCTTCTTCTTCTTACTTCTACTAACGTCATGAATACACTTAGATGCGGACAGGACCTTCAGTTAAGAAGACTACGATCGAGAAGAAGACCATGGATGGTTTGGATACATGATAAGTGGATAGTATATGTGTTGTGTGCTGGAAACAAGCGGCACAAGATCGTGCTCTGTGGCGATCCATGCGGGAGACCTGCGTCCAGCAGTGGACGTCTATAGGTTGAGACGACGACGATAAAGTGTGTGAAGTAAATAGTATGTTTGGTGCGGTATCGTTACCTGTGGCTGGCATCCGTCCTTCTCCTCCTCGGCGCGTATATCTCGCACCACGGCGTCCATAGTGGCGAGCTTGGCGCGCGAGGTGACGCTGTCCCTGCGCAGGCGCGACGCCACCAGCCCCAAGTACTCCAGGGATGCCACTCGGACGGACATCTCCATTGACTTGTCCGACATATATTTTACCTATCCCGACCAAATATTTCATTAAACTCTTTTTTAACACTAGCTGATGTCCGCGTAAATTGGGGTTTTAGACTACTGCAGGAAATCTTTATAGATAATAGCCTAATATACGACATAACCAGTGCTGGATTTACACATTTGCCGCCCCAAAGCTATAAAATTTTTGCCGTTCCTACTGACTTCTAAAATTAGATACACTGTTCACAACAAAGTTAATTCCTTTTTTTAAGGGAATAATCCAGTTTCTAGATTATTTTTACAACTTTATTTTCTGTACCAAATTTTTTTTGGGGCAATTTTGCCGCCCCCCCTAATTTTGCCGCTCTAAGCTTCAGCTTTTTCAGCTTCTATGGTAAATCCGGCACTGGACATAACTTAAATTAAGACAACTTAAATTTTTGGAAAAATGTTAATGAGATTTCCCATTTTAAAAACTGGTCTTTATACCTTAAAGAGCTATCAGCCTTTAAAAGATACTGAACGATTTTATTTAAAGTGAAACCATTTGGCAGTTAATCTTTACATAGACAACTTTTTGAGCAATTAGAAAATGTCATCCAGCTTGTTTTTGATTTAGCAAAACTGCATTAATTTTAAATCCAGCTGAGTTTGTTGTGGGCTCTTTTTAGACCAGGGCGCGTTTGGAACCCCCGTAGCTTTAGTTTTAAGATATCGTAACTGATTATCACCATCATGTTTTATAAGTAATTGGATGACAATAAGTGTACAAGTACAGTGTACCTAATTTGAATAAATAAATATTGATTTGATCCTATCATTAATTGATTGGATCTGTTTATTATTTGATAGTGTAGCACTATTTTTGGCTCACTTATTTTTACTTACCAGCATTGTCCCAAGTAAACTCAGTAGCAATTCAGTGGCTGGCCACTCAGGTTTGTTTACCGTAGTCAACAGATCGTGCACAAAATTTTCGAACAGAGGCCTGAAGTCGACTTCCTCGGACCGACTTCGGCACTTATTCAGGAATGACGTCAGAAATGTTCCACCTACACTGATCGCAGCTTCATACTTGGATATAATTAACAGATCTTTATCTACATGCTGAAAAGAAAATTAATGATCAGTCATATTATGCTAAAAAGCACGGGTTTGCGTCTCCTACTAACTTCGTTCACATCTCATGTAACCAATATTACATTGTGTGTGAAATTAGCGAGAGTTTTTTTTTATCCACTACAAGTTAGCCCTTGACTGCGATCTAACGTGCTGGTAATTGATGATGCTGCCTAAGATGGTAGCAGGCTAACCTGTTAGGGGCATGGCAGTTATATTAAACCCATACCCCTCTTCGGTTTCTACACGGCATCGTACCGGAACGCTAAATCGCTTAGCGGCACGAATTTGCCGGTAGGGTGGTAACTAGCCACGGCCGCAGCCTCCCACCAGGACAGATCAGGGAAAATTCAAAATAATAAATTCCCAAATTGACCCTGCCGGGGATCGAACGCGGGATCTCCGCACGTTTAGACAACAGCGCTCAACACTGCGCCACGAAGGTTGTCAAAAATATTGTTATGACAAAATATTTTTTGAATGGTAGAAAAGTAGGACTTACACGCTTGCTCTCCGGTTCAGCGTGGTCTTTGTCTTTATCCTTGTCTTGCGACTTGCAGAGAGTCTCCGGCAATGTCACCACACACTGCACGAGTTGGAGGACGAGCGCCGTTAACATTTGAATGTGTTGATTCGAGCTCAGTTGAAATGACCTCAAGTTGTGTTTGGAACTAGGTATTCGTGCTATCGACGCTAAAATGTCCTCTAATAACAGTCGCCGATGTTGTTCATATTTTGTAAAAATCTGTGAAAAATAAACATACAAATTAGCTATGCTATCTACTCATTTCTTTTATGAACTTTACACGATCATCGAAAAATGAGCCAGCATACAGTACCTTTTTAGCACTTAATTCCCTCTTTTTCCAAAGAAAATCAAATAAATCGCGAACAGTGTTATGGTTTAAGGCGAGGTTACCTAATTTTCCCTCTCGCACATTTTCATTGATTGAATTAATTCTCAGTACATTTTCGACCAAATACCAAGTTCTAGACAGTAAGATTACACAATTTACATGTGAAAGAGTGAGACAGAATTACATGATTTTTTGTGTCTCATCAGCTAACATGGAGTTAAGAGCAAATTTAAGAAAGTCATTTTTAAGTACATAAGTACTTTATTTTTTATTCCTTTCGATTATACGTTTGGTATGATAACTAAAGGAGTTCCCTTTCTACATTTAACACATGTATTTTTATTTTTATTGTCTATCTGTTGATTATAGTCCCACAAACTTATCTGACCCGGCGAAAATGGGAACTAATATTTATGCCTGATTAGTTTTTGTTTTTATTTTATTTAAATTTATTTAAAAAATATTTATTTTCCATATAGCAACGCTGTCAGTGGGTCAGATAAGTTTGTCGGACTATAGAAGGGCAAAAATGCATGTTTACCGTGGTGACGAGCTTGAGCGCGGACAGCTGCAGCTCGCTGATGTTCTCGACGAAGAAGGGCGAGACGCCCACAGTGGAGGCGTGCAGCACGGTGGTGTCGGTGAGGTGGTGCGCGGCGAACAGCTCGGCGAGCAGCGTGACGCACTCGTGCGCGTGCGTGTACAGCTCGCGCACGGCGCGCGTCGAGCCGCCGTGCCGCTTGCTGGCGAGCGCCGCGCCGCCTCCGCGCCGCTTGCGCCCGTCCACTGCGCACGAACCAAGTTAATACGACTGAACAACTCGCCAAAGTTGATACAAAATCGAAACACAAGCGGGGCTACAACCGCGATCGGAGCAAGCTCCGCACGGACTCCGCAAAACTACTTGGTCAATCTTATTAATGACCGTGTCTTCATCAGTCTGATTCTATGTTTTGTGATGTGCTTCTCCAAAATCGTCAAGTTAATTTTCATCCCACCATCTCGGAAAGAGTATTTTTAATCTTCGATATCTGAATGCAAAAGCCGTTATTATCCTCTTGAGGATAAAGTAAATTGAATTTAGAACATCGTGTGCACGTTAGTAAATATCACTCGTCTATGAAGTTTGTGAATTCAAAACATCATTAAAACCTATTTACTTCTACCTCTATGGTGCCGAATTTCCATACAACCTTTTTTAATTTGTTAAAAACTCACACTCGTAACCTTCTTGGTGTACTTTTTTAATTTGCTTTGCGCGCACCATTTTTTTTCACGTCATGTCATTTCCTCGCGGAGGTGGGATGAAAAGTTACGTGTTGCACTCGAGTGAAAAGATTTTTCACCTCGTGCTCTTTTGATTCCCTCGCTGACGCTCAGGATTCTAATTTTTTAACAATCCTTCTCTTGCTCGGTCATCAAAATTGAGCACGCGGTTAAAAAACAACTTTTCACTCTTGTATAACAAATAACTATTTTCAAACTATATATTTGTCAAAATTTATACATAGAATAAAATGTATATATAGTTAATTTATTTCAGTACTACTAATTTTAACATTAAACCAATAATTCTAAAGTCGCAACAAGACGTATTATAAGACGTATTAACTCAACCACGTGTTCTAACAGTAAGAAAGCAGTTTTGCGATGTTAGCTCCTGGCGCTGGCGGTTGACGTGAACGAATTCACATGTTAAGACAATCGCCTTAACTCTGACTTTCTAGTCTTACAAGATCGAGACAGCGGCTTCTGTTCTGCCGGGTATCCGGTAAGAGGTCCTCAATATTATGTACTTAACTAAACATAAATACACAGTTAAACTCTAAAATACAATCAATAAACTAAATATATCTTACCTTTCTTTTTTGAGGTGCTCTGGATACTGTACACGGGGTCATATACACAATATATGGTATTATTGAGTTGGAACTTTATAAACATAATGATTCTATCTATGACATCTTCTAAAAATATGCGCTTCGGCATACTAGGGGAGGTCATTATATACAAAGCAGTCAGGCACGCATCCGATGCACACATAACTCGTTCTAATGAGGACTCTATCCAAATTTGTCGCATTTCTTCACTGTCCTCCTGCAAAAAACAATGGTTATAATATTATGTTGCCACGTGTATCCTACTTTGATAACAAAGAATAAATAGTATTTCGTATTAATAATATTTTATGTTGTATAAAAATCGATTATAATTCAGAAATCCTAAATGTTACCTATTCTGCGACAAGTTCACATTAGCACTAAAATATAGGGTTGGCGGATGTGTTGTAGTAATAAGAAATTTGTTAATTTGTGTTTAAAGCAAATTTTCTAACATATTACGTATTTTGCGGTTACTTTCCATTAAACGGTGTTACAGTTAAATTGTAAATTAAACTAAGAGATGGTGATAAACTTTTCGCTAATATAAGTATGACAACCGTATAAGGGATGATTTATGTTTATTCAGAGATCTCTGTTTGTTTTCACAGTCTGGTAAGACAAAGCAGACAAAATATTGACTTGTGTATTACCATATTTTTTGAAGTGTAGGGCTGACATTATGAAATACTTACAGGATCACCAACTAAAGACATTTTTTCAGCTGCTCTTATATTTTTCTCCAAAATATTGAGCAATCGAACTAATTTATCAGCTGGAATTGCTTCCATAGCACCAAGGTTTTTCAACTTTGCTGCTTCTGAACATAGCTCCTGGAGTTGATAGCGTGGTAACAACATATCTTCGGGAATATCTGGCCCTTCTGGAATGGAAACTTTTATTGTAAACTAGCTAACGCCCGCGACTTCGTCCACGTTTCAATAGAAACTTACAAAATTGAAAAAGCCTATCAGCAGACATTTGTAAATTTTTTAAAAATTCATAGACTATATAATGTTACAAAAAAAATTATGTACAAACATGCACATAATATGGAAATTAAAAAAAAAATGCAATTTTTCTTTTCTTTTTCCAACCATCAAATTTATATTTAGCCAAAAATAAAAAATAAAACAGCTGTGTGCTATTTTACTTCACAATTCAATAAATACTTTTAATTCACACGAAGCAAACGCGCGAAGTTACTAACCCATTTCATCTGTTATAATTATGTCATCGTCAATTGTTTCAAATACAGACTCGATTAATTTGTTGAACCGTTGATACGTATTCGTCTCCATGAGTTCATCAACTGTTAACATTTCCAATACTGGTACCATTCTTCTTTCGACTTTCCTTAACTTGGGACGTACTGAAATCAAACAACTCATAAAGAATAATTATTACCTATTGGTAATAATTATGCTCTTGCTAGATGTTGATGTTAATTGTGTTACTTTATAATATGTCTGTTAATTTATTGAAATACAGTAATGTAATATTTACTGTCGTGAACTATAATAATGTGAACATATAATACTGTGTGAACTATTATAATATAGTTAATTGTAACAGTTAATATAATTATCATATTGATATTATTTTAAAAAATCACTTTGAAGCTTAAATTTACTTGGTGTTCAATTGTCTAGGTGATATCGTAAAATTATAATATGCCTTTCGCTGTTCGCATTATATTTACCAATAGTAGCTTCAGCTTCTTCTTTTTTACTAGCTTCCTCATGTTTTCTTTTCACTGCTTCCCAATTCTTCTCTCTTGCAATATCTATTGCTTCCTTCTTTTTGTCTACTACAGGTGGAATGGAATTATTTGGTTTTGATTTTAGTGGTAGATTGTCATCAGAATCAGATTCAACTGTGCTGTTTTTCCTTGTCCTGTCATCATTTGAAGCCTCATGTTTTTTCAATATGCCTTCCTATTCAGACATACGAATAAATAATTAATATTGATACAATTTTAATTTAATTACAAAATAACAACTGTTTAGACACTCTTTTTATACTCACAGAAAGGCGCCCCAATTTAACAACTGGATATCTGTTGTTCACTACTGTTGCACTTTTACTAGGATCTTGTTTCTCTTGATTAGTGTTTTGTACGACAGGCGGAGGAGCGTATGGGGCGCCCATGCTTGGTTGCGGCACTTGCGGTTCGTGACGCAGAGGAGAAGGAGCTACACTTGCTTGAGCTGGTGATTGACCAGTTACCACATTGCCACCTGATAAAAAAAAAAATCACATGAATACGATACCTTTTCAAGAAATAAGCTGATGATGTGTTTGGTCCATGTAGCATACCTTGTTCATAAACTTTTTCTTGTGACTGTATATGCTGTTTTTGTTGATCAGTCATACTTGTCGGTGACATGGATAGTGGGTCTTTTTCTTCAGGTATACTTGTTCCAAAGTTCCTATTATCTTGAACTAAGCTATAAAATCCACCATTTTGAGGATTTGAACAAGATGTAGTCGACAGGGAACTTGTGTAAACGTTAGACTGGTTTGAATTATTCCAGGGTGGAGAAACATTGTTTTGGGCTGTGATGTTAATTTGGCTTCCTGGCCTGGCTTGGGAGGGCGGTGACCCCATATTGACATGAGGTGAGGATTGGCATGGGGTCGCTAATAGTTCCTGATTGGGAATAGAAGCTGGCTGATGATGATGTGCTGTGATGTGTCCGTGTGATGAAGGACTCGAATGGACTGCATTATGCGATGTGTAATTATATGTTGTAGATGGTGACATCCCATTGAACTTGGATGTGTGTAAATGATTACCCCAATGGTTTCTTTGCTGTTGATCAAATACATTGGGATTTACGTGTAAGATTGCTTTCAATAGTTCAGGTGTAGTTTGTTGAGGGGCAGGGCTGACTGTGTTTGGTATGCTTTCATCCTTTAAATCTCTGAAACAGAAAGTGTATTACTCAAGTGACCAGCAATAGATACTACACCTCATTGAGGATACATTGTATAGAAAACTGCTCCAATTTGACGTTTGGTTAGTAACAATGTCTATTCAGATCAGTAAAGAGGAAAGTAAATCTATAATGGATACTTGGCTTGGCTTTACTTGAAAATTAAAATAATCCTTACATATGTTGCACAGATGTCTGCATGAGCGACTGTAATAACAAGGAAACCAAGTTATCATCACGAGTTGCTAGCAGTATAGCTGCTTCTTCAGCAACGCGAGGATGAAACAGCTGAGACTTATTACTTAGCGTCGATGGCAGAGGTGTTGGTAATGGAAGCACTGGTAATACTGTAAGAGGAAGGTTCATAAAGTAATAGCAGTCTGCTATGTACAAAAATTTATAGGTACTTACTAATATTATAAATGTGAAAGTGTGTTAGCCTACATGTCTGTTAACTTTGGAGGTGGTAAATGATGAACTAATATTGACAAAAATTGATATAGGCGCATCAGCGAAAGCTGCCTAGCCTATTATAAATAATAATAATAATAATAATATTCAAATCAAATCAAGTTTTATTCAATTTAGGTAGATATACTACACTTGTTTATAAAATACTAGCTGATACCCGCGACTTCGTCCGCGTGGATTGAGGAGTTTTAGTTCCCGCGGGAACTCTTTAATTTTCCGGGATAAAAAGTACCCTATTATTTAATCCGGACTTCTAACTTTACGTCTGCAAAATTTCAAAGCAATCGGTTCAGTAGTTACGGCGTGAAAGCGGAACAAACATACAAACAAACTCACTTTCCCATTTATAATATTAGTAAGGATAATGGTGATAATCAGTAATGGTATCTTAAAACTAAATCTACAAGGGCTCCAAACGCGCTCTGGTCTGAGAAGAGCCCACAACAAACTCAGCCGGGCTTATTCTGTCTTTAGATTTCTACGAATTTCTGTCTGCAAATTTTGTCAGTACACAAAGTATGCACTCTAAAGACAGAATATAGAATACATTTATCCTATAATATCAAAATTGGAACCATTGAAATCCATACTAATATTATAAATGTGAAAGTGTGTGTCTGTCTGTCTGCTACGCTTTCACGGCCCATCTGTTCAACCGATTTTGATGAAATTTGGTACAGGGATAGGTTGTATCCTGGGGAAGGACATAGGCTACTTTTTATCCCAGAAAATTCAAGAGTTCCTGCGGGAATCGAAAAAACTTTGTCCACCCAGACGAACTCGCGGGAATCATCTAGTTTAAAATAAACTGATAACCACACCAAGGTTGTTGACATTGTGGAACCTGGCATGATTTGCAAGCAACAGATTCCAAATGAACATTATTAAATTACTTTTCGAGTTCGAATGAGAACTTTTAAGTTCTAAGGATCTATAAAGCATAGAAATTTGAAATTTGGAAGGTCCTTCTATGGTGCAGACACCAGCTAAGAAACGGTTATGAGAAAAATCCCCCCTAAGGGGGTGAAATGGGGGTTCGAAGTTTGTATGAAAGTCTAATGATGCAGAGATATTGCACTAAGTACTCTTTTTCACTGAGACATATCACTCACTAAACTGTTAAGAACAGTGTCATATTTGTGTTAATTCAGAATGATTGCCTAAGTGTTGCCAAAAAATTGTATATATTAACATTCGACATGCCTTTGTATAGATTAAATATTATTTATCTTTCCTGACACTAATTATGTAGATATTTTGAAGGAAAACAAGAACACAGTTGGGGTTTGTTTGTGATAAAAATGGCATGCGGAGACCACCAACAAGACACTTTTTGTCAGAGTACTATCTAAGTACATCTACATGAGCCAAATAAGCTGGCTGTGACTTAAGCCAAAGGATTATTTTGATAATAAGTTACTGTTTAACTATTTTATGTTATTTTGTATTTAAGAAGAAAGTTGGAACTTTTATACACAGTTCCATCCATCCATCATTTCTCATAATGGAGCCACTTTCACCAAAAAATGCAAGTTTCTTGAAAGTTAATTAAAAAATATATATATTTCTACACATTGTAAGACATACGAATGAAAATAGTAATAGACATATGAAATAGTGAACTTTGTCCACTTTGACCGATTGAACAATTGAGTTTTTACATAATTAATGTAGTCCTAAGCTAAAATAATATATTCCAACTCATATTTTATAAGTTAATTAAGTAATACGTGAATTTAGGTCAACTAATAAAATTAATAAATGAGCACTATGGAAATTCAAGCTCTAATTCCCTCTCTCTCATGAGAGTGGAGGCCTGTGCCCAGCAGTGGGACGTTAATGGGCTGTAGTGGTGGTGGTGGAGGGATGGAAATTCTATGGCATTAGTATTACTTTAGTTTTTTTGTTTTTTTTGCCAAATACAAAATATGTCTGCACCCAGAAACTGAAAACCACCTGAATTGTCGTTACTAAACCAAAGTTTTAAACATTTTTATCATTCTGTAGAAATGTTATTATGATTTATGGTTTTTAAAATCATAACCACTTTGAGGAATTAAATACATTATATCCCCAGTCAGCAAAAAAAGTGTCACAATGTAAAATCTGATTCAAGAAAATGAGACTTATGATTAAGTACTTTTTGTATGTTAATAGTGGTAAACTGTGAAACAAAATACTTCACCAAAATTTTAATGTCACTGATACAAATACTCACAGTCAGTCAAACTGGCTACTCCTGCTAATGTTGTTATAGGGACACTTGGAATATCCCTCTCATTCATCTTGACTACAATTTCTATTATTTATTTTCCCAGGTTTAATAATGCTGTCCTAAAAGTCAAAAATAATGTCTTTGGTGTGGTAATGTAACATACACCAATAGAAGTTGTTTGCGTAGCCGCCGTTTCCATTATGATTTTATTTCCCACATATGCAGCACTTTATATAATCAAGTTTCACATTTTTTAGATGGAAGTTTATCACAAAAAATGCATTTCACGAAATAGTTAATTAATAAATCCAAAGATTGTTGTGAAAATAGGGCAGCCGTCAATTTGATGCTTTGTTGTGCGTTGTGCATCAAAACGAAGGTCAGCGCATCTGTACGACACTCCCAGCACAATAAAGTAAAAGTTGTTCATATGATTATTAGCAATATTCGCATTTAATATAATTTTAAATACTCACTGAAACATTATGATAACTATTTATATCCAGGACAAATCAAACATAATCCTAACATTTAGATAGTCAAGGAATTATAATACAGTGTTGCCTTTTTCATGTTACTACTTACTTTTACAACATGGCATAGACTACATTATTTTTTATTAATGGCCCTGGATGCATATTTTTACGGTAGATAAGGAAAATCCGCCTGTACAATCTAGGAGGATATATAGTTAATAATATATCCTCCTAGATTGTATCTTTGATTATGACATACCCATCGATTTACCAACTAAGGATACAACATTACCTACAAATTAATACTCAAAAAAGATACGCGCCGAATTGCGAACCTCCTCCTTTTTTGGAAATCGGTTAAAAAGCGTCCACAATCGCCTATATAAACACAGCTATAGATAATATAGACTGAGACACCAAACGGTTCACAAAAACCAAACATATTGATTAATACAGGTTAAATTTTGTAATAAAAGTTCGAAACCGAAGCCGAATCAGCCGAAGACTTTCTGTGTTCCGATTTAACGTGGTAGGAGTCGCCAATTTTGTATTTGATATATTATTTTTTTAATACTTTATTGGTGATAGGTGATTTTTAGAAAATTTTCTTATGTTATTTTTTGTTTTATGTACTAGCTGATGCTCGCGACTTCGTACGCGTGGATCGAGGTTTTGTGGATCCCGCGGGAACTCTTTAATTTTCTGGGATAAAAAGTAGCCTATGTGTTAGTCCAGACTATAATCTATCTCTGTGCCAAATTTCAGCCAGATCCGTTCAGCCGTTGGGGCATGATTGAGTAACAAACATCCATCCATCCGTACATCCATCCATCCAAACTTTCTCATTTATAATATTTATTTGATTTGATTAAATATTTTATTTACGTATTTTATATAGAACACAGTTTCGTCTTGGCATAAAAAATTCCTTAACATCTTACTAAGATGTCGCGGGTTCGAATCCCTCTCACGAAATTCACGAATTGAAATCCATACTAATATTATAAGAGCAAAAGTGTATTTGTCTTTCTGTCTTGTCTGCTACGCTTTAACGGCCCATATTTTCAACCAATTTTAATGAAATATGGTATAGGGATAGATTACATCCCGGAGAAGGATATAGGCTTCCGGAGGAAATATTTAACCGACTTTCAACAAAGGAAGAGGTTCTCAATTCGGCGCATATTTTTTCAAAAATATATGTACACCGATTTCTAAGATGTTTCTTAACCGATTTGAAAAAAATCTGTCTGTCTGTCTGCTACGCTTTCCCGTCCCATCATTTCAACTGATTTTGCTGAAATAAATTTGGTATGGAGGTAGGTTATATCCCGGGGAAGGTTAATAAATGCTTTTTATCCCGGAAAATTAAGGAAAATTAAGGAAATCTTAATAAATACAAAAACTAGTGACAAAAAATGAAAAAAAAGTAACTTGAAATATATTTATTATTTAACTTATTATAAACCTGTCAAAACCACATACATTTACTCTGCATTCATCTCGCGCGCGAACTGTTCATGGTGAAATTGTGTTCTTGTGTAGGCATCGGTTTTTGTAAATAAATTAATATTCACAATAAACTGCAATATTTTTAAAGTTTGCGATATTACCCAAAAATCGATTTTAAATTATTTGAGTATAGAAAAAAATATGGCATCGTAGTTTAAATGTGAGATCCATAGAGTGAATCTTGACTCTGCTCATAGTAAAGTCACGGTTACGAAAACGAGAAGAGTTTGACAACAGTTTTGTTTTCTATGATGATTACCATAACTGCCAGATATCGATTTTGAAATATTTTGTTATCTAAGTACCTAATTCGAAACGGTTTTTTACACTACTTACCGATTACTTACATACCCATATTAATTTACTAAAAAAATGGGCACTTTAATTTCACCAGTTTACAACTTCAATATTAGAAAAATAAAAAATAAACTACTCCTTATCTTTTGTATTCATTTCGTTCCGACGCGCCACTATCGCGTTCTCTATTTGCGCGTAAACAAATACAAGTACAAAGCGTGTGAACGTGGTGGCTGCGCATTTGAAATTTTGTAATTATGATGACAAAATAATTAATTTAGGTAGGATTGTGTGCTTTTTTCGCTACTATACCGTAAATTATGTGTATATAAAGTATTTTCTAACCTAAAATATGATACTCTATCTTTTTTTTCGCATCTTTCGGATTGTTTTTGCACTTTTTTACGGAGCAAAACGCCATGTTGTCGCTTGGTGTACTCATGCGCTACTAAGGTCAGGTGAAGACTGTTCAGAATATCTATTTATGAACAGTTTGACCGTGCCGTTTATTGCGCTTCGATGGTTCGCTAAGGTATTAGTCAATGGATATACCACATAATCAAAGGATTGTATATTAAATAGGTATGTACCTAAGGCCTCTTATTCAAAAGGGTGCCGTCTCACTTAGAATGTTACTCGTAGGAGTACTCGTCTAGAAGTTAGAACCATACTAAGCTTGATACTTACTCTGAGATATCAATATGGAGGGTAGCGGTAAGAAGAATCATCAGTGTATATCTTTGATTATATATATCTCCTTTTAATCAAAGATGTTTATGAAATGTGTCCGTCGAAATGCATTAATTGGGGGCGTCACATTAGCATCAGGGTAAATTTAAAAGGAAGTGCCAAATATTATCAGAGTAGATTTGAGAAATAAACAAGGAAAGAAAACATTCATCATTATTTTGCACAACGTAAGTTGTTGAAATTTTTAATAAAAAACTACTTTAGTCGACAATTTGAACTCAGCATTATTTATTTCATCTACAGTTGCTACATTCATATTTCATACCATACCCTTTGCCTACCCCAGCGCCACTGTGGAAGGTTATTGAACTGTTAACCTTATTTTACCCTGTGATTTTACCTGATTGTTACAGATAAAAACAGGTTATATTTGTAAAGACTCGTATGAATGCTAGAAAGTATAGAAATAACAAAAAAAAACTTATTTACCATCAAGAAAATATTGCAGTAGAACTATCGCTATCGCATACTGTATACAAACCATGGACGTATATGCAAACTGTATACGCTGACGCCATGTCAATATCTCATTCTCTGTCTACGCACCGAGTCGTCTTCAGTCTCGTCCCACCTCGTCATCACCCATAGACAATGTCCTCACAAGAATCACAGATTTATAAATTTATTATGTCTGTGACAAGAATCCACCGAGACTCCAAAAATCATCGACTGGGACTGTCACATGTCTGTCAGTGTCACTCAGAGGTGTCACTCATGAACAGCAGGCGTAGACAGAGAAACTTACTCTATGACAGCAGGGCGACCGCGTATCTTTTGCATCAATCATTAATACATCGCAATCACCTCCGATTGGCTGAATTTGTGGTATTCTTGCTGAGTCAATGGATTTCGTGCAATAGTGGAAGAGTGTTAACCAATCAGAGGTGATTGCGATGTATCAATGAATGATGCAAAAGATACGCGGTCGCTCTGCAGAGCTCATGAATGTCCATACTCCATGGTGCAGCGTTCGGAACCGTACGATAATTATCGTACACATACGATAATTGTATGCTTACGTACGATGTACGATAGCATATTATTATCGTACGCAGATTGTACGATAATTTCCATCATCATGCAAAATTTTAAAATTTTTATTATTTCACTCATACGCTAATAGTCTAAGTCGCAATAGCATGGTTTTATTTTGTCCAATAAAATCTTGGGAAAATACCGGGAAATACAAGTTCTCTGTTCCTATTGGTTCTTAGGATGCGCTCTAATAAGTTACACCACTGCCGAAACTGTAACATTATCCAGCGCCTGCTGTACACGCTTTCTTATGTGTTAGCATCTACCAATGCGAACAAGAGAATAAGTTCAATATTTCGATTATGTTCGCACTTCATACGTATCGTATATTTTGTGTAGAAAAGTTGGCAGTTATTCCGTTATATTACTATGGTTAACTATATGTCTGTATTCGCTCTGACGAAGGGATTTATTTCATATCCATTTCTTCTTTATAAAATCGAAATTCTGGCATGTTTCATACCGAACTTGCGTATGAACAGTGAAATTTTGTCAGAGTGAATTTTAAACTTGGCGCATTTATTGAACTTAAAGTGGAAAGGGGATCGGTTCAGGTCTGTACATATACGTGTAGTATTAGTCTATGGTCTGTACCGCGCGTAAAACATTTGGGTTTCAGTGCTTTGATTAGGTATAAAGAGAAGGATGTGCCCTAACATATTTAAATTGAAGCTTCCTTTATCCTTAAAATGGCGCATGGGCGGTGCTTAATGCGGGCATTAGGGCTGAAATTATCGATAACTTTGATTATGTCAATACTTATATACCTCGATATAAAATTATCAAAATATAATTAATAAATAATTAAACATAATTTTTGAAAAATACTAGTATTCGTATTTTATAATGAACAAGCTGATGCCCGCGACCCCGTCCGCGTGAATTGAGGTTTTTTGTATGAAAAAAAATTTTTTACTCGTCGTTTCGTATAGAAGACAAAAATTCATTCGGAGGAAAAATACGGAGAGAGCTGATGATTGAAGATTTCAAAGACGGATGAAGAGCACAGCCAGGGTATTCAAGATAGGTGGGGTGTGCTCGACCAAATGTCACTCGAAACTTCATCCAATTGACAGTGTATATATGCACCTAGCCTTATCCCATGTTAATTGGGGTCGGCTCTCCTAACCATTTTTCTCCAAGCTGTTCGGTCTTGGGTCGTCATTGTGTCAACTTGGGCTGTTTTCAGGTCGTTCAGTATAACTGCCATCCAGCTTTGTCTGGGTCTACCCCGTCGTCTGGGTCCAGCGCTATTATTAATTACAGTTCTAGTCATATGATTTTCAGGTCTTCTCATAACATGACCATACCACCGCAGACGCCTCTCTGAGAGTTTATCCTCGATCTGCGCTACTTTAAAGGTGCCTAGAATATGCCTATTTTGTACCCTATCAAGTAAAGTGACTCCCCCCGCCCATCTCAGCATTTTCATTTCCGCTACGTGAAGCCTAGAAACCTGAGTTTTTTTAGAGGCCAGCATTCGGAGCCGTAGATTAGAGCCGGACGTATAGCGGTCTTATAAACTTTACCTTTGATAGGGATAGGCATCCGTTGGTCGCACATCAATCCAGAAAGTTCCCTCTATTTCACCCATCCTGTGTTTATTCGGTGAGTGATGTCAGCATCAATAGTACCATTATGTGATACCATTGAACCTAGGTATTTAAACATTTCAACTTTCTTTACTGGATTCCCTTGCAGATGTATGGTAGCGCCTCTGTCGATGCCACCGAAGTTACAGCACATATACTCAGTCTTGCTTCGGCTCACTCTTAGCCCGGAATTCTCAAGAGCTACCCTCCATGTTTCAAGGGCATTTTGTAGATCACTCGGGGTTTCTCTTATGAGTGCTACGTCGTCCGCATAGAGAAGATCCCAAGGTGGCTGCTTTTGTATATGTGCTGTAAGATGGTTCATTACCAGATTAAAAAGAAGAGGACTCAGTGCTGAACCTTGGTGTACACCAACTTCGACTTTAAACTCGTCACTAATCCCAGCCGGTCCTCGAACTTTGGTAGTTATATTATGGTACATGTCCAGCACCAATCTGATATAATGTTCAGGGACCTGTTGTGATCGTAAGGCCTCCCATATTAGTTTTCGAGGGACTCGATCAAAAGCCTTCTCGAGGTCTATGAAAGCCATGTGCAGGTCTTTTTGGCCATCCCTGTACTTTTCCATTAGTAACCTGACTGTATGTATGGCGTCAGTGGTGGACTTTCCAGAAACGAATCCACACTGGTTTTCTGTCACGGCTGTAAGTTGTTTTAGTCGGTGGTTTATTACTCTTTCCCAGATCTTAAAGGTATGTGAGAGTAATTTTATGGCCCTGTAATTTTCGCATAACCTAACATCCCCTTTATTCTTGTAAAATTGTACTAAGAAACTTGATCTCCAGTCATCGGGTATACCGTAGATAAGTATTTTATTGAAAAGTTTTGTTAGAAAATTTATGCCTACACTACCTAGCCTTTTCCATAGTTCTGCTGGAATGTTATCAGGACCCGTAGCTTTGTTATTTGCCATC
Organism: Erebia epiphron; assembly: GCA_963932025.1. Taxonomy (NCBI): domain Eukaryota; kingdom Metazoa; phylum Arthropoda; class Insecta; order Lepidoptera; family Nymphalidae; genus Erebia; species Erebia epiphron. Next base: position 33,832,599 of record OZ009948.1, on the reverse strand, counting down.
AGACTTATCGCTACCTTTACCTCCCCGGGCGTAATGTTTATAATGGGCCCTTCTACAGCAGCTGACTGTACTATTTCTACGTATGGAAAAGTCTCATTTAGCAAGTGAGAGTAGTACTCTTTCCACCTGTTTCTTATGTCTTCATTTGAAGTGAGTAATACATCATGCTTATTTTTAATGTATTTATTATTTTTTGTGTCTCTGTCTTGCAATTCTAAAAAGCTCTCTATCGTCTTCTGCTAAAAGCAGTTTATTGTAGAAGTTTTCATCACTCTTCGCTCTAGCCTGAGCCACTGCTCTTCTCGCTTTCTTCTTTGCATTACGGTACTGACCACGATCTTCCTCCTCACCACTTTGTTGCCATGTTCTGAAATTTGACTTTTTCCTGTGTAGTTTATCCTTTACCTCAGTCTGCCACCAAGTTGGTTCCTTATTTGATTTTAATGGGCCTCTAGATAAGCCGAGTATCTCTGACGCTTTCTGTAAACAATGGTTTTGAAAATCCGACCACATTGTATTTGATGTTTGGCCCTGAAGCTGTTCGATTTTAGCGATGTATTCACTGAGGTTTTTACACAGGTCTTGGCCTTCCTGTTGTTCTAGTTTGTACCATTTTATCCGTGGTTCTTTACTACGAAGTATTTTTGTGGGTTTAGGAATCCTGAAGTCAGCTACAAGCAGTCGATGTTGTGTTGTTAAAGGCTCACCAGGGATAACTTTATAATCTTTAAAAGACTTAAGTCGAGCACGGTCCGCCAGTATGTAGTCTATTTGTGTTTTGTTGTTCCCACTTTTAAAAGTTATTAAATGTTCCGGTGATTTCGTGTAAAATGTGTTCACAATGGCGAGATCGTATGTTGATGCAAATTGCATTACCTCTTCACCTTGAGGGTTTTTAGTTCCATATCCCAAACTACCATGAATTCTATGATACTCTTCAGCGCTCGCACCAACATGTCCGTTAAAATCTCCTACTACGTATTTATCCTCAGCAATAGGTATAGTTTGCATTAGGTTATTCAAGTCATCCCAAAAAGCTTGCCTCTCTGATACGGTGCAACCAGTTTGAGGGGCGTAGACAGAGATCACATTCATTGGTTTCTGGTCATCCAAGGCAAATTTGATATAAATTAAGCGATCACTAATCCGCTTGATTTCAATGATACGATCTTGAAAATCACTGTCTACTGCAATACCCACCCCATTATGTTTATTAGTTATGCCGTGGTAAAGTAATTTGTAACCATAACCGATGTTTCGCGCTTTCGACCCTTTCCATTTCGTCTCCTGACCCCATCATCCGCCCCGTCATTGACCCCACATTCCAACTCGCTATTCTTAGCTTTGGTACATTCGGGTGGGTCACAACAGTGTTGATGTCGTCGCTTTGGGGGGACGTCCTAATATTTGTTGCATTCGAAACAGCCTTATTCGCACTTCCGTCGCTTACAGGGGACGCCCTAGTAGTTATATTTCTTTCTTTATTTGTGTATTTCATGGTTAGGAGTAGAAAAATGGCTATATGTTTTACGGCCGGTTGCCACCAGACGCCAAGACTGTCACCTTGCTGGCGAGCCAGCAAGATGCGGGAGCCACCGTTGGCCTATAAAGGCTCATCCGCCGACGACCCTACTGTGTACTCCAGCCAGCACACAGCACTGCAGAACCCTTTACTCCAAATATGTCGGAGGAGCGCGCTGCAGGGGTTTTTTATGGAGTTTCCTTCTTCAGCCTTGGTCCACGGGGGCTATTTTATTTCACCCCTTCCCTTCAGATACCACAAGTGATATCTGACGAGAGTTCCCCTATCCGCCACCTGGGGACGCGTCCCTTTGGGGTTAGGCTTCCCCGGGGGGGGATCCAATTCACAGTGTGCTGAAAAAAAATTCAAAATGGCGGATTTAAGATGGCCGCCATACAAATTTCGGCGGTGTCTATCTCGGAGAGTATAAAAGATGGAAGAGTGGTTTCTTGGCAAAAGATGATCAGGACATGAAGGTCTACTTGATGAACAGGAAAAAATTCAAGATGGCGGAATTTATTTTTCCATAGAAAATGTATGGCGAATATTGAAGAGGCTTACAAGTGTAGAACTATGCAAGACTTTGATGCGGTTTTTTTACAAGATTTGTGCTGCATGGAAGAATTGTCGGTTTGCTGTTAGGAAAGCCAAGATGGCGAAGTTCAATGGCACCCAAAGTTACCCGATCGTCAGTGGTATGATATTGATATTAATCAACTAAGGAAGGTTTCTTTGTGTTTTTACTTCAACGGTCTCTTACACTGTATGCATGTCTGGAAAGTTTATTTACATTAAAAGGCCCTTTTAGATATTTAAGGGGTCTCTGTTTTATGTTTTCTTATGAGAATTTTTTTTACGTTTGTCGGACGCGTGGCACTCTGGCGCTTCCACTGTGCTCGCTAGCATAGCAGTGTGTTGTTTATTTCAGAACACGTAGGCAGTAAACACTAGGATAGAAGGAGAGCAAGTAAGTAGACAGTGGGCCGCGCGTTTTACGCGGGCGGGTGCGGTTCCATTTCAAAATTTGTTTTTAAAGAAGAACTCTCTATAATTTGTCGGAGAAAAAATATATGGAGCTGTTTATTTCAAAAAGTACCTATACTAAATGGAAGAGTGGAGTCAAAGTACCTATACTAAATCGTTAAGTGATCAACGCACAGCCTAAGCCGCTGGGGTTAGCAACTTGAAATTTTGACAGTAGGTTCCTTTTGTGACGTAGGCGCTCACCAAGGAAAAATTTTTCAAAATTCCACTCCTACGGGGGTGAAATAGGGGGTGAAATTTTGTATGAAACTCCGGGTTGGCACTGAGAATTTCTTAATTGAAAAACCCAATACCTAACTTTTATGCCCGACCGGGAATCGAACCCAGGTCCTCGTGATCCGCAGTCGACTATGCTAACCACTAGACCAACGAGGCAGTCAAAAATAGTAATTAGTTAAAATGATACGTACAGTAACTGCAATGAAGGGACCAAAAACCACTTGAATAGACACTGTAATTTTCGAATACGAGACACCATCCCGGAGATCGAGTGTCTTTATCACAAGGCTATCATCACTACAGCCTAAAATGAGTTTGGCAATATTATAAGTAAAAGCTGACTGTTCAATTTCATCTCTCTACCCCTCTGAGTGAGAAACAGTAAGAGTGATATGAAATTTTAATTTTATCGATACTCAATTTATTTGTAAACAATACAATCCCCACACTATATAAACACTCAATCAAAAACTAATGAAATAATCCAAATTTTCGGGGATAGCGCAAAAATTGACGTGTTTTGGATTCAGTAAAGAAAAAACTAAGCTATAATTAGTTGAAATAACTTAAAATACTCGCCACAAAAAGAAAAATAAAAACAACTATGTTACTCACTTATGAAATGAAATTCCTGGGCGTTTTACAATACTATTATTACGACACCCCACAACTGAGAACTTTACCGTTGTTGATTACACAAAACTGCACAAAACTAAGCAAAAACACATAAAAATATTATGAAAATAACACAAAACTGGTAATTAGCCACAACCAAAACACCGGACGCAATACAGACGCCATATAACGGCTACAAAAAAATTGGCTTCAATAGCAAAATTTGATGACGTCATATGACAATTGCCTGACACGTTCACGCAATAACATAATACACCTGTCTCATTCTAAAAACGTAGCTTTCAGTAAAGTTAGTAAGAATAGTCAAAACATAGTAGTACATGTTTTATACAAAATGCATCGTATAACTATAATTGAGTAAAATGTAACACATCCTTCTCTATATACCTTATCAAAGTTTCAGTGTTCTATTCTTTGATTATGATATATAAAATCAAAGGTTCTATTGATTTGAAAGCGGTGGTTTAAAAAACATAAACTATAGGGTACATATCAATATTACACTTAATAATATAATTTAAGTATTTATAATAGACATTATCCTGATAAGTACGATAATATCAATCCATGTACGATAATTTTACGCCCCCTGGTACGATAGTCAGTCCGCTTCGACTTTCGAGTTGCTAACACTGCCATGGTGTTAACTTGTCTCTGTGGTGAATGGTGATGATATGTAATCACCAAATACCCAATATAATGGCAAAATAATGGCAATATGTTACAGGTTACTTGTCTCTGGTAATCACAATCTATTACGTCATAAAAATATGATAAAAAATGAATTCTATAGACTACAAATTACAATAGCTGGGATTTGAAAATAAATGAGCGAAGGCATTAGATAACGGATTAAAGATAAGAGAACAATATCTTTACCGCATTATGTTTAGCTATTATTCCTTTCTACCTAGCAGCTGTGAGCTGCATACCATTTTAGGTACATAATACTCTGAGCTAAGTTCGACCTTAATTTTCTAATTTCTTTCACCTTACGTTTACCGTTTCTCAACGATGTCTGTGACTAAACTCGTTAATAATGCAAGTGATGCAAGCTCTCTAAACTGGTATCTCAAGTATATTGGTTTGCCACTGACCATTGGAATAACTATGTACCGTTTATGTTCTCAAGTATCAAATCGAAAGCGTAGGAATGCTTTACATGGAAAGGTAAGGGAACATATATAATTTTTCTTGTAAAACCTTTTGAAAAATTATGGAAAGTTAATTTATTTCAAATTGTGAAGGCAATAATTTTTTTGAAGTAAGTAAGTACCTATCAATTTTATTACAAAAGATTTCTATGTAGGTACTTGGATTTTTAAGTAACTTCATAAATTCGATATTACAAAGTTCTTAACGAGTCACATCTCCCGCCCAGTGTAACATTTTCATTTTGGTGGTATGCAGTCGTTGTTTGTGATTCTGCAAGAATTTTCTGATGTAGCATTGATAAATAATTAAAGTTTCCTGCACTGCACATAATCTAACACTTTTTTTTCTATTTGCCTCTTGGGTGCTAGCCTCTTAACATTCCCGTCTAGTACCCCCCTGATTCCCGTTTAATCCAGTTTAAATCATGACAAATTATATTTTATAGGTGGTAGTTATTACTGGTGCCAGTTCAGGTATTGGAGAGGCTTTGGCTCATGTATTTTATGAGTATGGCTGCAAAGTAGTTCTAGCTTCAAGGAGAAGAACAGAACTAGATAGAGTTAAAAATGATCTGTTATCTAAGAACATTGTAAGTAAAAAAACTCATTTTTTATAATTTTTCAATAATAGCTGATGCCCTGATATAATCTATATCAGTGCCAAATTTCATTTAGATCCATTCAGCCGTTCTAGTGTGATTGAGCAACAAACATCCATCCATCCAAACTTTCCCATTTATAATATTATTATTATAGATTTTTTCATAACATAAGAAAGTAAGTAGTTACCTACTACCAGGTTATTCCAATGTATATTAAAATCCTAGTTTTACTATCAAACTAAGTTTAAATAGGATTTAGCCTGCAAGAAAATGAGATAGAATAAATGTTATATTGATCTCATTCTCTTGCAGGTTACTTTTCTGAAATTACAAACTTTCACTTCTGCTGTGTGTGCATTGCACACACACACTTTTTTTGTTTTGTGTGTAAATGTCCATATAATAAAGTGTATAGGAATTTAATACACAATTTTGACTTCTCTTTTCAGTCTACCCCAACTGAGGAACCAGTTGTGTGTGAACTAGACTTATCAAATTTAGAGCAGTTGGAACCATTTATTAAAAAGATATATGATACTTGTGGGCAAATTGACATACTAATCAATAATGGTGGAGTATCTCATCGCGGTTCAATCCTTCACACAACATTGGAAGTGGATAAGAAAATTATGTATACAAACTATTTTGGTTCTGTAGGATTGACTAAAGGTAATATTTTATAGACAAAATGCAATATACTTTGTGAAGATACATGTGACTGATTGCAGATAGCATTAAAATAACAAAAGAAAAAGTTTCATTACAAGCTTAAAATGAAGTTTCAAATAAAAATTTGAAACTTCCTCGTTCATTAGGGAAATAACAATTGGCCTATGGAGGAAAGGCAAATTCTAAACCGGGAATCAAACAATCTGAAAATGCCAAAATGACTGACTGTCTAGTCACTATTTTATTGAACCGAGAGATTTAATCTCACTCGCTATCTATTGGTTAAATAATAGTAGATCACTATAGTGGTAATGCAATGTCTTACGTTACAGGCGCCGGGATAAATCCCTACCGTATCAAGGGATTTTAGAGTAACTCCCTAACGTAACCTGGATGTTGCATCTAGAATCAGGGATCAGGCGCCCAAGACGAAGACAACATTACCCCTACGTTAAATGCTCTACTTTTCACACTTCGCGAGACAGTAAAATCAAGGCTATTAAAACATTATTCAATATATCTTATATCTATTTTCATGCCAAAATGCCAATGGATGGATAAATTAACTAATGATAACTTGTTCTTGGAAGTAAACTAGATACGGCCTCTGAAATCAGGCAATAGGCACATTTTACAGATTTACTTTTTCTTTCAGCGGTGTTGCCCAGAATGGTTGAAAAGAAAAGTGGACATGTGGTATTTGTTAGTTCTGTACAAGGACTGATTGCAATACCAGATCGTTCTGCCTATGCTGCTTCTAAACATGCTCTTCAAGCTTTTGCAGATTCCTTGCGTTCTGAAATGTTTCAACATAAAATTGATGTGTCTGTTGTTAGCCCAGGATATGTTAAAACAGCAGTTTCATTGAATGCTCTCACTGGCAGTGGAGAGAATCATGGAGGCAAGCATATGTTTTATCTTTGAGTTTTTGCATGATAGTCTATTACAAGCTAAGAGTACTTTAGTACTCAAACTTACTTTAGTACTTTAGTATCAATTTATTGCCATTGCCACAATAGATTGTGTGATTATACATGAACCAGAAATAATAATATGTTACAAAAATGCTAACTAATGGCAATAAATTGATCCTAATAGAATACTTCTATGTGTTGGTGTTCCTCTCGCACACAATAATTTGGCCACTGCCATAATATTGTCAAAGAACATTTTAGATAGATGTAACACCTGTGAGACAATAATTAAAGTTCATTCCTAAACTAGGGTTGATAACTATAATAAATTGTAGTTAGGCAACATCAATATTACCATCTGGTGAGATCGCAGTCAAGGGCTAACTTGTACTGCAATAAAAAAAGATTGGCAGTCAGTCATAGGGATAGAAGTGAAAACGAGCATTTTTTTTAAAATGAATTTTTAAATTATAATTAAAGTTTTATTTCGAATGGAGTATATTTATATATTCGCGAGCATATCGCTGTTCGCGAGCATGTTGGTCACGCAAATCTACATTTTTACCCCCTACCAAAAAGTGCTCAGCGCGCCTAAAGAAGTTCACTTCAAAAACTTCTACTATCTATTCCAAAGAAATATGTTTGTTTTGTTATAACTTTAGTTTTTGTATGGCCTGTGTTGCTAGTAGGTAGGTTTAGGCAGCTTTTACTAGACAGACTTTTATATTTTATTAACTAGCTAATGCCCGCGACTTCGTCCGCGTGGTTTAAGTAAAAATAAACCTAATAAAAAGAAGCCTATGTCACTCTCCAGGTCCTCAACTATACCCATGCCAAAAATCATGTCGATCCGTTGCGGCGTGATTGAAGGACGAACTAACTAACAAACACACATTCGCATTTATTATAATAGTATGATTAAAACAAGATTTAACAGCTGCATAAATTCGAATGGCGCTCTCCGATTGGAGCAAATGGCCGGGGTCGCGCCCGTCTCACTCACGCCAAATAGATCGTGCAGTGGTTATTAATTTCATGATGAGGAATACATTAAAGGTATAATTTCACATGGCAAATTATAATATGCGATGTTTTCTAGTTGAAGCTTGAACTACATTTAGTTGAAGAACTTATGTACCTACGTTGAAGCTTTAAAACTTAAAATGTTGATGAGTTGTAGAATCCGTGGCTGAATATAAAATTAACCTTTTTTCTTTGTTTCATAGCTGTAATAGGTTGGTAAGTCAGTAGGTAGTAGGTAGGGATCCACCTAGGTTAAATATTTAAATAAACTCATAATAATATGGTACTTAAGTATCCTATATTAAAATTGATTTTATGTAAGTAGGTCTGGAAATTCCCTCTATTCCTTTATGAGTGTTACGTGTTTTCCAACAAAGGTAACACTTTTAATTGTAGGCAATAATTGTTGAAGTACTTAATTCGGGCGGTTTCGATATATTTTAGGCCATCGACTACGATTTACTTATATCAAATACTAGACAATGTCTGCAACTTCGTTCGCTTAGTTTTTTGATTGATTCCCACATTCCAAATGCACCCTATGTGCAAACTGCAAACATACAGAATTTCACATACTTATATACCTAATAATACCGAAATTATCAAGTAAATCAAACAAATCACTGTCCATCTCGCGTAATCGTTAAAGCCCGTCAACCCGCATTGGAGCAGCGTGGTGGGTCTAAGCTCTAATTCCCGCTCTCCTATGAGAGTGGAGGCCTGTGCCCAGCAGTGGGACGTTAATAGGCTGTAGTGAAGTGTGACTGTCCATCTCGTCCTTTTGCAGTCTCTTTTACTTATGTGAAGGTTTATAATAATAATAAAATTCTTTATTAAGGTAAAAACCCAAAAATTACAAAAATACAAAATTAAATTAAATTAAAATAGATAAAATAAAATAATTAACATAATAAGACGTATACACAACAGGTGTAACAGTATTTATTTTTTCTTATTTGGATTTCGATGCATTGAAATCCAATGAGTCACCATTGGACTATGCAAGTCCTGGCCCACCACCTGTAGGATGCCGTTACCAGAGTTACGCAATCTTTCCCAAAATGAAGATATACGTGCTCTGATAACAGCAAAGAAATCGGGCACTCCCGCCTCGGCAAACATGCCCGACGCGCTGCAGTATCTGGGAAGCTTCATAAGGATGCGGTATGCATTATTGTACTGCATCCTTATGGTGCTGAAGGACTTTGAAAACCGCTTTGAAAACGAGAATCTGTCTTTAGTACATTGTACTTCAGCCCGTGAGATTTTGCATAATTCTCACAGACTGATGACAATGGGAAACACAACTTTATGGGACAAATAATCCATCTCCTAAATTTAGGGGACCCATTAGTCACTAAGGGACCCTTTAAAAGTGGTGAAACGGAAACGATCCTCTAACTGGCCCTTAAATCTTATGGGTCGTCAGTGAAAGCGGACATGAGTCAGTTTTGATGGCAATATATAAATCAGTAGGACAAGTAGGTAATAATAATAATGTTGTTCTTTACTTGGCGCTTCCTTTGGAATATTTAGTTACTGGTGTAAAAAAGACGAATTATTATAAAAGAAACTTTCTCATTTTCCCGAAAATCAAAAATAGGTTCTGTGGCCAAAAAAGATGGACTTATGAAAAAACTGTAATTCCCCTAATTAAAAAAAATTAGCTACTGTTTATTTTTTTTGGGCTTGGTACAATTTATTAATCAATAAATTGACGTTATTGGCGTTAGCGGTTAGACAAATCTGTCTTACCGCTAACGCCAATATTATCTCACTAGGACACAAACTGACACGGTGGCGGCGCCACCAGCCAATCATGTTTATAGAGCAACAGAATGTAGATTCTACGCGCATTCAGCGCCACCCGTTGTCCAAGATGAGTGCCAGAAGCGACGCCATGCCATAGAAAATGATAGACGTATTTACGCGACAACGTAGGCCACGTGAAGGGTCACCCGTAGTCCTAGGTGAGCGACGCCATAGATAATGACAGACGTATCTACGTGACAACGTAGATAAAGTCATTTTCTATGGCGTCGCATCGCTTGAGGTCGCTTCTGTCGATCAACGAGTCAGCTACTGTTTGATAGTGTCGCGTTGCCGCGTAATCCGTTGTCCTAGGAGAGCGACGCCACGCGATACGACAATATAGAAAAGACAACGGCTTTGTCGCTCAATTATGACAACGGGTTATAGTCCCACAAACTTTCTGACCTGGTGGCCAAAATTAGAACTAATTTTTATGCCTGTTTTTGATTTATTTTATTTTTACTAGCGAATCCATCCAAAGTTTCACATTTTTAATATTTATTTGATAGATACTAGCGACGCTTTCACCGGGTAGGTTTGTCGGACTATTTGTGTGGGTTACGGTTACCATGTGCTGACGACGCGCGACGCTGTAACCGCCTGTCCCAACCAACCATATGACTAAATTTTTAAGACAGTTCCAACTGTCCTAAGACTTATGATATTTTTGTTTTCCTTTTGTAAAACTCATTGATGGTTATAATTATTTTTCAGTGATGGACAAAAGTACAGCAGCTGGTTTCACTTCAGACTATGTAGCAATGAAGATTTTGGATATGGTAGTGAATAAAGATAAGGAATTGGTGATTAGCCAATTTTTGCCGAATTTAGCCGTGTTTATGAGACACTCACTGCCTTCTTTATATTTTTGGATAATGGCTCGAAGGGCAAACAAAACAAATTGATTTTATAATCACAATGTAAATAGTTAAGTGTTTATTAATGTATTCATTCAAAAAACTGGTTAAGCGCGAATCGGATATATGCTCATTGATGCGACGGTTTCGTTTTCTTTTCAGAAACCCTGTATTATCAAACTGACATCAGCTAAGAACAGGTCTCAAGTATCAAATAGATTGACCGACACTTGAGAACCTGTTTATAGCTCGATCTAGGTTTATTATTATGGGCCTAAAGTTTTTAAAAGCTTATTGCTGGTTTAAAAATGCTAGCAAGAGACCTCATCAACTTAATTTTCTTCAGATTTTACAACTTTGTAGAGGGGGAGGAGGAGAATGATAATTTGTTTTCGTTGCTATGTTTTATCTTTTGGTTTTAAAATCTTTAAGCACTGAGTTATTTAAACCAGGGTTCCTTTTTTACCATTTTTGGTATGGCCATATTTTGCTAATTTGTATAAGTTAAAGGGATGTATATGTCACCGTAAAATTGTGAAAACCGTCAGATAGTGAACCGTTCAATGTTCTGAGTGTCAATTTTTGAAATATTCATTGTATTTACGTTTTCTTGACTCTTTCTTGTAGGTTAGGTTAGGGTTCGACATAAATAATCAGGCACTCAGGTTCTCTCGGGTTTCTCTCACAGATTACAATTTACCGAAAAATAATCCATAAATCCATAATCTTTCGACAGTTTACAATTTCGCTCGATAGATTACAATCTAACGGTTTTACAATCTTACAATGACATACTTTATGTATGTAGCCTGCCAACCTGCACTGGAGCAGCGTGGTGAGTCAAAGCTGTAGTTCCCTCTCCTATGAGAGTGGAGGCCTATGCCTAGCAGTGGGATGTTAATGGACTGTAGTGGTGGGTGGTGGATACTTTATGTATCAATTTTTTTGTATATTTTTTTAGCATAAATGCAGAAAATATTATAACTGTGAATTAAAAAAAGTTTTCTAAATCGAACTTTTATTACAAAGCAACAGTGATGTTTCACTCCATTATCTACACTGTTATCATGCATATTATGTTATAACAGAACCTCCAACAACCTCTGATCTATCAAGCATCCTTATACTTAAAAGAAAATATTTGTACAGAATTATACTATTCTAATTTTAATAACAGTTTTTAAAAATAATAGTAACAAATTTACATTGTACCCTACAAAAAATATTATACAGAGAAAGAGCCCTATTAAGCATTTAAGTGAACCTATTTCATAAAAATATATTATTTTCCATTTTTGCCTAATGCAAGCATATCAGACAAAATATGCTGCATAATTACTGTATTATTATTTAAAAATATTATAAATTCTCCATATGCATATGGCAGCTGCAGCTAATGATATAGTATTATGTAAAATGACTTGTCTTCTATTATCAGTGTGCACTAGGACAACGGGAGATGCTGAGGTCAAATCACTTAAAATTGGCAGTTTAGACAAGTGCCGCAGATCCTTTTCTTCTTGATATTTGCAACAGGGGTCCCATTGCCATGAAAGTGTGTAGCAACCTGCACATAAAACTGAGACTGCTCCAAAAGGTGTGCATGCTATTGAACTCCAAGCCAAACCTGTAACATTAAATTACTCAATATTATTCCAACAAAAACTAAGCTTTTGTTAAGAATTATTTATTGCAGGCAAGAAATCAAGGGAACACTGTAAACAATGTTACTTTCCACCATTTACACGATTACATTGCTAGACTGGGGACTCCACTCTACCAAGGCCAAGTACACCTTTGTTACCCAGTACTCCACATTAACTGATTACAGCTCTTTTAGATCTTAAAAGAAACACCATTCAGGCATTACCCACAGTTTAACATTTATGAAAATGGAAAATCCCAAATATGTACCTACTTCCAATTTAGCAGGTATTAACACTTTCAAAAAAATCCGTAACAAACTCAAATCTTTCTAGGGTTCCGTAGCCAAATTTGGCAAAAACGGAACCCTTATAGATTTGTCATGTCTGTCTGTCTGTCTGTCCGTCCGTATGTCACAGCCACTTTTTTCCGAAACTATAAGAACTCTACTGTTGAAATTTGGTAAGTAGATGTATTCTGTGAACCGCATTAAGATTTTCTTACAAAAATAGAAAAAAAAAAAAATTTTTGGGGGTTCTCCATACTTAGAACTGAAACTCAAATTTTTTTTTTCATCTAACCCATACGTGTGGGGTGTCTATGGATAGGTCTTCAAAAATGATATTGAGGTTTGTAATATCATTTTTTTCTAAACTGAATAGTTTGCGCGAGAGACACTTCCAAAGTGGTAAAATGTGTGTCCCCCCCCCCTGTAACTTCTAAAATAAGAGAATGATAAAACTAAAAAAAATATATGATGTACATTACCATGCAAACTTCCACCGAAAATTGGTTTGAACGAGATCTAGTAAGTAGCTTTTTTTTAATACGTCATAAATCGGTTTGTACAGAACCCTCGGTGCGCGAGTCCGACTCGCACTTGGCCAGTTTTTTTATTCTAGTTGACTTTGACAAGTGCTTTTGAATTGACAAGTGAATTATGGTTGCCATTGGCTCCATACTAATATTATCAAATCTTTTTAATTCTAGTAGACTTTTACAAGTGCTTTTGAATCATCGAGTGAATTATGGTTGCCATTGCCATAAATGCCACAGTATGTGCCTGTCTGCTATGCTATCACTGCCCAACTGTTCAACCAACTTTGATGAAATTTGGTTCAGAGATAGGATAGGAAGGCAGTGAAGGGCATTGGCTACTTTTTTCCCGGAAAATTAAAAGTTCCCGCGGGAATTAAAACAATCCACATGGACAAAGTCACAGGCATCATCTTAGTATTTTATCATATTTCACTACCTAAATAGGTACACTAGCATAATCTATGATGAAAAAACATAAGGTGGTTGATTGATGTATGCAATCCTGATAAAATGAAACATTTTCTAACTCACCCGAAGCAATACTACACAATCCACTATACACAGAGACTTTATGTAAGAGGTTTCCTACATATATCCACCTAGCTGTTTCTTCTCCAAGCGGTTCAGGTTCTATGACAATAACACTCACGCCAGCCTCAAGTGCTCTTTCCAGTTCCATTTCAAATTTAATATGAGCATTTTCGCTGTCGTATACTTCTCTAACTATTACTACTTGGGAGGGTTTAAGATCACTGGAAAATGAATGGAACGTTGTGATAAATATCCTGCAATAGGATATTACAATACTATAAAATTATTTACAAAGCAAAGATGTAAACATTTATTGCAATTCTTAAGTTAAAAATTAGCTCTTTATTAATGTTAGTTGAAATAAAACGAGAACTTTCGTTTATTTACTAACCTGTCACTTTCATCACCCGCCATCTTATCCCCAGATGACTAGATCTGAACCACAGATGACAGAATACAATATATTCACAGGGAGAACAGACTTATCTATCACAGACTACTAACTTATCTGTACACAAAATATGTCAATTTCGTAGACAGAGAAAGTAATATAGACAAAGCCATATCTCCTTTTCACTCCCACATGAAAGAGATGCAGTGTTGAGATGTTACACAAGATAGAATGAGAACATAATATGTTTTCTTCTATCCCTTTCTGCGTGTCACGGGTTTAGTTTGTTTTGTTCATATAGCACATTAATGTGCTAGACTGCATTTGAGAAGTGTTTCAAAGTGCGAAGATAAAATTTGTAATATTTAAACTCAATTACTCATCATCATCATCACTACAGCCTATTAACGTCCCACTGCTGGGCACAGGCCTCCACTCTCATAGGAGAGCGGGAATTAGAGCTTAGACCCACCACGCTGCTCCAATGCGGGTTGGCGGGCTTTAACGACTATTATCATGTTAGTGATAATAGCCGGGACCGACGGCTTAACGTGCTCTCCGAGGCACGGGGGTGAAACACCGCCAACTTCCAACTCCGGGCTGGCACTGAGAATTTCTTAATTGAAAAACCCAATATCTAACTTTTTATGCCCGACCGGGAATCGAACCCAGGACCTCGTGAACCGCAGTCGACTATGCTAACCACTAGACCAACGAGGCAGTTACTAAACTCAATTACTAATTTATGCTAAAATAAAGAGTGCCCTACATGAAACAGTGACTATAAAACTACAACAATGGTGCATTGCAGCGTTTTACCTATTATTACCTATCCCTTTCGGTCACACGTTGGCCTTGATTCTAGAGGTTATTTATTCTATGGTCAATTTATATGTCTGTGGTAGGAATTCCCTACCTCCATGAGCAACATAGCGTAAGTTTATATATGAAAAGTAGACATCGTAATAATAATACCACAAGTGAGCGAAATGAGTATTTATTATGTGTCAATATGTCACCGTAATATTGCAAAAACCGTTAGATTATAATCTAACTCGCGAAATTGTAAACTGTCGAATGATTACAATATAACGCATTATTTTTCGGTTGATTGTAATCTGTTAGGTTTATTAACCCGATAGAACCTAAGTGCCACTACCTGATTATTTATGTCGAACCCTAACCTAACCTACAAGAAAGAGACAAGAAAACGAAAATACAATGAATATTTCAAAAATTGACACTTAGAACATTGAACGGTTCACAATTTTTCGACTGTTTACAATCTACCGAAAAAAAAAGAGTTAGATTACAATCTTATTAGTTTGGCACTGAACAATTTTTATTTTAAGGTAAGTGATTTCAATCACAATTATAAATTTCAAAAAAAACGTTATTTAAGAGCCCAAGTACTGAAACATTGTTTATCTACTCCAGCATCGAAAAGTTCCAATTACGAATTTGACAACTATATCGAATTGAACCCTCTTTCGTGTTTGCTTCTCATAACGATACAGTTCGTTGTATGGGAGCTGTATCGTTATGAGTCGTAGCTGTATCGATATGGTTATCTTCATAAATAGGATACCTATAGCTTAGCGGCTCTGGGTTCTGGCACTTTTGGTTTTTATTAATTTATAAAGTAAAAAATTATAAAGACGTCCTTGTCGTAGATAAAATCTTGTATGCAACTGTACGTAATTAGTCATTTTAATTCTCGTACTATCCTATTTTGATACTCGGCAAGCCTCGTATCAAAAAACAGCACTCGAATTAAAATGACCCTCATTACGATACAGTTGCATAAATAGCTATTTCTGTTCCGACGTTTTAGGATAGGAAAAATGAAAATTTCATTACCAAATTAATACCATTCGCTACTCAGTTAAATGAAGTATGACGTAATTTAAAAAAGTGGTCATAAAATCGTATAGTAACTGCAGAAAATTATCGGGAAATTCATGGAAATCTCAAAAAAGGCGTCATCGCGTTCCGACTATTGTGATTTAATCTGAGACCTTATTTAAACAAAAGTTATTTCAAATTAATCATTAAAGATCAAGGAACACTTTAATTAAACAATATTTTCAATACAACTTAAAGTTTTTGTACAATCTGGTTCCAAAGATCCCTCATACGAATTTTTTATACAAATTTACACTGGCTCGTGCAACTCAAATGTCAAAACTTATAGCCTAAGAGATAACTGTATTTCTGGTTACTATCTTTTGGTAACTATAATCCTACTATCTTATACTATTAATTTTCATGTTTCAGATTGTATTTATATTAGTATCACAGGTGATCTAAGACTAAGAGGTGATATACGAGTTATTTTGAATACTTACTTAAATCGTAAAATAACTTAAATGGGAGATATTTAAATACTACACATTAGCAAATCAAAGCGGCGACACTTGAGCTATTTTTTACTCACGACGGAACGGACGGTATAATATATTATGTGTTTGCCCTAAGAGGTTGTGCGATTGTTTGTTTGTTTGTGTACTTTTTAGTTACCATTTTCCTGGAAAACTACTGGACCGATTAGTATGCAGTTTTTTGCAATAGATATGCATAACTTCTTTCAAGGTTCTTGAATATGTTTTAGGGCTATAGTCCACTAAGCTGAGCTGCAATCCTGATTTTTATTTTTCAATATGTTTCCATTTTTCTGAAAAAGTACTGGGCTGATTGAGATGCGGTGTTTTGCATTAGATATGTATAGCTTGTGAAAAAGTTCTTAGATATATTTTAAGTTATCGTGCTATCGTGCGCGCTGCTATCGTGTTTTTTTTATTATGTTACCTTTTTCTGAAAAACTACTTTGCTGATTTAGATGCGGTTTTTAAAAAATATATATTTAGCTTCTGAGAAGGTTCTTAGATATTTTTTAGGGCCATAGTCCACCAAGCTGTGCTGCAATCGTGATTTGAATCGTGATTAGGTGGTCATAGGAACTCCTTCTCATCGTAAACCCGTCGTGTTTGGACTCTTTTGATTTGTCTTGACAAGCGCTAACCTAGATGCTGCCCAGGACATCGTGATGGAGCCAGGAGGTGGTCACAGGAACTCCAGTTTTTTATCCATTATATTTTTTAACGTATTTTTTGAACTGATATTTTTTAACATTTATTTTTCAGAATATTAAAATTAAACACAATTTACCCTCTAAACCTCTACTCATTACGATTTGGCCATAGTCCAACACGCTGGTCAAAAAAACTACTGAGCCGACAAAGATGCAGTTTTGTGTTCATAAAACTACTTCTGCGAAGATCTAATTGTTGTTAAAAAAGTTATAAGGTCACAAATTATAATGGAGCGCTGCAGTTCGTCGTGGGTTTTTTTAATTTTAATTTTATTACTTGACGTACTACTTGACGTAGGTACTTAATGACGTATTACGTCTTTGAGAGGCAATATATTATAGTAAACGCCCCGATGAATAGAGTCAGTTTTTATACTGGTTACATAGGTACAGCGCATACTTTAATACTATACTAGAATAAGCCTTCCTAGTTATTGGTCATTTCTGGTAACAATAACTCATCTTTGAGCGGCGATAAGTAGTAGGTCCCCAGCCGCTTGCAGGCAGACCATCACAAATTCCACCAGACGATAGTTACTGTTTTGAATGATACGAGCACTTGATGAGAACTGACATTTATTATTACTGAAATACATAACAATATTATATAAAATTCACATCATCTTTCCCTTTTATTTTTTTTATTTGATTTATTATAATTTTATAATTGGCTTAGATATGTAATTATATTTAAACAATACGTATCTAATCCTAATTTATTATTACTGAAATAATAACATAACAATATTATATAAAAATCATATTAACTGAAATACCAACATAACAATATTATATGAAAATCACATCAGCAGCTATCTCTTAGCCTAGGTATATATTTTTTGAAAGCTTGCCCCCTTAATATTCCTATTTAATATTTCTATCCATTATGCAATCATTTAATTTCCGCGGCAAACTGTATGATATATATTTTTTTACTAACTGGCCTTACGGCTTCTATGGCCATGACCTATATTATCTATGACCGAGTCATACGTTTTCATCATCAGTGGGTCTTCTCCGTTTGGCCCGTGAGGGCCAAGCGGGGGTACGGGCCTCGAGGCTGAGCCTCCTTACCCGGGCGGGGCGCGGGGCAACTCTGTGCCCCGGTGAATGGCTTTAAGCCGTAACGACGGCTTGGGCCTGCCTAGGAGGCTACGGGCCCTAAAGTTTGGTGTTTTGTGGGTCCGCACTGCGGGTGACGTCATCGTCACCGCGTGCGGGACCCGTTTCTTCTTTTTAGGCATGGAGGCGCGTAAGCACCGCCAAGCCTGCTGTGAGGGCTTGTATTGCGCCCTGGCCCTGCAGGTACACCGTCAGCCCAGTCGTGAGCGCCTTGATCACGGCCCGGACTATAGCCACAATGTCCGGGTCGGTCTGCGCTTCTTGTTGGGCTGGTTGGGTTGCAGGGCGGGCGTTAGCGGAGATTGACGGTTGTGGGGCGGGTTGGCTGCAGCTGCGGCCTGGCGGGGACGCGGTGCGTCGAATTGTGTCGGGCTTGGTGCAGCCTGACGCGTGCGAGTAGCTAGTGGTACGGTTGGTAGGCGGGTGGGTGGCACCTGGCTTGTGGCCTCGGCGGGTGATCGTCGGCCAGCGGCGGGCTCCGGCTGTTGCGGAGTCGAGGCCGCCGCTGGTGCGGTGCGGCGTGAGCGAGGCGCGCGGTTTCAGCGGCGTCTTCTCGCTCGCACCGGCTGGCCCCGTTCGGTGTGCGGGTTTGCGGCCGCTGCCAGAGTCGTAGCACTCTCAGCGGTCGCAGGTTGCGTGGTTCGTGGTGCCGATACAGGTCGCGTGTCGGTCATCACCGACTGTGCGACAGTGGGCGGCTGCGTTGTGGTTGGCGGTGCAGGGGTTTGTGCGGTTGATGGAGCGGCGGTGGTTGCGGGGCTTGTGGCCACGCCCCGCTGTTTTTGTCGGGCGGGCGCGCGAGGTGGCGGCGGCAGGTTAATGCCTCGCTTTCTCGCCTCGCGTTTATAGAGGCTGCAACGGCGGTCGTTCGCCGAGTGCTCTTGCCCACAGTTAGCACATGTGGGCTCAGCATCTCGGGGTCGTGGGCAGTCCTTCACGCTGTGTTCACCGACACAGCGGACACAGCGGAAGGGTCTATGGCAATTGGCCGAATTATGGCCGTAAGTCTGGCATCGGTGGCACTGGGGCGGTGATTTGCGGCATGAGCAGGATTTCATTAACTTGGTAGAGTTGGCGTAGTTCTTCCTTCGTCATGTGCGCCAACCGCACGAAGTAGGTGCAGCTATGTTGTCCATGTCGTCCTCGGGGCGGTGGGATGGCTCGCGCCGCTTCGGCGGGGAAGCCGAGTTCGCGCAGCGCGGCAACCAGCTCGTCCACTGGGGTATCGAGGGGGAGGCCACGGATGGCCACCTTCGCTGGGATTTCGGAGGCCGGGCTGTAACAGTACCACGATATGGCACTGTCTTTTGCGGCGGCTTCTGTGAGATGCCGCTGCACAGCCCGGAATTCGTCGGCGTCTTTGGGAAGAAAGCGGACCCCGCGTCCCAACGGTTTCGCGTTTGGTAGCCGTCCGAGCACTCGAGAGAGCGCCTGGAAGTGCCTCGACCAGTTAGGGAGGCACTCCGCTACTAGTGGCGGGTAACCAGAGCGCGGCGTTGGTTGCGCAGGGTCAGCAGTGGCATTGGGTGTGGGTGCGGTGGTAGGCGCGGCAGGCGGTGGCGAGCGGCGCGGTGAGGGCGGTGCGGCGGCGGCCTCGGCGTACGAGGCGCTTGGTTGTGGCGATGTCATTTGCACGTCGCGGTTGGTTGGCGAGGCAAGGCCTGCGTAGCTGGTCGAGTCTTTCGACCAGCTAGCCGAGTCGTATGACTCTCGCGCTCGAGCGGGCGTCGGGGGTGCGGTGCGGCGCGCGGCGACAGGGGGGTGCGGCGGGGCAGCGGTCTCCATGCATGAGGGAGTATCAATGCGGGAGAGTGGGGGGCACGGCTCCTGTAGTGGGAGGCGCCTTCTCGGGGTCGGTGATGATGATGGCGGCGGGTCTTGGTAGTCAGGAGGCGGCGCGGGTAAGGCTAAGCTGAGCTTAACCCGCTTGTCCTCCTGGTTACCCGACGAACCGGAGGAAGAGGTGCTTGAACGAACCCGCTTTGCCAGCTCGCAGCTGGGCGTGGACGCAGCTACGCGGGCTACGATGGCAGGCGGGTCGTCGTCGCTATCCTCGTCTGATGAAGATGGCGGCGATGTTGTAGCGGACGTGGTGATCGGAGGACGCCTCGTGGTCGCTGCGACAGGAAGCGGAGTCATGGCCAGTTCCACGACGTTGCGACGTGTCACTGCGCGCGGTATCCCGGTACGTCCCCTTCCCAACTTGTGCGGCCTCTGGTCGAGCGTTCGTCTCTCGGCCATGGCAGCATATGGTTCGAAATGCGTTAAAATGGATTAAAATAGATAAAACGGTAACATGGATAAAACGGTAAAACTTATTAAAAATGGGTAAAAACGATTTAAAAACTGCGACCCTAACAGGGCGACCTGCAACTCCTCGCGTGCAACCCAGCCAGGTGAGACCCCAAGGGGAGGCCCAGCTTAGGCGCCCGCGGACCGGAGTATACGGGTCAACCCTGCATGGTGTGGAGGGCGTAGGCAGAAGGGTTTGATCCCGTGCACCTTTTTCCTCACGAAAAAGGGCAGTAGGGATACGCGGCGTTTTCGTCCCGGTCGGGGGCAGTAGCTAACGCGAGATCGACCCGGCCGCTTCCTCAAACTGCAAGCAGTGAGTACAACTGGCACCAGGGACCAAGGTAGCTAGGTACGCGGAACCGAAACTAGACGCGATATACCTCAATGGGATGTAAAAACGCTGGAAGCAAACGGCGGCGTTTTTTTTTGTCCGTTCAAAACAAACCGAGATTTTCAATATATGTTGCTAGTAAGTTCCCGCTTTTCAGACTAGATGGCGTTGATGGCGTTGCTAAAAATACGCCCACATTCTTTGTTTGACAGGGCCCGTCTATGTAAATTGAGGTCGTTGGAAAAAGGTCAAGGTTAAAATATAAAATATGAAGAAATGAAATAGGAAGATTTTGGAAATGTATAATTGTGACTTGAAACACTTACCTTAAAATAAAAATTGTACAGTGCCAAACTAATAAGACTTTAGATGTTAACCTAAGAATAACAAATTATCTACACGACGAGCGACCATGACAGCGCTACGATGGGGACAAAGACAGGTTAGGAACGCGCTCTCAAAGTCGGTCGCCCGACCTTTTTCTAGGAAAGGGCCCATCTAGTACCTACCTAAATATATAATATCGATGCTTGGTTACGAGCCAATCTGTGGGTCAAGTGGGTAAGGTGTGAGTCGGGGCGACCTAATCGCCAACTTATCGGCCCGACAAGCCAACTGCTCGCCTATTGACATGAAGATCAGCAGGGCGACCGCGTATCTTTTGCATCAATCATTGAGATACATCGCAATCACCTCCGATTGGCTGAATTTATGGTATTCTTGCTGCATCAATGGATTTCGTCTAATAGTGGAAGAGTGTTAACTAATGAGTGGTGATTGCGATGTATCAATCATTGATGCAAAAGATACGCGGTCGCCCTGCGGTAGGGTCCTACCACAGGGTCCTGCCCTACAGTCTGCTCTGCCGATTGGCCCCTCCCATCGTATATGTCACCGTAAGATTGCAAAGGCCGCTTTATTGTAATATAACTAGCGATATTGTAAACTGTCGACAGATTACAATTTAACGCATTATTTTTCGCTAGATTGTAATCTGTTAGATATATTAACTCGATAAAACCTAAGGGCACTAAATGATTATTTGTGTCGAACCCTAACCTAACCTACAAGAAAGAGATAGGAAAACGTAAATACAATGAATATTTCAAAAATTGACACTCGGTACATTGAACGGTTCACAATCCGTCGACAGTTTACAATATCGCTAGTTGGATTACAATCTTACGGTTTTTGCAATCTTACGGTGACATATACATTACACCTCATTGCACCCAATTATACTAGCGGTCCGCCCCGGCATCGCACGGGTGCAATTCTGATTTGTAATTTTATCGTGAAAAAAAACAAAGTAAACAATTTACAGATGAGGTTTACATTGTTAATCTTACATAATTATTTTCTATTATATTATAAGCACCCGTCGGTATCCGTTTGTAATCCCCAGGTGTGAGGTGGCACGCGATTGCGACACGTATTCTCTCTGACTTGCAAGACGATTTTCATTTTCAAATGAAGATTCTCCAATACGACGCATTTTCACTGCCCTCGCCTGGGAACTATGTTTAGAAGGTTGAAACCTTGATCTTTTAAGTTTTTCGTAGTCTGTCTACCTACAGCAGTTAGATATTAAAATGTTAAAAAAAAATGTTCTGATCTCTGATCTCTAATTTATTTTAAAATAAAATGTAGCCTATGTTACTCGCTGATAAAGTAGCTTACTATAAGTGAAAGAATTTTTAAAATCGGTTGAGTAGTTCTTGAGTTTATCCATTACAAACAAACAAACAAATTTTTCCTCTTTATAATATAATATTATATTATAATTATAGTTTAGATATAGCTTTGCTCGGTCATCCAGGTATAATAATTCAGTGATACCTACCTAGAGATCGTACTTGGTACTATTGACGAAGGAAGGTGTACTTCTACCTACTAATTAATTAATTTTGGAGCTGAACTAACTACTTACTCATCAAAAAGTTAATAATATATCAATTTCGTCGATGTAGACATTTTCTTCCACATAGAGTTCGCCCACTACTCCCATTCTAAAATCCGTTTGCCGGATTAGGTAAAGGTGAATGTTGCAAACAATTTCATACCGAAAGGCAACGTTATATAAACAATCAAGCATAAGCTTTTTGATTTCTTAAGTAATATCGTATTAGGGTTCAATTTTCTATAATGATAAGTGTCTTTTGTGCTTTTATTACTATAGAGATGTGTGTTTAGTTAGAAACTTTTAAGGAACGTGTGGGTGCAAGGCTGACCTTATAGGCGCCCACCAAGTCGGCAACATTAATATGATTTCCCGACTACCCACTCTCAACTGACATTTTAGCCATAAAAGTTTCAAGAATGATTAAAAAGTGTGTAGGAAAATATCTAACCAAAGCCTTATCGTTTAAGGCTAACTCCGCATTTGGCCGAAAATGATTTCATTAACCGTTTAGTAACTACCTAGTCGACCCGGCTTCGCACGGGTGGGCTTAACTTATATACTAGGTATGTATGCATGGGTAGGTACGTAGCCTCGTTAAGTATCTGAGTTTAATTACACTGTTGTAGTTGTATGTTCAGTAGTTTCGGCGTGATGCCTCATGCCGCACTTAAGGCTACGTTCGCACTGCGAAAAACATTCGTGGTGCGTTTCTCGGGGTGCGGTAAGAATTGTATTCGCGGGATTTTTTTGTGCTGTACGGAGTTGTATGACGCTCACCGCATTCGCAGTGCGGAGTAGGTGAAATCCGTACCTACGCGAAATATAAATCGCGAGAACAAAATTCGCGCGAATATTTTTCGCGGTGCGAACGTAGCCCAATAGTCAAAAATTTACAGTCGGTCAAAAATTAAAAAAAAAATGTTTAGGCCAGTATTGATACAATATATAGGTAGAGTTACGATACATACAACTCTAGGTATGATAATAATTTAAGTGGTCTGTGTTTAAGGTTAGGTAGTAGTGTGGTAGTAGAAGTGTGGTAGGTTAGTACTTAGTAGGTACTTATGTATTCAAATATATCAAGCACCTTTTCAAAATGTTACCTTGTCTTTCCACGGCATAAATGCAAGTCATCAAAATAACCCCTGTGCGTTCCGCAATCGGGTAATGAGCAGGCTATTTTAATATTGCTCTAATTTCAACACCTGCCAAAATATGTGTAGACTGTACGGTATTTAAGTAAACAGCTGTTGAAAAAATTTAGAAAACCGAATAGCTATGTATTTAAGTAGGGTAGTAGACCATTGTTGTAATTATTATTTTAGTTTTCCTTGGTTCTTTTCGTTTCGTAGGATAGAGTAAGTAGGGTATCCGGACCAATAGATGAACTTAACGGAATTCAACATGTTATTATTTTTCTCTAATCTCCTATGAACTGAATTCTTAATGTTTTACGTTACAACAATACGTGGATATGTAATTGATAAATTAATAAATTTGATTTTTCTCTATATTAATGCAAACTACGCTAAAATATCAAAAATATTGAAAAAGTGCGTACCGCCCTAATTGTGACCGTTCTAGGCTCTATTGTGACCGAAATCCGCCCTTTTTATGAACTAAGAAAAGTAAAAGGCGAAATATTCTCAATTTTCTTTTTTCAGCATGGTATTGCTTGGATAACTATAATTGCATTTATTGTAAAGTGCATAACTCATAAACTCACATCTATGTGCTCGTAAATAGTGAAGGAAGCCTGCCCTCTGAAACCTAAAACTCTAAGGCACTTGTCAAGAAGAACAGCTCAATTATATTGATTTAAGTATTTTTTAATATTCAAGAACCCTTAAAAGCTGTTCCTGTTCATCAAAACAACAAAACAGTTAGATGCTTATTAAGAACGAACAAAGTACTTCGTTTAACTATTGCAACATTTGGAATAATCATGAACAGCTGAAATAAGAATATGATGAAAAGTGATTTTTGTGTAATGAACCTCTGTTCAAGTATTAGTTATTATATAATGCGGTATTCTGTATGTAATACGGTTACAGAAAACCTACAACATCAATAATAAAAAAAAACGATCAAGTGCGAGTCGGACTCGCGCACCGAGGGTTCCGTACAAACCTGTAGGTATGTAAGTAAAAGTTATGGTATTTTTATTACACTTATCTATTTTAATTTCAATTTAATACCTCTACGCGTTCATGCGGAAAGGGCTACCCCTTTCCGCATGAACGCGTTAAAATTATTAAAAATATTTTTATTATACGATTTAACTAAAAATTTATACTTTTCGCAATTTTTCTTTATCTGTGCTATAAGACGTTGCTTTGTACCAAATTTTAAGATTTTGAGCTCACGGGAAGTACCCTGTATAGGTTTAGATTCCCTTGCGAGTGTCGAAAATTTGCAGCATAAACGGCTGTATCTTTTAATTGCGTTGGCTTAGAAGTTTGAAGTTTGAACCTCTACGCGTTCATGAGGAAAGGGATAGTAAGTTTAAAATTATAAAAAATATTTTTATTTTATGATGTAACTAAAAATTTATGTTTTTCGCAATTCTTCCTATATCTGTGCTATAAGACGTTGCTTCGTACCAAGTTTCAAGATTCTGAGTTCACGGGAAGTACCCTGTAGGTTTTGATTGCCTTGCGAGTGTCGAAAATTTGCATAAAAATATTTTTTCATCCCACCATCTCGCGAAGAGTATTTTTAATCTTCGATATCTGAATGCAAAAGCCGTTATTATCCTCTTGAGGATAAAGTAAATTGAATTTAGAACATCGTGGTCACGTTAGTAAATATCACTCGTCTATGAAGTTTGTGAATTCAAAACATCATTAAAACCTATTTACTTCTACCTCTATGGTGCCGAATTTCCATACAACCTTTTTTAATTTGTTAAAAACTCACACTCGTAACCTTCTTGGTGTACTTTTTTAATTTGCTTTGCGCGCACCATTTTCTTTCACGTCATGTCATTTCCTCGCTGAGGTGGGATGAAAAGTTACGTGTTGCACTCGAGTGAAAAGATTTTTCACCTCGTGCTCTTTTGATTCCCTCGCTGACGCACAGGATTCAAATTTTTTAACCACTCGCTGCGCTCGTGATTTAATTTTAGAATCCTTCGCTTGCTCGGTCATCAAAATTGAGCACGCGGTTAAAAAACAACTTTTCACTCTTGTATGACAAATAACTTATATTATATGATGTAACTAAAAATTTATGTTTTTCGAAATTCTTCCTATATCTGTGCTATAAGAAGTTACTTCTTACCAAGTTTCAAGATTCTGAGTTCACGGGAAATACCCTGTAGGTTTTGATTCCCTTGCGAGTGTCGAAAATTTGCAGCATAAACGGCTTTATGTTTTAATTGCGTTGGCTTATAAGTTTGATTTTTTCGCAACTCCAAGGGACAGTAGTTTGTTACAGCTTAAAGGTATTACCTGAGTATTTGATATGAATTTCAATTTAATACCTCTACGCGTTCATGAGGAAAGAGATAGTATGTTTAAAATTATTAAAAATATTTTTATTATATGATGTAACTAAAAATTTATGTTTTTCGCAATTCTTCCTATATCTGTGCTATAAGACCTTGCTTCGTACCACGTTTGACACACAGACGGACGGACAACGAAGTGATCCTATGAGGGTTCCATTTTTCCTTTTGAGGTACGGAACCCTAAAAAAACAAAAACTACAAAATTAAAACAAATTTCAGTCGGGGCTACTAATTTTGAACGGTCGTTCAAAACTAATATCTGTGAGTCTCCTATCAGACCATAAAATGAACGCTCGAACCCTAACCTAACCTACAAGAAAGAGACAAGAAAACGTAAATATACCTAATGAATATTTCAAAAATTGACACTCGCAACATTGAACGATTCACAATCTGTCGATAGTTTACAATATCGCTAGTAATTGCAATCTAACGGTTTTTGCAATCTTACGGTGACATAAACACAGATGTAGTTCAGTATAAATTTCGGTAAGTATTCCAAATTTAAATCACATTCTATAAAGCTAATGACATAATATAAAGCATTAAACATCTTTTTGGAAAAGGAATACGCATTTATTAAGCAGTTATGATTATATTATACAATTACGAAAACCGACGAGGCCGTATGAGCTGCTTGATGCCTTTGCTTTTCCGACAAAAAAATATTAGTCTAGGAATTTGCCGCGTTTTTGTTTTCTTCAAATACATATACAAACGTTAAGTTTATTTTAATTTATTTTTATAAATAAGTTAATGTTCTAAACAGTTCCTCAGACGCAAGAACAGAGAAATACTCAAATCAACTCATCAACAATAAATGTACCAAACAAAAATGTAACTCTCTCTATCAATAATTGGACCAATGTTTCGAATGTTAACTTTTACTTTTTTTAGAACATGAGCGTTCATTTTATTAACGCTCAAACGCTTTTATTAACGTTAACGCTCATGCTCTAAAAAATCTGATTGAAAATAACATATTTTGGTCGATTTTATACATAAGCTAATAATAAAGTTAACTGGAAAATATTTGCTTGGGGCTTATTAACGATAATAATGGTGGTTGATTCTTCTTAGCACGTTCTTCATACAAAAACTCAACGTCCGGTTTATGCGTGCACTCATTGAGGTCAAAAAATTCTTTCCAAAAAAACCGACTTCCAAAGCCACTATTTACAGTGTTTACTTTAGTAAAAAATAATTTTGATTTCTACACACTATGTTGAAGTCGGGCGAGCTTGACGCATCAACTTTGCCTATCTTTGTTATACTCGCCCGACTTCAACAGAGTGTGTAGAAATCAGAGTGGATTATTAACCAAGGGGATAAAGCAGTGTCTTCTGTCGCGGGTGACGATTTAAATCGCGAGCGTAACGAAGGACTCGAGGTTTACTCCCGAGCGTAGCGAGGGATTTAAGACGAGTCCTGAGTGTAGCGAGGGATTTAAGTTCACCCAAGACTAAGACAGCTTTATCACCGAGGAAAATACTCTACTTTTCGTACCATTTGCGAAAAAATTAACACAATAATAATATGAGATAAGCATTTATTAAAAATAATGACAATTAAAAGTAAAAGTTAACATTCGAAACATTGGTCCAATTATTGATAGAGAGAGTTACATTTTTGTTTGGTACATTTATTGTTGATGAGTTGATTTGAGTATTTCTCTGTTCTTGCGTCTGAGGAACTGTTTAGAACATTAACTTATTTATAAAAATAAATTAAAATAAACTTAACGTTTGTATATGTATTTGAAGAAAACAAAAACGCGGCAAATTCCTAGACTAATATTTTTTTGTCGGAAAAGCAAAGGCATCAAGCAGCTCATACGGCCTCGTCGGTTTTCGTAATTGTATAATATAATCATAACTGCTTAATAAATGCGTATTCCTTTTTCAAAAAGATGTTTAATGCTTTATATTATGTCATTAGCTTTATAGAATGTGATTTAAATTTGGAATACTTACCGAAATTTATACTGAACTACATCTGTGTTTATGTCACCGTAAGATTGCAAAAACCGTTAGATTGCAATTACTAGCGATATTGTAAACTATCGACAGATTGTGAATCGTTCAATGTTGCGAGTGTCAATTTTTGAAATATTCATTATATTTACGTTTTCTTGTCTCTTTCTTGTAGTTTAGGTTAGGGTTCGACATAAATAATCAGGTAATGTAGTACACTTAGGTTTTCTCGGGTTAAGATACGTAACAGATTACAATCTTGAATCTATACCGAAAAATAATTCGTTAAATTGTAATCTGTCGACAGTTTACAATATCGCTAGTTAGATTACAATCCAACGGCCTTTGCAATCTGACGGTGACATAAACACAGATGTAGTTCAGTATAAATTTCGGTAAGTATTCCAAATTTTAATCACATTCTCCCCCTAGAGGATGAATGAAATTTAGTACAATTTTCTTTCCCTGTTTTTAACAGATTAAAAATGACTACTGTTATGTTCGCTTTTTGTGGCATAGAATGTCACTTTTTTGAGCAAGTGGTACGAAAAAATTATTTTTTACTTTACAGTGGCTTTGGAAGTCGTTTTTTTTGGAAATAATTTTTATTTTTAGCTTTTTAGTGTACTCTTAATCGCCACGGCCTAAGAGCGCAGTACCCTGCAGCATCAGGGTTGAGGAGTTGGGGCTCAAAGTTGAATCCTATGAATTCAACATCAAACTTTCCTAAATACCTAGTTTTAAGCCGTAGGTACACCTGCAGTATCAGGATTGAGGATTTGGAGTCAGAAATTTTAAGGGACCACCTCGCGAGCTTCCTCTAACCACTGAAAAAAAAAATTCAAATCGGTTTAGAAACCACGGAGATATGCGTAACATACATATAATATATGAGTAACATATAATAATTGAGAACCTCCTCCTTTTTTGGAAGTCGGTTAAAAAAGGGGACTGATTAGTTGAGCAGTCTTATTATTTTTTTAAAGGAGAGTATGGTGAAAAAATTACACCAAATGACGTAGTTAGTGCCTTATTCTTAAAATTTAATAAAAAACGAAATTTGTTCATCAATTGGGTGCCGTTCATCAATTGATCCGGTTACCAATAAGCGGTAAAATTAGTATTTTCAAATTAAACCTATAGGTATACTCTAGAAACTAAAATTATTCATCAATGTGTGTAATAGTTTATAAACTGAAAGTTTGGAATAATGTTTATAAGTTAATGACGTATGTACCTACCTAAGAATAAGCTATTAAATAAAAATATTCCATCAAAACAATTTTCAATCTATGACTCATCATTTTATTGTTGAATTTAGGAAAAGGGACATGTTATTATGTTAGTATTTATACCCAAGTTAAATATTAAAGCCATTTAAAAAATTCAATCGGGGCTGGTGTACGAGTTGAATAGTATGAGTCCAATAATTGTGGACGATACGGTGGAGCAGGTTGCGGGTATTGAACTCGGGCATTGCGCGGCCGGGATCCACGCCGCCGCCGCCTTCACCGCTGTCTTTCTTGTTGCCAATTTTCCGGGATTTCCGGGAATGTCCCGGTATTGGCAATGATTGTGTTTTCAATTAGCAATGATTAGCCAAAAGAAAACTCCTCAGACGACATGCCGATGAACGAGTCGCATGTCGCAACTCGAAACTGCGATACGATGATAGAGAATAGATATACTATGTATACGATTCTGATTCGATTTGCTTACAACATGATGCCCGTGATTTCGTGTGCTGGTTTTTCTCGGTATAAATTGCACTCCGTAGAAAATAGACAGACACACATATTGACAGACATATAGAAAGACAAACACACTTTCACCACAGAATAATATGATGCATAATATAAACTATTTGTAGGTATGGAAGAAGAACAAGATCAATGTCCCAGAAAATCGGTTGGCTATTTGGCGGCCCTAATCCCACCTCTCCGTCGCGCATCGCCCTCACGACCACGAAGTTCTACCAAGTACCTACGCGGCCCAGGGCCCTTCAAATCTTATATCAACAAAATAACAATGTTTGTTTATGACCTAAAGTAAAATAGCACAATAGCTAGCCCGTGAGTGCTTCTATTCTTGCCTCGTATCACTATCGCCCGGGATAGTGGAATGCTGTATTGTTTTGTTAAATTCACAGCCGATGATTCTGTTTACTTACAGGTAATGGATATACATAATGTATAATTACCTAATCCATATCCATACTAATATTATAAATGCGAAGGTGTGTCTGTCTGTTTGTCTGTCTGTCTGACTGTCAACCGATTTTGCTGAAGTTTGGTACAGGAATAGGTTGTAACCCGGGGAAGGACATAGGCTATATTTATCAGGGAAAATTCAAGCGTTCCCGCGGGAATAAAAAAAAATTATCTGTGCAACCGATTTTGATAAAATTTGGTACAGGGACAGGTTGTATCCCGGGGAAAGACGTAAGCCTCTTTTCAACCGACTTCAAAAAAAGGAGGAGGTTCTCAATTCGACTGTTTTTTTTTTTTATGTTTGTTACCTCAGAACTTTTGACTGGGTGGACCGATTTGGATGATTCTTTTTTTATTTGAAAGGGCATACTTCCCATGTGGTCCCATATAAATTTTATCGAAATCGGTCGAGCGGTTTTTAAAATATCAACAATAAAATAAGTACTTTGTACAGCGTGTGCTTGTTGTTGTAAAGTTGGCGCGGGAGTTTGAAGTCGGTTGTTTAAAAAGAATTTTTTATCATCCCGGAAAATTCAAGAGTTCCCGCGGGAATCAAAAAACCTTAATCCACGCGGACGAAGTCGCGGGCATCTCTAGTGTTGATATAAAGAAAAATAATATTTGAATGTTAAATACATAGTAATAGATCCGGTTTGGTGAGGAGCACTTTTAGCAAATATGGATTGATGATAGCTGTAAATGTAGTTCTCTATTAAAAACTTTGGCGCCAAGTTAGAGCCTTTATGTACTACTGCTATTCTATATATACCTTATTTTAGGTACAGGTAAGGTAAACCCAGCCGTGCGGAGCCGGGGCGGGTCAACTAGTATGTGCCTATAAAAAAATTTCATCAATAGAGTCAGCCTTATGATTTTGAGAGCAATATTTGGAATATGGCGATTTTATGCAAATTGTTGGGATATCCCTAAGTGAACTTCTTATATTAGGGAGTGTAGAAAATCATATTACCTATAATTTATTTATAACGAGCAACTGAAGGCATAAAAGATGTTAGACTCTATTGGTCTGTAAATTCCTTTGTTAAACATTACAAATATCTTGCCTATTATAGTAATTACATGCAACACGATACAGGTTAGAGCCCTTTGGAATAATAATATCTTACTCATAAGGTAGACAGAACTTAATGGTTCTGCGTTACTAACCACTACAACAAGAAAGATAAGTTAATTATAGGTAAATAAAAAACTTATTGCCGTGGAATCTGATGCTTAGTTACCTACTACAATAGGAGAACTAGATACTCGCCTATTATGGCTTGATAAACTAACGATTGATCACATTATAAGTATAAATTTTGAACGTACAAATCAAGTGACAGAACCAATTTGATTTCCACTTAAAATATACCTAAGTAGGTACATCTTATTTGTGTTTTGATTAGAGTTACATCTCGAAATACAATCCTGAAACTTTTTAAATGGTGGACAATATTTGCATAGAATCGTTAATTAAATACATAGAAACACAGTTTAAATGAGAATCATACCAGATCATGGTTCGTCTTACTCACCCAAAGGAAGGCACGATATAATATTATGGACGCACCTACATAACCGTTAGGTTAGTCGCGGCCGCGGGTACCCGAAACGGAAGCAGCCATATCCTGACCGATGCCAAGGATGGCAGGCCCGTTTGCATATAATCAATGCTTTAATAGGCCCCTTGTGGCGATCGGTTACTTGTTGCTACAAGCTAACGTTATACCTATCTACATATTAGGGTCTACTCCGCAAGAGTAGACCATAATATGTATAACGTTAGGAAGTACTACGTACCTTGTCATAATTGACTTGAAAATTGAAAACAATTTTAATATGTTATTAATTTATGTTATTAATTTATGTTATTAATTTATGTTATTAATTTTACGAGGTATAACTAAAACATGTAAACCTGGCGCGTTAGAGCCTAAAGGCTTTTGAACTCTATATACTATATATATTGTGAGCGATTAAATGTACTATAACGGTAGTCCAAACGGCACTAAACAGGACAATTACTTCGATTAGTATTTCCTATCACAGCAATCTTCATTTCACAATTACTTACCGATTTAAGAGAATGTTATTGATAAAAATAAATATGATGCGTTGCGACTTGCGACTGCTGTCTTGAATGGTATTTTGAGCATTTTTGAAACAATGAAACCTTTTGCGTACTTGTTTATTCATTCATCAATTCTTGATATTCCCAGGATAAAAATAAAGAATACTCATGTTACACTTCATGACCGAGTACAAGATAAGGTCGAGATTTGTCATACCTACAAACAGACTGTTATTTACATGCGAATGTCATCTGACCTTCGATAAAACGGTAGTAGGTAGGTAAACTGAGTATCTTTATAGCTTAGAATATTTATACGTGCCTAAAATATTACCTTATTATTATTTCGATGTAAATTGTGTTAATAACCGTGACGAGCAGCATTAATGTGCTAATTTTAATATTATATGTAGGTACTTATTATTATATCTCTCAAGTTATTTTTTGATTACGATTTAGGCCACAAATTTTCAAACGATGAAAACGTTTGCATGGCTTGATCACGACTTATGATATCCTTGCTTGTTTAAACTCATGTCAGGTGCTATTGTCGTTGAGTCATTAAGCACTCGCACCCCCCCTTGCTCCCTCCGGTCTCCACGGTCACTGAACACTATGACCTCTCGTGGAATACCTGATGTAGGAATATCTTACGTAATTCAAACAACGTTGATCAGAAAAAACTAAGACAAAGGATGGTCTTACAAGTTTAACGCAATTAACACTTAGAACCGGTGTCTTAAAATTGCCTTTTAACATCTTAATCACTTCCTTTAAGCTATTAAAACTAGATGGACTGTTGTAAGAATGTATACAAAGTTTTAGTCGAACTGAGCAACATATGAGTATTATTATTACAGATAAGAACATCATACCGCAAGACGAATTTGAATTCGCTATTTCTTACAGGTGTTTTTTTTTTTTTTTTACAAAAACGTGAGTTATTTTTTTAACAACAAGCTTATTTTTAACTTAATTCAGAATGATCTGATTTTAGAAAAATCTAGAAATTACAAAAACAATCAATTACAAAAATATCTGTTGAATATATTATAACGATACAAAAGACATCAACGGGATTATGAAGGCCATAAGAGGTTATAGCCATTAATATTTTCTCACTATAGCATCCCATGGAGATTAATTCTGTTTTTGTATAATATGCTGCCTAGAGGGCTCGAGTTCTTAATAAGTAGGTAGACCGTGTAGCGTGTGTGTGTTGTACCTTCGATGAAATATGATTCTATTCAGCCGTTTTACTTGTTGAGCTGCATTTATTTCAATAAATGCCGCCTTTGATCAATGAACACGAAAACGTATTACATTTTATAAAATACATGTATGCTATATTTATTTAGGTATGTTTAAATAATAAGAGATAAAACATGAAGTTGAAGATACCTTGTAAAAGGATCACCAATAATTAAATAATAATAATACACAATAATAATTATTATACTTAGTTTCATTTTATAATTACATATTGTTACATAGACTCAGTTTAAGTTTTTGTACGACGAAAAGTGGAATAAAACTGTGATCATCATTTCAACCCATTATCTAATTGTAGGGTAAAGTCGGGATAGATGCCTCGGTGGGATAGTCGCCTCGCTTTCGAAAAACCTAACTTTGGAAAATTGCAACTACATCCACATACCTACATACAACATCGCCTTATTAGACCTTTTCCTTTTTCCGGTAACAGGCACCCTCTAGTAAGATGGGCCTCTGCATGGCTAAAAAAATGCACAATAAAGCGTAGTGTGGGACATACTCCAGCAAGATCAGCATGTAGGTTTATGTGTAAAATACATATTGCATAATCAAAGAAAAGTAAGTAAATATTTATTTTCGTTTTAAAACGCGGTCGAATCACTTTTCAATTAAACGCGGCATCTGCTCAAACAAGAACGTTGAACTTCTTATAAACTCAGGTGAGGAGGTGTTGTTGAAAGTTGGTGTTAAAAATGCTTTTAACTCAATTGATCGTATTCGTAACGTCCTCCTCTCTGAGGTTAAAAACAAAATTCCAAAAATTTTTCCTTACCTTCCAAATTATTATAGAAATCCAATTTTCTAAGCTCTGCTGTAGGCTGCCACTCCACGCTCTGCTGTAGGGAGATCCGCTGGGATTTTCAGTTTGGCTGTTCACCCAATTATTTCGGAATTGAATTCTAAATTTAACATTTGGTATCTAGATGATGGAACTTTAGGAGGTGAAGCTTCATCTGTTTTAGGTGATCTCGAGGTTTTAATTGAACAACTTAAATCTGTTGGTTTGGAATTGAATTTCGGCAAGTGTGAGCTCTATATTCCAAAATCAATGGAAGACCAAAAAAGACACATCATTACCAAACAGTTTAATCATTTGGCACCAGGAATCAAAATTTTAAGTGAAGACTCGCTTCGCCTTTTTGGAGCTCCCGTCTTAGTTGATTCTATTCCACTTTTTATCAATAACCAAATTACTGAATTTGATCAATGTTTGGAACGCCTCTTCCAAATTAATTCACAAATGGCCCTTTTTATTATTAAATATTGTCTTTTTTCCATAATTTACCTATTTTCTTGGATACTCACCACTATGGAAGTTCCTTCCCATATTGAACGATTTGGATAGGAAAATTAAAAACACTCTATCCAAAATTCTAAATTGTCATTTAGATGGCACGACATGGATACAAGCCTCTCCCCCAGTTCGGTACGGTGGTTTAGGAATTCGTAAAAATAGCAGTGTATCATGACCAGCATTTCTATCTTCTGCTTATAGTACGTTTAAGCTCTTTGGCAATATTGTAAACCAATCATTAGGTTCCATTGAGCCGTCGTATTTGGCTGAAGCTAGAGTTGCTTTCAATGTGGCATGTCCTAGTAAGGAACCGGTATCTTTATTTTCTCAAAGACAATGGGACGACGCAGTGTGTTCAGATGTTTTGCAGGAGCTTATAAATTCATCACCTACTGCAAGCGACCGTGCTCGCTATCTTGCGGTGTCTACGAGGGAATCAAGTTACTGGCTTCATGCTCTCCCGTCTGAGCATTTAGGCACTCTGTTGGACCACCTCACTCTGACAATTGCGGTTGGTCTTCGACTTGGCGCCAAGTTACAACAGCCACATCTTTGCCACTGTGGTGGGGCAGTGGACGCGTATGGCCATCAAGGGCTTTCTTGTATATAGTGCCGGTCGTCTTTCGCGACATGCTTCCCTGAACGACATCATTCGTACGTCTCTTGCCACCGCTAAAGTGCCTGCAGTGTAAGAGCCCAATGGCTTGGCGCGCAGTGATGGTAAGAGACCTGACGGGATGACTCTAATTCCGTGGAAGCAAGGAAGGTCGCTTGTTTGGGATGCCACATGCGTGGATACGCTAGCGTTATCCCACATCCAGGCGTCTTCCATGACAACGGGGGCGGCGGCCACTAATGCAGAAAGAGCCAAGAGGCGCAAGTATGAAATTATAGAAAATAATTTCATTTTTGTGCCTTTTGGTGTTGAAACCCTGGGGTCGTGGGGCGAAGATGCTAGATCCTTTTTTAAGGATCTATCTTCTCGTCTCACAGAGTCCACAGGTGACCGGAGGGCGGGCAGTTAGCTCGGCCAACATATAAATTTGGCTATTCAGCGGGGTAACACAGCCAGCGTTCTGGGCACACTGCCTCATTGCAGCGACATAGATGATATTTTTAATGTTAAGTTTTTAGTTTTTTAACTTAGTTTTTAATTTAGATTTTAATGTTAGTATAATAGAATGCTATGAATAAATAAATACTTCCTACCCGACCACGGTTAAGCCAAAAGGAAGGGTTATAATTTTAGCAGTATATGTTTGTATTAATGTATGTTCCACCGTAGCGCATAAACTATAACTGGGCCAGTATTGATGAATGAGGCGTCAATCGATTCGTTATTATAGTCGGGGGACATAGGCTACATTTTCCACGAACAAAATCGATATGACGGATATTACATCGAAAAAAGTGAGGGTCTCTGACTTTTTTCCGTAGTTGGGTTTTTTGAGTTTACTCCTTTAGAATTGATTTTCATATATAGGCCCGGGGTATGACAATTTATAGGGAGTAAAATCAAACTTGCTTCGTTACGGTATTACTTTAAGTTTCCATGGTAACACTTGTATAAGTTTCCATGACTTACGGCCGGTTTCTGAATTGAGAATTTCGTGTTGAGTCTGTCTCAAAGACTACTAATTAAGGACTAATTAAGCAAATTTTTCTTTCTGAATTGATATTGGGCCGGTTTCTGAATTACGCATTCAAACAAAAACAGCAAGTTCCAACTCTCAAACCTTACACCATAGAGGTATGCCTTACACAATATCAATTCAGAAATGATATAACAGCCATATGTAATGTATTTTCATGAATTTATTTTATTTATTTTATTTTTTTTATTTTTTATCTACTTATATATTCTGTTATCATTATTTTAATTAAATGCTGTATTTTTCATGAATATAAATTATATATATATATATATATATATATATATATATATTTTTCTTCTATTGAGTACCAATTAAAGGTGCTCAATATAATTACAATTTAATCACTATTTGACCAATAAGTATTTTTTTTTTAACTTAAGCTTATAATTATCTTTTTTCTTCTTGCAAATAGACACTTTGTTTATGTGTTCTTTCAGGCAGCACTATCACTACACTATCACTAGTCACTATGCACTAACTCAAAGGGTTTTGTCCTTTTTAGTCTTCTCACTAATTGCATAACGTCGAGCAACTGGATGGCCTCAACGTTAACGTGATGGTGAAGCCGATGATCATGGACTTCTGCAAATTTGGTGATGACTTTGTCGATGTATTCAATTTTCAGGTCCCGATGAATTACGTCATTTCTAATGTACCACGGTGCATTCACGATGTTACGAAGTACTTTGTTTTGGAACCTTTGTATTATTTGTATATTGTTTTTTAGTGCAGCTCCACAGCTGTATGCCATAAGTCCAAATAATCATCAGGACTTGTTTATATAATAGAATTTTATTATGTATAGACAAACAAGATGTTCTGCCAAGTAGCCAATACATATTTTTATAACGTATTTCTAACTGTGCTCGGTTCTTTTTGACATGCGTTTTCCACCTCAGTTTAGTATCCAGTGTCATACCATTACCGAGGTATTTAGCTGTATAAGCATACGTTATCTGCTGCCCATTAATGTAAATTGGGTGATATTTTGGTGCTTTATTTGTGAAATCTATATGGACCGATTTTGATTATTTCAACTTCATTGGCCACCTGGTCGTCCAGTCGTAGACTTTATTAATGGAAGCTTGGACTTTTGTGACTGCTTCATCGTGACTTTTTCCAATTCCTATTATAATTATTATTCATTTATTTCAGGCAACAAGGTCCATATTATAAAACTAGATGTTGCCCGCGACTTCGTCCGCGTACAATTATTGATTTCCTATGAGATTATGTAATTTTCCCGCTGCAAACAGCCTATCTATAGAGGCTTTATATAGCTTATGCAGGTTTTTTTGCTGATTTTCATGTCTATACTTCAAAGTCATAAAATTTGTATGTAACCTTTCACCCCCATTTCACTCCTTTTGGGGTGGATGTTCGTAAAATTGCTTATACAGGTTATTATTATTTAAAGCTAATAACCTAAATCCCGATTTTCAAGTCTCTAACTTCAGAAACATAGGACTTTCATACAAACTTACAACCCCCATTTTACCCTCTGTGGGGTAGATTTTCATAAAATTGCTTATGCAGTTTATTATAACTTAAAACTAATAACCTAAATCCCGATTTTCAAGTCTCTTACTGCAAAAAATTTGGAACCCTTGTGCAAGCTTCCAACCCCCATTTCACCCCTATTGGGGTACATTTTCGTGAAATTGCTTATACAGGTTTTTATAATTTATAACTAATAACTTAATTACCAATTTTCATGCGTCTAACTTCAACAACAAAGGACTTTCATACAAACTTCCAACCCCTATTTTAACCCCTAAGGGGTGGATTTTCTCAAAACTCGTTCTTAGCTGGCGTCTACACCGTAGAAGGAATCTACCTTCCAAATTTCAAGCCTGTACGCTTTATAGTTCCTGAGATATCGTGATTAGTCAGTCAGTGAGTGAGTGAGTGAGTGAGTGGTATTTCGCTTTTATATATATAGAAAGAAGAAGATACATAAAATAAAAAATACTTAAAAAATAAAAACAATATGAAATAAAATACTATCTTAAAATACTATACGAAGGTAAATACAATATAATAATAAGACTACTTCGGTCACTCGCTTCCCTATAGCGACGGTACACTATGCCCTCAGGCCAAAAGTCCGCACTGAGGAACACATTTTTGCACCAAGCTGGTACTGTAAGTACATAGGAGTTAAAATAGGTCGTCCTATTCGACTTCAGTACTTCCAGGTTCATCTGCACTTCTTCAGTTGGTCTTCCATTCAGTTGGTATTATGGCAGTATCGTCAGCGAAAGTAGCAATCACATTGTTT
Source organism: Erebia epiphron (assembly GCA_963932025.1). Lineage (NCBI taxonomy): Eukaryota > Metazoa > Arthropoda > Insecta > Lepidoptera > Nymphalidae > Erebia > Erebia epiphron. Next base: position 33,793,750 of record OZ009948.1, on the reverse strand, counting down.
TCTGACACCGGGATATCACCTATACAAAATGTACAAGACCGGACCAAGTACACTTCCTTGTGGGACCCCAGCTTTTATTTCCTACAGTTCCGAATATGCATCGTTTTGACGAATTTTGAACATTCTGTTAGTAATATAATATGATTTCAAAATTTCTGAAAATGCTTTGGGAAACATCATATTCAGCTTATATATAAGTCCTTCATGCCAAACTTTGTCGAAGGCTTGTGCTACATCTAAAAATACAGTAGTGCAAACCTTTTTTTCTTCTAATGTTTGCTCAATTATGTTAACTATTCTATGAACCTGGTAAATTTTAATAGTACAGGTTTTAGCGAGAGGCTACTTGTTAAAGTAGGTACTTACTTACTTTCGATTCTCTAAATTCATAAAATCAGGGATTCAAATAAAATTGTATACGCATTACGGTTCCATTGCTGCCTATGTATACTAAACTTACATTTACTAAATAGAAACCGGTTTTGGTGTATAATTGTATTTTCTATCAGCCACTGTTTTTCAGTCGGAAAATTTGTAGCTTTTTGTTTCATTTAGGTACCTATAGAAATCTAATAATATGTTGATGTGCAATAAGCACTGCCAAGAATAAAACCTTTTGTTTTCCCAAGTAGGTAATGGACAAACGACAGGCTCTCGAAATAGCGGTCGAGGTCCTTCACCCACTCGAGTAGGTGAACTTAACGTCACAAAACTGTATTATGTACTAACCAACAATAATTGACTAACACAGCCATGAGCCAGTTCATTTTTTGTCATATATACCTTTTAATATCTGATTTTGATTCGTACAGGATGTTCTGATATTCATAGGTTATTATATTCACTATAGGTTGTTTTTATTTCCATGCAGTTTGATATTGTTGATCGTCCTAGGTTCTCAGTGTTGCATTAAAGCGATGTTTGATGTTTGACGATATCCTGTTGATATCATCAATGAATAGCAGCGCTATATACCTAATATATATTAGGTACCTATTAAGTATGTACCTCCCTAGGTCGATTACTTGCAAGTAATCTTCTTTGCCAAGCGTACCGGTCTGACATTATCTGATTTTATCGAATTCAATGCTGTAATTATTCTAGTTCCAAGTTAATTAAGTTCCGAGCTCTTAATGATATTTTTATTCGATTTCACAACTCGTTAGTTCAACAGAAAATATACTTCTATCTATATACTTATAATAAAACTGTAACAGGTCCAATTCTGTACATTGATCTGTAATTTTTTTCATTTTTGTCTGTCTGTCTGTCTGTCTGTATCTTGTAAACTACTGAATGAATTCAAACGAAACTTGGCACGATTTGAGCCCATACTACGAGGTAGGACATAGGATACTTTTTATCCCAAAATTCTACCCCCGAAGGGGTGAAATTGGGGTTGAAAGTTTGTATGAAAGTCCTTAATTTCTCAAGTTATAGCCATGAAACTTGATATATGAGCAAATGGCACTTGATATATGGTTGAAAATGAAAACATATGTGTTTCACAGTTTTTCAAAATTCCACCCCCGAAGGGGTGAAATAGGGGTTGAGAGTTTGTATGAAAATCCTTAATTTCTCAAGTTATAGTCAAGAAACTTGGGACGTGGAGTACTGGTTAAAAATAAAGAAATACGTATTTCACCGTTTTTCAAAAGTCTACCCCCAAAGGGGTAAAATAGGGGTTGATATTTTGCATGAAAGTCCTTAATTTCTCAAGATATTCTCAAGTTATATAAACGATACTGGGTATTTTGGCTTTCGTTAAAAAATAAAGAGTTACGTGTGTCACAGTTTTTCAGAATTCAACCCCTAAAATGGTAAAATAGGGGTTGGAAGTTTGTATGAAAGTCTTTCATTTCTCAAGCTATAGCCAAGAAACTTGGTATGTGAAGTACCGGTTAAAAATAAAGAAATACGTGTTTCACAGTTTTACAAAATTCTACCCCCAAATGGGGTAAAATAGGGGTTGAAATTTTGCATGAAAATCCTTAATTTCTCAAGATATTCTCAAGTTATATAAACGAAACTTGGTATTTTGGCTTTCGTTAAAAAATAAAGAATTACATGTGTCACAGTTTTTCAGAATTCAACCCTTAAAGTGGTAAAATAGGGGTTGAAAATTTGTATGAAAGCTTTAGCCATGAAACTTGGAGCTTTAGCCATGAAACTTGGTAGTTGGTATATGAGCTGCGAATTGAAAACTTAGAAATACATATTTCACAGTTTTTGAAAATTCGTCCCCCAAAGGGGTGAAATAGGGGATGAAAGTTAGTATGAAAGGCCTTCATTTCTCAAGATATTTTACAAGTTATATCAACGAAACTTGGTATTTTGGCTTACGGTAAAAAATAAAGAAGTCCGTGTTTCACAGTTTTTTAAAATTCCATCCCCCAAGGGATAAAATGGGGTTGGATGTTTGTATAAAAGTCCTTTATTTCTCAAGTTATAGCCAAGAAATATGAGGTAGGTATATGAGCTATCGGTTAAAAACAAAGAAATACGTGTTTCACAGTTTTTCAAAATTCCACCCCCAAAGGCGCGAAATAGGGGATAAAAGTTTGTATGAAAGTCCTTCATTTCTCAAGTTATAGCCATGAAACTTGGTATTTGAGCTGCGAATTAAAAATAAAGAAGTACGTGTTTCATAGTTTTTCAAAATTCCATCCCCCAAGGGGTAAAATAGGGGTTGAAAGTTTGTATGAAAGACATTCATTTCTCAAGTTATAGCCATGAAACTTGGGCTCTAAAACTCTATATGAGCTGCGAGTTGAAAATGAAGAAATACGTGTTTCACAGTTTTACAAAATTCTACCCCCAAATGGGTGGAATAGGGGATAAAAGTTGGCATAAAAGGCCTTTATTTCTTAAGATATTTTAAACGAATCTTGGTATTTTGGCTTTCGGTAAAAAATAATGAAGTACGTATGTCACAGTTTTTAACATTATCACCCCCGAAGGGGCAAAATAGGGATCTGAAATTTGTATGAAAGTTCCTCATTTCCCAAGTTATAGCCATGAAACTTGGTATGTGAGCTACCGATTGAAAACAAAGAAATATGTGTTTCACAGTTTTTGAAAATTCTACCCCCAAAGGGGTGAAATAGAGAGTTGGTCCTTCAATCACGCCGCAACAGAGCAACGGGTATTTTGCACGGGTAGTTAAGGACCTGAAGAGTGGTACAGGCTACTTTTTATACCGGAAAATTAAGGAGTACCTGTGAGGAAAAAAACTTAAACCACGCGGACGAAGTCGCGGGCATCTGCTAGTGTAAATATAATAGGTGTATCATTTACTTGCTTATTGATTGGAATTTAAATGATTATGATTTGAATTTAAATGGCTATGACACACCTACACCTATGAGATGCCTATTTACTTATATTTTTCTATAGACATAAGGTACCAAAGGTATATGAGACACGTCATGGTCAGGGCCTTCTTAGCTTCTAACTGACGTGGTACGATTGGTACAGTGGCTCTTCATTGACGTGCCATTTATTAAAAAGGACCTATCAGTCTTTTTTTATTCATTTTATGTAATAAGTGTTTTAGGGTTCCGTATCTCAAGAGGAAAAAAACGACCGGCTCAGGTGTATCGATTCTTGAGAAGGTTGTAAAGCTTCTTAACAACACCACTCACTCACTTAAATTTTTTTATTTTAACAAAGGACCTTTTTGGCTCGTTTAAAAGCAAATCGGCATATTTTAACTATGACTTATCTAAAAACGCCAAGTACACTTGGTATATAATAGAACTGTGCATATTGTTAAATGTTCTTGGTGATTAACAAATAAAAAATTAATAATTTGTAATTAACATAATTGGTAAATCCAAACACTTTCGAACTTGATACAATACCGTTCGAATTGGTTGGGAATACTGCAGAGTAACACTGCTGTAACTACCGAATAGGGCGGTTGTAGTTATTACCGATTAAATTGGTTGAGAATACTGAGTAATACTGTTGTAACTACCGAGTAGGTTGGTTGTAGTTACCGATCAAATTGATTGAAAATACTGAGTAACACTGCTGTTACTACCGAGTAGGTCAGTTTGTAGTTACCGATTAAATTGGTTGAGAATAATAAGTAACACTGCTGTTACTATCGAGTAGGTCGGTTGTGGTTATCTATTAAATTGGTTAAGAATACTGAGTAATACTGTGGTAACTACCGAGTAGGTTGGCTGTAGTTAGCATTTATTTTTAACCAATTCTAACGGTTAATACTTGACAAGTAGTGGCTGCAAAGTTGACGTATATTTGTTTTTAACTACATATAAACTTTGCAGGTGCTATATTGACAAACATGCTGGGTCATTTTTAGTAGTATTTCATTTATTTTTAACCCTTACGTTTTTTCAGTGCCATAACCAAGAATGGCCCTTTCAGCAAGACTCAGCACCTGGTCATAAAGCTCGATCCACACAAGCGTAGTTGAAAGGAACATTTCTGATTTCATCATAGCTGAAGATTGGCCTTCATTTCACTTGATTATGACTTATGGTCTCTTTTAGAGAGTATGGCATGCTCTAAACCCCATGATAATTTGGAGTCCCTAAAACGTGGTTGGCAGTGGCGAGTAAGTGCGAGTTTCAATCGCTAAATGGGCTCAACATTTAAAGAAGGCTAATGGAGATCATTTTGTATGAGCTTCATATTTTTAAACTGCTATTAAATTAATAAACAACACTGCAGTAATAATTTTTTAGGTTCGCAACGATGTTTTCCTTGTAACAATATTTATGGCAAGACTAGGTAGGTATATACAAATGTATTATGAGAAGTTTTTAAACCAAATTGCAACAGAAACAAACCTTATCAGTTTTAAAATAAGTAAAGACCTGGGTAGCTATAATTACTGCGTGTTACGACATACTTTATTGTTCGACCGTATTTTGCTGTGAACTATCTTAAAAGTAATAATGAATATTCCACAATAGTCAACTAAGTATGTACTTAAAATATATATGTGCACTTTGTAAAATATTGACGTTAACTCAATATTAGATGGATTTCAAACGTGTGTAATTTTGCTAGAAGCGGATTAAGTTTGGCGGCCGTCATATGCTGCGAATCTGTGACAGAGTGATGTCATTGCATCTTAAGCACACAATAATAACTCGCAAATGCTTGGATCGTGGTCCTAAGCTATTCGACCAACAGTTTCTAAGAAATTACAACATGCAAGCGTCATGTGCATAAATATTTTTATTACTAATACATACTTACTTCCATACTAGGTAATACCTATACAAAATACGTAAGTCTGTCTGTCTGTCTGTTACCATTTTACCCATCAATTTAACCGATTACATTACATTACATTACATTTGGTAAACATCTCGGAGACGGCCATGCATAGGCAAATTTTAATCCCAGACTGGTTTGTATCAAAGAGTTTTAAAACCACCAAGCAATAAATTATAAAACTTCACCTAAGTACTGCAGTTAAATCGTACCCGGGTCAATTTCAACAAAGGCGTTTTTTTGTTTCATTTCGGTGAACTTTCGTATTATAAAGTTTTCTCAAATTTAAACAGTAGTTTATTGTACGTCTTGATATTCTTCATGCTCTTATTTAATGCCATCAAAATATACCTAATAAACTAATGAGAAATCGTGTTTGAATTTGTGATACCACTGAAATGAAAAATTCGTTCACCGATATGAAAAAACTAGCCACCGAAATGAAAAAACCTATCCACCGAAATTAAAATCCACCGAAAACGAATACAAGCAGGCTTTCAAATATTACTTCCTACTGAGCAAAGACTTACCTAACTCAACCTTACACTTTACCTAAATTGCTGCATGTCTTAGCATCTTTAAAAAGTTTGGTATATTTATTATTATCAAGCCTGATTAATAATATTAGTCTAGTTACCTAGATGTTCTGCGAAATTTCAGGGTGAAATTTACAATAAATCGCACAAAAGTACAGGCCATGGAAACACATTAGAAAAATGTATTCAAAGATGGTGGAAACTGTCCAGACGATAGGGTCAAAGTTCTTTAAGACCCACCGTTCGAAAAGAACCAAAAAGATTTCAGACCACACTCTCAAGCTCATGGATTAGAGAGCAGAGATGGGACTACAGTCTACAGCGGACGCGTCGGCCTACCGGCAGATTAATAGGCAGATTTGTAAAGCGCAAACGCATGACTTGCGAAATTTTAACATCGAATACATCAAAAGTACCATCGAGCGTAACAAGGGCTCCAAAGTATTCACAAGAGATCTGTCTATCGGACAGAGCCAGGTGACGCGATGATGGTAGTCTCATTTCTTCCAAACCCGAGATCTTGGGAGAGGTGGAGAAGTTCTATGGACAGTGATACACCACAACGCCTGTTGACGATTTGGCTAGAAATCCCAGAGCCAAATTGACCCGACACTATACCGAAGATAACCTGGACGTCAGCCTTTACGAGATTAGTATGGCTCTCAAGCAACTTAAAAACAACAAGGCCCCAGGTGAGGATGAAATCACAGCAGAACTCCTGAAAGCGGGTGGAAAACCGATACTTAAGGTCCTTCAGCGATTGTTCAATTCCGTCATTCACGAGGGCATAACGCCACAGGCATGGCACAGGAGCGTGGTGGTTCTGTTCTTCAAAAAGGGTGACAATACGTTGCTGAAGAATTATAGACCCATCTCACTGCTGAGCCATGTCTATAAGTTTTCTCGAGAGTCATTACGGATCGTCTCGCTCGAAGGTTCGACGACTTCCAGCCTCCCGAACAAGCCGTAGTCTAAAAAGGCTTTAGTATCATAGACCACATTCACATTTCACACGCTGCGGCAGATTATACAGCAGACGGAAGAGTATAACCGGCCACTATGCTTAGCGTTTGTGGACTATGAGAAAGCCTTCGATTTGGTGGAAACTTGGGCTGTATTAAGGTCGCTGCAGAGATTCCGGATAGATTACCGGTATATCCAAGTGCTGAAGTGTTTGTACGAAAACGCCACAATGTCAGTTCGTATACAGGACCAGACTACGAGGCCAATCCAAATGCAGCAGGGAGTGCGACAGGGGGATGTAATCTCCCCGAAACTCTTCACCACCGCGTTGGAAGACGTCTTTAAGCTTCTGGATTGGAACGGATTTGGCATCAACGTCAATAGCGAGTACATCACTCACCTTCGGTTTGCCGATGATAAAGTCATCATGGCCAAGACTCTGGAAGACCTTAATACAATGCTCAGTGACCTCAGTAGAGTTTCACAACAGGCGGGCCTTAAAATGGACATGAGTAAGACAAAAAATCATGTCTAATGCTCATGTTCCGCTCCACCCAGTAATCGTCGAGAGCTCTGCACTCGAAATTGTAGACGGGTTTATATACCTGGGACATACGGTCCAGTTAGGTAGGTCCAATTTCAAAAAAGAGGTGGGCTGCCGAATCCAACTCGGCTGGGCAGCGTTCGGGAATCTTCGAGATGTCTTCTCGTCCAAGATTCCTCAGTGCTTGAAGACCAAAGTCTTCGAACAGTGCGTTTTGCCAGTGATAACCTATGGATGCGAGACTGGTCGCTAACTATGGGCCTCATAAGAAAGCTCAGGGTCACTCAGCGGGCGATGGAGAGAGCAATGCTGCTCCCCAAAGTGCTGGAATGGCGACCTCGCACTGGGAAGCGCAGCGTTGGCAGACCCCCTACTTGGTGGACCTGGACGGACTAAATCAGGCGAGTCGCAGGGAGCCGCTGAATCCAGGCGGCGCAAGATCACAGCGTGTGGAAATCCTTGCAAGAGGCCTATGTCCAGCAGTGGACGTCTGTCGGCTGATGATGATGATGATGATGATGATGATGATTCAAAGATTGTGAAATATTCACCTCCTAGCTTGGATTTTCACCGAAATGAAATAATAATCAACCGAAATGATAAAAAGATCCACCGAAATGAAACAATTATATGCCGAAATGATAAAAACTCACCGAAATGAGAATTTTTATCATTTCGGTGAGAATTTTGTCATTTCTGTGGCCAGTTTAGGCCACCGAATCAACCGAAATGAAAACACCGAAATTAAAATCAAGGAAAAGAATTAGTATTACGAGAAAACTATTTATTATAGGATGTAAGGAATACTACACAAATAAACGTAGTACCATTAGCCCATTCATGAATACTCAAATAAGTTTACTAACTTATTGCAAGAAAAGTTATACCTATACACGGAAATGAAAAGAAATGTGTTCCATGTCACCGATGTGACATATTTTCGTTTTTTGCGGGAACACGCAGGCAAGTGGCGCACGTCCTCTCACGATCAACACCTAGAGGCCACTATTGCGTAAGTTTTAAGCCCACGCGGGGGGAGCTAGAGTTGTTTTAAGCAAAAATATACTTGATAAACTTTTTGTCACCGAAATTAAAGAAATTTCTGGGACACATGCATTTTTACTCTCCTGTTATGAAACTGGGTAGATATTATTAAAAAAATACTATGGAATTATGCTATCACTATTCATGATTAAAATAAAGGTAGCCATAAAGCTTAGTAACTAATATTTTTTGTTTTATGAGGAAAATTACACAGAAACATATTGCAGTGACAGCCACCGAAATGAAAAATTCGGAGCTTAACTATTTTTTTTAAAAAAACTGAAAGCTTAATCGAGAAATATTTATTGCTACGCACATAGGTAACTACCTCTTCTACCTAGAAAAAAATATTAGAACTGTATAGTAACGTTCTGCACTACCGATTTCATCCATGCCGCATAAATTTTGCTGTTGGGAAATTCACCCACCCGCATAATATGTTCTGTGCCCATAATTAAAAGAGAACATAATGGGAAAAAATAAAATAAGGCATAGCTAAGGCAAATAAGCTCTAACCAGTTCATCTTTGCTCAGCACTACAAAACAAATGTGTCATGTCATATCTAGTCATGTAGGTACAATTAAAATCAAATAATATATACCTACCATAAACAGAATAAAGATGTGAGCAGTACCTACCTGTAGTATACGGTTTTTGGATTAGAGCTTCGAATATCGCAAAGAACTAGATAAGTAGGTAGGTACTAGACGGATGTTCATCTCGATTATTATTCTTGTTTAGCCACTGGAACAATGTCGAGGCTGTCCGGTCACCGCTTGCGTGCTGCATGACAATATTATTATCACTGACTCTATCGTAGAAGCAAAGTCTAATGTGGTAGAACCGTAGAAGTCTAGGTAAGCTCCATGCCTCGAATCATATCCTGCTATTTTTCTAGCACAAATAACACAATATTATTAATGCTAATAATGATGACTTACGTACCGGAGGGTGACCGGTGGCTTCGTGGGTTTTTCACGACTTTTATGAAGGTCGCTGATGTCATAAATTACTTGAGTATGAACTCTGCACCAACTCATTAAAAGAATTAAAAGGAATCTAGTAATCTAGGATTACTTACTTAGTTTACCTATCTTTATTTCGTCAAAATCTAAAATAGTTTTATATATAGGTACACATTTGAAACTTTTTTACCTAATCAACACCATTTTCACCCTGTCGGCCAGGTGTCTATACGATACGGTAGTCTACTCCATTTCCTTCGTATTTTTGTTATGAAAATACCAATTAAAAATGTTTCACTCGTACCATAAGTAAGTAAGTAGGTGAAATAATTAGAAATTATGCATGGAGAAATTTTTTAGAAATCCATGAAATTATAATGTACGTACGAAGGCATCCACAAAATTTAATTCTTTTCAAATATTTTAATTCCTCTCTAATAGACTCGTAGTGATAAAGCATGGTGAATCGCGTGGGAACGTTCCTATACATAAAACATGCATCGTCATGACAACCATCTCCTTCATTGGACTGACCGATAGAGACACACGGCATTATAAAATTTACATACGTTTACCTTAAATAGCACATTTTTTACTGCTTTAGTAGTATTTTTTTTTTGAGTACCATACCTAACCATGACCTGACCAGGACCAGGACAGGTCCATGTTAAACCTAAATTCCGATTTTAACCATTTTTAATCATTGCTTGCCAAATGCAAAACTATATAACAATATAATAAAATATATATCTCACAGTTATAGGTGCTCACTTTAGACGATTGTTGAATAATAATTAGGTTTTTAGGTAGCATGCACAAGTCTATGTCTTACATGAGGCACCGTTTTTAGCACTAGTCTGCTAATTTAAGCAATTTTGATGAATATATACTTCCTTAATTTTTATAGGATAAGTAGTTTCATGTGAGTACTGACTACTGTAAAATGTAGACCTTTGTTCTACGAATTTTCATGCAAAAAAATTTGAATTGGGTGAAAATGAAATTGGGTGATCTAAGATGGTACTTCACGGTGAAAAGTGAAAAATATGTTTAGTTTTGCGTATAGATGTTACATAGGTTAAAACCCTGTATAATCTTAATTAAGATCCTTACAAATTTTTGGTAAAGCCGAATTGCGTTACCTTGTTAGATATTGGCAATTAGGTACCTAATCTATGCCTTCTTTTTTAGGGTTCTGTATCTCTAGAGGAAAAAAGGAACCCTTATAGCCAACCACCTTTTCTCAAGATCGCGTGGAGGTATCAAGTTGAAATTAATATCAATTTTTGATACTTATTTTTATGGTCCCTTGGAGCTGTAAAAGAATCAAGCGTCTAAGTCTGCGCAATCAAAAGATACGGCCGTTTATGCCCCATATTTTGCAAATTTTGACACTCGCCAATAAATCAAAACCTATAGGGATTCTCCCGTTGACCTAGAATCATGAAATTTGGCAAGCACCAAGGTTTAACAGCACACTTGTAGGAAAAATCCGAAAAACGTTAATTAGGGTTCCGCACTCATAGGGTGTCGAATTGTTTGCCAGGCGCCACCAGTTTAGCGCCATATTATGTTACCTTTGCGCCAGTTACTTCACAAGTGATTACGTGTTGTTATGACTTCTTTCTTGTAAAATACATAGTTTATATGTATTGTGTGTTGGTACCCTTTGTGCGTGAATTTGATTCACACTTGACCGTTTTTTATTTTTCTTTTTGATGCTTTCAATAGCTAGTCGGTGATGATTTTCGTAAGTCGTTGAAATTGATTGGAATTTCAGTGTTGAAGCCTGTGAACAGTGTAAAAAGGAAACAGAATAGGCACTATCCCGGAAAATTATCGAGCTTCCGCGTTACATAAAAAGACATTTAAATCAAGGCGGATGAAGTCGTGGGCATTATTTACTTAATAAGTCGTTTAAAAGCTTTACTTTTAACTTCTGCCACGCGAGTGTAAATGGTTTGTATATAAAACTGAGTAATATGAGTATGACATAGTATGTCTGGCATAGACACCATGACATAACTAAAGATTTAATTGGCAGACATTTGTTGGGTAGGTTCCTACAGCAGCTAATGTTAATGTTTATGAACAAATAGTTAATTATTTTATAATCAAATGCAGATAGTGTGAGATGAGTCCGACTCATCATTCCATAATGTAACCATGACAACAGACGTCATTCCTTCCGCATAGTAATGAGTGTGAAGTAGTTATTCTACCTGTACATAATATACCTACATAATTACCTACCTCGATAATCTTAGGCATGCTAATCCATACTAATATTATAAATGCGAAAGTGTGTCTGTCTGTCTGTCTGTCTGTCTGCTACGCTTTCACGGCCTATCTATTCAACCGATTTTGATGAAATTTGGTACAGGGATAGGTTGTATCTCGGGGAAGGACATAGGCTACTTTTTACCCCGGAAAATTCAAAGGTTCCCGCGGGAATCAAAAAATGTATCTGTTCAACCGATTTTAGTGAAATTTGGTACAGAGGTAGGTTGTATCCCGGGGAAGGACATAGGCTACTTTTTATCCCGGAAAATTCAAGAGTTCCCGCGGGAATCGAAAAAACTTGGTCCACGCGGACGAAGTCGCGGGAATCATCTAGTAATAAAATAATAGGTAATAGACAATGTTGTTGTGCAAGCTGTCGTTGGATTAAAGATTCCATATGTATTATTTTATTATGTTTATAAACTTAGATCAATGCAGGGTGTAAATACGTCCGGAATATTGTCAGGGAATACAAAGGTAGATAAATTGTGTAGGTAGCACTAAAGTATTTCCGATTTCGTCTGGATGTGATTCTACGAAAACATCGGAAAATGTTTAATCGCCGAGTGGAGAAATTGTAGAGTAGAGTCAGTTTCATGGTTTCAAATTTCCACTGTTATTCAGGGGCTTTGTTACGATAAAATGACAACTAAGTACAATGTAACGATCGCAATTAATTGCTATTGACAAAAATCCGTTATCGCAGTAAATGAGATTAAAGCGATGATTGATGTAGATTTTCCACAATAGGCTGGCCTGGAAGTGCTGGCGCTAAAGAGGGCAGCGCAATCATAGCGCACCGGAAAGAAATATTTTAAGTGCCAAAAATGTTGTTTTTTTTTTTTAAAGATTAGCAATAATAAGTTAATTTTCACCCATGCATAATATATTTCATGCCCAAATCGTCGTCATGAAGGTATATATTTTTGTAGTAAACTTCGAGGGTGGGTATTATATGTACTTGGTTAGTAATTAAAGAAACTACGGTGTATTATCACAGAATATGATAATACACTGTATTATATAGAGGTAGCTGATGCCCACGACTTCGTCCGTGATTTCTTTTATTCCCGCGGGAACGACTTAATTTTCTGGCATATAATGCATATAACCTTGTCCGGGACACAGCCTATGTTGTACCTACCAAATTTCATCAAAATCGATTAAATAGAATAGGCCGTGAAAGCGTAACAAACAAACAAACACACATACGCATTTATAATATTAGTTAGGATTACTTACTCTAAATATAATTTGAAGTAAATATAGGTACTATCCAAAAAATACTGCCTAGACGCTATATGCTGCCTATACCTACGCTGTCGTGTGTACAACACAGGGAACATAAAAAAATATATTCAACAACAATAAGTACATTACATTAGAAACATTTTCGTGTTTTTCGTAAAACCATGCGGGCTCTTAATTTCAAATGACCTTTATTCAATCGCGGTAATGTTTTTCGTTTTTGTCTTGTCGAAACCTTGAAGTCGTCTTCTAATTTAATGCCTACCTATTAAACCCATCCTGTAGATAGTATAGGTATTTTATATAGGTATACCTAAGCTTGACTTAAGCAACTTTTAATATACCAGCACTTTTTTAATTCATCAAAGTACACGTGAAAAGTAATTTGATGAGTACGGAAGTTCACACTTTAAAGATCAGGATTCACACGTCGTCACACTGCACACACCTGCGTAAAGTGTATTAGTACCCTAAGCTGTTAGTATAGTAGGTACCAGCATAGAATAGGTAATAAATACGAGTACCAGTTCGTCCAAAGATGCGTTACGCAACGACGCGGTTTCAACAGATCGACCAGCGGATATAGCACGGGGTCGCTCGTTCCAAGCCCACACCTCTGTATAAACAACAGTCTGTAGACATCACACACGCTAAATGGTTAAACAAACGAACCGCAAAAACTAAATAATAGTCCACGTTATCACTTGACAATTTAAGGTGAAAATAGTAGACTGATGTGTTCGCATGGGTTCATCAACCAAGGTCTTCTATTAAATGAGTTGGGATGATTAGCTTTATTAAATTATGATAAAAAATTACAATAGACTTGATGATATCATATTGTTAGGTAAGTACTCGTCGATTAAGGTGGTGATCGTAACGACGTGTTCCGCAAATTAGAAGCATAAAAAATGCTAACGTATCATTAGGATATCCCACAGCAACTAATCATATTCTGTAAAGGAATGCTATTGAAATGGGACGCGAAATCCGCAGTCGGTCTTTTATCCAAATTTTCTCTGTTGCCACATGATATGAATAAAACATTGAATTCTCGAGACAAAACAGAGTACCTACTTCAAAAATGTAAATAAGATTTTGTTTTCGCCTTCTCCTTTGTGTTCGTAAGTTGCAAGCTTCAAGCTTCAGAAAACGTTTTAGACAATATCTGTTGAATGTATTTCATAGACAGTGTAGGTAGAGTAAGGCCTGCCTGCCTTTGATATCCTAATAAATACACATACATACTTCTATGAAGAAAAAACTTACGCTTTTCCAGATTAAAAAAATATTTTGCTAAGCACATCCTTAATAGGATTCCATTCCAAATGGAAATTGAGTTGTTTTGTTTGACTATGATAGAAATTCAAAAGCGATGTCTTATAATCACTATCATGATGAACAAAGAGTTCCTAACTGAAGTGAATGAGTAGTTATTTTATTTAAATGATAATTATTATAATTTATAAGATGTTAACCTTTTACTAATAGATTTTGTTTGCGAGGTAATATACCAGTTCTAATATTGAATCACGCCTTGTGTCATCAGTCGAGGTCTTTTCGGTGATGTCATTCTTTCGCAGACCTTATATAATTAAATAAATACTTATTTGATCAGCTATATTTTTTTCCTTCTCTGTTCGTTTTGAATTTAACTGAGCTCCTGATAATAATTTTGTGCTCTGAGCCAATTTGTAACGTGTAAGAAACATGAGAGGCCACCGGCCTTTCTAGGACATGACCACTACCTATTCAGTGGACATGACCAACGAGGACAGTTAAGTACTGTCCTCGTTGGTCATGTCCACTGAATAGGTATATAGCATAATATATAGTGTGATAGTAGAGAGGTTTTCCAAGGAATTATGTTGAATTCCACAGCGTCCGTTGGTATGCCGAAAGATTAGCAGGTTATATTGCCCCACTCTTCACTCACCGCGACGACCTGCGAACGCCACGAAACAATAGTTTTCGGTAGAGCCTCCTCCAGTGCTTGACGACCTCCCTGGTGCAGTGAAAGTTGCGGTCTTAGGAGGTCCCGGGTTCAATCCCCGGCGAGGTCAAGTTGGGAATTTATAATTTCTGAAATCGATTGGGTATGGGTATGGTTTTAATTTAATTATCATAACCCTAACAGGTGTTGAAATAATACTTTGTAGAGGTGTTACTTCCAGTCCGTGCCTCGATGATCTGACTCATCCTTAATTTTTTGAGAGGCCGTAGCTATCAGCCCCACCACCAGCGTCACCTCACTTTTCGTTCGGTATTTGGTGTGACCAGCTATTTAATATTGCCACACTAATAAATAATTATTATTAAATACTGTGTCTTGAAATTTATCTGATCCTATACAAATTATACAACATTCTTTTTTTAAATAAAATCATGACAATCAGAATTGCCATTCTATAAATAATAAATAAATGTTGCCAATCTACACGATCACGACATTCGGCCATCCGACATTGTGCAACCTCCCGGTGCACAACCGCCAAATATTCGCTTTGCTAAGCTTAGTTTGTTTCATTCTTTGCAATAATCTGTGGTGTATAATGAAACATATTCATTAATTCATACTTGCTAGTGCAAGTATGAATTTCTAATAATATGCTAAATGTCATAGTTGACATTTAGCATATTATTAGACTTTCAGTAAATCACGACATTCGGCAGAATCAAAAGGTTAATAAAAAGGAAATCTAAATTTACTCCAATTTAGTAATATCAAACTTAAAACCTTAAATCAATTTAAAATCCAAAACTATAGAGCTTTTGATCTTGAGATTTCAAAGAGTAACAAATCCAACCATAAGGGTATTAAATTGATTGATATCGCTGAATCGAAATTTCTCAGTATAAATATCGCAATCCAAATCTAAAACTTATATAAAATAAATAAACTTTTATATCACTCCTTGTACAAGTATACAGGGAAAAATTACCTATTGATTAATTATCTAAAGCTGAATCAAAAAAATTAACCTGAAATTTAATCAAAGTCTGGAATAGTCACAGTCTCAAACATAATCTAAACAATATGTTACTTACACCGTAAGCAAAAGTTGAAGTCTAATACTGAATTCAAATTTAATAAAGTATTCAATATTTATTTTATTTCTTGTACCGTTTCATTTATTTATACTTTAAAAGAATCTGACGCTGAATCTAAAACTTAGTATAATCTAAATCTTGATTACAACTTGGTGAAAAACAGGTCCATTTTCCTAAGCTCCGCATATCATGTATGACGCCTGCTTTTTTTTTTTTTTAACTTTATTGAAATCGAAATCTTTATCAAAACGTAAAGGGAAGCTAATTTTAATAAAATTTGACTTTACTGAAATTAGTATTGAACAGTGTCACAGAGTTAATAATAAAATCTATAACTGTATCCAATGCAAACATAGATCAGGATAACGAATGACTAATCTATCAATTCTTCAATTCAATTGGATCTGCTGTACCATTTACTAATTGTTTGAATCAAATTAAGACTTTATGTTAATTATCTGCTCTAAGCTTCCTGACATCGTATGCCTGTTGGAGGTAGACTGTTCCTACTATGTTAAATTATTACTATTTTAAGATCTTCAACTATGTAAGGGTCAACGATTTTAATAAATGAACAAAACAAGTTGTTTTGGTTTATTTCCTTCAGTTCCTATATCTTTCCCTTCCTCGGAATAAACCCATCAAAAAGAGACAGCAGCACAAAATTACACCGAATCAGCTCAGTTATGTTGTTCAAGACAGTCTTTAAATCAAAAATACTTAGAATATTACCCAATACTATGAACTTGGTCCAATACCTGAACTTTCACGACAATCATCATCGAAACTAAACAAAAACTTAACGATAGTGCAAAAGCAACCAAATTTTTCATCAAAAGCTTGCATCGAAATTCAAAACTTTAGTATGAATTTAACTAGAATCAACTTGCAATTTTTGTACAATGTTTAATCACTTTCATATATTATTTTGTTAATAAAGTTTGCTCAATAGAAATTTCAAATTAATATCCAAATCAACGAAAACTCCAAATTCAGAAATCAGAATTTAATATTCGAGATCTACACCAAGGCATAAAATATAACTTCAGTAAAATAATTTAGTACTTATATAAATACTGAGTATGTTTTATTCATTTTGCATTTTAATACCTACTCTTCACTTTACTTTTCTGTGTCAGTTAATAATAAGAGTAGTAAGTTTTTACAACTTAATTGACAGTTGTAAGCCTGAGCCCCTAGGTGAAGGTATACCATTGTCACGGACTTGCAAATCCACAACGCCCGTGCATCACACGACATTCTTCAATACATTTGAGAGAAAATAATAATATGGAGATAAAACTATAGTAAGCAGACCGGCACTAGTCACTCATTAGTAAATGTATATTATTTTTATATCGTATTATATATACTCTCGAAATTTTAGTCGGCAAAAGATAATTGATTGCGCGCCTTCATTCTCAATTCAAATAATAGTTTATTAAATTTTATCATCCACTTCATTACTTCAAATCACTCAGATAAATATAAAGAAAGAAAACTCAATGCGACTTCCAGAATGGCGCGTTTTTACAATTTTTTTTTTTTTTTTTAATACATTTTATTTAAACGGGCTTCGCGGGCCGTGACTGTAATTAATATCATTTTCTATTCTTAATAAACGTTCCAAACATTTAATTTTTTTGTTATTGAATGCAGTTTACGATTTAATGAACTAATTTAGTCAACCAGAATCACTTGAATGCTAATCAGCATTGACGAAACACATTTGAACTAATTTTTTTTTTATGTCATATCTAAAATTTCAAAAATACTGCAACCTTTGGCTCTTGCAAGCTGAAGTACTGTGTCTCCTTCCCTATTTAATTATTAATGCTAATATCATTCCGAACGTCGGAATTATGTTGAAACCTCAACCCTCCAAACTAATCAAAGTTAAAATAATATCTTTAATATTATTCACCAGTTTTATCTGACTGCGTTTTATTTTTCTTACTGAAATAACTATAATTCATTCGTATTTAGGCGCATGCAGATTATATACATCAGAAACATGACGAGGCTCGGTCACGTAACATCAAGATCACAAATTAATCCATTTAAAAGTCCATACAAACACAATCAATTTTTCTTTCAAACAATCTCATAACCTATACCAATATGTTGCGGCTATACCAGTAGGTACAATATTATATTACTTGTAAAAAAAATGATCCAAGTCGTTTAAAATAACCAAAATAAAACTCATTCATTAAATCTAAAATCATTCAACAAAGAATTTACAACTTCCTCTGATCAAAAACATTTAAAGGCACATTTGAAACTATGGAAATGAATAAAATGCCATGGTAATTCTGGATAGAACGAGCTACTTGTACAGTAATCTACTAAAGCAGCTACCTGCTATGTAATATTTAATTCTGTACTGGAAAACTTTCTTTCATGATCCCTCCAATCGAGACGTTTCATTACGTTTCAGTACATCCCTTTAATTTTATGTGAAAAGGTAAGCATGTCTATATAAAATATATTCTCATATTGATGCATACTTGCATATTTTATTATCATCAGTAATTTAACGCCCTCATATGTTATATCGCTACCATGACGCACAATTACTTTGTGTCACCGTCATGAAACACTTCGGTGTAACTAACATAATCACAATCATAAATAATTTATTTTGCAAATTTGTGGGTAAAACAGCTGTTTAAGTAGAAACTTCCAGTACACAATCCACTGTCAGAAACAGTGTGCAAAAACGATATAACATTACTAAATTTAAAATTATTAACAACAACATCTCAAATTTCATGCAACGCATGTCACATTTTCCACCATGACACTTAACAAACATCTCAACTCAAATAGAACGCACGCTTACATTTTATTGACAACATAACACTCTCGCATGTCTATCAAACATCTAAAAAAAACCTTTATTCAGATAAAATGCACTCTCACGTGTAATCAATATCGCAGTACATGCGATGGTATCAACTCAAATAAAACGCACGCTCGCGTTTTATAACCATCGCGACACACGCTCGTGTCTATCATAAGTCTCAACACAAATAAAACGCACGCTCACGTTTTATTACCATCACGACACACGCTCGTGTCTGCCAAACAAAACAAATAAAACACACGCTCACGTTTTATTACCATCACGACACACGCTCGTGTCTACACAAAATCAATAAAACGCACGCTCACGTTTTATTACCATCACGACACACGCTCGTGTCTACCAAACAAATCAAATAAAACGCACGCTCACGTTTTATTACCATCACGACACACGCTCGTGTCTACACAAAATCAATAAAACGCACGCTCACGTTTTATTACCATCACGACACACGCTCGTGTCTACCAAACAAATCAAATAAAACGCACGCTCACGTTTTATTACCATCGCGACACACGCTCATGTCTACACAAAACCAATAAAACGCACGCTCACGTTTTATTCATCATCATCACCATCATCGCGTGTGCCTTTTTCAAAACGAAGTTCTCTCAAATCTTCTATTTTGAGTCGCATCTTTTAGTTTTGAATAGCTAAGCCCTGTCCACCTCTTTATATCATCCAACCACTTGCGCCTTTGGCGACCTGGAACTCTCTTACCTGCAATCCTTCTTTCCAAAACTAGTCTTGGAAGCGAGAATTGGGCTCCTCTTTTCAAATGTCCGAAGAAAGCCTCAAGCCTCTTCACTAATGTAATGTAAGTTCACTCGCGGCACTAATAAAAATAGTTGCCCTGCCACTCTACGCTATTCTACAAAAATTACTTTTTAAACACTACAACTTGTTCATACATCTGTTTTGATCAAGTCTACTACCACCAGAGTAAACTATCTAGATCACATAGATAGAATAAGTATACCAGTAAATACACTGTATATCGAGAATTTAAAACTAGATCCAACTTTTATCGTATTTCTTAAAACACCCATTGAACTAATCAGAGTTCAATAAATTGCTTTGCATCCTAGTATTGATATGAGGGTATCTCATTTGACATATTCACTTCTCATTTATTACTATTATTCACTCCATGAATTCTCTTTGTGAATAACCAGTAATTTAATCTATGCCTGGTTAATATAAATTTCAAATCAAATCTTTGTAAAATCAAATTCGAAACTAAATACAGTGCGTAAAAAAAACTACAATCTCGTTCAGTAAACTAATTTGAAGGCACGAGGACGCTTTTAAATTCAATAATCATTTAACTACATTAAGAGTAAGACTCAATGAAACGTTAGGCACCGTTCATCCAAAGTAATGGTCCAGAGGGTATTTCACAAATACTTAAGTTTATTAGAACTGATAATTATTTACCTATTTCATATAGCGAACAATATCTCAGGTTAACCAGTAGTGATAACCAAGCTGTAAGGTATCGCATTTAATCATCTAAAATGGCTGCTCAGACAGCCAGTACTAGTGAAACTTATTCCAGTATGCCAACTCTCATACTGGCGAAACCCTCATACGATATTACGCGATTATAAGGTGTGACCCCACATTAATGATCGCCCCATGACAATTCACTAAAAAATAATAATATTACATCAATCTTACCAAAGGCATCGTTAAAAGCACTCAAAAGGATTCACTCTGCAAAACCCATAATTTTAAAAATTTATAACACCTATTATCAGAGATATAGTATTATATCCACTTTGTGGGTATTAGGTTGAACACTTCTGAGATGTTGAAATAATACTTTGTAGAGGTGTTACTTCCAGTCCGTGCCTCGATGATCTGACTCATCCTTAATTTTTTGAGAGGCCGTAGCTATCAGCCCCACCACCAGCGTCACCTCACTTTTCGTTCGGTATTTGGTGTGACCAGCTATTTAATATTGCCACACTAATAAATAATTATTATTAAATACTGTGTCTTGAAATTTATCTGATCCTATACAAATTATACAACATTCTTTTTTAAATAAAATCATGACAATCAGAATTGCCATTCTATAAATAATAAATAAATGTTGCCAATCTACACGATCACGACACAGGCTAGCTCGCTACCATCATAGACTGCATTATCACTTACTACCAGGTGAGATTGCAGTCAAGGGCTAACTTGTAGTGGAATAAAAAAAAAGTGCCGACTTTGGTGTCTGCTATTGAAACATTGTAGAGTGGGTGATTTTCCGGCTTAAAAAGTAGCATTCGTCTCTAGCTTGAAAGTGAATTATTTTTAATCAGTTTCGTTAAAATCAGTTAAACAGTTTAACTGATAGACCGTGAAGAGGTGACAGACTGACAAACAGACATACGGACTGACAGACGAACGCACTTTCTCATTTAAAATATAACTGGATAGTTATATTTTGGATAGTTATCCGGAATAACGTTAGAAGTTAAAGCTGAAAGACAATAGATACACAAAGATTAGCTTCAGGCAAGCTAATGAACTAAATGTACATTGGAATTGATCTCTGGAATGTAACTTTGTTTTAACACAATGCTGGATCTTCAAGCCTGTCTGCGCGGGGGAATTCAACACAATAAGAAATCAACTTCTACGATGAGCACTCATACATTATTTAGATAGTAAATGGAATTCAACAGCGTCAGATTTATTTTTGACGAATACTATACCTACTTTTTTTATGAACTGACCTGGAGGTTCACAATTCGGCGCGTATTTTTTGAAGAGATTTGTAAGGTTTTAATAGATTTTACTCTATATTCTTTAAAGAAAATTATCATGCACCAGTTTGCCGTAACCGTTACTTATTGATACTGTAAATTATTATTGAGACATATTTATTACTTACTAGCGGATGCCCGCGACTTTGTCTGCGTGGTTTGAGGTATTTTGTTTCCTGCGGGAACTCTTTAATTTTCCGGGATAAAAAGTAGAATATGTGCTATTCCAGACTATAATCTATCTCTGTGCCAAAGTTCAGCCGTTGGGGCATGATTGAGTAACAAACATCCATACATCCATCCAAACTTTCGCATTTTAGCACAACTTATTCGCAACAAGTAGGTACGATACCCACCGAAAAACTAAAAATGTTAACTCACTAAAAATGGAACTGGATCCGAGACTGGCACCCAATTATTAAGAGAATTGAAACTCGCAAGGCAAAAGAAAGCTTGGCAAGCCAAAGCAGTCTTGCCGGATTATTCTGGATGAGGCAAAATTTGATATCGTTTGAGCTTGGAGAAGATTAGTCTGTGCCCCTGTCCCAAAGGGATAAATAAACCAATATAAGTATTTACCGCCCTTGTATCACAGCGTAAGTATTATTCCGTGTGACTTGGAAGGATATTAATAATGAGGCCTTATCGATACATTTTTAATTATTTCTTTCAAGCAACCTTCCAGGTTAAGGATACTCGTATAATATGTCGACGCCAAAACGTTGGATAATCGCTATTTTACAAAACGGCGCCGACTTCGATTGATTGATTGATTGACACTCTTGCTCAAAGTTCACCGTATTGATATTAAGTACCTATAATCAGTGCAAGTTGTGCAAAGCTTTTTTCCTAAAGCGTGAGGGACGAGGGTACTAAAATGATATTTCAAAACTTAAATGAAGTATTTATTTGGTTACGACTTACGAGTCTCCAGAAAATAATAGGTTCGATTTTGATGCGCACTTCATGATTACGAATTACTTATATGATTACCTAGTTTATGTTTGAGGACCTCCCTAGCGCGGTGTTGAGCGCTGTTGTCTTAACGTGCGGAGGTCCAGCTGCCATGCCCTTTTACAGGTTAGCCCGCTACCATCTTAGAGTTTAGACACTGCATCATCACTTACCATCAGGTGAGAACGCAGTCAAGGGCTAACTTGTAGTGGATAAAAAAGATGTAATTACTAGTTTTAAATAGTTATTTGCTATATATACCTATGTATAATGCATAACTATCTATTCGAGTACTAAGTATAGATATGAAATATGAATTGAAAGAACAGCCTAATTTGTTCTCGGTTCACAGTTATACACCGGTCGAATAATACCTAAGCAAAACAAGTCGAATCAGTGACATCATCTTCCTGTGTCGGCTGAGGTCGTATCCTTTGTGATTGGGAACATTATAATTTATTGATTTCTTTAGAATTTGACGTTTTGATGGCTTTAATCTGTGCTTTAATTAACCCGTCCAATTTTACTCGCGTGGATTTTATGAAAATTGTTTTCTTTTCTAGCACTTCAGACTTAATTTATAATTATCCATACTAATATTATAAATGCGAAAGTGTGTCTGTCTGTCCGTCTGTCTGTCTGGCTGTCCGCTACGCTTTCACGGCCCGGCCCATCTGTTCAACCGATTCTGATGAAATTTGGTACAGGGATAGGTTGTATCCCGGGGAAGGACATAGGCTTTTTATCACGGAAAATTAAATAATTCCCACGGGAATCAAAAAAAATTAATCCACGCGGTCGAAGTCGCGGGCATCATCTAGTGTGATAAGTATAAGTTATTATAGAAAACCTAAATGCACCATGTTAAATTTCTTATTCCCTGCGCTTATCCCTTATCCTTTTAATTACATAATTGAGGTGATTAAATTCATACTTCCATACTTAATATTATAAATGCAAAAGTGAATTTGGTGCAGAGATAGGTTGTATCCCGGGGAAGGACATTTTTATGCCGGAAAATTAAGGAATTAAAGTGTTTGTTTGTTTCAATCACGCTTTAAAATGGATCATCGAAATTATTTGCATTTTTTAGTACAAAAGTTATCGCAGGTATTCCTACCTACTTATTACATTTTTTTTTTTTTAAATGTTTTATTACATTTTAAAAAATGTATAGTTAAAAATAAAAACCAAAACAGCTTTCGTTTAAAATTTGAGCGAACTCCAGATAGTTTTTCGGGAATGTACCGGCTATAAATAAAGCCCCAACAGCACCTAAATATAATAATCCAGTTTTACTGCAGCGAACTTCCAAGAAGGAAAGTAATTTTATTTTTTTAAAAGAAATAAAGAATTTAAATTGAAGATGATGATTATGGACCTTTTGTGGTGTGGTTATAAAAGTAAGTACTTATACCTAATCAAGAACATAATTAGGTATATATCCACAAATAATAAGGTACAGAATTGTTTTAACAGATAATTTATATGCGACTTGATGGGTACATTTTCATATAAGTAATTCCTAATTAATCTAAATTGGTCGATTAAGTAAATAATTGGTTAGTGAGCTGTGTGCTAAGTAATAATTACTTTTATTGTGTGAGCGAAATACTTAATAAGCTTTTGAGCATTTTTTTATAACTTTTTGGTACCTACAGACTTTTTCAACATGCGGCTGTAAAACATTTCAATTTTAAAGCTCTTCTAGTTTATTTTGAAAAGTTGACTTTTAATTATCTTACTACGGAACCCTAAAATGATATATTAACCTTTATTTTCCTTAAAAAGTTGCTCCAACCTTAACAATCTGGATCCAAGGGCAATTGCAAAAAAAATTGTAAAAGTTTAACATGCCTATACTCGATATAAACCGGTCCATCCTTTATTAATATTATGTAATCACAGGCAGCAGGGTACGGTGAAGAAGTTGCGATTTATTACATTTTTAACATTAGATAGGTACCTAGTACCTACCTACTTAAGTTCATTAAACTATTAGAAACATTCAGCCTTCGGAGGAATTTCCAAGTAGACCAAGATGTCCTTGCCACTAGACTGATGTAGTTGTGTCTGTGGAATAGCAAGATGGCGCTTCGGGAAGATCGGGGACACGCGCGAGGGACGGGGGTGGCAGGGACAGGTCTCCGGCGCCCGGCCGCATCGCTCCGCCTGGCCCTGAGCCTCAGCTCTATTTTTAGCGCTGTGTCACCGTTCGCTTTACGTCCAAACCCTGCTCTTGCAAGCGAATAAACGCATACAAAGTTAGCGGCAAAAGAAACAAAGTTGTAGGTATACGTGCAATGGCAATGCGTCTGCATCAACTCAGTCGTACCTGCCGATATAGGTATATCGTGTCTTACAATTATTCAGGGGATATATATGCCACGGAGCCCTGTGTGATTCCTTTGTTTGGACTAAATAATTATGCAGGAGATACAAAAACCTTTGCAGGTTAATTTCCATTTGCCTTTTAAGCAATGCTTGTGAAATACAAAGAAGATTATTTAAAAGAATATGTATAAGTACTTACAAGTATGTGCCGTGTGCGTTAGTTGATAGCTACGTCCCCGTACATACAGTAGTAAGTTGTATTATTTTAGACCGTAGAGGTAATATTTTTTTCATCATACCTATTCGAAAAACGAATATTGGCTTCAGAGGATAGCGGGAGCAAAATGTAATTTTTAGGCCCATGGGACTTTTCATTTCTCTGTTCTGATTGGTCCGCGTTCGTGCACGCGCAGCAGCACCTTGCCGATGTGCTTGCCGGCTGCCATGTAGCGGAAGGCGGGCTCCAGCTCGCTCTCGCCGAACACGGTGGCGGGCAGCGGCCGCCTTGTCGTCGCCCTCGCCCGCCGCGCCGAACAGCGCGTCCAGCAGGATGCCGTGGAACGTGGTGTTCTTGAGGAACACGCTCTTGCCGAACGCGGTGTTGTTGGACAGGTCCAGCTTGCCGATCTCGAGGAAGCGGCCGCCCACCGCCAGGCAGCGCACCGATTGGTGCTTAAACGTATAGTTAATGTCCATACATAGTAGGTTGCTTTGATGCATATACTAGGTAGGTTGATACTCCTAGCTTTTTCTCATACGTAATGATGAAAAATAGTGTGTGTCACTCGGGGCCAAATTTTTTACTCTCGGGCGGCGTATATTGAATTCCTCGCTACGCTCAGGATTCTACTTTAGAATCCTTCACTTCGCTCTGAATTCAAAATAGCGCCCTCGGGGAACAAAAATTTTCTTTGGCCCCATATAACACAAATAACTAATAGGCCAATACATATGTAAGTAACTTGCAAGATTTTGAGAGTTCATGCAACATATTTTATATTCAGATCACGTTTCCCAGCCTAGGTAACAGTAGCTATCGTCGTCATGATGTCATTGGCATGCGATAAGTAGGTACTGTCCTACAATATGACGTATGTTATGTAAGTAGCGGTATACCTAAAATACTTTGCCGTTATATTAACGTTGGTTTAGAAATGTACCTATAAATATGTTTTTATATAGAAGTACATACCTACCTAGTACCTACCTGTCTTCTTTTAGTAGGTTTAATAGTAGGCATTTCATCTGATTTGGCTGCGTAAATGTAAGAGTTAGATACGAATTGAATTTAAATGATGTTTTTATCAGTTTAGTCAGAAGCACAAGCCGTAATCCGTGTTAAGTAACAGCATTTATCGTATCGACCACATTTACTTTCAATTATTCTCCAAGGAACTGTCTGATCATGACTCGCATTCGCCTACACGGTAATATTTTTTGTACTTAATATGTCATCCGGTACCTACCTATTTCCAACAGGCTGGTGCGGCCTACGCAGGCGTCACACTTCACAGTCACTGTCGTCGAGGACTCTGCCCACGATGTTCATAACTTACCTATTACTCAATCGATTAGTTATTTTTTGCAACACATACACCTTGAAGACAATGTAGGTATCTACTGACGTATGTAACGTGCATACTGGTATTTTTATTAAATTTTCTTTGCTGTATTGTAAAACGTTCTTAAAAATACTGCAACGGGATATGAGCCTTAAAAAACACAAACCTGTATTTTGAGTTTTTAGGGTTCCGTACCTCAAAAGGAAAAAACGGAACCCTTATAGGATCACTTCGTTGTCCGTCCGTCTGTGTGTCAAGACCCTTTTTCTCAGGAACACATGAAGGTATCAAGCTGAAATTCATATCAAATACTCAGGTCTACTGTCCCTTGGATCTGTAAAAAAATTAAACTTCAAAGCCATCACAATCAAAAGATACAGCCGTTTATGCTGCAAATTTTCGAATTTTCTTGCACTCGCAAGGGCATCAAAACCTACAGGGTACTTCCCGTGAACTCAGAATCTTGAAACTTGGTACGAAACAACGTCTTATAGCACAGATATAGGAAGAATTGCGAAAAACAAAAAATTTTGGTTACATCATATAATAAAAATATTTTTAATAATTTTAAACTTACTACCTTTCCGCATGACGCGTAGAGGTATTAAATTGAAATTAAAATATATAAGTGGAATAAAAATACTATAGCTTTTACTTATATACCTACAGGTTTGTACGGAACCCTCGGTGCGTGAGTCCGACTCGAACTGGCCGGTTTTTTTAAAAGGCTATTGAAGTCTAATATTATTAATGCAAAAGTGTGTCTGTCTATCTGTCTGCTACGCTTTCACCACCCATATTTTGAACTGATTTTGATGAAATTTGGTTAAGTATAATATAGGCTGGTTGGAATATAGGTTGTATTCTAGCGAAGGACATAGGCTACTGTTTAACCCGGAGTTCCCGTGGGAAAAAATCTTTATCCACCCAGTCGAAGTCGCGGGCGGGCTAGTAGGTAGGTATAAGAAAAATAATGTATAGTAAACTTACATACTCGTTACCTACAATATACATAAGTAGTATAGGGTGGAGTATTGCACCCCGGTAGGTGTGAACAGACCCTGCCGATGCAGTCGTCAGGACAATCAGATCCGCTCAGATTGTGGGCAACGCTGACTGGGATCAAAGGATTCACAGATATGACGACTGGGATCGTTTCAGTGGACTCCACATTATGATATGACCGAAACCTACCTACCTACTACCTAATTTGTTATCGCCACAGGTACCTAGGTTTAGCATCAGCAAAACATATCAGACTTCTACACAATACCAGTGGATTCCTAGGCAGAGAGCTTGAAGGCCGGGTATTCATCCGGTAGATTCGACTATCTCAAAAAACATTATAATATGAAACTATATGGCCAATTATATTTAACCAGTATTCCCAGTGTTATGAAGCGGAAGAAATTTATGAGGGTGGTAAAAACAGCGTGAAAAGTTTTGTGTAAAGATACACGCTGCGTGCGGTTGGCCAGAACTTGGCCTGGCGCACTACCGCCTCGATTTTTCTAGCGAAATCTTCCTTAGTTTTTCTATGCTTGTTTTATGTTGACCTTATATTTTTTACACAGAATTACAATTAGGTATTTTACGTTTCAGCATATATTATATCTATATCTATTAAGAATAATTTTAGCATAATTACTCGTATTATGTACATCGAACACTTTGTATTAAATCTTATTTTACTTAATATTATAAATGCGAAAGTTTGGATGGATTAGTTGGATGTATGGATGTATGGATGTTTGTTACTCAATCACGCCCCAACGGCTGAACGGATCTGGCTGAAATTTGGCACAGAGATAGATTATAGTCAACAATAGCACATAGGCTACTTTTAATCCCGGAAAATTAAAGAGTTCCCGCGGGAACCACAAACCCTCGATCCACGCGTACGTAGTCGCGGGCATCAGCTAGTTTGGTATAATTATGTGAGTACTATTTTCATTTGTTGGTGAATACTTATCCGTTATCCGTTCATAATGTTTTTAGATTATAGTGCTTTCAAATAAAAGTCGTGCAATTCGTACTACGTGGAAAGGGCGCGAACACGGTGCCAATCTTCATTGCTGAGTCGTGACTCGTGACCACTTAAATTTTTTAATTATGATAAAGATTTTCATTTATGGTGCAGTGAGCTGCTAAATGATTACGCATGTAGGGCTCTTTTTCGTACCGAAATTTGTCTATACCTACTTAGGTATAATGAAACGACAATTATTTTTTCTTTACAAATGCTATACTATCAGGTAATTCGTGAAGATCTGATGAATAACTCGAAGATGGCGGACGGAACTCCTCGACGGGTAACAGCAAATCAATTGCAGTCAGCTTAATACCTCAATAAAAGGTGGCAGCAATATTAATTTTACTATTCATAGGTAAATGGTGTAGTATAAGTATGAGAAAAGCCACACGTGCGAAAAACTAGTCACAAATATGATGTTATGCACTGGATTATTTATGTGTAAATATGTTTTTTTAAACCACTATCCGAATAACGTAAAAAATACATAAAACACAACCAAGCAATTCCGTTTCTATCATTCAAACATTATTCCTTTGTATTTTGAACCTCTATATTTTCTCCATACACACAACAGACACACACACGAAACACAAACACCCAACTAGCTTATATAAATTGCCACAAATTGTATTTCTACTCTGTGAATATTGTTAAGAGAACCTACACAACCGCAGGATAACTACCTATGCCTTATACTTAGTTATCCTGCATAATATAGTAGTCATTTAATTAATGTTAAAATAATGCGAACAGGTACTTTTGATTGTAATATATTTTACTTAATTGTTAAAATAATAAACGACTCTTTTGTTTAATTAAGAAGTAATTAATGTGATGTGATGTGTGTTTGTGTGTGTGTAATGTGTGATTATGTAGGTGTGATTATAAAAGTTTTTTTAGTTAAGTAAATTTTAATCTCTTTTAGACAAAGCCAATATACCAGTTTCCTATTTAATTCTACACCTCCACAGATAATTATGATGATTCAGATACTTAATCTGCCAATTTCAAAGCAAACTGTGAATAACATGACTGAAGTTAATTCCGGCTACGTCTTCTGAAGGCGTTTTAAGGAAACCAAACTGCCTTGAAATTTAGATTTTATTGAAAAACTAAATACGGCACTTAACATCGTAGCACGTATCAGTTGACGAGTTGCATATTATGTCGTAACTCGTAACGCAGAGAAAGTTGCAACTCGCCTGGTGAAATCACACCCACTACCACTGTGCCAAATCTTCGAGAAATATGTTGTGCCAAATCTGCTTATATGGAAACTTAATATGAAAGAGTCGTTTTGTGCAGACATTTGTTCTAAGTACTTGACAGAGAAGTTAACAGGAGCGAATTATGAAAGGGTTAGCACTTAGCAATATTTCATGATGTCATGTGAGTGTTTAGTAAATAGATAGTGAACAAAAGAATTTGCCTCATTGCCTGCCAATGGCCAGCTTGGTAGACTATGGCTTAAACCCACCTCATTCAGAGAATAGACCCATGCTCAGCTTTGAGCTTGCGGCGTTGGGTTGGGAATGTACTTAGCAAAATACAAATAATAATACAAATGTCACGAATTCCCGTTAAGGTCTATATATTCCATGACTAGATACAACCTAAGACCGATTGACTAACTACGGATCTTTATTTGGAAGTTCATAAAACTACACGTGGGCATAGAACGGGCATATTTTCGGGTAGTAGCGAACAACTTCGCTACCCACAATGTACCTTATAGAAATCCTGAAATAGCACACTAACACATGTGTTAAAGATTACTCTTAAAATGCATCAGAGATTAAATAATAAATAAATAATAAATTGGAACGATACAACAAAGGACTTACTGGCATTTCAGCTATCATCTCGCACACACTTTACTTTCCAACACCACGTCTCAACTCACTCTATACACAAAAGTATAACACTGTATATATTATGATATATAAGAATGTACACAGCACAGGCGTGCACCTCTGATGGCGAGCGATACTCCACTCTTTGTTTACAGAATGACGCCCGTATTTATACACAATGTCTTTTTCGCCTACCCTCTACCAACTCTGAATTCATTAATAGTGCAATACCAACATGAAATCAGTATTGCCATTCTATAAATAATAAATAAATGTTGCCAGTCGAACACACGATCACGACATTCGGCCATCCGACATTGTGCAACCTCCCGGTGCACAACCACCAAACATTTGCTATGCTAAGCTTAGTTCGCTTCACTCCTTGCAACAATCTGTAGTGTACAACAAAACATCTTCATCCATTCATACTTGCACGATGACATTTAGCTTTAGTAAATCACGACATTCGGGAGAATTAAAAAGGATAACAAAAAGGAAACCTACATTTTTTCAATTTAGTAATATCAAACTTAAAACCTCAAACCGATCTGAAATCCAAAACTATCGAGCTTTTGATCTTGAGATTTGTGAAGTGTGTGTGAAGTGCAATTAAACTGATTAATATCGCTGAGTCGAAATTTCACAACAGAAATAAAAATATCGCAATTTAAATCTAAAACTCATATAGAATAAAGTTAGGCAAATAAAGGATTAATTATCTAAAGCTGAATAAAAATCTAGTCTGAAACTTAATCAAAGTCTGGAACAGTTACAGTCTAAAACATAATCTAAACAGTATGTTACATATACCGTGAGCAAAAGTCTAAAACTGAATTCAAATTTAATAAAATACCCAATATTTATTTTATTTCTTATACCGTTTCAGTTATTTATACCTTACAAGCATCTGACGCTGAATCTAAAGCTAAGTAAATATCTAAACCCTGATTACAATCTGTAACAGACCAACAGGTCCATCATCCTGAGCTCCACCTATCATGTGTCATACATGACGTGTCATGCCTGCTTTTTTTAAAAAACTTTATTGAACTCGAAAAATTTAGCAGAACGTAAAGGAAAGCTGATTTTATTAAAATTTTAGGACTTGACAAGAAATAAGTATCACACACTACCCCAGAGTTCACAATAAAATCTACAACTGCATCCAATGCAAACATTAATCAGGATTACTAATCTATCAATTCTTCAATTCAGTTGGATCTGCTGTACCATTAACTAATCTTTACTAATCGTTTGAATCAAATTAAGTCTATGTTAAATTATCTGCTCTAAATTCCTGACATCGTATACCTGTTGGCGGTAGACTGTTCCCACTATGTTAAATTATTACTATTTTAAAATCTTTAACTATGTAACAGTCAACGTTTTTAATAAATGAAATGAAATTTTTCGTAGCTTATTCAAAAAATTTTAACAAATAGAGTTCAATTCTATTAAACACGCCTCAAAACACAAGTTGTTTTAGTTTATTCCCTTCTTTTCCTAACCTTTCCTTTCCGTGTTAACCTCTGAATAAACCCATCAAAAAGAGACAGCACCACAAAATTCAACCGAATCAGTTCAGGTTATGTTGTCCAAGACAATCTTTAACTTGTGAAATACTTAGAATCTTACCCAATGCTTTGAACTGGGTCAAATACCTGAACTTTGACTACAATCATCATTGAAAACCAAACAAAAAGTCCAAAACTAAACCTTAGTCCAAAACTAAATCTAACTCTTCATCAAAGGCTTCTTTGAAATGCAAAACTTTTGTATGAATTGAAGTAGAATCGGCTTGCAATTATTGTACAATACTAAATCGCTATCATATAATTATTTTAAATTAACTTTACTCAATAGCAATTTCAAATTAAAATACAAACTCAACATATGAACAAAAATCAAACCAATTATAAATAAAAACGTTACACCAAGTTATAATATATTACGTCAGTAACATAATATAGTATATATACTGAGTGTTTTATTCATTCTGCTTTTTAATACTTTTTGCTTTACTTTTCTGCGTCTTTTAATAATTAAAGTAAGTATTTACAAATTAACTGACGGTTGTAGGCCGGAGCCGCTAGGTGAGGGTATACCTTCGTCACGAGCTTGCGGATCCACAACGCCCGTGCATCACACGACATTATTCAATAAATTTGAGAAAAACAATATGGAGATAAAATTAGAGTAAGCAAGCACGCACTAGTCACTCTCTAGAAAATATAATTTTTACATCATATTATACTCTCGAGATTTTGGACGGCAAAAGATAATTAATTGCGCGATTTCATTTTCAATTCAAATAATAGTCTTAAATTTTATCATCCAGTTCATTATTTCAAATCACTCAGATAAATATATAGAAAGAAAACCCAATGTGACTTCGAGAATGGCGCATTTTACAATTTTATTACTTTATTAAACGGGCTTCTCGTGTCGTGACTGTAGTTTCTAGCAAGCTACTTAACTTCGAGCCTCAAATGTTCAGCCCTTATATTTATTTATTTATCTTTCTTTGTGATTAGTAAATGTTCCAAAAATTTTAATCTTTTTATTAAATTCAATTTAACATTTAATGAACTAACTTGGTCAAACTGAATCACTGGAATGCTAATTAGTATTGACGAAACACGTTTGAACTATTTTTGGAATTATTATTTTTGCGATATCTAGAATTTCAAAATTACTACAACCTTCACCGTTACAAGCTGAAGTATATATCCTTCCGTATTTAATTCTTAACGCATTCCGAACATCGGACCGCATTATGTTGAAAGCCATAAAATAGTGTAAACAAACGAGTGAAAGATCTATTAACAACAACAAACTTGGAACCTTTGTTTCAATTTACTTTATGCATTCCTTGCTTGTTAACTTTTTAAACTACTAAGCATAGTCTACAAGTGAGTCATATATTTGAGAAACACAAATTTTTCAAATATAACGAATGGGTGAGTGACCAACTGATAAGTTGAACCAATGAAAATAAGGCTATTAAATGCATCATTTCCTAAACCACATCGACATCGATCTGGTACGTTATTATAAATAGTGTACATATAATAACTATGTTGTTGTATATCTTCAAATGAAGCGTACTCATATAATATCGATCTAATTTCAATTTGCAAGTTCGTTTGATCATCATAGTTTTTTTTTGAAATAACTATAATTCATTCGTATTTCGGCGCATTCAGATTATATACATCCGAAACACGTCGAGGATCGGTCGCCTTACATCGGGATCACTAATTAATCCATTTTAAAGTCCATACAAATACAATCAATTTTTGCGGCTGTACCATTAGGTACAGTTATACTACTTGTAAAAATTGATCTTAGTCGTTTAAAATAACCGAAATCTATCTAAAATCATTCAAAATTTAAAAATGTAGAACTTTCCCTGATCAAAAACATAAGGCACACAGGAACTATGAAAAATGAATAAAATGCCATGGTAGTTCTAGATAGAACGAGTTACTTGTACAGTAATCTACTAAAGCAGCTAATAATTCTGGACTAGAAAACTTGCTTTCATTATGTACATCCCTTTAGTTTGATATGTACGTAAAATTAAGTAAATAAAATACATTAGATCTTTCACGAACAGTTAGATAACATACTGTCAAAAACAGTAACACACTTGTTCACAACCTACCGGCTCATTAGGTCACAACTTATGGAAACACTTGTTCCACTCTAGTAACACACTTGGTTACATTCTATGGACTCACATGGCCCAAATGACATACATAGTCATTCTAAAATGGTGACTCACATGGCCACCTAGGTCACAACTTATGGAAACACTTGTTCCACTCTAGTAACACACTTGGTTACATTCTATGGACTCACATGGCCCAAATGACATACATAGTCATTCTAAAATGGTGACTCACATGGCCACCTTAAAATATCGACACACTTGGCCACTCTATAATAGTGAGTAGACACACTCATGACTAAAACGTATACGAGCTCTCTGATCATCATTCAATATCTTTATTCTTACTCCCACAATCCCAGCTACGCAAAATCGTCAATTTCAACTTGAAATCTAAGATATTCTAACGTCTCTATCTTGTATTCTTCCAAAATCCTTCATTATTAACCTCAATCACTGATAAATCTGTCAAGAGACACTGTAGGGAGTTACTGGATTTCCTCGCTCTACAACCAACTACCTAGTTAGGATTCACTTCCTAAGTGTAGGCGTTGAAATGAGACACTTGATAATCACCATCAAGATAGTATATTATAATAACGACTTATAGAATAAGAACATTGTATAGATAAATGGTAAAAGAAGTACAATAGAAATATATCAAAAGATGCGTTGTGCTGGACGCCCAGCAATAGAATGATGTGTCGTCTGTTGGTACAGCGCAGCTCTCGCGCGCAGGACGTTCCGAATACAAAAACATTCCAAAAGCAAGTTCGAATTCCGAACGCGAAGCTTATGTGCGTTGCCAGCTAGGAAGGAGGTAACGCCACATCACCCCCCTGCGGAGAGAAAAGAAAACAAGGGGAGAAAAATAAAATAAAATTAGGCAATAGGGTAAAAAGGAAACAAAGACCATGACGAAGCGACTGAGGCGAGCTAGCCACGTCGGACGGTTCGTGCAGCGTTGCGCACGAAAAGGCGTCGAGACGTGCAGAAGCAGCGCAGCATAAGGCTGAGCGCGAAAAATCGCCAGTCGATAACCGCATAGCATATCGCTAGATGCGGAAGGGGCGTCGGTCAGATCACGAAGCGAATGGGCGCGACCGTTTCCAAAAGCTCGTGCAGCGTTGGGCACGAGGGGCGTCGCGTCGGTCGGGTTGAGTCGTGCAGCGATGGGCACGGAAGAACGTCGGAAGAGTCACACAGCGTTGGGCGTGAAGGCGTCCGACGGGGCGTCAAGCAGCGCAATGAGTAATGCGGCGACGTCACTTTGCAGAACCGACGCGAAGAATACCCTGAGCAAAGAAGAGCACGACTGATAAACCCATCAGGAGCTTACAAAGCCTTAATCTGCTTCTTCTTGTTTTCTAAAATTTTTGAAAATTGCTGTGGCGCTTGCTAACTTGGCTTTAAGAAACTCACTATTCGAACTGCTGTATGAAATCTACGTTACCACATTTATCACTATAGCTAATCTGAAATAAATGATTAAGCTGAAATGAAAAGAAAAATACACGGAAAATATTACAATGTTTACAAAATATCTGAAAATGTCAGATAGACACGTTCCTATAAAACTAATTCAAAACAATTGACACTATTGTCTATAAATTTTCTCTTCCAAAATTTGAATTTGAACTAGAATCTTCCTTCTTATATTTGAATCTTGAAAAAAAGAAATAAAATCTGCGATGTCAAATGTCCATCGATCCGTCACAGCATTCTATTTTATTCGAAAATAATTTCGATGTCTTCTTCGATGAATTTATGTTTCTCCTTGGCAACGATGCTTCACAATAATATTCTTGTTTAAATAAGTATTCTTCAGATTATTATTAAATTTCAAAGATTATTCTTCTTCTAGCTTGATATGAAACGTCCTCAAAAAGCGAGCTTCGACCTTATTCTGATGTCACTTGAAAATAGTGTGACCTTTTATTGAGGTCACTTGAAAATAGACTGACCTTTTATTGAAAATATTCTTCTCGGGGTCACCATTTGTAGGGTGCGGCTTGTCACCCAAATGTTCAATGTTTATTATTTGCAAATTTAAAATTCTTTTTTTTTCTTCCGAGGGATCTTCTCACACCTGACGACCAGGAAGGAATTTATGTTGTTGAATGTTGCTCTGTGATGTTGCTTGACTGTTGCGTTGAATGCTGGAACGTAGGGTCTAGGAATTCACTAGTCCAAATATGCTCACAGCGAGTTGCGTTGCTATATAGCCCGGGATCATATCACGTCGGGGTCACCAATTTGTAGGGAGTTACTGGATTTCCTCGCTCTACAACCAACTACCTAGTTAGGATTCACTTCCTAAGTGTAGGCGTTGAAATGAGACACTTGATAATCACCATCAAGATAGTATATTATAATAACGACTTATAGAATAAGAACATTGTATAGATAAATGGTAAAAGAAGTACAATAGAAATATATCAAAAGATGCGTTGTGCTGGACGCCCAGCAATAGAATGATGTGTCGTCTGTTGGTACAGCGCAGCTCTCGCGCGCAGGACGTTCCGAATACAAAAACATTCCAAAAGCAAGTTCGAATTCCGAACGCGAAGCTTATGTGCGTTGCCAGCTAGGAAGGAGGTAACGCCACAACACTAAGGCTTCCGTACATGAAAGCGGAACCCCTGATGTCAATCAACCTGTAATGCGATAGAAAGAGGTTCCCCTTTTTTTTTAAACTACAAATGATAATGATATCAATAGCTGATATACAATACAGTACTAAAATACATATGCTGTGATAATAGCACATATTAAGAGTTGCAAATGGACTTGGTCAGTAAAACCACTATTATTCTTTCAGCATAGGTACAACTACCATCGAACAGATCACTAATAAAAGGGCAAATGATTTTAAGCAAGTGCTTAAATAAACTTATCATAAATTACATGTCTGGCCAATGTACTTTACTAATGTAATTTAAGTTCACTCGCGGCACTAATATAAATAGTTGCCCTGCCACTCAAAAAAATTACTTTTTAAACACTACAAATTCCTAAGACACCTGTTTTGATCGAGTCTAGTACTACCAGACTAAACTATCTAGATCACATAAAATAAGTATACCAGTAAGTATACTTTTATATCGAGAATTTAAAACTAAATCATACTTTTATCGTATTTCTTATAAATCACACATGAAACTAATCAGAGTTCGATAAATTGCTTTGCATCCTAGTATTGACATGAGGGTATCTTATTTGACATACTCACTTCTCTTTTTTTTTTTATTACTATTATTCACTCCATGAATTCTCTTCGTGAATAACCAGTAATCTAATCTATGCCTGGTTAATAGAAATTTCAAATTAAAAACTAAATTAAAAATTAAAAACCTTGTAAAATCAAAATTCGAAACTTAAACAGTGCGTAAAAAAAAACTACAATCTCATTCAGTACACTAGTCTGAAGGCACGAGGCTGCTTTTAAATTCAATAATCATTTAACTACATTTACACTAAATAAAACTTTAGGTAACGTTCATCCAAAGTAATGGTCCAGAGAATAATTCACAAATACTTGAGTTAATTAGAACTGATAATTATTTACCTATTTCATATCTCTAGGAGTACCTCAGGTTAACCAGTAGTAATAACCAAGCTGTATGGTATCGCATTTAATCATCTAAAATTGCTGCTCAGACGGCCGGTGCTAGTGAAATTTATTCCAGTATGTCAACTCTCATACTGGCGAAATTCTCGCTTGACGCTTTATTTGTTGATTATAGCTAAATAACACAAAATTTCTTGGACTCATGTCCAGGACATGATATTTTTACATCATTTATCATAAATAAATACTATGGACACTATATTCAAAACTGATTCACTGAAATTTCTATCGATGTGTTTTATCTAAACTAAATACCTTAGAATCAGAATTACTTCGACACTAAAGTAAACTGCTTACAAAATCGTAATTCGGGGATCATCCTCCTCGATGGAAGCCAGTCGCCAAGCTGGTTTGAGTTGGCAATTCATTCAGATGAGACTTCACAGTCTTAACGTCGTGATGACGTAATATTAAAGTTTACAGCAAACTCTTTTCCAATTTGTGGGTAACTAAATACGAAATATAAATGTAATTCAAATATTAATTGCCTTGATACAATGTCAATTATTATCGCACGAGATCATTACCAAACACTCGATTTAACCTCTACTCAAATGGAATACAACATAATATTATAGCCAAAATAGCAAATCTAAGAGTTCACCCAGAACTAATGTTATTCAATGTACCCACACAATAGGTGTCAAAACAGATTTAGCAATATCCAAAAGTTGTTTGCTGCACGTTATCTTTATAGCATAGCAAGAATGGATCTCAAGTACATGCTAACTTTGATTAAAGTAGTCAATCTCTTTTGAACTTAGTAAACGGAATACTCTTTGTTTAAAAGTTTTGAAGGTACGACATAGAGAATTGTGTCACAATATAACTACTTAGTGAACAATATTTTTCTCGTGTTAAAAAAATATTGTTTTCTTGGGTTCATTTTCACTTCTGAAGTTGTCACGAATTCCCGTTAAGGTCTATATATTCCATGACTAGATACAACCTAAGACCGATTGACTAACTACGGATCTTTATTTGGAAGTTCATAAAACTACACGTGGGCATAGAACGGGCATATTTTCGGGTAGTAGCGAACAACTTCGCTACCCACAATGTACCTTATAGAAATCCTGAAATAGCACACTAACACATGTGTTAAAGATTACTCTTAAAATGCATCAGAGATTAAATAATAAATAAATAATAAATTGGAACGATACAACAAAGGACTTACTGGCATTTCAGCTATCATCTCGCACACACTTTACTTTCCAACACCACGTCTCAACTCACTCTATACACAAAAGTATAACACTGTATATATTATGATATATAAGAATGTACACAGCACAGGCGTGCACCTCTGATGGCGAGCGATACTCCACTCTTTGTTTACAGAATGACGCCCGTATTTATACACAATGTCTTTTTCGCCTACCCTCTACCAACTCTGAATTCATTAATAGTGCAATACCAACATGAAATCAGTATTGCCATTCTATAAATAATAAATAAATGTTGCCAGTCGAACACACGATCACGACACAAATAGAAATGTTTTTTTATTCAAATAGACTTTTTACAAGTGCTTATGAATAGTCGAATGAATCTATCACTGAAATCTATCACCTACCGAGAAGAACCAGCAAGAAACCGGCGGTCGCTCTTTTGAAGAAAATTAAATATATTTACAATTGCATTAATCTATTCTAAAGATACAGTAACAGCAGTCCTGGGCATTGCTGGAGCGAGTCAAATCTATGCGCTTTTATCATTTATATTATCTTTGATAGTATAATAAGCTTTTTTCAGGAGCATTTTTAAATGGTTTTCTTAAACTTGTGTAAAGGCAAGTTTATAATAGGTATAGAATAGAATGCTCATTCTCACGAACGACCTTCGGACTTTCTTGAGGCGGAGCGATGGAGTCACGAGCCTATGGCGGTTTCTAGTTGGCCTATCGTGCAGATCGCATAATTTTTTTGTAATTCTGAATGTGCTGTTTTACGAAGATTAGATTACAGTAAATATATTGCGAGGTTACTGTAAGAATACCTATTTCCTTGAATTTCCCCCTGAGGGATTCACGTGGTTTTAAATTATAAATTGCACGTATTGCCCTTTTTTGTAATACAAATATTTTTACAAAGTTCCTCAGTAGTTAATTCTCCAGATTTTCGGGGTACCTACATAAAGGGCAGTGACTTTTGGATGTAGCTAGTTTCCCGCTAAGCAAATAAACACGATGCGTTGTTAAGTAGTTCCGTGTTATGAACGTGACCATGATTTCTGTTATATTACGAGTTTGAAGTTACTGTTACGTGAAAACTTATATGATACTCCAACCTTGTGCGATGGCGGGACGTGATTACGATGGCAAGCCGACCGTGACACTGGCGCAGGTCATCCGTTCCTGCACGAAGCCAAAGGCAGCGCAAACTATACAATTTTTTAATCCTTAAAACACTATTATTGATGTTGAGAATCGTCCGCGTGGATCCACGGGATTGTTAAATTTTCCAGGATAAAAAGCCTATGACATTCTCCTGTATGCAAGCTCTGTACAAAATTTAGTTAATATAAGTTAAATAGATGACCAATGTGAAGGTTAGAGTATAAGCAGAGAGAGACATTTTCGCATTTTTTATGAAGTATAGTACGGATACAATGAAATAAATGCGTATTAATACGCATTTATGTAACAATAGTGTTTTAAGAGCAAGTACATAATATTGCAGAAGAAGTAAGCCCTCAGAGTGTCGGTACCTCCGGGACCGTTATCTGGTCACCGCTATACGCTTGCGCCGTATGCCGCACTTCGTGCCGCCACGGAAAATGACTTCGACGTTCTACCAATTGAGATAAGTATAGAAATGGGGACATCACTTGTAATGTAAACACGAAAATATACCTAGACTATTACCTAGCTATCCATATTAATATTATAAATGCGAAAGTGTGTCTGTCTGTCTGCTACGCTTTCACGGCCCATCTGTTCAACCGATTTTGATGAAATTTGGTACAGGGATAGGTTGTATCCCGGGGAAGGACATAAGCTACTTTTTATCCCGGAAAATTGAAGAGTTCCCGTGGGAATCGAAAAAACTTGGTCCACGTGGACGAAGTCGCGGGAATCATCTAGTTATCAATAATTACACAGGTTATCGATCTAGGCTCTATTCTAGATATAGATATGAAACTGACTACCTTACTTAATAATTTTGTGAATAAGCTCGGTAAAGTAAATACAATTTTATATTTTAACTGTCTTAAAAATAAAAATGAGTTAAGTAAGATATATGTAATTTAATTTACCAAAGAAGACATAACGTGTTTTTATTGATCAATAGATTGATAATGATATCGTCATCCTAAAAATCCCCTTCGTGGCTTCCATCTAACGTGGCGATGACAGGAAACTGATTCTCGGTGGCACACTTGCAAGAAGAAGAACAATTAATATAAATAATATAAATAAACATATTATACTTGAAATATTTTAAATTCACGGATAAAATTGAATGAAAAAATTTGTCTAAATTTTGTAAGTGCCTATAATATTCAAACTAAACATGTTTTAAGTTTGTTTAGTTTATCTAAGGTAAGTTGGTTATGTTCCATAAGAAAAAGGATTACATTTGCCAATTCAGTATAGTTTAGATATTTTTTACGATCGATTTAGTAAGAACTTTTAACCAAATAATATATCTCAGAAGCAGGATATTATAACTAGTATAGGTACTGGCGCCAGAATTTATGGAATCAGGTTTTAAGGTGTTAATGGATGAACCACTTAAAGTGACGCATCTAATACTAATAATGAGATTAAAGTATATTTTCCCATGGTTATAACGGGATACCATTAATAAATATTTTCTACCATCTTGTCGCACTGCCACCAAGACATGAAACATCCTGGAAAGACCGGTCTAGGGGCATTTATCGGGTTCAGTGCCATTATTTAGCGATCAAAATATACCGGTTTGAAATCGTATGTGTCGGTCGAAGTCATAACATTATAATATTATATTTATATTATGTTATATTATACAATAACGTTAATACTTGTATGTATATTAAAGTGGTTGTACTCGTAATTAGGTAGGTAATATTTTTCTTCTTGTGTATTGGATTAAGGGAATGTTTAGATAGCTCACTTGCCCAATCAGAAAATTCATCGTAATTATTAGTTTACATACAATCTATCTTCCTATATAAATAAAAATCAATTGCCGAATGTATGTAAGCGCATCACTTCAGAATTGCTGGACCGATTCTGGTGGATTTTTTGCGTGTGTTTGAGTGAGTCCTGGGATGGTTTTCACAATTGGACCCGGTAGGTGGCGCTGTAATCGGGCCCTGGACCTAGGGCAGGACAACGTCTGCCGGACCCACTTGTATAGAATATAGAAATAGTACATAGAATAATACATACAACATAATTATTATACAAAACTATCCATACTAATATTATAAACGTGAAAATGTTTTTTTTTGTTAGTTTGTCCTTCAATCACACCGCAATAGAGCAACGGAGTGACTTGATTTGTGCATGGTTATAGATATTGACCTGGAGAGTCACATAAGATAATTTTTATTTCGGAAAATAGAGTTCCCCGGAGATTTTGAAGACCTAAATCCATGCGGACAAAGTCGCGGGCATTATTTTGTTTTTAATATTGTGTAATTTATATATTTAATTATAAAATGTATTTTTATTTTTAAATACATTACTAGTTAATTGGACCAAGAAAGTTAAATAATTCCAAAAAAACAATACTTACTACACACAATAATATAAGTCGACACGCGGAATACCGAGAGCGCGTTGATGTCTAACGTATGGGACACCGGGAACGCGTTCAAGCACGCAGCTCCACCGAATTAGGTCATTACAATGAGAAAAAATTCCTGACTTTCTTTTTGATTTTCTCCTCCTGTCCTTTCAACTTTCCTTTCCTGATTTCAGCAGGATTTTCGCAGTTTTCCAATTCGGGTAGACCTTTCGAATGAAACCCTTTTAGAAGAACAAAATCAGAAGGATCTTCAAAATGACTG
The DNA here is from genome assembly GCA_963932025.1 of Erebia epiphron. Lineage (NCBI taxonomy): Eukaryota > Metazoa > Arthropoda > Insecta > Lepidoptera > Nymphalidae > Erebia > Erebia epiphron. Next base: position 33,751,179 of record OZ009948.1, on the reverse strand, counting down.
TTTAATGAAGATCCTTCTGATTTTGACTTTCCTGAAGTGTATGCAATATTCTGACTTATAATTGCATGACTGCTCAAAAATAATACTAACATGGCACGTAAAGGCAATTTTCCACGTTACCCATTAGTGAAATGGATTTGTGGTTAACTTCTAATAGTTTTATTATATTGAATGGTTTTCCCAATTTAAATAGAGCATTATCGCTTGTCAGCTTCATCTATTAAGTGTAGTCACAAACAAATCTAATATTATATTATGTTTTTGTTACATATTATTACGTATGTATATATTTATAGTTAAGCTATTGCATAGCTTCTATCGCGGGCCTTGAGGGTGGAGACCGAATCCAGAAATTCTAACGAAATTGAAAAAGAATTATGAACATAATTCTTAGAAATTATTTCGCCTTTATATTCCAAATCATCTTTTCATAAAAATAGTCTTTTTATTTTCAATAATTTGAAGTCAACAACACAAGTAGTCATAGCAACCAAAGTGTTAGGTAAGTTGATAAAAAATGCTATGCAATAGCTTTACCGCGGCAGTCTCCGAGTGCCACACGTCTTTTTTTTTTTTAATAATTCAATTGGTTAAACCTTCCAAGAGGAGCTTTTGCGATATGACAACGCTGGTGACGGCTGTGGTTTTACACGTGAGAGGTCCTGCGGAGATCCCTGGTAACTGTGTCAATTTGGGAATGCATAATTTCTGAATTCGACGATTTCTTGAATATTTATTGAAAATTTTAATTACAAGAAGCTTTATCATCGATACGTAGCAAATTTTTTTCGAAATTTTGTCTGTCCGTTCGAGCCAAAACTACTGGACTAATTTGTATATAGCTGGTACACTTGGTACTTCTTGCCAATGTACTCTCCACTCTATAGCTCAATCAAATTGGAATCAAATTTAACAATTATTTTTTCTTTACCAAAGTAATACTGTCAGGTCGGTCTTACCGGATGAATATTTCGGAGATGTCAGGCGGAACTCCTCAACGGGTTACAGCAAATCAATTGCGATCTGTTTAATAGCTTAATAAAATGTAGTTTTTCAACCATACTGTATAATGCATTGGTAAATTCTTTGGTACTTAAGATAATCCCAACCCGAAGCCAGAGCGGGTCATCTAGTTTATCAATAAAACATTTGCCGATTTCAGAGAGTAAGCACTCAGTAGGTAGTATGGCAAATCTGATTGTGCTGCCATCGCTACATTATGCCTTTCAATGGACCTTTGGAAAAGGTAATTGGTGATGGGAAAAAACGAATGCGCTTAAGGTTCATTCATATTGAGCTAAAAGTTGGGACATTACTGTTTTTAAGGAAAGATATTTTAGTATTATTTGAGAAAACTTGCTTAGTTTGTATTCATTTGGTGAGTACGTTAAAAACAAATCGATTTGAGGTAAATCGGTCCATGAGAAACTTTCTCTCTCCTGTATCCAAATACTGGGAAAGAAAGAGAGGGTTTCACAGAGTCAGAGGAAAAAATCTCTATATTATAAATAACTAGCGCCCGCCCTTTGCTCCCGAGGGAATTTCGAAAATTCTGTCCTTATACCTCTACATTATAAAGGAAACCTGTGTACAAAATTTCGGCTTTCTAGATCTAAAAGAGAAGAGTTTGGGGTGGGCGTTGATAACTCAGTGAGAAAGTGAATGAGTGTGTCAGAACTTATATTTTTATTGCTTTCTTTTATGAACCGTTGGAAGATGCTTCTGTCATATCTTCTGTGACACAAGTTGTCCTCCATGAAATAAATTATGTCATATAGTTTTATATGAAATTCAATATAATTTACGGTTTTATGCATTGACTAGCTGATGCCCGCGACTTCGTCCGCGTGGATTGAGATTTTTTAATTTCCGCGGGAACTCTTAAAAATTTCCGGGATAAAAGTAGCCTATCTGTTTTTCCTGACTGTAATCTATCTCTGTGCCAAATTTCATTCAGATCCGTTCAGCCGTTCTGGTGTGATTGAGTAACAAACATCCATTTGAGGTTTTTTAATAACCGCGGGAACTCTTCAATTTTCCGGCATAAAAAGTAGCCTACGTCATTTTCCGGCATGTAAACTATCTCCGTACCAAATTAAAACTTAAATTAAACGCAATTTTTTGTTTATTTTTTATGTAAAAACATTCCGTGGAAGTTAAGGAACACGAAAAAAAATTAGCCGAATTGGTCGAGCCGTTCTCGAGTTTTGCGCTTAGCAACATTCATTTTTAACCGACTTCCAAAAAAGGAGGAGGTTCTCAATTCGGCGCGTATCTTTTTTTTTTTTTTTAATGTATGTCGGTGCATATCTCCGTGGTTTCTAAACCGATTTGAACAATTTATTTATTTATTTATAGAGATTTCACTACTACTTGTATTTTTATATGTATGCCTACAGTTCTTTACGTGGCGGTGTAGATCAGGCTTTACTCGGCTCAATCGCATCACTGCGCACCCAGTACGCTAATAGACGCATAGTAGGAAGAATACCTTTTTTTTCAGATTAACTTGAAGGATCGTAATTGCTAGCATTGTATGTACCTACATGCTTTGGGACATACTTTATTTTCATTATAAATATACATTGTTTGTTTGTTGAGCTGTTTTGAATCGCTATCTAAATGTCATTTACCCCAAAAAATATAAATAGAAGGAAGCATTAAGGAAGCTTCCGAGTTCAAAGATTTTTAAATGGAATTTTTCTTTACCTCTAGTGAAAGAAAGGGAGAGAGTAGTATCAAAAGTCCTTTGAAAAAAAACCACACAGAAATGTGTTTCGTTCGCCGCTTGGGCATCCAGCCGGTTTGACTTCAGCGTTTATCACCCTTGCAGTTTTATTATCTGGTAGAGTCGGGGCACGCAAAAGCTGGCCAGTGAGAGCCTCGGCGGCTGAGGGGGGTCGGGGAGTGTGCGCGCGCGCAGCAGCCTTCCGCACCGCCATACCACTAGTCTCACTCCGACCATTTCGCTGGTCGTGCGTGCAAATCGAACTGCGTCGCTACGTAAAGTTCTCCGAGTGTCAGTTTGCTCCAACTCTGGAGTGTTATAGGTGCAGTGTTGTGATAGTGTGTTTTTAGTCATACAAACGGATAGTGTATCACTACAAAGTATCACTGTCAGCGTAACGCGGGTTCTTCCACGGAGTTACCTAACGGCTGTTCGCCTTGCGAGGGAAGGCGGATCGCTTGCACCGGGAGGAATGAGCCCCGTACATTATTGCTCCCACTCTCACCGATGATCTCAAGGTTGGCATCTGAACTCGCCTTGCCGTGTCGCAACACTATCCGCGACCCTCTGACCACTCGCATTCTCTTACTCTCCATTCTGCTCTCATTACAATAATGTTTGTTTCAAACCAAAAACTCTATAGAACATTCACTTCATAAATATTAACGACTGCGCATAACTAACATTTTCATCTTTTACGCTTACTAACATAAAACTGAATTCTTATAATGTGCCTAGGTCTACCTACTACGACGGCAGTAGGTATGGCTTTGTCATATAAAATAGGATTATTTTGTCTTTAAATATAGTATGATTATTAATTTACCCATATACAAGAAGGTAGTAGCTGTTAGTAATAATTCGACGAATTGCATAAGAAAGCACGTTGAAAGTTACAAAACGATGCATGGTCAGTTTTACTAGATGGCGTTCGAGGTCTACTTATGTAAGCTGGACCTGCTCCTTCATATCCATATAAAGGCAGAACGATTTCCTTAGCGGCAGTCGCAGTCACATACTAAAGCAATGATGTAATCAAATTATTTTAATGATCCACTGTACCGTTGTACTGAATTCATAGTAGTAATAAGTGGTAAGGTTATTTCAGTTAAGGAATTCATTAATTAGTGCACAACACAGAACCAAGAACACATCACTGGCAAATTATTATTTACCTCCATTATGAAAAAAAAGACTCATAAAATATGTATAATCACGTCTCAACAGTTATTTCAACATAATTAAATAATAATTAATAGCTAACTAGTTTATATATATCATGGCAATCAAGCAACATTTAAAGTGTGTTGGGTTTTTAAGCTGATCGCATAATGTATTAGGACGACAACTGACCAAGGCAGCGTAAACAACACACAGAAACTACTAAATATGCCAAATAACATAAATAATATGCATTGAACGGACCGAAAGCATTAAAGGATATCCATATGTCGTCTTCGTCGTCACCAAAGACGTTCACTGTTGGACATAGGTCTTGCGCCGCCTGGATCCAGCAGATCCCTGCGATCCCTCGTTCGTCCACCGAATGCGCTTCCCAGTGCGAGGTCGACATTTCAGCATTTTGGGACCCCAACGTCTATCGGTTCTTGGAACTATGTGCCCCGCCCATTGCAAATTGCAAATTCAAATGCGGATCTCCTCATTTCTGATGAGGCCCATAGTTAGCGACCAAGTTTTGCATCCGTATGTCATTACTGGAGACACGTACCGTTCGAAGACTTTGATCTTCAGGCACTGTGAAAATTTCATATGTATTTATTTAATTCCATACATATATTATTTTTTAATCGACTTCCAAAAAAGGAGGAGGTTCTCAATTCGGCGCGTTTTTTTTTTAAATGTATGTCGGTGCATGTCTCCGTTGTTTATGAACCGATTTGAATCAGTAAAATATCAGTCGTTAGAGGAAGCTCTCGAGGTGGTCCCATAGAAAAATCTGACTCCAACTCCTCAACCCTGACACTAAAAAGTTAAAAATAAAATTCCTTTCCAAAAGGCCGACTTCCAAAGCCGTAAGAAATAATTTTGATTTCTACACACTATGTTGAAGTCGGGCGGGTATAACAAGGATTTTAAGCAAAGTTAACGCATCAGGCTTTTTGGAAAGAATTTTATATAGATACAAGATAGCCCTCCACTGCAATCTCACTTGATTGTAATGCAGACTGCATCAGTCTACCCCGCCTCTCTCTTCTTACATTCAAGCGGGCTAATTTGCGGTGGTTTTATTAAGTATTATTATCGATATTGACGTGGCATCGTACCCAGAACGCTAAATTGCTGCGCGGCACGGTTTTTTTATAGGATGGCAACTAACCATCTGGTCATCAGCTTAAATATAACTTAAACTATACCTGCAGGATGTATTGATGACGTAATTACAGCGTACCTACAGAAAATGCCTTACTTGCGTCGCGATTTTTTCACTCTAGTGTTAGTATTTTGCAAACCAAAACAGCTATTTGCTACGTGTGAATTAATTAGCAGCTACTTTAAAATTCACTTCGTTCAACTAGCGGTTCTGCTACCATTCAAATGTACCTTATAAAGAATAATGAAATCAGTCCCGAACACTCCACCATTCTCGTGCCTGCTCTTTCTTGGTTTTCCGCAAGCAACAGAAGCCATTAAGTAATTTCAATTAGTCATAATATCACGTCAGCTAATAAGCTGCTAATAATAAGTCGTAAATGCTTATGAACGAAAAACTGATGTGAGTTTTGTAGCTAAAAGATTTGTCTTACTGAAGTACTGCTTACGTGAGGTAAAGGTTAGATAAATCTATGACACAGTGAGTAGGAAAGGTTTAATGAACGTAAGAGATAGTAGAGTAAGGATCCTAAAATCTAGGACATAAGCATGCATACTAATATGAATAGATCATTGTGGTAGGTACCAATGAGTCAATAAATATTCTTGATTTCGTAATTCCGGATTATGGTAATCTATCTTTGCCCCTAGAACTTTTCGTCAGCCGTACTTAATGAAAATGTACCTCAGATTTTTTGTAGCAACGAGAACATTTAAATACCTGTTACAACGTTTACCTATTGATGATGTGGCTTAAAGAAAGCGTGTTTGCCTTCAAGTTATGAATAATAACGGAGCCCGGAGGTTGATGTCACATGACTTTTTGAGTGCCGAGTGAATTTCAAAATCTACTATATAAAAATAAGTCGGGTTTTCCTGCCTGACGCTATAACTCCAGAACGCACGAACCGATTTCCACGGTTTTGCATTCGTTGGAAAGGTCTCGGGCTCCGTGAGGTTTATAGCAAAGAAAATTCAGGAAAAATTTCAACAGAAAAGCGGGAAAATCTTTTTAGCGGGAAAGCCATCTGGTGGCGAAACGGAGTTCGCCGGGTTTGCTAGTCTTCTATATAATTGGCTCCGGACTCTATCTCCCCTGATTAGCCCCTCGGGGAGACATCAGGATTTTTCCGCCCGAATTCTCAGTCAGGCGCCCGAGCCAGAGTGGATCGTTCGTCAATCCAACGGCCATCCACGATTGGTCCAGCATCGCGATCATTAATTTTGATTGCAGATTTTCATCCTGATTGACTTTATACCAGTCACTATTGTCTCGCAAAAACTCGAACTCGTTATACTTAAATATTCTTTTTCTTTATCGTATCGCTCTTGTCAGAGAGGTCGTGTTCGTCACTTCAGTGTTGTGGCACGCTTAACTATGCGACTCCACTCTTCTGTGATGGCTACCTTCCGTGTGCATTCATGTAATTGACCTCCACCGCAGCCTCACCTCACCTCACTTGGTCTGTTCACCTCATGGGTAGGTATAATTTGCTACGTACTCTGGTGCCCTCTACTCTTTATTGAACAACAAGATATTCAATGGAGATATTATCGTTGCGTCTAGTAACGTGACCGAGAAAAGGCGTCATGAAAGGAAAAAGAAATAATAAGGTTGTATAATATATAGAGAGTGCCTTATGGCTGAATTTTGAATGCCATGAAGATAAGGCACGTGTTCGGATCTGCCCCCCGATTGTGTAAAGAAATCGCAATTGTAATCTGAATCTAATAATAATACATTTTATAAATCCGAGATCACCTGCCATCCATGTATTATAAATGCGAAAGTGCGTCTACTACCTCTTCATAGCTCATTACGTCCTCCCTGACTTCACTATCTATAAGCAATTTGGTACAAATAAAGCTTGCATTCAGGAAAATCAGTGCGGAAAATCTAAAACAATGCAGTTGAAGTTGTGGGCGTCATCTAGTAAAATAATAATGCTACCAGAATGTCGCTATCAGAGTTTATTTAAAATCAGTGTGACTTTTATAATGATGATAGTGTTTTTTTTATAATTTTAATAACGTCGTACCTATGTCTGATGTTGAGGAGTTGCGTTCATGGCTAGTTACAACCCTACCGGCAAATACGTGCCTCCAAGCGATTTAGCGTTCTTGCGTAGAAGCCGTTTCTGCCAAATCTTTACTATCTCAGACTGTATCATCTACATCACTTACGTACCACGAGGTGAGATTGCAGTCAAAAGCTAACATAAAGAATAAAAAAATTAAGGCGTAAAGTAGATAGGTAGAGTATTAAACTTCGGTGAAGCATAGTAGGTACATCCCGCTAAACAAATGCTTGGCTTCAAGGCCCCTTTGTTCTTATTGCATGCCATTCCCACAAACAAGTAATTATTATCAACTGTAGATCAAAAAAGTTTTCTTAAGCATTTCGACATGCATACAATTCTTAGTTCGTTTGAGAAGTAATTCTTCTGGTAGGTAATAGGTACAACGATCATATCTGTTGTTATTGTTTATCAACAACATTCATTTTCGAACGATTTCACCTCCCTAATATTATAACCACATAACTACCTATTTCTCACAATTCTGTGTCTCAAATCTTATAACATTACAGTGCTTTCAGGTCTTATTCTTGTGAGTGCTCATTCTTACCGTGATTTTTTAGAATAGGTTAGTTATGATAGTTCTCTTTATTCCAATTCTCTAATTTTTTTTTCATCCCACCATCTCGGATAGAGTATTTTTAATCTTCGATATCTGAATGCAAAAGCCGTTATTATCCTCTTGAGGATAAAGTAAATTGAATTTAGAACATCGTGTGCACGTTAGTAAATATCACTTGTCTATGAAGTTTGTGAATTCAAAACATCATTAAAACTATTTACTTCTACCTCTATGGTGCCGAATTTCCATACAACCTTTTATAATTTGTTAAAAACTAACACTCGTAACCTTCTTGGTGTACTTTTTAAATTGCTTTGCGCGCACCATTTTCTTTCACGTCATGTCATTTCCTCGCTGAGGTGGGATGAAAAGTTACGTGTTGCACTCGAGTGTAAAGATTTTTCACTCTTGTATCATATCATACTAATATTATAAATGCGAAAGTCACTTTGTTTGTTGGTTTGTTGGTTTGTTGGTTTGTTGGTTTGTCCTTCAATCACGCCGCAACGGAGCAACGGATTGACGTGATTTTTGGCATGGGTGTAGTTGAGGACCTGGAGAGTGACATAGGCTACTTTTTATTCCGGAAAATTGAGGAGTTCCCGCGGGAATCAAAAAAACTTAAACCACGCGGACGAAGTCGCGGGCATCAGCTAGTAACAAATAACTATGTTCGTAGTAAATCCATACTATATATATTATAGATTTATATATAATATTATAAATGCGAAAATGTGTCTGTCTGTCTGCTACGCTTTCACGGCCCATCTGTTCAACCGATTTTGATGAAATTTGGTACAGGGATAGGTTGTATCCCGGGGAAGGACATAGGCTTTTTATCTCGGAAGAGTTCCCGCGAGAATCAAAAAACCTTAATCCACGCGAACGAAGTCGCGCGCATCATCTAGAATATAATAAATCTATGATAACTACTGATTTGAACCCTTATTTGGAGTTATAGTTATAGAATCCCGAACTATTCAATAATTTAAATAGACTGGCTATATTAATCTCACACATACTGTAAAGTAAGCGCGGTGGTTCAATGCAATATGCAGTAAGTTGGCAAATAACGATTACTTTCACATGTCACGCCTTTTTGTGGTTGAAATTATACCAGGTATAAAACTTGATACATGTAGGTAACTATCAAAGGGACCGGTGAATTAGCGCAGATGGCCACGGCTCTATCATTGAGTGAACGAGCACCTGTTGCGTTGGTGGGCAGTCGACCGACGACAACGCCCCGTTATGTCATTCCATTCCAATCTACAAAGCCCGTCCCATACTCTCACGCGTATGCCATCAATCTCCCATGTCTGTGAGAAATTTCATATGAATGTTTCTTTTTATAGTGATGAACCTCTGTTTATGTCATTGCAGGATTACTCTTGATTGTTTTCTAATATGCCCCTTTCATTGTATAGCATCTTTTACACTAACTTTTAAGCATTCTGTGATGTGTTTTTGTAGATAGCAGGTAGATACCTATCATTATTCATATCACAATAAAATTATTTTTTCCATAGTTTAAATCGACGTAAACTTTCATCACTTTTCTGAAGACTGTTACCTTCCTTCACCTTTAACGAGGTTCGTAAGAATCCGACAATTATATTAAACTAGGAGGCCCAGCAGACATTCTCCTACCTTGAACCTGGAACCCGGTCCAACTGTGAATATAAACCATCCCGGGTGATGGACATCCCACACAAACACACGCGAAAAATTCCATCAAAATCAGTCCAGCCATTCTGAAGTGATGCCCTTACATAGGTACATTCAGCAATTGATTTTTAGGGTTCCGTACCAAAATGGTAAAATGGAACCCTTATGGTGCGACTTTCTCCGTCTGTCTGTCCGTCTGTCCGTCTGTCCGTCCGTCACACTCGATTATTTCAGTAACTACCGAAGCTATCGACATGAAATTTGGAATAGTTGTGTATATTAGTGGCCCAAAGACACTGGAATTAAAAAAAATTGGAAATTATTTTTGTTCTTATTTAAAAAGGGGGGAAAATCTGAGGGTTGAAATTTAAAAGTGAGATAACTGTACTGTGTGGGGTATCATATGAAAGGGTTTACTTTGTACATTCTAAAACAGATTTTTAATTATTTTTAATTATGATAGTTTTTGATTTATCGGGGAAAATGTCTAAAAAAATACCGTCCCCCCCCTTATCTCCGGAGTTTACCAATCGAAAAATTTGAAATAATTATGGTCAATAGGAATTTACGTATACTTTACAGGAAAACTATAGCCAATGCTCTAACTAGCATAATTTTTTTGATATTAACAATAAACCTCTACAAACAAAGTTAGTCTTGCGGTTCATTAACAAAGGTAATTATTTATTAATAATGGTACGGAACCCTTCGTGCGCGAGTCCGACTCGCACTTGCCCGGTTTTTATTTATAGGTATATGTCACCGTAAGATTGCAAAAACCGTTAGATTGTAATCTAACTAGCGAAATTGTAAACTGTCGACAGATTACAATTTAACGCATTATTTTTCGGTAGATTGTAATCTGTTATTTTAACCCGATAAAACCTAAGTGCCCGGCCGCATTATGTCGAACCCTAACCAAACCTACAAGAAAGAGAAAACGTAAATACAATGAATATTTCACAAATTGACACTCAGACCATAGAGGTAATATAGTAGGTACTATATTACCTCTATGCTCAGAATACTGAACGGTTCAGAATCTGTCGACAGTTTACAATTTCGCTAGTTAGATTACAATCTAACGGTTTTTGCAATCTTACGGTGACATCTAAACTATATAATATTATAAAGAGGAAAGATTTGTTTGTTTGTTTGTTTGTTTGTAATGGATAAACTAACAAACTACTCAACCGATTTTAAAAATTCTTTCACCTATAGAAAGCTACTTTATCAGCGAGTAACATAGGCTATATTTTATTTTCAAAAAAAATTGAGATCCTTACGAAAATTGCAATAATAATTTGATTTTTTCAACTTCTTACGTTAATCCTCTATTCGTCTATTATTTTTTTATTATATTCAAATTTTGACTGACTTTTATAGGTAGGTATCATATTTGTCAATTGTATGTCATAATAAATACAAGAGAACTTACTAACATTTTTTAAACATTTTAATATCTAACTGTTGTAGGCAGACTGCGAAATGCCTAAAAGAGACAGGTCTCAACTTAGTTGTTAGTTCTAAACATAGTTCCCAGGCGAGGGCAGCGAAAATACGTCGTATTGGAGACTCAAGTGCCAAGCGTTCACAGCGGTTTGCTGAACAAAATTTGAGAACGTATGGTGGAGTTGTTCGTCTCAGTGCCGACTGAACATTGTTGGTTATGGACTATTTTGATCAAGCGCTACCCGTGCGAAGCCGGAGCGGACCGCTAGTATATATATATTTTTCCTTCATGACAGGTTATCATCTGAGTTATCATCATATCCTTTCTATGAAAGTCACCGTCAGTCTGTGGTGGTGTTCATTTATATATTTTGTTTATTATATATTTTTATTTTATTTTACATTCATTTAATCTTTTCAGTGAACCCTTGCTATAACAAATGTGAAAAGACACTCTGTATTGGAGATCCACGTATTTTGCACTCCACGTGTTTTCAGACAAATTTTTGTCAATTTTAACTATGACATGTATATAAGAAACAAGCACATTTTAGCATAAGGAATTTTCGCTATCATAATAATACCTATGCAAACTCGTCGAGTTGGAAAAAAAGTCAAATCAGTTGCGAGTTATTAAGTTTGAAACGAATTTGATATTTATTCATGAGGATATTCGTACAATAATGATAAAGACTTTTTAATTATTCCTGTCGCGATTCAGCCGCGACGTCGCCGTCCCCGTCACCGGAACTCAGTTACACATGGGCGGCTCTTTCTCCTTTATTAGATATTATCGGCATAGGAACACGCACGATGGGTCCGCTCGACTGTCTGCCTTCAAAACACCAATGAGATTTATTTGTCAGATTAAGTTGTTGTCATTTTCGGAACGCATAAAAACGCATGTCGTATTGTCTGATAGAAAAAATAATGATGAATCGGAAATTGATTGCAAAACAATGAACGTATTATTTTAATGCACTTGAATTCAATCTTCCAATTTTAGTTTTATTTTAAATATATACCTATTATAATCTTTTATTCCTATTTTAATCTTTATAAAATTGAATTTATCTTTATTTGTCTGGGATGCCCTTGTATACAATTCTTCTTATTGCAATAAGACTTTGTGCAGTTATTGTTGTGGCTTGCATGAAGGTGTAGCATTTAGCCTCTAGGGATTCTAGGGATTAAAGTATTTTTTTTTATAATTGCAGGCGTTATTAAGTTACAGGTTTTTTTATAGGTAGTAAACGGGTAGTAAAAATTTATAGTCTACTAGATGATGCCCGCGACTTCGTCCGCGTGGATTGTTGTTTTATGTATCCCGCGGGAACTCTTAAATTTTCCGGGATAAAAAGTAGCCTATGTCCTTCCACGGGATACAACCTATCTCTGTACCAAATTTCATCAAAATCGGTTGATTATTTGGGCCGTGAAAGCGTAGATAGACAGACACACTTTCGCATTTATAATACTAAGATGATTCCCGCGACTTCGTCCGCGTGGACCAAGTTTTTCGATTCCCGCGGGAACTCTTGAATTTTTCGGGATAAAAAAGGCCTGTGTCCTTCCCCGGGATACAACCTACCCCTGCACCAAATTTCATTACAATCGGTTGAACAGATACATTTTTTGATTCCCGCGGGAACCTTTGAATTTTCCGGAATAAAAAGTAGCCTATGTCCTTCCCCGGGATACAACCTATCCCTGTACCAAATTTCATCAAAATCGGCTGAACAGATGGGCCGTGAAAGCTTAGCAGACAGACAGATAGACAGACAGACAGACAGACACACTTTCGCATTTATAATATTAGTATGGACTATGGTTAATATCAACAGCCCAAAGCCCAAACTGACATTAGTTTGGGCTTACAGACACAGTCTAAGCAGATACGTTCTTTCCTACCAGTCGTTCGACGGAGGCATCTAGACGAAGCAAAGCTGCGGAGTGACAGGGGTGTGACGAAGGAAATAAGCAGAATTTCTATAATACAAAGTTCTATCACTCTAATGTCCTTTGTACAGTACGGTACATCTAGGACTGCTAAAACTGTTATGGTATGATTGTAGTCAGGTCATGTCATTTGTATGAGCGTCGACCCACTGTATGAAATGAATAAATAAAATTATGTAATATAGTAGGTATATACGATCCACATAGAATCTGCTTTCCTATGTTCCATTTTTGAAATAATTTGTTGGAAAGAATTGAAAGATTTTTTTTAATAATTTGGATTAATTTTTAAAAATACTAAAAATTTTAATAAAAGAACTAAAACGACCTATAAACTGCTGAGATTTACTCTCTTCATATCTCTGTGGATTTACTATAATACCGTAAACATAGAGTTATAACTGCACGCATTCCTTTGTTGAATATAAGTATGCATTAATATGTTAATGTTCTTCTTCTTCTTCTTTTGCTTAGTGGCTCCGATATGTTAATGTTACCCATCGTATCATCACAGAATAGATAGGTAATAATAATAATAGTCTTTATGATAGTACGATCAGTACGATGCACCGAGTAGTAATAGCCACATTTTCGCTTTGAAACACATCTCACCACTTTCAGGCGGGGGACGAGGTAATAATAGCATTTCTCATTGGCTGACTCAAGGTCAACTTTACACAGTTAAAAGTACAAAGTATATGTTACCGCGGCACTTGGGCTGCCCGCTGCACGACAAAAATGTATCGATAAAAATTACCAGTAGGTACCTATTGGAAAATCAATACAAATAATTGTATTCAAACAGCAATATACAACCATATGTATGATTATGCATAATTATCTGATACTTATATATTTTTTTTTAATTGCCCAAGTTCTATACTAAAGAACTTAAGTTTTCAACAACAACTTTTTATCAAATAAATAAGAAACCTGTTTTTCTACTTCAGAATTGTTCGGAATTTAATGAAATATAAGTTTTTACTCAATAAATTAATTTATTGGCATTCAAGTGGTCTAAGGCTATCGATATAATTTATCGATAGTTGCACGGGCTACACTGGGCTATGCGTGGAAGAGACGGAGATATGTAGAACTACATGTGAAAGACAAAGAAATACTGAAAGACATCAACGGGTTCCTTTTCATTTTTGTAAATATTTTTATTTCTTTGCGTATTGATGATTTTTATTTATTATTACAAAACTACACTTACTTATGCAATGTTATCCCATCCTTTACATAGCTGGAGGTATTGCTTCTCTTTCCACGCCATTTAATGCTACAGAGAGGCCTAATTTTCGTTTTATACTAGATCAATTCCCGAGCACTGTCGAATACGGACTGAGGGCGACTATAGGCACAAAACGTAGCGTTAGCAGTCATACTGCTAACGTTTGGCTGGTGAGGGGGCACGCAGCTCAGTCAATTGGTTGTATGGTCTGTGGTACGATGGTATCCATACAGCTCTATGTCTATGGTACTGTAATTTTTTTTGGATCAGAAGGGCTGGTACCCAGAGCCGTAAAGCCAGTTAATTTAAAAAAAAAATGTAATTTAAAAAAAATACTTCTTGTTAGCAATAAAGAGAAAAATAAAGTTTGTATTGCGGATTGCCGCGAAATCTTTAGATTTTTTTAATATATAAATCATTGATGTAGAATTTTAGATATAAATGGATGTATAATTAATCCATTTCGAATTAAAATACATAATACAAGCTATAAGCTAAAATGAATGTGACTATTTATTTGGTAATATCATCAAGTGAAAATAAAGATCTTACTCCTATTATGTAAATGTATCAAAAAGTCAAAGAAGTAATTAAAATCGTTATTTATTTTTCTAAAAAATGATATGAAATGTGCACATTTCATACCCTGTAAATGAGTTCGAAAGTTAAACTTCCCGGCCTAGGCCAGTAAAGAATGTATGTATTTTCATCACATCCTTATCCTTACTAATATTATAAATGGGAAAGTGAGTTTGTTTGTATGTTTGTTCCGCTTTCACGCCGTAACTACTGAACCGATTTGGCTGAAATTTGGAACATAGATAGCTTATAACCTGGATTAAAACATAGGCTACTTTTTATCCCGGAAAATTAAGGAGTTCCCGCGGGAACCAAAAAACCTAAATCCACGCGGACGTAGTCGCGGGCATCAGCTAGTAATATCATAAGTTTGAATTTGGAATCTTTCTTCCTGAATATCTTGTAACTTGTTATAATGTTCTTTGGCCTAAATAGTTTAAATTTGGAACTCTACCGTATTACGCGTTCAGCACTCACAGCGCAAAAAATAATTAAAAGTAGGTATAATATTTATTTTTATCTTTATAATATTGAAAGGCGGGAATTAACTACATACCTAATCGTTATAATTTATTATTTAAAAGTGACGAAAAAATGAGTTCGAGTGAGGATATTGTGGATTTAGATTGTACGTCTCCTTTTCTGAGAGCGGAGGCCGAATTAGCTAAAAATAATTTGCTTCCGCCGAAATCCATAGAAAAGTCACTTGTTTCATTTTTTAGAAAAGCACTATACACGCCTCGACCGGGAGAGCATTACTGGTCTCGTATAGCCTCGCATAGCTCGGCTTCTAACTAACACTCGACCAGAAAACGCGTAGGTACTTCCCGGTTTCGCGATGTAATGTACTATTATTTTCTCGCAATCGAAGTGAAAAGTAGAGTGTTTACCACGGGACTAAAAGCCATTCTACTTGGCTGATTATATAGCATCCCTCGCTACGCTCAGGATCGCTCGCTACGCTCAGGAAGCTAAACATCTCGTATAAAATGGCTCATTTTAGTCTCTTGATGAACAATCTACTATTATTTTAAATCAAAGTTTTATTTTACCACTTTTTGGGCGTGATTAATATGTACATCTATGCCAGATAACAGCTTTCTATAACGGCCTATGAGCTAAGCTGTGGACGGACAGACGAGATGGACGAACATGGCAGAACTTATAGTTCCTTCCTAAAAAGTAGCCTTCATCTACTCAATATAATATTGCATACATCTGCCTATTTTTTAACAGGTTCAATTTACGCAAAAAAAATGTTGTAAGAATACCTAGTTAAAAATTTTTTTTTAGTGGAATTCATTTGCAGGTTGCTTTTTCATTTAGAACATTTACCTACTTAACGATAAAAATTCATCAAAAGTTATATTCTGTAATCGGAACACCAGGAAGTGTCAATTGCTTATTCAGTAGATAGATATCGTTGGGCTACTAAAATACTACTCAACTCATTGTAAATCATAGTTCCGTTAAGATTTGGAACAGTTGTATTGCCCCGCTAGCGTTACTATCTATACCGTTTGTAAATGTAATCCCCATCTAACGTAATCGATTTAGATCGAAACATTAAATCAGTAAGTATTGTTTTTGACCGAAAGGCGAAATACCGTATTCACCAACTACATAATAAGACGTCATAACTTATGCTACGATTATTACAAGTAGGTAGAAGGCAGGCATATGACCTATGGTCAGTGTATGTTTAAAATCTATTTAACTTAAGACCCTGTGTAGCGTAAAAGGGGGTTTTTAAAAGCAGTGTATCCATCAAACGGTGACATAATGTATGCTTGTAAAAATAATTTGCTGTTTTCAAGACCTTTAGGCAGCCATTGACGCATCTCAAAACACAATTAAAAAAAAATCTCTGCATTGAAATTTATTTTAAACATACCTCTTAATTAACCTTTTAAAGCAATTTTTCTCCTTATTGAAACCAATAATTAGCTCTAGAAATATAAGAAAAAATTCGTATTTCTAAATCAAACACATTGTCGGCTTCATTTGTATTGAAAAGTAAATATTAATTTTTTTACAAATGATTTCATGCATTTTTTGCGACACACGCTTGCTCGATTTCACCCCCCGCGCCTGTGTTTTTCATCTCGTGAGCTCACAGCGCCTTAATGAGAATATTAGGTACTAATTTCTGTTTATTTAGCCATAGGTACCCAAATATGCCGCTTCACGATTCGCCGGATTCGTATGTACGCTTGGACATTTAATATTTACATTTGGAATTATGTACATTAATGTCAGCAAAGGTAATGCTCCCAAATTGGAATTTGCTTTACGTAAAATTCCGCACGTAAATGTATTAAAAGCGGTAATTTAGAGAATTCCTACGAATTTCATCGAAAATTCATCGAGTTTCATCGTGAATTCATCGAGTTTCGGAGAGATTCCATTCTACCACAAAAAGCACATACCTACTGAAACTGGCCTTAAACTTACAATAGACATTGAGATGGCCCGATGTGACTGATAAATCACTAACATCGAAATGTTAGCACAGAATACATAATAGTAACTTTGATGTTATCCCAATATTAATTGACACATTTTTGGACTCGGAAGTACGAAGAAATGGGGAGAACACGATAGTTGTTAATTAAAGTAGAGTATGTCTCTACTAATGATTATAAATCCGTCCCAAGATGAGTAGAAACAATTTGAAAAAGAGCAGATATTAATATCCATACTAATATTTGTACCTAATTATAAATAATCTTAGGCTTATTCTATCGCATTAGGTGACCTGTAATGATAGAATTTAGTTGGGTGAAATAAATAAATAAAAAATAAAAATTGTAAATGCGATAGTGTCTGTCTGTGTGCGTGTTTGTCTACTGCGCTTTCACGGCTCATCAGTTTAACCGATTTTGATGAAATTTGGTACAGGTTGTATCAAGGGGAAGGATGTAGAATTTATCTCGGTAAATTATAGAGTTCCCGCTGGAATAAAAAAACTAAATTCACGATCACGAAGTCGCGCGCAGGCATCATCTATTGCATTACTAGAGTAACCTATGTCCTTCCCCGGGATACAACCTTTATATATGTGCCTTTCATCAGAATCGCTTGAACAGATGGGCCGTTATAGCGTAGCAGACAGACAGATAAATATAATATTAGTATGAATATGGATTTCAGCCTAACAAGGTTAACGTTTGGTAAAAGAAACCGTTTACTGAATTATAAGTCCATTTTAGCCTAGCCTAGGCATTAGCACTTCATTGGATAGGTACATGGAAGCGGCGATATTATTCAATAATTTGACGGTCTTTGCTCTGTATATAATATTATAATTTGGATAAAATAGTGTCACAAGTTGAGGGTACTTACTTAATTATCACTTGGTTGTAACTTGTTTTCATATGCCAGATCATTAAATGGAGTTGCATCAGACGTGTCTTTATTTATTAATTATCACCAAATCTTTCAGTGAGACGAGAACGGGATTCGTAAAAGTGTTATGTTGTTTAAGTGTTTTGTTAGGGGTTTATAATGACAATCGGTAAAATATCCAAAGTCGAAACGGACAACTGGAGACTGTACGTTGAACGATTAGAACAATACTTCCTTGTTAACAAAATCCTTACGGACTTATCTCTCGGAAGCGAGCTTATAGCTGGAAGTTGATAATAATATGTTGGGATGCAGACGATGCTACAAAATCGGCAATGAACAATCATTTCCCAAGAGAGAAACCGGCGTATAGGCATTGTTTGCAGCCTACTTTCCGTACAAGCGGCGCGGCGGCGGTGTGCCTGCGAACGACACAAGACGTGAAAGTGAATGGCGCAAGCAAGTTCATACGAACGCACCGACTTTACGCCCGATTTGATACGTTCACGCGAATTTGTTTGTTTAAAATCCGTTCATGACGTAACAAATTTTATTTCGATGAATGACTGGGGAAGTGTAATTTAAACGTATTCTTGTTACTGAGATAAAAAACGCATTAATACGAGTCTTCTCTAAAAATCTTTTGACCCGACTGTACCAGAAGGAGGGTAATGTTTTTGGCTCTATGTTTAAATTTTAATGTATGTATATAATAAAAAAATTGTGTGTGTTAGCTTCGACGCACGACTGGAGTTTACTCCTTACGAACGAAAAGTGTTACCATGGAAACATAAAGTAAATAACGTAATGGAGAAAATTTGATTTTACTCCCCATACATTTTCATACCCCGGGCTTATATAATACGAAAATCGATTCTTAAGGAGGTAAACTCCAAAAACTGTTTGGCGTAGCCTGCAGCCCAAACGGGTTGGCTGGCAGATTTAATGTTTAACTAATGAGCTGTACTTTGATCGTCTTGGTTGTGGGAGTGACACTGCCTGGGAATAAACGAGACAAACGATTTTATTAAATGAAGGTGTCGTAAGATTAGTATTGACAGTAAAAGACAGTAAAAGGGTCATTAGTTAGTCAAAGATAAACAAAATTAATAATAAAAAACATGCCAAGTGCGAGTCGGACTCGCACACCGAGGGTTCCGTACAAACCTGTAGTAAGTTTTAAATTAAATGTTTTTTTAAAATATTTGAGTTGATTAAATGATAAATTGCGGTTTACAATTAATTATGACGTATTAAAAAAAAAAACTACTTACTAGATCTCGTTCAAACCAATTTTCGGTGGAAGTTTGCATGGTAATGTACATCATATATTTATCATTCTCTTATTTTAGAAGTTACGGGGGGGGGGGGGGGGGGGCACACATTTTACCACTTTGGAAGTGTCTCTCGCGCGATATTACAAACCTCAATATCATTTTTGAAGACCTATCCATAGATACCCCACACCTATGGGTTAGATGAAAAAAAAATTTTTGAGTTTCAGTTCTAAGTATGGGGAACCCCCAAAATTTATTGTTTTGTTTCTATTTTTGTAAGAAAATCTTAATGCGGTTCACAGAATACATCTACTTACCAAGTTTCAACAGTATAGTTCTTATAGTTTCGGAAAAAAGTGGCTGTGACATACGGACGGACAGACAGACAGACAGACAGACATGACGAATCTATAAGGGTTCCGTTTTTGCCAAATTTGGCTACGGAACCCTAAAAACCGGCCAATTGCGTGTTGAGCCACGCGCAGTGTAGGATACTGTAGTTGCCCGTTACAATATCCTAAAATTTTAAAAGCTCGTCGACTATTATTCATTTACATACTTGTAAAGCCTACTTGGCTGTGATAGTTTTCCTTTTAAATTCGCCAAGTATACTACTGCCTTACTAATATAAATTGCACTTAAAAGCATAATATTTTTGAACGACCTAGCCCAATGACCACCCCCTCAGAACACAGAACGTTATGGGATAAACAAGAAAAAAATCATGCCCACTTTACGTGTAGGGGAGGTGCCCTAAAAAATTTTTAAGGTAGGTACACAAGGACGGGCAGACGGACGGACATTGCGAAACTATAGGGTTCCTTGGTATGTTCTCAATAACAATATAAGCATGATTTTTATACTTTGTATTCATATGTTTAAAAATCTTAAAAATAAATGGTATTGCTGTGAATATGATTAAAATAAAACTGGTCATCACGAAACCATTCGAGAGATGTCAAGGTTGTTTGTCTAGCTCTAGAGACAATATTATAAAGTGGGTTTTGAGCATTAGGCTTATGTGACCTTAGCTGAATTGCGTAAATCACAATATTTTACATACAATTTGCGACATTAATTATTGTTAAAACCTTGTGTTTACATTATGTATAGTAATGTACAGATCTTCTTAGCTCGCCGACATGGCCCATATAATATTACATATTTACCTTAGCAAAGATAGCCCGCCGCGTCTATCAATTTCAATGAAAAAAGTTAATTTAAAAAAACCGGCCATGTGCGAGTCGAACTCGCGCACCGAGGGTTCCGTACAAACTGTGACGTGGTAGGCCGTCTGCGATGTGGTGGCCGGCCCTTGGAGCTGAAAAAAAATCAAAATCAATATCAATTACTATCAATCTATATATATAAAATTCAAAGTCCTGACTGACTGACTGACTGACTTATATATCAACGCACAGCCTAAACCGCTAGGGTTAGAGACTTGAAAATTTGACAGTAGCTTCTTTTTGTAACGTAGGCGCTCACTAAGGAAGGATTTTTCAAAATTCCACCCCTAAGGGGGTGAAATAGGGGTTGAAAGTTTGTATGAAAGTCCGTCATTTCTCAAGTTATATCCATGAAACTTAGTATATGTGTTATCGGTAAAAAATAAAGAAATACGTGTTTCACAGTTTTTCAAAATTCCCCCCTAAGGGGGTAAAATAGGGGTTGAAAGTTTGTATGAAAGTCCTTGATTTCTCAAGTTATAGTGATGAAACTTAGCATTTGGGCTTTCAGTTAGATATGCAGACGTACGTGTTTCACCATTTTTGAAAATTCAACCCCCAAAGGGGTGAAATAGGGGATGAATGTCCTTCATTTATCAACATATTTTTCAAGTTATAACAACGAAACTTGGTATTTTGGCTTTCGGTATAATATAAAGAAGTACGTGTGTAACAGTTTTTCAAAATTTCACCCCCAAATGGGTAAAATGGGGGTTGTAAGTTGGTGTAAAAGGCCGACGTTTTTCAAGTTAAATAGCCGTGAAACTTGATATTTGGGCTACCGGTTTAAATTATGAAATACATAATCCACAGTTTTTATAAATTCTATCCCAGGACGTTAAATAGTCCTTCAATCACGCCGCAACAGAGCAACGGATCGACAGGTTTTTTTCATGGGTTCTTTTTATCCCGGAAATTAAGGAATGCCTATGGGAATTAAAAAACTTAAGCCACGCGAACGAAGTCGCGGGCGTCCGCTAGTAAATTATAAATCACTTATTGGTTAAAATTCATCGTGATGATCCCTTAAAAATATGCGAGGGCATACGTCTACCTCGGGTATGAATAGGTTTGTTTGCCCCTTCGTTCAACCAATCTATAGTTTATAGCAGTTTATAGTTTAAATAATACTAGTGGTTCGGGGCGAACCACTAGTATTATTTAAAGAATATCCGATACGTTGAAATGTAGCGCAAGTCCTACATTAACAGATCCTACAACTTAGAGTATTTGGTGGCACTATTTTATACTTAGCTGGAACTTTTTGCCATGTTACATGCTCTGCGTTTATACGTGACTAATTCAATACTCTACAACTCCCGCTCACAGTTACCTGACCTCGCGCTGCAACCTTCGCCTTTGTAGTTCAGTAAAATTTAACGGAAATAAGTGGTGCTCGTTTGCGTGAAAGACATTTATTTCGAGAAATGAGCGCATTCATAAATTATTTATTTTGTTAGGCTCGTAAAAAAAGGAACAACAAAGAAGGTAGTTTTGTATTTCCAGACTTTCCTGTATCAGCCTTCCGCCCCAGGGGTCCCGAAGTTTTTAATTTGTTTAATTAATCACTCGACTTGTTTACTATTCCAATTGGATCAAAGAATTCAATGCAATCGGCTTTTTAAGTTTTTACCACTTTGGTCCTAAACCCTATACTTAGATCTATTTGTTGTCGGTTGTAAAATATTTTTTTCGAAATCGGTTTACTTTAAGAAAGGATTACTTTGAGGAGATAAGTGGTCAATAGGCAATCAAAGATGAATTAGGAATCTTCGCAGAATTCAACTAAAAAAAGCTTAACTAAAGGAATGATATTATTTGTTTCAGAGACCATGTACATAGAAACCCTACCGCTCGTGGTGTGGACGCTCTTAGTAACATCGACGCATGTAAGTACCTTCATTTCTTATAGCGATACACAATATTATGTTCCCTAATTACTTGTCACTGTTCGTACCTAACCTTTAAATTATCTTTTAAACAGCTACAGGCACACTAATTTATAGTAAATAGTTTCCCTATCAATCGTGTAACTTTAACGGTAGGACGAGAATTTCATTATTATAATTTAATCACATACCTTATTACATAAGCTGATTGGTGTAGTTTATTTTGTCCAAGTTGGTGTAGTAAAAATTGATACGATGCGATGGTATCATCTCTCTTGGAAATTAAGATTTCTCCATATGTCTTATACCGCCTCAGACAAAATATGAATGAAAAGCTCTGAATATATATCTACCTAGTAGGTGCATACCTACCTTAAGTTGCTGGCGAGAGTCGGGCGAGTTGGGGATGACGTGGAACGAGGTCAAGGGTGTAGCCTTAAACCGTTGCGAACCTAACATACATCATGGGCATTTCGTATCAATTGGACGTTCAAAATTCGAGAC
Source organism: Erebia epiphron (assembly GCA_963932025.1). Lineage (NCBI taxonomy): Eukaryota > Metazoa > Arthropoda > Insecta > Lepidoptera > Nymphalidae > Erebia > Erebia epiphron. The sequence continues at coordinate 33,728,341 of OZ009948.1, read as the reverse complement.
CGTAAAGCCGTAAGCATTCACTGCCTTGCCACTGAGGCAGACAACGAAATGGGACTTTTAAACATGTCTTTCTTCAAGCTTTTACCTGTACCTATAGAACAAACGTAGAATATGGCAGAATCATTTGGGAGATGCGTCATAATAGTCTTCCGACCGAACCGGGATTCGGACCCGGGTACTCCGTAGTGGAACATGCTAAGCGAGGAATAATTTAAACAGACACTAACCCACATTTCTTAATTTCAGAAGTCAGGCTAATCAAGTCTTTTGTTTTCAGGTAGCGACGCAAAACCAATATGGAATAGGTTTAGGAATAAAACGGGAAATATTCTTTTTAAATTTAGAAAATGGTTACTTCGGTTGTCAAGCAAACGAATCAACACATATATTACAATTGTATGAATTATCAAAATTATGCGACGGTGTGCCGGATTGTTATAAGGCATCCGACGAACTTCGAACAGAATTAAAATGTTCAGGTATATTTTATTAAAGATAACTTTCGCTCCCAACTTGCCTACTTCTGACAGAAATTTAATACATATAGGTACCGTTACTACTGTCTATAGTGAATATTTTAAATGCGAAAGTGTGTATGTCTATCTGCTACGTTTTCGTTTTTAAAGAAAATTTGTAAGTACAGGTTGGATCCTAGGAAAGGATAAATAGAAAATTTAAGACTTATCTTATTGAGAAGGCCCACGAATTCACGGCATCATCTAGTATGAAAATATAATTATTTTTTAATACAAAATCTAACTACCTTTTTGATGGTCAATTGTAACTCTGTTTTGTTGATAATAGTTCTCCAATTGGTTAAGTAAACAAATTGATTGCATCAAAATGTGATTTATACATTAATAAGGAGTCAAATTTTATTTTTAAGATGATTGTACCAAAGATGACGGAGCACGCTGTATAAACGGCGCCTGTCTCAACGGAGTATGTTATTGCAACGACGGTTTCGGTGGATGCAACTGCCAAGAACCTGGTAAGCATTCGTTTACTTTTTGTTGAATGATATTAAGTGCCGTAATTTTTCTATAAAATAGATAAACCACGTATAGATTACATACAGACATACATATATAATACCAGAGGACGCCCGCGACTTCGTTCGCGTGGCTTAAGTTTTTCAATTCCCACAGGCACGCCTTCATTTTCCGGGCTAAAAAGAAGCCTGTGCCTGTGTCACTCTCCAAGTAGGTACCCCACTATACCCCTGCAAAAAATCACGTCGATCCGTTGCTCTGTTGCGGCGTAATTGAAGGCCAATCTGTCTATTTGACGTCCTTGGGGATAGAAATTTCAAAAACTGTAAAATCCGTATTTCATCATTAGCGGAAGCCCAAATACCAAGTTTTATGGCTATAGCAGCTTGAAAAACGACAGACTTTCATACAAACTTTCAACCCCTATTTAACCCCATTGAGGGTGGAATTTTTTAAAAATGTGACACACATCCTTCTGTATTTTTACCAAAAGCCAAAATACCAAGTTTAAGATTTAACTTGAAAAATATCTTCTTAAATAAAGAACTACCCTATTTCAACCCTTTGGGGGTAGAATTTTCAAAAATGGCGAAGCACCTATTTATTTATTTTAAACCAGAAGCCCAAATACCAACTTTGGCTTACGCTGTGCGTTGATATATAAGTCAGTCAGTCAGTCAGGCAGTCAGTCAGTCAGTCAGTCAGGACTTTGAATTTTATATATATAGTTAACAACCTGTCAATAAGTTGCATATCAGCGTTGTTATTTCAAAAAGGTCAATTCAACTTTTGACAGATACTCGTAACAATGCTGCTAATAAAGCGAAAGATTAGATACAGATAGTAATTTCGGCCGTTTGACAATTTGTCCCAAAATGGTTAATAGCAAAGATCATACTTACTAAGTGACTGATTAGAGATTTATAGGTAATCATTTAGATTTAGAAGATTTTCTGTGGTGTTCGGTTCATTAATTCTATATCCATATTCAATATAGCGTATTACTCGTATGTGATGAGATAAAAGAGATTAAAAAAATGGTTTTTTTTAGACGTAAATGAGTGCAAGAACAGACCGTGTGATGTATTTGCTCACTGTACAAATACTGTAGGCAGTTTTCAATGTTCCTGCTTCCCTGGATATGTAGGGGATGGCTTTTCATGTAAAGGTATTGTAAAATAACATTATTATCTGTTTTCAAAAATAAATATTACTAAGTATGTGCCAGCAATTTTTATCAAAATGACAAAATACATGCGAATAATTGTAACGATTTTGCCTATCATATCAGTCCCTCTATTTAACCGACTTCAAATAAAAAGGAGGAGGTTCTCAATTCGACTGTATGTTCTTTTTAAACTTTGTTTGCATTGCGCACCGCGCAGTCGGGTAAAAAATTGTTTTTAAAAAAGCTTATTTGGTTTACATATCTAGCATGATCTGAATATTATTGAGCATTTTAAATTAATCGTAAATTTATTTATTTTTACATTTATTTATTCATGTTTAGATATTAATGAGTGCGAAGATCCAGCAATAGCAGCGCGCTGCGTACAAAATGCTGAATGCTGCAATTTGCCCGCACATTTTATTTGCAAATGTAATCGAGGGTTTGAAGGAGATGGAGAAGAGGAATGTCGAGGTTATTTTAATTTTATTGCATTTGATACAAAATATTTTTATAGATTTACTTATGTAAAATAAGTATTTTGATAAATAATTTATGTTGTTATGTAGGTACCCAGAAGAACGTGTAAACACAATAATTCTACATTAATTTTAAATCAAGGCCATGTTTATTAAAACTTCCTAGTTAGGTACTTCTTACAAGAAGAACATAATAAGAGCCAAAAAAAGGTACCGCAGGTATTTTGAATTAATTAAAAAATATATTTATAAAGCACAATTGAACATTTTAGATATTGATGAATGCCAACGGCCAGGTGCTTGTGGTGCCAATGCAATATGCGAAAACTATCCAGGAAACTACACTTGCGCTTGTAAAGCAGGATACACAGGAAATCCTTTTGATGGTGTAAGTTAATAATTTGGATCTCTCATTCGTATTAGTCTGTTGGTGAACCTATTAGACTGTAATTCTCCAGGTCCTTTACTAAACCCATGCAAAAAATAATGTCGATCCATTGTTCTGTTGCGGCGTGATTGAAGGACAGTCAACAAACAAACACACTCGCATTTATAATATTAGTATGAATACTTAATTAGTATAGTACTTAGTATGAATAATTATACTATTTAAACTTTTTCAGTGTGTAGATTTGGATGAATGCCTTAATGGAGATGCATGTGGTCCTGGTGCTATTTGCCGAAACGTGGAGGGCGGTTATGAGTGCAGCTGTCCGCCAGGCTACGAAGGCGACCCTCGTGTCGCCTGTCACGACCACGACGGATGTAAAAGAGCAACCTGTGGTAGAGATGCGCTTTGTGAAAACCTACCTGGCGCGTACCGTTGCTTCTGCCCACCAGGATTTGAAGGCGATCCGGACAAACAGTGTATTGGTAAGGTCCCTTACTAATGCGCGAGTAGGTGTGACCACTCTATCCAATTTCTAATGACTAATGCTTCTATGTACTTACTATTTAATACTTTACTGGTGAGGACGAGCTGGGTTACTACCGCAAATGACGCGCGGTAGCCTCACGCTTTGACTAATCAACTCGTAACAAGTCATAACACTTACTTACAAACATTATCTATGTAAATTAACATTTTTCAGTTTTTTAAACAGCTGTCTCTGATGCTTTCTGCTGAATTAGATTATCTTTTGTGGAGCGAGCAAAGAGTTGTGAAATTTCGGTTGGAATAGGTTTAATCGTTGTAGGTCTTGCACTGTTTAGTACGGAAACTTTTTTGCTAGTTTGGATCTGGATGTTCTATTTTGACAAGTCTTCTATCATCACTATCATCATTTCCTGTGTGCCTGTAACTTCTTCGTAGTGGCTGTCGGCGTACCTACTGCGTGCGTATGTCATATATATCTTTAAAAGATTGTATGTGTAATAAGACGTGAGTTATTTTTTATACCAGACGTGGATGAATGTCACAGTAACCACCCTGTATGTGGCGAGCATGCCGTCTGCACAAATACTATAGGCAGCTACGTGTGCAATTGCAAACCCGAGTATACAGGCGATGCACAGTCTCCCAATGGTTGTCGCGATGTGAATGAGTGTGAAATATTGGAACAACCTTGCGGAATGCACGCCATTTGTGAAAACACTGACCCTGGATATAACTGCAAGTGTCCGCAAGGGTTTAGAGCAAAACCAAATCCTCAAATCGCTTGCGAACAGGTAATTCAATAGTTTTTTAGTCATTGTAAATTTCAAAATGTGTTCATGTTCTAAACATGTGTTCAACTTATTTTGCAGGTGGATGTTAATACATTGTGTAAATCCAATTTTGATTGCACGAATAATGCTGAATGAACAATGTTTTTGTAAAAATGGGTTTGATGCCAAAGGTACAACTTGTGTTGATGTTGACGAATGCAGTAACAGTTCTAAATGTGGGGGAAATGCAATATGCCTAAATGTAGCAGGCAGTTTCAGATGTGAATGTAGAGCCGGCTATATCGGATCCCCTCCACAAACGATATGCCGGGCACCATGCGAAGATATACAATGTGGCGAGCATTCCTACTGTAAACCAGACGGTTCTGAAGCTTACTGTGTTTGTGAAGAAGGCTGGACATTTGATCCAAATGATATCTCCGCTGGTTGTACTGACATTGACGAATGTAATATTTCATTTGGGCTTTATGGACGTTGTGGACTCAATGCACTGTGTTTAAATACCTTGGGAAGTTTCGTTTGCAACTGTCCCGAAGGTTATACTGGCGACCCTTACAAGGAATGCATTGATATCAATGAATGTGTAAATGAGAATTCATGTGGCTCAGGAGCTAACTGTATAAACCGTCAAGGTTCTTTTACTTGTGAATGCCCCGAAGGAACCTTACCAGACCCTGAACCTTTTATTAAATGTTCCGAAATTCTTACTTGTAAATACGATAAAGATTGTCCTGGTAATGCTATTTGTGAGCAAAACAAAAAATGTCTTTGTCCAGAACCAAATATTGGAAACGAATGCCGACGTAAGTTTTTAATCAAACTCTGTTTACTAACTTCCTCAATTTTTACTTTTCAAAAATATTATCAAATATAATTTTTACAAGTTAAATATTTATTATTTGGGCTGTATTTAAAAATATACATATACACGTCAATAACATATTCTTAGTAATATCTATTTAAAGCTCCGGAATTATTTTAAGTGAAAGATTAGATGAGTAAATTAATATAAATTAAAACTTATATTGCAATAATAAAATATTATGCATAGCAATATTATATTATACTTCAGAATTTAACTTTATGGTAAATATTTCAAAATAATACTTTTTCCTTTTATATTTAACTTGCTCTTCCTTTTTTTCCAGATCCATGTGAAAACCTAAATTGTGGAAGTAACTCAGAGTGCCTAATAAGTAATCAAGTTGCCCAATGCACATGTCGCAGTGGTTTTACAGGAGATCCATTATCTTCCATAGGGTGTCAAGATATTAATGAATGTGAAGTAAGTCCTTGTTCAATGGGTGCTGTGTGCAAAAATCTACCAGGACATTTTCAATGCGAATGTCCAGGAAATTTCAGTGGAGATCCGTATTTAAATGGGTGTATAGTTAGCAAATCACCAAGTGAGTGCAGCGATGTGAACCCTTGTCCGTATGGTGAACAATGTATTTTAAATGAAGGGGAAAACGTCTGTATATGTTCACAAGGATTTTCTCGCAATAAAGCAACTGGCATTTGTGAAGACATAAATGAGTGCACTCAACTCGGACGGACTCCTTGTGGATTAAATGCTATATGTAAAAATCTACCCGGTAGCTACGAATGTAAATGCCCCCCAGAATATAGTGGTAATCCATACAATTTATGTGAAATTTGTGATGACATCAGTTGTCAATGTCAACCTCCATATAAGCTCGTAGATAATAGCTGCGTTTTATCTGGCTGTACAAATGATAGTAAATGTGGGAAAGGAGCAGAATGCATCATTATTTCAGACGGAGTAAGTTATTGTGCTTGTCCTGCCGGCTATAGACAAAGCGTTGATGGATCTTGTGAAGATATTAATGAATGCACTTTTGGACAACCAGTTTGTGGTTTCGGAGCAGAATGTATTAATATCATTGGATCTTATACATGTAAATGCCCACCCGGTTATGGAAAGGATTTGATATCAGGACATTGCAGTCTCAATCAAAAGAAGTGCTTAAGTGATTCAGATTGTTTTGCTAATGAAAAGTGCGTACAGCCAGGTAATTGTGTATGCCCTCCACCGTTTTATTTAGATGTAACAGACGGACAAAAATGTAAAAGTCCTTGTGAAAGGTTTGTTTGTGGCATCAATGCTAAATGTACACCTAGTGACCCCCCAAAGTGTATGTGCATGCCTGGTTTTGAAGGAGATCCATATACTGGTTGCACAAATAGAAATGAATGCCATAGTGCTCCTTGTGCATATGGTGCGATATGCAATGACAAGATGGGAGGTTACAAATGTACTTGTCCACAAAATATGGTCGGCGATCCATACAAGACAGGGTGTAAGTACTACCTTTATATTTTTACATTTTATGCAAATAAATAAAAAAAATATTCGTATATTCCTCAAACGCACAACCTAACGAGGCGCAACCTAAGAGGTGAAACGTACAACCTTACACTAATGTGTTTGCCCTATGTGGTTGTGCGTTTGACGGTATTATTACCGTCTCCGTTCCGTCGTGGGCAAAAATGTTATCATGTTCCAAATAAGATCACAGTTTGCGCTATTTTATATAAATATAAAATAAAATTTTATTTTAGGCACTGTGGAAGAAGGAACATCACAAAGACAATTATGTAGTAAAAATAATCAGTGTCCCGAAAATCTCGCATGCTTAAATGGCACCTGTGCGTCTCCATGCGTAACTATTTCCTGCGGATCAAATGCGTTCTGTGAGGTGGAAAATCACGCTGCATGGTGTCGATGCAATCCTGGATATACTAAACCTGAAGGAGGAAAATGTATCTCAGGCAAGAATTTCATCAATTTAAAAAAATACTTGGAGAAAACAATTTATTGTAATTTCGTTATTGAAATATCCATATTATTTTTCCATAATGCGAAAATTCCTGGGTCAGATTTTTCACAAGGCCGTTTTATATTTAATTTTAGGATGCGACAACTACTCTTGTGCCACAGCTGCTCAATGTATAATATCAAAAACGGGCCCAACATGTGTCTGTCCAGAAGGAATGGTGGGAAACCCATTCCCTGGTGGAGCTTGCAGAAGAGATATTTGTGGGCCAGGATTGCCATGTGATGAACCACTGACATGTATAGCTGGACGATGCAGACAGCGCTGTGAAGGAGTTGTGTGTGGAATAGGCGCATCTTGTGATGAAAAAAGCGGTCAATGTATTTGTAACACTTATTTTATAGGAAATCCAGATTTACTCTGCATGCCACGTAAGTTATAGAATTGTCCCAATAACAAATTTTATTAGAAGACACTTTTACTTCATTCATCATCTTCATCATTTCTCCACAGCTGTTGCGCCTCCAAATTGCGAACCAACCTGTAGTGAGCATGCACACTGCGTTTATGGTCAGATTAATATGTGCAAGTGCGACAAAGGATATACCGGGAATCCTTATGTGAAATGTCTCCCACGAAAACAAATAACTTGTGCGACTTCTGCTTGTGGAACCAATTCAGTTTGTCAACAAACCAAGTCTCACGTTGAATGTTTGTGCCCACCAGGCTACGTGGGTAATCCGAATTTACAATGCATAGACATTGATGAATGCAGCTCTAGACCTTGTGCTGTAAATGCAATTTGTATTAATACCCCAGGAAGCTATAGTTGTATTTGCAAGAGCAAATATATCGGAAACCCATATGAATTATGCACACAAATTTCTTTTGCTAAATGTATAGATGGATCTGTTTGCTCGTGCTCTAACAACGCAACATGCCCAGAAGGGTTAATGTGTGAAAATTCTAAATGCATAGATGTATGCCAGTCTACGAAATGCGGTCCCAATTCTATCTGCGAGGAAGGACGATGCGTATGTTTACCTAGTTACACTGGAAATCCAAATAATTTAATACAAGGTTGCAGCCTCGATAATAAATGCATTACAGATAATGACTGTAAGAATTCAGAAATTTGTTTCCAATTAGGAAAAACTGTGCGTAAATGTGTAGATGCATGTACCAAAGTTCAATGTGGTCCAAATTCTCTTTGCGTCAGTACTACTCATCAAGCTCATTGCGTTTGTGCTGAAGGATACATTGGCAAACCTAGTGACGTTAACTCAGGGTGCCATTTAGAGCAAGGAGAGCCAAATCAAGAATGTATTTCAGACAATGACTGTGCAGCACCGCAAATTTGTTTTTCAGAAGATGGAACCAATAACAAATGTCTTGATTTATGTTCAACAATTACCTGTAGCCCCAATGAAATTTGCAATATCGAAGATAATATCCCTCATTGTGAGTGTAAAGGCGGGTTTATGTGGAATCCAATAAGTTCTATTTGTGAGCAACCAACAACACCAAACTGTGAATACGACAACGATTGTGACGACAGTAAATCGTGTCAAAAGGATGTTCTTGGTGTGAAAAAATGTGTTGATACTTGTGCAGTATTTACGTGTCCTCAAAATTCAAGATGTGTAACAAAAGATCACAAAAGCCAATGCCAGTGTTTAGCAGGCTATATAGGAAATCCCAACGACCGCGATGGTTGTTCAATAGTCGATAAAAATGAATGCACTAACGATGTCGAATGTAAAGAAAACGATGTATGTAAAGATATCGGAAATTTAAAAAAGTGTGTCCCGGCATGTCAACATGTTGTTTGTGGGCCAAATGCTGTTTGCGTTACTAATAATCACGTTGCCAAGTGTCAATGTCCATTAGGCCCTTTTACAGGCAATCCGGATGATCTAGTTAAAGGGTGTCAATTAGTACCTTGTGTTTATAATATTGACTGTCAATCTCATCAACTGTGCAATCGTTTTACTCACAAATGTATAAATGTGTGTACGGAAAATAGTTGTGGAGAAAATGCCGTATGTATAGCAGAAAATCATAATTTTAAATGTCAATGCTTATCTGGATATCAGCCTGATCCATTACCCGAAATCAGTTGCAGAAAAACTCAATTATGTAATCCTAATCCATGTCACGAAACCGCCCAATGTGAGCCACGGTTATCAACTTATATCTGTAAATGTCCTCCTGGTTTGATTGGAGATCCAATACAAGATGGCTGTAGAAGGCAAGACGACTGCCTTAAAGGTGACATTGACTGTGACGCCGAATCTGTTTGTGTTAATGGAAGTTGCATTAATCCATGTGAAGGAGCTTGCGGTATCAACACTATATGTAATGTTGTTGACAGAAAAGCCGTTTGTTCATGTCTCGATAGTTACGAAAAAACGTTAGATGGTAAATCATGTAAGAAAAAAGTTATATCATGTGCAAATGAATTTGACTGTGATCGGGATATTTGCCATGATGGCCAATGCTTTTCCGCATGTAAGAACTCCAGTCATTGTGATCCTGGGGAAGAATGTGTTAAAAACTACTGTGTAACTAAATGTAATAGGCATGCTGAATGCAGTATTGGGCAAGCTTGTATCCAAGGTCAGTGTCTAATAGGTTGTAGAAGCAATGAAAATTGTCCAACTGAAGAGGCATGTGTTAATAATAGATGTGTGAATCCGTGTTTGGTGACAAGGGTTTGTGGTCCAAATGCTATATGTTCGCGGATTAATCATAGCACAAAATGTGAATGTCCTGACGGATTTGAAGGATCTCCGACGCCACAACAAGGATGTATACGAAAACCAGCAAGTTGTACTAAAACTGCCCAGTGCCCACCAGATCACATGTGTATTGGCCTTCTTTGTCAAGTTCCCTGTCAAGATAATTCGAACTGTGCAATAGGAGAAAGATGTTATGATAATAAATGTCATAAAATATGTCACACTAGTAGTAACTGCTTACACGGCGAACACTGTAGTGCTGGAGTATGTATACCGGGTTGCAAAAGCAACTCTGACTGTCTCAATAATCAGCTTTGTGTTTCAAAAGAATGTAAATGTGCTTCAGGGTTTGAAATGATAAATAGCGAATGCTTGAATCTTGATGAATGTCTTAATAATCCATGCCATCCATCGGCACAGTGTATAGATACCGAAGGATCTTTCAAGTGTGTTTGTCCCACTGGTGCAATAGGCGATCCTTATAAAACTGGTTGTTTACTACCAAATCAATGTAGACAGGACAGCCAGTGTGATGATTCTCTAGCTTGTATTAGAGGAAAGTGCTCAAATCCCTGCCGCACAAATGCCTGTGGCCATAATGCCGTTTGCCAAGTTAATAACCATAGGACAACATGTACTTGTGATAAGGGGCACTTAGGCAATCCATTTGATAAAAAAATAGGTTGCTTTAAAGTTGAATGTGTAAGTAACTCGGATTGTTCTGATGAAAAATACTGTAATCGTCAAAGTAATAAATGTTCTGGTAAGTTTAAAGTAATAATCTTAAACCAATTTTGTATTAATAATAATAACTTTAATTTAACTTGTAATATTATATTGTACTGAATATTCACAGAAAAATGTGAGGATTCCATATGTCAAGGTGGCATCTGTAGAATAGAAAATCATAAAGAAGTTTGTGTCTGCCCATCGGGATTTGAATTGATCGGAAACAAATGCAAAGATATAAATGAATGCATCAACAATCCATGTCCTTTAAATGCACAATGTGATAATATAATGGGTTCTTTTAAGTGTGATTGTATCAATGGAACTATAAGGGACGTTAAAACAGGGACATGTAAAATGCCTGGAGAATGTCTATCAGATAATGACTGTTCAGAACAAACAAAATGTACTAATAATCGTTGCATTAACCCATGTGATAAACTAGTCTGCGGCGTAAATGCTGCTTGCGCAGTCTCCAAACACAAGCCTGTTTGTGAATGTGAACCAGACAGTCAAGGTGATCCGTACAAGATGTGCACAAAGTTTGAATGTGTAAAAGATTCTGATTGCTCCTCTGATGAAGCATGTTCTAATAACGTATGTATAAATTCGTGCAATCTACCGCGTGCCTGTGGTAAAAATACCAATTGTTTATCCAGAGGTCACGTCGGTTATTGCTCTTGTATGTCAGGATATACGGGTGATCCTGTACTTGGATGTGTGCCTATACAATATTGTAATGATGACAGTAGATGTTCTTCGGGTACTAAATGCGTTGAAAGCTTATGTCTAGGTATGTTTAAGGCCCATTTAATATTAAATAATAGACTGTAATTTATTAAGTAATTAGCTGATGCCCGCGACTTCATTGGCGTGGATCGAGGTTTTTGGTTCCCGCGGGAACTCTTTATTTTCCGGGATAAAAAGTAGCCTATGTGCTATTTCAGACTATAATCTATCTCTGTGCTAAATTTCATCCCAATCCGTTCAACCGTTCTGGCGTGATGGAGTAACAAACATCCATCCATCCATTCAAACTTTCGCATATATACTACTAGCTTATGCCCGCGACTTCGTACGCGCGGATTGAGGTTTTTTGGTTCCCGCGGGAACTCTTTCATTTTCCGGGATAAAAAGTAGCATATGTGCTAATCCAGACTATAATCTATCTCTGTGCCAAATTTCAGCCAAATCCGTTCAGCCGTTGGGGCGTGATTGAGTAACAAACATCCATACATCCATACATCCATACATCCATACATCCATACATCCATACATCCATACATCCATACATCCATACATCCATACATCCATACATCCATACATCCATACATCCATACATCCATACATCCATACATCCATCCAAACTTTCGCATTTATAATATTTATATTTATTTGATTGATTTGATTAGTATAGATTTTAAAATATGCCTATTTAAATTAAGCTTATGAGTTTATTTATGCATTTCAGCCATTTGCCAAAATTCAAGAGATTGCTTCGATGATCAAATTTGTATTCAGGGAACATGTAAGCTTACTTGTAGTTCAAATGACACTTGTCCAGATTCACATTTTTGTGCCAATAGAATTTGTATGAAAGATGTTAAATGTATTTCGCACAATGACTGTGCTGAAGATGAACGGTGCGACAAGGGACAAAATGGTATTTCTCAATGTGTCAAAATATGTGAAAATCAACCTTGTGGAAGAAATGCATATTGTTCAGTTATTTCACATAAGCCTATTTGCTTGTGCAAAGAAGGTTTTCTAGGAGATCCAATAAAAGGATGTGAAAAAAAGGAATGCGACAGTAATTTGGAATGCAGCGATGATAAATTCTGCGATGATAATAAGTGCAAAGTTGCTTGTTTAAGTACTAATAGTTGCGGAGAAAACTCTATTTGTTCTTCCGAAAAACATAAGCATGTATGCTATTGTCAGCCTGGGTTTACTGGTGATCCAGTTAAAGGATGTGTAAAAATTAATTGGTGCGATTCACAACTATGCGGTAAGGGAGCTGAATGCATTAATACACGAACTAATGCAAAATGTATATGTCCCGTTGGAACTATTGGAGATCCTTATGAAGAAGGCTGCCATAAGTCGGAGGAATGTAGATTTAATAGAGACTGTCCAGTTGTTGCTCGCTGTACAGTTATTGGCAGTGTTAGAAAATGTACAGGTTAGTAAAAATATATTTAAAAGTTACATAAATTATACAAATCTCAAGTTTGCTGTCATTTAAAACTCTGTTCACACCTACGTGCCGTAGCACTCTAGTACTAATTTCTACTATTTCACAAAAGCGACTCCAATAGAGCAATACCAAATTGGTTAAGGAAAATGTACCCCGAAAAATATTTAGTTCCCTTCTCTTGGATTACTGTAAATAAATCGTCTTTCAGATGCTTGTGAGAGTATTAAATGTGGAGCTAACGCTGAGTGCATTGCAGCAAGACATACTGGGCAATGTAAATGTAAAGCAGGGTACATTGGAAATGCGGCTAGTGATAAAGGCTGCCGGCTTCAAGAAATAACATGCACTAATAGGAGCGATTGTCCGGAAGAACTATATTGTCACAAGGGAGTCTGTAAAGGTATTATATTTAAAAACTAGTTTTTTTCCGCGGCGTTCGCTCATGTTGAGTTCCATTTTTATTTGTAATTTTCAAACACCTATTTTACCTCCTTAGGGATTGAATTTTCAAAAATCGTTTCTTAGTTTCGTACTTAAGTCATAATAATTATCTGTATGCCTTTCAGCCTGATGTTTCCAGTTACCAGTAGTTAAAGCTGTGTGATTAGTCGGTCACCTTTTCCTTTCATATATTTAGAATATCAAGGGGCTAACCATCATCGCTGAAAACAGTATTATTTTAATATTGTTGATGCTCTTATTTCAGAATGATAATCCTTATTTTAGATACATCAAGGTACGTTATAATTATAAAAATACAATTTTAAAATAAAACTGCTTTAAGCGATGGTAGTATGCCCACAGTATCTTAATAAAAACTTACGCTTAAGATTTTTAATAGGGTTATGCATAAATGATGAAGAGTGCGGATCAAAAGAAAAATGTTATAATGGTCAGTGTATTAATCCCTGTGAAATGGAGAAGACCTGTGGGCTAAATGCTATTTGCCAAACTGAAAACCATGTGATACAATGCAGTTGTCCTTATAGTTTCACTGGAAACCAAGACGTCGAATGTGTAAGAAGTAAGTAGAACCTTGAAAACTGTTTCTTCTTCTTCTTGCGTCGCTTCCTCAGCTTTGAGGATCGTGGCTCCCTCGAGATATTACAGCCTTAACGATGTTTCGCCATCTCTCTCTATTGGAGGCTGTGCGAAAAGCACTGAAAACTGTTACGAAGGTGTTAATTAAAATATTATATTCTTTGAAATTATTTTTTACTAGGTAGGTACTAACGTTCTTTACAGAGTATACATTTTTTAAATGTTTAAAAAAATGTTGTCTGAAAATGACGGATTCTGTTTTTAATTTCAATTTTTTTTCAAGCTCCGAGGTTATGTGGTTCTGCCGGAGAATGTGAAGACGATTATGTTTGCAAGGATTCGGCATGTTTACCTCGCTGTAACTCAGATGAAGATTGCGCTCTAAATGAAAGATGTGCTAAAGGAACTTGCATGCGTAAGTCTATAAAAATGCGAAAAACATACGTAGCCTTGTCTTTATTATTTTAATCCTTATCCTAATTCACAATGTTTTTCAGTAACATGTCGCGTCGATAACGACTGCTTCCTTGGGCATATATGTTTATCAAACAGCTGTCGGTATGGGTGTAGACGCGATGACGATTGTGGACAAGAAGAAATTTGTACCAACAACTTCTGTAAAAACCCTTGTGCTCAAGACATCAATCCTTGTGGACCAAATGCACTATGTTCTGTCGTTTATCGTAAAGCTGTTTGCTCTTGTGAAGATGGTCTTATAGCAAATCCAACACCTAATATTGGATGTGTTCGAGCACCATCTTTGATCTGTCACATGCACACTGATTGTGCTTCTGGCTGGAGATGTGAAGATGATCGATGCCGTCCAGTATGTAGTGCGAACGGGTCAGAATGCTTAGAAGGAGAACGCTGTAATTCAGGAGTTTGTCGATACGCTTGTACTTCAGACGAACATTGCTCAGAAGATGAAGTTTGTGACGGTCATTTTTGTATCACTGGCTGCAGATCCAATTCACACTGCCCAAGTGATCTTGCTTGCATATCAGGACAGTGCGTAAATCCCTGTATAGAACCAGGTACATGTGGTGCAAACTCTTTATGTATCACAGTAGATCACCTTGCAGTTTGTAAGTGTCCTCAATACTTAGTTGGCGATCCAAAAGTTGTGTGTAAAAGAATACCATCTCCCTGCGATAGTAACAAAAACTGCCTTGATGGCTTCAGCTGCTACGGAGATACGTGCCACCCATCATGTAGAAGGTAGTTAAAAAATAATATTAGGGGTTAAAGTATGAAATTGCCGATTTGCACTGAAAAATTGAAATGCGTTTTTTTTTAATTTAACATATTTATTTAATCAAAATAATTACCATTATTATCTATATATTGCTGCCATCTAATAGGAAGGTCATTTATGCCTTTTCGATAGAACTTTGGTGATCTAGATTCGACAAACTGTGTGAAAGCATTTTGCCTCCTGAGAAGAAAACTTTTTATCACGTAGAAAATTGTCCAAATCACGAAAAAAATGGTAGTCCGTTGGAACAACGTTTGGCGAATACGGAGGGTGACGAATGGTTTCTAATTGCAGTTCCTGTAGAGTTAAAACGGTTTTTCGTGCTGTATTAGATCTCGCGTTATCATGGAGCAGTAATGGTGAAGATCGATTCATGAATCGGGGCTGTTTCACTGCTAGTTTTGCTATCATTGTTCGGAGTTCGGCACAGTACATCAGCCGTTAATGCTTGACCAGATCGGAGAAAGCTATAGTGAATAACACCATGCTGAGACCACCAAACAGTTACCATTACCTTTTTATTGGTAAGCTTTGCTTTAGGACACTATTGCGGCGTTTGACCTGGGGTCAGACATTGCATTTTTCGCTTCCGGTTATTGTAAAGAATCCACTTTTCATCACTAGTCACAATTCGATGCAATATTCCTTCAGTTCTGTATCGATTCAACAAGGCAACTTAAGTTTCAACACGCGTTTCTTTCTGCAGATCAGTCAAATCATGAGGCACCCATTTTTCATATTTTTTTATTTTATTGATTTTACGCAAATGAGTCAATATTGTTGGTAAGGTAACGTTAAACCATGCCGCTAATTCCTGGGTAGTTTGGCTCGGATCGGCTTCCACCATCTCTTTCTATTCATTGTTATTCACCTGTGTCTTCCACGTGGTTCGTTCTTCAAATCAAAGTTTCCATCACGAAAGCGTTTAAACCAAAATCGCACGGTGCGTTCATTAGCAGTCCCCTCTCCAAACGTAACATTGATATTGCGAGCTGTTTCTGCCGCGTTAGTTCCGCGTCGGAACTAGTATTCAAAAATCACTCTAATTTTCGAAGTATCCATCTTTCTTGTATAAGCTGAATAAATAAAACAACTGAAAGTCGATAATCGAATCTTGAACATTTTTTAAAAGAAGAACTACATAGGTACCATGTGAAAAAAGTTTCACTCAAAAATCTCAAACCATGGAGGTTCTATGTCAATTCGAAGTACTTATTACAATAAAACGGCAATTTCATACTTTAACCCCTATTATAAACATTACTTTTGTGACGAAGTTGTAATTGTGTTAAAATACCTGTGTAATTTTTCAGAGACAACATATGCTTATCAAATGAAAAGTGCATACGTGGTATATGTAGGCTTATCTGTAATAGTGATGACGCGTGTAGTGAGGGACAAATTTGCGAAAATAGGATTTGCAAACAAGGATGTCGAGATGACAATGCTTGTGAATCTAATCAAGCATGCCTTAACGGACAATGCAAAGGTAAGAAAACCAATATTTTATAGTTTTTTTTTTAAAATTTAAATACTAGGTTTTATTGAAATACTAAAAGAAAATATTTTAATTTTAATAAGTTACATTTTTCGTTTCTAATAAATCAATCTTTTGTAGATCCCTGTAATGACATGTTGGCTTGTGGGACTTGTTCAGAGTGTAAAGTAATGAATCATCGTACATTATGCAGTTGCGCGAGTAATTATACAGGAAACCCACTTGTTGAGTGTAAGAAGAAACCACAACCCTGTGATGGATTTTGCCCATGTGATGATAGTGGATACTGTGTTTCAGTTTGTAGTGATGATTCAGAATGCAGTTGTGGTGAAAAATGTGTTGATGGTGGTTGCAGGACACTCTGTTCTGCTAGGAATAGATGTCCTGAGAGGCAAATATGCGCACAAGGAGCGTGTATACCTGGATGTAACAATAACAGAGATTGCGGTAATAATATGATATGCTCATCAAAGAAATGTGTTGAAGTTTGTACAGAAAGTTCTTGTGGAAAAAATGCTATTTGTTTGGCAAATAGACATCGTGCCATTTGCAGCTGTCCTAGTGGCTTTTCAGGAGATCCTAGAAAAGAATGTAAACCATACGAGTGCTCAAAAAATAACGAATGTGCGGCAGATGAAGCGTGCACTAGCGAAGGAAAGTGTAAAAATGTATGTTTCAATGCTTGCGGTGCCAATGCAATATGCCGTCCTGAGAATAGAGTACCTCAATGCTCTTGCCCACCAAACTACATTGGAAATCCAAAAATAGAATGTTCAAAACCTGCTGCAGGGAGTTGCTTACGTAATCCATGTGGAATTAATGCTCGTTGTCGTGATTTAGATGACGGAAGCTATGAATGTACATGTCCTCCAGGATGTGCTGGAAATCCACAAAAACAATGTTTTTGTGGGGCAATGGCACCATGTGCCCAAAAAACGTGTGGCAGTAATGCTCAATGTCGAATTGGTCACAAGAGTGAAGCGCAATGTTATTGCCCTCGCAATTTTCCAAATGGAGATCCTAACATCGAATGTAAGTTTTTGATTAGCACTCGTATAAAATAAAAATAATGAAAAATATTTATACTATGTAGGTTCTCATAATTATTGTTATTTAATAATTCAAATATAAATATTGTAGGTACTCAAGAAAAAAGTGTAGTTGATTGTCGGACAACCGGATGTGGAACCAACGGGGAATGCTTGAGAGAAGGGGCTGAATTTGTATGTCGCTGTATTCCTGGCACAGAAGGACAAGCGGATATCGAGTGTCACACCAGTAAGTAATTAATTAGTTTACCTATTCCTCATAGTTAACACATGTACAAATGCACGAGACAGGTTTACATTACAAGTGTAATTTCGAAGATTAGAAAAAGTATTTCAGTCTCTTAATCGTCCATTTAATAAACAATAAACAAAAGTGTTACCATATTGTAAATACGATATTAGCATTTTCTAAATGATTCGTCTGAAAAGGATATTTGTTTTTGACTGAACCAAACATTTACTTTTACATTCTAAACTTTGTAATAACATAAAAAATTTAAAACAAATATCCTAAATAAGTCAATATCAAAATACCCTGTTTTATATAACTTTTATGAATACTGTATCTCAAAACTTGTACAGATATGTACTATTTTAACTACATATGTGTACAAAAGGCTTAGGTCATATTTAATTTTTTACATTAGTGGAAGCATTCTCACCGTTCGTGCTTGAATACAGTCAGTAACATTTTGTTCGGCTTCATGTACATATTGCTTGTATTATAATATAACGTTATATATTTCTGATCATAAACCCTCAATTTCAAAAAGCATGCACTGTCTCGTGAGAAAGTTTCCTCTTCGTGGCTGAAGGTACAGCTCTTTCGACTCTGCTTTCTTCTTTCACATCTTCCTAGGTATCGAATGTACGAGTGATAAAGACTGTCCAGTAGACAAAGCGTGTTTGAGCTTACGTTGCGTCGACCCTTGCACTATACGTGGTGTGTGTGGAGAGGATGCCCTCTGCGTGTCTGTGATGCACCGAGCGCAGTGTTCATGTCCACAATGCTATGTGGGCCAGCCACGGTCTTCCTGTCGACTTGACCCAACTTGTAAGCCAACTACAGACGTCAACATTACATTCAATTGTTCAGAAACGAAGCCTTGTCCATTAAAATTGGCCTGTGATTTAAATACAAATCAATGTCGAAATCCATGTTTGGGCTATCAGAATTGCAGTAGGAATCAAAAATGTGAAGTTCGGAATCATATGCCTGTTTGTGTATGCCGTAATGGGTTTGCACTTAATGAGAAAGGAGAATTAACTTGCGCACCAGAAAACGCAGAATGTACAAGAGATGAACAATGCCCTTCAAATGCAGCCTGTCGAGACTCAAAATGTGTGAATCCTTGCTTAGCGTCTAAGCAACCTATTTGCGACAAGGGAAAACAGTGTGATGTCTTTGAACATCGGGCTTACTGCATTTGTGTTGAAGATTGTCATCCATCTGTATCTATATGTTTAAGAGATAATGGATGCCCCCAAAACTTAGCTTGCATAAACTTCCAATGTAAAGATCCATGTAAAGAGGCTTGTGCTGACGCTCCTTGTTCAGTTGAAGATCATCATCCTGTATGCAAGTTTTGTCCAAATGGATTTACACACGACAAGAAACACGGCTGCATTAAAGGTAATTCTGCGCTAAAGAAAATTAAAGTATTACAGTACTATTAGTTTATTGCCGTCAATCTTATTAATTTTTTTCTTCATATTCCAGGAAATACGATAGTATACTTTATGAATTCATCCGGCTCTTTCTATATTCTTTATTTCCTTTGTTTCTAGCATGATCTTGATCATTTTCTATTGAGCAATTGAACTCTTCTAGATCTTCTAAATCAGGTAGAACTTCGAGCATGTTATTTTTATTTGTGTAAATAAATAAAATATTACAGGACATATTATAACTCTCACTAGAACATTTTGGTGGTGGTTGCGCTTGGGTCAAATTTAACGCTTTCAATGCTATAATATAACTCGAACAATGCAAAAACTGCCACGAGACAGTTTGCAAAGTCGCTAACTTTATGCCTTTGTTCTGTATATTTTTACCACATTATAATAGTATTATCATTTTTTTTGTATTGTTTTCACTGTCATTATTGTTTTGATTATATATTTTTTGTTTTGATTATTAATATGTGAATTTGTGGATGAAAATATTCTCCTACTTTGTTTATAGTAACGCAACATAAAAGTTATGCAGCATTAAGATGTCAAAAATAACTGTAAAGGGCTTGAATTTTAAAAGAGTAACTTCCTATTCTATTGAAAAATGTATCAAAAATAAATCAATAATTTAGTTTGTTTATAAAGCACACTATTTGAAAACGTAAAAGTTATAGTTTATTATGTAAAAGCTCTTGGTGACATAGTTGGATTTCGCAGCGTTAGAGTGTGGAGCACATGAGCAATGCGCGGTGGGACTGGCGTGTGTGAGTGGGCGTTGCTCCGATCCGTGCGCGCGTGGTGGCCCTTGTGCATCTGGACAACATTGCGCTGTAGTAGATCATCAGCCTGTTTGTTCAAAAGGTAAATGTTACCCGTCCGGCCATATAGAAGGATAATTTAAAAACAATAATAATAGGATTCTCCTCTTATTGATAACTTCTCTACGTGAAGGTATTAAGGGTGAAAACGACGTGGAAACTGCGATTTGACTTTTATTTGTGCGATGCATGTTTGCTTTGTACACTCTTTTTCTTGCCAATTCATTTCGATCAGGTGCGTTAATAGTGTTTCATCATTATCAGCGGGCATCAGCTAGTTATGTGATAACACATAACTAGCCCGCGACTTCGTCAGCGTGGCTTAGGTTTTTTTTTATTCTTGCGGGAACGTTATTAGCCTTTGTAACTCTACAGGTCACGTCGATCTGCTGCTCCGTTGCGGCGTGATTGAAGGACAAACCAACAAACACACTTTCGCATTCTTAATATTAGTATGATATGATATCTAATAGTATATTTCTGATATTATGTACAAAAGCTACTCTTAATAAGGTGTTTGTATTGTATAGCATAGTCATAACATTATTTGCTCTTTACGCGCCGCATTATTAGTCTACATGGCTCATTGGTGATTTTATGATTAATAAGTGCCAGGTTTCTTATTATTATTGGTACCTAACTGCGCAAATAGTCGATGTAACTTAAATTATTTTCTTGTTTTATAAACAGTTTGCCAATGTCAAACTTCTTCGGACTGTGCAAGATATCCTAATTCAAAATGCGACGGGTGCATCTGTGTACAAGGTAATTTTTATAAAGAAAAAAAAAATAGATATAGGCTATTTATGTAAAATTTTACCTAACCATGATCCACAATCTACTCAGACTGTTTATCACATCAAACTCAGTTCACGCGTGGACTCAGTTTTTTTTACAGATTTTGACAAAATTTCTGTAATTTAATTTTAAAATTATTCACCCCATTTTAATTCTCAATCAATCGCCATTCGTCAGGCACCACGTCAAAATTACAATCAGTATATTATGTATAGTATTCAAATGTTCAGTAATTTGTAGTGGCTTAATAATAAATTGTGCACTTGTCTTAACAGGTGAACGCCCATCTCCAAATTGTGCCCATTGCCGACCTGGAGTTTCCTGTGATCCATTTTCGGGAGCTTGCATGGAAAGTAAGTACTTATTTAAAAAATATTATGGTCGCTATTACTCAAAATTCTTACTCTATGAAGCTTAATGTGACATAGCTAACTATTATAATTTTAATATTAATTATTCTTTAAACACAGGATCTAAACTAAGCTGTTTCTACTTACACATTTCTATATGATGTGTGCAACAGACTTCTACTTTAAAACTAGCGAGTCTGTACCTATTTAAAATGTGAATAGCAAAACTAACTCCAAATTAACTGGTTATTGCTATGAACAGCGTGCCATATTTGTCCGATAAAACACCACATAAAACTGGTTTGGTTCTCTCGGCAGACCCGATATATATTAGTTCTATTTTAAATACTCTTGTGTAGATTGTTTTAGCAATCGGATTCTTAACAATGGTCTATTATACAGTTAGGCCTTTACATACACTATATCTACTATTTTAGGCTTAAGACACAACATAGCTAGCCTTCTGAAATCCTTTGATAACGAGGAATAACTGATTGATGTCTGACTTTTCTTTTAATTCTTATCTCAACTGCTAAACAATTTTAATGATTTTAAAGTTCAAATATCCATTGCAGTTACCGCCGGCCGTAATGGTTTACAGTGAGGAGTAGTACTAAATTAATGTAACCATTGGCTTAGTAAACTCTGCCTAGCCCCCTCCAAAATTTAAAACTTTAAAATTATTACCAGCAATTGAGATCAATCTCTCATTATTGTAAAACTATCATTTATACTAGGGTTGTAACGGAGGCGTTCTTAGCGGAAGCAGAGGCGGATGCGGGGGTGAACGGAGGCTGAGGCGGAGGTGGATTTCTCTGATCACATCGTCCATTTTCTGTGCTTTAGGATGCGATGAATCCTAAATTTGTTTTTTTTAGGAATCTCCTAAGGACAGTAGCCTTTTTGCTTGTTGTAATAGTGTAACTGACGTCACCTGCTTCGATTTGTACCTCTCGCATTGTAAGTCAACGTAAATAAACCTCCGTTACAACTCCGCTAAAAAACGGCGGAGGCGGATGCGAAAGCGGAGGTACGATTTCTTGAGAAAGTTCCGCACTTACGCAGGCGGAGGTGAGGTTCCGTTACAACCCTAATTTATACCTATTTCAAATAATAAAAATAAAATCGTTTCTTAAGCCTAAATAGCATTCTGTCTTCCTTCTTCTTTCTTTTTTCTTGACTATCATATTTCTTCAAATTAAATGGGGCCTTATCACTTTTATTATGTTATGCTCTCAATGATTAAACTGAAAATGGTTTAATTGAAGTTATCTTTTTATCGTGTGATTTTGAAATTTTTGTACACAAAATTAACAAAATGTTCCTTTCCTATTAACAGATGATCGACCTCTAAATGCATTCCCACTAACCGAAACATACTCGAAAACATTTGAAACCACCACTTCTACTACGATGAAAAATAATACTATAATTTCTCTATATGACAACAGTGACAACAAAACAAATAAAGACAGTTACAATGACACGACAACTGTAAGTGCATTAGATGGAACAAATGTAATATTTCCTAAAGAATATTATTCTACAGAAAATGTAAATTATATAGACTCACAAACTACGAACTTTAACGAATTAGTAGATATAGGTAAAACAGAATCATCTGATATTATTTATAACACTGATATAACAAATACAGATGCAGCAAAGACAAGTACTATTATCGATTTGTCCAACGGATTAAATAATGATGAATTTAGTACAACCAAATTCACCACATTCAGTTTTGGTTCTGATTTTCACGTATCATTAAATAATACAGGTGATAAAGAAATAGTTACGGTAGCTAACAAAGATAATAAAATAGATTTTCAGACGACACTTGACTATGATGAACTTTTACAGAGTAGTAGTACAATTCATGGTGAAAGTACTTTTAAGCCACAATTACCATTTAAAAGAACTGAAACGAGTGGAAAACAAGTAAATGAAAATAAAAATACCAAAACACCAGAAAACCAAAGAAATTTACACAATTATACGAGTGATACAATGAAAAGCACTAACCCAACAAAAATTGTAGTAACAACTGTACCAATAGAAGCTGAAGAAATTACGACCGAACTTGTTATGCAAACAGCAATGACGACCGGGAGTCTAGACGATACTATAACAATTGATAAAAAAGGGAATAATCAATCTCCATTATCAGACTTTACAACTAATAGTATTTTTGAAGAACGTCCAACTAAAGATAGCTGGACTTCAATATCTAGATTAGAAAATGAGTCTTTGAGTGTAACTGATACGTCAAATGTAAACACCAATAATATTTATACAGCTCATCCAACGGATCCTATGAGAGAAAACACAAGAATTACTCAAACATCAACAACGAGTTCCACAACTTCGGTAGAAAGTGAAATTAGTGAAACAACGTATTTAACAACAAAAATTCAGCCCGACCACTTTAATGTTCAAAGCGAAATATATACTACTACATCTACTAGTTTCAAAGAAAGTACCAAGCAAATAGAAGCGTTATATAGAACCACAAATTTATTTGAAGATACTACTACTCGTGAAACGCTAAGTACCTTATCAACTGATTATGTTACTGGTTATGCAATATTAGATTTAGTACGTACAACATTGCCAAAAGTAAAACAAGATTCTCAAGATATCCCTATAAAAGAACAAAAACTTGCGACATCAAACGTGAAAGAAGGTGATGAAAATGATTACATATTTAAATCAACAACGGAAGGGTATAATATAGTATTATCAACTCATAAAACAATAACAGATCCAACGTATGATATAGAACTCCCAAATACTGCAACCCAGTTAAATGAAGAAATAGACAATAAACTAAACCCAACACCCGATACAGATACGACACAACTTTTTAATATTCCTGCTGAATTATTACCAACAACTAGTAAACAAGATAATATAGATGAAGTTTCAACTGAATCAGGTTTAAAAAACACTGACAATAAAAATGGTAGTTTATTATCATTTACAAAAACTGACAATAATATAACTACATTATCTCCTGAAAAAATAACTACAATTGATGTAAATCCATCCTATTCAAACTTAAGCAGAGAGACTTATACAGTTACGGAAAGTTTGAAATTTGAAAATCATAACATATCTACTTCTGCAACCATTATAAGTAATGAACCTGAATTTACAACAATGTTATTAGGCTATCCTACTGAAAAAAATATCGACACCACGGCCTTCTTTCAAAACGTAAATCAAGAAATACATACAAATGATTCACATTTAGGAAAAACAACTGTAGACGGTTCTGGGCTAAATCAATATACTGAAATTTCAACTAAAAAATCTATACACGAAGGGCATAATTTAGAAAATAATAACGTCAATGAAATTGTTTCATTAGAAAATATATCTACGCAACCATACGACAATGTAATTAATACTACTGAAACAGTATTAGATGATATAAAAGACTCATTAAAATCTGATGGCACTCCTATTCCTACTTCGCCGGAAATGGTATCCACTGTAAATACTCTTAACTCGATAATTCTAACAACGGAAAGCGCGATAATGGGCACAGAAGAAGATGGAGCAAATATTTATTCAGAAACTACGGTACACGACAATGTTTCTCCACCTCACCAAAATTTATACACTAAATTTAGTGAAACTACTACTAATGACAATAAAGATGTTATATCAATTACGAACAAAAATTCATTCGATAATATCGATATATCATTGCAAGAAATTAACACTAAACCTGAAAACGTTGAAATTACGACTAAGTATACGGCATTGACAAATAAAGATGATTTATTTAGAACGCAATCAACTTCCCCTTCACAAATGACTCCTAAATCGTCAAGAATTCCTTACAGCGATTCTACTTTATCTACTGATTACACTGAAAACAACCCAACGGAATTTTCTGAATTCAGCCCCAGTGAAAAAACCTTTTCTCCGTATATAAAAACAATGACTACACATTCACTCTCTGAAACGAATACAGACAATGTATTAACTAATGAAACTCAAAATTTATTGACTTCTATTACTAACTCTATAACAGAAACAATTAATTTACTCCAAAATGAAAGTATTGAAACAACTACAGTTATTTCTTCTGCCTCATCGCTAGAAAATTTAGCTGTAACTGTTCCTAATGAAAATTTAGCGACTGTCACTGATATTAGAACTATGGCTGATCAATATAGTACACCAAATATCAAAAATGCAGATCTATACACATCAATCGATGAAATATCAAACACAGAAATGGATCCGCTCACCAACTTTTATGGCCATAAAGTTTATACTACAATCCCAGAAATATTTACACCCAAAGGATATACAAATTCAATTAAAGAAGCAACAAATTTATCCCTCAGTAGTAACGAGACCAATTTCCTTTCCGCTACTACTCTTAATGATGATGAAATCACATCTTTGGTTATATCAACTACGCATTCAGCCGTAATCACTGATAAAATTGGGCACAATACTGAGGAAGCTACAACAGTTGAAACAAAAGATCATTTATCCCTTGATAAGATAGCTATTATTACACCTCAATCAGATGATATAGAAGAGGCATCGCAAAACTATACAGATACATATTTAAACATAGAAAATGTAACTGAAACAGAAAAGCAGACCACGGTGTATATGGAATCATCCACAATGTCACCTGAAACGACTTCTACTGAAATAATATCCGATATTGGCACAGAAAAAACAACGACCAATCCTATATTTTCTATGAATGTCAATTCGTCTGATGACAAAAATAATAATACAGTTTTTCCAATGGAAAGTAAAAACAGTCAATCAAAAAAATATATTGATAAGCAAACTACAGTCCCCCTTGAATCTGTGAAAACTAATAATGTAAGTCCACATAATGAAAAACATTTTCCTACGTTATCATCAATTGATGTTAAGAGTAAAACAGATCATTATCAAAGTACACAGGCCCATATAATTACAACTACAAATACATACGGCGATGTAACGAACACTGTGTTTGGAAAAGAAACGATATTTGTAACTACTACTGATATAATCAATACGGAGTTCATAGAAATTCTATCCACGAAAAAAGATTCAATTTCGGAAAAACAAGATAATTTTCCCAAATCCGTAGATATCACTGAATACATTGGAGAGAAATCCACGATCTCTATGAAATCAACTGACACTGATAATATAATTCCATCATCCGAAGTGCCAGTTTTAGACACACACTCAATAATTGTTACAACAAACGAATTATTACCGGAAAACACAAGTATTAAAGTTACACCAGCTAATATATCATTAAGAGACATCACAACAGAACAGTACAATACTATAAATGCTGTCGTAAATGACGTTTCAGACAAAACATCCATAAATGAATACTATGAAGGTTCCATACAAAAAAACACTTCGCCTTCAAGTATTCCAGATGTTGAAACAAAGACGCCTTCATTCTTCATAACTACTTCTTCAAAAAGTTTAGAAGATAACGATGTTGGTCTATCAACCTATTCCTATGAAAGTTCTTTTTCTCAGATTGATACCTCTCACACTGCAGAAACTAATACTGCGAATGAGTTCACAGATTTTTCAACAGTAAATACCCCAACAGAGGTTAGTTTGCTGACAACCGAATATACAGCCAATTATGAAAACAATGAAACTATAAACACGGAAACTACAGAAAATGAAGATACTCTTCAATCTTCTGAAACTGTTACTACTGCTGATGGATCGAATTTTTTAACTACGCAAAAAAACACTGCTGTAGGCTTAGATTCTGATAACACTTTTGATACTGAAAAGACAACACAAGCAATCAATTTAAATATTTTTGATGATAACAATAAACGACATAAAGTAACTGATCAAAGTTCAACTGTAAAAATACTAACTAACGAAAAAACTACAAAACCCACTGATTTCATTTCTACGATAGTACCAAAATTACCTGTCACTTTTAATCAAGAGCACGATGACAAAGACTATCTTTCAACAATATCTGCACACTCAAGTACTTCCTTTGAAAATCTTTCTTCTCGAAGAAAAGACATAGACATTCCCGCATGGACAGATTCCACAGCCAATTATGATACGACTTCCACTGAATCTATTACTACCGTTACTGACACTCGAACTAACATCCAATGTAAATTAAACATTCACTGTTCGACGGACACGTTTTGTTATAATCGAGTATGTCAAAACCCATGTGAAATTCGGAACCCATGTACAAAGAATGCTTCCTGTAAAGTTTTCAACCATGAAGCTGTTTGTGCGTGCGATGGGCCTGCTGGGGAGAACTGTGAGAAAGGTATGCTAGAAATAATATTTAAATTTCAATTATAAAAGTTATAGATATCTTTGCATACCCGTTTAGTTTGAAAGCATTCCTTTTTGTAAAATATTTTCCTGTATAAAAGTTGTTTTATCGGACAATTTATGAGTACTGCATAGTGTATACGGATCTAATATAAAACTTTGTAAATATACTAATGTTTATAACTTTCCAATGTAACGTACTAATGTTTAATGTAACATGTAATATACTAGAATCACCTGGGACGGCCAAGGCACCAGAACCTTGTCATTCTGATCGGGATTGTATAGAAACAGAAGCCTGTTTTATGGGACTGTGTCAAAACCCTTGCGAATTTGACAATGTGTGTGGTGTCGGAGCTAAGTGCCATCCTGTTAAACAAAGACCCATGTGCTCGTGCCCAGCTGGTTTAGATGGAGATCCCGCTGTAAAATGTTCACCTAAAAAATGTAAGCCTTAACTTTACTAAACGTTAATTTGTATATAAATTTAATTATACTTAGGTATACCTAATTCTAGGCAAACGAAAAAAAGGCAAACCACGTATATATACATACTTACATGAGCTATACATTTTCAAAAGCTCACATAACCGAGTTTAAATAGAAAGAAATCAGAGGATATTAATATAATTATAGGTTCACAATTAGTACGTAGGTAAATAACTGTCTTGGTACACATATCTTTGACTTGTCTGCACATTGTAAAATATATGAAAATTTTCACTTTTCTTCAGCTGGTTGCACTCGAAATGAAGACTGTCAGTTAACTGAGGCTTGTATAAATAATGCATGTCAACATCCATGTGCTATTCACAATCCATGTGTACCTAATGCTGTATGTATAAACACGAACCACGGTTCAGATTGTAGTTGCGTCGAAGGATATCAAGGCAATGGATACGTTGGATGCGTCCCAGGTAAGACTTTTAAATGGAATTTATGGGAGAATGACGTTTTTTAAAATTATCAGTGAATTGATAAAATTTTTGTTTTAGTGGTCGATAGTCGTTCAGTTTGTCAATACAATGAAGACTGTCCACCAGAACTTTTGTGTGATAGATTAAATAGGGTATGCATAAATCCATGTGCAATAAATGAATGTGGAGAAAACGCTGAGTGTTTTCCTTCAAACCACGGCATACAATGCAAATGCTTCGCAGGATTTACTGGAAACCCATTTTTAGAATGTTACCAAGGTACGATTTATTTACGAAATGCTTAAAATTAAATTTTGTACGAAATTATTAGTACCAAATGCAATTTTATGGTAATTTTTTTTTTTAGTACAAGGTTGTAGATCGGACAATGAGTGTGCTAATTCTGAAGCATGTATAAACGGTAAATGTGAATCACCGTGTAGATGTGGAACAAATGCAATATGTGACGTTCAAAACCACCGTGCCTCTTGCAAGTGTTTGGGAGGTTACACTGGTAACCCAATGTCAAGTTGTGAACCGCCAACGAATCCATGTAGTCCTAATCCATGTGGTATAAACGCCCTCTGCGAAATTGATAATGGCAATCCAATATGTTTTTGCCCTAAAGGATTGACTGGAAACCCATTCAAGACTTGCAGTAAGTACCTATATTGGTCACATCGAATATCTGAAGTAATATAATGTATATTCGAGGTTAAGATCCACTTGTGTATCTTAAAATTTACTACATTTCGGACTTTCGCTGTAAAACATAAGTAGAATTTGCTGAATTAAAAACTGTTCTGAGTAAAATGCTTAAAATGTTTTTTATCACTAATTGAATATTATTAATTTTTAGTTTATATTATTGCGGTGTTATTCATTCCTAGTCAGAAAATAAAAATGTTTAAATTAATATTATATTTCTTTTTTTAGTTCCGGAAGGCAATGAATGTGAACCCAATCCGTGTGGACCATTTACTGGATGTCGAATAATAGATAACAAGCCGGCGTGTTTCTGCTTACCTAATTATGAAGGAAATCCTCCTCGCCAACCTTGCCGTTTGCCCAATAATCCATGTAACCCTTCGCCATGTGGACCTAATACACAATGTACAGTTTTATCAAATGGCTTCTCCAAGTGTACTTGCTTGCAGGGTTATGTTGAAAGCCCAAATACTGTTCGCGGTTGTATTGAACCGCGGAATCCTTGTGAGCCAAACACTTGTGGTATAGGGGCACGATGCGATCCAAATAGAACACCAGCGTGCTATTGCCCAGAAAACACACGTGGAAATCCTTATAAATCTTGCGATACTCTATCTTACTTACCTCCTTCTATACTTTGCCAACCAGGAAACTGTGGAGAAAATGCTGATTGCTACGTAAGTAGTAATAGAGAAATGTGTTTCTGTAAAACTGGATTCGTTGGAGACCCGTATATTCGTTGTCAGCCGCAAAAAAGCCCCTGTAATCCAAATCCTTGTGGACCGCAAGCCATATGTAACATAAATTATGATGGACAAGCATTATGCATTTGCAGTGAAGGGAGCACTGGGGATCCTTACAGTTTAGAAGGCTGCCATTCTCGGGAATGTGAAATTGATGATGAATGTGCATTGGAAAAGTCATGTATTGGCTACATGTGCCGTGACCCTTGTCCTGGTATATGTGGCTTAAACGCAAGATGTCACGTTGACTCTCATCATCCAGTTTGTACTTGTGAAAATGGGCTTATCGGCAATCCTTTAATATGCTGTTTACCTCCCGAAGAACTTAAAAGTAACAGGCCGTGTAATCGTACACCATGTGGTACTAATGCAATTTGTCAAGATGTTGGAGATGAGGCTTTATGCTCTTGTCCTCCTGACTTTAATGGGGATCCAACTAAAGAATGTAAGCCTGAATGCTTGATGAACTCAGATTGTTTACCAAACGAGGCCTGTATTAATCGAAAATGTATAGATCCTTGTGCACAAAGTAATGTATGTGGGATAAACGCTGTTTGCATATGCTCAGACCACACGGTATCATGTTTATGTCCCGACGGATATCTAGGAGATCCTTTGATTCAGTGCATATATCGACGTAAGTTTTAATTAGAAGTAATTTATTTAGTATTTAAACAGCTTATCTTAGCTGGTTACATAATACTTATTACCATAGACTTAGATGAAAAATAGAGACTGAGTCCATCACCAAAATATGTTCCAGACGTTACACAATAATTTTTAATACGATCATTATGATTGTTTCTTATTCTTGGATTTCTGTTACTTTTAGGTGTGATTTATTTACTTGCCAAGCATTACAGTCGAATAGTCAAACTTTAATTTAATTCCCTAGAGTTTATCGGTTTCGGTTTCCTTGAAAATCGGCGCTGGGAATTTCATTTATTTCATGCCGAATGGTTTTAAAATGCACTAATTACTCAGTAATTTATACACTTCCTTCGAGTAGTAAATGAAACTACAATATTACATTTTTATTATTATGTTTTAGTTATAATAATACGTTTAATTTGAATATTTTCAATACTTTCAGCCATAATAATCGTCCCTGACAATTCGACGTTGCAACCATGTACACCGAACCCCTGCGATCCAAATACATCATGCGATACTTACGGGGACAAGTTTGCTGTTTGTAATCGTTGTACTGGCTCTAATGCAATAAACAATCCTGCATGCAGACCAGAATGTGTTTTGAATTCAGACTGCGCATTCAACAAATTTTGTTTAAAGAATAAATGTGTGGATCCTTGCCCTGGATCATGTGGTGTTAATGCTGAATGTATAGTAAACAACCATGATCCAATTTGTCAGTGTAAATATGGATTTGAAGGCAACCCGTACGAACATTGCAAGTTTACAAAACAACGTAAGTATTATTATCTTATCATGCTAGATGAGGCCCATGATCCTACGTATGATGATGACCCTTTCGTGATCAGCTAGTACTTTACCAGAGTGAACACTTAGTGCACGTGGATTAAGGTGCTGTCAGCAGGTCTAGTGGGAGATTTTGTACGTATTCGATCGCGTTGATCAAGCGCCAGCTGTTAGCTGTCATCAAGCGCTTAACAATTCCATAGAAACTTTGATGCGATGTAATGGGAAGAAAATCTCCCATGAGGCACTCTGTAGGCCGAGTGGAATTTTTTTACGTAGTCGATCACTACAACGCTGATTACCATTTATACGGAATTCAAGTGCGAGCGTTAAGCACTTGAAAATTCCATACAAATCGTAGATAACGTTGTTGCGATCGAATGGGAAGAGATTCTCCCACTATAAGTAGTAGACTAGTATAAGTTGAGCGCGAACTCGCCAACAAACTACATATTGTGTAGTTTGGCGAGAAAAAAAATGTTGTTTTTTTTTGTGCATTTCATAAAATAAATAAATTAAAAAAAAAACGACCCTCAGGCCGAGCGGGAGTTTTCTACTTGTTCGATCGCGACAATGTTAATTATCTACCGAATTGTCAAGCGATTGACAATTCCATGCAAATCGCCTGTTAAGATTGTCGCGATCGAATGGGAAGGAAATCTATCGCATATGCAAAAAAATTATATTTACCTACTGTTCAATAAAAATTAGACCGATAATGCACTTGATTTAGACTTTATTGATTGATTTATTTAGATTTGATATTTTATGTGAACGAATTATTATTTGCAATAAAGAGAACTTGCTTTAATAGGTCAACTAAAAGGTATACCTCTTCTACCACGTTTTTATAAATGGGCGATCGTTTAATAGACACATTGTTCTAAAAACCCCTGGCAATTTTACGCTGAGGCAGTGCCTGAAGGTTTAAAAGTCTTGGGTAACTATCTTATGTTTCGGCATAAAAAGTAGACCGAGTTCAATCTATCTCTGTACCAAATTTCATCAAAATCGGCTGAAAAGATTTAAAGCGTAACAGATAGACAGACACTTTCACATTTATTTTATGAATAGGTATATACTACTCATATAATAAATACTACTACTTGGTACTTAGGTAGGTACTTAGGTGTGTGATACATACAATTATTGGTGCTAAAATAGTATTTCTGTTTCAGCTACTCCACCTGAAACATGTGATAATGTCAGATGTGGAGCTAATGCTATGTGTCAAGATTTGAACAATGCTTTGACGTGTAAATGTTTACCAGGTTTTTACGGCAATCCATATATGTCCTGTAGACCAGAGTGTGTCATAAATAGCGATTGTCCTTCTAATTCGGCTTGCATAAACAATAGGTGTGAGAATCCATGTCAAAATGTCTGTGGAATCGGAGCGTTGTGTGAAACTGTTAACCATCACGCCATTTGTTATTGTTCACCGGGTCAAACAGGTGATCCATACATAAGATGTCAAGAAAATCCCATCGCAACACCTACATTATTCACATGTGATCCTTCGCCATGCGGACCATATAGCCGTTGTCTGGTTACGCCGTCAGGATTTGCCATGTGCTCATGTCTGCCTGGTTTCAGAGGTGTTCCACCAATGTGTCAACCAGAATGTGTTAGTAATTCAGATTGCTCACAACGAGAAACTTGTGTCAACCAAAGATGCATAGATTCATGCCAAGGTAGTTGTGGACTTGGAGCCATTTGCGTTGTAATTAATCATAATCCAATATGTACCTGTGGACCAGAAGAAACTGGAGATCCTTTTGTTATATGTACAGCATTTGTAGATAATCTTCCAAATGAAAAAAATCCTTGTTTGCCATCACCATGTGGACCTAATTCTGTGTGTGAAATAAAATCGAATCATCCAGTATGTTCTTGTCAGCCAAATTACTCTGGATCACCGCCATATTGTAGACCTGAATGTATTATTAGCCAGGAATGCCCATCAAATCAAGCTTGCATTAATGAAAAATGTGCAGATCCATGCAATGACGCCTGTGGAAATAATGCTGTCTGCAATGTTGTAAACCACACTCCATTGTGTAGCTGCGTAGACGGATACAAAGGTGACGCTTTTATTGGATGCAGTGCAGTGTCGAGAGACGATTCTGTAACACCGTGTAATCCATCACCTTGTGGCGAGAATACAATTTGTTCAGTGGTTAATAATGCAGCGCGATGTTCGTGCATACCTCCCAATATTGGAAATCCATATGCAGGTGGATGCCGGCCTGAATGTTCTCGTAATTCGGATTGTCCAAATAATTTGGC
Organism: Erebia epiphron; assembly: GCA_963932025.1. Classification (NCBI taxonomy): domain Eukaryota; kingdom Metazoa; phylum Arthropoda; class Insecta; order Lepidoptera; family Nymphalidae; genus Erebia; species Erebia epiphron. The sequence goes on along the minus strand of OZ009948.1, from coordinate 33,694,674 downwards.
CTGTTTGTCGAATCATTGCCGAGATCCTTGTAAAGACTTATGTGGTGTTAACGCTGAGTGTGTTGTTACCAATCACGTGCCTGTTTGCACTTGCTTCAAAGGATACGAAGGGGATCCATTTTCTTCTTGCCGCCGAAAATATGCTCCACGTAAGTGCTCATATTTAAACGATGCGATCTTTTTGGTGGCTGAGAATAACGTACCAGTCGCGTCTTAATGACATATTTTACTAATAAATCAACCAGTGTGATTTATATCTTGTCAGTTACAACAAAGACAATATATAAACCAGGTTAAGACTGTTCACTTCATACATTCAATCAAAGCTCGCTAAATGCGCATTAAAGTCGCCGGTACCTTGTAGTTCTTCGCACAATCTGAGATGGCGTAACTGTGCAAGCTGTTTGTTAAAATTAGTTGAATGTAAATTTGCTATTTGCTTAAGTGATTTTATCAAATTTTTGTATTTTGATAATTTCATATAAATAATTAATACAAATTGAACCAAGAAAATACGATATTTCACCGATTTTACTATAATGATATAAAGAGCGAGCCTGGTAGCGCCACCTAACGATAGTATTAACCTAGAATTTTTTTTATAAGGGAGTTAGCAATCTCTACTTGGTATTATAATTAATCTATGGTTACAACAAATAAGCGTGGACCCACTTTGGCTCCCATTTATATAATTTGCCGAAAACATTGTATAATTAGAACTATAAGGAAAAATTCTCCATTCTTGGAAAAATATGGTATGATTTGCTTGCAACGAGTAATTTGTTATGTAATGCTCGCGACTTCGTCCGCGTGGATTGAGGTTTTTGGTTCCCGCGGGAACTCTTTCATTTTCCGGAATAAAAAGTAGCATATGTGTTATTCCAAACTATAATGTATCTCTGTGCCAAATTTCATCCAGATGTTTGTTACTCAATCACGCCAGCTGTTCTGGCGTGATTGAGTAACAAACATCCATCCATCCATTCAAACTTTCGTATATATAATAAATATTAGTATAGAAGTATAGATAATGACCAGTATAATATTCAGTTCGAGTTTCAAACTTATCGTAGACATCAGACGCTAAACCTATCAATGCGATTGTAATATTTTTTTCTGGACAGTAAATGGTTTATTATTATTATTATATAAGCTTTCGCTCAAGGAGTGAAGTAATAGAACAGGTTGTTGTTTTACAGCAGCGACGCCGATCAATCCTTGTCAGCCTTCACCTTGCGGCCCGAACAGCGAGTGTCATGTGGTCAGCCAGCGTGCAGCCTGTTCCTGTCGCGCCGGCTACCTCGGCACTCCTCCAGCTTGCCGGCCTGAATGCGCGGTGAACTCGGACTGCCCGACTAACAGAGCTTGTATTAACCAAAAATGCAGGGACCCGTGCATTCAAAGCTGTGGACTAGACGCGCTGTGCCACGTTGTCAGTCACAATCCCATCTGTATGTGCCCCGAAAGTTTCCCTGAGGGCGATCCATTTATTCGGTGTTTGAAAAAACGTGAGCGCTTTTTAATTAATTTTTCATAGCATACGATATATTTTTAATAATTAATCTTTAAATTGTTAAATATCATAATACACTCATAAGTTATGATATGAATAGGTTAAGGTAATAATGTAATCAAGTTATGTTTGAATATTTTACGCGGTCTACCTTTAGGCTGCATGACCACTGACCACTTGTCAGAAGGACGTTTTATTGCAGCATGATTGCAGCTGCTAGTCTAAAATTTCAGCTTATTGTGAATGAGATGATGCCCGCGACTTCATCTGCGTGGATTGATGTTGTGGCTTAGGCTTGACCACAATTACACCTGATGGGACGTAATGATGCAGCCTAAGATGGGACGCGCATGCCTAGAAGATGCCTATTCACTCTTGAATTAAAGATTCCCGGATTGTAATTGGTGGGAAACAGTTTTAGGTAGTGTTCCAAACCCTAATTTCCGTTTTAGGGTCCCGTTTGTCAGTGTGTAGTATTTAAATATGCCCTTACTATTAATTTTTCGAAAGTAAGTTATTTAAATATGATCACAGAGCAAACGAGAAAGGTTTATCATATTATGTTAAGCGATACCATCGCTCATGAATGTAATATTTCCTGTGTAAATGTGGGAAAGTTTCATAATCCTGAGTTCATTGTACTCAGGTATTTCGCTGCCAGCGCCTGATCCGTGTTTACCTTCGCCATGTGGTCCACATTCTACCTGTCGAAACGAAGCTGGTCGAGCAGTGTGTGCCTGTGAGCCCGGCACTTTGGGAGCACCTCCGACATGTCGGCCACAATGTCTTATCAACCAAGACTGCCCACTCGCTCTTGCGTGTCTTAGTGGTAGCTGTATAAACCCCTGCGTAGGTTCATGCGGAATCAATGCCCGTTGCGTGGTTCAAAACCATCAACCATTATGCTCATGCGACGACGGGTATTCAGGAGATCCATTCTCTGGCTGCAATCCATTCGAAAGTAAGTTTAATGTCTTTTATCAACCTTATGCATGACAATTTAGCGTTTAAAATATCGCAAGTTATATTGATTATAAATATAAAAAGGCTCAGCTCACGTTTTATGTAAATATACCCGAGTAGTATCAAATCGACACAGATCCTTATTTTTGAGCCTAATCACGCGACGCAGCTTAAACCAAAATGCATGCTAAGTGGGTGGTAAGAGGCATTGTGCATTAATCTTGTGACAGCTTCATAGACGCTGACACAGTCGATGTCATCTAGGCATGCAAAAATAATGGTGGCTTGACTCGTGTTCAATTTAGACGATGGTATTATCTTGGCACAAAAAAGTGGTTTGTCTAGCGGAACACACCTATTGTCCCGATTGAAAGATGTGACTTAGCCGTTTTAAATTTATGTATATTATGCACGCTGGTTTATATTCTTGCATGAATGTGTAGTAAATTTTATATAATGTATTATTAAAACAACATTTCAGCGCCCAAAGAAGTTTTCCACCAACCTTGTAATCCATCACCTTGTGGACCTAATGCTCTTTGTAAAGAAAGAAATGGTGCCGGTTCGTGTACATGTGTAGATGACTTTTATGGAGATCCTTATTTGGGTTGTAGACCTGAATGCGTTATGAATACAGATTGTGCTATTGGCAGAACCTGTTTTAATAACAGATGCGTAGACCCATGTCCCGGATCTTGCGGGAAAAACGCAGAATGTAGAGTTTTCAATCATGCACCCTCATGTTACTGCTTGCCGGGATATACTGGAAATCCTCTTCATGCATGTACTCCTAGCAGATGTAAGACTCTCTCTTTTTCTTATTCTTTCTTATACTTACTTTATTTTTTTCTGTGTTCAATCTGCATATCTTCTCTTTCTATACAGCTCTTGCGGAACCGGTCGATCCATGCCACCCTTCACCCTGTGGCCCTTACAGTAAATGTCGTGCGTTTAATGGTCATGCGGTTTGTACATGTCTTGACATGTGCGTCGGTTCTCCTCCAAATTGTCGACCTGAATGTATTGTTAGTACAGACTGTCGACCTAATAAAGCTTGCATTCATAATAAATGTCAAGATCCATGCCCTGGTACGTGTGGAATCAACGCTCAATGTCAAGTCGTGAACCATAACCCAATCTGCAGCTGTTTATATGACTTTACTGGTGATCCTTTTGTGAAATGCTACTTGGAAGACAGTAAGTAATTTAAAATAGACGTAATTTTATTATAATACGGATTAGAAATTAAGATGAGTACATATAAAAAATATTAATTTCCAGAACAAATGGCACCCATAAACAATTGCCTACCGAATCCATGCGGCCCACATTCCCAATGCAACGATTTAAACGGACATCCAGTATGTTCCTGTTTAAGAAATTACATCGGCCGGCCACCATATTGTCGGCCAGAATGTGTCATGGATATAGAATGTCCAGGAAATCTAGCATGTATCTCTGAGAAGTGTAGTGATCCATGCCCTGGTTCTTGTGGCATTCATGCAACTTGTAATGTAGTAAAACATATTCCTATTTGTGTTTGCGATGAAGGCTATACCGGCGATCCGTTTTCTGGATGTTCAATTGCACCTAGTAAGTGTAACAATATGGTATTATAAAATTAACCAGATGGGTTCATTCATTTTTGCAAATTTACTAAAGTTGTTTTCTTATAGCTATCGAACCACAATTGGAAAATCCTTGTGCCCGATCACCTTGTGGTGTCAATGCCATATGTAAAGAGAGGCGCGGAATTGGATCGTGTTCATGTCTGCCTGAATATTATGGTGATCCATACATTGAATGCAGACCAGAATGTGTATTAAACTCAGACTGTCCTAAAGATAGAGCATGTATAAATAACAAATGTAATGATCCATGTCCGGGTGTTTGTGGCATGAATGCCGAATGTCGCGTAAATAATCATGCCCCATCTTGCGCGTGTCACGTGGGCTATGAAGGAAACCCTTTTACTTCTTGTTACATAAGTAAGAACTTTGATTTAATTTATTTTAAAGTTGTACAAAGTTTTTAAGTAATATTATTAGCTTCACATTTTCACATTGTTCAATTTTAGGTCCGATTGAAAAACAGTCAGATCCATGCATACCTTCACCGTGTGGACCATACAGTGTATGCCGCGCAAATAATGGACATGCTATTTGTTCATGCCAGGAACAATATTATGGCTCACCGCCTAACTGTCGTCCTGAATGTATGGTCAGTAGTGACTGTATGCCAAACAGGGCGTGTATCAATCAGAAATGTATAGATCCATGTTTAGGTGCTTGCGGTGTAAACGCCAAATGTACAGTTGTCAACCACAATGCTCTATGTAGTTGCCCACATAACTATGTTGGCGATCCGTTCGTTAATTGTGCCTTCGAGAGAAGTGAGTTTCATATTAACTTATGCAATACTTATAAATAAAACAATAGTAGAATTGGGGTTCATGATAGTGTGTTAATTATTTTAGGACCTGATCCAAAACCATCTGGTAATCCCTGTATTCCTTCGCCATGTGGACCAAATTCACAATGTCGAGTAATAGGAGATACCCCTGCGTGTTCTTGTAAAGCTGGATATATCGGTCGTGCACCACAGTGTCGTCCTGAATGTATATATGATGAAGAATGTCCAAGTAACCTTGCATGCATTCGTGAGAAATGTATGAGTCCTTGTGATGGCTCTTGCGGTTCTAACGCAAACTGTAATGTCATTGCACATAAAGCTGTATGTCACTGTCGTGAAAGTTATACAGGAGATCCCTTTAGTGGTTGCTATTTCATTGGTAAGCGATAATATACTTTAAGATCTTTCGTATTAGGTGAATAAATAAATTATAATTCTACATGAATATTTTCATTTACACACAGTGACAGTACCAAGCGAAGATGAAACAAATCCTTGTAATCCATCGCCGTGCGGACCGAATTCGCAGTGCACTGAAAAGAATAATGCAGGCGCATGCACTTGTTTGCCGGGCTACTTTGGAGACCCATATCTCGGCTGTCGACCTGAATGTGTCACTAATAACGATTGCTCTTCGGACAAAGCTTGCTCTAATAATAAATGTATAAATCCTTGTCAAGGCGCATGTGGAGTAAATGCCTTATGTACAGTTGCACATCATACACCAGTTTGTCTATGTATCGACGGTTATGAAGGGAATCCCGTTATATCGTGTCATCCACAAAGAACACGTTAGTATAATATTAATTTAATATAATATTTCAGTTGATTAAGTATTACAAGGACGTTGTAGGTAGGTATGTCAATTATTTTTTTTAATGATTTGTAGCTCCTGAAGATTTCAATCCTTGTATGCCATCACCATGTGGACCATACAGTATTTGTAGAGAGATAAACGGACACGGAGTATGTTCTTGTGAAGAAGGTTACGCGGGGTCTCCGCCAACTTGCAGACCAGAATGTGTAATAAGTACAGATTGCCCACAACATCAAGCATGCATAAAACAAAAATGCAGGGATCCATGCCCTGGAACTTGCGGAGTTAACGCCCGGTGCCAAACAATAAATCACAATCCTATATGTACATGCAAAGCAGGATTTACTGGTGACCCATTCGTAATTTGCCAGTTAGAGCCAAGTAAGATAAAAAATATAATTTTCGGAATAATAAATGTGATTGGAATTAAAAAAAGAAAAATAATATTGAAAAATAATAAATTGAAAATAATAGTTTTTTTTATGATCCTCAACTTAGCATGTTTTGTATTTTTTGATCATTTTCTTTTTCTTTACTTTTCTATTTTCTTTTTATTCTTAATATATTGAACTTTCTTTCTTAGAACCTATCTTTATGGGACCTAAAGGAAATCCATGTATACCATCACCATGTGGCCCAAATTCTCAATGTAAAGTAGTTGGAGAAGCGCCTGCATGTTCATGCTTACCAAATTACATAGGTATCGCACCAAATTGTAGACCAGAATGTTCTATCAATGCGGAATGCCCCGGTAATCTTGCATGCCAGAATGAAAAATGTGTAGATCCTTGCCCAGGTTCATGTGGCTTTAATGCAGAATGCATCGTAGCAAATCATGTAGCATTATGTAACTGTATACCGGGTCATACTGGAGATCCATTCAGTGGATGCTCTAACATTGAATGTAAGTCATGTGGAAACCTTTGATATGATTTTTACTTATAAAACCTGTGACTACAAAATATATGATAATGTTATAGTTAACTAATAACTTATTTGTAATATGTTTAAATAGATGCTTCAGAACCGCCTCCAAACCCATGCAATCCATCACCATGTGGCGCAAATGCATTGTGTAAAGAACGAAATGGAGTTGGTTCTTGCGCATGCTTACCAGAATATTTTGGAGATCCGTATACGGGATGTCGACCAGAGTGCGTGTCAAATTCGGATTGTGACCGCAATAAGGCTTGCTCTAACAACAGATGCAAAGACCCGTGCCCAGGATCATGTGGCATTAATGCAGAATGTAGAACAGTAAATCATTCACCTACGTGTACCTGTCTCTCAGGATATACAGGAAACCCATTATTAAAATGTGACCTACAAAGTGAGTTTACTTAAACATTTTTAAGACCCATTCATGTAATTTTTCTTCGCAAAGTATCAGGGTTATTTTTTGGTTAATTGGACATAGTAACTAATTCTGTATCACACAATCTCTAAATATACGTAACTAAAATTACAGCTCTAAATCTATACGCAGGGAGTATTATTATGAAAGGGATAGCAATAAATTTTATTTTATTTAGTTTAGAGATTGTGTACAGCAGAATTAGGCTCTAGTAAATTTATTTTAGTGTATGATAAGTTTTAGAACCAATAGTGTGCCCACAGGTACATATAGTTTAATTTGCAATACTTCGATGTCCACAATTCAACAAGAATCATCTGATAATCGTTTGGGTCTCCCCGAGAGCTGGTCCCTTATATTGATAAATATTCTCTATTAAAAAGTACTCCGAACATAAAAGTTATTTATTTAAATGCAAAACAAAGCAAAAAACAAAATTTATAATTTAATTTGTATATTACAAAATAAATACTTAAAATGGTGTTTAAATATTTTTGCTCTTCTCTGTTTAAGTAATTCCAGAAGTTGAGGAACCACAACTAGATCCTTGTCAACCATCACCATGCGGACCAAACAGCCTTTGCCGTGCAGTGAACGGTCATAGTGTATGCACTTGTGAGATTGGTTACGTTGGAACGCCACCGTCATGTCGACCTGAATGCATAGTTAGCTCAGAATGCTCACAAGATAAAGCTTGTATAAATAAAAAATGCATTGATCCGTGTCCAAATACATGTGGCCTTAATGCACGCTGTCAAGTTGTAACCCACAACCCAATATGCAGTTGTACGTCTGGATTTACAGGAGATCCTTTCACTAAATGTAGTCCTGAAGAAAGTAAGTAACATAACATTCCTTATTGATGTTTTGGAGTGGAGACCGCGTACTGGTAAACGTAATGTGGGAAGACTTTCAGCTCACTGGACTGACAACCTCATACAGGTGTGGAAGTGGGTGGATGAGAAAGGCTGAGAACCGGTAGAGCACTCTCCAAAAGGCCAAAGTCTAGCAGTAAATTAATACAGGTAGATGGATGGAACTTGTCCGATCCACCTCAGCTTCGCAAGGGTGGCCTACTTATTTTTTTTAAATATCATTGTGAAGACAAAGTAATTGTAAAAACGGTTCAGATTTGATGGATTTTTACAGTAAAATCGACCAAAACTTACCCATCCTCTATCTCATTCCCAAAGTATTTAAACCAATTTTAGTTTTTCGGGATAAAATACAATATTCTGTAATTAGCTCAGGCTACTTATGCAAGCTTTGTATGGGAACCCGGTCTGAGATGTACAGAGAAGGAATTCTCTCTACTTCTCAGACCCCAAGGAACTCTTGTGCCAAAAATCAGCTTTACATTTTTTATTTTCGGGTCAATGTTTATTATAGTCCCGTACTAAATATGTTTTAACCGAGAGTATTAGGTATAAGTGTGCTTAGTTGCGTTCAAATACATCCAGTAGTTTCAGCGTGATGCCTGACAGACATATACAACTGCAATTGTAATAAAGCTAAATAACTATTACAGTTGCCAAAAATTGACAGCAATAAAAAAATTAACTAATAATTTAGTCCTTTTGCAAGTGGGCCGAAAGTTCAAATTTAAAATTTGGTCGAAAAAAAAAAAAAAAAAATATTTAATGTACATAGTACGAATCGTTCAGATTTTATTGTTTTATGTAAAGATGGGTTTTGATTAAAATTAATAATTTGATTTTTTAAATTATGTGATTTTAATGAATCAAATTTAATTTTGAATTAGGCCGTTCGTGTAATAAACGATAATATTAGCATTTTTACTATCACAGTTTTATCATAAATTCATGATTACAGGAACTGCGCCTACAAATCCATGTGTACCCTCGCCTTGCGGACCTAATTCTGAATGCCGTGTTATTGGTGATCAGGCGGCATGCTCATGCTTACCTAATTATATTGGAAGAGTTCCAAACTGCAGACCAGAATGTACGATTGACCCTGAGTGCCCCAGTAATGCTGCTTGTATAAATGAGCGCTGCAAAGACCCTTGTCAAGGCTCGTGTGGATTAAATGCACTATGTTTAACCGTGAATCATAATCCCATGTGTTCATGTCAACAAGGTTTCACTGGTGATGCATCTAGGGGATGTAATCAAATTGTCATATCAAGTTCGTATACCTTTATATTATAGATTTTTTAATTTCATAAAAAAATATTTTGCACTATATTTTACCCCGTGACTTCGTTGAAGTAGATCAGAAACTATTATATAAAACTTGCAACAATAATCGCTACGGTTTCGCTTGTTGTGATTGGCAAAATTTGTAGTATTGTGAAGAAATATATGGTCAGTCTGTATGTTATGTTAGAGCCATTTATAAAATAATTAAATAACTGTACAATAAATCATTTAAGAATAAGGCTTAAAATTCAGAGCTTCCTGACCCAGAACATAAAAAGCAACAAGCAAACATGAGAATATAAGAATCAATTTCGATTTACCCCCTCGACTGAAACCATACCACACACACACACACACACACCACAGCATTATGTGTAAGTACCTATACACCTGTTTTCAATATATTTTGTTTAATTGTAACAGGTACAGAAATGACCCCAACATCGAGTCCTTGTACCCCATCTCCATGTGGACCTAATGCAGAATGCCGCGAATATAACGGCGCAGGTGCTTGTTTCTGCTCGGAGGGTTATGAAGGTGATCCATATAGTGTTAACGGTTGTCGAAGAGAATGTGAAAGTAATGACGACTGTGCCTTCAATTTAGCTTGCACGCGATTCAAATGTATAGATCCATGTCCTAGAACATGTGGCCAGTTAGCTCAATGCACTGTCGAAAAGCATGTTCCTGTGTGTTCATGTCCCGAGGGTTATACTGGGGATCCATTTTTCCAATGTAGAGAGCTACTTCGAGAACGTAAGTAACATAAAATATAATTGCAATCAGTTAAAGCGCTGTGTTCGTATATAATGCGAAACAATCAGTAATCGCTCTTTAACATTTTTACAGCCACTCCGATAAGAAACCCATGTGAGCCTACACCATGCGGACCGAATAGCCAATGTCGACAGGTTAATATGCAGGCTGTGTGCTCATGTCTCCCGAACTACATAGGTTCTCCTCCTTCATGCAGGCCTCAATGCGTTGTAAACAGCGAATGTGACACATCTAAAGCGTGTATCAATCAAAAGTGTGATGATCCTTGTCCAAACACATGCGGGCTTCGAGCACATTGCCTAGTAAAAAATCATAATCCAATATGTACATGTCCAGGAGGAATGACAGGAGATCCTTTCACTCAGTGTTACAGTAAGCATTTAAATGAAATAAATGAATGCTTTATTCAGCTCGCATTAATTATTATTTGTATAATATGAAATCGTCCTTGTTTACAGCAATACCAACAACTACTGAACGACCTCCATCCTGTACTCCATCTCCATGTGGACCGCATTCACGTTGCCAACTCCTAGCTAGTGGACCTGCATGCTCTTGTTTGCCAAGTTACATCGGATCTCCGCCGTCGTGTCGCCCGGAATGTACAATTAATTCTGAGTGTCCTGCATCTTTAGCTTGCGTTAGACAAAAATGTGAAGATCCCTGCCCAGGGTCATGCGGCGTCGAAGCTAATTGCCATGTTTTAAATCACGTAGCCGTGTGTGTTTGTAATGAAGGATTCACAGGAGATCCTTTTTCAAGATGTTCGCCAATTAGCGAAGGTATATGCACAAGTTTAAAGTTTTTCACCTTTAACGTAGTTATTCCATTTTTTTCGCTTAAAAATATGTGATGAAATATGTTTTTATATTATATATTTACAGCACCGACGACACCAACTCCATCAGATCCGTGTAACCCATCTCCATGTGGACCGAATGCAAAATGTGATAATGGCTTCTGCACTTGTTTACCAAATTACAGCGGTAATCCTTACGAATCTTGTAGACCTGAATGCACCGGTAGCCAAGAATGTCCCCGAGATAAAGCTTGTTTCAGAAATAAATGCCGCGATCCTTGCCCAGGCGTTTGTGGACAAAATGCAAAGTGCGATGTAATTAACCATATACCGAGTTGTTCCTGTATTAATGACTATACTGGTAACCCATTCATACAATGCCAGCCGATAGAAAAAGAAAGAGCACCGCCTATAGACCCATGTCATCCATCGCCATGTGGACCGAATAGTATTTGTAGAACTTCAGATAACACGGCTGTTTGCGCTTGCGTTGAAGGATTCCAAGGCTCTCCACCGGCTTGCAGACCTGAATGTATTGTTAGTTCTGAATGTCCCTCAACCAAAGCTTGTGTTAATCAAAAGTGTATCAATCCATGTATCAATGCCTGTGGCCTGTCAGCACGATGTGAAGTAATAAATCATAGTCCTATATGTAGCTGCAATCCTGGACAGACCGGAGACCCATTCAAGAGCTGTCACGATGTCGTTGCAATACTTCCTGAACCAGTGGACGCATGCAACCCCTCGCCCTGTGGTCCTAACGCATTATGTCTTGAAAGAAACGGTAAAGCAAACTGCAGATGTATAGACGATTACGTCGGACAACCTCCGAATTGTAGACCGGAATGTGTTATTAATCCCGATTGTCCTTCTAATCAAGCTTGTGTGAGAAATAAATGTATAGATCCATGCCCTGGATCTTGTGGTATCAACGCCGATTGCATTATTGTAAGCCACACAGTTTCCTGTATTTGCAAAGAAAAGTATACCGGGAATCCTTTCTTACAATGTGTGCCTATAGAAGGTAATTTTTTTGAAGATTTTTATTGATAATCAGCTAAAAAAAGTGTGTGTGTGCAATTCACGCACGGCAGAAGTGAAACTTCAGAAAAGTAGCCTACGAGAGAACGAAATAGATATAACTTGTATTCTATCTCATTCTCTCGCAAGCTCAATCCTATAATGAATAAGTGTGTTTTTATTTTTAGTTTCGCTTTTTCATTTCATCGAATTTTCAAATCACAACGATTCTAAAGAAGTTTCACTTCAAAATAACCTTACAAGATACTTTAAGCTATGTATATGCTCAGTTTACAATTCAACGTTTATTTCAATGAATGAACTTTAATCTTATTTTATTAATTGCAGAAAATGTTGTTCAACCTTGTGATCCTTCTCCGTGTGGTGCCAATGCAGTATGTAGCCAAAGAGATGGCGCTGGAGCGTGCTCTTGCCTTGAGGGATATCAAGGCAATCCATATGAAAGTTGCCGCCCTGAATGTGTCCTTAGTTCTGATTGTTCCGCTGATAAAGCTTGCATAAGAAATAAATGCATAGATCCTTGCCCTGGAATCTGCGGAACTTTTGCAGAGTGCACAGTCGTAAATCATGTTCCGACATGTGCCTGCGTTAAAGGCTACTCGGGAAATCCATTTGTACGCTGTGAGAAAAGTGAACCGTTACAAGAAATAAGACCGTGTCAGCCTTCACCTTGTGGTCCTAATAGTGTCTGCCGAGAAAATGGCGAGTTAGCGTCTTGTGAATGTCTGCCAGATTATATAGGAGCTCCACCTGATTGTCGCCCTGAATGTACTGTGAGTAGTGAATGCCCATCAGATCGGGCATGTCACAAATTTAAATGTACCGACCCTTGCAGAGGTACTTGTGGATTGGGTGCACATTGCCAAGTTATAAACCACAGTCCTTTGTGTAGCTGCCCAGCAGGCAGTACTGGTGATCCATTTACAATATGCCGAGAAATTCAGTACTCCGAAACCGAAAAACCCATTGAACCATGCCAGCCTAACCCATGTGGTCCTTATAGCGAATGCCGTCCAATTAACGAAAGCCCGTCGTGTTCTTGTATGTTTGGCTACATTGGAGCACCACCAAATTGTCGCCCAGAATGTCTTGTAAATACAGATTGCCCATCACATCAAGCATGTATAGCAGAAAAATGTACAAATCCTTGTGAAGGTTCTTGTGGTTTTAAAGCTGACTGCAGAGTCCAGGACCATATACCGATTTGCAGTTGTCCAATAGGCTATTCTGGCGATCCATTTATTCAGTGTGCCGAAGTAATTGGTAAGATAACAAGCATTTATTTAACTGTTAATGGTATCTTCGGCGGTATCTTTAAACTTTTGACTTCACACTATGGGTTATTGTCCATATTGTAGCGTTACTGGACACTGGTTAATAGTTTTGAATGGGTATTGTTTAAACAGACTTCTTAATAGCATTATTCGCCTCTAAAATTTACATTGTTCTTTGAATAAAACTAAGTCAGCCACTTTCAATATGCGACTACCTAAGCACCGAAGGGCACTACCTCAATATTTATATTCATCCCTTACCTAACCTAAGATTTTTGACAAATATGGTACTTATTTTATTAAACAAGATTTATCTACATAATATTGAATGGCGCTCCCTGATTGGAGCAAATGGCCGGTCGCGCCCGTCTCACTCACGCCAAATAGATCGTGCAGTGGCTATTTTCATGATAAAGGAATACAATATTTTTTGTATGACGTTTTCTAGTTGAAGCTTAGGTACACTACATTTTTTTGAGGAACATATTATGTTGAAGCTTTGAAACGTAAAATGTTGGTGAGTTATAAAATCCGTGCCTGAGTTAGTTAATTTAATGGCGAAGTATAAATCAGTAGGACAAGTACGTAATTATTCTTTACTTTGGAATATTTAGTAATTGTTGTAAAAAAGGTGAATTAGTTTGTAAGGAGTTTTGTCATTTTCCCATTGCTTAGTTATAAAATCAGAAATTAGGTTCCGTGGCCAAAAAAAACAACTGCGGCTTGACATATAATTTCCATTTTGAATTAATTCAAGCCCGAGAATATTAGGTTTTAAAATAACTGGGAGAAATCATTTATTTTTCGAGACAAAAAGTCCTACTAACTCACTCTCCAACTTCTCAACTATACCTATGCAAAAAATCACGTCAATTCGTAGCTCTGTTTATTAAAGGACAAACAAAAAGACTATCGCATTCATAATATTGAAAAAAGATTTGGTTTAAAAGGATAGATAAATATTTATATTAATCAAGTATAATCTATCCCATCAAAAACATAAATGTAAAATGAGAGCCAAAATCCAAAATTGTGATATGTATATAATATATGCATTGGTTGTTGACTTCAGCGACAAAAGAAGTGAGATCTAAATGGGTGCCAAAGTTCAATGGTCAGTCCTGCAATTTATTTATAACAACATAAAATATTTTATAACAACTTAAAATATCATTTCTTCTTATAACTTAGGATAATATGTTGAAGACTAAGGCTTTGGCTTGGCTAGTTTCCATATACGAATTATTATTAAGTAGGTACCTAAAAGTACAGTTTCTACTAGCAAGCCAAATTTTCGGAAGAATAAAATAAGAACTTACAGCTTTACAACTTGCGAAGGCTATAATTCGTATATGAAAACTAGCCAAGCCAAAGCCTTAGTCTTCAACATATTATCCTAAGTTATAAGAAGAAATGATATTTTAAGTTGTTATAAAATATTTTATGTTGTTATAAATAAATTGCAGGACTGACCATTGAACTTTGGCACCCATTTAGATCTCACTTCTTTTGTCGCTGAAGTCAACAACCAATGCATATATTATATACATATCACAATTTTGGATTTTGGCTCTCATTTTACATTTATGTTTTTGATGGGATATCATTTATTTTTGTACAGAAATTATTGAACACAATCTCAAACTCAAAACATATTTATTCAAAATAGGTACCTACAAAGTACACCTTCTGAACGTCATGCTTACAGAGCATAAGACGTGATGGTGATAACTAACTACGGTATCTTAAAACTAAAGCTACGAGGGTTCCAAACGTGCCCTGGTCTGAGAAGAGCCCGCAACAAACTCAACTGTGTTTGTTTTATTATCACCATCTCACAAATATTTAAAATTATATATACAATATAACAGTTACATAATCAGCCGCTGTAACAATTCATACCCATGCCTTGCTATCATTCAAATAATCCTTTACACTGTAATAGGACTTTTCTATTAGTTCATTGATTTATTCATCTTCATATTAAATAGGTAATCACTGTCGTTACATTATCAAGAAAGCTGCCGGTGCAACAATATCATTTCGATGGTGAGCCCACCCATGGTAACAACAGGTCTTAGCATCCTGTTTACACTCAGGTGACAATTTATGCACCTCAACGTAACGTACCCAAATTGCAAACAATGGTCATCCATGGAATATAGCGCGAAGTCGGCGAGATCGAATCCATATTATAGTATAGCAAAAGTTTTTAGTGAAACATTGAAAAGAAGCACGGTAAACAGTCGATATCACTAAAACCACTATAAACAATGATTAAAAATCACAATGACTGACAACTTGAACTGACGACTTCAAATACGTTTCTTCTTCTTTTCTGTCAATGACGTTTCGTTGCACAAAATGCGTGAATACGAAGGTAAGGTTTTAATGCAACTATATTATTATTATTCATTATTATTTACATTAAAATAATAATTATGTGTCATTTTCAATAGTTAACAACACAAAATAACGAATTTAAACAAAGACCTGCAGTATGATTTATGTAATAGGAGTTTTTTTTTTACTTAACAACTCTTGTTTTATTTAGTTGTGCATGCACTATGCGTAGAATGTAATGCAAGTTGCCGCAGGAAGTGGACGAGGGAGTTACTACCACCGCTTAAAGCAGTATTATTTCAAAGTAACGGTTGAATGTCACGTACTTTGACGTCCTTAAAATAATGATTATAACACTACAACATGAACGTCAACAATATTAAAATAATACGGCTTTAAGCGATGGTAGTATGCCCCGTGTCAGAGTTTTGATCTATCCGTAGGTAGATCATAAAAATGACGATTTTGGACGTTTATATCTAAATAACCATTTGAGGTGTGCTTATGAAATTTGGAGCACATACGTATCTCGCGGGTCTCAATATATGAGCCAAATTTGACATGTTTAAGTGTAATAGTTTTTGAGTTATGAGGGGGTCAAAAGTGGCTCCAAATGGTTCGTGTAATATTACACACGGTGCTGCCAGTTCTTTCTTTTTTGGACTTTGGCTGGACACGCTTCCGCGTGTCTTGATATAATTAAATAAAATTCAAAGTCCTGACTGACTGACTGACTTATATATCAACGCACAGCCTAAACCGCTAAGGTTAGAGACTTGAAATTTTGACAGTAGCTTTCTTTTGTAACGTAGGCGCACACTAAGGAAGGATTTTTCAAAATTCTACCCCTAAGGGGGTGAAATAGGGGTTGAAAGTTTGTATGAAAGTCCGTCATTTCTCAAGTTATATCCATGAAACTTAGTATATGAGTTATCGGTAAAAAATAAAGAAATCGTGTTTCACAGTTTTTCAAAATTCCACCCCTAAAGGGGTAAAATAGGGGTTGAAAGTTTGTATGAAAGTCCTTGATTTCTGAAGGTATAGTGATGAAACTTAGCATTTGGGCTTTCAGTTAGATATCCAGACGTACGTGTTTCACCATTTTTGAAAATTCGACCCCCAAAGGGGTGAAATAGGGGATGAATGTCCTTCATTTATCAACATATTTTTCAAGTTATAACAACGAAACTTGGTATTTTGGCTTTCCGTATAATATAAAGAAGTACGTGTGTAACAGTTTTTCAAAATTCCACCCCCAAACGGGTAAAATGGGGGTTGTAAGTTAGTGTAAAAGGCCGACGTTTATTTCAAGTTAAATAGCCGTGAAACTTGATATTTGGGCTACCGGTTTAAATTATGAAATACATAATCCACAGTTTTTATAAATTCTATCCCAAAGGACGTTAAATAGTCCTTCAATCACGCCGCAACAGAGCAACGGATCGGCGGGTTTTTTTTCATGGGTTCTTTTTATCCTGGAAATTAAGGAATGCCTTTGGGAATTAAAAAACTTATGCCACGCGAACGAAGTCGCGGGCGTCCGCTAGTCAAGTATAAATACTAGTATCATTATGCTTATAATAATTTTTCAGTTACACCAACTCCCGCATCAGATCCTTGTAACCCATCGCCGTGCGGCAGCAACACTGTATGCGAATCAGGATCGTGTTCATGTGCACCCGGTTACTTTGGTGACCCATACTCGGGATGTCGTTTGGAATGTAGTACTAATGGTGAATGTTCACCAACTCGTGCGTGCCAGGGCGGAAGATGTATCGATCCGTGTCCGGGAGTATGTGGTACTGGAGCATCTTGCTCTGTGAATAATCACATCCCATCATGCACCTGCCCGCCTAGCACGTCGGGAGATCCCTTCGCATTCTGTACGGAAATTATTTTTGAAGGTAAATAGTATACTTAATACTTCATATCTTATTAAAAATGTTTATCTTCTAACCTTCCAAAATTTATTTCGATTATTTTTCACATGAATATTTACAATAATAATTAAAATATGTATTAACAAGAAATAACCTACTACAAAAATCAATAATATTTATATTTACAATATTGAAATGTAACTAATTCTCTACTTTTGTATTCTTACAGAAAAGCAAAGGTCACCTTGTAGTCCATCGCCATGCGGCCCATATAGTGAATGTACAGTGAGTTCCAATGGTGCAGCTGCATGTTCATGCAGAAATGGTCATATAGGTTCTCCTCCATCTTGTCGACCGGAATGTCTTGTGAGCTCAGAATGTAAACTACAAATGGCATGTATCGATAGACGCTGTCGTGATCCTTGCGAAGGCGCATGTGGGCGCGGAGCTCGATGCCAAGTAATAGCTCACTCGCCGATATGTACATGTACTGACGGATTAACTGGCGATCCTTTCAGTTATTGCTACCCGTTGCCAGGTAAGGAACAAACATCTTTACGTCACATCTCAAAATAGGTACCTGAATTTGAAATTATATTGAATATATTTATTTTAGCGCCTCCATCGGAACCTGAAGATCCTTGTCAGCCTTCACCCTGTGGGCCTAACTCGATATGTGTAAAAACCGGAGATACACCAGCCTGCACTTGTCAATCTGGTTATATCGGGTCTCCTCCGAATTGTCGACCGGAATGCACTATAAGTGCTGAATGTCCAGCAGCCCTGGCGTGTGTAGCTCAGCGATGCAAAAATCCTTGCACGCAGGCTTGTGGACCTGGTGCAATATGCTCTGCCGTAGATCATCGCGCAACTTGTGCATGTGAACCTGGTTTGCAAGGTGATCCTTTCCAGGGTTGTTCACGTTCCCAAGGTATGATTTTTTTTAAAAGTAAAATAACCCCAATAAATAAAGCTGTATACATGAACAGGATGTACGATTCGTGTAAATCTGTAAAAAATACTTTTCACTTAAAATTTATAAAAGGTTTCAGTCCAAATATTAACAATGTGAACATCATAGAAAACCGACAATATGCCTATAACCATCAGCTTTGCAAAGCGTGATAATTCATGCTTTAAATTGTGTGCTTAGAAAATAGTATTATGTTGTTTACGGTCACGCCTTACACAGTTTACTAATTTGTAATAGAGTTGCATTGATGTTTTAGCTTGAAAGCTGTCTGGCGACCATGCCCGCCGATTAGTTTTGTAGGTAAAATTATCAATGCAATGTCTATGATGCGCTTAAAAATTAAACCCAAACATTCGGAATTGGAAATCAAGTTATTATTAATCATTTAGATTTTTTAAGTGCTTTCAGAAGGGAAGTAACAATATTCATAACCTATTTTTGTGAAATTAATGCCTTGCTTATGATTGGAGCACGCGGAGATAACAAAGCACTTACAGTAAGCTTAGGCCGTTCGCTGAGGCGGCCGCTTTTGGATGGGCGGCAGAATAGAATCGCCGTCGTCAAGTTAGAGAGGTCACTAAATGTCGCCGAGCCCTGTAAGCTTCGACTAACGCTTCGGACCAAGGAGGTGCTTCTACTACGGTGACTGAGTATTAATGGTAAGTTCATTCATAATTTATAATACTATTTCAGCTCCACAAACGTTTGAATACTTAAATCCCTGTGAACCATCACCTTGCGGTGCAAATGCTGTATGTAAAGTACAAGGAAATGCTGGATCATGTACATGTATTTCCGACTATTTCGGTGACCCATATCAAGGCTGCAGACCGGAATGTTTAGTTGACGCGGATTGTCCCCTGGTTTTAGCTTGCAGCAGAAATAAATGTACTGATCCATGTCCAGGAGTATGTGGATACAATGCAAACTGTCATGTCACAAACCATAAGCCAACATGTACATGTAAAACTGGCTACATCGGTAACCCATTGTCTATGTGTTCTATTATGCGAGGTAAGCTATTAAATCAATTCTCCTAAATGTTATGCGATCTATGTATTTTTTATTTAAAGAGTGTCAAATTTTTAAGGTGAAGAGTTATCATCGTCGAATGTTTGTAATCCGTCACCATGTGGAGCGAATGCCGTATGTAAGGAAATTAACGGACAACCGGTTTGCTCATGTTTGAACAATTACGTAGGTTCGCCGCCAAACTGCAAACCAGAATGTGTTGTAAATGCAGAGTGCAAAACAAATAGGGCTTGTATTTATAACAGATGTGTTAATCCATGTCCTAAGCCCTGCGGTAGAAATACTGAGTGTAAAGTAATAAATCACAGCCCCGTTTGTTCCTGCCTTCAGGGATATTCTGGAAATCCATTTACGACATGCACACAAATAATGCGTGAGTATTTTTGTTAATCTGTGTTTTTATTACTGTGGAATTAATGTTGTTTATTTATTTTACCTATTTTTTCCTCCTGTCCATTTCTGTGTCTCGGCAATCTGTCTTGCGACATTGAGCCGTCCACAGACGGAATTCCCTATTACTATTTCTTTTACTAGCGCTTACATTTTCAGATATATCTGCAATCACGACGGCGTCAACAAACCCTTGTATTCCATCCCCCTGTGGTCTTTATGCAGAATGTCGAAATAACAATGGTTTGGCATCGTGTTCATGTATACCATCGTATATGGGTTCGCCACCATTCTGTAAACCTGAGTGTATTATACACTCCGATTGTCCTAGCAACCAAGCCTGTGTTGGTGAAAAATGCCGAAATCCATGCGAAGGCGCATGTGGAATATATGCAGAGTGCTTTGTGAATAATCATGTACCAGTTTGCTTATGTTCAGAAGGATTTACTGGTGACCCCTTCCGTGAATGTAGACCAAAACCGCTAAAAGGTAAAAATCATACTTCTTCACAGATTTTTTAAGCAGTTTTTTAAAAATTTAGTGCAGGATTAACATTTTATCTGTTAAAGAAAAAGAAACGTATTTCGAACACAAATATCTTTTACAGATCCTAACCCAGTAACGCAATTTGATCCATGCACACCAAGCCCATGCGGGCCGAACACAATTTGTCAAAATGGCGCCTGCTCTTGTTTATCGGGCTATCACGGTGACCCCTACCTTGGCTGTCGACCTGAATGCGTATATAATACAGATTGTCCTCAAGATAAAGGATGCCAGCGCAATAAATGTGTAAACCCTTGTATTGGTACCTGCGGCACAAATGCAGTATGCGATGTAAACAATCATATTCCTATGTGTGCATGTCCTAAGGGTATGAGTGGTAACGCATTTATTGAATGTCGGCACGTTACAGGTAATATTGAAATATTTTTGAATATTAAAATATTTATTTTTTATTTTAAAATAAGCAAAAAAATATATAATGACTGTTATATCTATGTACTTACATTTCAAAGCACTGGATTTAAAAAAAATAAATTTTGCATGTAGTCTTATACCTTATAACTAAGAGAGGAATAGTAATTATTATTTCCCCTAAAAAATTCTGGGCGGGTAAGTAGTACATTTATTTATGATACAATAAATTAAACATTTATTTTTATTTTTAGTCACAAATATCAATCCTTGTAACCCATCCCCGTGTGGACCAAATAGTCAGTGCCAGCAATCTAACGGACAAGCAGTTTGTTCGTGCCTGCCCGGATATCGCAGCAGTCCACCTACATGCAGGCCTGAGTGTATAGTTAGCCTCGAATGCTCCTTAAAAGAGGCATGTCAGAATCAAAAATGTGTAAACCCTTGTATTGGTGCGTGTGGATTAGCCGCAGTATGCGATGTTATCAACCATAATCCAATATGTTCATGTCCACCAGCATTTACAGGCGATCCCTTTATAAAATGCACAATATTGAGTAAGTGAAAACTATTATACTTAATTAATCAATTTTGATAATTTGGTGTACAAATTAGCGTTATTTGTGATCGTTTAATTTTTTTCCAGTTGAACCCGTGCAACAAACTGATCCGTGTGATCCTTCGCCGTGCGGACCGCACTCGACGTGTAGAATCAGTGGAGAGGGTCCAGTATGCGCATGTTTATCAGGCTACAAAGGTTCTCCTCCAAACTGTAGACCAGAGTGCATAAGCAACAACGAGTGTGACTATAACTTAGCCTGTCTTAATCAAAAATGTTCTGACCCTTGTGTGGGAAGTTGTGGTACTAATTCTGATTGTAGAGTTGTAAATCACTCTCCTATGTGCGTATGCCTGGATGGATACATAGGCGATCCATTTTCACAATGCAATCCCGTGGCCTCTACGCCTCAAGAAATTTTGAAGCCTTGTAGCCCAAGTCCATGCGGTTCTAATGCTATATGTAGGGAACAAAACGGAGTAGGAGCCTGTCAATGTTTGGATGACTACTTTGGCAATCCATATGAAGGATGTCGACCTGAATGTGTAGTGAATTCCGACTGTGCGCTAAACAAAGCTTGTTCAAGAATGAAATGCATAGATCCATGCCCGGGTACTTGTGGTACTAACGCTATATGCCAAATCAATAATCACATGCCAAACTGCATATGTCAGATAGGATACACCGGTAATCCATTCAGCCACTGTAACATTGTTCAAGAACGTAAGTATCTTCACATATGGTTCAAAACAAAAAAAACTCAATATACCTAGTACGTGTCACAGGACGTTTTTAATAATATGCATGAAATGCATTACCTACTTTATTTCCATTTTTGCCGCCAACTGTAATAGTAGTTTATGAAATGGTTGAACACGTTGAATGAGAATCCTTCTGTCTACGGTTGAATAATAGTTTTTATTAAAATAGTTGAGTGTGAGTTTAAAAACCGAGCGCAAGCGAGGGTATTAATAAATTATATATGTATTTAACCCAGTGTCATAATACCTAGTCATGTGGAGTTTCGAACTCCACATT
Source organism: Erebia epiphron (assembly GCA_963932025.1). NCBI lineage: Eukaryota > Metazoa > Arthropoda > Insecta > Lepidoptera > Nymphalidae > Erebia > Erebia epiphron. The sequence goes on along the minus strand of OZ009948.1, from coordinate 33,672,429 downwards.
ACTAGACTTCATCCATGTGAAGACTTTTCTAAACTCATATTATACTTAACCCTATCTGTCCATGTAATACATTTGCTTGCATATTTTTTAATTGGTTTTAATTCAACGAACTTTTTAGCTCAAGTGGCTGATGAAAATCCATGTAGTCCGTCTCCGTGTGGCGCAAATAGTCAATGTAAAGAAACAAAAGGCCAAGCAGTATGTTCTTGTTTGCCCACATTTATTGGATCACCACCGAATTGTCGGCCAGAATGTATTGTAAGCTCAGAATGCCCACCAAATTTGGCGTGTACAGAACAAAAATGCTCCGACCCTTGCATAAACACTTGTGGAGAAAACGCGAACTGCAACGTTATTAATCACAGTCCAATTTGTGTCTGTAAGCCTGGTCTGACTGGAAATCCTTTCACAAAATGTTTCCCAATGAAAGGTAACAACTTATAAATAAAATAATACAGTTCGGAGCTATCTAAAATTTGACAAACATACCTAATGATTTAATAAATATTTAACTTACAGTTTCTCTACCACCAATAATTGCACCATCTGCGGATCCATGTTCGTCTTCACCCTGTGGACTTTATGCTGAATGTCGGAATATTGGAGGTTCACCCTCATGCGCATGTGTGCCAGGTTATGTGGGCAATCCTCCAAATTGTCGACCTGAATGTACAATTAATTCCGAATGTCCCAGCAATCAAGCATGTATTAATGAAAAATGTAGCGATCCATGTTCCGGAGCTTGTGGTCTCAATGCTCAGTGTAGAGTATATAATCACATCGCTCAGTGTAGCTGTTTGGAGCAATATAGTGGAGATCCTTTTTCACAATGTGTTCCAATACGAGTGACTGAAGGTGAATGTTGCTATTTTAAGTTTCGTTTCCACACACATTATTAATATTTTAAATTTTATTGTGAAGTCCTATGTGAAGATGACACTAACAATATATTGCTATACATATAGACTAAAAGTTGCTAACAACGCCTCGTTGCCTTTTTTTAATATTAAATCAGGAGTACGATCTGATATTTAATTTTGAAAAAATTTTCAGTGCTGTCCGAGCCAGATCCGTGCAACCCTTCACCATGTGGATCTAATACTCAGTGCAATAATGGAGAATGTATCTGTCTATCTGGATATATGGGTGACCCTTATTTTGGTTGCAGACCAGAGTGTCTTATAAATACTGACTGTCCACAAAACAAAGCGTGTGCTAAAAATAAATGCATCGACCCCTGCATTAATACTTGTGGAATACAAGCGGAATGTAACATTTACAATCATGTACCAATGTGCACTTGCCCTCAAGGTTATACAGGAAATGCTTTCCTTGAATGCAGAAAAAGTATAGCTATAGAAGTATTAAATCCCTGCAATCCATCACCCTGTGGACCAAACAGCCAATGCAGAGTGATTAACGGTCAAGCTATTTGTACATGTGTTCCTGGCTATAAGGGAGCGCCTCCCACTTGTAGACCTGAATGTGTGACTAGCGCTGAATGTGCTCTAGACCGGGCATGTTCAGGGCAACGTTGCGTCGATCCATGCAAGGGAAACTGCGGGATTGGCGCTTATTGTCAAGTGATAAATCACAACCCTATTTGTTCATGCCCATCCGGCTTGACCGGTGATCCTTTCCAAAGATGCGTTATACTAGGTCAGTAATCTGTTTATTCCATATAACTATTACTAACTTTTCATAATATTTTTATGAATAGCATTTAAATTTTCTTTAAAAAAATGTTATTCACATTATTCAAAATATATTTATATTATTACTTTTTTAGATATTGAACCGCAAGTGCAAGTTAATCCTTGTGAACCGTCACCATGTGGCCCTAATTCAATATGTAGAGAAGTAGGGGAATCACCATCATGTGCTTGTATAGAAGAATTTGTTGGAAATCCACCAAATTGTCGACCTGAATGTATAGCTAATAGTGAATGTCCGAATGAATTGGCTTGTATTAATCAAAAATGTAAAGATCCTTGCCCTGGTTCCTGTGGTTTCGGTGCTGAATGTAGAGTGCTAAGCCATGCACCTCAGTGCCTATGTCCCGTGGGATACACTGGAGATACATTCATTGGATGTAACGTAATCAACGTGCCTCTTACGCCGTGTTCTCCTTCGCCTTGTGGGCCCAACGCGGTATGCAAAGAATACAACGGAGCCGGTGCATGCATCTGTATAACTGAATATATTGGAAATCCCTACGAAGGTTGTCGCCCTGAATGTGTAGTCAATTCAGATTGTCCCGTTAATCAGGCATGTATGCAGAGTAAATGTAAAAATCCCTGCGGTAACATATGTGGCCTTAATGCAGTTTGCAATGTGATTAATCACAAACCAACTTGCGAATGTCTGCCAGGACTTATTGGAAGCCCTTATCAAGAATGCACTGAAAAAAAAGAGGGTCAGTACTAAAAATATACTTATGAACTTTTTTTTAACTATGATTATTATTTATTTTGTTTAGTTAAGAAATCGTAATCGTAATATGAAATAGCCAAAGAAAACGCTCACTCAATTCATAATCTTGTTTGTATATATTTTTTTGAAATAAGTCCTATTTCAGGGACACATGCTTTTTTTCGATATTTATCATGTTTTTCTTTTAATTTAGATATACCTGTGGAGGCTAGAAACCCATGTACACCATCACCATGTGGACCCAATAGTATTTGCAAGGTATCGAATGGCCAAGCTGTATGTACATGTCAACCAGAGTATATTGGGTCACCTCCTAGTTGCAGACCAGAATGCCTCATTAGTTCTGAGTGTACTCAACAGCAAGCCTGTATAAATCAGAAATGTAAAAACCCATGTGAAGGCGTTTGTGGAATTAATACAGAATGTAAAGTCATAAATCACAGTCCAATATGTACTTGTGTACCACATCACACGGGAGATCCATTTAATCGGTGCTTCAAAGGTATAAAATAACAAGAATTTGTGATAAATAAATTTTATATGCTCGTCATATTATATCAATGATAAATACCATTTTCTTGCAGTTGTTGAAGCTCCAATCATTCCAACTAATCCATGTATACCATCACCCTGTGGACCTTTCTCGCAGTGTTTGGAAATAAATCGTTTACCGTCCTGCTCATGTTTGCCAAACTACAGTGGTAGCCCGCCAAATTGTCGACCAGAGTGTACTGTCAATACCGATTGTTCAACTGACAAAGCATGCATAAATGAAAAGTGTGTAGATCCATGCCCGGGCTTGTGTGGTATTAATGCAGAGTGTAGAGTACAGAGCCACGTGTCAATCTGTACTTGTTTTGAAGGCTACGTTGGTGATCCATTCACAAGATGTTCTTTAAAACATGAAAGTGGTAAGGATAATTTTATAATCCACATACGTTATAGTTCAATTCAACTCTCGATGTCTTATTTTTTGCCTGTAATTTTTTCAGATCCAGTTGCTATCAATCCGTGTAATCCATCTCCGTGCGGACCGAATGCCATTTGCAATAATGGAGTTTGTACCTGTTTATATGAATATCATGGGGATCCCTACTTTGGTTGCCGCCCTGAATGCACAATTAGCTCCGAATGCCCAATGGATAAGGCTTGCGTGAAACAACGTTGCGTAAATCCTTGCAACAATACTTGTGGTATTAATGCTGTATGTGAAGTTATTAAACACATGGCAATTTGCATATGTCCTCCAAATTATTCCGGAAATGCATTTGTGCAATGCAGTCCAGTTAGAGGTATATATTTATTCAATAAAAACATTGTAAATTGCAGATTTTGATATTTTATACCTATCATAAAATATAACATTAATTGTTACAGACATTGCTCCGCGAAATCCATGTCAGCCAAGTCCTTGTGGTCCATATAGCCAGTGTAAAGAATATAATGGACAGGCTTTATGCTCATGTACTCCTGGTTATCTTGGTGCCCCTCCATCATGTCGACCAGAGTGTGTTGCTAGCTCTGATTGTCCTTCGAATAAAGCGTGTAGCAATCAAAAATGTATCAATCCTTGTGAGGGCGCCTGCGGTGTTTCTGCAGTATGTCAAGTGATCAATCATAATCCGATATGTTCATGTCCTACACAGATGACAGGAGACCCATTCACAAGATGCATCTTTATTCGTAAGTACCTACTAATTCTCTAATGCCCCTAAGTATATTTACCCCATACATTCCACTACAGCCCATTAACGTGCCACCGCTGGACACAGGCCTCCACTCTCATAGGAGAGAGTGATTTGGAGCTTAGACCCACCACGCTGCTCCAATGTGGGTTGGCGGGCTTTAACGACTATTATCATGTTAGTGATAATAACCGGGACCGACGGCTTAACGTGCTCTCCGAGGCACGGGGGTGAAACACCGCCAACTTCCTAACTCCGGGCTAGTACCGAGAATTTCTAGTCAGAAAAACCTAATACTTAATTATGGCCCGACCCGGGACTCGAACCCAGGACCTCATCGGCCGCAGTCGAAATTGTCAACCACTAGGACCAACGAGGCAGACCCCATACATACGTAGAGTTAATCAAAATTTTACTTTTACGACTTTAAAATAGAAATACATATATACAAATGATTTTATATATATATATTATATATGTACATTGTTATTATGATTCCATAATAAATTATTATTATTGATAGTTTTCTTATATAATTTTACAGCTATATCTATCGAACCAGTTGAAATTGCAAATCCATGTCAACCGTCACCGTGCGGGCCCAACTCGATTTGTCAACCATCCGCGTCTGAAAGTCCGTCATGTCAGTGTATGCCCGACTTCATTGGATCACCGCCAAACTGCCGCCCGGAATGTGTATCGAATAATGAATGTTCACAACAATTCGCTTGTATAAATAGGAAATGTCAAAATCCATGTATTCAAGCTTGTGGAACAAACGCAGAGTGTCAAGTCGTGAGCCATACTGCAGCGTGCATTTGCCCTGACGGATATACCGGAGACCCTGCGTTCCAGTGTACTGTAAATGCTTTGGTGCCCTCTGAATCTTTATCACCATGTACACCTTCACCTTGTGGATCCAATGCTGAATGTAGGGAAAACTTAGGAGCAGGTGCATGTGTTTGCATAACTGGCTATTTTGGTGATCCGTATGAAGGTTGCCGACCGGAATGCATAGTAAACTCGGATTGCCCAAGCAATAGAGCCTGCTCGAGAAATAAATGCACTGACCCTTGTCCGGGTACATGTGCCGTCAATGCTGAATGTCAAGTTGTTAATCACTCGCCTTTATGCACTTGTCGCCCTATGTATACAGGAGATCCATTCAGACACTGTTCATTAAAAAGTAAGTCCTAAATGTATAGAAATGACATAAATATTATTTATATAAAGTCTTTCTGTTGAAAGCCGTGAGTGTGAAATGGCGGGAAATTAAAAAAAATTTGTCGGGTATTTCCGCATTTAGCTGTACTAGAAATAGTCTAAAATTTTATATTGAGTTATGTATGATCTGAGTGGTATGACTAGTATCTAAAAACGTTAAATCATCTGCACTTAGCTTTTACTAGATTGACTCCAAAAAGTAGATATATTATTGTAAATAAATATTTAATAGTGTAATAAGTATGAATAATAAGATATCTTGGACGTGTTTCAGAAAGTGAAGATAGTCCCTCAAACCCCTGTCAACCATCACCATGTGGACCCAACAGTCAATGCAGAATTGCAAACGGTCAGAGCGTATGTTCATGTCTACCTGAGTATCGAGGTTCACCGCCTAACTGCAGACCAGAGTGCGTTGTAAGCACGGAATGTCCTGCCGATAAGTCATGTTTAAATAATAAATGTTTATCACCGTGTCCTGGGCCATGCGGTCTAAATACGGATTGTAGGATTATTAATCACAGTCCTATTTGTACATGCAAAGATAAATATACCGGAGACCCATTCTCAAGTTGTTACAGAATAACAGGTGAGAAATCTTCCTTACTACTGACATAATCGCAGATTTGCTTAAATTCTATCACAGAATACTTCTGCTTAAATTACCTATTTTGTTTATAATGCACAATAAAGTTAGATGCTATCTCGATTTAATTATTCTTTTACCTAATTCGTATTTTGGTATTGAAAAAACAAATTCTGCTTCCTACTTGTTCAAAAAAAAAATGTTTCTTTGATATGTCTATTGAATTTTGTTTTAACTATTTAGTTTCAGTTGTTACTGCAGTAATGAGGGATCCTTGTATTCCGTCACCATGTGGACCAAATTCACAGTGCCAAAATAGAAATGGTGTGCCATCTTGTTCTTGTCAACCAAACTTTTACGGCAGTCCTCCAAATTGCCGTCCTGAATGTACTATTAACGAAGACTGTGCAAGCAATTTAGCGTGCATTAATCAAAAATGCAAGGATCCCTGTCCTGGCTCGTGCGGGCTTAATGCTGAATGTCATACTATGAATCATGTCGCAGTATGTGTTTGTATTGAAAACTATATTGGAAATGCGTTTATCCAATGTAGCCCTAGCCCTAGACCAATAAAAGGTATTATTTGAAAACATTTTAAATATTATTCTTGATAATGATATTTAGCTTAATTTAAAATCTTATTTTGAATCACATTAATGTTTTAGTTGAAGACGACCCGTGTAACCCTTCACCATGTGGATCTAACGCGGAATGCAACGGAGGCAAATGTCACTGCTTACCTGAATTTCATGGAGATCCATATAGTGGTTGTCGACCTGAATGTGTACAAAGTTCTGACTGTGAACGTAATAATGCCTGCATTAATAATAAGTGCACGGATCCTTGTCCAGGAACATGTGCAACTACTGCTATATGTAATGTAGTTAATCATATTCCTATGTGCAGCTGCCCTGATAGAACCACGGGTAATGCATTCTTAGAATGTCGAGCAATTGCAGGTGAGTTTTATACCTATAATTTTTAAATAAGTGAACGGGTAAAGCAGATGTTTTATAGTTAAAACCTTAAAATTCTTACATAAAAAGAGCTTACGGATTTCAAACTAAAACGACAGACCTATGAGTTAGGACTTTCATTTCTAAACAATATTTCAATTTTCAGAGCCCGTTAATGTCAATCCCTGCAATCCTTCACCGTGCGGCCCAAACAGTCAATGCAGAGAAGTTAATGGGCAAGCAGTGTGCTCCTGCGCCCCCAACACTATCGGAACACCTCCCACTTGCCGTCCCGAGTGTATTATAAGTGCAGAGTGCAGATTAGATCAAGCTTGCAGCAATCAACGTTGTGTTAATCCATGTGTTGGAGCATGCGGTGTAAACGCAGAATGTAAAGTAGTAAATCACAATCCTATTTGTAGTTGTCCATCTTCACACACTGGCGACCCCTTCTCTAGATGTTTCGTTTTACGTAAGTATTCGAACAAGTAGAATATTTTATAATAATACTATCAATATTTAATTTATATCAGTATCTTATCTTTATATTTTTTATTAATTTTACAGCTGAGAAACAACGAGAACCTTTGAACGTATGTTCACCATCTCCATGTGGTCCCCATTCTATATGTAAGGATATCAACGAAATACCTTCATGTACTTGCTTAGAAGGCTATCATGGTCAACCTCCATACTGCAAACCTGAATGTACGAGTAACGAAGAATGCTCATCACACTTATCTTGTATTAATATGAAATGTGTGAATCCTTGTGAAGGAGTATGTGGAATTAATGCAGAATGTAAAGTTGTCAGCCATTCTCCTATTTGTTTGTGTGCTCATGGATACGTGGGCGATCCCTTCTTTGGCTGTACTCCGGATGTCGTTTATGCTGAAGTAATAACAACTCCATGTTCACCCTCACCATGTGGATCAAATGCAATTTGCAAAGAAAAAAATAACGCCGGATCGTGTTCTTGCATAGAAGATTATATTGGTAATCCATACGAGGGCTGCCGACCAGAATGTCTCGTCAATACAGACTGTCAGTCTAATAAAGCTTGCATTAATAATAAATGTAAAGATCCGTGCCCTGGTAGCTGTGGTACAAACGCTATTTGCCAAGTAGTAAATCACCTGCCATTATGCACATGTTTATTTGGCTACACTGGAGATCCATTCAAATACTGTGTTTATGAAGGTTAGTACCAATAAATGAACAGATTTCCTGCAGAATAATGCTAAGACGAAATTTGGAGACTTCCATATGGAGTATAATAATTATATTGTAGCCAATTCTGTTTAACACAATCTCTAAACCAATATGACAGCTCTAATCTAGTGGTGCCCTTTTCTACAGGTATTATTATAGCAGGGATAGCAATATATTTAGAGCTTTCGTTTTAGTTTAGTTTAGAGATAGGGTACAACATTCGAATTGTTAATTACACATCCATCTTTTATCATAATATTTATGAACTTAGGATATTTTTATATTTCTGCTTTTATAAAAAAGGCATCGTTAATTTCTTTGTCCATTCTAATATAATAAATGCCAAACTGTGCGTCGGTTACCTTTTCACGGTTCCATCCCTAAGACGGGTATCTACTTTTTATCCCGCAATATTAAAGTTGCCGAGGAATTTTGCAAAAACTTAAATCCTCGCAGGTGAAGCTCTATAAAAGTTCTATAAAAATTTAATTTTTTGAAATATATATTTATTTGGTTTCATTAATCATACCACTTTTATAACAATTACATATAATTTTAGAATCGGTTCCATTGATGCCGTCACCTGATGTTTGTTACCCTTCACCATGCGGTCCTAACAGTCAGTGTAAAGTGAGCAATTCCCAAGCAACCTGTTCATGCTTATCGGGCTATGAAGGAACTCCGCCGAACTGTCGACCGGAATGTGTAGTAAGTTCGGAGTGTCCACATGATAAGGCTTGTGTTAACAACAAATGTATTAATCCTTGTCCAAAGCCATGTGGACTCAACACAAATTGTAAAATCATAAACCACAGTCCTATTTGTTCCTGTAAGACGTCGTATACCGGAGATCCGTTTACTGTGTGCACCCATATAGTCTGTGAGTACCTATTATTTTTTCTGGATAAGTAAATTTACTATGACTATTAAGATTAAGTATAGAACATTTGTTAATACTGCAAATATATATTGCTTTTAGTCGAGCCAACTCCAGATGTGAGAAATCCATGCGCACCATCTCCATGCGGTCCAAACGCAGAATGTCGAAACATCGGAAATACACCGTCGTGTTCTTGCCTCATTAATTTTATCGGAAGTCCTCCAAACTGCCGACCAGAATGTAGCATTCACTCGGATTGCGCTAGTGACCGCGCTTGTATTAATTCTAAATGCAAAGACCCATGTCCAGGGTCGTGTGGTATTTCAGCTTCCTGCACCGTTCTTAATCATATACCAATTTGCACTTGCCTTGAAGGCTATATTGGCGATCCATTTGTGAGCTGCAGGCTGCAACCTTTAGAAGGTACGGCACAAATATTTACTAAGTATTTTGCATCTTTCTAGTTTAATTTTGCGTTTTAATGATGTTTGATTTCCGCTAAATTATTGATTTACAAAGAGAACATTTATTTTAGTGGAATCAGTCGTCGTGGATGCTTGTACAAATGTAAGATGCGGATCGAATGCTGAATGCATCAATGGTCAGTGCCAATGTCTACCAGAGTATCACGGTGATCCATACTATAATTGTCGCCCTGAATGTGTATTTAGTACTGACTGTGACGAAAACAAAGCGTGTATTCAACAAAAATGCGTTGATCCCTGTATCGACACCTGCGGCATAAACGCTATTTGTCAAGTAATAAATCACATTCCAATGTGCTCCTGTAATAATGGATTCAGCGGAAATTCGTTTGTTGTTTGTAATCCTATTAGAGGTTCGTATTCTTTTGAAATTCTGAAATTTATTTGAAAATAAATTAATTAAAAGCAATAAACTAACTATCTGATTTTTAGTTCCAGCATCTGAACATCCTTGTAGTTCAGCCATATGTGGACCAAATAGCCAATGTCGCGAAATTAATAATCAAGCTGTTTGTTCATGTTTACCTTCTTACTTGGGAGCGCCACCAGCTTGTCGACCGGAGTGTGTTGTTAGCGCGGAATGTCCTCAAAACCAAGCTTGTATGCAACAGAAATGTGTAAATCCATGTATCGGATCATGTGGGCTGAGAGCGACGTGCGAAGTTATTAACCACAACCCAATCTGCGCGTGCCCAGACGGATTATCCGGAGACCCCTTTGTGGAATGTTCAATTATCCTGAGTAAGTTATTTTGCAACATTTCAAAAATAATATTTTTGTGTAACGGTTAAACAAATAAATTCTTTTTCTGTCCATCATCATCATTAAAATATAATTACAGGTATACCACCAGAAAGGATAAACCCTTGTCAACCATCACCGTGTGGACCTAATTCTATATGCCAAGAGATCAACGGAAATCCATCTTGTATTTGCATGGCTGATTTCAAAGGACAGCCGCCATATTGTAGACCTGAATGTATAAGCAATAGTGAATGTTCACCTCACTTAGCTTGCATCAACCAAAAGTGCAAAGATCCTTGTATAAGCGCATGTGGTACCAACGCTGAATGTAGGGTCGTTAGCCACTCTGCTATGTGCGTGTGTCCGCAAGGATATGAAGGCGATCCATTTAATCAATGTGTTATTAGAGCAGCTATTGAAATCTTAAATCCATGCACGCCTTCACCGTGCGGTCCGAACGCATTTTGCAAAGAACAGAACAACGTGGGATCATGCACTTGTAACAAAGGTTACTTCGGAAATCCTTATGAAGGCTGCCGTCCAGAATGTGTATCTGACTCCGATTGCCCAGGAAATAAAGCCTGTATCAACAACAAATGTCAGGATCCTTGTCCCGGAACGTGTGGAATAAATGCAGAGTGTATAGTTGTAAACCATTCACCTACATGTCTATGCATATTGAGTTACACTGGGGATGCATTCCGAAAATGTAATGCTGTACCATGTAAGTACAATTTCTTCATGTTTTTATTCGATATATTAATCTTTGCTTATGATCCCAGTTAGTGGTAAGTGCCTACTGCAGCCAATACAATTTTCTTAGGATAACTTATCACTAATATTAAATTTGACCAACGAAAAATTATTTTCCGGTAAACTTTTTTAGTTTTCGATAATATTATGTTAATATTTTTTTTAATATTTTCAGTGCAAGGTGAACCTGTGAATGTTTGTCGTCCCAATCAATGTGGCCCTAACAGTCAATGCAAAGTCGTAAATGGCCAAGCAGCTTGTAGTTGTTTGCCTAATTTCCTTGGAGAGCCTCCAGCCTGTAAACCGGAATGCACACTCAGCTCAGATTGCGCATCAGATAGAGCATGTATAAATCAAAAATGCGTAAATCCTTGTCCTGGTCCATGTGGGCAAAAAACAGAATGTCGAGTACTCTATCATAATCCAATATGTAGCTGTTTACCTGGGCATACTGGAGATCCATTTACGAGATGCTACGTTAGACCAGGTAAATATAATTTCTAAACAAAATATGATACGAATGCATCCATTGCACACGTAAGACCTGTTCAAAGAAATTGGTAGGCCTTTAAAGTATTTGTGTGGTAAGTACTGGATATTTCTACATTCCAGACTCTTCTTTTATACATTGAAATTCATTAATTTTAATATTTCAACAGTGCCATCACCACAGTTGGAAGACACTAGAGATCCTTGCGTGCCAAGTCCCTGCGGTCTGAATGCTCTATGCCGAAACATAGCAGGGCAAGCGGCTTGTTCGTGTTCGCCTGGGTACTTTGGTAGTCCGCCAAGCTGTAAACCAGAATGCACAACAAATCACGATTGTATTAGTTCTCTAGCATGCACTAACGAAAAGTGTATTGATCCCTGTCCCGGTTCATGCGGCAAAAATGCAAGATGCTTTGTAATGAAACATATTGCGGTTTGCACATGTCTAGATGGCTACAAAGGAGACCCATTTTCGGCTTGTGAATTAGAACCTATACAAGGTGAGATATTTTTTTTATACTATATGAATTAGAGAAAGAATAATTTAATTATGGTTCTTATATTGTAACTAAACCAGATATTTCTATTGCAGATGTAAAAGTTGATCCATGTAATCCATCCCCATGCGGATCAAATACGGAATGTAATAATGGAGAATGTTCATGTTTGCCTGAATATCACGGTGATCCTTACATAGGCTGCCGGCCAGAATGTACAGTTAGTTCAGATTGTGCAAGAAATCAAATTTGTACAGGCAAAAAATGTGTTAATCCGTGTCCAGATATGTGCGGCAATAATGCGTTGTGTGAAGTTTTGAATCACGTGCCAATGTGCAGTTGCCCTCCTGGCTTTTCAGGCAATTCCTTTGTCTCTTGTAATGCCGTTCAAGGTTAGTATGATAATTTTTATGAGTAATTATAAATAATTTAAAGTAATTAAAGTAATTACAAAAATATCTGAAACCAGGCAAATCAATAAAAGTATAATAATATGATCAACAGTAACTAGGATAAACACCTTTTTAAATACCTATATTTTTTTATTTTAGTAATGTTGCCAGCAAATCCATGCAATCCTTCTCCATGTGGACCCAACAGTCAATGCCGTGAAGTAAATAGTGTTGCAGTTTGTTCTTGTATACCAGGCTACATAGGAAATCCACCTGCATGTAGGCAAGAATGCACCACAAGCTCGGAATGTCCCTTGAATAAGGCGTGTAATAATTATAAATGCATAAATCCATGCAACGGAGCATGTGGTGTAAACGCTTTATGTGAAGTTGTGAGTCACAATCCCATTTGTTCGTGTGCAGTGGACCACACAGGAGATCCATTTAGTAGATGTATACCCAGGCGTAAGTACTTCATCATTTTCATCATCAGTTACTACATTTTAAAGAAAATTTCTTTTTAAATATTCTTGATTAACCACCGGTATCTTTTGGTCTATTTCAGCCCTAGAAGCACCACCACAAGTAAACCCATGTGTACCTTCACCTTGTGGACCTAACTCTGTTTGTCAATCCGTGAGAGATGCCCCTTCTTGCTCATGCAAGCCAGAATTTATCGGGTCTCCGCCAAATTGCCGTCCTGAATGCACCAGTAATAGTGAATGTTCGAATAATTTAGCTTGCATAAATAGCAAATGTCAGGACCCATGCATTGGTGCTTGCGGTTTGCTGGCTCAATGCAGAGTCGTTAGTCATACTCCAAATTGTGTATGCCCCCAAGGATACATGGGTGACCCATTTGTATCTTGTCACGTTCAAAATATTGCGCTCTATGAAAACCCAACACCATGTACGCCTTCGCCGTGTGGTAGCAACGCTATTTGCAAGGAACGTAACAATGTTGGATCTTGTACCTGTAGCGAGGGATACTTTGGTAATCCGTACGAAGGATGTCGACCTGAATGCACTGTCAATACAGATTGTCCATCCAATAAAGTTTGTCAAAGAAACAAATGCCAAGATCCCTGCCCGGGAACTTGTGGTATAAACGCAGATTGTCAAACAGTTAATCATGCACCTATATGTACTTGCATTCCGGGTTACACTGGAAATCCATTCCAAAACTGCGCATTAATAAGACAAGGTAAGGCATCATTTTTATCATAAATTGACAAACTAACTTTAATAAGTGATTTTAGTTGCATTAATCTAGGTATTACTGTTTTACAGAGGTTGAATTGCATACCACCCCATGTGAACCTTCACCATGTGGACCGAATAGTATCTGCAAAACACACAATGAGCAAGCAATATGTACTTGCATGCAGGAATATAGAGGCGCCCCACCAAACTGTAGGCCAGAGTGTGTAATCAGTGCTGAGTGTCCTTCAGATAAGGCATGTGTTTCCAAAAAATGTATAAACCCCTGCGTTGCTCAATGCGGACAAAATTCCAAATGTTTGGTTATAAACCACAGTCCGATTTGCACATGCATGGAACAGTTTACTGGCGATCCATTCAGCCGCTGTTATCCGATAACAGTATACGTTCCAGAAGAGCATCCTAATCCTTGTTTGCCATCACCTTGCGGTCCTTTTAGCGAATGCAGAGAAAACTATGGCGTTCCTTCTTGCACTTGTCAACCAAGTTATATTGGCGCACCACCAAATTGTCGACCAGAATGTGTCATAAATTCTGAGTGTCCTAGTAATTTGGCGTGTATCAATCAAAAATGTAAAGATCCTTGTCCTGGATCGTGTGGCAGAAATGCCCAATGTATCGTCAAAAATCATACACCCATCTGTACATGCTACGAAAATTATATAGGAGATGCATTTACTGAATGTAAACTTCAAGGTAAATTATTTATTATATATTTATTTAATTTCAACAATTGATTCTATAATTTTAATCTATTTTCTGTTTTTGCAGAAATAGTAAATGACCTTATTGATCCTTGTAATCCGACTCCATGTGGTACGAACGCAGTATGCAACGACGGCGAATGCTCGTGTCTGCCAGAATATAACGGTGATCCTTACTTCGAATGTCGCCCTGAATGTACTTTAAGTTCAGACTGCACGCAGAACAAAGCGTGTTACAAAAATAAGTGTGTCAACCCATGCAACAGTGGTGTTTGTGCCTCCAACGCTATCTGTGAAGTAATCCATCATGTACCAATGTGCAGATGTCCGATAGAAATGACAGGAAATGCCTTTGTTTACTGTTCAACATTAGAAGGTAATAACTAAAAGTACTTACACCTACAATGACGTTTCTGGCCTTAGAATGTTTTTTTTTATTTGAGCCAATTAAATTTAAACAATAACGCTTTTAAAATACACAGCTTATTCATTAATAATATTATGTTTTCAAAATTCACTAAGTCTTATTTCAAAGTCATTTTACTATTTCAGTTGAAAAACCACAACCATGTCAACCAAACCCATGCGGGCCAAACAGTCAATGTCGAGATATCAACGGGCAAGCTGTATGTTCCTGTTTAGTAGGATATATCGGTAGTCCACCTTCATGTAGACCAGAATGTATCGTTAGTACTGATTGTTTACCTGATGAGGCATGTAATAATTTAAAATGTATCAAACCATGCCAGGGAGCTTGCGGCATTGGAGCAAAATGCCAAGTGATAAATCACAATCCAATTTGTTCCTGCCCACCATCATACACAGGCAATCCTTTTACAAGATGTATTTTCCAAGAAACGAAACCAGAGCCAATCAATGCCTGCGTACCATCACCTTGTGGACCTAACTCTATATGCCAAGAAAACGCAGGCACCCCAACATGTTCATGCCAGCCCGGATACGTTAATTCACCACCATACTGTAAGCCAGAATGTATAAGTAATTCTGAGTGTCCGACACATCGTGCTTGCATTAATGAAAAATGTATTGATCCATGTGCAAATTCGTGTGGTGCCAATGCAGAATGCCACGTGATAAGCCATTCACCTTCGTGCTCATGTGCACCTGACTATACGGGAAATCCGTTCATTGAATGTCACAAAATAGAAATAATACAAGAAGTTCTATCACCTTGTCAGCCGTCTCCTTGTGGAGCTAATGCTATATGCAAAGAATTTAATGGCGCTGGATCGTGTACTTGCTTACCTGACTTTTTGGGAAATCCTTACGAAGGTTGCAGACCAGAGTGTCAAATTAATTCCGACTGCCCATCAAACAAAGCATGTCTGCGAAATAAATGTGAAGATCCATGTCCCGGAGCTTGCGCACCGAATGCTATTTGTCAAGTAGTAAATCACGCGCCTTCATGTTCGTGTACAGAAGGCTTTACAGGGGATCCTTTCCGATACTGTGTACCAAAACGTATGTATTACTTTAAACTAATATAAATGTTGTGTGCAATACACTACGTCTACACTTTTTAAAATTCCTTTCGTGTGTCCGTCCTCAGAATGAAAGCTCTATTACATCGAGCCCGGTTCAGCTTTTTTCTTTAAGCTACAACAAACAAATACAAAGAGACTTTGCATTGCATCTAAAATATCTTATTATTCAATTAAAAAATATTAATCATAATTTCAAATTGTCGACAGGAGAACTGGATACACCGGTAAATGTGTGCGAGCCATCTCCTTGTGGGCCTAATAGCCGTTGTCAAGAAGTTAATAAGCAGGCTGTTTGCTCATGCCAACCAAATTATATGGGTTCACCTCCAAATTGTCATCCTGAGTGTGCTATTAGTACTGAATGTAAGAGTGACAAAGCTTGTCTAAACCAAAGGTGTGTCGATCCATGTGTTGATGTATGTGGAGTAAATGCCGAATGCAGAGTCATAAATCATAACCCCATCTGCAATTGTAAAAATCTTTACACAGGTGACCCGTTCACAAGATGTAATCCTCTGCCACGTGAGTTTTATTTTTTGAGTTTTTTTAGTATTCCTAATACAGGAAAATTAAATTATACACGGAATGTAACTTTTATACACATACTTTTTTTAATTTTAGCACCAGTAGCAAATGCAGTTTTGGAACCATACAGAAATCCTTGTTTACCCTCACCTTGTGGACCTAATTCGATCTGTCAAGAGATTGGCCAAATACCGTCCTGCACATGCATGCCTACTTTTGTGGGTAGCCCACCTAACTGTAGGCCAGAATGTATAGTCAATGCTGAATGTCTACCATCGCGGGCGTGTATTCAGCAGAAATGTCAAGATCCTTGTGAAGGTGCTTGCGGAATAGCAGCAATATGCTCAGTATTCAGACATACACCTATTTGCACTTGCCCTGAAGGTTACACCGGAGATGCTTTTACAGTGTGTAACCCAAAGCCTCTACCAGGTACGGCAAACATCGGAAATAAAATTTGTCAGTAAAATATATTTCTTGTGTGTGATTTGCACACTTGCACCCAGTGCACGAATCAGATTAAATGTGCTATTTATCCTTTACTAAAAAGTGTTTTTAGCTTTTGATAGATCGCCAAGCAGCTCTTAAATATAATATTTGGAGTCTCTTGTCAAATTTAATCGTTCGTAAAAATTTTGCTTATTGGATTATTCAACTTAATGACAGGATATTATTCTGTTACAGAACTAGACACCTACGACAATTGTAACCCATCACCCTGTGGTACTAATGCTATTTGTAATGACGGATTGTGTTCATGCATAGAAGAACACAAAGGAGATCCTTACATTGGATGTCGCCCTGAATGTGTTCTTAGTACTGATTGCCCTAAAGACAAGGCCTGTGTAAAAAATAAATGTATAGATCCATGTCCTGGTGCATGTTCTACATCTGCTATCTGCACTGTTATAAACCATATTCCCATGTGCAGTTGTCCTCAAGGAATGACTGGAAATGCATTCTATGGCTGTGAAACTATAAAAGGTTAGTTTTAAATCCAATTAAATCTTCAACTTCATTAAATACTATTATCGGTAAAATGCTTTGTGAATACCAATTATCCCAAAGTTGATGATAGGTCGGGTCAATAAATCCGTGACTTTTTAATGAATCATTGGTTTTTTAAATAGAAAAGCGTTTCTCAAGGTTCTCTCCTACGGAGCCTTCTATATACTTTATCCAACGTTGTTCTTTTTTTTATCCCTTCCAAATAATGAGACTGGTCAAGGTCCTCAAAATAAGCGTTTTCCGACCGACGATGGTTTCATCGTAACTTTCCACCAAGCCATTTCTTTAAGTTTGGAAACAGGAAATAGTCACTGGAACTGAAGATTATGGTGGATGGAGGAGTTATTTGTTTCTCAAATTATTCAATTTCCTTATAGCAGCTAAGGAATAATGCACTTTTGCATTGGCCTGGTTGAAGAGCACTTTTTTCTTCACTAAATGTGGCAATTTGTTCAAAAATCCTATCCGTCATTAAACCGATCTAACAGGATACATTATAATATTAACGATTGCCTATTTTACCGCGTGGGTACCAAAAGAATCGTTGGCATGACTTCGTTGGCTGAATTTAAAGAAGGGAAATTCGAAAAGTCACGGACTTATTGACCCACTCTAGTATAGTAAAATGATTAAATTCTCTTTGCACGCTTTTTCAACATAATATTGAACAAAACCTTAAACACTACACGATTACTATAGCGAGAAAATTATTTTCAGTACCATTAATAAGCAATCCGTGTGTGCCGTCTCCCTGTGGGCCTAACAGCCTGTGCCGAGAAATCAACGGACAAGCTGTATGCACATGTACTCCCGGTTATATTGGAAGTCCACCTCTATGTCGACCTGAATGTGTGGTCAGCTCAGACTGTCTACAAAACAAAGCGTGCAGTAACCAGAAATGTATAGACCCATGCAAAGGGTCATGTGGTGTAGACGCAAAATGTGTAGTTGTCAAGCATAATCCAATATGCACTTGTCCACCTAAATATACTGGAGATCCATTTATTAGATGTTTACCGTTCAGTAAGTATTGTATAAGATATTTTTTAATTCATACTATCTTCTATACTAATATTATAAATGTTAAAGTTTGGATGAATGGATGGATGGACGGATCTGGATGAAATTTGGCACAGAGAGAAACTATATAGTCTTTAATATTATCTTTAATATTATTAATGCGAAAGTTTGATTGGATGGATGATTGTTACTCAATTACGCCAGAACGGCTGAACAGATCTGGATGAAATTTGACACAGAGTTATAGTCAGGAAAAACTTTTTATATCCCGAAAAATTGAAGAACTTCCGCGGGAAACAAAAAACCTCAATCCACGCGTACGAAGTTGCGGGACTGTAGGTAGGCTCGGCTGCATACAACAATATTCAAACCCTCTGAGAGTCAGCTTTGTTAAATCTATACAAACTTATTCTATTAAGATATGTAAAATTAATCAAGATTCTCCACCTCAACAGGTCCGGTAGAAGCAGATACTACGCCCTGTACACCATCGCCATGTGGTGCCAATGCATTATGTCAAGTAGTAGACGGTGCTCCTTCGTGTGCTTGTATGCCTAATTATTTCGGATCTCCACCATATTGTAGGCCTGAGTGTTCTAGCAATAGCGAGTGTCCAATAATTCAAGCTTGTATCAATCAAAAATGTAGAGACCCATGTATTAATGCCTGTGGTCAAAATGCGAATTGTAAAGTAATCAGTCATTCTCCAATATGTTTCTGTGATACTGGATACGAAGGTGATCCGTTTTCAAGTTGTCAAATTAGAGTTCAAGCTATAGCTGAAAATAATTCACCATGCGTTCCATCACCCTGTGGCGCAAATGCTATATGTAAACAACAGAACTCAGCAGGATCTTGTAGTTGTTTACCAGATTATATTGGAAATCCATATGAAGGATGCCGTCCAGAATGTACAGTAAACACAGACTGTACACCAGATAAAAGTTGCATACGAAACAAGTGTCAAGATCCTTGTCCTGGTACATGTGGATCAATGGCTACATGTGCAACTGTTAATCATCTACCGGTTTGCACTTGTTCTCCTGGTTACACTGGAGACCCATACCGCAAATGTGAACTTCTAAAAGGTAGTATATCACTTTCATTACACGAACTTATTAATAATAATATTTTATGCAAATTTTAAACTTTGTAACCTTACGATTCTGGTTGTTTCCAGAAATAAGTCAAGAACCTATTACGCCATGTGTACCAAATCCTTGTGGACCAAACAGTATATGTCATCCGGCTAATGGACAAAGCGCATGTTCATGTATGCCTAATTACATCGGATCTCCACCCGGCTGTCGACCCGAATGCACAGTTAGCTCAGAATGCCCAATCAATAAAGCCTGCATTAATCTTAAATGTGCAGATCCATGTCCTGGTCACTGTGGAACTAATACTGATTGTAAAGTTTTTACTCACAGTCCCATCTGTTCATGTAAGTCAGGTTACACTGGCGATCCTTTTACCAGATGTTACAAACAACGTAAGTTAGCAAAATTATTTCCTTTTAACCAACATACTTATTAAAACTTCTTTTTAATAACTTTATTATTAACTATTCATGTTATCTTCATTTATTTCAGCACCAGTTCAGTTTATCCCTGAAGTACAGAGGAATCCCTGTATCCCTAATCCTTGTGGAGAAAACGCAATTTGTAGAGACATTAATGGATCTCCATCGTGTTCTTGTATGCCCGAATTTCAAGGACTACCACCGAATTGTAGACCGGAATGTGCCATCAACCAGGATTGTATATCGAATTTGGCATGTATAAATATGAAATGTCGCGATCCATGTCCGGGTAGCTGTGGACAAAACGCAATTTGCACAGTATTTAATCATTATCCAGCCTGTAGTTGTACACCGGGTTATACTGGCGATCCTTTCACGAACTGTTATGTAATTCCCATCCGAGGTAAATATTAGTATAAACATTAACAAATAAATTTTCAGTATCTTTTCGATTACTAAAACTTCTTACGTTTCAGATGAGACCTTACAAGACCCATGTAATCCATCACCGTGTGGATTTAATGCTGAATGTAATAATGGTATATGCACATGTGTGAATGAACACTACGGCGATCCTTATATAGGATGTAAACCCGAATGCATAATTAATATGGACTGTTCGACGGACAAAGTATGCTCAAGAAACAAATGTGTGAATCCTTGCCCTGGAGCATGTGCTGCAACCGCTGAATGCAATGTTTACAATCATATTCCTATTTGCACATGCCCTCAAGGAATGACCGGAAATGCTTTTAGGGAGTGTTTTAGAGTCGAAAGTAAGTTTATTAATTTTTTATACATTTTATTAGACTTTATGTTTTTTTTATGCTATTATATTGATTATAGTAAAAGATGTTAAACATGACTATATATAACATTCTTATGAAATTGTTGCAGTTACGCAAGTTTTACCATGTAACCCTAGTCCATGCGGACCAAATAGCCAATGTCGAGCTATCAATAACCAAGCGGTATGCACTTGTTTGCCAACATTTATTGGTAATCCACCCTCCTGCCGACCAGAATGCACTATTAGCTCTGATTGTCCATCAGATCAAGCTTGCAATAACCAAAGATGTATCAATCCTTGTAAAGGCAGCTGTGGATATAATGCAAGATGTGAAGTTGTCAACCACAATCCTATTTGTTCGTGTCCTGCACAGTTTACTGGGGATCCATTTACAAGATGCAACCCAATTGGTGTGTATATTAGCAACTATACAATATTTACACACATACTAATTATACAGGCACATTATAAATAATAAATATATATCAATTATAAAACATTGAGAGACATTATATTATGAATCATCTTTACAGTTGCAGTACCTCAGGTACCAGTCGACCCATGTACACCATCGCCATGCGGTCCGTATTCGGTATGCAGGGTGATCGGCGAATCACCCTCGTGCTCTTGCCAGTCTGATTACACGGGATCCCCACCTAATTGTCGCCCTGAATGTGTTAGCAATTCTGAGTGCCCCACAAACCAGGCCTGCATCAACCAAAAATGTAAAGATCCTTGCCCTGGAAGTTGCGGATACAATGCGGATTGTAAAATTGTCAGTCATGCATTGATATGTTCGTGTCCGTATGCTCAAACCGGTGATCCACTCGTTTCTTGTAGTCCCATTAAAGGTAAAAATATTAATCATACTTTATTTTTTATTAGATCTAAGCTAGCATAAAATGCTCGTATTGTATTGTCGTTAGTTTTTACTTTTCTATATTAAAACATAAACCATTTATTGAGAAACGTACTAATATTATTATAATACTATCTTAACTAGTACCTACTTGTTAAAATCAATTAATATTGGAACTCCCTACTTTAGATTATTTCTTTTCTTGCCACCTATATTTACCACTATCTGTATTTGTAAACTTGTTGAAAGACACTAAAATTTTCCATAGGTAGGTAGAAATAAGTAACTAATTCAATATTAGAAAATACCTACTTATTCTTAATTTTTTCAGATTCTGTTATAGAATACAATTCACCATGTGAACCTTCACCGTGTGGGCTTAATGCAGAATGCACAGCAATAAATTTTGCTGGCTCTTGCAAGTGTCTTGAAAATTTCATCGGCGATCCCTATGAAGGATGTCGCCCGGAGTGTGTTATCAACACTGACTGCAGCCCAAGGCAAGCTTGCATACAAAACAGATGTAAAGATCCTTGTCCGGGCATATGTGCACCGAATGCAATATGCCAAGTCGTGAATCATCTGCCATCATGCCATTGCCCACCAGGACTTACTGGAGACGCCTATTCATACTGTAAAGATAAAGTCGAAGGTATAAAAAAAAACTAAAGTTTATTTTGATCGTTCGTTATGTGTATGTTCTATCAGATATTTCATATTTATTTTTTTGCAGATATTGTTAAAGTAGCACCCTGCACTCCATCACCTTGTGGTCCTAATAGCCAATGTCGCGAAGTTAATTCTCAAGCCGTGTGTAGCTGCAGTGACACTTATATGGGTACACCCCCTCACTGTCGTCCCGAATGCACAATTAACAGTGAATGTGCGACTGACAGGGCATGTGTCAATCGGAAGTGCGTTGATCCATGTATAGGCCAATGCGGTAGAAACGCAAATTGCAGAGTCATCGGCCATAACCCTATGTGCTCGTGTCAAGAACATTACACGGGAGACCCATTTTCGTATTGCATGCCTCGTAAGTACTGACTTCTATCTGAAAATTTGTAAGGAGTTAGTTTGGTTAAACACTATGACAATAAACATACATATATTTTTGTTTTCAAGAACCTGTTGCGATATCACCGCCGGCACAAGTCCTAAATCCTTGCGTGCCTTCACCATGTGGAGCAAATTCGTTGTGTGAAGAACGGGGTGGCCTACCTCGATGTAGCTGTCTTCCAAATTATATGGGTACACCTCCTCGCTGCAGACCTGAATGTACCATCAATTCAGAATGCAGCGCTATTACAGCCTGCATAAACAATCGATGCACGGATCCTTGTCCAGGGGCATGTGGCAGCAATGCTCAGTGTATAGTCAACAACCATCTTCCTATATGTTCCTGTCTTCCAAGTTATAGCGGTGATCCATTTACAAATTGCAATTTTGTAATTGAAGGTTGGTATTCATATGAGATTGTAGTAAGATATTTTTTTATTACCTAACTTATTAGATTAATAAAATTCACTTGTCGAATATTTTTTTTGGCGAAGTTCATAAATTAAATAAAACTAATCTTGAGATTTATTATTTAGTACTAACTTATGTTTTTTCTCTGAAAATAACTCAAAAAACATACTTAAATATCACTAAAAATATATTTTAGAATATAATATAAATACTTATTTTAGACGTGGAACAAATCGACCCTTGCTCACCATCTCCTTGCGGAACGAACGCCATATGCAATAACGGCATTTGCTCTTGTTTGCTGGAATATTATGGAGACCCATACTTTGGATGTAAGCCGGAATGTGTATTAAATTCTGATTGCCAACGTAACAGAGCTTGCATACGAAACAAATGCAGTGATCCATGCATTGGAACCTGTGGAAGTGACGCACACTGTGATGTAATCAACCACATACCCGTGTGCTCTTGTGCACCTGGGACTACAGGAGATCCTTTCACATACTGTACTAAATATAATGGTATGACGTTTTTTAAACATCATTTAAGTTAATAAAAACAAATGAACATAACAACTAATGTCATTTTATCTTTCTAGAACCTGTAAATAAAAATCAATGCGAACCGTCACCATGTGGACCATATAGCCAGTGCAGAGAAGTAAATGGACACGCTGTATGCGTTTGTATTCAAGGCTATATTGGTAGTCCTCCAAACTGTCGCCCAGAATGTACTGTGAGCTCCGATTGTGCACTAAATCAAGCTTGTTCAAATCAAAAGTGCTTAGATCCCTGTCCAGGTGCTTGTGGTAGAAACACACATTGTATTGTGGTTAATCACAACCCAATATGTACATGCTTGTCTGGATTTTCTGGAGATCCATTTTCAGTTTGTCAACTAATCGGTAAGTATTTCAATAATTTTGTTTTAACTAGGTTGATTCGTACAACAATTATTAGACTTTGTTTAAATTAATTTATTTTTATTTTAGTTGCTCAACCAACGGTAAAAATAAATCCTTGTTTACCTTCGCCATGCGGACCCAACTCACTTTGTACGGAAAATGGAGATAGCGCAGATTGCAAATGTTTACCAGAATTTATAGGTGCACCACCTAATTGTCGTCCTGAATGTACCAGTAATAGTGAATGTCAAGCAACTATGGCATGTATAAATAAAAAATGCAAAGATCCTTGTCCAGGTTCATGTGGCGTAAATGCTGAGTGTCGGGTCGTGAGCCATACCCCAATATGCTTATGCCAAAGCGGCTACACTGGTGATCCCTTCGTATACTGCAATATAATCATTACCCAAATAACACAAGAAAGGCCGACACCATGCATACCATCTCCTTGTGGTTCTAATGCTGAATGTAGAGAACAAAATGACATAGGGTCTTGCACATGTCAACCAGGTTACTACGGTGACCCCTATGTATCATGCAAGCCAGAATGCTTACTGAATTCAGATTGCCCATCTAACAAAGCGTGTCATCAAAATAAATGTCGGGATCCTTGTCCTGGGACCTGTGGTATAAATGCATTATGTAATGTTGTTAACCACATACCCAGTTGTAGCTGTCCAGAACAGCACTATGGTGACCCGTACAAAATATGTACCTTTAAACCACAAGGTAATTTTATAATATTTTACTTCTTGTTAATAATTGTACCTATGTTACATCATATTATTTTTTATTTTCGGAATGTATCATAATAAATATATTCGATTTCAAGAAAACCTTAGATCGACTTCAATTTATATATTTTACGTTAAACCAAAAATTCAGCACATATTGTACCTAATAATATTATAATATGACAAGTCGACAAGGCTTATGGGTGCTAAGAACCATAAAAATGGAAATAATTATCTGTTAATAAATAAATTGAAATTGACACTCGCCTATAACATGTTTTAATGTATTTACAGCGGAAAAAGTAAACCCCTGCAATCCTTCTCCGTGTGGACCAAATAGTCAATGTAAAGTACAAAATGACTACGCTATTTGTACGTGTTTGAGTGAATACCAAGGATCGCCGCCAGACTGCCGACCGGAATGTATTACTACTGCTGAATGTTCTTTAGATAAACTCTGCGAAAACTTCAAGTGTATAAATCCGTGTCCCAGAGGCTGCGGCGTGAACACTAACTGCCGAGTTATCAAGCATAATCCGGTTTGCTCATGTAAAGAAGGATATACAGGAGATCCATTTTCAGTTTGCTACATTATCGAAAATGAACCATCTATAGTAGAACCATTAAATCCATGCTTACCGTCTCCTTGTGGGCTAAATGCTGAATGTCGAAACATAGGTGGACTTCCGTCTTGCACGTGTTTGCCTGGATTCTTTGGAAGTGCACCCAATTGTAAGCCCGAATGCGTACTCAACACAGAGTGCAGCAACGATAAAGCATGTATCAATATGAAATGTGAAAATCCATGTTTAGGATCTTGTGGACTAACAGCCGTGTGTGATGTTGTTAACCATATACCCATGTGTTCATGCCCCGCTGGATACGAAGGAGACCCATTTGTTTCATGCTTCATTAAAAAACCAGGTATTTTTTAAAATTATTTATACAATAATTTGATACTTATAGTATATTGTTTTTGGAATTTAAAGTGAAAAACATAAAACACTTACTATTTATACACGTAAATACCTAAATAAATTGCTTGCAGAAATCGTTCAAGATATAAATCCATGCAATCCCTCGCCGTGTGGTCCTAACGCCATTTGTAAGAACAACGGGGAATGCAGCTGCCTTCCAGAGTATCATGGTGATCCGTACTTTAGTTGCCGTCCTGAGTGTGTGCTCAGCACAGATTGTCCAACATCCAAGACTTGTGTGCGAAACAAATGCATCGATCCGTGTATTGATATGTGTGGAAGAAATGCTGAGTGTAATGTTTATAACCATGTGGCTGTATGCAGCTGTCCGAGTGGAATGACTGGCAATGCCTTTACTGAATGTCTACAAATTAAGAGTAAGTTCAAAAATATAAACTAAGTTATTGATAAATAAATTTATTTTTTACACAGTCTAATTGGATTGTAATCTAAATTACCTACCAACTTAATTTGTTAGATTTTAAGATAAGAATATTATTTCCAATAGAATTTTTGTTTTTATTTTAGATCCTATTTCAAGGCCCTGTGAGCCTTCACCGTGTGGGCCAAACAGTATATGCAGAGAACTAAATGGACAAGCAACTTGTTCCTGCATTCAAGGATTCGTTGGTAATCCACCTAGTTGCAGACCCGAATGCATTCAAAGTGCCGACTGTCCACCATCCTTAGCATGCATCAACCGAAAATGTCAGGATCCTTGCCCAGGATCATGTGCTTCTAATGCTATTTGTCATGTTAACAACCACAATCCAATTTGTACCTGCCCACCGAGGTACACTGGATCTCCGTTTACACATTGCTATGGTAAGTTATGAATTTGGTTTTATTGAATGTTTGCAAAGGTTAATGAGCTCTCAGGGGGAAACAGGTGGTAAGTTATCGGCTAAAAGGGTCTGTGATTTATGATTAACTAGATGATGCCTGCGACTTCTTCCGCTTGGATTTAGATTTTTTAATTCCCGGGGGAACTTTCTTTTCCGGACTGTAGCTTATGCTTATGCTTTCATCAAAATCGGTTAAAAATATGGGCCGTTAAAGCGAAGCAGACAGACGGACAGATATTCACACTTTCGCATTTGTAAAATTAATATGGATTGATGAATAATAAAATTCAGCATAAATAAAACAATATATGTTCATCATTGTTACAGTTCAGCAAGAAGAACTACCTAGTAATCCATGCGCCTCGTCACCATGTGGACCCAACAGCATTTGTAAATCAGCTCCTAATAGTGATTCATACACTTGCTATTGCCAACCTACGTTTGAAGGAAATCCACCTAATTGTAAACGAGAATGTTCCGTCAATGAGGAGTGCCGATCTAGTGAAACGTGTGTAAATTATAAATGCACAGATCCATGCCCCGATTCCTGCGGCTATAACACAATATGTACAGTGCAACATCATATTGTAATGTGTTCATGCAAAGAAGGTTACTCAGGAGATCCATTCGCTTCATGCCAACATGTATCTCAAGCAATCAAACCACAAGATCCCTGTGATACCGCACCTTGCGGCTTCAACGCCCGATGCAGGGTTTTAGTTAATGGCGCCGCTACTTGCGTCTGCGAGCCTGGGTATTTTGGTAACCCTTACGAATCCTGCAGACCTGAATGTGTTATAAATACTGACTGTCCATTTAACAAAGCCTGTATAAGAAATAAATGCGAAGATCCGTGCCCAGGAGTATGTGGTACAACTGCTATTTGTGATGTCATTAATCACTTGCCCGTATGTAAATGTTCACCAGGATACACAGGCAATCCATATGCGTACTGCCATAATATTATCAATGATCCTAGTAAGTACATTACCAGTAATTATGTTACCATTCACAATGAAATGTTCATTTGTTGCTAACTAGCTGATGCCCGCACCTTCGTCCGCGTGGAATAAGTTTTTTAATTCCCATACCCATGCAAAAAATTATCGATCATCAATCCGTTGCTCTGTTGCGGCGTGATTGAAGGACAAACCAACGAACCAATAAACCAACAAACAAACACACTTTCGCATTTATTATATTAGTATGATTTCTCATTTGTAATAATACCTTTTTCGTTCTAGCTCCAGAACCACAAAGGCCTTGTGTACCTAATCCATGTGGAAGCAATAGCATTTGCAGAGATAATAACGGTATTGCCTCTTGTTCATGCTTGCCTGAGTACATCGGGATTCCACCCAATTGTCGTCCGGAGTGTACTGTTAATTCAGAATGCGAAAAGTCAAAGAGTTGTGTAAAACAAAAATGTGTTGACCCATGTATCGACGTATGTGGACAAAACGCGAACTGCAAAGTAATTAATCATGCGCCTATTTGCTCTTGTCGAGCAGGCTACGAAGGAGATCCTTTTTCAAGATGCATTTTAATAAAAGGTAAATCTACATTCTAAATATCTATGGTTCTCTGCAGTAGTTCTATAGTTTAATATTCGAAAAGATACATAATATTTAAATGATTATAGATAAAAACCAATCATTTGTTACAGATAAACCATCTGCCGATGTTAATCCATGTACGCCATCTCCTTGTGGGCCCAACTCAGTTTGCCAAAGTATGAACATGATACCAATGTGCACCTGTATGGAAAACTTTATCGGACGTCCACCAAATTGCAAACCACAGTGCACTGTCAACTCAGACTGTCCTTCCAGTACAGCCTGCATAAATCGTAAATGTCGAGACCCTTGTATTGGTTCCTGTGGTCTACAAACTATGTGTCAAGTTCATCAAAGTTCTGCTGTTTGTAGCTGTATTGAAGGGTATACTGGCAATCCATTTGAAAGCTGCTACGCTATAGAAGAAATAGGTAAAATCTGATTACTTTTAATGGATAAATCAATATATCCATGTTTCTATTTTAAGATATTGCAGGCACTTAACCCAAGTTTTTAATTTTCAGAACATGTACCAGTTGCTTACGATAAATGTAATCCGAGCCCATGTGGAGCAAATACTGATTGTAATAATGGAGTTTGTACTTGCAAGACAAGCTTTTTCGGCAATCCTTACTTAAGTTGTAGACCTGAATGTACCCATAACTCTGATTGCACACCAAATCTAGCATGTATCAATAATAGATGCGTTAATCCATGCATAAATCTATGTGGTCAAAATGCGACATGTGACGTATATAATCACATACCTATGTGTAGCTGCCCACTAAATACCATAGGAAATGCTTTCTTCGCGTGCAAACATTTTGAAGGTAAGAATTCGAGTCAATAGTAAAAAATATGTGGGTTATGGAAGAAACATATTGCGTATTTTTTAACAACAATTTCGTTTTCAGTTGAGCAAGAGAAGAGAAATCCATGCGTTCCATCTCCGTGTGGTCCTAATAGCCAGTGTCGCACAAAGCAGAATCAAGCTGTCTGTTCTTGTCTTTTGGGTTATATTGGAATACCACCATCCTGTCGGCCGGAGTGTTTAGTTGATTCAGACTGCACAAGTCTGTTGTCTTGTTCTAATCAGAAGTGCGTCAATCCTTGCCAAGGATCGTGTGGAGTTAACGCAGAATGTAAAGTTCATAACCATAAACCTATATGCTATTGCCGTAGTGGGCTAACAGGTGACCCATTTACACGATGTTTAAGTATTCCATGTGAGTATATTGAAATCTAAAATGCGGTTCCATTCAAATGGTATATTTAGGTCATTTTAATAATTCAATATCTTTTTACAGATGACCCTCCAACTGAATCACCTTGCACACCTTCACCGTGTGGGTCCAACGCCCTGTGTCGCGAAGTTGGCGAAAAACCGTCTTGTACATGCTTGGCAGACTTTATTGGAAACCCACCGTATTGTCGACCAGAGTGTATATCAAATAGTGAATGTTCTTTCGAAAAATCTTGTATAAACAATAAGTGTGCAGATCCATGTATTGGTGCTTGCGGCCGCAATGCTGAATGTCGTGTAGTCAGTCATTCACCAATGTGCACCTGTAGTTTTGGCTACGAAGGCGATGCTTTTGATGAATGTCAACTTATTAAAGGTAAAGGTATTTTTTATTCACCAAACTTTGGTTTAGCATGAAATTTTAAATACATATATTAATTTATTAATAATATAATTATTTTTAGTGGCCATACAAAAACCGACGGCGCAAGTCAAGCCTTGTTCGCCAAATCCATGCGGACCTAATGCCATCTGTCAAGAACGAAATGATGCAGCAAGTTGTATGTGCATAAGCGGATTCTTTGGAAACCCTTATGAAGGGTGTAGACCAGAGTGTTTGCTGAACTCAGACTGTCCGCAATATTTAACTTGTATAAACGATAAATGCAAAGACCCTTGTATAGGTACCTGTGGTACAAATGCTGAATGTCAAACAGTTAATCACGTAGCTAAATGTTCTTGCATATTTGGATACATGGGCAATCCATATGATCACTGCGCTTTAAGAGAAGGTAACTTTCTGGATTTATATTGATTTATGATTGGATGATTTTTATTTGGTTTTTCAACGATTTATTTAATGAATAAACATTATTTTACAGAAACACCCAGGGATCCGTGTAATCCATCACCATGTGGGCCATATAGTACATGCAGAACAGTAAATTCGCAAGCTGTATGTACCTGTATGCCCGAGTATATCGGCAGCCCACCAAACTGTAGACCTGAATGCGTTACAAGTTCGGAATGTCCTCTGACTGATGCCTGCATTAAGCAAAAATGCGTAGATCCTTGTATTGGAACGTGTGGTGAGAATGCTCAATGCCGAGTTCACCGTCACAGTCCATACTGCACTTGTCTTGATGGTTTTGAAGGAGATCCATTTACCAAATGTACAAAAGTACATATGTTACCAACACAGGTTACATCACCTTGTGAACCAAACCCTTGTGGTTCGTTTGCCACCTGTAGAGACGTAGATGGATCGGCTTCGTGCAGTTGTAAGCCAGGTTACCTAGGTGTTCCTCCTCGATGCTCTCCCGAATGCATAATTAGTGAAGACTGTCCAAGAGATAAAGCGTGTGTACGCGAACAATGCGTCGATCCTTGTGTAGGATCTTGTGGTGGTAACACAGAATGTCGCGCAATGAACCACCTTGCCATTTGTACTTGTTTAACTGGTTACAGAGGAAATCCATTTGTCGGGTGCTATGAAATAATTAAAGGTATGCCTTATGAGTTACTGTAAATATAATTTTTTTTAAAGGCCTTTTTTCAAATCACTATCGGTCATAAACAATTGGATTGATGATTTTTTTTCAATAACAATTTAAACAGATAGGTACATTTATTACATAAATACAATTTTATTTTCATTTACACGTATATGGTGATAGCGTGAATGATAAAATTAGTACCTAGGGTATACCCTAGGTAGTAATTTTATTTACCGACTGTAATATAATTAACTGTAATTCAATGATCTTTCATATACATATGAAATATAAATAGAAATTTGGAGCCACCCGCATTCTGGTTTCCTAGCGCTTTCCTAATCTTAAGGTTGCCTGGAAGAAATCGCTGTTTAGCGATAAGGCCGCCTTTTGTACCTATCCTTCCTTTTTATTTCATTTCATGTTTTATTGTCTTTGTTTTTCTTGTGTGGTGCAAATAAAGAGTTAAATAATAATAAATAATAATATGAGCTGTACTTGCAAAATTTACTAAAAATCTGCTATAACATACCAGTCACTCACTTTGCTGCAGAATTGAATCATAAAAAAGGTCTAATTTAAAATTACCCACCATATTTTATGAACTTCACCATATTGTTATTATTTTTTTCTGGAGGTCCATTTAATATTCGTCTCTTAAATGGTAATGGTATACCCATAATTATCGAAAAGTATATGAGTACTTACATAATTTTCCTATTTAATAACTTTTTACAGATACAGCAAATGTACTACCCCTGGATGCCTGTGTGACACAACCTTGTGGTATAAATGCAATATGTGATAACGGAACATGTTCGTGTATCCCCGGATATCATGGTAATGCTTA
Source organism: Erebia epiphron (assembly GCA_963932025.1). NCBI lineage: Eukaryota > Metazoa > Arthropoda > Insecta > Lepidoptera > Nymphalidae > Erebia > Erebia epiphron. The sequence goes on along the minus strand of OZ009948.1, from coordinate 33,640,867 downwards.
CATCGAATGCCGACCAGAATGTACAACCGACAATGAATGCCAGAAACATCTAGCCTGCGTTAATTATAAATGCATTGATCCTTGTAAAAATGCCTGCGGTTTAAATGCATTATGTAATGTATATAACCATTTGGCAATTTGCGAATGTCCAGCACCACTTCAAGGGGATCCATTTATTACCTGCCGGCATGTTACAGGTTGGTTAATTATTCTCTCTCTGCAATTGAAATTGATGTGTTATTAGCTATGTAAAATAATGGCTATCATTTAACTGGTTGGCAAGATATTATCGTTTTACTGTCAGCCAATATATATGTGACAGCATCAAAAAATTGCAGCCAAGCGCTAGCCTATATATTATTAAAAAAAACTGAATCAATTTAACAGTCCTTGTGCAAGCGGACCTAAAAATTATATTATCATGTGTAATATTTAAATTTCAGCACCAACTGTATCCGATCCTTGTTCTCCGAACCCTTGTGGGCCGAATAGTATTTGCCGTGCTGCTGGTACTGTAGCACATTGTGCATGCCGATCTGCAATGTACGAGGAACCACCGAGCTGTCGTCCTGAATGTCGTATTGATTCAGACTGTCCACAAACTCTAGCCTGCCTGAATAATAAGTGTAGAGATCCATGTCCGGGATCATGCGGAACACATGCTATTTGTCGAACTAAGTCGCACTCTCCGATTTGTACATGTCCAAATCATTACACTGGTGATCCATTCATACGTTGTTTGCCAGGTACTCTTATTTTCTAATTAGATATTCTAGTTAACGTAAATCTTTAAACTAGATGAATTTTAATTCACTCTTTTTATGTGTCCCTACAGTTTTTGGAATTGAAGCGGAGGCAAAATCACCATGTCCAGATTGCGGTCCGAATGCAGATTGCATTGATAGTGTTTGCCGGTGCCGCGCAGACTTCATAGGCACTCCTCCATACTGTCGCCCTGAATGTCTGAAGTCTAGCGACTGTGACTGGACACTCATGTGTTTAAACAAACATTGCGCCGACCCTTGTCCTGGTGCTTGTGGACAAGGAGCTGTCTGTACAGCATTCGCTCATGAACCTCGCTGCGACTGTCCCCCGTCTACTACTGGCAACCCTCTTATAGAATGTCGACCCATAGAAAATACTTGTAAGACAGATTAACCTGAAAGTTTGGCTTTTATGAACTGATGGTTTTAAATTGTTGCTAGTTTGAAATAAGCTAGGAAATATAAATTTGAATTAGATTGCGGTTACCTTATGTTTTCGCTTTTAAAACTTAGGCATGGGTTTTACTTGCGAAACTTAGGAAATCGCGTTTTTCAAAGTGACCTCTTCACGTTAAATTTAGGCTTGTTGCTATGTTTGCTTGTTTGTAATGTGACTGTTATTATAACATACTTTTTGCAAATTTACAGTTAGACCACCAAATGACCCATGTAATCCATCGCCATGTGGTCCCGGTGCAATATGTCGTACAAGAGGTACTGGTGCATCTTGTGAATGCGAACCAGGCTTACACGGCGATCCATACACTGGATGCCGCCCAGAATGTGTCGCTGATTCAGACTGCTCTCCAAATCGCGCATGTATAAGATCACACTGTCGCGATCCATGTCTAGGAACCTGCGGTGTCGGAGCAGAATGTGAAACTGTGAACCACATTCCATTATGTTCATGTCCTTCCGGAACGAGAGGAAATGCGTTCGAACGATGTGATCCAATCCCATCAGGTAAATATAAGGAAGAGGTTTATGAAAATTAATTCTAAACAAACAAACAAAAATGTGAAAGAATAAGTACTTTACCTTAAAGAATAGTTACTTGTTCTTTCACATTTTTCTTATCTATCGATTTGACAGGCAACAATCAGGTCTGATAATGTTAACCTGACCCCTAAACTATACATACCCGCAGTGAATAATAAATACATTTGATTCCAGCGCCGCCTTGCACACCACCTTGCGGTCCTGGGGCATTGTGCACAGTAGCTGGCAATAATGCAGTATGTTCTTGCCCAAGCGGCACTAGTGGTAATGCAGCCTCTACTGGATGTCGTCCCGAATGCGTTGTAAGCTCGGAGTGTCCACGTGACCGAGCTTGTGTGCGGAACAAATGCGTCGATCCTTGTGTTGGCGCATGTGGCAACGGAGCAATGTGCCGTGTATTTGATCATGCTCCAATATGCTCATGTCCACCGTCTATGACTGGCGATCCATTCCTTAATTGTAGAGTTAGAGGTATGATTTAATATTTTTGATAAGTTATGTTTCACATCAATCATATTAATTTATTTACCTACTACTTTTAAATTAAATTATCATGCAATTTTTAGATACACCTCCTACGACTCCAACTGTATTTGATCCATGCGACCCTAACCCTTGTGGACCACATGGTACTTGCCGCGACGGATTCTGTTCTTACCCAGAGTGCACTGTTAATGACGACTGTCCCGGAGATCGATCATGTATCAATAGAAAATGCTCAGATCCTTGCATCAATGCCTGTGGTATTAACGCCATTTGCACGGGCATCAGACATTCTGCCGTTTGTTCTTGTCCAGCGGGTTACACCGGATATTCATTTGTACGTTGTGAACGTATTACCGAAGTCACTGCGCCACCTCTACCAGAATGTTTGCGCGACGAAGAATGTGCTGATAACGCGGCTTGTATTGATACGCATTGCACAGCAGCATGCGGACCTACAAATTGTGGCCTGAATGCGCGATGCATTGCAAAACAACATAGAGCACGTTGCACTTGTTTGCCTGGATACGAAGGTGACGCTTACACAGGATGTTACTCAGGTATTACTGTTTTCATATACTTAATTTTAATTTTTATCTACCCTCATTATCTTAAAATTCTTGCTATTATATTAAAAATAATGTGGATTAGTTATTCACGAAAAAAATTATAACACTTATTTCATACGAAATTGATGTTTTATATGATTTGTTTTACCAATAAAATACCTATCACTTCTAATTCACAGGCTCCGGGTTCTAGCTTCTGAAATTTTGTTCGTACCTGACGTTTTCACGTAAACATGGTGGCGGATTTGTGCGTTGCTATTGGTCAATTACCTACATTCACGCCATGATTCGCGCGTTGTATATTAGCGCGGTTTGACCACCGTTAAGCAACTGTTTAAAACTACTATTTGATACAATTTCATTTAATATTACAGATAGGAAATCGTACTTTATCGTATTAGATTAGTACTTATTTCGTCAAAAAATATTATATATAGGTATATTTTTCAAATTATTAATATCACAAGTACTTAATAACCTTTTTTTACAGTTCAATGCCATAGCAACAATGACTGCCCTGATGACGAGAGCTGTGAAGGCGGCTCTTGTGTAAAAGTATGTCTACGCGTACGATGCGGTTCTGAGGCTCATTGCTATGCACGCGGTCATATAGCTTCTTGTGAGTGTGATTCCGGAACTCGAGGAGACCCGTGGACTGGGTGCCAAAGAGACGAATGCACAGTGGACGACGATTGCCCTACTTGGTTAGCTTGCAGAGCGAAAAAGTGTCAAAACCCGTGTCCTGGTGCTTGTGCGCCGGAAGCTCTTTGCAATGTCGTCCGACATGCCCCAACATGTGAATGCCCACGTGGGACTCAGGGTGATCCTAAAATTGAATGCAAACGAGGTAATTTCATTAACATAGATATGTCACTATATATATTTGATAAGCATTTCAAGGACACGTCTATAGCTGTAATATATCATTTTAGTGCAAGACGAGAGCGAGTGCTCTTACGATGCAGAGTGCGGCCCGGGATTAGCTTGTTTACAAGGAAACTGCAAAAATCCTTGTGATTCATCATCTTGTGGAACTCGAGCAGTTTGTCGGGTTGCAGATACGTTGCCCTTCCGAACGCTAGTATGCGAGTGTCCTCCACAATTAACCGGAGATGCCTCTGTGCAATGCAACCCAAGTGAGTTTACTTTAAAATGGCCGTTCATAAATGAATAATGATTTATTTATAAAGGAAGCATTCAGACGACATAGTCATAATTAATATAGCGTGAAATTTTAGTTTTTGTCTTCCGGCGGCAGAAATATTTGCCCTCACAAGTACTGTATCGGTAAAGAGAGTTAAACTTAAAACAAAACAGTTTTTTTTATATTCATTAACTCGACAGCGTGAGATACAATAGTAATTCACTAGAGGTAACGTGGGTTCTGTGCACGCGCTACCCCGCGCTGCCTTAAAGTGATGAGCGATTCATAAATGTTCAGAGCAAATAAGCACTCACGCGTAGTAATACGGCGTAAACTAACCTGCACGCTCGAGTTTCTCGTATTACTATTGGCTTCGCTCTAGGTCGCTTTCAAGTTTTGTTTTTCTCGATTATAAATTTGTCATTTTCTGATTTAATAAATCCATTGATTTATTAAAACAAAAATTATTAGTACAAGGGTAATACCGAGACAAAATCATTTGGCTGCGGGAACACAACCATTAAAATATCCTATTTGATTAGATACCATATCTTATTTCAACTCAAAATACATATTATTATTATATGTTCTTAATTTTTGTTTTCATTACGACAGGATACAAATATGTACCTCTAGCACAGCGTGAAACTACACTCCGGAATCTAAGAATCAGATCTACAGCCAAAGAAAATTAAAATTGTTTATATTCTGTATTATACACTTGTACATAAATTTCTCAATATTATTATTTTCTTTATGGGATTGGAAAAGGTTATTCTTTGTTTAATTTTTAATTGATGATCCGAATGCTAAAGAATTATTTTTAAGTACAACATCGGGTATCTGGTTAGAAACCGTATAGTAGGTTTACATCATACATAAAGTCTGTAGTTGTTTAATACAAATTGTTCTTTTATTAGGAGGACAATGTGAAGAAAGCTCAGATTGCAGTGACGAGGAGCAATGCATCCATGGTCAATGCAAGAATGTATGCACATCCGGCGCTTGTGGGGTAGCCGCAGAGTGTCATGCCAGCGCGCACCGCGCGTCCTGCACCTGCGTACCACCGCTGCAAGGAGATCCCAATGTTGCTTGCACGCCAAGTACGTTAACCTTAAAATTGTCTAACGTTAAACCTAAGCCTATCTAAACCTAGTACGTTCTTGTATAATCCTACTCCTACCAATATTATAAATGCGAAAGTGTGTTGTTGGCTTGCCCTTCAATCACGCCACAACAGAGCAACGGCAGTACAATCAAACACGTAGGTATTAATTTAGAATGTTGTCAAAAAACCAATTGCGGTTTGCGCTGCATCGTGTCTGTTGTTCATATTTTTTTCAGTGTACTCATAAGTTCGATCCATCATCAGCAGTTCCTAAATCTTCAAAGCTTAGGAGTTACTTTCCACGTGTTTCGCTTGTCTGGAATCTACAGATTGGTTTAATAACGATAGATCTATTTTTAATCAGTTAATCGGCTTGGCCAACTAGCCGTGCTGACCTAGATTTAGGAAATGTGCTGATACAAAAATTATATACAGGTTCACCTGGACCAATGTGCTTATCCGATGAAGAATGCGGCACAGCGGAGGCTTGCATAAGTCGACGCTGCGTCTCAGCATGCGCAGGCGCTTGCGGCACGGGTGCGCTCTGCGAGGCGAACGCGCACCGCGCGCGCTGTCGCTGCCCACCCGGCACCGCTGGCGACCCCGCGCGTGCTTGTTATACACGTAAGTTTTTAATGACCCAATCATAAAATGAGAACTAATTAGTATCACATAGGACCTTAAATCACAAGTAGGTAATTCTGTTTTTAACTGGTTTATCATATTTTTGTACCAAAGAATAAATTATTACAATAATATAAAAACGACAAAGAACACTACACGACCAATATACTAAAATCTTAAACACGGCCAACAACATCCATTTTTCAGTATTTAATAATGATATTAAATAGGTAACTCATGATTACGAAACTGCTTGTTTTCACAGCCGAGTGCACCTCAGATGACAACTGTCCATTCGATAAGGCCTGCATCAATGAGTATTGCCGAGACCCTTGCGCTCAGGGAGGACCGTGCGGTCGAGACGCTGTCTGCGAGACTGTCGCACACGTGGCCACTTGCCGCTGTCCGGCCGGCACGCAGGGAGACGCACGTCGCGCTTGCATTTCTGCAGTGTGTCACTACAACGAGGACTGCGATGACACCCAAATATGCAACCGTTTGAATAGATTCTGTCAACCTGCATGTTCAGAAAACAGTTGTGCACCAGACGCAATTTGCACCGCAAACCTCCACCGACCGACATGCACGTGCCCACCGGGTTACAAGGGCGACCCATATCTACGCGGCTGCACCACCGTACAATTCACAGAAGAATGTTCCAGCGACGCAGACTGCAATCGTCCATTTGGCTGCGTTAACGCCCGGTGTGTCGATTTATGCCAGGGCAATCCGTGCGATGCTGGTCTTATTTGCAAAACGGTTGACATATTGCCGCTTCGCGCAGTCGCTTGCGTGTGTCCTGATGAAGGACGCGCAGCACCGGACACTGGATGTCGATCACCACCAGAAGCTGAATGCTCTGCAGATTCGGATTGCGCGACTAGTCAGACTTGCCGCCGTGGAAATTGTATTGACGCTTGTAAAGCTGCGCCATGTGGACACAACGCCCTCTGTGAATCCGTCGATCATGTGTCGCGTTGCAGTTGCCCTCCAGGATACTTGGGAAATCCGAGAATTGAATGCAATACAGGTTAGTATATCATCATCATTATCAGTTCAATCTATAGCCGGCTCATTACTTAGCACGAGTCTCCCCTCGGAATGAGAAAAGTTGGCAGACTTCACATACCTTTGAGAACATTATGAAAAACTGTCGGGCATGCAAGTTTCCTTGCGATGTTTTCCTTCACCGTTCGAAGCAAGTAATATTCAATTTCTTTGGCGAATCTCACACTGAGATAAGACCCGCGACAGATCGCGGGCTGACAGACACTAAAGAGTTTGACTCCATCTTTCATACTCGGTTCAAAAACGAAAATGATACACCTAAAAGACTCATGTTATCAAGATATTTAAGTACTTACTTTTTGGATTTTAATATATGAATTTAGATAAAGTACTCAGTATATTACTCACTCACACTCGTATTCTAATAACTCGATTCATAGTTTTTATTGTACTGTTTTCCTACCTTACAGAATCGAGACAGCCTACTGTATTGGAATGTTACAAAGATGAAGATTGCGGACCGGAACAAGCTTGTAACGAGCGTACCTGCATTAACCCATGTGCCGATTCCTGTGGCCCGGGTGCTCTATGTCGCGTTATAAATCATACACCGCATTGTTCGTGTCCAATTGGATACACTGGCAACGCAAACATACGATGCACACCACGTAAGTATTTTAAAAAATACCGATTTTGAGTACTTGAGTAGATTTCTGAGAGTAGAAATAATGATTAAACTGAATAATAATTGTTTTTACAGCATCACAAGACATGATACCACTCGGCTGCAAAGCTAACTCTGACTGTCCCTTATCACAAGCGTGCATAAATGGTGCATGTGCCAATCCATGTGTTTGTGGCACCAACGCTGAATGTACTGTAGTGCGACACCATCCCGTTTGCTACTGTGAACGTGGTCACTCCGGAAATCCATACATTAGATGTGTTAAAGGTAAGTCTATTTAAAAAATTAGCGACACACACCGGCTGAGTTGAGTAAAGTGGGGCTAAGTAAGACGCTGCGGCGTCTTTCTTAATGACTTAAACAATGCTATAAACTATAAAATATAAACGGTGGCAGCAGGCATGCGCCCGCCTTAGCTTGTCAAACCAATTTCAACCGTAATCTGAAGTTTATAAAGCTGAGTTTAAGTTTTTTCAAATAGACTCGGTATGCATGGGCAGTCTGTATTTTTACCCGACTACAGCAAAGCCAAAAGGAAGGGTTATGTTTTTAGCAGTCTATGTTTGTATGTATATTTATGTATGTTCCACTGTAGCGCCTAAAGTTCTGGGCCGATTTTGATGAATGAGGTGTCAATCGATTTTTTATTATGGTTCGAGTGACATAGGTTACATTTTACAGGAACAAAATCGATATGATTTTCAACCAGAAAAATGGACGCCTTTGAAATTTTTACCGTAGTCACGTTATAGTTTTTAGTTAATACTTACTGCTTGTTTGTTACAAAATCTGATAGATGCGATGCGACGACTAAACCTGACGTTGCACTAGGAAGAGCACAAAAGTTTGCTACATGTTCAATTTTAACCTTTTTCCTCCTTTTTCCTAGGCTCTAATTTTATATCTCTAGATTTATGTGTAACAATTACTTATTATTGTTTCAGTTGATTGCACATCTGATTCAGAATGCCCTTATAGTGACATGTGCTACAATGGAGCATGTGTCAACCCTTGCGTAGTAGAAGCTCCGTGTGCCGTGAGTGCCGAATGCTTTGGTGAAAACCATAGGCCCCAATGCCGCTGTCCTTTGGGCACAAATGGAAATCCTTACAGTAAATGTCAAGCATCTGAATGCGAAATCGACATTGACTGCAATGATGATAGTCTTTGCATTAAAGGAGTATGTCACAATGCCTGTTCGCCCGAAGGACATAATCCTTGTGCCTATAACGCCAATTGTTTTGCTCGTAACCATGCCGCTTCATGTAAATGTCCAAATTCCCTTCCAATGGGGGATCCTTTGACTCACTGTGAAAAAGCGTTAGTATTTGGAGAACCGGAATGTAAAATGGATGGCGATTGCTCTAGCGGTCACGCTTGTCTTAGAGATGAATGCCGCGATGCTTGTGAAGAACTTAGGCCATGTGGTACTAACGCCCGATGCTCAGTTTCTGACAGTGTTCCATTCCGCACTTTGTTATGCCGTTGCCCTGAAGGTTATATACCAGATGAAAAAGGCACATGCAAACCAGCCCAATTACCACCACTTAGTTGTTCAACCGATCAAGACTGCAGCGACCACGAATCATGTATCAATAGGATATGTCGTAACCCGTGCAACTGCGGTGATAACGCAGAATGTTTCATTCGAAACCATAGACCTGTTTGTGCTTGCCGTGACGGTTTCGATGGTAATCCATATCGGGTGTGTCGTATCGTGGGATGCCGTTCAAATTCTGAATGTGAATCACATGAAGCTTGTGTGAATGGCAACTGTGTCAGCCCATGTCTATTAAATAGTACTTGTGGACCAAATGCAGAATGTTTTGTAGAAAGGTCTCAACCACTTTGCCGTTGTCGCTCTGGATTCGAAGGTGATGCTTACTTAGGCTGTAACGCTATTGAATGCAGGTCGAACGGCGATTGTCCACTCGACAAACAATGCCATGCTCATAGGTGTATCAATCCGTGCCTCTCTTCAAATATTTGCGGCAACAACGCTGAATGCCTTGTACGAAATCACATTGGTGTATGTAAATGTAAACCAGGACATACCGGCAGCCCTTACATAGAATGTAGACCTCAATTTACGGCTGAATGCTATGTAGACGCAGACTGTCCATCTAAACTTGCTTGCTTGTCGGCTAAATGTGTTAATCCATGTACAGCATTACAGCCGTGTACTTTACCCGCTCAATGTGAAGTATCACCAACACTACCCGTTCGAACGATGCTATGTTCGTGTCCACCTGGATATGTCAGCAGCGGAAAAGGTACATGTCATCCATCCACTCCAATCGAAGAAGTAGCTTGCGAGATTGATAATGACTGTACATCTAACCATGCATGCGTAACATCTGTTTGCAAGAACCCTTGTGATTGCGGACCAAATACTGATTGTCAAATAAAAGAGCATAAGCCAGTCTGTGCCTGCAGGCCGGGCTTCATAGGTGACCCTCGCTCAGGATGTTACGATATAAAATGTCAAGCTAATAGTCATTGCGCAGACGACGAAACCTGTATTAACAACCGCTGTGTGCCTGCATGTAGTATAGAACCTGACATCTGTGGGACATCCGCGGAATGTTATGGTGTTGAACATCGTGCATCGTGTCGTTGTCAAATTGGAACTGTAGGCAACCCATCTGTAGCTTGCTCACCAATCGGCTGTCGATCAAGCACCGAATGTACGGCAGATAAATCTTGCATTAACTCAAAATGTATTGAACCTTGTACCTCAACAACTTGTAATGAACCTGCTGAGTGCCGAGTGCACCTTCATGAAGTGTATTGCGTTTGTCCACCTGGCTTTGAAAGTACTTCAAATGGATGCAATAAAACGGAGCCGCGATGCTCCTCTGATATAGAATGTCCGTCGGAGACTGCGTGTATGAATGCGAAATGTATCAACCCTTGCTTAGAAACGAATCCCTGCGGTATTAATGCAGATTGTAAAGTTGCCGATACCTTACCAGTGCGCACCATGATATGCGAATGTCTACCAGGATACAGAGGAAATGCACTTGTAGAGTGTACACCATATAAACGTGAGTTTTTATAACTAAAAAGTTCCTATTAGGTTTTACACTATTAAAATGTTTACATGCTCTTATATATAATTAAATTTTATGACATTATTTCAGCACCTGGTACTAGATGTGTACAAGGTCAAGGTGTAGACGACACCGGCGAATGTGTACCCTGTTTGGAATACGAGGGACGCGTGATTGATGCGAGAGGCCGATGCGTGTGCGACACAGGTCGAGGATACACGCTGCGCGGTAACACTTGCTTGCCCGGCGGCTGTCGCGCTGACGACGACTGCGACAGCTCTTCACGTTGCATCAATGAAAAATGTGTGCCCGCATGCGAGGCGGAGCCCTGCGGACTGTTTGCAACATGTGAAGCAGTTAACCATCGCTCTCGCTGCACTTGCATCACTGGCTACATCGGAAATCCAAGAGTTTACTGCAATGCTACAACTACACCAAATATTACTTACCGCACTGACTTCCCACTACCAGATATGCAGGTGAGCTATAAGTCAATAACTTCAAATCAATCCATCTTTTGCGTCTAATAAATTACACACCTTATTACTTTGTTATTTATATAACGAAAAATAACTCGACAAGATACTTACCAAATAATACTAATTTATACAAACATGAACAAAATGGTAAATCTCTGGTTATTCAGAAAATCTCCTAATTTCAGACTCAATTCGGTATATTTTATTTAGATTTAACGAATATAGTTAATGTGTCGTTTTTGTATGTTTAGGTTCATTGTCTCGCAAATGGTGTAAGCGTAAGTCTTAAAATCAAAGATTTCAATGGAGTACTCTACGTGAAAGGCTATAGCAAAGATGAAAGATGCCGTCTCGTTGTACATACAACCGAGAATCAAGAAAGACCTGTCGATTTTACTGTATTCTTCGGTGACTGTGGATTAGTCCACGTAAACGTAAGTTAACACAGATCACAGTTTTGACTATGGATACCTAACATACTTTACTGTAGGCTCACTGTAAACTGTAAACTGTTTTTTTTTGGTGAAACTGCGTAAAGCGCACAAAAGATGTATTTAAGTCATATCATATTGATAGTACTGCGCGTTTGATGTGGTAATCAGAGCTCGACCAGCACTTTTCTAGCGAAGGGCTACACCGCCCCGCGCTCGGTGATCCTCCTACTTTTTCAAAATTAGTGTTGCGTTTTGTTTTTTAGGGTTCCGGAAAAAGGAACCCTTGTAGGATCACTTCGTTGTCCATCTGTCTGTCAACCCCTTTTTTCTCGGGAAGGCGTAGAGGTATCAAGTTGAAATTAATATCAAATACTAAGGTCTACGGTCTGTACGGGAGCTGTAAAAAAATCAAGCTTCTAAGTCAACTCAATAAATAAAAATAAAATCAAATATTTAATAAGCGCCGTTAATTGCGCATATTTTGACACTCGCTGTATTGTGTACTTCCCGTTGATCTAGAATCATGAAATTTGGCAAGAAACAAGGTCTCACAGCACAAGTATAGGAAAAACTTCGAAAATCGTTAATTAAGGTTCCGTACTCATAGGGTCGCAGGCGCTACCAGTTTACACGTAACGTTATATGTAAGCCAGTTATTACACAGCTTGTAACGTGTTGGTAATTGGTATGACATCTCATCTCATCAAAAAAATGGTACGGAATCCTTTGTGCGCGAGCCTGACTCGCACTTGACCGATTTTTTTATTAAGTATTACTATTTTGTTCTTTAAATATAAATTACGTGCAACGATATTAAAAATTGTACATCTTCCTGCAGGGTTTGGCGAGCTTCGTACTGGTAATGCAAAAACATCCCAAACTAGTAACATCAAATGCTAAAGCTTTCCACATAAAATGTATATATCAGACGGGAGAACAAAATGTGACTTTAGCGTTTAATGTCTCCATGCTGACAACAGCGGGTACGATCGCAAATACTGGACCACCGCCCACTTGCTCGATGAGAATTGTATCACAAAATGGCGGTGAGGTTAATTCCGCAGAAATTGGAGAAAATTTAGTACTACAAGTCGACGTTCAACCTTCAAGTAAGTACCTATACCAATAAATAAAATCAAATTTTCTCGACCGAACACTGAAACGTATCATACCTACCTAGTAGTAGATAGAGTGCCATCCCCAAGCATAGGTATTATACTCTTATTGAAAAAAAAAACTATTAAAAGGAACTCACACAAATAATTTACTTTTTAGGTATCTACGGTGGCTTTGCCCGCAGTTGTATTGCAAAAACAAGTGAAGTTTCAACAAACATAGAAAACGAATATACCGTTACGGATGAAGACGGTTGTGCCACCGACAAGGCCATCTTTGGTGAATGGGAACGAAATGAAGACGGCAGTGCACTGAGGGCATCTTTCAATGCTTTTAAATTCCCAAGCAGTGATAATATAAAATTCCAATGTAATATACGTGTCTGCTTTGGAAAATGTCAACCGGTAAGAACTCATAGATACTACTCTACACATCTACGAGTATTAGCTACTTTGAACATAAAGAATAATTTGGTATTAACAATAATAATTATTTTTTGATTAACTAAGTACCTATTTATTTCTTTTTAGGTAAACTGTCGCGGATACGACGCGTTTGGAAAACGCCGTAAACGAGAAATAGTCGAAAACGACGGTTCTCTGGCAGGACAACTTCGAGAGGAGGTGACTGTTGAGTCGAATCTGATCCTAACGCTCGATAAGCGAGATCTGTCACAAGCAGCCCCGCAGCGAGACGGGTCAGGAGCATACGCTGCAGGCGCAGGCGGCGCCAACGGCACAGGCGGCGAGGTGTGCGTGTCCGCAGCGGGGCTGGCCGTGGCGCTGGCGCTGACGGCGCTGCTGGCGCTCGTGGCGGTGGCGGCGGCCGTGGCGTGCTGGCTCGTGGCGTGGCGACGCGCGCGCCCTGCGCCCGCGCCTCTGCCGCATCCGCCTGACTTCCCCAACCCGCTGTTCCAGCGCTGAGCCGTTATCCCAGCTAGTCCTACGCCCCGCTCCTCCGTCGGCGCCGGGCGGTGTCGGCTCTTTCTCTCTAACTCACTCGGTTTTAATGTGCGCGCCGCCGGAGGACCGCCGGGCGAGGGCCCTGCGAGCGCTGCGGCATCCTAGCCGCCTCCCTCGTTCGCGCTCGCAGCGTCCTAAATTAGATTATTTAACTTTATTTCGATTAACTTAGATTTGTCGCCTCCTCTGAACTTTGTGATAATTATTAAATATTCGACATCACCATAATTTGTAAAATAGATAAATATTGACTTTAGTTTTTAAGCAATTATTAATAAAATAAAATTAAAAATTAAAAGGTTCTTTTATTTTGCTTTTGAAGGTTACAAATAATTCTTCAGTAGGTATCTGGACCATATCTGGACAGAAATGCTGACTTGATTAACTTTTTCTAGTTGTAGCAGTAGCACCCCGATCCATTAAATTGTAAGAGACAAGTTGCATCTCATATGATTTAGCATTGTGTTTTCTCATTTTTGCGCCAATATGTGATAAATGTTGTTGTGATATTAAAATGGAGTGGGGTGATAAAGAGAACCGAATTGCTGTGATAGCATTACAAAGTAAGTAGGTAGGAGCCAAATGCAATTTTTTAAACTCTCCATCCGCTAGGCTCGGCTCGATATAGACGCATTTGAAAAAGAAATAGTCACGGCTCCATAGTCGCATTCGAAAAACACTATCTCGTCTCGATAATCGCTTTCGAAATACACACTCTTGGCTCGATAGTAGCATTCGAAAGAGACACTCTCGGTTCGATAGTCGCAATCTGACACTCGCATTCGAAAGAGATACACTCTTGGCTCGATAGCCGCATTCGAATGAGACACACTCTCGGCTAAATAGTCGCTTTGAAAAGAGACACTTTTGGCCCGATTGTCGCATTCGAAAGAGACTATCGGGCCAAAAGTCTGTCTCTCTGTGTGTGAATCTATCAATCAATATATATATGTCGCAGTCATCTAGTTTAATCTGCTATTTGATTGAATGACTAGCGCGTTCATTGAATGACAACATTCCTAGAGGACAACTCGTCAAGTTGTTTAATGTAACGTTCAACATCTTGACTGAACGTCATCTAGCATAGTCGTTGAATGGGATATAGCCGACTTTGTAATGTTTGGTTATTGTAATGTGTTAGGTACATTAACCCGACAAAACCTAAGTGCCCGGCCTCAATTATGTATGTAGAACCCTAACCTAACCTACAAAAAAGGGACAAGAAAACTAAATTTCAATCACCTGACTGATTTTACGTCCGCTCTGTTCAAAGGGCTATGTTACAATCCACTAACTAGTTGGACGTTGAGTGACAAGACGTTCGGCCTAGTCATTCAATTGAATGTTGTCATTCAATGAACGCGCTAGTCATTCAATCAAATAGCAGATTAAACCAGATGACTGCGATATATATATCAAATTATACTAATTAGATTATATAAATAGGTAGGATACTAAAAACATTAACGCTTTCAGGACCCTACTAAGGTTTCCAAAAGTTATTTTAAGTGTTTGGTTATAAATAATTGTTTATTTACGGTCTAGTAAACATATTCTACAGCAAAAATAAAATTTAGTAGATTTTTTAGAATTCTTTGACACATATGTCCATATAAAGGTAACTTTTTCCCAAAAACAATGACTCAGAAATCACCTTATTTTTATTAGTTTGCGTAATTTTGTAATCCTTTTTTGGTATTTTGTGATAAACAATTTATTTATTGTTATAAATCAAATCAATTAATCAATCAATCAAATATCATCAAATAAATATTATAAATGCGAAAGTTTGGATGGATGGATGTATGGATTTAAGGATGGATGTTTGTTACTCAATCACGCCCGAACGGCTGAACGGATCTGGATGAAATTTGGCACAGAGATAAATTATAGTCTGGAATAACACATAGGTTATGGGCATCAGCTAGTGCAACATAATACAAATTATAATCAGTGTGTCACTCAATGAATGTCACACATGGCCTGTGACACACTTATTTTTTGTGTGATTTTCTATTTTTTTCGACACTATTTACGTACCTTTTTCTATAGGATTTTTCTATAACATGTAAGAAAAAGTCTAGCCTTTCTAAAGTCATGTCAGGTCAACAAGTCATGTCAGGACTTATGTAATGCATCTTCATCATCACTATTTTCACTCAAGAAAATTTTATCGATCTCATATTCGCTGAGTATGAAAGTTTCATATACCTTGGGCACCATTATCTGCCAAAATTATATTCAAAATGTAGGTAGATACGATAAAAATATTAAATCAAATAGGAGACTTTTTTGATAACTTATTACCGTTATAAAAATTTAATTTAAACTAAGATATATAATATTGGTGCCTTCAAAACTTCTCCCGGCAAAAAAATATGTTAGCCACTAAATCCAGAAAAATATTGCGATGGTTACTATTAATAATTTCATTATAAACTAGCTTTTGCCCGCAGCTTCGCTCATGCTAAGCTCGATTTTATACAATTGTCAAACCCCTATTTTACCCCCTTATTCATGATAATATTATCCATACTAATATTATAAATGCGAATGCCACGCTTTCACGGGCCATATATTAATAATAATAATAACTTTTTATTTCAGGCTTCAACACCCATAACTTGTTAGTAACAATCACTTAACCTATGTTAGTAAAAAAAAACAACATAAAATACCTAAAACTAACCTACCCTACTCTCAAACCTAAGCCTCGACACATTTACAGGTCTCTTTGAGGCCTCCTCATGAGAAAGTGTGCACCATTCCAGCGCCTCCAGAGAGGCACTGGAATGGTGCACACCGATATATATATAACCGATATATTCAACCGATTTTGATGAAATCTGATATAGGGATAGTTTGTATCCCGGGGAAGGACAAAGGCTATCCCGGAAAATTAAAGAGTTCCCGACGAAGTGACAAATAATAAATATAATAAATGCGAAAGTTTGGATGGATGGATGTTTGTTAATCAATCACGCCCCAACGGCTGAACGGATCTGGCTGAAAGAAGGTCGGTCAGTTTGATACAAACTGTGACCTGATTGTAAAGTGTCGCGACCATAAATGACCTAAGGTGGGATCGATTGATAATAATGCAGTGTATTAAATCTAATGATTCTTTTTTTTTTTAAAGCCGGAATTTGCTGGTAAATTCATGTTCGATTTTGAGGTTAGGATTGAATACGACACCAGCGCCATTATTCAAAAACCGCTATTACTACTCCAGTATATTATGTCTTTCATTTATTTTGGAGTACGCCATTTTTGCTTTTTCGATGTTGGTTTTTAGTTAGTTTATTTTCGTTTGTCGTAGAAGCATCGATGTTTGGTGCATCCATAGAGCAGGATGTTTAAAGGACTGGCAACCCTCGTGATTTCAGATTTTGAATTTGATTTGAGTTTTGACGATACTCTTTCATTGATGACAGCTGTCACTTGACGTTGACGTCTGCGATGTGATGAATTATGGTGCACAGATTATAGAATATATCTAAAGGTGTGTTCAGAAACACGATATGGTATTTTGCAATTGTTTAGTTTATTTTTTATTCCGGCTTTAATAAAAAAATATAATAGTTGTACTTAAATACCCCTTTAATCACCTATATTTTGCCATTGTATTTATCAATGGTCGCTTTCATTTTTGGTCAGGTCATATTTGGCCTACTTCTTTGGCACAGAGATAGATTATAGTCTGGAATAGCACATAGGCTACTTTTTATCCCGGAAAATGAAAGAGTTTCCGCGGGAAACAAAAAACCTCAATCCACGCGTGCGAAGTCGCGGGCATCAGCTAGTGAGTTATATTTTCAAAAATCCTTTATTAGCGGACGCCTACGTCATAAAAGCTATCTGTATAAAAAAACAGCCCGATCCGTCCAGTTTGAGCTGTGCGTTGGTATATTATTTATCAGTCAGTCAGTCACCTTTTTCTTATATTTTGTATATTTACGAGTAGATTATGAGACTGTTTTTTATTTGCGCCGGCACGAAAGTATCTAGACCACCCACTGGTGAATTAATTGTGCGTTTTCCATCAGTATTGGCATTTTATTAAATAGAGACGTATTATACCTACGGTGTACCCAATGACAATTATAGAACAATTTCATTAGATCATTAGATGCACCAAATGCTATTAGGATACCTAATAGTTAGCTTTTTATCCTTTTCTCTCAAGAGAGTATAATCATAAGAGGAAAAGAAATGTAGCTATTTTTATTAGCCTAATAGCAAGCGAAATACTACACATTCACTCACTGACTGACTGAGTGACTAATCACGATATCGCAGGAACTATAAAACATACAAACTTGAAATTTGAAGGTGTGTTCCTTCTATGGTGTAGACATCAGCTAAGAAATGGTTTTGAGAAAATTCACCCCCTGAAATGGGGATTGGAAGTTTGTATAAAAGTCCTATATTTTTGAAGTTAGAAACTTAAAAATTGGAAATTTGATTTTTAGTTTTAAATAATAATAACCTGCATAAGCTAACTATACATATTATAAAGCCTCTATAGATAGGCTTTTTGCAGCAGGATAGTCTGGAACGTTCGGGTACATTCCGGAACATTGTGGAACATTCCAGAATACTCTCGACTATCGTGGACCATTCGGAGCCTTTTTTGGATGGGTGGGTCCATTGGTATATAAAGCAAGTCTGTGAAGTCATATCAGTGAAGTGCAGTGAGTACGAGGAAGCTCTGAATTAATGGGAGGAGTTCTACTCATACTCTCAGGAGATTTTCGACACACTTCCAGTTATTCCCAAGTCAACACGTAAACGAAATCAATGCAAGCTTAAAAAATCTCATCTGTGGCCTCAGTTTAGGTTAAAAAAGATTTACTCTTTAGCCAATTAGTTAGGCTAGATCGTAGTTAAATAAGTACCTGGCTGGTACTCAATAATAGGAAGAAAAAAAAACATTTTGCTCAACAACTTTTAAGGCACATACCTACCTAATCTAACCCTGCCGACCCAGATGACCGGCGTCATTGAACTCAACAGTGATTAATTCTGCAGCATCGCCACTAGTCACTACTGAAAACTATACGTAGCTTGCTCTCAGATAGGAAATTCGTTTTTTCACATAATACATAATATATGGATGATAACAAAATGAAAAATAGTGTGTATAAACAAGTATTGTAAATAGTTGGAATACCTATGTACCTATTCAATAAAAAAATACCTTTAAAGTTTACCCTTTCATTCAAACTACCACACAATATTATGTCAAACCCTGAGCAAAGCCGGGTTCCCCAGCTAGTTTATAATATAGCGATATGAAACACTTTAGTGTAGGTAACGTAGTTAGGTAAGTATACATATCTATATAATAATGATACAGTCTCAAGCGCAGCGCTACATATCGCGGTCAATACAGCGCATGCGCGGCCTCGTACCTCCCCTCTCCTCTTCCCTTCCCGTGCCCTCCCCACTATACACTAGCAGAATCACACAACTTTGTTTACCAATTGCCGCGATTGACAAGTCAAGCCAGTCGGTCGGCCTGTTTTGCCGATCTCGCTCGCTTAATCTTAAAGGTACGTGGTGAATTGTACAAACGCGTTTCCAGTGATAACCGCGACATCAATCACAACGTTATGACTTTGTGACGTAATACCATGAGTAAAGCCGATTCCTCGGCGGAAGCCGCCTTGCCTAGGGTGGCCATCCACGTGGGTCACTTTGGAAATGAAGACCAGGAACGCTTAACACTTCTCGACCCAAGTTCACCAACACCTGTTTTAACGGCCTCTGGACAAATGCGCAAAGTCAAAAGTTTCACTGATACACACAGAATCAGAGATGTGAATGCTGCATCAGGTGCTGCATCCGCGCGAAGTCTACGTCCATATGACCAGGTGACCGTTTACCCGGATGGTTCTGATAGCGGAACTAATCAGTATGCTCCTTCTATGCGTTCTCTTGCATCAATCGGAATGGGATGTACCGACGGCCGAAAAATGGTCATCCGACGAGTTCCTACCTCGCCCACGGAACTGTTTCATCTAGTGCGTCCTCCTACGTGAGTATCTTTCCGGATGTCACATCCTCTAAAAACCATTATTCAATTGTTGCAACTAAGAGCCGTTTTTGCATGGTTACTTACTCGTTTATTATTGGATGTTCCATATCTGGCACAACAGAAAGCTAAATTTAAAAGCTAAATATATTTAATTTTATTCACCTTATGGTTACAGATTACGTTTTATTTGATTACCTAAAATATGCAATGAACATAAATTTTGGGACTTTATGTAGGTACTAGTATTAACATAACCTAAAAAATAATTTCTCTTGTATAAAGCGCATAGGCAATAAGACACAATAATAATATAAAGTGGTTATCAGCATTTAGCACACCTCTACTTATAACAATAAATATAAATCATGCAGATTATACTAGGTATGTTATTATTCAAGTACATAAATGTGTAAAATTGCTATTGTGCTTAGAAAACAACAAGTACTTATCCTTCACAAGTAACTTCATAAAAATGAAAGGAAAAATGATTATCTTACTATCGTAGCCGTAGTGACTAACTTACGACTTTGGGATCCTAATGATCTAAGGACTATATCGGACCTCTATAGGATGAAATTTCTAACGACATACATGATATGGTTTTTATAAACAAAGAAATTGCAAAAAATAAAGCCTAACAAGATTACCGTTCTGGATTGGTATTGTATGATGTACCTTCCTAATACCTTTCCCTGAGCTATTTGTATTTTGCTGTATTTTCGCATTATTTTGTGGAATCTATACCACTACTCGTGTGTCTATACCGTGCGTATAACATAAATTCCTCAATAAGTAGGTATATCTGCATCTGAAAGCGTAGAAGACAGACAGACACAATTAGGCATTTTTATAATCAATGTAACCTAGTTAAAAAAACTGACTGGACGATCTCTGTTCCTCCACTGTTTTATTTTTTTATTTTTGTTTATTGGACGAAGCTTTAATACCTATCGATAAACTGAAAATTGCCCAAATTCCTTTAGGTATCTTAAACCTTGTTTGCCACTCACTGCTCGCAACTAGGTAGGTATAAAGGCGTGTTTTCGCGTCGTCTCGGTCGACAACGACTAAGTATGCACAGAATATATTATTATAATAGTAGGTACTAGGTATGTTCCTTTGATTATATATTTTACGAAGTCCATTGTTTCATTGCATCAACGACGTCCATTTGAAGATCTCAATCTCAAATGATCGCCTAGGCGTTTTCATGAAATCGGCCTGAGTCTTCCCTATACGATTCGAATAGTAATAGATTAGTTTCGAGAGTAATTTAACCTATACCACTCTAGGGCAAGTTGGATATAAGGCGGTTAAAGTTGAATTACGGTTAACAGTAAACTTTAAACGTAAATAGTAATAAACTTTATATGTAAACTGTAGTAAAACATGTTATTTTAAGTTAGAAATTCTTAATTTTTGGTATAAATTTTTATCAATAAAATTGGAATAATAAAATATAGGTAGATACTTAACCGGTTGTGCAAAGGCTTAAATCACATTCTGCCGTATAGGAGCACCGTCCTAATCACTGAAAACAAGTTTGAAATTAGTATTACTTTAAATGGTATTAATACCCAAAGGATTGATAAAATATGCCTAATTTATTATTTATTAATAAACGCAATTTGTTATCACAAGAATATCGTAATGATAGACAGCTATTTTTATTAATTTTTTAATGGCTTACCTTTATGAGGAATCCAGCCCATATCGCGTCGTCTTGACCTTCAATTTTGTCTGATAACGCTGCATTTTATCTGCTCTTGCGTATCTCGCACACAACATGGATACGATTGATCATGCTCTCATTCTTATCGCAGAATTTTATGATAACTTAAATTGGAACTCATATTCGCGAGTAGACATAGCAATCTTAGTAAATGTTTGTTTTGGAAAGAAAGATCCCATGGGTTGAGACTTGAGACTTGAGGCATTGATGAAAGCTGGTACTCGTACATCGATCTTTCTTCTACATTGCCTGATTATGTCAGTCAGTTGATCCGAGGAGGCTTTACAGTTTTTATTTTTACCCACGATGGAACAGAGACGGTATAATATGTGTTTGCTCTGTCTAATGGTGGCACCACACATGGCTATTTGTGTTTGCGTATTTGTTATATTTGTCAAATAACTTCCATGTGTGGAGAGTATATTTGCCAAAATTATTGCCATTTTTGCCTATTTGGCAAATACAGCCAATAACAAATACGGTTTACCGAACGGCTGTCGGTTTTTTGAAGACACATCAAAGGAGGCAAATAGGCAAACACGCAAATATACTGGCCACACATGGTCGGCTTCATAAGCGCGCGAATTGTCGACCAGTACGGGCGGGCATAGTCATCAATGTCATCATCCACCATCGCTTTGGTCTTGGTCGTTTCTTGATCACTTTGTATTTTTTTACGCATAACATATAGTAGTAACATGCATTCATATAATAAAATCCAGCTGCCAGTGCAACGTCCATTTTGTACAGCTAATTTACTTTCTGGTGGCAAATATCTTATGTGTGGACGGTTGTATCGCCTATTTGCCTATATGTCAAAAATTTTGGCAACTACGCCAACATCAAATCACAACTACAAATAGCCATGTCTGGTGCCACCATAAGAGGTTGTGTGTTTGTTGGCTTGTTTGTGCACTTTTGTTACCATTTTCCTGGAAAACTATTGGACCGAATATTGTAATACGTATTTATACTGCTAAGCCCCGCTTGCAGAAACGCCGGGTTATCCCACTAACCCAGAGTTAGCGGCTAACCTGAGGTTAAACTGCTAAATTGTCTTGCAATATCGCGACAAAAGTTCAGCACAAAAGGCACGTAAACGCTCTTTAAAATTATCAAAATAAATTTAGTATTAAATTTTCTTTCGTGTAGGCCTGGGAAAGTAAAATATAGACATTTATCCCTGAGACATGAAAGTTTAATAACAAGTGAATATAACTAAAATTATTAAAAATACGACTGCTCTGCCGTAGCCCGTATTGAATTTTTCAAAAATAAATAGCCCGTGTCACTCGGGATATTGAACTATAGTGTTATATATTTTTGGAATCCACTCATCATTTTCTAGATGATGATTATATAGTTAATCTTCTTTTCGAATATTTTTTTTCAACTTTAGTCTTTAATGCGGGACCATGGTCACCCCATCAATTTTTTTTTAAATTTTACTAGCCTATATCACCCGGAATAAGCTAGAGATTCTAACGATACCTCATTTATCAAAATCGGTTCAGACATATAGAAGTTATGGTGGAATATACAAACTCACATACATACATACAAACATACATACATGAACCCTGAAAACAATATACTCCTTTTTTCAGGCAGTCCTATAAAAAGTGACGTCAGTTAAGTTAATCGCGTTAGCAAATCTTATGAGCTCTTAATATAGTCTCACTTTTATCCCACCAGCTTAATAATCAACAAAGTAGATAGCCACGTCCATTTACGTTTCGAGATGGAATTTTAAATTGGGTACGAACTACCTATATGGCGTGAATTTGACTTATTATTCCAAGCGCCCAAACTCTTAAAGTTCTATATAAAAATGTTCTGGAGAGACATCTTATACGATCTCTAGCCCTTTGGTGAAACAGTGAAAAAATAGATTCCTTTACAGCAAAAAAAAATGGCTAATACAAAATTTAGTTATGAATTTCAAGAGGCTTTAGATATATCTTGTATTGTATGGTTGGTACTTTTTTCTTCCACTAGGCATTCCATTGTAGAGCCGTGCGAGAGCTTTTCTTTCAGATTAAGTATTCCACACATAATATTATCACAGAATAGGTACCTGATAGTTGCTATAATAATTCTCTGTCCGTCTGCTACGTTTCCACGCTCCATTTATTCAACCGCTTTCAACGGGTAGGTACATACCTAGTACCTACATAAGTTGCATCCCATCCCCATCCATTTATTTTTTAAGAACAAAGGTTTATGTTTTTATCCCGAAAAATCAAAGATTTCCCACGGGTTTCAAAAAAAATCCACGCAAAACGATGTTGCGAGCATCACCTATAAAGTATTTTACTATATTTTAATTATTATGCTAGGACCTGAGTTTAAATCTGTAACAGGAATAACTAATATTGTATCTAGGGCTTCCAATACCGGGATCCCGGACTTTTTTCGTCCGTTTTCAATACCGGTATTGAAATGTCTAATACCGGGATACCGGTATTGGTGACACTATAAACGAAACAGTGACTATTGCATATATTATATGTCTTGCATGCCACTGTTTTTATTCGGCTTAGTTTAAAACTTGTAGCTTAAGCACATTAGCTCAATAAGAGCACAAGTGAAAACAAGTCATTTTTGATCACTCCGAGGGAAAAATTAGTGTTTGAATTTTGAACTTTGTGGCTTGATATTTCTATTTCATTGACTCACTAAACGTTGTTTTTAACCCATGCAATATTTTACTATGGTATATTTTCTTTAAAAAAATTACTATTGAATTTTTAATTAATCTGTAGTTTGACTAAACTATGTATTTTTAAGAGTGAAAAAATGGCATTTCTTCATTGAATTTAAGCAGAAAAGTGCTCTTTTGGAGTAAATGTGGTGAAAAAATATTTTTTATGGAAAAACTGTTTTTATGGTGCGTTTACTTCAGAAAAGACTATTTTTAAGTTAAAAACAATATATTTTAAGTTTTTCCCAAGATCCCGGTATTGAAAAAAACCGGTAGTCGAAAGCCCTAATAATTGTATCCAACTATCCACCCTACTATCTACTATATAAAAATAAGTCGGGTTTTCCTTCCTGACGCTATAACTCCAGAACGCACGAACCGATTTCCACGGTTTTGCATTCGTTGGAAAGGTCTCGGGCTCCGTGAGGTTTATAGCAAAGAAAATTCAGGAAAAAATTCAACAGAAAAGCGGGAAAGTCTTTTTAGCGGGAAAGCCATCTGGTGGCGAAACGGAGTTCGCCGGGTTTGCTAGTTCTTTATAATAATTATTATGATTCGTCATAATGAGCGCTTCGGGGGGTAGACAGCAAACTCCACTCTTTTCTAAGCCGATCTGTCGGACACCTATGATTTAGCTCGCCCCACGTAAGGCCGATCTTCTTCGACTCATCAAGTAGGTATACTACGCCGCGGCACCAAGTTTATTTGGCCACCCGCGCTTTCTTGGACCTTGCGGGTTCGAATCCAACACCTGCTTGGTATATTATGGTCAGGTGCTCGAGACATATGTACCTATATGCCCGACCCAGTTCCATTTTCGGCGTCGAATTTGAAGCTCAACGGGTTGTTCATGGCACAGCTTCCATTGGTCTATGTTAGAAATAACTTCCGGCCAAAATATCCTCAGAATATAATAATTATGATTATATCATATTAAAATGTATAGGTACTTACAAATGTATCGTTAAGATAGTTTGATTAAGGTTAAAAATTATAATATAAGTTACGATGGGGCTGGCGTGTCCGTGTCGGACAAAAGTCCCTAATAAATTAAGATAAAAAAAATAAAAACTATTTAGCATAGGTATACGCAACTAATTTCACATCGCATAAGTAAACACACTTGACACAAATATAGCTGCATGAACACCTAAAATCTCCCATAATTCATATACAAATATTTCCACGGTATTTAAAAAGAGTATGAAGGTTATGTAAAACATGCAATTTATGAAATGTACTTACATACAAAGATCTAATGAGACTGTAGTCTGTAATAGATGTTTGTGAAAGGGTGAAAATTAAAAATGCAGATAAAAAATAGTAGAGACCACCCTCTTCAACCCTTCTTCTCAATCTACTTTTAGAGTCAATACTCTTTAAGTATGTATCTTATAACTTTTGTATTAGTAGGAAAGTAGGTAATCATATTTTTTGTATATATCTCCGAACCAGTTTAATTTTGGTACTTAACACTTATGGCCGATTTCGCCGATAATTCCTAAATTCCTACTATGTGAATTTACCATCAAAATTTCCTAATTCCCTATGGTTGAGGAGTTCTGTATCCTGCAGCATCAGGATTGAGGATTTGGAGTCGTCAGAATTTTTTATGGGACCACCTCGCGAGCTTCCTCTAACCACTGAAAAAATGTTTCAAATAGGTTCAGAAACCACGGAGATATCTACCGACATACATTAACAAGTGAATATAATTAAAATTATTAAAAAATACGACTGCTCTGCCGAAGACATATATATGTATACATACACGAACCCTGAAATCATAACACTCCTTTTTTGGGCAGTCTAGTAATAAAAAATCCCCCTCGAATGGAAGTACCACTGCTACTACCTACTACCTACCTTTGGAATCTTATTCATATTTTTATGAAATTATATTATTTTTTGTGAATTACGGGATATTGAACAGTGTTATATATTTTTGGAATCTACTTATCATTTTTTAGATGATGATTATATAGTTAATCTTATTTTCGAATTTTTTTTCAGCTTTAGTCTTTAATGCGGAACCATGGTCACCCCATCAATTTTTTTTTCAATTTTCCTAACCTATGTCACCCGGAATAAACTAGTACTAGGGATTCTAACGATATCTCATTTATCAAAATTGGTTCAGGCGTATAGAAGTTATGGTGGAATATATATATACATGAACCCTGAAAACAATATACTCCTTTTTTTCAGGCAGTCGTATAAAAAAAGAATACGCGCAGAATTGAGAACCTCCTCCTTTTTTGGAAGTCGATTAAAAATCTTTGAACAGTTCATCAATTACATTATGCTTCCAAATCTGACAAAAACTTAAATTTGACAGACCACCAGATGAAGACACAGCTTCCCATGATAGTGACTGCGGCGAAGAGGAAGAAGATGCGGAGACCGTGCATTTGAAACCAAGAAGACCATTCTGGGCTAACAAGATACAATTTGTGCTGGCTTGCGTAGGTTATTCTGTTGGCCTTGGCAATGTATGGCGCTTCCCTTATCTTTGCTACAAGAGCGGAGGAGGTGAGAAAACTCATTTTCAATAGTAAAGATAATTTCTGTCAGTATCCTATACATATTTATAACTAGCTGACGCGACGCAGGACTGCATCAATCAGGTGAAGTTGTGAAAATAATCAATAAGTATTATCTGAAATCCTTTAGAGCTGATTTCCAAAAATTCTTTCTCAGTAATATGTCTAATGCCCACGTTATAAAGATAATAATCTAGATAGTTCTATCAAAATCCCCAGTGATTCAGGGTCGGCATTGATAGCTCGGTCAGTCAGACAGGACGTCTTTTTAAAGCTCCTTAGTCAACAAGAAACTCTTATAGTTTCGCCATGTCTGTTCGTCCGTCCGTCCGCAGCTTAGCTTAGAGGCTGTTAGTACTAGAAAGATGCAATTTGGCATGGGTAATACATATTAGCTTTAGCACGCCGACAGAGTGAGAATATTTTTTTAACACATTCGCTGCGGCAGCATTGGATCTAAACCTTCGGCTAGTGCGTTACGAGACAAATACTGCCCGTATCTATATTTCCTGATATGCGTTACGAGTTACGACCTCTATTTTGCCGTACCGGAACCTGACTTTCAAAGTCCATGCAGACGTGGAAACTCCTCATATCAATGGTTTTTTTGAACAATCGATAGGCTACCTACATCCTCGTGTATACCTAGCTGTGGTAGCCCCGGGTTCTCAATGATATTTTGAAAGATTCAGAGATTTTTTAAAATCCGTCATTCACGGCAGTATATAGGTATGCCGTATAGCATAGAAGTTAAAAAATTGCTAGGGATGGGGGGTTTACTTCTGAAATGACAATCGATATTTACAAGGTACCTATTCTTTATTAAAGACATAACAAATACAACATAATTCTTCATAATTAGTCAACATAATAATTATTCTTGCAAGTATCGGAAATTATAAAAAAAAATAAAAATAAAAATCAGTCACATGTACTTAGTACAAAAACACTAACTAATAAAAATATGTAAATAGATTTTTTAAATTTTGATTAATTTTAGGGTGTCAATTTATTATAATTACTTTATTTTTATCTATGTGGAGAGATCACACAATATTAGGAACTTTAATTTAACGAAATAAAATAAATTTTGAAAACTAGGTATGGTTTCATCAACGTTCTATATAAGCCTTCTATATTCTACTAGAGGACGCCCGCGACTTCGTTCGCGTGGCTTAAGGTTTTTTAGAAGCCTGTGTCACTCTTCAAGTACTACCCATCTCTACCCATGCAAAAAATCACGTCGATCCGTTGCTCTGTTGCGGCGTGATTGCCAAACTCTCTATTTGACGTCCTTGGAGATAGACATTTCAAAAACTGTAAAATCCGTATGCGGAAGCCCATATACCAAGTTTCATGGGTATTGAAAACAGCAGCTTGAAAAAACATATAGCAGCTTGAAAAACGACGGACTTTCATACAAACTTTTAACCCCTATTTAACCCCATTGGGGGTGGAATTTTTAAAAATGTGACGCACATCCTTCTGTATTTTTACCAAAAGCCAAAATATCAAGTTTAAGATTTAACTTGAAAAATATCTTGTTAAATAAAGAGCCTACCCTATTTCAACCCTTTGGGAGTAGAATTTTCAAAAATGGCGAAGCACTTATTTATTTATTTTAAACCAGAAGCCCGAATACCAACTTTCATGGCTGTAACTTGAAAAATAAAGGACTTTCATATCAACTTTCATCCCCTATTTCACCCATTTGGGGGTAGAATTTTCAAAAATTGTGTATCTCTTATTTCTTCAGTTTTAACCCGCAGCACATATACCAAGTTTCATGGCTATAACTTGAGAAATGACGGACTTTCATACAAACTTTCAACCCCTGTTTCACCCCCTTAGGGGTGGAATTTTGAAAAATCCTCCCTTAGTGAGCGCCTACGTCATAAAAGAAACCTACTGTCAAAATTTCAAGTTTCTAACTTCAGCGGTTTAGGCTGTGCGTTGCTATATAAGTCAGTCAGTCAGTCAGTCAGGACTTTGAATTTTATATATATAGATAGAAGTGCTAGTAACTAGGTAGTTATCACACTGAACAACTTTCACACTTGACATCGATAGCTTTTTACATAAAAAATATCGAGCGCTTACGTGTGCACTAGTGTTGGCCGTAAGTTAGACGTAACTTACGGCCAACACTAGTGCAAACTGAGTGGCCGCGCGGACGCATGCAGGGAGGCACGGGGTTGGGGGGGTACGGCAAGATAGTCGCCGTACCGCACTGAATAAAAATACTTACCTTACTGTGCGTTACGGCAACTATTTTGCCGTATATTATTACTTATTAGTGTACAATATTATTATATTAAAAGCTACCATATTGAAAAAATCACTGTTTCTGTTCTACACGCACGGGAA
This sequence comes from Erebia epiphron, assembly GCA_963932025.1. NCBI lineage: Eukaryota > Metazoa > Arthropoda > Insecta > Lepidoptera > Nymphalidae > Erebia > Erebia epiphron. Next base: position 33,612,053 of record OZ009948.1, on the reverse strand, counting down.
CATACCTAGTTATTAGTTAGATCACCCCCGCACGGCGCGCAAAACTAGGATAAATAACTGCCGCACTGGCTGACCGTCAAATACGGCAAAATACTTACCGTAACGCAGCGAATGTGTTATTTATGTGTGCGAATTATTATAATCTCTCACGCCCGTGTAAAAAATAAATGCATATATAAAATATGGCCAAAAATAAATATAATAAACTGACATAAGTACATAGAAATAAATATTAGTAGATTATTCACCACGGGGGTAATGCGATGTATTATGTCACGGGCGCCGGGATAAATCCCAAGCGGAACGAGGGATTTTAGAGTAACTCCCGAGCGTAGCGAGGGTGTTGCATCTAGAATCCTGAGAGTAGCGCGGGAATTAGGGCGCCCAAGATTAATACAGCATTACCCCTACGGTGAATACTCTACTTTTCACACCTCGCGATACAACCACTTCTTTCAGCTGGCGTGGCCTACTCGATTTGACAAACAAATGTCGTTAGTGCGAATCTAGTGGGCCACGGCTTCGGTTTTCGAAAATCGAGTTGGCCGCGCCTGCTGAGAACACATTCTGTTTACCGAAATTAGAGTTTATGAATATAGCAATAAGAATTATGAATAAAACCTCTTTGGAATGAATAGAATTTCCTTCAGATCTTGCTTCAGATGCGCGATGATTCTAAATTAAAATCACATTATAACCGTAGGGAATAATGGTTTTCAGTACAACATTATAACCCTAGGGATTTAATGTCTTACTTTAACCTTAGATATCAGGCCATGTAATAAGGCGTTGTTGAGCGAGTGGTGTGAAAACTTACTTATACATTACCTAAATACGTATTTATACCGGGTGGAGGATTACTTACGTTACTTACTTACTATACTTTCGTTTCTTCTCCGTCTCGGCTCTCACAATTTTAAACTTATTAAGCAACTAGATGATGCCCGCGACTTCGTACGCGTGGATCGAGGTTTTGTGGTTCCCGCGGGAACTCTTTAATTTTACGGGATTAAAAGTAGCCTATGTGCTATTCCAGACTATAATCTATCTCTGTGCCAAATTTCAGCCAGATCCGTTAAGCTGTTGGGGCGTGATTGAGTAACAAACATCCATACATCAATCCAAACTTTCGCATTTATAATATTAGTAAGATAAGATGACATCAAATCTCAATAATTCCATTGATGGTACCTACGTGGTGGTAGTGGTATACAATTTGCTATGTATACCTACGCATTTAACAAAATGGTTACACAAAACGTTATCATTAGGCCTGTACTTACGTTACATTAACCTCCAATAACTATATTTTTAGCACTACCCAACTAACAAGGCACACCCTGCCCACCTATTTATCAAAATAGCTTCGTGACCATTTATTTGGTTAGTACCTACTTACCTATTTACTTTTACATTAGCTGTTGTGAGCATAGGTACTAACTCTATATTTATAAGTATGGACTTAAACCTTTACGTGTTCTGTACGCACTTAATAAACTCAGCTCGTGAAAAATAATTTAACACGAACTGTCCACAGCTAAGTAAATTAGATAATTTACTTCATGAGATCATTGAAGTCACAAAGAAGTCGTGCACTGCGAATAGCATTGGAATTTTTGTACCTACTGAAAAGTCTAAATCTTGTCGATTTTTTTTCCAATATGTGATTTTTGTATTATGTGTTCTTTTTGTTCTCTCTAACAATACCAGACTTAAATATGGAGCTTCTAAATGTATAATCTAACCTGGAAAGTTGGTTAAAATAACCACTGACTGAATTTTTAAATTGACTCGGCTTTGTGCAATTGGTTCAAAATATATCTAAGGTTCTAGTAAACCAGTTAGTCTATTAGAAAATCGATTATAGATATCTATAACTGTACTGAATTTTAGTTGCACGAATATATCTAGTCTGTTTTATAAATGGCTGTGACAGACGGACAGACTGAACGGACTGAATGAAAGCATAAGGGTTCGTTGTGTCGTCGTACCTACTACGGAACCCTGAATACCTACCTTGTGGCGCATATCGCCTAATACAATGCAAATCTACTGCACTGCTTGCCTTTGTAACTAAAACTGTAGCTGATGTCTTCTGTAAATGGATACGTCACGCCACGCAAATGACCTCTCGACATATCGAGTGATATCTAGCACGAGTACGGACTCGTATAACGCCACGGCCCACCATATAGGGAGCAAGTCACTTAAGTTTGGAAAGATGACCAATATGTATATTATTATCTTAATATACTGGTTAAGGCTACGGTTACGGGGGTGACAGGGCGGATTTGGAGAGTTTTTATAAACTACTAGCAAATGCCCGCGACTTCGTCTGCGTGGTTTGAGGTTTTTTAGTTCCCGCGGGAACTCTCTAATTTTCCGGGATAAACAGCAGCCTATGGGCTATTCCAGACGATAATCTATCTCTGTGCCAAATTTCAGCCAGATCCGTTCAGCCGTTGGGGCATGCCGCGTGATTGAACTTTCGCATTTATAATATTAGTAAGTATTAAGTAAGTTATGAAGATAGAGTTCTTCCGCTTGTATCTGAGATGGTTTTAGCCCGGAGTCAATAATGCACATTTTATGCCAGTGTCCGAGGTATATTTAACATCGGACAGATGCGGGGTTGTTCTGGGTTGCATTATCAAAGAAAACAGCCAAGTGCCAACACAACCTGGTCAAGGAAGACGGCAGCAGGAAGGTGTATCTAAAATTAAACATTGTTAAAGTTGCTTAAAGGGAGAATAGAAGCACCTCCGTGTAGTCTATTCATAGCTGACTTTGAGGGAAAATACAAAAATTTTGTTTGTATTTGTTTTCGTTTTAGTTTATCGGTATTAGTATAATGTAGGTTAGTAGTATAAGTAGTAAGTAAGTCAGGGGTTAGTAAGTAATAATTACCTATAAGTATTACCTATTAGTTAAGGTAGACTTAAGAGCTTTAGTTACCTAGTTAGTAAGTACCTACCTACTACCTAGCAATAGTAACTTAATAATTAAGTATTTAGTTAATAGTTAATTAATTCCTCCTAGTTTTTAAGGTTGTTGAATAATCAATACCAACAGGAATTAAAAAAAAAACAGGTTAGCCCGCTACCTTCTTAGACTGCATCATCACTTACCATCAGGTGAGATCGCAGTTAAGGGCTAACTTGTATAGTGGGTAAAAATAAAAATAAAAGTATCAACAGCAACTGTACAAAGATCCATCATAATATACTGAACGTTGCGCGAAGTGAGAGCGCAAGGTTTACGAACTGCAAGGAGAGAGAAACATTAATATTTAGGGTTCCATGGCACGAACGGAAAATATGTGCAGCCCACCGATTTAGCGTTTCGAGGAGGATGACAGCATCGTACCGAAACATCTTAGTCTGCATCATCACTTACTACTACGTGAAAGTGCAGAGGGCTATCTTATAGTGGAGTAAAAACAAATATAACCGGTTCGGAAAGCTGATTTTTCTCAGTAGAATCATTTTTCCGAACCGGTAAATGATTCTACTGAGAAGTAGAGCAGTACAGTTTTAACGTTTCATAAGTGACACAAGTTGTCCTATGTGAAATAAATTTAAACCATTTATCATTTAACATAAATACGTAGATGACGAATCAATTTGGCTCTCCAAAATTAAGGAACTAATTTTTCGTGTTACTTACTCACGCTTTTCTTTGCGAATACAAATGATAAGATTAAATAAAACGTGATATGACATTATTGAGTTGTACTAAACAAACTGTAAAGAAAATCGTAGTAACTTAGTAAGATCACATTATTGAGGGAAAACTAGATAGAGTCATCACCCGTACGATTATTAAGGATGAATCAAGCCACCATGCAAATTGAACGGCATACCTTCGCTATTGATGGTTTTTGAGGGGCCATAAAGTAGACTGAAAAGGTAAAACTGTAGGTAGCTACTATCAACGCAGCGCCTAAATTATTATTGTCCCGAGCTAACGATTGGGTTAATTACGTCAATTCCTAAAGGTCAACTCATTGATACCAAGGACAAGGATAGACCAAAGCCAGGAATAATGAAATCACTCGGTTGCAATGTGGCTAGAAATTAGAAAACGTTCTACAGGCAAACGAGTGGGTAAAGCGGCACAATATGCCTCCGTACCGATCTCTTTAAATCATACTAATATTATAAATGCGAAAGTGTGTTTGTTTGTTGGTTTGTTGGTTTGTCCTTCAATCACGCCGCAACGGAGCCACGGATCGACGTGATTTATGGCATGGATATAGTTGAGGACCTGGAGAGTCACATAGGCTACTTTTTATTCCGGAAAAATAAGAAGTTCACGCGGGAATAACAAAAAACTTAAACCACGCGGACGAAGTCGCGGGCATCAGCTAGTTATACATAAGGCTGGGATTTCTCTCCAAGAGACTAACTGTGTATGGTATAGCTATTACACTAAATAAAATCCGTTAAGTAAATTATTACGCTAATAATATGATTTTCGCTCAAATGCGGCGCGGCTGAGGCTACCTGCATCATCTATACTTACTAATATTATAAATGCGAAAATTTGTATGGATGGATGGATGGATGTTTGTTACTCAACGGATCTCCATGAAATTTGGCACAGAGATAGATTATAGTTTGGAATAGCACATAGGCTAAGTTTTTGCTTTTATCCCGGAAAATGAAAGAGTTCCCGCGGGAACCAAAAAACCTCCATCAACGATGAAATCGCGGGCATCAGCTAATATTATAAGAATATTATCTACTATGAAATGAATGATATTGTGATAGTGATTGTTCGCTTCCTTATTAGGAACGCACCTACTTACCTACCTACTCTTTAAAATAGGAAGTAGGAACTTGGCTATATTCGTTGTAGTTATTAGATAAAAATAAATTAAAAGAGGCATCTATTGACTAAGGTACGGTGAGCCGTCGATCCCAATTCCCAGTATTATAGACCATGCCTGGGATTAACGTATTCACATAATATTGTATGTACTTCTATTCTATTTGATGATCTACACAATGTAGGTTGTCTGGCTGTCTGTTACGACAAGTAAGCCCTTGACTGCAATCTCACCTGATGGTGATGTAGCAGGCTAAGATGATAGCGGGCTAACCTGATAGGGCCTAGTTTAGGTTAGGCCTACGACAGTTATATTAATCCCATAGTTACCCCTAATCGGTTTCTAGATTCTACACTGCATTGTACTTATACGTAAAATCGCTTTAGAGGTACGTCTTTGCCGGTAGGGTAGTAACTTGCCACTGCCGAAGCCTACCACCAATCCAGATCAGACAAAATTATTCAGAAATTATAAATTTCCGAATGCTATTTTAAAACCACAGCGCTCTTCACTGCGCCGCTTTAAAGCTTTTATTTCTAACTTGTACTGTAACTTTACTTCAAAACGTTTTGTTTCAGGAGCATTTTTGATACCCTACTTTATAATTCTACTAATTTGCGGCGTGCCAATGCTTTTCATGGAACTGGCTATAGGTCAATACACCGCTCATGGACCTATCGGCGCGCTCTCACAAATATGCCCGCTATTCAAAGGTAAACTTTCACTACGCAATGACAACAAATTACTTACTAAAAGAAATTCAAAACAGATTCTTTGCTCGCGAATTATTTTTATTATAATTCAAAGTGAAAGCTTGAATCACTATTTCTATTTCGGAAAGAAGATACACACACTGTCAACACACTCAGCAATCCAAGTAGGTACTACTTAACCTGTTTTCTGTTAGTCTAACTAAAATTGCATCTCCACACAGCAAGGTCAATCAACACGACAATGTACTTAACAACTGTCAAGTGTCAACCTTATCGATGCTAACTAAATTCCACGTGACGCGCTAAAAATTAGGCTAGGCATCGCGTCGTACCTATGCGTGTCGTAAGAACGTCGCGTCGTCGCATCGTGATTTTAATAATACTACAAAATACGTCGTGATTTTGTTAAGTTAGAACCTCTTCCTTTTTTGAAGTCAGTTAAAAACTGCGAACATCCCCACTGCGAAACTTCGATCCTAACTAAGTGGCTCACGCTTTTTTCGTTCGCTGGCTCACGCTCGCAGCCCACTGAGTCCACTCAAACAATCGGTGGCCGATTGTCGGCAGACAAAGACCTGTAGTCTGACGCGGACGTACTTCGTGCGCTGAAATATCAGATAAGCAATCGTACAAACTGCAAATACCGCCGCTCCTTCTATGTATATTGCTGTACTGAATCCAAGAAATCACAAATTCAATTATTATATTTATTATTATTTATCCACCACTACAGCCTATTAACGTCCCACTGCTGGGCACAGGCCTCCGCTCTCATAGGAGAGCGGGAATTAGAGCTTAGACCCACCACGCTGCTCCAATGCGGGTTGGCGGGCTTTAACGACTATTATCATGTTAGTGATAATAACCGGGACCGACGGCTTAACGTGCTCTCCGAGGCACGGGGGTGAAACACCGCCAACTTCCAACTCCGGGCTTGCACTGAGAATTTCTTAATTGAAAAACCCAATACCTAACTTTTATGCCCGACCGGGAATCGAACCCAGGACCTCGTGATCCGCAGTCGACTATGCTAACCACTAGACCAACGAGGCAGTCATGCATACCTGCATAATACCTTGTAATGTAATTAACTTCTAAGTGGATAGCTTGAGTTTTCATTTGCAGGTGCTGGTGTAGCAAGCGTGGTGATCTCTTTCCTAATGTCCACGTACTACGCAGTCATTATCGCATGGGCCATTTATTACTTTTTCACATCATTTAAATCAGAGGTGCCATGGGCAAGCTGCTCAAACAGATGGAATACCCCACAGTGCTGGGTCCCCAACCATAACACTAACATTAGTAAACCAAATGGTTCTCAAACACCAACTGAACAGTTTTTCGAGTGAGTATTTTTGTTTTGATGTCTTTGTTTAAAAAAGATTATGTTTGGTTTACCTCACGAGTTGAACGGTAGTTTTAATTTCGAAAGTCAAAGTCACGTACGTACCTATACGTTTTTTTACGTCTCATATGTAGTATAATATCAAAATATTGAATTTGGTACCTAATATTCATTTTGAAACTTTCAGGAAAAAGGTCTTAAGCATGAGTGACGGTATAGAATATCCTGGTGGCATGCGGTGGGAGTTGGCAGCTTGTTTAGTTTGTGCTTGGGTTCTGGTTTACTTCGCACTATGGAAAAGTATTAAATCCTCAGCCAAAGTTAGATACATCACTACAACCTTACCATTCTTACTGATTATAGTATTCCTTGGTCGATCACTAACATTAGACGGTGCGGATAAAGGCTTAAGATTTTTTTTCAAACCTGACTGGGAACTTCTCAAACAATCAAGGCCATGGGTAAACGCTGCCTCACAAATCTTCAATTCCATCGGAATAGCGTTTGGTTCCATGATAATGTTCGCCTCTTACAACCGCTTCGACAACAACTTCCTACACGACACACTGGCTGTATCATTAATCAATGCGGTTACAAGTCTCATCGTGGGCATATTTACTTTTGCTACTATTGGAAATATAGCATTTGAGCAAAACACATCTGTGAAAGACGTCATCGCTGATAGTAAGTATACCTACCTACAAGATTTTGATATCATTAATATCAAACTACTAAATATAACCTGATCTTTCATTATCTTCTTGTGTTTAACGTTTGTTGTGTGACGGATAATACTTTATATAATAGACCATACACTTGTGGGTATGTGAAGGTAATATTGTATTTACCTATTTCTTTCAGGTCCTGGATTACTGTTCGTTGTATATCCCCAGGCTATCGCAAAAATGCCAGCATCACAGCTTTGGGCCGTGTTATTCTTTTTTATGTTCCTCTGTCTCGGTTTGAATAGTCAGGTACCTACTTTGTTAATAATTATGATTTAGAACATTACTTATTTATTAATTTCAAGACAGACTTGAATGTACTGCAAGGCCATCTACTTAGTTCTGAAAGAAAGATCTGAGCTCTTGCGACGCGTGGCTAGTGGCACGAGAGGGCCTGACAACAAAATCTGGCCTCTACTGCAATTTCATTGTGATTGCGACGAACGCCAATAGGAAGCATAAGAAACAGCCAACGCTAAAAAGATGCTTTTGAACCTAGGGCTAACAGTAGATAAGAACTGTAGATAGTGGCGATCACAACGAAAGATGGACATGGTTATAACTGAACTGAGTTTTTTTTATTTATTCCACTACAAGTTAACCCTTGACTGCGATCTCACCTGATGGTAAGTGACAGTGCAGTCTAAGATGGTAGAGCGGTAACCCCTAGCCGGTTTCTACACGGCATCGTACCGGAACGCTAAATCGCTTGGCGGTACGTCTTTGCCGGTAGGGTGGTAACTAGCCACGGCCGAAGTCTCCCAAGAAGACCAGACCAGAGAACATTCAGAAATTATAAATTTCCAAATTGACCCTGCCGGGAATCGAACCCGGAACCTCCCACGTTAAGACAACAGCGCTCAACACTGCGCCAGGGAGGTCGTCAAAATTCCCAAATTGACAGGCTGTGACCAGACCAGTGGACTGGTGTCTTCAGTCACCGCACCTTGAAACCCTAATGAAATGACTATCAATGCTCCGGCTAGCACCGAAATCGGGCATTTCAATTTTTATTATAGATAGATAGACAAATATTTATCAAATTAGTGTTAGTGTTATTAAACATTTAATAGTTAATCTGTCAAATTAATCTTGTTCCAGTTCGCAATTGTTGAAGTTGTGGTAACATCAATACAAGATGGTTTTCCTGATATGATACGCAGGCGCCTCGTGTACCATGAACTGTTGGTGCTATGCGTTTGCGCTGTTTCTCTTGTATTCGGTTTGCCACATATAATACACAGTGGCATTTATATTTTCCAACTAATGGACTATTATGCTGCTTCCCTTAGTATTACATATCTGGCATTCTTTGAAATAGTTGCAATAGCATGGTTCTATGGAGTAGACAGATTGTCTAAAAACATCAAACAAATGACTGGTATGTACAAATTTACATCTACATAAATTGATATTTTATAACCCCTGTCTTGTCCTATATACCTTAATATGTCCTGGCTGTATAACTAACCGCTTCGGAGTAAAGTCCCAGTCAAATTTAAAATTGTTATTTCCTTTTAGTTATTCTTATTTACCTATGTACTTACCTACTTATCAAATATCAAATAAATATTATAAATACGAAAGTTTGGATGGATGTATGGATGGATGTTTGTTACTCAATCACGCCCCAACGGCTGAACTGATCTGGATGAAATTTGGCACAGAGGTAGATTGTAGTCTGGAATACCACATAGGCTACTTTTTATCCCGGAAAATGAAAGAGTTCCCGCGGGAACCAAAAACCTCAATCCACGCGTACGAAGTCGCGTGCATCAGCTACTTAAGAAATAAATTACGATGACGCGTAGGAAGATACGAATTAAGTTAATAGCTTATTTAATAGATTACGTAATAAACTGAAGCACAAAATTTTCGGATGGTCGCATAATATATGAGCCTACCATAAAAAAGCAATTCCATTGTTTTGAATATCCGCTGACATTCATTGAACAAAACTGAGGCAGCGGAAGTTCTTATATACCATACCTATCTCGAACTTCCTATCTCAAATGAACTACCAATAGTAGTAGGTACTAATTAAGTATAAATATAATTCTTTTTTTTTCTCAGGTCAATGTCCTTCGCTATATTTTCGTTTCTGCTGGCTAATAGCAGCACCGGCGCTACTGCTAGCGCTTTGGGTTGCGAGCTTAGCGGACTATATGCCCCCAAGTTATCGTCAATATCAGTACCCAGCATGGGCACAAGTTCTTGGCTGGACCATCGCAAGCGTGTCCTTATTATGCATACCGGTGTATGCCGTCATAGTTATAATCAGGTCCCCTGGATCTAGTATAAGAGAGGTATGTCGTAACTTATTTTTTATTTACTGTAAGCTATTCGGGCTAACCACACGAAGAGGGACATTAAACTTAATGGTTAATAAGTACTCGCGATTGAAAAAAGTTTATTTATTTCCTAGATGATACCCGCGACTTCGTCCGCGTGGATTGGTGTTTTATGTATCCCGCGGGAACTCTTCAATTTTCCGGGATAAAAAGTAGCCTATGTCCTTCCACGAGATACAACTAGTGATGTGCCGGATATCCGTATCCGTATCCGTATCCGCGGATATCCGTGGGGGACATAATATCCGTACCCGTATCTGTATCCGTTACTTTTTCGACGGATCTTTTACCTTATTAATTTTCAATACGTACATGAATGTCTTAGGTGATTACTGATTAGGTAGCAATGAATAACTATTAAATTCCATTCAGAATATTTCTTAAAATCAAATATTTGGCACCTTTATATTGCAAATATTTATCGTAGTGAGTTACCAACCATACAAATCTACACTAATATTATTAATGCGAAAGTTTGGATGGATGGGTGGATGTTTGCTACTCAATCACACCAGAAGAGTTGAACGGATCTGGATGAAATTTGGCACTGGCATAGATTATAGTCAGGAATAACACATAGGCTACATTTTATCCCGGAAAGTTAAAGAGTTCCCGCGGGAACCAAAAGACCTCAATCCACGCGGACGAAGTCACGGGCATCAGCTAGTAGTACATAACTTTAGTGTAAAGTTTACACTACTAAACGTTTTTGCAGACTTTTTTAACTCGTGTACAAACGCAAATGTTATCAGATATGCTGTCAGTATCACACTAAACTATAAACAAAACAAAAGAAAGACCCGCGCATTGCAAGTCGAAACTTGCCTGTTAAGTAAAGCGTCAAGTGGCGTCGACTTTCTGACACCGAATGAGTATGAAAGCTTAGATCCGTATCCGTATCCGTATCCGCAGATCTTGAGACCAAATATCCGTATCCGGATCCGTATCCATCATCATCATCATCATAATCAGCCACTACGCATCCCCTGTTGGACATAGGCCTCTTTTAAGTAGCGCCAACGTGCTCTTTCCTCGGCTTTCCGCATCCAATCGATGCCAGCCACCCTCCGGATATCATCGCTCCACCTTGCTGGGGGGCGCCCTACGCTCCGTTTACCAAGACGCGGTCTCCACTCGAGGACCTTTCGACTCCAACGTCCATCGGTCCTCCGACACACGTGACCAGCCCACTGCCACTTCAGCGTGCTAGCCCTAAGAGCTATGTCGGTCACTTTAGTTCTTTGGCGAATCACTTCGTTACGGACTTTATCCCTCAAAGAAATTCCGAGCATAGCTCTTTCCATAGCACGCTGAGCGACCTGCAGTCGGTGTACCAGTCTCGCTGTCAGTGTCCACGTTTCGGCACCGTAGGTCATTACTGGTAGGACGCACTGGTCGAAGACCTTAGTCTTCAGGCACTGCGTATCCGCGGGTATGCATTTTTGACGATCCGGCACATCACTAGATACAACCTATCCCTGTACCAAATTTCATCAAAATCGGTTGAACAGATACATTTTTGATTCCCTCGGGAACTCTTAAATTTTCCGGGATAAAAAGTAGCCTATGTCCTTCCCCGGGATGTAACCTATATCTGTACCAAATTTCATCAAATCGGTTGAGTAGTTGGGCCGTGAAAGCGTAGCAGACAGACAGACAGACAGACACACTTTCGCATTTAGGTATATTAGTATGGATTTACTAGCTGATGCCCACAACTTCGTCCACGTGGATCGAGGTTCTTTGGTTCCCGTAGGAACTTAATTTTCCTGGATAAAGAGGCAAGCGGAAACGGCCCAAATAAGACAAAAACCAATCTTGTAGTTTATGCCTAACTTTTGTTTCAGAAATTACGTAATTCAATACGCCCAACGTCTTTGTGCGAATGCGGAGTTGCTGATTGTGATATATGCTGCTCAGAATCCGAACCACCCGACGACAAAGTGACTATAAACTAGTCTTCGATCCCATATAGGTACTTAGGTACAATTTAATTTAATTAATTTTATCGATAGATTAAAGTCTCTTGTAGTTGTGCCTATTGAAATATAATGAGTGTTATCAACTTCTAAAATGATAACAATAAACAAACAAGAGAAAAACTTGAAAATGCTCAACATCATAATATATAGGTACGATTAAATTATCTTGAATTCACTATGACTCATGAGCCTTGTATTCAGCTTCAAACAATTGTGTGCTCTTGTAACAGTGACATAGTTTGTAACACTCAAAAGGGGGTAAATAGGTACTTCAGTGGACTTCAAACAGATCTGTTGACTGTAGTAAGATAATTGAATGGCTAACGTGTGGATTAATTATTATCAAACCATCATTTTTAGATAAGCAAGTAAGTAAGGACCTAGCTATATTAGTTATCTTGCTCTAATAAAAAAAATTCAATGTCAAAATAGATAACACAAGTGTTTAAAACAATAATAATAACATGTGATGTTGATGGTGTAAGTAATAAGTAATTGATAAGTACCTACATTAAAATAATGTGCTACATGTGGGCTACATTATATTATTTACTTATACTAAGCATGTATTTAAAAAAATAATACCATACATACCATAATATAGGTAATTTATCATCACATGTGTTGAAATGCTATCAGAGTATTCAGTTCTAAATTATTGTAGACATTCCAGTAGTGTAAATGAAAAATGTAACCATTCCATGTTGAAATGTAACAAACAACACATAACATTGCATCTAAATTCAAAATCAAAGGCACATCTCAAGTCTCAATAGTCCTGTGTGACTAATCCTTGTCTGTTATTTGGTAAAAAATTTTGGAAGCATAGATTTATTCATTGTATTCTACCAAGAAAGAGATGGCAATAAAGCGAGATGGCTGCGAAGACAAATTTAAAATAAGTTTACAATCGTTTTGGGAATAAGATACATAAGTAGGTACACAATTATGTTCCAAATAAAACAAAAATCGAGATATTTAGAGCAGCTTTCGAATTATTTTTCCATCAATGAAATTGTAGTAGGTATCTATCTAATGGTTGTCTATTTATTAGCAAATTCAATAACCATAAAGCACATATTCGAATAAGTACCTATCGAAGATAATAAAGATTGTCCTATGTTTAATAAATCCCATTAAATACATGCGACAATCAAGGTCACTGTAAATATTTTAAAAATCTGTTAATTAGACATTTCTATTTAGGTAATACAGACGATTAGTTTTCATTGTTATAAATTAGTGTAAATAATATTAAATACATAATATAATAGTTTATTTTCATATATTATTTATTATGGGTATTACGTTATTTGTGTAAACTGTAAATGGTTTATGTATTAGTATGTAGGTATTTGTTTGTATGTTTATATTAATACACCACCCGCAATTTAATCTCCACAACTTCTAGGTAATCCTAAGGTTGCCAGGGAGAGATCACAGTTAAGCGATAAGGCCGCCTTTTTTTGTATTCTACTTCCTTCTGTGTATTTGTGTTCCTTAATTATTATTTTGCTTTTCTGTGTTGTGGCGTACAAATAAAGTAATAATAAAAATAATAAAGGTTTTAAAATTACGGGCTTGCAAAAGTCATAAAATTTTCAATATCGGGCCATGGCCAAAATAAAATATTATTACTGTGATCAAACACATTCCAAGAAACAAATACAATTTAATAAAAGACAGATTAACTGATAGGTACTTTAACCCATGAATTCTTAATAGAGGCGCCCAAGAGGGGATATTTGGATTTAGTCGCGTCAGATTAATAAGGGGTGATTCCTTAGACCCTGTAGAATACCTTCACCCTGTATATCTAGCGTATGTCTAGGATAGCCGATCAGAATAGTAAAAGTCTCGAGTAAGTATTTCCATGTGGCTATTTTTTTTTTCACATTTTTGAAAACCTGTAGACGCTCCCCCACTGGTATAACCTTTTTTTTCTTTCTACCATTTAATCTTCAAAATCCATTAAGTCTCCAGGACGCTCGAGTAAATAAACATTATGCATCATGGGCTCTCCTACCTTAAGTAGTTGCAATAAATTATAAAACAGCAAGTTCACAAGTTAACTAACTAGGTACTGATGTAAAATAATTAATTATTTATGTAGATATGTTGTACAATTTAATACTGTGAGCTTTAATCGCAAGACATAATATTACCTATGTACCTACCTATGAAAAATGAGAATTATATAAAATGTAGGTTGAACACAACTTTTTAGTAAGAGTTTTAAATGTGAAATGTATGAAATAATTGAGTAAAATGTAAATAATATATACTTTGAGAATAAAAATAAATGTGATACATATTTAAGTGAAAATACACAAATAAATGTAATTCAGAGATTTATTTTTTATTTACTTAAATAATTATGGTAGTGCCTAGTTTACTTTCAACATTACATTTTTAGTATAAAACATCACACAATATTGACCTGCTGAAGCAATAAATTGTTATTGGAACCCAAAAAAAATCACAATGCATTAAAAAATTAATATAATGTGAATTTTAACTTACCTACTAGTAATTAATGAGTAAGATTTTAATGCCTCAAAATTAATAATGTAACTTAATCAAGTAAAATTCTTCGAATTGATACAGCTGAACCTACATTATTAACTATACGTAAACATCTCATCTGGTTTTGATGTCAACAAGCTTTTGGTTGACGCATCTGTGAATCTATGACTGTATCATATGTTTTCAAGCTGTCACACTAGATGGCTCATATGTTGCAAGTAAGTTATATTCAGACTAGATGGGTATTAGTAAATTAAGTTCACATTATTTGTTTAACAGGAACTAGTTGAGGTCGTTTCTTGGACCCAATATTCTCCAACAGGTACTCAGATGCTACTGTCCATAATTTGTTATGTCATAGCAGGTGGAAATTGCTGGCAGATTGATAATTGCTTAATAAGCAATGATAGATTAGATTGATATTATTATTGGCAAATGCAATAAGCATTTGCCAATAATAATAATATTATGATTGCCAAGTGCTGCTAAGTATCTGTTTGACAGATTGCAATAAAGACACTGCATAAGGGTAAAATCATAAATCAAAATATTATATAAATATAGTAAATACTGTGCTGAAGAATTAATGGTCATGTCTTTCTCTTCTTTGGCCTGCCACAATTTTCTGTGATTTCTTCATCATCACTGCTATTAATTTCTTCTTCAATATCATAGTCATCTGAAAATAAATAAGTACCAAGATTAATAAATAATTAATACTAGCTGAGGCCTGCGACTTTGAGTGTGGATTGAGGTTTTTGAAAATCCTAAATTTCTCAGGATAAAAAGTAGCCTATGTGCTAATCCAGACTATACTGTATCTCTGTGCCAAATTTCATGCAGATCTGTTCAGCCATTCCTGCATGATTGAGTAACAAACATCCATCCAGACTATAATCTACATAGGTACTGATCCGTTCAGCCATTCTGTTCCAAACTTTTTTATAATATTAGTATGGATAAGTAATCATCAATCATTCTTAACATAAATATAATCCATAACTACTAATATCATAAATAGGTGTGCCTTTTTGCTGCACTTTCATGGCCTGCATATTTAAGCGTTTTAACGAAATTTTGTCTTTCCTGTAATGCTACCTGCATTACAGGAAAGACAGGATATCACTATGAAGTGAGTTCACAGTCTAAGGCTAACTTGTAGTTGGTAAAAAAAAGTTCTGAAAAATAATCAAGACATGCAACCGATATCGATTTAAAGTAGGTATAAGAGTAAAGTAAAAGTAAAATTTACTTTATTGTACACAACAAAATAAAAAGACAAAAACAATCATATGGATACGGCACAACAGGCGAAATGTTAATCTAGGAGGTAAGTACTGCAGCTATTTATAGCTCTATTTCCAAATAATGTTTCACTAAGAATTTATGAAGAAGAAATGAATGGGAGAATCATAAAAATCTGCCTCGTTCAGATATTTACTAACCAAAATTATTACTATCGTCAATTGCAATTTTTTGTGTAAGTTTTTCGTTGACCATTTGACGAAACGCCTCTAAAGCCTTAATTAAATGTACTGGATCTGTATTGGTCACATTTTCAACTGTGTCTATAATTTTATTATTTTCATACACGTTTAATTGTATTTTCTGTTGCCTATTTAAATTAATAAATTTAATTTTTAAAACAATAAATTTTCTGATTTGTCGAAGTAGACGTCAGACTTCAGAGACCACAGTCAGAGACAAGTATCCATAGATAAATATGTACAACCTGCAAGTATCCTATGACCTTTTACTTGTAGTCTCTGGAGACAAGTTAACCCAAGAGTAGACGTGTGGAGCAGAGACAAGTAACATAGGATATAGACAGGCAACTCCATAGACACGATTTGAACAAAATAACGGACAGTTGTGGGAGTGACCTTGATATAGAAACTCATTTACTTTTCTCGTTTCTTATTCCTTTTGTCAGTTATATAAATATAATAGTAGTTGTCGTTGTATCGTTTTTTGAGTCAATTAAAACTTATTAAATTTTAATGAGTATTTCATTACAATTTAGTTGACTCAAATATTATGAACGCTTTAATGTGGATTAGGGATGGACGATATACATCGATGTATTTTAAACACTCGATGTATAGTAACGATGCATCGTATTGAACCGATGTATTGTTAATACTTCAGCAACGATTAAAAATCGATGTTTTTCATTCGATGCATCGAATACTCAACTGACAAGTGACAAGTGACAACTGCAGTGACTTTCACGACGTTTCGTTAAACGGAACGTTATAATCAGTTCTGCCAATATAACACGCCAATGATTTATCGATTTCTGAATAGGTTGTTTCCTTTGCCGCGGAGCCGGCATAGCAAAATTATAACCAAAACATGGTTGCCAACTTAGGGTCTTAAACAAAGACGAAGGGCTTATTTTAGGGCCCTCATATTTTTAGGGATTTTTGTCTTCTTATATTTTTTACCTATTTTTTATTAATTCTTAGATCTATCATGTACAATTATTATTACTAAGAATGCGCAGTTGAATGAATAACAAGTCACCATAGTGTTTATTTATTTATTTATTTATATATTTAGTACCAAACTTAAAAACTAAACATAAAAATTTAAAGGACATGTACAAGGACAACTTATCTCTTGAAGAGATTTCTTCCAGCAGCCCTAGAATGTAAGAATGGTGAAAAATAGATAAAGCTGAGTAGGTACTTATAAACAAGAAAATATAAAACTTTTTATTAAGACTTAAATGATAAATATCATAAAAATATACTTACATATAATATATACAGGGAATACACAATTAATAACGTACATACAAAATAAAGTATTAATATACATACATATAATATACATAATACATAATATAGTATACATAATTAACAATAATAATCATAGAATAATAATATAAAAGCTAATCATATAAAGAAGAAAGATAGTGCTGCTTCAGTCTCGATTTAAATGCACCCACGGATGGACTCTCACGAATATTCCCTGGTAGGGAATTCCAAAGACGCGCTGCTACCACCGCAAACGACTTAGCGTAAAATATGGTGTTCCATGAGGGTACTTCAAGTGACTTTTTCATCACACAGGAACGCAAAGGTCTTGTTCGGGGAAGAGCATCCTGAAAATGCTCATGCAAATAAGGTGGAGAAGAGAACTTTAATATTTTAAAAAGTAATGTTAGAATATGAGCATTCCGGCGAAGGCGAATAGGGAGCCACTTCAGTTCTCGACGGAATTCAGATACATGGTCGAATTTGCGCAGTCCATAAATAAAACGGATGCACAAATTCTGAAGCCGATCTAGTTTGTCGAGTAGCTCCTCTGTTGCATCCAAATTCCAAATAGCAAACATCGGCATAGTCGATGAGGGAAAGGAGAAGAGATTGTTTACCATAAACATAAACATAGGACGCGTTATATTACAACTATGGAGACTGGTGAATGTGGTGAATGGTGGTCCGTGGTTACGTTGTCTATGCTTACTGAAAGAAAATACTGTAGTCTTACGACCAATAAGAAAGCCGTTATTCCAAAATTAAGATTTTCATATTCAGCAAAAATATAAATCATTCAATATGAATCTTAATTGTGAAAGTACGGCAAAAAAAAAATTGGGACTTTTTAGGGCTTTTTGTCTTGAGTTTTAGGGACAAATATTTTCGAGAGTTGGTAACACTGAAGTCTGAACATTTGTTTTTACATAGTATTCAAAAAAAATATTGGAATATGTAAAGATTGTGTTGGCACTTGGCTGTGTGATTGTGCATTTGGTTGAGCTTTAGTATACTGGACGCGGCGGAGGGGAGAGGGAAGGGGAGGGGAGGGAGTGGGGGGAGGGGGGGGAACCCTCCCTCTAAGGGAAAAATTTTGGAACTCAATAGTTTTCGAGAAATAATTTTTTAAAGTTTTGAATTTTTTTTAATTATGATTTTAATTTTATCGTAATAATGGCTTAAATAATACTTTAGAGGGGGAGGGGGAGTAGGGGGGAGGAAGTGGGGACGCTAGGAAAACTTCTTAGACTTCACCCTCTTCCTCTCACCCCCTCCAAGGCTCGGTCGACGGAGCGGGGCTCCTTATTTCTGGGTGGTATTAATGTTGAAGTAGCGATATGAAACCTCTTTTCTATTCTAGGCTGATATGTGTTTTTGGTGTGGTGTATTTATACTTGTTTGTTTGAATGTAGAATGTCATTGTAAATAAGCATGGTAACCGGAATATATTTTTTCATGTCTGTAAACTAACGTTTTATTCTGTTCCACTGTTCAACTTTAAGTGGTTATGGGCCCAGCACAAAATAATAATTATTGTGGTAAATAATGGAGCTATCAAAAATTAAAATTTAGAAACTTGACGGCGAAAATTGGGTATCATGGAAGTACCGCATGTCGGCGATGTTACGTGGCTTGGACGGTCTCATGGATATTGTTCAGGGAAAGATAAGTAAACCAGAGAAGCCTGCAAAGAGTGATACTATGGAAGGTATAGTTTTTGACGCGGCGATGGCTACATATCGAAGGAACTTAGCCGAGTACTACAAGTTGGAAAGTACAGCTCTCTTATTGATTACGAACAATTTGATAGACGAAACTCTCGACAAAGTAATAAGGTTCACGAATCCTAAGGAAGTATGGGATGAACTACATAGATTGTACGATGGTGTATGTGAAGACCATTTATACAGGAAATGTATGGAATTCTTTCATCACAAATGGGAATCTACTTCAGGAAATGATATGAAAGCTAATATTTCAAAGATGAAAAACTTATGGCACAGTTTAAATCAGGAGCTTATCAAAGACGAAGGTAAAGAATTACCAGAATTGTTATTGATATGCAAGATTATGGAGACCCTGCCAGAAAGCTATTTCAGTTTTAAATCGAGCTGGTTACTCATGTCTAAGAAGGATAGAACCGTGGAGAACCTTACTAGTCAGTTATGTACTCACGAGAAGGCATTGTCAACGGAGCCACACACCATATTACAATGCGAGGCCACCTGTTTGAGGAATTTGAACGCTTTACGGAACCATGTACAGTGACAACAGCTAATGGAAAGCAAGTTAATGCCTTGGGTAAAGGAAGCATTTTGATGAAAACCAAGAATGAGGTATGGTTTCATTTGAGAAATGTTTGGTATGTTCCTCAAATCTGTTTTCGGTACTAGCAGCGCAGGACATGAACCCGAAGAGCGTGTTTCAGTCACGCATGATTACCTGCTCATTGAAAATAAATAAGACAGTAACCGTTACTGGAGATAGACGGAGATATGGTGGACTATTCAAGTTAAACTGCAAGGCGATACAACCAAATAGAAGCGTTGTTGTAAATACTGTTGACACGCTGCAGCTTTACCACGAACGTATGGGTCACCAGGATAAACGTCATGTGAAGGATGTAATAGAGCAAGAGTTGAATGTAAAAACTAAGAATGATGGGACGTTATGCGAAGGATGCATTTTCGGGAAAACACATAGAAAAAAGTTTGGTGTTAGAGAAAAAGCAAGTAGTCCAGGAGAACGCATACATTCGGACGTTTGTGGCCCGTTCCCACTTTCAGGCTCTAAGTCCAGATACTTTGTACTCTTTAAACACGAATACACTCGCTATCGATATGTCTATTGTATGAAACAGAAGTCAGAAGTCCCTGCAAAGTTGCAACTGATGTTAGCTGAAGCAAAGGCAGTTGGACATACGATTAAGGAGTTTCTAAGTGACAATGGAGGGGAGTTCGATAATATAGAAGTCAAAGAAGAATTACAGAAGTACGGAATAAATCAACGGTTAGTTATGCCCTATACTCCAGAACAGAACGGGTGCAGTGAAAGAGAAAACCGTACAATTGTCGAAATGGCCAGAGCAATGATTTTTTTTTTTTTTTTTTTTTTTATTGTTAGATAGGCTTGCGCTTGACGACAATCATGCTTAGTGCAAAGCAATGATGAGGTCTAGGTTGGAGCGCGCTTGCCTAGAAGATGCCTATTCACTCTCGCCTTGAAGGTACCTAAATTATACGTGGTAGGAAACACGTGCGCCGGGAGGGTGTTCCAGATCCTAGCGGTTCGGATCAGAAACGTTGAAAACGTTTCGTGCGGCCAAACTGGACATCGACCACATAAGGATGCCAACGCAAACGGTTTCTCGCTGTTCTGTGGTAGAACGGAGAAGGAGGAACAAGGTTATGAAGTTCCTGAGCACACTCTCCATGGTATATCCGATAAAAAACCGATAGGCAGGCGACATTGCGTCTGTGTTGTAGACTGAGCAATTTCGCCCGCGTAAGTGATTGATCGCCAATTATCCTTCGGGCCCGGCGATCTATCGAGTCTAATGTATCGAGTTGGTACTTGGCGGATCCGTCCCAAAGGTGGCAGCAATACTCCATGCCAGATCTGACTTGTGCCTGATAGAGAACGAGGCGTTGTTGTGGCGTGAAATATCGCTTCACCTTGTTCAGGATGCCAAGTTTTTTGGCAGCTGTTTTGGCCTTTGACTCGATACATTTCCCGAAATTGAGGTTGGGAGAGATGTCGATTCCCAAGAGCTCAATGTGATCACTTATCGGTACGGATACACCCTGGAAAGTAGGAGCCAAGGTGAAAGGGCTCCTCTTAGCGGTGAATAAACACGCTTGTGTTTTGGTGGCGTTAAACTGGACCAGATTGGCGTCACCCCATTCGGACACCTCCTTAAGAGTCAAGTTGACGCGATCCACCATGGCCTCTCTTTGCTCAAGTGTCTCAGAAGCACTGGCTCGAGAACTGGACATGTATCTTTCCGCAACAGTGCTGTCATCAGCGTACCCAAAGATACCGGGTTTGAGAAGATCATTAATGTGCAGCAGGAAGAGTGTTGCAGAAAGAACAGACCCCTGAGGGACACCAGCGTTAATAGCCATTAGGTCAGATGAGCGGCCGTCAACGACCACCCGAAATGACCTGTCACTCAGAAAGTCAGATATCCAGCTACAGAAACCAGTGGGTATCCCGTATGCCGGGAGTTTACTGAGAAGACTGCCGTGCCAGACCCGGTCAAAAGCCTTTGAAATATCTAGAGAAACGGCAAGCGCCTCGCCGTGTTTCTCAATGGCTTCACCCCATGTATGAGTGGCATACACCAGAAGATCTCCTGTAGACCGATTTTTCCGAAAGCCGTACTGATGGTCTGACAGAAGATCATTATCTTCTAGGTATGCTAGGAGTTTACCGTTGAGTACACGTTCCATGCTTTTACAAAGGATGGACGTGATGGCTATGGGTCTGTAATTGGCCGGGTCAGCGCGGCTCCCCTTTTTCGGTACCGGTTGCACATTAGCAACTTTCCACGACTTGGGGACTTGAGCAGTTTCAAGAGAGAGGCGAAACAAGCACAGGAGACAACTCAGGAGCGCAATTCCGCAGGACTACTGCAGGTATACCGTCAGGGCCACTAGCCTTACTCACATCGAGGTTCCGAAGAGTTTTAAGGACCTCGTGCTGGCGAATGCGTATCGCGGGCATAATGGAGTCGCATGGTGGAAGAGTGGGTGGAATGCTACTTCCAGCATTAAGATGCGAGTTTTCTGCAAACAGAGACGCGAGAAGATTCGCTTTATCTGTTGCAGTTACGGCCAAGGACCCATCAGGCTTCTGCAGAGGCGGCAGTGATGAACGGCAAAAATTATTTTCGACCGACTTCGCAAGGGACCAGAAAGCTTTACTACCACTGGGGTAAGTGGCAAGCTTACGTCCAATGCGATTAGTGCGACCGAAACGCGCTCGCTCTAGAACCCTCTTGTAGGACTTGGTGGCAACATTGTAGTCTCTTTTCTTTAATTTGACGTCCGGAGCTTTGAGAGCGCGTGCGTCCGCCCAAGTCACAAACGCAGATTGCTTGCGGGCCTCTGCAATTGCACATTCAGCATTGTACCAAGGGGGGGTCTTGCTATCAGGGGACACGTCAGAGAATGGAATGAAATATTCCATTGCCTGGCGTAACACTTCTGATATAGCCCTCTCACAGCTCGACGGATCGTTGGTAGAGAAACAAAGTTGCCGCCATGGATAAGACGCAAAGAAGTGCCGCATCTCATCCCAATCTGCTGACCTGTATCTCCACACCCGCCTTTTAACAGAGAAATCATAGGCAGGAGGGTGATAATTGGATACAGATTTCACCAGACAGTGGTCAGATGTGCCCAATGGGGCAGAGACTGATACCATAAGCCTGTCTGGATCGGTTGTCAGCAGAAGGTCCAAACAATTGGGTGTGTGTCCATCGATATCCGGTATCCGAGTGGCCTCCTGAACTAGCTGAGAGAGATCTAGCGATAGTGCAAAATTGCGCGCCTCTCTTCCAGCGTGATCAGTTTTCTGGTATGGGAACAGCCACTCCTGGTGGTGGGCGTTAAAGTCCCCCAGAAATACCAGTTGTGCGGCCGGATAACGATGCTGGACGGTGTCGGCTGTTTTGCCGAGATAACTGAACAACTGAGTTGTCTCCTGGTCACCGCTATGCGAACGATAGACGCACGCATAAATAGTTTGCTCAAGGCCCGTATCCACCAAGCACCACAAAACGGAGAATTTTGGTACCTCCAAATTACGGAGACGCTGGCAGCAGATGTTATCTCGAGCGTACAGGCATACCCCCGCGCGAGGTTTAAAATTATGCTCAAGCGAGTAACCGGGATATTGCAGGTACGCTACATCCGCTGGGATTTGGATTTGCGTCTCCGTAAGGAAGAGCAGATGCGGCTTAGCAGTCTCAAGGTGGTGGTGGACTGCATAGAGATTAGAGTGCAGACCTCGAATGTTAGTGAGGTGCACTGTAAACGAGAGGATGTGCAGCCGCTGTCTTAACCTGCTTTTCTTCGTTTTTCGTCTCATAATGTTTGGGGAGTGAATAGGAATGGGAAAATGGAAGTTGTACGAGGTGCTGCATTCTAGACACCGTGACCTTTGCCACAGCGACGCTAAGAGGAGACTCAACTGGAGACCGCGGGGACGCCCGAACCCCCCTGAGAATCGCCATCGGGTCCTCTCTCCAGTCGCCAACCGGCACGATGGAAGCCATCCCAGGATTTTTCGCAAGGTGGCGGGGCAGCCTTTCATAGGTGGCTGGCCTATAATTGGGCCCCCAACTACCTGCGGTCGGCCAGCGGTGCACCGTGCTTCGGATCCCGCTGCTCTCCAAACTGAGCCGCCCGGCGCCGCTACAACTCCGGTCAGAACCTGTCATTGAATGCAGCACAACTGTACAGACCCATTTCTCCATGTATGGCTCCTGCAAGCATCGCACCGGAACACGACGCACCCCACGACACAATGGGTTATGTCACAAGATGCGCCATTTGGCGGCGCGGTTTTGCTCACATGGTGGTATTACAAGCCACGGCCGAAGCCTACCACCTATGAAGATGTTGCTCATTTGGCACTACCCGGGGGTCACGTGTAGGGTAATGAGGAGTAGAACCTGACTTTAGTACAGCCTACGGACGCGAGCAACTCTAACCCCCAAACTCCAAGTTCCTCAAGAACTGTGGGCAGAGTTGGTAAATACAGCGACGTATATTCTGAATAGAACAGGACCAACTACTGTGGAACACAAGTCTCCTTACGAGTTGTGGTTTGGGAAAAAGCCGCAAATCAAACATTTGAGGATCATTGGTTCGACTTGCTACGCGCATATTCCGAAACAGAAAAGGAAGAAGATGCAGAAGAAAGCAAAGAAGTGTTACTTGGTTGGCTATGACAATGATGACGGTTATAGACTCTGGCACAGAGAGTCGGACACTATAGTTAGATCCAGAGATGTCACATTTGATGAGAGACCACTGGAGACTAATTTAGGAAGTGAAGAACCTGGGGATACTGAACATTCACAAGTAACAGAGACAGCTGATATAGAAGTTCCAATATATGTAAGGAAGGAACAACATGAAAATGAGATACCGAAACCAGCTGAAGAATACAGAGGAAGACCTATTGAGACAAATAACGAAGTTGAACTCTCGGAGGATACGGAAGTTATTGAGGGTCCTGTTACTAGCGGTGATGAAGAAGAATTTGAAGATGCGCGTGTAGAGGAGTCGGAAGACGAATCTATTGAATTGGGCAGGCAAGGTATGCAGCTCAGAGATCGATCACTCCTGCAGCGACCATCAAAATTCAATGATTACGTTTCTCTTGTCAATACCAGCGATGATTGTTACTACGAACCAGGAACTTACAAGGAAGCTACAGATTGCCCCGATAAAGACCTTTGGCGCAAAGCTATGGATTGCGAGATTGGATCCTTAAAAGCAAATGGAACGTGGGTTCTTGAGGAATTGCCTAAGAATCGGAAAGCAATACCTTGTAAATGGATCTATAAAGTGAAGTTATACCCAGATGGTTCAGTAGATAAATTTAAGGCACGTCTTGTCGTAAAAGGTTTTAGACAGAAGAAAGGGGAAGACTATGATCAGACCTTTAGCCCCGTAGCTAAGATGGCAACTATTAGAGCGGTGCTGAGTTTAGCAGCTAATGAAGGGATGGCACTACGTCAGTTTGACATCTGTACAGCCTTTTTATACGGTTCGTTGACTGAGGAAGAGATATTCATGCGGCAACCAGAAGGATATGATGATGGTAGCGGACGAGTATGCTTGCTTAAGAAAAGCTTGTATGGATTAAAACAGGCTCCACGATGTTGGAACACGACGATCATAAACTATTTCAAGGAAATTGGCTTTGAAGTCAGTGAAGCTGACCCCTGCCTGTTTAAGAGAGAGAGATCTAATAGGAAATTATTAGTTGCTCTATATGTCGACGACGGCCTTATAGCCGGTTCAAATGAAGGACTGATTGATGAATTCATTAAGGAATTGAAAGAGAAGTTTGCGATGACTAATAAACCTGTATCGTATTACTTGGGTATGGAGGTTGAAGTCAGAGAAGGCGGTGATATTAGAATCCACCAGACTTCTTATGTAAAAAAAATCTTGAAGAGATTTGGTATGGAAAACTGTAAACCAGTAAGCACTCCTATAGTAAAGGACCCTGTATCACAGGAAACAGAGAAGGTTGATGATTACTTTCTGAAGAATTATAGACAAGTAGTAGGTGCACTTGCTTATCTGATGGTGTGCACAAGGCCTGACATAGCATATCCTGTCAGTGTAGTATCCAGAAGCTTGGAAAACCCGACTCACACGGATTGTGTTCGGTTGAAGCGCATGCTAAGATATCTACAGTACACTCCAGATATGGGAATTCTGTCTAAGAAGGATTACAAGAAAGGTATTCTGGAATGTTACAGTGATGCAGATCACGGTGGAGATCTGACAACGGGGAGATCAACTACTGGAGTTGTATGCATTTATGCTGGAGGCGCGGTGTCATGGTTGAGCCAGAGACAACCCAGTGTGGCTATTTCCACTACAGAAGCCGAGATTGTCGCAGCTAGTGAGGCAGCGAAAGAAGGCATTTGGCTAGCTCGTCTTATGCAAGGCATGACGAAGATGGCGGCTTTACCTGTTCTCTATGTGGATAACGAAGCGGCTGTGAGATTAGCTGAGAATCCTGAGTTCCATAGTAGAACAAAGCACATTCGAATACGCCACTTCTTTGTGCGAGAACTGGTGACTGCTGGAGATCTGAAGGTGAATAGGATCAGCACTGAGAAGCAGCTGGCAGATCTCTTAACAAAGCCACTGGCTAGGCCGAGGCTTATCAGCCTACAAGTACAGCTAGGTCTACACATCGAGAGAAGGTGTTGAAGTAGCGATATGAAACCTCTTTTCTATTCTAGGCTGATATGTGTTTTTGGTGTGGTGTATTTATACTTGTTTGTTTGAATGTAGAATGTCATTGTCAATAAGCATGGTAACCGGAATATATTTTTTCAATACAGTTGTCAAACATGGCGCACTTTCAGAGGCTGTAGTTATGATTCGAAAATTGAATCTTTCGCATAGGCATCTTACTTTTACACGGTCGTGACTTACTTTTACAAGCTCGACACTTACTTTTGCAGTTTAGTTTTAAATTTTCCAAGTCAATTAAAAAAGTTTATTACCAAGGAGTTTTCATACATAGAATATAATCGGATAGGCTTTTTACGAGGAAAAATGAATGAATCCGTACGTTTTAACATTGAATTTCCAAAATTCTTTTAAATGGTTGTTGATTATATTTAATTACCAGTTTTAATTAAATTATTTTCAACATTTGACAAAAATCGAATAAGCTGTATACGCGTAGGTACGAACCCGTAGCCTAGTTTCGTTGAAAAAAAAAATATGTCCAGGTGTAAATACGCGCCATTTGCTGAAATTTTTTATTTTTTATGTGATAAATTGATTATATTTTTGTTAATATGAGTTCTAGTACTAATGATGAAATGGAATTAACTTCACCAGATATTTTATCTGAGGCGAAAACTGCGCAAGATGGAATTTTGCCCCCAAAATCTCGAGAAAGATATATGACGGCTTACAATAATTTTATTTCATGGAGAAAACATAAAAAAACTAAGTCATTCTCAGAAAATGTTTTGTTAGCTTATTTTCATGAATTGAGTGGAAAATATAAACCATCTACATTGTGGTCAAGTTATTCCATGTTAAAAACTACTCTCAAAACAAATAATGACATAGATCTCCAAAGTTACCTAAAATTATCAGTTTTCATGAAACGGCAGTCACAGCAACTAAAATTCAGTGAAACTACATGTTTCGAGAAAAATACCACTGTAAAAACTACTGAGTCTATATGATTTGAGCTATCTTCAACCCGTGCACAGCAGCAAATTTCACTGAATTTTAGTAATTGCTCAAGCTTTACTCTCAATTTTCAGAATTAATTACTATGTACGTATGTATGTTGAAATAAACTTGTAATTCTTTGATTTGTTTATTACTATTTCCCACAACTGTATTGAAAAACGTCGTGTGATACACGGGTGTGAAGGTTATTGCAAACTCGTAACATTAAAAACCCTCACCTTCGGCTCGGGCTTATTAATGATAGCTCGTTTGCAATAACCTACTTTCCAGCCTTGTATCACAATATACTATTTCATGTCTGTAAACTAACGTATTATTCTGTTCCACTGTTCAACTTTAAGTATTAAAAGGAAATAACCACGAAGAGGTTCAGACCCCGCCATCCTCTTCGTCACCTAAACTATCCAAGTCGGAATGCCCCCAGTCCCGAGCTCGCTTCGCTCGCTCTTGCATGAGTGGGAGTGGTACCTAAAAAGGGAAGTGGAGTAGCGAGGAAAACCGCTTAGCTTTCACCCTCTCCCTCTCACCCCCTCCAAGGTACACCTATAACCTTTACTTTGTTCTCAACTGAAAAGCGCGTAAAACGATGACTCGTAAATTTGAATTCAATAATGTCATTTGAAAACTTTGGCGCCAACGCACGCGTTCCGTTTTTCCAATAATCGATATAGACATTGTTTATGGTTTGAATACAATTATTGGCATTTTGTGATACTTTATAAGTTTGAAACGGATTTTATTACGTAAAACGAAACTTTACTACGCCAACTAAACGTCAATAAGTCTGTAATCTATGGCAAATGTCGTAATAAATAGTGAAAAGTGTTGCAGAATTGCGAGTTTTCAAAAAATTATTTCTCGAAAAGTATTAGTATTCGACGTAAAATATTTTAGTGCAAGGCTTACCACATGAAGATCTTTCTGTAAAAAAAATATGATCGTCCAACTCCGGCAGTATATTCACAGTCTAAAGACTGTGAATATACTGCCGTCGATGCAGACACAAATAAAAATGATAGTATTAGAGATGCTTTCATATCAGGAATATCATCTAATAAAATACGCCAACGGTTGCTCGAAAATCTGTCTTTAACATTGGATCAGGCATATAATCTAGCTCTCTCCCTAGAAAGAGCTGAAGTAACTTATCTTAGTTTTCAATCTCCAACTATCAATGCAGCCAGCACTTCAAAAGAAACTGTTTTTAATTCAAATAAAAATATGGCACAAAGATTTAGCAAACGTAAATGCTATTTTTGTGGTGAAAATATTCATTCTAGAAAGAATTGTCCTGCATCTAATGCTGTCTGCCAAATATGCCACAAAAACGGACATTTT
This sequence comes from Erebia epiphron, assembly GCA_963932025.1. NCBI lineage: Eukaryota > Metazoa > Arthropoda > Insecta > Lepidoptera > Nymphalidae > Erebia > Erebia epiphron. The sequence continues at coordinate 33,583,503 of OZ009948.1, read as the reverse complement.
GCAAATGTTTGTAGAAGTAAGAATGCAACCGTTAACACCATAACTACTGAAGATGTTGAGAATTTTAACGATATTATTAGCGCTGCTTCACCATCTTCGTTAAAAAAAGCAACAGTTCCAGCCTTAATAAATGGTTTAAAAGCTGAAGCTCTTCTAGATACAGGAAGTTCTATTAGTTTTATAAATGATAATTTTGCCAAATAAAAATTACGCCGTGTAAGCAAACTATTTCTATGGCTTCATTGAATTGTTCTTCTCAAGTGGAAGGACAAGTATGTGCAACAAATAAAATAGGAGAGCATGTCAACGAAAATATTCATTTATTAGCTGTTAAGAATTTGTGTGCTGATTTAATAATTGGACATGATGTTTTAAGTAAACACTCAATTATAGAGTTTAAATTTGGTGGTGAGAAAGAACCATTTAAAGTTTGTTGTATGACTGAAGCCTCTGTGCCTGCAGTATCACTATTTTCAAATGTCTCTCCTGATAGTAAACCTATTGCTATTAAATCACGAAAATATTCAGAAGAAGATAAAGCATTCATACAAAAGGAAGTTGCTCAACTTTTGGCGGATGGAGTGATAGAAGAAAGTAAATCACCGTGGCGAGCACAAGTACTAATAACAAATACACCGAACCATAGAAAGCGTCTTGTCATAGATTACTCGCGAACAATCAATAAGTATACTGATTTAGACGCTTATCCTTTACCCAACATAGAAGATTTAGTTACTCAAATAGCTAAAAATAATATTTTTAGTATTATTGATTTGAAGAGTGCGTATCATCAAATACCCATTTTGCCTAATGAAAAATATAATACTGCTTTGGAAGCTGCTGGTAACCTCTATCAGTTTAAACGAATACCTTTTCGTGTAACCAACGGTGTATCTAGTTTCCAGAGAACTATCGATTGGATCATAAGACAAGAGAAATTGCTAAGCACTTTTGCCTATTTAGACGATGTCACTGTATGTGGCAAAACAATCGAAGAACATGATAAAAACTTACAACGTTTTATGAAGGCTGTTGAGAAGTATGGATTAACATTAAATATGAACAAATGTCAATTTTCAAAAAAAACAATTAATATATTAGGATACACCATTAGTGAACAAAAAATTAAACCAGATAGTGACAGATTACAACCTCTTATGAGTTTGTCACCACCACATAACAAACAGTCATTAAAACGAACTCTTGGTATGTTTGCTCACTATGCCAAATGGATTCCTAAGTTTTCAGAGAAGGTCTACAGGCTATCAAAAGTGGAACTATTTCCATTATTTAATGAATTAATTAAGTCATTTGAGGATCTTAAATCAGATATCCTGAAATCGTTGGTACATGCCATTAAAGACAATATTCCATTTACAGTCGAAACTGATGCTTCAGAACATTCAATAGCAGCTACATTATCGCAAGATTCTAGACCTGTAGCATTTTTCTCGAGAACGCATAATCATAGCGAATTAAGTCATTCTGCTATTGAAAAGGAAGCTTATGCAATCGTTGAAGCTCTAAAAAAATGGCGTCATTTTCTTATTGGTAGACCATTTAAATTGATTACCGATCAAAGATCTGTTTCATTTATGTTTGATATGAAGCATTCCAGTAAAATAAAAAATGAGAAAATACAAAGATGGCGATTAGAACTATCCCCATACAAATATGAGATAATTTATAGACCAGGCAAAGAAAATTTTGCAGCAGATGCTTTATCTCGAATTTGTGCCTACATGGATTCCAAACAATCTAACTTAGTTACTCTTCATGAATCCCTGTCATCCAGGTGTGACAAGAATGTATCATTGCATAAGATCTAAAAATCTGCCGTACTCTATAGATGATATATGGAAAATGACAGCGAATTGTCAAACCTGTGCGGAAATAAACCCCCGATTCTATAGGAATATTACAGAAAGGCCAAAACTCATTAAATCTACCGCTCCTTTCGAACGCTTGAGTGTTGATTTGAAAGGCCCTATTCCGTCAAATACTCCAAACAAATATATTCTAACAGTAATTGACGAATATTCACGCTTTCCTTTCGCTTTTCCTTGCTCAGATATTAGTGGGAAAACCGTAATTACGTCTTCATAGTTTGTTTATGATTTTTGGAATGCCTAATTACATTCATTCTGACCAAGGCACATCATTTATGTCTGAAGAAGTGAAAATTTTCTTGCATTCTCGTGGAATCGCTACAAGCCGAAGTACTCCATATAATCCACAATGTAATGGTCAAGTAGAAAAACTGAACTCTACACTTTGGAAGGCAGTTCAACTAGCCCTAAGAACCCAAAATTTGTCAATAGATAATTGGGAAAAAGTTTTTCCACAAGCTTTACACTCTATTAGATCTCTTTTATGTACAGTTACAAACAGCACACCACATGAAAGATTATTTAAGTATACACGCCGTTCTACGAATGGAATATCCCTTCCTACCTGGTTAACGAGTTCTAGGCAAATATTAATGAAAAAGTTCAATCGCACAAATAAGTATCAACCAATAACAGAAGAAGTAACACTCCTACAGGCAAATCCAGATTATTCGCATGTTCGACTTTCAGATGGCAGAAAATGGCGGTGCGGATATTTCGGATGATGAAAATGAATCTGATAATAATATTAATGATGACGAACAGCACAGCACAAATATCGAAGACGATGAATCTAATATTGATAGAGATGAACCTAGAACATCCACGAGGGTACATACGTTGCCGCATCTGGATGATTACTGTATGAACTAAGTAGCGGGGAAGAATGATATAGAAACTCATTTACTTTTCTTATTCCTTTTGTCAAATATTTAAATAGCTATTAGTTGTTAATGTATCGTTTTTGAGTCAATTATAACTTAAATTTTAATGAGTATTTCATTACAGACCTTGAACGTAAATTACATCTATATAATCCATTCCTAAAAAAAACTCGTCTCTCACTTTAGCCTGTTACGTCTTACGATGGGTTTCATTCATGACCAAACCTACTCGCTCTAACTTGATATACCTACTTATATTTCGATGACGCAATTAGCGGAACCGGAAGTAGTTAGGGATGGGCAACCTATGTGAAAAACCGGTAGTAGTGTTGTGATTTGGACGTATCGGTTTTTGATTTATTTACCAAGTACCGGTTTTCCTAATTACTGGTTTTCTATTACTTTAGGATATTACTGATGTTTATTTTAAAACAAAATTAAAATAAATTTCAGAGGTCTATATTGGTGTGGAGTGTGGATGGAGTGTGGACGTGAATATCAGAGTCCTCAGTCCAGAGACAAGGTGAATATAATATGTCATCAACTTTCCCTACACCAGGGGCCACTGTGGAAAGTTTTTGAACTGTTATTTACTTTTTCTTCTCCCTAAATGGTCAATCAGACTGCACTAGCGGGTGCGGGCGCGGGCGCTCGGGTCTTGGCGTCTGCGTTTTCACAGTACCGAACGAGCTACGAGTGTCATTGCACATGTGTTTGGTCGTTCTCAAAGTTTGCTTGCTACGTATTTAGAAGACATGGATGAAGATTTGCTTTTATTAATGAAAAATTCATACTTGAAGTGGAAATTGCAATATACGAAGTTTGGCACACACGATTTGTATAAAGGAAGAGAAGAGTTTGGAGAATTTTATGTATTATACGCTGATTTACGGACGTATCCCGATAAATTCTTTGAATACAGGAGAATGTCATTACACACTTTTGACTACGTATTAAATAAGATCTCACCATATTTAGTCAAGACTGACACCAATTTTAGAAAAAGTATAAAACCTGAAGAGAAACTGCTTATAACAATAAGGTAAGTGCATGTTTCCATAGCAAAACAATATTTGATTTAATCACTAATATTCATTTATTTATTCTTAATAAAAATCTATAAATCAGTCGAAAAATTACGTTTATGGAGTAGGTAGTTAATTAATTACTGTCTATCCATGTTGTGATAAGGGTTGAAATCCACGTTGCCTTGGGTATTATAGCCATATGAGTCATATCGTCTTTCGTACTCCAATTTTTCCGTCTCTTCCAAGTTCCATTGATAATTGCATCATTTTGTTCTTTACTCGCAGTTTTTGTAATGGCGAAAATGCTTTCATTTGTGGAATGAGACTTTTAAAGAAATAATAATCTTCACATTTCTCTTCACCATCATTTGAAGATGTGGTTGCTTGCGAAAGTTTCATTTGAAGTAACTCAATTTTTTTATTTTCGAGTTCAATAAATTGCTCTCTGTAATCAGAAGCACACTTGCGCTTTTTGCTTCCTGAACTCGATTGAGATACTGTATCAGTGACATCAGTTATTATACTAGAGTCATCTGTATCGGCATGGTCTTGTGAAATGTCGTTTGTTACTGCATCTAAATTTCCGGAAGATTGTTCAGCAGTTAAATCATCTTTAATAAATAACATTTGTTGAAAATAAGGCCAAGTGGACTGCAGAGTATCACCTGGATCACCTGAGCGTGCCGGTGGAACTTCTTTAGTTCTTTACGAAAATGGTCCCTTAAATTCTTCAATTTTTTCGCAGCTGTTTATCTGAAAATAATTTGTGTCTAATACTTTGTTACAGATTTTTGTCTACTGGCATGTCTTTTACAGCATTGTCACACAGTTTTAGAATGGGTGTAAGTACCATTTCAACTTTAGTCCATGAGACATGTATGGCAATATGGAATGAGTTAGTAGGTATTCACATGCCTCCTCCTACGGAACTACAGTTAAAAATGGTAGCGGAAGATTATTATAGACTTTGGAATTTTCCTAATTGCATAGGCAGTCTAGATGGAAAACACTGTCGAATTAAAAAACAAAAAAATAGTGGATCTCTTGATTTTAATTATAAAAATTTTTATTTGATAGTACTTCAAGGAGTAGCCGATGCAAAAAGGAAATTTATTGCAATTGAAGTGGACGGGGAAAACAAAGCGATGGTGGTACTTTTCATGCTTCTGCTTTGCGACATTTAATAGAGGAAAATAAATTCAACATTCCAAAACCAGAAAGGTTACCACATTCTAACATAGTTGCCCCTTACGTGCTCGTAGCTGATGAAGCGTATTCATTGAAAAAATATTTGTTAAGACCCTTTCCACGTAGCACATTGAACGTGCAAAGAAGAGTATAAATAACAGAAGATTATCTACAGCGCGGCAAACAATTGAATGTGCTTACGGTATTCTAAGCACGAAATGGAGGATATTACAAAAATCTATTGAAACCAGTCGAGAGAACGCTTACTTGATTACAACAACATGCTTATTACATAATATTATCTAGACTTAGATGGTGACGCGGATCCAGATTGTCATACCTGGGCTACATCCGAAATCGACCATAATAACATGCAAAATATACTTAATGCGTAACTCGGATAGAAATCCTACAAGACAAGCAAAAATAATTCGTGACATCACTGACAAGTTTATGAATTAATTTTGTGAACATAACTATTAATTTTCCAGTTTAAACATATTTCATATTGGTAGGTAGATTAATTTGTTGTTTGTTAGTACCTACCTAGTACCTACACATTAAACTAGCACGCACATATCTACCTACAAAGTTATAGGTAGTTATAATCTGTAATTTTAATAATTAGGTATATGAAAATAAACTAACCGTTACTTCCAGGAAACAATTGTTTTATTTCTTCCCATAATTTATTAATGGCTGCCCTATTTAAATGTTGCATATGTTTGCTTTGCCAAATAGCAGTGCGATGTTGTAGGTACTGCAGATAAAAATTCTTCCGTATTGATATCCATGACGATTGACGACGCTTCGGCGGGTGAATCAAAATGATTTAGAACCACAAGCGTAGTCACCTAAAAGACGCTATATCACTGTGAATGATACGAGCAGACTGAGCCATTAGATTAGAAACACCCGCGCCCGCGCCCGCCTCATGAAGACGCGTCATGCGCGGCTCGCGGGAGCACTGTGAACGCAAATGGTGTCTGCATACATTTTGAATCACCCGCGCCCGCGCTATCACCCGCGCCCGCCTCCACTCTAAAAGAGTACATAATATGAGAGGCCTATTACACTGCACTTATCATCGGGCCCTGTAGAAAAGGTGAGCGTGGCCGCTAGATTTGGCGTCGCTTATTACCAAGCAATAAGGACCAATTTAGGAACCCTTAATTCCTAAATCTTACACGCTGCACTGATTCTAAACTAGGGTCCCTGAAAAAAGTGCAGTGTAATAGGCCCATTACTCTTTACCTCTACCCTTAAATCATAGTAACTCTCTCTGTCTACGCCTTAAATCCTCCAAAAGCATAGAACAATTAAACCTCTAGAATCAATGCCAGCGTGTAACCGAAAGGGATAGGTTATAATAGGCAAAACGCTGCAAAGCACCAAACACATTAAGTGCTTTATGAACAAAACCGTGACACGCTGAAAGGGATAAAAGAAAACATATTTTTTTCTCATTCTATCTTGTGTGACATCCCAACACTGCATCTCTTTCATGTGGGAGTGAAAAGGAGATATGGCGTCGTCTATATATCTCTCTCAGTCTACGTCCAAAAGCTATATTAGACAGGAGCCAGAGACAAGTTAACCTGACAGGAGCAGACTCGCAGAGGCAAGATATCCAAAGAGATATCCCAGAGAAATTGAATGGGGAGGCACACTGCCAATTTATCCCGCTAGGTGACGCATCGTCGCTGGTGTTGTTTACCTGTCAAACACCATATATTTTTTACGCGATAGTTTCATTTTCTTAGAATAATTCATTTTTATGCTTAGATGTTGTGCATTCCGTTTTCCTGCTGATGAGGAATGAAGAATACTATGGTACAAAGCCTTGCGCCAATAAAATTGGAAACCCATTTCATCGGCTAGGTTATGTAGCGCTCACTCACCTGCCGAATAATATGGCAAGAGCACACACTGGTTTTTTTTCCCAGATTCAGATAAAATATGACTCATAATTACCTCAATTATGTACGCAAATGAACCTGACAGTTACCAGCGCGGGTGGCGCCATCTGAGATTAGCTTTGCCTGTGCCTCCCCATTGATGTCTCATGGTGGTCTCTCTCTGCTCTCTCATGTCAGATGTGTTCTGTGTGTGGTTCTGTGACTGCTAAGGTGGATAAACAAAATACAACTTACAAAATTTCCGATATGTTTAATCCTATGAAATATGCGTGAATTTGGGAAATTTGGCCCTCTAATTGGTGCCATTGACGAGGGTACATCAAATGTTAAATTTATGGTACGGGTGCTTTAATATTTACATATTATTTTTGGCATCCGCCCGAGGCTTCGCTCACATGGGAATTTTTATAAATTCTGCCCTTTTCCCTGTCTTCATTATAAATCGAAACTAAAATATTCAGCTTTCTAGATTCAAGGGTTTATGCTTTGTGCTGGGCCTTGCTTTTGATAAGTCGATCAGTGTCAGGACTCAGGAGGATAGGTACGTAAAGCTGGGTTCAAATTATAGGTAGTAATTTATTTGAATTCTCAGATTCTTAATCAACAACTTGACAGAAAAAGTTATTTGGTTTTGAACCTTAATTAGATGGAATAAAATCTTAAAGTTGTTCACCTTAGAGGGCCAATTATTATACCTCTTACCTTATTTAGTATCTTCGTCTTCCTGTGTTCTTTATTGTATTTGATAGTACCAGGTAGACATGGAAATAAGTTCCTGTTAATACTTAGCTTGCTAAGTACCTACTAATAACTGATAATTCTAATCCTTTCCCTGTGAGAGTACACACATTTTAATGACTTTCAGGTGTTAGCTGCAAATACATCTGAGGTACTGACATATCACCAAGTATCCCTTAAACGGTTTAGTCCACAAGAAGGATGGGTGGAACAAGATGCATTAGAAATCTTAAGTGCAGTTTTGGAATGCATTGAAGTAAGTAATCCATAAGAAACGGTCTGAATTGCTAAAAATATGATTTGTTACACTCAGTGGTGTGTACTTATTTAGTGATTGTTGAACCTTGGTAACCCTACTCGGACCTAGTACTCATTTGGTATCTGGTATACTTATTTTAGAGGGTTTTAATTTAGATTGATGAGACTCATACTTAAACATAATTAAATTTTTGTCTTGTTTAGTTTGAACTTTGATTTAACATATAATTTGAGAAATAATTAAGTACAGACATCAAAAATTGTGTGTCTAATCCCCTCAACTATATGGAGGGATATCTATATTAATATAGCCAGAATTCACATAGAGCAGTGTATACACTTTTTAGCATAATATCTACCTAGTTATATAGTATTACATCATAATAACTCATCACAAATGTGGCATACTTAGTACTTACTATAAACAATATACTTGAACAATGTTTTCATGCAGGTCACAGTAGATAATTTAAAAAAGCTTGATATTAATCCAGAAGATGTTGTTGGTGTTGGTATCACTAACCAAAGAGAAACTACAGTGGTGTGGAATTCTTCAAATGGAGAACCTCTTTACAGTGCCATTGGTAAGTCCCATTAGGATTGACTGAAGTGAAAATCATAGCCGCCACACTGGCTAATTCTATTTTTAAAAATCACTTAATTAGTTAAATCTCTTTCCACATGGAGCATTAAGAAAGGAATTATAGCACTACAGTGTTAGATTTGTCATTACAGTTCAATTTAGAGCTTTTGTACAACAGAATTAGCCAAAATTTTATGGACCAATTTGTAGGTTGTTTCTGCTGCTGCTGTTAATTATCACTTAGCAAGTAACATTCTATAGTTCTTGCAATAGGCATGATGACAGTAACCAAGAATCAATGAAATTATGAATTTATCTAATGAAATAGGATTCATGGATTATAAAAAACGTATTTATTTTTCTATTTCGAGTGAGATTGCTATTTATATTGATAAAATAAAACTATAAAATACAGCAATCCGCCATATTGCTTAAAACAGAAAGAAGCGAATGACGTCACAATTGTTTGGTTTCGAGCTTTGAAAATCACACTATTGCTTATTGCACACTGCACAGAGTACATTGGTAAAAACAATAGTGACGTCACAACGACGCCATGACACCGCCGAACGTTTTGGCGTGAATTTTAAAATTTAAATTTCAAATGCTAATTTTATCTACCAAACTTTATTTTTCTACTGAAATAAGATATTTTTTCGAAATAGTAGATACTTCCGAACATAATCTGACCATTTTTCAAAATCAGTCATCATGCCTATTCACTAGTACACGTGGCTCATGGTTATTTTAAAGTCCTACCTGAATACATGTAAATGTGTGCATGTACGTTACTGTGCGTACAGCTGAGTGCTCCGAGAGGCACACACAATGTGCATAACTAAAAGTAAAGTTCACGCGCGCTCGTGAATTGCAAGAACTATACTCTAATATAAATAAATATTAAGAAATCTGTATTATTTTTAGTATGGCTAGATGTAAGAACATCAAATATCGTTGACAATCTTCTAAAAACCAAAAGAGCACAGTGTATTAATGCTGTAACTCAAACCAGTGGGCTTCCATTATCTACATATTTCTCATCAGTAAAATTGAAGTGGCTCCTACAAAATGTCCCTTCTGTAAAACATGCTGTTTCTAATGGGGAGTGCATGGCTGGTACAGTGGATTCCTGGTTGATTTGGGTAAGCTTTAGCATTTTGTCTTAAACCAAGTATTACCACAGAATACTTAATATTTTCCAGTACAGGGGGATTACTCTTCAAATATGCTTGAATAGCGGCTCTTGATATAACACAATTGAGTAATTTAAAAAATACGGCCGTTTATCCCGCATATTTTGATGCTCGCCCATAAATCCAATCCTCAAGGGTACTTGAGGGATTATTATCAGTCGATTGCGATTGGTAAGCAACGTTGACCCAAGTCAATAACTGGATGGGTGACCTAATTTGGAAGTCCATTTATTATTATTATCCCAAGAAAATCCGTGCCATTATGTGAAGGGAGAGGGGTCACTACCCTCAGCAATGAGGAATACGACGCCGAGAGTGAGAGAGTTAGTGCACTTACCCGACCGTTGACCTAGAATCATTCTATTTGGCAAGAAGCAATTAGGGTTCTGTACTCATAGGGTGTTGGATTGTTTGTCAGGTGCTACCAGTTTAGCAATTTATTTAAGCCAATTATTTTACCGTGAAATACGTGTTGATATGAAATTTTTCTTGTTACATACTGAAATAATTTATATTGTGTGGTGGTACTGAACCCTTTGTGCGCGAGTTTGACTCGCACTTAAACGGTTTTTTTATTGAATGATGAAAATAAGTTTTTATTGGATACAATAGAATATTGTAGAATTATATCTATAAATATTGCCTTTATTTTAGAATCTTACTGGTGGAAGCAGAGGTGGGGTGCATGCTACTGATGTCACAAATGCATCTCGAACGCAACTTATGTCACTTAAAAGTTTACAATGGGACAAAGGGCTCTTACGTTTCTTTGATATCCCCATACAAATATTGCCAAAGATAAAAAGTTCTGCAGAAGTATATGGATACATTTCTACCGGTTCTCTATTAGGCACTCCAATTGCAGGGGTAAGAAAACATAAATGTATAACAGTGCTTTCAATTAAAGAAAAATATTTTTTAATGTACTGGTGCAGCATGATGAAAATAATTAATATTTAGTTGTTCTACTACTTGGCACTTTATCATACTAGGTACTGCAAAGATGGTGGCAGAACAGCTGTTTTGTATGCCGGCCATTAAATTACCGCACAAGTGTGAAAATTACCATTACCAAACTCTTTTGTAGACTTATAACTGAGCAGTATATATTTTTTTGATTGATTTGATTTGATTTTGAATGATTTCTTTCTTCCAGTGTCTAGGAGACCAACAAGCAGCACTAGTTGGTCAAAATTGCATGAATTTTAGGCAAGTTAAATGCACTTATGGGACAGGTTGTTTTATGCTCTACAACACAGGTAAGTTGTATCAATCCATAAGTTAATTAAGTACAATAACATTATGTTCATTTGAATAATACAAAAACCTGAAATCTTCTAGGTGAATCCATAGTACACTCTCAGAATGGTCTACTTACCACTGTAGCTTACAAACTTGGGCCTAATTCTCCACCCATATATGCATTAGAAGGATCAGTTGCTATAGCAGGTACATATATGTATAACTTTTAAATGTTTATTTTGCAACTAGTAGCGTATTAATTTGAAACACAACACTAAAATGAAGAAAAGATTAATATTCAGACTATGTTTAGTTAGTAACAACTGTACTACAATAAATTTTATAATTTTATTACAGTACTTTTGCATACTATACTGTAATATACTTTCGCATTTATCATGAATAGGTACTTCCTCCTTTTAAAGTCTGCATAATTAACAAATTAATTTTTAGCCTTATTAAATTATTGTTGATGTCTAAAATCTGTATCTAGGGGACACATTACAGTGGCTTCAAGATAGCCTGGGGATTATAAGTGATGTATCAGAAACTGAGACTCAAGCTTCACAAGTAACTGATGCTGAAGAAGGGAGCATTTGTTTCGTACCAGCATTCAATGGATTATACTCACCTCATTGGAGAAAAGATGCCCGAGGGTAAGGTTTGTAATTAAGTTTTATCAACATAAACCGAACCACACACTGCAGATCGCAGCGGCTGATGACCAAAAACGTGAATAATATTAAGAGCATTATAATAATTTATTTATTCAAACAAATGTTACAATGGTACCTTATTAACTAAGGAACGATAACAGCTGTCCATCCATCCATCCACTACAGTCCATTAACGTCTCACTGCTGGGCACAGGCCTCCAGGAGAGAGGGAATTAGAGCTTAGACCCATCACGCTGCTCCAATGCGGTTTGGCGGGTTTTAACGACTATTACCATGTTAGTGATAATAACCGCAACCGACGGCTTAACGTGCTCTCCAAGGCACGGGGATGAAACACCGCCAATTTCTTAACTCCGGGCTAGTACTGAGAATTTCTAGTCAGAAAACCCCAACACTTATTATGGCCCGACCCGGGACTCGAACCCGGGACCTCGTCAGCCGAAGTCAAACATGCTAACCACTAGACCAACGAGGCAGTAACTAGTTGTTAGACCAACGAGGGAGTTGTAGGTAACAGCTGTGTTAGTTAAAAACGATATTACAGCTATTATCCTCCTCCCACCTTCAGGTTGAGATATTTACTAATGATAATGTGGCTATCTACAAAAGATAACGTAGCAAACAGACATATAAATAATATTAATTAGTATTCAAATAAATGAGGGTAAATAAAAATTGTAATTTAAAAAAGACAACCGTCAATCACAGTAAGATAGTTTGGGTGTGTGTGAATTCATTATTTCAGTTTCACAATATCTTCTGTGTTATTATGTCTTTAGTTGTAAGAATTTTGCAGTTTCGGGGATTTAAGGGGTATATGTTTAAGTGGTAATTTATTTTGTAATAAATTATTGAGCAATAATATCTTCCTGCAAGCTCAGTTCTACATGGGTTGATATTACACACTTCAAATCTTCTCTTGTGTAGGTATATATAATAATCATAATCACGAATGAACAATATCCAAAGAGATACTGAAAAACATGTGAAAAACTGTCTTATATATGAACTTAAAATTAGTTGCTTCAAAGGTAGGTAAGATTTTGTACAGAACTGCATATTTTATACTGATTGTTTAGTGCTATAACCCACTTATGCGCCACGTCGTGTGCGTTTTAATTTTCTTTGTCGACTCTTACCGCAACCATCCATTATCGCGCCACGGTCGCGCCGCCGTGCGATTCTAGTATTCGATAGAAAAAACGCGCGCTACTCGTTAAAAGAATCTTTCGTTGGACTTTTAAATAATTTAATATAAAAAATACTTTTTAAACAACCGACTTCAAACTCCCGCGCCAACTTTACAACAACAAGCACACGCTATACAAAGTTTTTATTTTATTGTTGATATTTTAAAAACCGCTCGACCGATTTCGATAAAATTTATATGGGACCACATGGGAAGTATGTTCTTTCAAATAAAAAAAGAATCATCCAAATCGGTCCACCCAGTCAAAAGTTCTGAGGTAACAAACATTAAAAAAAAAAAAAAAAAAAAAAAAAAAAAAAAAAAAAAATACAGTCGAATTGAGAACCTCCTCCTTTTTTTGAAGTCGGTTGAAAAAACGTACCCATTGCAGCGGTTGTAATGAAGCGATCTCTTCGACCTTCATTTTGACTGTGTCTTTGCTGTCGCGCATCGATATTAACGCGTGCGGCTTGTATCACACGATGTGCCACTTGCCAGACTAGTGGGTTACGGGCATCGACCTCAATTTACATAGACGGGCCCAGTTAAACAAAGGAAATGGACTTATTTTACGAACGCCATCTAGTCTGAAAAGCGGGACAGCGCTATGGCGGGGTCAAGGACAGGCATACAGGTGAGGGACATGCACCACAAGTCGGACGGCCTACTTTTTTCTATGAAAGGGCCCATATATTCTATGCTTTGTCCAACGATTTATTTTACTTTTGGCATATTTTTTTTTTTTTTTTTTTCGGGGGAGGTAAAAATCCCTACGGACTTCTGCCTAATGGCAGGGCATGTCCGACTTGCACGTCTGCACCAGCCAACATGCGTGAGATTAGTTTTCGGGCATCCACTCTGCTGTCGCTCGTTCCCTGGGCCGTCTCTCTCAGGTCAGCACAAGCGGGACACTCAAATAAGGCGTGTCTCGGGGTGTCCTCCTCGCCGCAGAAGTAGCACTTATCACTCGCTGCTTTCCCAATGGCAAAGAGGTAAGTGTTGAACACCCCGTGACCGCTGAGCGCCTGCGTTAGCCACCGGTCTACCTCTCCATGTTTCCTTTTGTGCCATATTTTGAGATCTGTAATTAACTCTCTTGTCCAGGCCCCTTTTCCCGCTCCAGACCATTCCCTTTCCCACTCCGTTAGGGTATCCTCTCTCATCTCTATAGGCGCTTTCGTCTTGCATAGAAACAGCTTTGCTCGTTCCCTGGCCAGCTTGGCTATAGGGACCAGCCCTGCTATAACCAGTACCGCTTCAGTAGAAACTGTCCTGTATGCTCCGCAAATTCCAATTGCTAAGCGTCTTTGGACTACCTCCAGCTTTTTCCGGTACAGTTCTACCCTAAAAGCTCCTTCGAATATTGGGGCCCCGTAAAGAATGACGGAGTGGGCGACTGATGCCAGCACTCTTCGTTTACTTGCTCTGGGACCACCTTTCGTTGGCATGAGTCTTTTCAGCGCTTCCGTGAGTTTCTGTGCCTTACTTGCAACTTCCTCAATGTGCTTCTTAAAAGTTAATCTTTTGTCAAGCCATACTCCTAAGTATTTCACGTGCTCTTTAGGACTCACTGTAGCACCTTTTATTCTAAATTGTATTGGGTCTAGCCTTCGTCTCCCACTGAACACTATGGCTTCTGTTTTTTCTGGGGCCAACGTCAGCTGTTTCCCTAGCATCCAGAGATTTATTCGCTCGAGCGCCCTGTTTGCTCGAATCATGAGGGAAGTCTCCGTTTTGGCCACCACTATGAGCGCCAGATCATCAGCGAAGCCCACCAGTTGGATGCCCTCCTCTTGTTTCAGCTTGAAGACCCCGTCGTATAAAATGTTCCAAAGAGTGGGCCCGAGAATTGAACCCTGTGGAACTCCACTGCTGACCTTAATTACCTCTTCCACTCCTTTCGAGTCTATCACTATTATAGCCCTGTCTTCTAAGTAGCTACTTACGAGATTCTGGATGTAGCCTGGGAAACCTCTCTTCCGCAGTTCTAAAAGGATCTCCCTCCAAGGAGCGGAGTTAAAAGCGTTCCTCACGTCCAGACAGATGAGGGCTTTTGGCATATGCACGTCTATGAAGTGTCATAATTATTGATAGGCAACTATCGACAAAAAAAATGCAATACTCCATAGACGCATATCGTTTTTTCCAATAGTGAAGCGACGTGCCATTTTAACCGATATTTCGTAACTCGTATACTTATCTAGTAACTTCTTCATAAAGAAAGTCGATTGTTATCAATAATCGAATCAGTAACGCGTTAGAACATCATTGACTCCATCTGCCAAAAGTAAAATAAATAATTGGACAGAGTTTACCTACATATATCGCACCCTCAGGGAAAAAAAGCTTAAGATTTTTTAAGCAATTTTACAGGAGAGCAAAAAAACTTTTTGAATATCAATAACTTTTTTTCTGTAGACGCAAACATGTTTTATACATAATTAAAAAGAAAAAAAAAATACTGCACAGGATGAATATATTCGTTTATTCTTAGGTTTTAAGATTTCATAAATAAAGAGAAATTTATATGTTGTGCTACTTTTCCTATTAACTCTGAATACCCCGTTATAAATATTTAAAATTAATTTAAAAAATCTGAATTGTAAAACGATGTAAATTATGATTTATAGCATAAAATCGCCAATTTTAATGATAAAAATCTGAAAAAAATTGAGCATATGTGTACGGTCCACAGTCCTACCGTACATTTTGCTCCATCAGCATTAACCTACTTTTCGTACTTTTCATTATACATTCAAACTAACAATCAATCAGTGCGCAAATCATCATCGCGACCAGCACGCGTGCCACTCATTTATAGCATTTAGCATTTATCATTTAATTATAATTATTAAAATAATTATAATTATTATCAATCAATAAATCATATATCAATCAACCTTTATCATTCAAACAAGGTCCTAGGCCGAACAATATGTAACTTAGTCGCTCTCTTTCCAATCATATTTGCGTGGTTGATGCAGTGTAATGTGCGGGCTGAGCAGCCGGACGCGGCGCCGGCACGTGGTGCGCGCGGCGCTGGAGGCGGTGTGCCAGCAGACGCGCGCCGTGGCCGACGCGATGGCCGCCGACTGCGCACCTCTGCGCCGCCTGCTGGCCGACGGCGGCATGGCGCAGAACGCCGCGCTCATGCAGATGCAGGCTGACCTGCTCGCCATTCCTGTGGTGAGTCGCGAACGCTTCCACCTACGGGCAGGGCCGTCTTTAACCTATTGGAGGCCCTGGGCACATTAGGATCAATGGGGCCCTTAAGAAAAGGCATTATATGCCAGATGCCTGTTTTAACAAAATTGTCCTTACTCGTATTTTGAGGGAATGATGGGGCTGACGTTCTTTGTTTTGTAAAGAAAAGCCCCCAAATACATCAGATTAAAAAAAAACATTAACTAGACATACTTTAGGAAGCTTGGAGAAGAGAAAAAAATAAAAAAATGTTTCTAACATTTTTTTATTTTTTTTTATCCATAACAAGTTAGCCCTTGACTGCGATCTCACCTGATGGTAAGTGATGATGCAGTCTAAGATGGTAGCGGGCTAACCTGTTAGGGGCATGGCAGTTATATTAAACCCATACCCCTATTCAATTTCTACACGGCATCGTACCGGAACGTTACATCGCTTGGCGGCACGTCTTTGCCGGTATAATTATATTATTCGGATAATTCGGTATTCATAGATGCCTGCGCGTTAAAAAGCATGTATTGAACTCCTTACAGTTCGAGTAATACGTTTTAAGACTACGATTTGCTTAGACAAGTTGAGCCTCTGATGTACGGGTCGCGCCAGATTACCACGCGATCACCAGAGCACGCGGACCATCAGATCTATCTATACTTAAGTTCACAGTAGGTATCTGTAGATGTCCAAGCATGACAACAAATAACAAGCGAGACAAACTCATTTTCTAATATTATTTATTCCTGGTATAATTTTAGATACGCCCCCTAATGATGGAAAGTACAGCTCTTGGAGCAGCCATAGTGGCAGGACGCGCTCTCCGAGTTTGGCCAGTCAGTACGCCGAGTCCACCGGCAGATACATTTTTGCCGGGAATTTCGAGTGAAGGTACCTACTTAAAACTTCTCTTAAGGCATATACAAAGAACAATGGCGAAGTTCCATACATCAATAGTATTGAGAAAAAAAATTAATGTACACGTGTGAAAAAAATATATTTAGTTATGCGTCGAATACGAAGCTCTCAGAAGCAAGTTTTTTTTAATCATCCTAGAAAAAAAAGATATTTCGATCTAAAGTTTTGTAGGTTATGTGATAATGTCACTTTAAAAATTGTCAAAACTCCGTTAAAACAGATCACAGGATGATCGGAGATCTATGTTGACAGCTTTTTACTTTTTATTCTGAGTGTAGTTTTAGAAAAACCACGATTTATATTGTACCAGATGATCGCGACTTTGTTGTCGTGTAATTAGCCATATAACCACAGACCACATTTATATGTGGTATGTGGTTCTATGGTTATCCATAGAACCACAGACCCATTTAACATTAATAAGCATAAACACAGACCATCAGCATCAGTGCTGCCATAATATTCTTTCATTTATTACCATTCTGTTCGAGATTATTAGATAAAATAAAAAATAAAATGCTCTAAAATAACAGAAAATCCACAAAAAATGATCTATCCCATTGTTTAGGCAAACATCAATCAGATAAAATAATTACAATTTTTAAAACGATACGAAATAATCTACCAATTTAATCTATTCTAGCTACTTGGTAGATTATACATAAAATGGTAACACTTAACTGAGAAACGGGTACTATGCCTTGTCCAACGATTTATTTTACTTTTGGCATATGCACGTCTATGAAGTGTCATAATTATTGACAGGCAACCATCGACAAAAAAAATGCTATACTCCATAGACGCATATCGTTTTTAGGGTTCCGTACCAAAATGGTAAAATGGAACCCTTATGGTGCGACTTTCTCCGTCTGTCTGTCCGTCTGTCCGTCCGTCACACTCGATTATTTCAGTAACTACCGAAGCTATCGACATGAAATTTGGAATAGTTGTGTATATTAGTGGCCCAAAGACACTGAAATTAAAAAAAATTAGAAATTATTTTTGTTCTTATTTAAAAAGGGGGGAAAATCTGAGGGTTGAAATTTAAAAGTGAGATAACTGTACTGTGTGGGGTATCATATGAAAGGGTTTACTTTGTACATTCTTAAACAGATTTTTAATTATTTTTAGTTATGATAGTTTTTGATTTATCGGGGAAAATGTCTAAAAAAATACCGTTCCCCCCCCCCCCCCCCTTTATCTCCGGAGTTTACCAATCGAAAAATTTGAAATAATTATGGTCAATAGGAATTTACGTATATTTTACAGGAAAACTATAGCCAATGCTCTAACTAGCATAGTTTTTTTGATATTAACAATAAACCTCTACGAACAAAGTTAGTCTTGCGGTTCATTAACAAAAGTAATTATTTATTAATAATGGTACGGAACCCTTCGTGCGCGAGTCCGACTCGCACTTGCCCGGTTTTTTCCAATAGTGAAGCGACGTGCCCTTTTATCCGATATTTCGTAACTCGTATACTCATCTAGTAATTAGAAGTACAATTTTCCTTTTCAAAATAGTCACGGAGCTTCAACACTAGCTTTCTTGATAGTCTTTTAAGCACCATATCTTTGGCGATGGATGGTTTCTATGACCTGACGGATACATGAACATTTAGTGTACTGTTGTATATAAATGATTTATTTTAATACATAATTTAATATACTTAGTCATTTCAACGCTTGGGCTTGTTTATAAAACAAAAAAAAAAGTTGAGCAAAGATCAATCAATCTCAAAGATCAATGTGTCAAATCGATTAAAACTTCTTCATAAAGAAAGTCGATTGGTATCAAAAATCGAATCAGGAACGCGTCAGAACATCATTGACTCCATCTGCCAAAAGTAAAATAAATATTTGAACAGAGTTTAATTCATCAAAAAAAATTCCCCAAATATTTTATTCTTTTACCTAGGTTCAATTAATTAAGGTGAAAACTTGATAAAATATAAAAAAATAAGCAAATTCCTCTCGTCTTTACCTTACTTGTGTACAATCAAGATGTGATCTGTACTAATTTCGCCATTGCCCTTTTCAATTTTACCATACCTGTATTTATGAAATTCTACATAGGAAAGAACATAATATTCTAAAAACAAAATTGTTACAGAACGAGAAATACGTAAAGTACGCTGGGAAGCAGCACTGGATAGATGTTTAGGGTGGGCATCTGAAGACAAAGAGACAACTCAGTACAAAACAGGTAAATAGATAATTTATTCATACTATTATTATAAATGCGAAAGTGTGTCTGTCTCTCTGTTAGCTACACGTTTACGGGTCGTTTAGGTATGTTTAACCGATTTGGACGAAATCTGGTGTCGCATGGATGAATAGGTCGCATGATGCGTCCTAGGAAAGGACATAGGCTATTTTTATGCCGGGAAATTAGAGTTCCCATGGTGATTTAAAAATCCAAACCCACGCAGACGGCTCGTCTGCCGGCCTATACGAGCGGTTCAATCCTCGGGCACACACTCCTAACTTGTCAGAGAAGTTCAGTGAAGAAAAACGTGAGGAAACCTGCATGCCTGAGAGTTCTTCAAAGTCTTCTCCAGAGGGTGTGATGTCTGCCAATCTGTACTTGACCAGCGTGGTGGACTACGGCCAAAGCTTTCTCATTCTAAGAGGAAGAATCGTGCTCAGTAGTGAGCCAGCAATGGGTTGAATGATAAATGATACGAGGGAGGGTTTTTAAGTTCGCGGAATGAGAGGGTTGGAGGGGAGTGATTAGGGTCATTAGGATCGTAACGTGTTTAGTGACTCATAATAATTTATTAGTATAAATACGAGATTTCATTGTTATTAGACCATTAGTCTTTGAGCTATCGCCAACCAAGATTATGTTACTCAGGAGTGAAAAGTGAAATATGGAAAAAATCGAATATCGTGCCATTATAAAGTTCCTTACCAAGCAAGGAAAATCAGTTGCGACCATAATGGATGAGATATCATCGGTTTACGGTGACTCTTGTCCAGGAAAAACCATGGTGTACAAGTGGCACAGTTTGTTTAAAAAGGAAGGGAATCCCTTGAAGACGGCCCGAGGCCGGGCAGGAGCATCGAGGTGACCACGCCAGAACTTATCCAAAAAGTCGAAAAACTTGTACTCGACGATGCTCGACTAAAGAAGAAACAACTCGCAGAAATGGTTGGAGTATCCGATACAACCATTTTTAAAATCCTGCACGATTTGTAAGGTCAGCGCAAGATGGGTACCGAGAATGCTCACGCCGCCGCAAAAACAACAACGCGTATAGAGTGTTCACGTGCATTTTTGGACCTCTGCAATGAAGACAAGGATGGTGTATTGAGTCGAATTGTTACTGGAGACGAAACTTGGGTTCATCATTATGAACCTGAGTCGAAACAAGACTCTATGCAGTGGCATAAAAAGGGCTCAGCACCTCCCAAGAAGTTTAAGGTGTCACAGTCAGCTGGGAAACTCATGGCAACGGTCTTTTGGGACTCAGAAGGAATATTATTGATCGATTATAAAGATTAAGGTGTTTCTATAACCGGAGAATACTATGCTTCAATATTAGAGCGACTAAGAAGCCATTAAACAGAAAAGACGGGGAAAATTGACGAAAGGTGCTGCTTTTGCACGACAATGCTTCCGTCCACAAGAGCCGCGTTGCGTTGGCTGCCCTGCTTAAAGTGGGCTTCGATATTTTGTACCACCCACCCTACAAGCCCAGACCTGGCCCCGAGTGATTATTACCTCTTTCCAAAAATGAAAAAAGCTGCGGGGTAAAATATTTACCACCGATGATGAAGTTAAGGAGGCAGTTTCAGCGTATTTTGAGGACAAAGACAAAACATTTTTTTATGAGGGTATAAATAAATTAATCTGAAAAATGTGTCCGTCTTGCAGGTGAATATATTGAAAAGGAAAAATAATTTGGTTTTTTTATTTCAACCCCTTACCCTTCATTCCGCGAACATAAAAACGCTCCCTCGTAATATAAAGTTTGATCACAATTATTACTTTGTTACAGATGAAGTTGATTACACAAAGGCGGTGTTACCATCGGGTCTATTTTTCCTTGGCACTGCACTACTTGTCATATTAGCAGATAAATTGAGGATGGTGTAGAAATAGAAAATAAACGTTCCACAAATTAGTCATTAGATTTCCTGCAGTGATATAGTCAGCCATAATATATACAGTATTATTTTTGTGTTCATGAAATGTTACCATAAAATAAAATGTTTTATTTGCACTGGTGTTTATGATTATAAAATAAAACCATTAATACAGTAAAAAATCAAAATGTATATTGTTAAAAATAAGTATTTTGATACATGACACAAATACACAATTATTAAAATTAGCCTTTGATCACAGCAATAGGTCTTAATTTAACAGTCTTTTTACTAATTCCAGCAGCATGACAAGTATTTACTACGTCAGTCACGTTCTTATATGACTCGGGTGCTTCTTCCATAACCAACTTTGGTGAAGCAACTCTAATAGAAATGCCCATTTCTTCGAGTTTAACCAATACTTCCTTGTAATCAATGTTACGCCTTGATTTAGCTCGCGACAGAGCTCTCCCCTGTAAAGAAATTTGAATTGACAATTTATTTATTTAATAATAACATACCTACTAGTTGATGGTCATGAGCATGACTCATGATTCATGAACAAACTTTTGATTATTTATTTAATTTACATCTAAAAATGTAAAAATCAAATGAAGATAACTTACAGCTCCATGACAGGTAGATCCAAATGTCTCCGTCATGCCCTGATGAGTACCAGTAAGCACATAGCTGCATGTTCCCATTGACCCTCCAATTAACACAGGCTGCCCAGTTAGCTGGTAGTCAACTGGGATTAATGGATGATGTGGAGGAAATGCCCTTGTAGAACCCTATTATTTCAAAAGACAAAGAGTAATACAAAAATTCTTGAACACAACTCACTAAAATTTACTATCATGGTCAAAATATAAGGTGTGCTTTTAGAGTATCTAACATATTTATAACAGCACTAGCTGATGCCCGCGACTTCGTCCATGTGGACTGAGATTTATGGTTCCCGCGGGAACTCTTTAATTTTACGGGATAAAAAGTAGCCTGTGTTATTCTGTGCCAAATTTCATCCAGATTCGTTCAGCCGTTCTGGGATGATTGAGTAACAAACATACATACACCCATCCATCTATCCAAACTTCCACATTTATAATATTAGTATAGATGACTTACCTTCCTATGAACCAGTAAGGTCTTAGATTTCCCATCAATAACATGTTCTTCTATTTTAGCAATATTGTGTGAAACATCATAGATCACATGCATATCTAAGTCATCAGGAGCCATTTTGAATTGCTTAGCAAAGGCCTGGCGAGTCAAGAATGTCATGGAACTACGATTGACCCATGCAAAGTTGGCTGCTGCTGCCATAGATTTTAAATAATCTTGACCTTCAACGGAATTAATCCTTGCGCAAGCCAATTGTCTGTCATTGACAAGAATTTGATCCCTTTTCATAGCTTTCTCCATTTGAACCAGGGCATCAGTAGCAACTTGATGTCCAAATCCTCGGCTACCAGAGTGGATCATTACCACGACTTGACCAGTTCTTTCAAGGCCCATTTTACCAGCAGCAAATTTGTCATAAATTTCATCAACCACTTGTATTTCAGCATAATGATTACCAGCACCTAGTGTTCCCAGTTGTGGCAATCCTCTTTTCTTTGCCCTCAGGCTGACTTTGGAGGGATCAGCATTTAGCATACGACCATATTCTTCACAATGTTCCTTGTCCTCAGCCCACACATACCCTTCTCTCAAAGACCAATCCATGCCCATCTCTAAAGCTTCTTCCAAATCCCTAGCATTCATTGGAATAATTCCTTTTGAGCCTACTCCAACAGGTATATGGTCAAAAAGACTTTGAGCCAGTTGTTCCTACAAAAAATAATTCACAATAAACAAATAGCAATTAGCTTGCGACTACTTCGCTCAGCCTCAAAAAAATCGAAGATCATTTGTGAGTAAGGGTATATATTAAAATTGTATCTTAATGTTTTTTTTTTTTTTTGAGCTACCACTGAGTTTTTTACTGGCTAAGACTCTGTAGATTGATATTCCAAACCAGCTGGTCATTTGATGATTCACAAGCATTTGTAAATTTATTTGAATAAAAAATCAGTTTAATCATTTCTCAACATACATAGGTAACTTATCTAAATAAAAATCATTTGCCGTGCGTTAGTCTTGCAAAAACTCAAAAATGGCTAGACCTATTTTGATTAAACGTTTTGTCTGTTTAAGTGGGTCCCAGTATGGGTTAGATTCATAACTGGACCAGGTTGGTTGTGCTGCAATCGGGTTCTAGGTTTAGGGCAGGAGTCAGGACGTCTGCTGGGTCCACTAGTAATATTAGACTAATTACCTTAATTGGCTGTACATCTTTTTCATGTAAGTTTGTCCTTAAAAGTCTTACACCACAGTTGATATCAAAACCCACTCCTCCAGGAGACACAATAGATGTTGGGTCAGATACATCAAATGCTGCCATATTGCCTTTAAAATCAGAAGACTTAATGAATCAAAATTTTTTTTAAAGTAGAACTAGATTTATTGTGCAAGGATTACATAATTTAAACTAGCGGCACGCTATGATGGCCGGTTTGACACATTACAATAGTGATGTGGAATGTCAATTTATTCTCGAACAAAAAACAATTAAGTTTTGTTTTTGTACCTGATTAAATAGGTTTAATAAAACAAAAATGTAAATGTTTATTTAATTTATTTGAACGAACTGAATATTTGAATGAAAATGAATATACATACTTTATATGCACACAGTTACGAAGGCGTATTACGAACTCACGTGTCTGACTATTTAGAACAGTTCTCTGCGTACGTTCGGTCATATCGACGAAATCCACAACAAAGGGCTTGAACAGAGTCCAAATTAACGAGCAAGGGTCAACAGTAATGCAGTATCAATATTTGAAATCCAAAGCCAGGTCAAAACTATATCACAATCGCATTGCACTGACAGTTTATACTTTTCGAAGCAACGTCAATTCGAAACTGCTTTGTTTTGCATTGAGCATTGACGCGAGTTTGCCGGAGGTAGTAGTTGTGCTAGCCAGCGATCCTATGTGACGATCGTATTAGATTCCATTTTTAAAAATTTTCAATTTAGAAAACCAAATGCCGAGTTGTGGTATATATCATATAAAAATAAAAATTTTACCTTTTGTATGAAACAGCTGATATTTTTTTGCGATTTCAGAGGTTTGTACACATAGTGAAAATTGTTCATATTCACAAGTACATTCACCCCTTAAATGGTGCAAACTGATTTTTCTACACTTGTATACATTTTAGAAATCAATTTAATAAATAAATTTTGAGTCCTAAACCTAAAACTACATTCGATAAAATTTATGAATCTCTGCACATCACTATCGTCAATAAAGTAATACAATTATTTCCTTCAAAGTCGTTATCAATTAATACGGAACTTCATGAGCGGACAAACGTCAAACCGGCCATCATAGCGTGCCGCTAGTGTAGAGGAATTTATTAAGTACATTAAAAAATCTGTAAGTAGTTTTCTAGTAAGTAAAGAAATTGCCTTCCTGTTTGAATTGCCAGATTTCCTGATACAGGCATGACTTAAAGTATAGTGGATTTCATTGTTAGCATAAATTGAAATGTGTGTTTATTATGGCACCCATGTGGTGTACTTTTACTGATAAAGAAAAGTGGATCTAAACAAACAATGCAATATTACCATTTTTTTAAAAAAATTATAATATTATCTAGAAGACAAATAACAAATGCGCATTGCCCGGCACCACATGAAAATGAAGAAATAAGTATTTCACAGTTTTTAAAAATTCTACCCCTGAAGGGGTGAAATAGGGGATGAGAGTTTGCATGAAAGTCCTTCATTTCTCAAGATATTCTCAAGTTATATAAACGAAACTTGGTATTTGGGCAATCGTTCAAAAATAAAGAAATACGTGTGTCACAGTTTTTCAAAATTCAACCCCTAAAGTGGTAAAATAGGGGTTGACATTTTTTATGAAAGCTATAGCCATGAAACTTTTTATATGAGCTGCGAGTTGAAAATTAAGAAATACGTATTTCACAGTTTTTGAAAATTCAACCCCGAAAGGGGTGAAATGGGGGATGAAAGTTGGTATCAAAGGCCTTCATTTCTCAAGGTATTTTAAATTTACATCAACGAAAATTGATATTTTGGCTTACAGTAAAAAATAAAGAATTACGTGTGTCACAGTTCTTCAGAATTCGACCCCTAAAGTAGTAAAATAGGGGTTGAAATTTTTTATGAAAGCTATAAACATGAAACTTGGTATATGAGCTGCGAGTTGAAAATAATTAAGAAATACATATTTCACAGTTTTTGAAAATTCAACCCCCAAAGGGGTGAAATGGGGGATGAAAGTTGGTATCAAAGGCCTTCATTTCTCAAGGTATTTTAAAAGTTATATCAACGAAACTTGGTATTTTGGCCAAAGGTAAAAAATAAAGAATTGTGTGTCACAGTTTTTCAAAATTCCACCCCCAAAGGGGTAAAATAGGGGTTGAAAGTTTGAATGAAAGTCCTTCATTTCCCAAGCTATAGCCATGAAACTTGGTATATGAGCTGCGGGTTAAAAATGAAGAAATGTGTGTTGTACAGTTTTTGAAAATTCGACCCCCAAAGTATTGAAATAGGGGCTGAAAGTTGTTATAAAAGGCCTTCATTTTGTACAAAACTTGGTATTTTGGCTTTCGGTAAAAAATAAAGAAGTACGTATGTCCCATTTTTCAAAATTTCACCCCCTAAGGGGTAAAATTGGGGTTGGAAGTTTGTATGAAAGTTCTTCATTTCTCAAGTTATAGCCATGAAACTTGGTATTTGAGCTACCGGTTAAAAACAAAGAAATGTGTTTCACAATTTTTGAAAATTCTACCCCCAAAGGGGTGAAATAGAGAGTTGGTCCTTCAATCACGCTGCAACAGAGCAACGGGTATTTTGCACGGGTAGTTGAGGACTTGGAGCGTGGTATAGGCTACTTTTTATCCCGGAAAATTAAAGAGTGCCTGTGGGAAAACAAACTTATACCACGCGAACGAAGTCGCGAGTATCCGCTAGTAAGTTTATAAATGTACATAACCGACCTATAGCAAAACCATATCCTGAGTGTACGTCTGGTAAGCCAACAGATCTGCCCACAATTCCTGGCAATGCTGCTACGTTTGCTATTTGCTTAACACCTGGCAAAAATCCTCCCGTCATGCCCGGCCGGCAAGAATTTCGTAATTCATCTAACATGAGTTTTTCCAGTGTGCTGTTCACATAGAATACACCTTCCACATTCATATTGGGTTGGAAACCCTTTTTAATCCTCCAACAATGTGGATTTATCTTCTCCAAGTACTTCAATTCTTCATTGTACTGCCTGACAACCATTTTCGTTCCGTTGAGTGCTCACTGCTCGTACTAATTCCGAGTACTATGAACAAAATCCAGTGCTGACTGCACTGAATTTTGAAATACTTAATGAATGTAACTTGCACTTGTATCGAATAGCGATTATTGAGGAAAACGGAAATATTGCAACAGTAATTCGCGGATGCGGATTCGACGGATTTCATCAAGATTTCATTGATTCATTAATCATTTCATTCTATTCTATCATTAGATGTCACTTTCAATATGTTACTTGTCTCTGGTCACTTTTCAGTAGTCAGTTTTTTTTTTACGGCTGTGGATAGAAGTCCGGGATACAAGGCCCAGTCTTTGATTAGGTATATAGAGAAGGATGTGTTACATTTTACTCAATTATAGTACTTATTGAAAGCTACGTTTTTAGAATGAGACAGGTGTATTATGTTATTGCATGAACGTGTCAGGCAATTGTCATATGACGTCATCAAATTTTACTATTGAAGCCAATTTTTTTGTACCTTTATATGGCGTCTGTATTGCTTCCGGTGTTTTGGTTGTGGCTAATTACCAGTTTTGTGAATATTTTCATAATATTTTTATGTGTTTTTGCTTAGTTTTGTGCAGTTTTGTGTAATCAACAATGGTAAAGTGCTCAGTTGTGGGGTGTCGTAATAATAGTATTGTAAGACGCCCAGGAATTTCATTTCATAAGTGAGTAACATAGTTGTATTTATTTTTCTTTTTAAGGCGAGTATTTTAAGTTATTTCAACTAATTATAGCTTAGTTTCTTCTTTACTGAATCCAAAACACGTCAATTTCTGCGAAATTCCCAGAAAATTTGGATTATTTCATTAGTTTTGTTTGAGTGTTTATATAGTGTGGGGATTGTATTGTTTACAAATAAATTGAGTATCGATAAAATTAAAATTTCATATCACTCTTACTGTTTCTCACTCAGAGGGGTAGAGAGAAGAAATTGAACAGTCAGCTTCTACTTATAATATTGCCAAACTCATTTTAGGCTGTAGCGATGATAACCTTGTGATTAAGACACCCGATCTCCGGAATGGTGTATCGTATTCGAAAATTACAGTGTCTATTCAAGTGGTTTTTGGTCCCTTCATTGCAATTATTGTGTATCATTTTAACTAATTACTATTTTTGACTGCCTCGTTGGTCTAGTGGTTAGCATAGTCGACTGCGGATCACGAGGTCCTGGGTTCGATTCCCGCATAAAAGTTAGGTATTGAGTTTTTCAATTGAGAAATTCTCAGTGCCAACTCGGAGTTTCATACAAAATTTCACCCCCTATTTCACCCCCGTAGTAGTGGAATTTTGAAAAATCTTTCCTTAGTGAGCGCCTACGTCACAAAAGGAACCTACTGTCATAATTTAACCCCAGTGGTTTAGGCTGTGCGTTGATCCTTTAACGATTTAGTATAGGTACTTTCACTCCACTCTTCCATTTAGTATAGGCATTTTCTGAAATAAACACCATATATTTTTTCTCCGAAAAATTATGGAGAGTTCTTCTTTAAAAACGAATTTTGAAATGGAACCGCACGCGCCCGCGTAGACCGTGCGGCCCACTGTCTACTTACTTGCTCTCCTTCTATCCTAGTGTTTACTGCCTACGTGTTCTGAAGTAAACAACCCACTGCTATGCTAGCGAGCACAGTGGAAGCGCCAGAGTGCCACGCGTCCGACAGACGTAAAAAAAATTCTCATAAGAAAACATAAAACAGAGACCCCTTAAAAGGGCCTTTTAATGGAAATAAACTTTCCAGACATGCATACAGTGTAAGAGACCGTTGAAGTAAAAACACAAAGAAACCTTCCTTAGTTGATATATATAAACATCATACCACTGACGATCGGCTACCTTTGGGTGCCATTGAACTTCGCCATCTTGGCTTTCCTAACAGCAAACCGACAATTCTTCCATACAGAACAAATCTTGTAAAAAACCGCATCAAAGTCTTGCATAGTTCTACACTTGTAAGCCTCTTCAATACTACATTTTCTATGGAAAAATAAATTCCGCCTTCTTGAATTTTTTCCTGTTCATCAAGTAGACCTTCATGTACTGATCATCTTTTGCCAAGAAACCACTCTTCCATCTTTTATGCTCTCCGAGATAGACACCGACGAAATTTGTATGGCGGCCATCTTAAATCCGCCATTTTGAATTTTTTTTCAGCACACTGTCAATTGGATGAAGTTTCGAGTGACATTTGGTCGAGCACACCCCACCTATCTTGAATACCCTGGCTGTGCTCTTCATCCGTCTCTCATAAGAAAACATAAAACAGAGACCCCTTAAAAGGGCCTTTTAATGTAAATAAACTTTCCAGACATGCATACAGTGTAAGAGACCGTTGAAGTAAAAACACAAAGAAACCTTCCTTAGTTGATTAATATCAATATCATACCACTGACGATCGGGTACCTTTGGGTGCCATTGAACTTCGCCATCTTGGCTTTCCTAACAGCAAACCGACAATTCTTCCATACAGAACAAATCTTGTAAAAAAACCGCATCCAAGTCTTGCATAGTTCTACACTTGTAAGCCTCTTCATTTTCTATGGAAAAATAAATTCCGCCATCTTGAATTTTTTCCTATTCATCAAGTAGATCTTCATGTCCTGATCATATTTTGCCAAGAAACCACTCGTCCATCTTTTATACTCTCCGAGATAGACACCGACGAAATTTGTATGGTGGCCATCTTAAATCCGCCATTTTGAATGTTTTTTCAACACACTGTCAATTGGATGAAGTTTAGAGTGACATTTGGTCGAGCACACCCCACCTATCTTGAATACCGTGGCTGTGCTCTTCATCCGTCTTCGAAATCCTCAATCATCAGGTCTCTCCGTATTTTTCCTCCGAATGAATTTTTGTCTTCTATACGAAACGATGAGTAAAAAAATTTTTTTCATACAAAATTTTTCACACAAAATACCTCAATTCACGCGGACGGGGTCGCGGGCATCAGCTTGTTCATTATAAAATACGAATACTAATGTATTTCAAAAATTATGTTTAATTATTTATTAATTATATTTTGATAATTTTATATCGAGTATATAAGTATCGACATAATCAAAGGTATCGATAATTTCAGCCCTAATGCCCGCATTAAGCTCCACCCATGCGCCATTTTAAGGATAAAGGAAGCTTCAATTTAAATATGTTAGCGCATATCCTTCTCTATATACCTAATCAAAGGGCCCAGTAGTCAGTACTCGGTGTCTGCCACAGACTACAGAGTACATTGAAGTGTCTGCGTCACGCTCAGTGCATAAATAGAATAAGAATATAATATAGCAAGAGTTGATTTCACGCTCACTTGTAGTATTATTATTACAATGCCATCTCTATGCTTTATATTCTTACTCTATGCAAAGAACTACTCTCTATGAGGCAAACAGTACAAAACATGTACCCACAGCTCAGATCAATGACCTCTAGATAGGGTGATCCCGCCCCTAGGGTAATATTGTTCTGTGAGGGTGATGGTCTGCACGGTCGTGAGACAGCCTCAAGAACAAATTCTTTGAGAGGTATTTAATAAAATGTTGCCCTATTCATAATTTACTCCCAAAGTGGTGACTCCTGTCAGATAGGATAGGAAAAATAGGGAATAAATAAATAAAGTTTTATTTTACAAACAATTATAAATATAAAATTATATTAGATAATACCCGCGACTTCGTCCGCGCAGATAAATTTTTTTCGATTCCTGCGGGAATTCTTGAATTTTCCGGGATAAAAAGTAGCCTATGTCCATCCCCGGGATACAACCTACCTCTGTACCAAATATCATTAAAATCGGTTGAACAGATAAATTTTTTGATTCCTGCGGGAATCTTCGAATTTTCCGGGATAAAAAGTAGACTATGTCCTTCCCCGGGATATAACATATCCCTGTACCAAATTACATCAAAATCGGTTGAACAGATGGGCCGTGAAAGCGTAGCAGACAGACAGACACACTTTCGCATTTATAATATTAGTATGGATTATAATAAAATATTATCAATAATTAATAGTATCACGCGAATGTTTAAATAATAATTTACCCAAAACTTTTCTTGATATTATTCCGTACGTTTCATTCCTATTTGTAGAATAATAGATGACATAAAACATTTCAAAGTATTACAAAATCAGAAATTATTTCTTGCATAATACACATGATATTACAAAGGTGGTAAAAGATAATAATACAAGTGTATTACCATCGTCATGGCGTGCAATACTTAAAAAAAATCGATGTAGCAAATCACGGTATTAATAATAAGACAAATAGGTAGGTGAAAAAATAAGAAAATTCTTGAAATATCGACAATACCTACATATTTTTATATCAACTGAACCTGAAATTGAAAATGTACTACATTTAGATTAAGTATTATCGATAAATTAATATTAAGCACTTGTTAAGAGTCAAAGAAATATTTGATTAAAATAATTATTAGTCAACTATGTCAATGTATTTGCATAAACCCAGCGTATAATTTAGCTAGCCGTCATTCAAAAATTAATCTAGGCTGTCAACGACCTCAATTTACATAGACGGGCCCTGTCAAACAAAGAATGTGGGCGTATTTTTAGCAACGCCATCAACGCCATCTAGTCTGAAAAGCGGGAACTTACTTGCAACATATATTGAAAACGTATGACTCGGTCATAGATAATATAGGTCATGGCCATAGATGCCGTAAGGCCAGTTAGTAAAAAAAAATATATCATACAGTTTGCCGCGTAAACTAAATGATTGCGTAATGGATAGAAACATTAAATAGTAATATTAAATAACGTTTTTTTGGAAATTTATAATTGTGAATTGAATCACTTACCTTATAATAAAAATTGTTTAGTGCCAAAATTACACGTTACCAGGCGATGACACTTGAAGTACTCAAGAAATTATACACTAAAATGTATCTAAGCATGTTCAAGCAATAGGGCGATTACAGTTTATGGGATTTCTTTATTCATTGGTCGAAATGCATTAAATTGGGGGCGCCACATTAGCATCAGGGTAATGAAAAGGAAGCGCCAAATATTATTATAGTAGGTTTGAGAACTATAAAAGGAAAGAAAACATTCATCACTATTTTGTACAACGTAAGTTGATGAAATTTTTAGTACCTACCTATATATTTTTTACTCGGCATACTTCCCTTCTTTGCCTACACCAGCGCCATTGTGGGAGTTTTTTGAACTGTTATTTATAGCAGTCATTGGACACTTTTTGAACTTTGCTCCCCGAGATGAGAAACTCCTTACCTCTACCCTCCATGCTAATATTACTCGAATGGCACAAGCACCGTGTTATCGCAAGGTTATTGTAATATCATTTTCACACCACATGTTCGACAATGCCGAATTATATGTCATGTAAACCTTACCGAACTTGGCTTTAGCCGGGTTATAATGTTCTATTGAATTTCATTCTATCCCTCTGGTCAATAATGTGATTTTCACTTTCGTAATTCTTATTGCTATGTGCATAAAGTCTAATTTCGCTAAACAGAATGT
Organism: Erebia epiphron; assembly: GCA_963932025.1. Taxonomy (NCBI): domain Eukaryota; kingdom Metazoa; phylum Arthropoda; class Insecta; order Lepidoptera; family Nymphalidae; genus Erebia; species Erebia epiphron. The sequence goes on along the minus strand of OZ009948.1, from coordinate 33,551,614 downwards.
GTTCTCCGCGGGCGCGGCCAAGTCGATTTTCGAAAACCGAAGCCGTAAGACTTTAGATGTTAACCCAAGAATAACAAATTATCTACACGACGAGCGACCGTGACAGCGCTACGATAGGGACAAAGACAGGTTAGGAACGCGTTCTCATAGTCGGTCGCCCAACCTTTTTCTATGAAACGCCCATCTAGTATTGTACATATATATCGATGTAGGCTGTAGTAGGCTTTGCTTATTAACCAATTCTTTAAGACTTTTGAATTTAGGTAAAGGAAGTACTTTGATGCTCATTTGGCGAATTTTATAAACTCGTATGGCCATAATGTATGCACTTTTACTTACTTAGAAAATATGACTATCCGATGAAATCTGATGTTAGAATTCTGTTTATTTTGCTAACGAGTATCATGTTTGCGTAATTCTATAACACATTTACCCATTTTTTTCAGTTTAAAAACAGAATTTCGGCCACGAGTTCGCAATGGGCGCTCTCAGCGCTTGTGATCGTTTGACTAAAACGCTTGCTGACGGAACGATGCTATGATCCTACCCGTGCCTACTGTGCCTACTTTGGAACACGCGCTCTTGTTTATATATTACCTCTATAGTGTATTTAGATTGAATTGAGCTGATTTGTAAACAAATATGGCGGTACTGATCACGTGACCTTATTTTGACATGACCCCTAATGATGGGACTATTGCTGCATTATATGAGGAATGAACTATTGAACGATTACTGAACGAATTATCTCCAATGCAAAGAACACTCGTATTTTATATAGGAGAAACGGTACTGTTATTGGATACAAGCTCGCTCTGTGACCGTAAGCATCGACGTTCAGAATCGAAAACGTAATCGAATTATTTGAATCACGTTATTTTATTATATTAAATTTACGGATATTTTCATATGAAAACTAGCGAAATATGCCCGCGAATTCGTCCGCGTGGTTTGAGGTTTTTTGGTTCCCGTGGGAACTCCTTAATTTTCCGGGATACAACCTATCCCTGTACCAAATTTTATCAAAATCAGTTGAACAGATACATTTGTTTGATTCCCGCGGGAACTCTTCAATTTTTCGGGATAAAAAGTAGCCTATGTGCTATTCCAGACTAAAATCTATCTCTGTGCCAAATTTCATCCAGATCCGTTCAGCCGTTCTGGCGTGATTGAGTAACAAACATCCATTTGAGGTTTTTTGGTTCCCGCGGGAACTCTTTAATTTTCCGGGATAAAAAGTAGCCTATGTGCTATTCCAGACTATAATCTATCCCTATGCCAAATTTCAGCCAGATCCGTTCAGTCGTTGGGGCGTGATTGAGTAACAAACATCCATACATCCATACATCCATCCAGACATCCATCCAAACTTCCGCATTTATAATATTTATTTGATGATTATTCTAATAAGTCGTAAATTCTGAAGTAATCAATAACAAGAAAATTATTACAAAGTTTTACAGGGGAGCTGTTAATATGTTTTGGCTGACCCGGTATTTATTAGAAGGTATCGAGATGGTGTGAAATAATAGGGGAAGCGCTACATAACCGTAGAGTTATTGGATATGTAACCACTTTTATGACTAATTGTACATCTAAAATAAAAAAATGAATATAATGTATAAATAAACATGTTTTTACGGCAATTGCACAATTTTTTATTCTTATAAATAAATATATTTTTTAAATCTAACTTAAAATTAAAATTCTTCGAATGAGCTGTCCGCACCCTCGCTTTCATTACTAACTCTAATCAGATTGTAAGAATTTTAGCTTAGATAAAATATACATATTTTGACTGAAAAAAACTTTAACACAGTTTTATTTCATTTATAACTTTTAATTATATCGTATTCAATATTACTTACTTTCAAGAAAGTTTGCTAAAGAAAGCAATCTACTTGTAGCTGTAGCAATAGATAATGTAGAAAAATTGTTTTTTTTTTTAATATCCCACGGGAACTATGGCCTTTTCCGGGATAAATCGTAGCCTTTGTTTCAATCCAGGTTATAAACTAGCAATTTCCAAATTTCAGCCAAACCGGTTCAGTAGTTGCGGCGTGAAGGAGTAACAAACAAACACCCACACTTACACACACACAAACTTTCGCCTTTATAATATTAGTAAGATTTATAACTAAGTTCTCATAATCATATTGTAATTTACTGAAAAAATAGTTACCTTGCTAAAATATATTTAGTAATATCGAAGTCCGAGATGAATAGCAGGTAGTCGTCAGTCCAAATAATAACACAATCCAAATCACAAAGCAAAAACAAAATGCGTTAGGAAAGCCGAGTCGTTGAAATAAAAACCACAAGAGAGCACCCGAGACGTACAGCATGAAGCGAAGTTACGAACCGAATGAGCACAGCGCGTGGAGTTTTAGTTAGTTACAGTTCGCTGAATACACACAATCTATCTCTCTCTGTCGCACACTTTACAATAATTTTCCAGCGTCTCGATTCCTACCGGGCTTGCCTATAACCTTATTTAACGATTTAAATATATATTTTTTTACTTTTAATTTAATTTCATAGTAACAAACCATTCTTCATTAATTGAACCATTGTTCCTAAAGAAATCTCATAGTCGGATATCAATTTTGAATAAAATATTAGGTACAATAACAAATTAGTTAAAAATGGCGATCTCTTTTTGCGATTTGAAATTTGAATGAATAGTTTCATTCAGTAACACAGAAGTTGAAAATGGTGGGCACTTTTAGGAACGAAGATTTCCTTTTTCAGGATTACCACAACAGATATCGATTTTGAAAAATCTTTCATTAATAAAGAAGATCAAAATGGCGGTCAGTTGTTAAGATTGATACAATTTTTTTTGTATTTGTTATATAGTAAAACAGGAAATGTATAAATATTTTTTTATATAACTACATTATTTAAGTGTCGTAAAAATATTTTTATTCATACCTATATATTATTTATGTATAAATATGTATTTTAATTTCGTTGTACAATCATTAAAGTCATAAGATAGCTTTAAAGTCCAATAACTGTACCGTTTCCCTGTACCATATCGGTACCGACTAAATATTGGGTCAGTCAAAACATCAACGGCCCAATAAAAACTTTGAAATAATATTGTTGTTATTTATTACTTTAGTATTTACGACTTAATAAGATAATTTTGAAATGAAAAACATTCGTATACGTTATATAATAAAATAACGTGATTTACAGAATTCGATTACAATGTTTTCGATTCTGAACGAATTATATCGATGTTCGGTCACTGACTCAGTATTAGTCATTCGTTTTTAGTCTGTGGTTGCGATGTCGTATCTGAGCAACACTATATAATCCAAGTAATACGAAACGTCAAAACAAAAATTTTACTTTAATCTGTGGGACTTTATTTGTGTTTTCATTCAGTTTTTATTAAAAATATTGTATAAATACTGGATAAATGGAAGAAATAATACACTGCATGTTTACGTTAGATGTTGTTTGTGGACTACAAGCAGTTTGTGTGTGTTTTCAATTGCTTTAACATTGTGAAAAGTGTTTACAAAGTTACGCGTTAGCAAAAAGGTTCGTTTGTTTATAAATTAGCTCAATTCAATCTCAATACACTTTATGGTTATAATAATAATAATACTTATATCAAAAACTTTGACTACCTAACTAACCTCTAATATACGAGTACTTAAGCTGTACATAAGTTTGTGTGTCACTTGTTACTGGCGTGACAAGCAAAAATGTTGAACACGATGACGGGAAAAAAAAAAATCACTTACCCTCTATTTATGGGGATTAAGCCATAGAGTAAGAACATACAGCATAGAGTAGGCATTGTAATAATAATACCACAAGTGAGCGTGAAATGAGTATATACGCTAATGCCAAGGAGGGACAGAGCGAGAAAATCGCTTTTCTTCGTGATAACTATGCTCGTAGCTTACATAAAAAAGTAATTTAAAAAGAACAAAAAACCCGACTGCTTGGATACCAAAAAGTATAAAACAAGACATGAATTGAAGTATTTCATTATTATCAATTTAAATCGTATAATATTAATAAAATTTATCAAGGCGCAGTCGCACGTCCAATAGACCTTAACGTGCGACTGCGCCTTAATACATTTTATTTTTATTTATTTATTTATTATTAGTTACATTTCCATTAAAATAACGGAACCCTGTAAGGGCGCTGTAACCAGGGAGGCGGACTTATTGTGACAAATAACAATTCAACAAATGATTTCATTTTTGATCTAAGAATTCATTAACGTGATAATACGCTTTTTTTTGCAGGAAGTCTTTTAAATTGTTTAAAAATATATTTATATTCTCTTCTGCCTTCAGTTCTTTCGGGAGCTGATTGTAAAGTTTAGTACACATTGGGTTGGGACCGGTGCTGTGGATTTTTAAATTAGATTTGGGATAAACTAAATTATACATTCGCGCACTCCGTAATTTATCTGGTCGTGGCATGTTCTGGAGTTTTTTAAAGAAATCCGGATATTTCCTTACAAATTTACATGATTCTAGTATGTATATGCTTGGCAGGGTTAGGATTTTAGATGTTTTGAAATGTGGTACGCAACTTTGCCTGTTTTTTAGATTATAGATAATCCTTACGCATTTTTTTTTTGTAGCACGAAAAGTTGTTGTGCATCAGTGCTATTACCCCACAATATGACTCCGTAACTTAGCCAAGCATTTGCATACGCGAAATAGGCTAACAGTGCCGCTTCCGTGTCGGTGGATTTTTTTAATTCCCTCAGCGCATATGTGAATCGCGATAATTTAGTTTTAATTTTTTGAATGTGTGTTTTCCAGTTTAAGTGGCAGTCAATGTCAATACCAAGCAGACTAAATGATTCGACACATTCCAGCCTACAATTTTGAAAAGAAAAATTTATTTCTAATGGGGTTTTTTAGTATGGTCTAAATTGCATCAATTTTGTTTTTTGAAAATTTATTTCTAAGTTGTGCTCGTCCAGCCAGCCGTTAACACTGGTAATAATTTCGTTTAGTTTAGAATCTAAACCGTCGGCGCCCGTACATGTGGTTTGGATTGAAATATCATCCGCAAACAACACGCACGGGTCGCGCAGGATTTTCGGGAGATCATTTATGTATACCAGGAACAGCAGGCATCCGAGCACACTTCCTTGTGGTATTGAATGGTTTATGTATTCCACATCCGATCGTGTATTTGTTATTTTGCCCGATTTAAAGTCATAATGTGTGATTTCTACGTATTATTTGCGATTGTTTAGGTATGACTCGAACCATTTATGTGCGGACCCACGAATGCCTACGTCGTACAGTTTATTCAAGAGTATGTCATACATTATTTTATCATATGCTTTTGTCATGTCATACTACATGTAATTTGTTACATTATGGCTTCTAGAAGGCGCCATTTTGTTTTTTCTCAAATTTGGCTTCCACAGTGACACTCTAATGATATATTCGGCACAAACTGGTGCAAGAATCATCAAAATCGGTCCACGCGTTTAGGCTGTAGCTGTCCTGCAAGGAACATACAAACATATATAGACTGATGAACACATAACCCTGTGCGTTCCGCAGTCGGGTAAAAAACAGTGGTTTAACTTATAGACGATGGTGTATTGTTGTGTGTTAGGCCGCAAAAGCTGAACTGAACGTAAATACGAAAACATAATCTAATATGTAAGTTTACAATTTTGACCTTATTTTGACCTGATTGTTAAAGATAAAAACAGGTTAAATTTGTAATGACTCGCATGAATGCTACAAAGTATAGAAATAACAGAAAATAAATACTTATTTACCATTAAGAAAATATCGCATTAAGACAGTGTGTGTGTGTGTGTATGTGTGAGTATATGAGTGTATTGTATGAGTGTGCATATCCATGTGTATTCAAGTTAAAACCACAGTTACACCTACCGAACAATCTGCAGAAGAGCCTCCGTTTCATCGAAAGATAGTGTTTTTAGTCAGTTTTTAAGTGTCCTTTTACAGTCATGAATTTTCTTTGGGTAAATGTTCAGGATTTTGTTAAATTTATTATATAAGTACTTAAGTAGATTTATGTCGGTATTGATACCCAGCAAAGGCTGATCTTGTATGGACTAGTTCCACAACAGTATTATTTGTTCTTCTGTTTAAAATACTTGGATCAAAATATAGGGTTTTGCGTAACTTTAGGATAACGAAGAAAACGTATAATTGCCTAACTGTAAGTACAGTAAAAGACGCTGAGCTCTTTCAGCTTCAATGAATCTAGTCTTAGCAGCACCTCCCCAAACTGGTATACAGTATGTAATGATTGATTGGGCAAGAGATACGTATATTTTATGTAGTAAGTCAGTTGGGGCGATGTGTCTCAATTTCTTGAAGATCCAGGTCAGTTTCCTTACCCTACTAGCCACAAGTTCCATTTGAGGATACCAGGACAATCTTTGATCTAGGATAACACCCAGATATTTAGTAGAAGTTACTTTATTTATAGATGAACAAGAGCAAGCTTGACTATAGGTGTCTCAACAATTATGTATCTTAACAGTTAAATCATCATTTGGTTGCATAGGTATTACTCTTAATCGAAAAACAAATATAATTAGTTTTAGTTACATTAATGGTTAATAAATTTGAATTAAGCCAAGCAGATATCTTAGCGAGCCCTTCCTCACCCGTCCTTTTTGTACCTCTTCCCAGGAGCTGCCAGAAAACACAAAAGCGGTATCATCAGCTTAAGAGAAAACCTGACCATTATTTAAACCAAGGTTACAAAATCCATTAATGTAGAACAGAAACAGGGTTGGCCCCAGAACACTTCCTTGAGGCACTCCATATGCTATATCTGTTTCAGAACTAAAATATTGTCCAATTTTAACCCTTTATTTGCGATCACTTAGGTAACTGTTAAAAAGTTTCAGTGGTGTCCCTCGAATTCCCATTCGTTCCAGCTTGTTCACAAGGTTGGTGACAGAAACGGTGCCAAACACTTTTTTTAAGTCTAAAAATAAACACAAACACTTTTTCTTTTGGTCAAGTTTTTCAACAATTTTAGAGTTAAATTAATAATAGAATCACAAGGTTGGTGACAGAAACGGTGCCAAACACTTATTTTAAGTCTAAAAATAAACACAAACACTTTTTCTTTTGGTCAAGTTTTTCAACAATTTTAGAGTTTAAATTAATAATAGAATCTTTGGTAGATTTTCCCTGACTAAAGCCAAATTGAGAAGTAGAAATTTAAATTGTATTTGTCTAAGTACTTAATCAACCTTTTATTCAAACATTTTTCTAGTATTTTCGAGATAAGGACAGATATTGGTCTGTAGTTGTAGACGTCACTTCTGTCACCATTTTTATGAAGTGCGACAATAGCTTGTTTTAAGGGAGACGGAAAAGTACCATTTGCAAAACAGAGGTTTGTAAGGTGACAGATAATCGGAGCGACCTCATTTCTGGCCAATTTTAAGAAACTAGTCGAGATGTTATCCCACCCTGCTGAACTGTTCGATTTCAGTCCAGAAATGCTGTGTATTTCGTGAATTGAAGTGTCCAGAAGAACAAAGGACAAGAGTTGAGGGTGAGATATTTCTGAATTAATATTAAAATTAGAGCCATTGCCTGAAATTATTTCCTCTGCAAGGGATTTTCCAATATTAGCAAAAAAAATATTTACGTCGTTGACTGAGTAAGTAGGGGATGGCTTGATAATCAATAATGGGGTATTATCTGACCTATTTGAAGTTAAATAAGTTACATTTTTTATATTTTTCCAAAGCGCTTTAGAATTTCTTGAAGATTTAACTAATTGGTCTCTTTCGTATTTATGTTTAAGCTTCTTGATAAGACTATTACAGTAAGTAGTTACGGTAACGTTTGTAAGATATTTTTAAAGTTTCATGATTAGTTTATGTATAAAGTTAGACATTTTACAACATAGTTTAATAATTGGCAAAAGATAATTATGGTTTGTGTAAAAGTGTAGATTTCAAGCATGCATAAAATACAATAATATTGAAAAATAATCCTTGCATTAGCTAGTCATTTAACTTCCCCTCCAACTAGGTTTGTAAGGCTCTGTTCGGACTTGTTGAAATAAGGTTCTATAATAATGTATTCTATGAAGGTTCGTTTTGTATCTATCTTGTCAACAGTAGAAAAAGAAAACTAATTTTTTATCTTGTCACTTTATGTCATCTATAACAATATAAAAATGTATCTATTGATTTAATTAAATAATATACAATAAAAGAAACGTTTTCAATATATAAAATAATCCGGCCTCGTAGATACTTTAACATGGTAGCAGATCGTTGAAAATATAATTATATAAAATGGTGAGATATAAAATATATACGTAAAAATAATTAAAGAAAAATTTAAAAAAATATAGAAACTAAAAAGTAAGGAAATAACGAGTAAAAATAAAGATTAATATGGATAATAAAGAGGAAATCAAAATACCTATTTTCGACGGAGCAAATTATGACTTATGGAAATTTCGACTAAAATTATTTTTAAAACTAAAAAAATGTGATGAGGCCATTGAAAAAGAAGAAACAAAGCCAGAGATTGATTTAAAAGCAAAAAACTACATTGTAATGAGTGTAAGTAATTCGCAACTCAATATAATTATTACCGAGGATACGGCATACAAAATGATTAAAAAATTTGACGACTTATATTTGATGAAAGGATGTGCGAATAAACTTCTATTAAAAAGAAAATTGCTAGATACGAAATTCAAAGATGGAGACCCCGTAGATTTCTTCCAAAAATTTGAAACGCTTATAAATCATTTAAAAACTGCGGGAGAAATAATAAATGAAGAAGACAGACTAAATTATTTATTACTGACTTTACCAGATAAATTTTCACACATAGTAAATATAGTAGATGCATTGCCCAAATCAAACCAAACGGTAGAATATGTGAAATCAAAAATTATTTTAGAGTACAAAAAGAATGAAAGCGAACACGAACAACAAGTTTTTCACAGTGACGATAAACAAAGAACAGATAATTATAACAGGACAATATCAAGAGGGCAAAATTATATACCCAGAGGACAAAACTATTATACACGTGGACAATTTACAAGAAGACAAAATTATTATACACCTAGACAATACTCAAGAGGACAAGGTCATTATACACCTAGACAATACTCAAGAGAACAAAACCATTATACACCTAGACAATACAAAAGAGGATACAAAAGAGGAAAATTATATATCGAATAGATTTCAAGGTAGAGGAAATGGTTATTTTAGAGGTCAACAAAGAATTCAACATAACGACAACACAGGTTTTATAGCAGAGGTCATGAACTCATTTAACGAATCAGAAAAACCAGAAGAAGCGATTTGGCTGATCGATAGTGGATGCAGTAATCATATTATAAATGATGATAAACTATTTTGTGAGTATAAAGTATTAGATAATCCAATAGATATTAAAGTAGGCGATGGTTATATACTGAAATCGACTAAAATAGGGAAAGTTATGATGACATGTCAGGTTAATAATAAAATACATACAATTACAGTAGATAACGTATACTATGTACCAGATATGAAAAGAAATTTGTTGAGCGTATCATCTATTGTTAATAAAGGAAATATGATTAAATTTCAATATGAAACAGCACTTATATATAATACATATCATAAATTAGTAGGAATAGCTAATAAAATAAACAAATTGTATGAACTGAAATGTAAGATAATTAACGATAAAAATAATATATATGTAAATAAATCAGATGTTTCAATAGAAAAAAAAGAGAAATGGCATCGATTATAGGTCATGTTAATTTTGGAACATTGAAAGTAATGTGTAGGCATAAGTTGTTAGATGGTTTACCCGATAAATTAAATGAAAATTACGTACAATGCGAAATTTGTTTACAAAATAAAATGACAAATTTACCTTTTCAAAACAATCGGAGAAGAGCCACAGAAATATTAGAAATTATACATACAGATGTTAATGGTCCAATAACTCCTGTAGGATATAATGATCAAAGATATTTCGTGTCATTTATAGACGATTATAGTAGATATGCTGTTGTATTTGTAATTAAAAATAAAAGTGATGTATTTGATTGCTTCAAAACATATATTAAAGCAGTTCAAAATCAGACTGGACAGAAAATTAAAGAAATAAGATGTAATAATGGTCGCGAATATATTAACAGAGATTTTATTGAATTCGCAAAAGAGACAGGAATATTCATAAAAGCAGCACCACCCTATACTCATGAACTAAATGGTGTGGCAGAAAGGTTTAATAGAACTATTATGGATAGAGCTAGATGCCTAATGACAGAAGCAAATTTAAACAAAAAATATTGGCCTGAATGCATAGTAACTGCCGCATATTTAGGAAACAGAATACTAACAAATTCAATGGAGAAGAAAAGTCCTTTCGAAATATTTTTAGGAGAAAACCAGATATTAAAAATCTGAGAATATATGGAAGCAAATGTTTTGTAAGAATACCCGAAGAAAAAAGAACGTCAAAATTGAATCCAAAAGGAATTTAGGGAACTTTAGTAGGTTATACTGAAACTGGATATAAAATTCTAATAGACGATAAAATAATTATAAGTCGCCATGTAATTTTTATTAATCCAGAAGCAGAAGTCATTAGATTCAGTATTAATAATGAAGAAGAGAATTGCAAAAGAAAAATCACTAATGAAGAAAATGATGAAAAAGAAATTGAGAAAGATGAAAATAGTAGATTAAAAGAAACGATTGATAATGATAAAGAAGAATTTTTTGACACTGTTGAAGATGACGAAGAAGAAAATAAAATAAAGCTTAATGTTGAGGAGGTGAAACAAAGTCGTCCTAAAAGAGAAAGAAGATTACCTGAAAAATTTAATGATCATGTTGTTTATGTAAACGTTTGTGATGTTAATATACCAGAAACTTACGAAGAAGCAATAAAAAGTGCAGAAGGGAGAAAATGGAAGGAAGCAATGGATTAGGAAATAAATAGTTTAAAACAAAATAATACATGGGAGATCGTTGATGAGTCAAGGGATAAAAATGTGATCGAAGTAAAATGGATTTTTAGAATTAAATCAAATGGAAGATATAAAGCACGCGTAGTGGCAAAAGGTTTTCAACAAATCTATGATGAAAATGAGGAAATATATTCACCCATAGCTCTTTCAAAACACGGTAAATTCTGTAAAAATTCTAAACATATCGATGTTAGTTATCATTTTATAAACGATTATGAAAAAAAGGGTATCATATGTGTAACCAAGATAAATACAGATGATCAGTTAGCTGATATACTTACAAAGGCTTTAGGGAAAAATAAACTAAAATATTTAAGAGGATTAATTAATGTTTATTAATTAGGTTTATTATAATATACTGAATGTAGCGTAATTGATATTGTTAGAAGTAGAATGTTATTTTATTTTAAGTTCTTTGCCATGAATTGTTAAATGATTAACTTTATATATTTAATTAATTGAAGAATTATTAATACCATTTAATAGATACAAAACTCAAGGAGGTGTGTTGAAATAAGGTTCTATAATAATGTATTCTATGAAGGTTCGTTTTGTATCTATCTTGTCAACAGTAGAAAAAGAAAACTAAATTTTTATCTTGTCACTTTATGTCATCTATAACAATATAAAAATGTATCTATTGATTTAATTAAATAATATACAATAAAAGAAACGTTTTCAATATATAAAATAATCCGGCCTCGTAGATACTTTAATAGGACTTAATATAAATAAAGGGAACCCGCTCCCTTTTACGCAAGTAGACTTTTCCATGGGAAGTCCAACAAAAACTATAATCGTTTGCTTTAGCAAACTTAATAGAATTAAAAGGATAAAGCACTAAGCAGAGTTACTAATGAATGGAGAATCTATAAGACGATTGATGATGACACATATTTTATTTGAGTCCATGAAAACAATAAATGTTTGTTTAAAATATTATACAATACATGAAAATATTCACAAAACAGGTAATTATTCACAGCCGTTTCGGCTCCGGAAGCACAAAATACGCCATTTATAGTTAGCAAAAACTTCAAAAAATTGGCATCAATAGCTGATGACGTCATATGAAATTGCGCGACATGTTCACTCAATAACATAATATACTTGTCTCGTTCTAATAACGTAGCTTTCATTAGGTAAGAAAAGTCAAAACATAATTGTAGATGTTTTAATAACAAAATGCATCCTATAGCTAGAATTGAGTAAAATGCAAAATGCAACATATCCTCTCCTATAAATAAAATCAAAGTTTAACCACGGTTTAACGGCTCTTGATACCCACGGCATGTACCAACTACCAAATAATCACAGATCTATGATAGGGGGGTCGTGTTCATGATAATATATACTCTTTGATTTGGAAAATGGAAATTGGCAACTGAGACAAGATTGGCAAATGGCAATATGCATTATGCAGTACTCTCGGTAGAGAGTAGTATATTCCTTGATGCAGTAAAAGCAATAGCCCCTCGCCTGTATATTTTTAAAAAAAGTAAAACTAACGGCTGCGCCAAGGTCAAGTGGCCGGTGTCAAATTACGCGCGCGCCGGCTGCCGCGCACATTAAAAAAATAACAACTCATATTACTTGTACTGAAGCTATGTAAACAAACTACGTCATTCAAATCGTTACGAACTACAGCTGTAGATTAAAGTTTGAAAGGTAATCGCTCTTCTTTATGGTTTACACAGAAAAATGACAAAAATAAAGACCAAAAATTACCCTCTTTTTTTTTTGGTACCAATAAAATAAACAATATTACCCGTATCTATAGACTTTTTGATTGATGTGCACTATGGTCAATCATCTTAGAGTAAAAACACACGTAACAAAGACTCTGTCCCTTAATTCTTGCTCTAGAACAAAATCAAAAACGACAAAAAATATTTTTTTTTTTTTTTTGTCCTCCTCGCACGAAATTTCTACCCATAAATTGATTACATAGATTTAGGACGTCAGAAAATTCCTACTGTGTCCTTGTTTAACCTATTAGCTTCTACCAAAGTTTGCAAAGGATCGAGATAGGAAAAAATCTGAAAATAGTACCAAAACCCGGTCTTCTGGCGGCGGTGATTTTCGCCATACGAACGACGCCTTTAGACTGTCGTTCCGCAGCTGAAGGGGACATTTTGATCGACAGTCTAAAGCAAGGAATATAGTATATACTACTCTCTACCGAGAGGTCTAAAGGCGTCGGCCACAGAGTACTTTGTATAAATATGGCGTCGGCGCAGTTGAGGGCTCTGGTTAACTTGTCTCTGGTTGAGGGGAGCAATGCTCTGTTGTTTTGTTTACAACTGGTTTACAAAGTTAAATTCCTTGCGAGTTGCGAAAATTAAAATTTAATTTAATTAGAATTGAAATCATAAAATGAATTTAAAAATAGACATTAACTCTGATTTGTGTCACAGTCTATTAGCAAAATTAGATATTACCGATATAACGTATCAAAATTTCGTTAGGAATATTGCAAAACATCAATTGCAGGTGAAAGCTATAATCCAGGTATGAATAGAAAACTATATTACATAACTTAATTAGTAGATGATTTCCACTACTTCGTCCATGTTAATTTACTTTGTTTAAAATGCCCGTGGCAACAATATTTTTCGGGAAAAGTATGTGGGTGTTCTATGATGGTTTGTGTACCGTAGCCCCGTGGGCTGTGAAAAGGTAAAAGGTAAGTAACTGACAGTAAGTATAGGTACGAGTCCGAGATGGGCCGCAAACTGCAATAATATTCCCCGTCATTCTGTTTACCACCTTATAATTGGTATATCATACATGTTTCTGCAATATTGAAAGTGCAACTACAAACCGCCACTGACAAGCGACAATCTAAGCAATTGTAAAAAATTGTAAAAAAGTTAATTCCAAGTCAGTACCTACATTCTTTGCAGGTTGCAGTCCCAACCTGCAGTTTAGTCTGCCGCCCATTTCAGACTTGTACCTTAATAGAGGGCTATCCTCTAATATACAAAAATAATATCTTGTGCAGAAAAAAAAATCGAAACTTGGCCCAGTGCCTGTCAGTCTAGATATTATACCTTCTATGGTGATTTTACTAATGAATTAGTATTTATTTCTAAATTGTTATCAGGACATATTTAAGTGTAGAGATTCAATGGAGACTTTAAACAAATTAAATGAAAAAGGCAGAGCAATGATAACCTTATTAAGAGAAGAAATAGAAAATTTACATGCATATGCTAATACTTCAGGAGGTGAAAAATATATTGACGAATTATCCTCTCAACGACATCTCTTGGCCAGGTAAGTCATTGTGTGAATTTTTAATTAATTTCCTTATATTAAAAATTGCCATCAGTTACAACCTGTCCATCACACCCTCACTTTGATTTCTTAATTGCTAAATAGTAATATTTTTAATAACAACAAGTACTATTTCAGTTTATTAAAGGAGTTCAAAGAAGCTAATATCAGTAGTATGTTTGCTATTGAAAAAGCTCAAAGAGAGGACCTACTTCAGTCTAGTAATGGAGAAGAAAGTGTAGTGAGGAATAGGAAGAAAAAAGTTGATAGTGATGGCCTTTTAAACATGTCTACAGGTTTGTCATTTGGTAGCTGTAGGTACTCGTATATTTAAAAATTGTTTTTAAATATACTTATTTCCGTTGTAACTGTTTTGCAAAAATATCAAACACTGCAATTTTTTTTTGTTAAATTTGTGCTTCACGATCAAAATGTCTTGAGTAATAATATACAAGTATAAATTGCAAATTTAAAACAACCCCCCACATAATATGTAAGTAACAGATTAAGAAAAAAGCTGATGACCTTCAGATGGATCAACAGATTTTGATGAAACATGGCTAAGAACACTCGGGATATAATAAAAATAATTGAATTTACATATTATATGTGACGATAATAATTATAATAGGTTTAAAATATTATTTTTGTTATTTTTTAGAGTTTATTTTTTGTGTCGGGGGGGGTTATTAAAATTTTTAATTTTACTTTAATTTTGTCTTTTTTTAAATAGGTATACCTAATTGAAGTATTACGGTACCAAATTTCGAATTGATAGGACGTTTGGAAGGTAGTCAGATCCCCTCATCAACTATTAAAGAGCTGATGATCTTCAAACGGCTGAACAGATTTTCATGAAACATCTATGACACAAAAACAACTAAACGAACATCGGTCCGTCCGTTTGGGCTCTATGATACCACAGACAGATACACAAACAGACACGTTAAACTTATAACACCCCTCTCTTTTTGCGTCGGGGGTTAAAAACCATAAAAAGTTCAATTATGTTCATGAGTGTACACATAAAAAACAATTTGCTCATTAGACATTTTGCTTTATAGACCTTTTGATAAGTGGCATAGACATATTGCTCATTAGACTTCTCACATAGTTAGACGTTCTGCTATTCAGACCTCTTGATGGTGAAGGAAATTTGTAATGGTTTGTTTATTTTTGTCGACCATAAAAAATTACTGACCCAGCACCAGCTAGTACCCTATGCTAGTTCAGTATAGTTCTACAATTAGACTTTTTACTATACTTACCCTACAACAATAATTCTATTGCTGGTTAAGTAATCTTACTAATATTATAAATGCGAAAGTTTCGATGGATGTATGGATGTTTGTAACTACATCACGCCCCAAAAGCTTAACGGATCTGGCTGAAATTTGGCACAGAGATAGATGATAGGCTGGAATAGCACATAGGCTACTTTTAATCCCGGGAAATTACAGAGTTCCCGCGGGAACCACAAAACCTCGATGCACGCGTATGAGTCGCGGGCATCAGCTAGTTATTAAATAACATTTTTAAAAAAATCTTGCAGGTGTTACAGAGCAACTACTCTCTATTAGTCGACAACTAGCAGCAACCACACAACGGAGTCAAGATACTTTGGACAGTCTAGTTTCATCTAGCTCTACAGTACATGTGAGTATATAGGTAGCATAAAGTATCATAAGTTTGATTGTGCATGGAGTTACTGCCATTTATGGGATGGCTCTGCCAAGTACCAGCTTGATGCATTGGATTCGGTGGATTTGGCATTTATATATATATATATATATATATATATATATATATACATATGCCTGCACCGTGTCTTATATATTATACGAAACGTAACTGGCTATGAGAGAAAGAGAAAGAAAATGTGCACCTCTCTCTCTTGCCCCTACAGTAATATACGAAACATAACTCTCTCTTTTTCTATCTTCACCAACCTAAATCTCCCTCTCAACTTCCGTTCGAAAAAAAAAAAAAAAACTTTTCGTAACGCTCTCGTCACGCATACACCAGCTTACTCCCCAAGTCAAGCGTGCGTAAAGAAGTTTTACTTTTAAAAAAAATGCTATTGATAGGTATTATAGTACGGGACTAATAAACATTGACCCTAAAAAAAATATGTAAAGCTGATTTTTGGCACAAGTGTTCCTTGGGGTCTGGGAAGTACCTCTTAAAAATTCCCCCCACCCCCCCAAACGTCTCCCCAACCGAAGTTTTTTGTAATTTTCTCAAAAAATATTAGTGCTAGGAAAAAACTTTCTATGGCGAAAATTATCTTCATTAAATTATCTACAAAATAATATCATAGTTCATTTATAAGATAAGACTAATAGTTATACGATATGTTAACCCTTTATGCATGAAAAGAAAATATTTTGCATGTATGGCTTTTTGTTATGTAGTTTCTTGTGATTTCCATAAAAACTGATAGAGCTACAAAAATGTTGTCTGAAGCAAAATGAAAGGCTATTAAATTAGCTATAAAATGATATTTAGTTTATTTTGATAAGAGTAATATTTAGTTTTGGAGATATGCCTACCTATTGTGTAAGATAAAGAAAATAATATGCAAATACCGTGTACGTTGTTTTTAATTTTCGAAAAAAAATTTACAGAGTTAGGAAAAACTGATTGAAGCAGTAAGAAACATAGTTAAATTACCTACAAAATAGTATTTAGTTCATTTTGATAGCACTAATAATTTCGGAAATATACCTGTCATAGTTAACATGAAAGCAATATTGCTCAAAATTTTATGTTTTCTGTAATGTCTAGAAAACTGTTAGAGCTAGGCAAAAAACTCTCAGAAAAAAAAAACACCATTTAACCACTTATTTAAAAAAAAAATTGTTTATAAAGATAGGACTAATAATTTAGAATATATATCCATGTATAGTGTACGAAAAAAATAAAAAAATTGCTAGAATCCTATGTTATTTGCAATTTCCACAAAAACTATTAGAGCTGGAAAAAATCCTCGGAAGAATAATTAATTTCACTAAATTACCCACAAAAAAGTCTCATGGTTAATTTAGATAGGACCCATAGTTCGAGAAATATGGCAACCTATATTCTAAGTTTTTTTTGTTTTTTCAACAACCGTGGTTATATTTTTGAATTTTCACAGAAACTACTAGAACTAGGAAAAAAAAAAAAAAAAGCAAAAATGAACTTCATTAAATTATCTTCAAAATAGTTTTTAGTTTATTTGGATAAAACTAATAGTTTTGGAAATATGGCTGCCTAACTGGAATAAAAAACTAAACCTTTGTAAAATCCGTAAATGTTTATTGTAATTTCAAGAAAAAGTATTAGAGTTAGGAAAAAACCACAAGAACAAAATGAAAGTTCATAAAATCGTCTACAAAATGTTTTTTATTTCATTTCAATAGACCTAATACTTTCGGAAATATTACGATCGAAAATGTGCATTGTGATTGTGATCTTGTGTTTTGTTTACTTTTCGTGTAAATCACAAGAAATTAAAAAAAATTAAAAAAAAATAAAGTCAAAGTCAAAGTCAAAATATTTAATGTAGAATATTTTCGCCATAGATGGTTTTTTTCTAGCACTAATATTTTTTGAGAAAATTACAAAAAACTGTGGTTGGGGAGACGTTTGGGGGGTGGGGGGGAACGCCCGCGGCCTAGGGAGGGGGAATTTTTAAGAGGTACTTCTCAGACCCCAAGGAACACTTGTGCCAAAAATCAGCTTTACATTTTTTATTTTAGGGTTCCCATACAACGCTTGCATAAGTAGCCTGAGCTATTATGCTTGTAGCTGATGTAAGTAGTCGTTGGTTGCTGTGAAACAAGTTAACGCTATTTATCTAATTTATTAATGTTAACAGGGTACACAAGCAGAGCTTCAAAACACAGGAAGTACCATCACACAATCAAGCAAATTACTCAAGAAATATGGTCGACGAGAATTTACTGATAAAGTGATAATGTTTTTTGCATTCCTGTTCTTCTTAGCTGTTTGTCTATACATTGTTCAAAAAAGATTATTTTAATTTTATTGTTAATTTACTATGATTTTATTGTTAAACTTAGGATTCAACTAAAATATATGCTATCTAAACTAAAATTCAGTCCTTGTGACTTGTGAGTGAGGTACCTTTACAGTAATATGCGGGCTTCAGGGGTGACAGAATGGCGGGAGGCGCCATTCCACCTGGTGGAATGGCGCCTCGAGCCATTGTCACCCCTGAAGCCCGCAATCCACTATTCATGTTAGTGACCAATGGCGAAGTGCGAATTCGGCCCTATGTTTCCGTGCAAAAATATTCATTGAAACCCCCTTGGTCGAGCGCCACAAATAGCAGTAAGATGTATGCGCCAAGAGCATAAGAACTTGTAACCCGTAGACAGATGATAGGGGAGCCCATGATACTAAATCGCGTCGTGGAGACTTATTGGATTTTGAAGATTAGATGGTAGTATTTAACTAGTGGGGGGGGAGCGTCTACAGGATTTCAAAAATGTAAAAAAAAGGTTCAGAAGAGATGTTAAGTGGACCCGAAGGAAGCTTCTATTCAAAAGACGGACGATTCAGAGGTAACGCAAACTCGCTGTGGTTTTTTGAAAATGCAAAAAATCGCCATTTTGACTAGTAATATAATAAGTCTATGCATTTTGAAATACTCGAGCGCGCTGCGCGTCAGATTAACATACAGTACGGTTCAGCTTGATGTTCCAAACGTGCTTAGTGCTCACCCCATAGAGTAAAACCCCTATTACACCGCTCTTTCCACAGGGACCCTTCCATTGAATCAGTGCAGTGTGATAAGCCACAGGGTTGAAGGGTCCCTGTTCAGGGAGATCGGGTGGTCCCGATCTGCCTAGCTGCCTTTGCGCCCTGCAGTCAGGGTAATGTAATAACAATATTCAGGGCGGTTGGGTGCTCAGTCGTCGCACGACCAGCGTACCCCCTGTTCAGGGAGATCGGGTCTTAATCAATAGAATGTCTTAAATTAAATAATATTTTAAAGTCATTCCAATCTACCATACCTACTTGCTTGAAATAATAGTATTTTCTATTTTTACCTAACTAACTATGTATTCGAGCTATTTAAGTCCTTATTATAAATTAATTGACCGAGCGAAGCGAAGGTCTCTGAGTCTACTTGAGTGAATTTGCACTTGTCCGTCCTAGGGTTGCCAACCATACTAAAATACTATTATTTTTGGTATTGTACTGTATTTCGGGTCTGCGTACTATATACTGTTGAAGAAGCACATAGTACGCAAAAATATTCCATAAAATGCTATTTTTATGAAGTGTACTATATTTTTTTATAGCTTAGTCCGAAAAATACTATATTTCGCTTAAGAAATGTTAGCAACCCTATCCGTTTGTCTGTCAGAGCCTTATAACTTCTGAATTACTGAACGTAATTACTTCAAATATAAATATAATATGTAAACCGATGGCCTCCCGCCAAATATGGCTTAAAAAGTTATAAAAATCTTTATTTCAGGGGGCTCTCATAGAAGCGAATGCGAAGTAAAAGATTTTTTATAGCATTACATATGGTTGCGGTATATCATTTTAAAGATAATTAGGAATAGAGTCTAATAATATTTTTGTTTAAATTTTTCCCCTAAAATTGAGGAAATGGGGGGCTTTCAAAGTGGTGATTTTGTATCGTCCAAAGTTGACCTCAGAGCTCTCAATATTCTGAAAGGCTAATACTGAAACTTGATCAATTATTTGAATTATATCCTGTACTTGAACAACAAATACTAAAATTAGATAAATATTATAAGGAAACGAAATTATTTAATTTTTAATGAGATTTAGTATTTTTAACAGAACCTCACAATGATGTCAATAGATGGCGCTAATGGTCAAAGTTAACTATTACAATATTTTCTGAAAGGCTGAGTCTGAAACTTGTTCAATTATTTGAATTATATCCTGTACTTGAACAACAAATACTAAAATGAGATAAAATTATAAGGAAACGAAATTATTTAATGTTCACTATTTTAACAGAACCTCACAATGATGTCAATAGATGGCGCTAATGTTAAGAGATAAATATTATATGGAAACGAAATTGTTTAATTTTTAATGGGCTTCAGCTTCAGTCAGTTTAATAGAACTTCACAATGATGTCAATAGATGGGGCTCTGTAAAAGTTTATTCGTTTTATGGATACCGCGAGGTCTCAGTTCGGGGCGAACCACTAGTTTTAGTTAGTAGTAAAACGATTAACGGACACCTTATGTCACCGCTAAAAACACCTCTTGTGGTGTATCAATGAAAGCTTAGTTTGACTTAACGCTTGTCGTGGTCCTTAAACGACATTCTACTTCAAAAGCCTTACGCGACACCAATTTCGATGTTTTGACAGTTACGAAACCCATCAACATTTTGTATGGGAAAATCAAGGGAAAAATGTATTTTATTTTATTTTATTTTTCGTCAATTGTCCAATGTTTTTAATAGTTATTCTGCTATTCGGGATGGAAACAAATACAACAAATCAAAAACCATGAAAATCGGTCCAGCCGTTCGATAGCATGGGTGCCTAGTGAACGTTAACATAAAGATACACGTACAACTCTGTTGACGTTCTCGTTCAGACTGAGCACAGAGTACTTTTTATGAGTTGGGACCATTGTTTAGGGCCCGATAGTCAGTGCTGTGTATTAGCGACGCCAGAACTAGCGGCCACGCCCACTCTATCCACAGGGCCCTGTGTAAAGAGCGGTGTAATGGGAGTTCCTAAATAAGATTTTAAAGCGGGATTCTCATCGGAAGATTTGAAAAATTTCCTTCTCTGTATGCTTCTCTGTCTATGGTGCTTTTAGTCCATAGATTTACATTTGTCATTTGTAGTCTTTTTTTTACGTTCTTTGCTTGAGTAATTGACACAGAATTGACATTGAAGATATCTAGCATATATCTAGTATCTATGATCTAAGTTTTTTTATTTCGAATGGTTTCGTAATCGACTCGTCAATGTGATTAAAATACAAAATAACTGTAGAATTACACGCCTTATTTATTATTGTAGAAAAGCAAGTATTCCATAATAATGGCTGCGCTAATAAAACTTCGCAACATGTCCATAGTTCAAAGAACTGTTTGGAACCACATAACCAAGACAAGCCGCAGCATTTCGACGTCGAAGAAGAATAGCGATACAGCAACACATACGACGACTTGCGAATGTCCACCAGAAGAAAAAAATTGGGTCAGCTACGGATTTGATTATACTAGCAAGGAGGAAGATACAAACGCGCATCACTCATCGTTCTTTTTTTCAGTCAGTTTGTGTCTAGTATTTGGTGGTTTTGTTTGGGCTTATGCTCCTGATGTCCATATGAGAGACTGGGCTCAAAGAGAGGCTTACCTAGAACTTCACCGCCGTGAAAAAGCTGGTCTCAAACCAATTGATCCTAACTATATAAATCCAAAGTCTGTGAAACTGCCATCTGAAAACGAACTGTGTGATGTTGAAATTATCATTTAATTACATATAAAATATAATATGCTGTTGTGTAGATAAACCTTTACAATATTCTAGTAAATCATGTCAAGATAGCAACTTACTCTATTTCTTATATTTTCATAGGTGACCCCATCCTCCTATTTTGATCCTATTTTGTATAATTAATGAATCTTTTTATCTAATTCTGAAGGATTTTATTTTTCATTTATTTTTATTACATACCTACTCAATTAGTTTACTAATAATTTATAAAAGTGGAAGGAATATGTTACTAATTTTCTCACTGCTACTATCTTGCCTTTATAGCCAGAAAAACTAGCCTTGTCTCACCTAGGTCCTAGTATATTTTGTCTTGTTCCGATATTTCTTTGGTTAACTTCCTACTGGTACACCTTGACCTCATGATCCACAGATGTACATGTCTCAGTATGTATTATACATAATAGTAGTGTATGGAACAGTAATAGAATCATATAACAACTAGACAAGATGAGGAGATTAAGTTGCATTTTCTCATTGTTACATGTTATGTTACACTTATCTAGAACAGACTTGTTCCATTTTTTATTTTTTTCCCACATAATGTTTTTTTTTATTTTCCTGGTTAGGCTATAACTTTAATTTGTTAATAAATTAATGAATAAGGTAACAATAAAATAAAACTTCAATGCATAATAATTCAGAAATATTTTATTTATGTAATAATGATTAGCAGGCCCTACCCAGCTCCACAGCGGCTTACTTTATAACTATAAAAAGCCATTTATTAAGCAGTTACACTGGCCATTATAATATTACTGTTATCCATTGAGGAGTACCATTCTCCATCTCTGAAACTGTATTCAACACTATGCCAAAATTACTTGGGCCTAAGCTTTTAGAACTGACAACTGACAGTACACTTTAATATATATGTCACCGTAAGATTGCAAAAACCGTTGGATTGCAATCCTACTAGCGATATTGTAAACTGTCGACGGATTACAATTTAACGCATTATTTTTCAGTAGATTGTAATCTGTTAGGTTTATTAACCCGATAAAACCTAAGTGCCCGGCCTGCGGCCTGATCATTTATGTCGAACCCTAGGTTAGGGTTCGACATAAATGATCAGGCCGCAGGCCGGGACCTACAACCTACAAGAAAGAGACAAGAAAACGTAAATACAATGAATATTTAAAAAAATTACACTCGGAACATTGAACGGTTCACAATCCGTCAACAGTTTACAATATCGCTAGTTGGATTATAATCTAACTTTGCAATCTTATGGTGACATATATATAGCTGCTCGTGCTGATTCACTGATTGATCACCTCTCCTGTAAAATTTAGTATGAAAAATTTTTTTTTTACTCTTTGTTTGTTGTTGTGCATAGAAGACAAAAATTCATTCGGAGGAAAAATACGGAGAGAGCTGATGATTGAGGATTTCGAAGACGGATGAAGAGCACAGCCCGGGTATTGAAGATAGGTGGGGGGTGCTCGACCAAATGTCACCCGAAACTTCATCCAATTGACAGTGAGCTGAAAATAATTTCAAAATGGCGGATTTAAGATGGCCGCCATACAAATTTCGTCGGTGTCTATCTCGGAGAGTATAAAAGATGGAAGAGTGGTTTCTTGGCAAAAGATAATCAGGACATGAGGGTCTACTTGATAAACAGGAAAAAAATTCAAGATGGCGAAATTTATTTTTCTATAGAAAATGTATGGCGAATAGTGAAGAGGCTACAATTTAGTGTACAACTATGCAAAACTTTGATGCGGATCCTTTTCAAAATTTGTTTTTAAAGAAGAACTCTCATAGGTGTCTATTTCAGAAAGTATACTAGATGGAAGTGTGGGAGTAGGAAATCTGCATGACTTTGATATGGTTTTTTTGTACAAGATTTGTTCTGTATGGAAAAATTGTCGTTTTGCCGTTAGCAAAGCCAAGATGGTGACGTTCAATGGCACCCAAAGGTACCCGATCATCAGCGGTATGATATTGATATTAATCAACTAAGGAAGGTTTCTTTGTGTATTTACTTCAACGGTCTCTTACACTGTATGCATGTCTGGAAAGTTTTTTTAGGCCCTTTTAGATTCTTAGGGGGGTCTCTGTTTTATGTTTTCTTATGAGAATTTTTTTACGTCTGTCGGACGCTTGGCACGCTGGCGCTTCCACTGTGCTCGCTAGCATAGTTGTTGACTTCAGAACACGTAGGCAGTAAACACTAGGATAGAAGGAGAGCAAGTAAGTAGACAGTGGGCCGAGCGGTCTACTACGCGGTCCGCTTCAGCGGGCCGCGCATCCACGCGCCATACTAGTATTATTGTATAACTATTTGAACGAAATCGGTCAATTAAGAAAGAATTTCAAAATGGCGCTGATTTTTTTAAATTTGGGTGACAGTTTCCTGTTTTGTAATCCCAGGGAGCCCCGTAGTGGGTAAATCGGAACCGTATCAAAATCTTGCATAGTTCTACACAGTTTTGTAATTCCCTTCAAAAGTCTCTTCAATATTGGCCATAATATATTTTCTATGGAAAAATAAATTCTGCCATTTTTAATTTTTTTTCTGTTCATCAAGTAGAACTTCAGGTCGTGATCATCTTTTGCCAAGAAACCACTCTTCCATCTTTTATACTTTCTGAGATAGACTCCAAATAAATTTGTATGGCAGCCATCTTAAATCCGCCATTTTGAATTTTTTTAGCTCATTGCCTATTGGATGAAGTTTCGAATGGCATTTGGTCGAGCACCCTCCACCTATCTTCAATGCTTCTATCGGTTCATTTCGGCAAATCGGCCGCCATCTTGTTTTTCCGAAATGTCATAATTTTCCCCTACTCGAATCCCGCACCCGAACACATCTCCCATACATCATTGTATCGTTTTCTGTCTCTTTCGCCGCGGTTCGAGGTTGAAAAATCCAAAATTTTAAAGCACTACAGCTCGGCCGCCATCTTGTTTTTCCAATTTTTTCCACTTTTTCTATTAATCGTTTCTTAATTTCTTCAATTGTTGTGAGTTGTAATGAAATCGGTTGGAAAACAAAAGAGTTGCAAGAAACACGTCGGCCGCCATGATAGCAAAACAAATAAAAGTGGCGCTGATATTTTAAAATTTTGGTACCAGTTTCCTGTTTTGTAATCCCACGAAGTCCTAAATATCGATTTTGAACGAAATCGGTCCATTAACAAAGAATTTCAAAATGGCGCTGATTTCTTTAAATCTTGGTAACAGTTTCCTGTTTGTAATCCCAAGGAGCGCCGTCGTGGGTAAAACGGAACCGTATCAAAATCTTGAATAGTTCTACACAGTTTTGTAGTCTCTTCAATATTGCCCATATATTTTCTATGAAAAAATAAATTCCGCCATCGTGAATTTTTTCCTGATCATCTAGTAGACCTTCAGGTCCTGATCATCTTTTGCCAAGAAACCACACGTCCATCTCTTATACTCTCTGAGATTCTTTATCTGAGATCTTTTATACTTTCTGAGATAGACTCCAAATAAATTTGTATGGCAGCCATCTTAAATCCGCCATTTTGAATTTTTGTAGCTCATTGCCTATTGGATGAAGTTTCGAATGACATTTGGTCGAGCACCCCCCACCTACCTCCAATGCTTCGATCGGTTCATTTCGGCAAATCGGCCGCCATCTTATTTTTCCAAAATTTCATAGTTTTTCCTTACTCTCATCCAGCACCCGAACACATCTCCCGCACATCATCGTATCGTTTTCTGTCTCTTTCTAGGAGAAACAATCAGGGCTACCGCGTTTAAATTCGCCGCTAGGGGCGCTAGTGTAGTGTGAGGTCCCCGAAATGTCAAATATCACTGGGCTTTTATCGCGGGTCTAATTATTTAATTAATGTTATGAATATTTAGCAATAACCGATTAATTATGAAAGATGTAAGATACGTGCCAAAGAATGCCAGTGCTCTGTGCTTTGAAAGCGTAGCTAAGAAAAATAGGTGCAAAATTAAGCGGATTCTTTCGAACAGCTAATTCATAGGTTAGTATTTCCCTGGTTCCTGTATGTTTACTATTTAAAAAAGAGTTCTTTTTTTCAGAAATGTGCTTGTTTACCGAATATACAGCTATACTTCAGGACCTTACTCGCAAGTGGCGCCAACTAGTGAGCATAAAAACGGTAGCCCTCATTCTGTCAATGTGTCAATCAGTCAGTGGTAATTGAGCTATATAATATAGTATAAATAATAGTAATAAATATAGATAGGTACCTCGGGTATTTGATGTAAATTATGTTAGTAAACATCATTCAATTTAAATAATATTTTGATTTAATTAAGCTACTTTTAAATGAATAATTTTACCGCCTGTCAAAACGGCATAAGCATTATTCCCATTAGAAGCCACGAGAGCGTTAATACAGGCGCCAAGGTTTATTTCTCCAGCTGGTAGTAATTTATCTCCGTCAATTTTCCATCTTCTGGCGCAGCCATCCCAACCTCCGGTCCACACGACACCATCACTTAACGACATGCTTGTTATTATCATGTCACTGACCTGTAGTAGGTATGTACAATAAAATTGGGGACTGTCAAAGATTCTCTGTCTTATATCTTTGTTAGTGGGTATGTTCGACAGTGGATAACAAGGTCCTGGGTTCAACTCCCGGGTCGATCAAGCCATAATTCAGTAGGTAGGTAAGTAATGGGTCATGATCATAGAGGTAGTATTACTACCTCTGTGGTCATGATGGGTTTTCGGACAAGAAATTCTTAGTAGTTAGGTACTAGACCGGAGTTAGAAGATTTAAGATTTACCGCCGTGGCTCAGAATATAATTATTATAATATTAATATACTCGGAGAGCCTGACAAGCCAAGGATCCTGCGCCTGATTTCTCTTCGGATTTCTTTCCATCAGGCAATGAGAGTAAGGGAATAGAGAGTGTACACTTATTGTGAGCCATACTCTAAATCTCCCTCAGATGGGCGCTAGGTGACGTGACCGACATTTGGTCAGCAGGGCATTCGCTTATTAGGACTTGGTAAGTATACTTAATAGAATTACCTTGACTTCATGCAGTTTATTAAATTTGCTCGCCAAATCTAAGTCGTGTAACTGAATGCTATTGCCACCTCTAGCTGTGACAACTAGGCGTGATCCAAATATTTTGAAAGGAGCTCTACCTTCCATAACGTGTTTGGTTTCAAAACGGCTTTTTGATTCTCCTGTAATCAAAATTTCCAGTACCTACCTACGTAAAACAAGCAATCATTCCCCTGAGTTTCCTCAGTAGTTCAGGGATTGCTTATATCACCAATCAAATAAAAAGGCACCTTTATAGATAAACACACTGCTATTGTATTCATACGAAGCCGTTATAGGCCAGTGATGTAGTGGAAAATTGTAAGAGGGTGCTTGAAAATAGCGTGGAATGGGCGTGAATAGGTGTAGGGTATTCGTTGGTTCCATCAGCATGGCGAATTGGTCGCGTTAGGCCTAAAACATGGCAGACGCCAGGCGCACCGCAGGGAACTTTAGAGCACAGGAGAACCAACCTCTAGCTTTTCCATTTTCGACTCCTCAAAATTTCTTATCTGTGTAGATAACTCTTGAGTTGCAACTTACCAGGCTTAATTTCTGTAACAGTCACGTAAAGGTCTCGCGCTGTAAACATGAGCGGTGGACTTATTGCTATATCTTTTACTTCTTCTAGAACGTTGTACTTAGCTATTAAATTATTGTTTTCAAATACATAGATCTGAAACAAAATACAAAGATTTCGTTTTTGTGTATATTAAATTCGACCGGAAAATACCTAGGTATCTACTCGACGTGGCAAGTACCTACTGACATATCTATCAATAAGAATTAACTTTACCTCAACCACAGAGTAATAGTACAATGCCTCAATGTAGTTTATTTTGGCGCTTACCTAGGTGACTCTAGGCTTTCCTCATAGAATTGCCTACCTAAGTTGAGACTTGGGAGCAGTATATGTGAGTCTGATAAACGCACAAACTAATAACTTAAGTATTAAATTTTTGTACCTACCAAAATTAAAAGTATTAAATTTTTAGATCAAATGAACTTGCTTGGTTTTAAGAGTGAACTTACGTTGCCGCCTTCATCGCCAGCATACACATATTTCCCATGTATGCAAATAGATTCTATGTCAGCGTCTGGAGCCGGCAGTTCTGATATTTTCGCTCCTTCGGAGGTCCACATTCTTATTCCGCCGTCATTTGAAGCTGTATATAACTTTCCGTCATTTGCAGACAAAGCAAACAATTGCACGTCATGCGCCTTCCACGACGCCCCCGGTGAAAGATTTGACTCGAAAGACTGTTATCAATTTAAAATGAGTCATTAAATATACCTACCCATACTTAATTATGAAAACATTCATGTTATGGTATAGACCAAAACATACAATACTACGAAAGCATTGACAATGTAAGCAGATAGGGTCGCGGTCTTTATTGTTACCTATTAGAACTTTTACTTATTTCAATAAAATAAGAAATAAACAAGTTTTACCAATCTCTAGTGCAATGTATGTGGTAAGGAACTTAATAATTAATATGTTTGATAATTAAAATAACTGAATTTTACAACGTAGTTGGTATGTAAGTACAGGAACTCACAAAAATCGAGCCGATGTCTGTGCCCACGAACAGTTTATTATCCCAAGCAATGACATTTGGTTCTGCGTCGATTTTTGTTTCCGCTCCAACACATAAAGACATTTTATTTCGCTGTTACTTCGATCGAATTTAAAGAGATTTATGGTATTTATTTGGAAACGTCTTTTCCAACTCGAATAATACTAGTTACTGTTTGATAGGAAGACTCATGCCAAGTGGGACTAAAATAGACGGGCGTGCTGATTTGAGATTGGTACAATCTATTTGTGGAATGCTTCATGAATAAGATTAATCTGGAAAAACAAAAGTAGGAGAATCATATACTGTGATGAGTTTATGAGGTTGTCTAGAAACACAGAATTAGGTACTTAATCGTTTAATTTTGATTTCATATTTGTATACGGGGATAGATTCTTAGCACTGAAAACTTTCAAGAATGTCGTTTTCAGGCTAAGTAGTTGATTTGATCTATGTTTTTAATACACATCTCATATATGACAAGTAATACGTAACATATTTTAGGTAAAAATATACGTAGTAAGTACATATCACTTACGCAGGAGAAATTGCTCAGTTTACAACACCGACGCAATGTCTCCTGCTTATCGGTTTTTATCGGATATACCATGGGGAGTGTACTCAGGAACTTCACAACCTTGTTCCTCCTTCTCCGTTCTACCACTGAACAGCGAGAAGTCGTCAGCGTTGGCACCCTTATGTGGTTGACGTCCAGTCTGCTCGCACGAAGCGTGTTTGCTCGACGTTTCTGATAAGAACCGCTAGGGTGTGGAACACTCCCAGCGCACGTGTTTCCTGCTACATATATAACTTAAGTACCTTCAAGGCAAGAGTGAATAGGCATCCTCATCTTTGCTTTGCACTAAGCATGATTGTTGTCAAGCGCAAGCCTATCTCGCAATAAAAAAAAAGTAAAGTGTTTATGTTGAATTTAATCAACACAAGTACGAGTATAAGTTGCGCGCTTATCCCATGTTATATTTTTTCAATCTGCTGACTGCAACAGACTGCTCGGTTTCAACTTGAAGATTTCTATAAAATATACCTACTAATTTACACAAAGTT
The DNA here is from genome assembly GCA_963932025.1 of Erebia epiphron. Lineage (NCBI taxonomy): Eukaryota > Metazoa > Arthropoda > Insecta > Lepidoptera > Nymphalidae > Erebia > Erebia epiphron. The sequence goes on along the minus strand of OZ009948.1, from coordinate 33,522,151 downwards.
CTAATGGAACATTTCGTACACTGCGATACCATTGTGTGCACAGACCATACTCGGTGATTGTGTGCCTAGCATACCTATACGTTACACGTTGTATAACTGATTTTGATATGTGAATCAACAAGCGGGCCAAATTGCTTTGTGTTTGTGTGAATTAATAATTGTGTAGGTAAGGTAAGTGTAGGTATAATAGTTGCGGCTATTCCGGAAACAGCCGCTGTCGCATAGAGCTCACTCTACGTGAAAGTGAAAATACGAGCGCAAGTACCTATCTACTGAATTGCTAAGAAATAATAGTGCCGTGAGACACTTCTCATTATGACTACATTGAAGTATGAACGTGGTCGGCTTACATCATAACGGAAACTCAGGACAATTCTAGAATAATATCTACCATTGCGTGACACTTTTTGTACAACTTATTTAACTTACCAATCTCTAAGAATAAGAAAATCTACAAAGAACAATGTATAAGTTACAACAGTAGGTCGTTATTAGGTGAGGTAGTATTTAAACCTATTGATAATTAACCTGACATTCATAACCATGGCAATAAATGAAATTTATATGGGCTTGAAAATGGCAAAATTGTTTAAATAATACTTACTTGTTGTTATTTTAGTTAGGTAAGTAATTCGGTAATTATACATACCCATATTATTTTATTATGCCTAGCCTACTTTGAAAATAATCATTTTATGTAGGTCATACTTACGTAGGTTATTTCAATTACCTCGGGAATTAGGTTTTTACCTTTGGTTCACTAAATAGGGCCCTAGCTAGTGGGTTAGCTTAGGTAGATAAGTATACTAAAATCGCAAGTTTTTTTAAATCTAAGTTAGCCGTTAGCAGCCGTTGTGGAAAAATCCCACCGGCTCTCGGTGTATGTTTGAATTATGATCCAGTCAATCACTATCTATTGTAGATTAGTGATCACTTCGATCACTAATCTAGCTAGATAGGTATTTCTCAAAGAAAACTAACCACCCTTGGCCCGATTGAAGTCGGGATGTGTCAGCAAATATCTAAAGATACCTAATTTAGACAGGAACCTATCTAGGCAGCAGCAATGACTCAAGTAGGTACCTACATATACCTAACTCCGTTTCTCACCGTTTTCAAAGCAAACACATATCATATTATTAATTATATTATGAGTAGGTATATTGTATAACTAGCTGTTGCCCGCGACTTCTTCCGCGTCAATTTCTGTTATTATGATCGCGAGATCCAGTCGCGGACATTTTTAGATCATTTATAGAGGAATAATTCTTTCATAGGTAAGTACATATTTTTTGGGTAACTTGAACCGTTTACGCAGCGCACGCAACGGAAGCCCTCAAATATGGATAATTTTCCCCGTTGTTGCAACTTTTTCACTGATGCTTCGCTCCTGTTGGTCGCAGCGTGATGTTATATAGCCTAAAGTCTTCCTTGATAAATGGACTCAACACAAAAAGAATTTTTCTATTCGAACCAGTAGTTCCTGAGATTAGCACGTTCAAACAAACAAACTCTTCAGCTTTATAATATTAGTATAGATGTATAAGTAGGTCAAAAATATTAATATGTTGCTAGATAGGTACTGCATTCTAATCTTATTGACAGGTTTTCACTTTTAGCGCTCCACTGACAACCCTCTCCATTGAACACTTGTCAAGCTGGAGGTCCGATTGTAGAGTCAACTGATTAGTGCATAGGTAACTACTGTTTATCACCTTATGTAATACAAGTGAACTTTAACCAAGCCATGCACTTATAATCGCCAGCGAAAATATTTTCTACTAACTGATGCCCGCGACTCCGTCCGCGTGGGTTAAGGTTTTTTAGTTCCCGCGGGAACTCCTTAATTTTCCGGGATAAAAAGTAGCCTATGTGCTATTCCAGACTATAATCTACGTCTGTGCCAAATTTCATCCAGATCCGTTCAGCCGTTGGGGCGTGATTGAGTAACAGACATCCATTCATACATCCATACATCCAAATTTTCGCATTTATAATATTAGTATAGATCATGTTATAATGTTACTAATCTACAGTCTACACTATACAAGTATAATATAATAAATGTACAGTGCAGTTTGGATGTATGGATGGATGTTTGTTACTCAATTACGCCAGAACGGGTGAACGGATTTGGATGAAATCTGTCACAGAAATAGATTATAGTGTGGAATAACACAAAGGCTACTTTTTATAACGGGAAATCAAAGAGTTCCCGAGGGAATAAAAATCATAAATACCACCCCTATATTCAATGTACCTACCTACTCTGTGATAAATACACGCGGACAATTAGTCGCGGGCATCAGCTAATCAAACATATTAATTTCAGGGTTATTATTTTTACTTTTTTAGGCCCATAAGTATTAATAAACCGAAATCGACTCCGTCTCAAGCATAGATTGATACTTGTGAACCTGTGCTTATTATAGTTGATTTTATTTAAATAATTGCCGTGTGATGCATGCGATTGCGAACATTATTAAAGCGCTAATAAGTCGCTTACTGAAGCTATAGATAGGTAAGGTAATAAGGTATACAATAGGTACATCTATTACTTAACCTTAGTTAGGTAATATACATAAGAAAAATCGGTAAGCAATAATTAAAAAAAACATTTAATACAAAGTATAAAATAATATTTACAAGCACACATCAATTTGATGTAATAAAATAAGTTGAACTAATAATACATTATGAGTTTATGACGTCGAGTCACCCAATTTGTTCACACGATGGCGTATTCCTAACTTTTTTATTCCGAGTCAGCATATTATTTTACCCCGTAAAAGTCATTAGGTACTTTGTAACGGTCTGAAAAAAATGGAAATGATCCTTATTAAAACAAAAACGGTCAAGTGCGAGTAAGACTCGCGCATGAACGGTTCCGTACCACCACACTATATAAAATATAAATTATTTTAGTAAATAACAAGAAATAAGTCATAACAACACGTAGAAATAATTGGCTTACATAATATGGCGTTAAACTGATAGTTCCTGACAAACAATATGACACCCTATGAGAACGGAACCCTAATTATCGATTTTCGGATCTTTTCCTATACGTGTGCCGTGAGACCTTGCTTCTTGCCAAATTTCATGATTCTAGATCAACGGGACTTTAAAGGTGTTGATTTATGGGCGAGTGTCAAAATATACGGCATAAACCGCCGTATCTTTTAATTGCGTCAACTTTTTTAAGCTTGAATTTTTTACAGCTCCAAGGGACCGTATACCTTAGTATTTGATATTAATTTCAACTTGATACCTCCGCGAGTTCTTGAGAAAAAGGTGGTAGATAGACAGGACAACGAATTGATCCCATAAAGGTTCCTTTTTTCCTCATGAGGTACGGAACTCTGAAAACTGGGAACATTAAAGGTAGTATTTATAAGTAATACAGTGTAAACTCTTTATAACGTTATCCTTTATAACAATAAACTCCCTGTAACGTTGACGTGAGCCCAACTTGGTTGGTTTGCATTAAAACCCACATATTGAAACACTCTTTATAGCGATACGCCATTCTCTGTTACGAAGAAATGTGTTCATATTTGTAGACAGTAAATATTTATTATCGGTAATATTGTTTATGTTATGTTATCAGGTAACAAAAGACTTTTAAGCTCCGAAACATCCGAGGTCGTCCGAGCTTTTGTTATCCTAAATTGCCTTGAACACGTGCAGTATGACGCATTGTTTTCTCGGAAATGATGGTCTTCGACCAAGCATACTGGGTACCTATCGTATTATCAGTCGTAAACCTACTTTGAAACTGTTAACATGGCCAGTAAACGGATAGCGATTAGTGTTGACGAAAAAGTTTGAAAAAGTTCTTGTTAATTTGGTTGTTTTTTTGTTCACTCCATATAACGATAACTCTCTATAACGACAAAAAATGCTCAGTCCCTTGAGTTTCGTTATAAAGAGTTTACACTGTATTTTATTGGTAGAAGCAAGAAAATATTTAGAGTTAGATAACTGGACATGCATTCGCTAAATATTTATCTATTATATATTAATTTTATTTATTTATTTATTTATTTATCTATTATTATATTTATCTATTTATTTATCTATTTATTTATATATTTATCTATTTATTTTCCCTATTTAAGAGATAATGTTTGGATGCGTTTGAAAGAAACTCATGTTTTAGCGGATTCAGTTGTCACAAAAATTACCGCCTGATACCAAACCAAATTCAATTATGAATGGTCAACGTATTCAAAGTAAAGTAAAAATTCAAAGTTTTTCCGACGAAAGACTGACTTTTTCTGAGAGGTATAATTTATCAGAGCAAATAATTATAATAATTTTAGACGAATTATTATTATTTGCCAACCTCACCCATTACTACCAATAAATAAGGATTCAGGACCCATTCCTAATAACCGTTTCGAAGAATTTACTAAGTATTTTTTTTCATTTTCCATATATAAGTTATAATGCTTTCCACAGCTTGCTATATACAGAGATGTATTATCAACAACCTATACTAAGTTTAGTTCCATAAAGGCCGTCGCACACGATTCATTCAAAACTGAGCGGTTGTTGATTTCCCGCTCAACTGCCTAACTACTTAATCATTTTTATTACTTGACGTTTGCTTTTTATAAGTATTATTGCGTTTCATGATCAGTAATCAAGTTATAGTGAACGAAGGCCTCCAGAATTATCTATTATTTTAAAGAATACCGCTCATCATTTTCGGGAGGAAACGAAATCAAGGTAACGCTCATAACCATCATCCATTTTAGGGTGCGCCATATTCCGAAGAGGGAGCAGAAACAGGTGGTCCGTACTGTGGCGCGGGCTGTGCTGCTTCAGGGTATCCCTCCTGTTTCTAGAAAATAAGAGGGAATACAATACATTTTATATTTGAAGCGGTGAGAGCTTAGTGGTAACTTCGGTCTCCTATTGGGGGTTCCGGGCTTCGATCAGCGGACACGCTCTTCTACCTTTTCGAAATTATGTACTTAAGTTTTTAAAAATGTTAAGGAAACATCGTGAGTACCTAGCCGTGGGATTTTCTGACATACTCATGTTAACCTCCTTAGGGACGATCCATATTTGGAGCAAGCAATTTTTTTCTCTTAGTTATGAAATTTACCCTTAAGGATGAAATTTCGAAAATTATTTCTTAGTTTTCACCTGCGTACCTACCTAATTTACCTATCTACACATTTATAGAATTACCTATGCTTTTAGTCTGTTGCCTGTCAGCTAGTAAATAATTTTATGGAGTAATTAGATGACTATCTAAACGGCTTAGTTAATTATTACATACTCGCACAACATCATGCAAATTCTATCGAGTTATATGCTAATTAAGCCGGGTAAATTTAATGTAGGTACTTACGGTAAAATCGGTTTCATTAAGATATATTTGAAAAGGGCGATGTGATTAAAAGGGAAAATTAAAGGCATCTCAATTCCCAAGGGAAATAGTAGAAAGTATAGGTACCTACTTAGGTATTTAGTCGTATTAGTTACTTGTAACCTAAATTAATTAGGGTAGGTATTATTAAAAAGTAAATTACCTGTGTTTTGTATCTGATGAAGTAGACCTCTGGTTTAGACGGATGCGTCGGTGCAGGGGTCGGAATAACAAGCTCGGGTTGCTCTTCGGGCTTCTTAACCAACACGTACACGAGTGTCTTCTCTTCGTTCTGAGGTTGCACAGGAATAACCGGCGCGGTTGGTGTAGGTGGAGTGGGTGCCTTTATAAATACAATCTTATAGTGCTTCTGGGGTGGTGGGACGTAGACAGGCTTGCGAAGGGCGGGCGGTTCGTGGTCTGGGGGCGGCACGTGTACGTATACATGTTTATGAACAATTGGCTGCTGAGGTGGTCCATACTGAGGTGCAGGAGCTCCGTATGAGGTGGAAGGCGGCCCGTATGAAGAAGGCGGTTCTGGCCGCGCGAGTACACACGCTGCCGTTGCAGCCAACATTAATGACTTCAGAACCTGCACAGACCAAATATTCTGTTTAAAAATTTAATTCGAAATAATAACTCAAGAAACTTCCAGTAGATATCCATTAAATCTATACTATCTATACTAATATTATAAATAGGTACGAAAGTTTTGATGGATGGATGTTTATTACTCAATCACGCCAAAACGGCAAAACGGATCTGGAAAAAATTTGGTACACAGATAAATTAACGGTCTGGAATATAACACATAGGCCTTTTATCCCGGAAAAATCGAGTTCCCGCGGAAACCCAATCCACGCGAACGAAGTCACGGGCATCAGCTATTGTAATTTAAAATTTAAATGATAAGTAAATACTTATATAGAAAAGTATATTTACTACAATCTTTTGTGCAGGCCAGTGAAAAAAAATAGTATCTTAAACCGAACATCTTATCTTAACAGAAACAAAAAAAAATCGGCAGCATGCCACCCTGATCATAAAAAAATTGGTTTTTAAGTAGATCTTATCACAGCTATAGGTACCTAACTACCTACTTACGTCCAATTTCGATAAGATGTTCACGCGGGCCTTTATAGACAATAATTATTAACTAACTACTTTGCGATGGTCTATTATCAAAAAAGAAATTAATGTGATATAGCAGTTAGCACCCTGGGTGCATGGTAGATAGGCACATATGGATCGCTAATGGTACTTTTTAGATAGATATGGATTTTATCACTAATCACTTGATCATAAACGTTTTGTATCACAAACACATCACAAGCACCTACCGTTTTGTCACACATCCTGGCGATATGATTAAACAGCCTTAAAAGACAGTGTAATGTCCAGTGAGCTGATGCACCTGTGTTTATAAGAGATGTACGCTCTACATAATATATCGGGGGAGGGGGCACTTTCAATGGTTCTCATGGCTTGCGCAAGTTGATAATGGTGCTCAAACGTCGTCATATCACCATCGACATAGCGAACAGCAAAGGTATTCTGCGATACCATGAGGGGTGCTAATGCTAATGATAACCTCCGCAGCAACGCAATTTTGGGACGTGAGCGTGACTAGCACATCCTCACTTACCTACTGCCAAAAATGTTCAAAGTAGCACTGAACAAACTTTGTCAAATATGCATGAGAATTCAGGCAGATATTTGTAATGAAAAACTGAATTTTTAAAATCTGTGTAAGTATAGTAAGTACCTAAGTACAGCCACCCGAAACGGACCAGATAATAATCTTTGTGAACATTTCAAACCCCTGGGTATTAAAATGCGAAAGTAAGTCACTCTGTTTCTGTTTATTTCGTTTTTACGCCTAAACCGCTGGACCGATTTCAAAAATTTGAAAGCACAGATGTGTAAATATTGGATTTTACACAAATTAATTACTACTTATTTACTCTTGGACAAGGTTCTATATTTGCGCTATGTTGAACACGATCAGCTAGTTGATTTTATTGTTATAACTTTTAAGGAGCTCCCATAGATTTTTTCCAAAATCCAAGCAAAGGCCTATAGATGAAGAGATGGTGGAAAAATCTGGGAAGGTGCTTAATACCTATTGTAAAAGCTAAAATTTAGAGTAGGTACTTGTGTTCGTAAGTTTGTAGGACGAGGACCCTTTTAATGTTACCTGCCTATCTGCCAGTTACCTATAGTATGAACTACTTATCAGTACTATTTACTTTAATTTGTAACAACCCCTGGTACCTACTAGAATTGTTCGGGATCCTTGAGGATGTTTATCTTCAATCTATCTACCTAGTACCCACTAAATTACTTTGGTATTGTCTTAATTATATTGACTTTGATATTGGTTACTTCATAAAGATAATATTTAGTAAATATTTTGCTAACATTTAGTTAATGAGATTTTATCAATCGAATATCGAATTCAAATAAAAACATTCACCTGATTTAGGTAGGTAATATAAAGAAAGTCAATGAAAGAATAAGGATTAAAACATATTACTTACTTATAACAATGAATATGAGATAATTAATTAAAGATGTAATAAAGTTACTTAATATATCTACCTACTTAGAAAATGTAACGAAGAAGTTAACTTTATAAGTAGTTACTTGGGTAAATGTCACGTAACTGCCTTTGTTTTAAAAAATCTAAATTCTATAACTAATGAGACGTTAAAAGCGTGCAGCGATAGCCAAGCATAGTTGAATTGAGTTCTAAGCTTGACCAATCATAGGAGTTACGTAGGATGTAGGTGCAAGTTTACTTCATATAGCTTCAGTTTAATTCCAATTTTATTGTTGCTGGTATAGCGGATGTATACGCGTAAAAACAAGTGGTTTCTCTATCAGGCTTTCATGAAACGTTGGTGTGTGGTCCTGTAAATATTACTTGTTTTACTCTCGGATTACTACCTTAGAAATCAAAATAGGTGTGTACATAATATACCTACCTAATACGTGTTTTTTTATTTCTTACAAAATAAATACATAGCATGATAAGCTGTAATTAAATAATAATTGAGCATTGAACCTAAAGATGGACCAGTTGAACCAAAATATATTTTATAGTTTTTATAATAAATAACAATCATTGTATAAGTAAGTAATATTATTTCTTGATTTGCTTATCGACATTTTAAAAGCTATGCGTCAAACAGTGCACTTGGGGAGAATGCAATCGTTAAAAATAAAGTCATATTTTAATCAATTAAAGTAAACTTAATAGGTAAATAAGAATTTCTGCCATCAAACAATAAAAATAAAGTATACGTGTGTGTCGAAAGTGTAGAACTCCTCGAGTTATCCTAGTGCTATTCAACTAGCTAACTATTCCGGATGATTGAAGGCTTAATTACCACTGATTGGTGTGGACGTTCGGCACATTAAGGCAGTGCTACAAACACAGTACAATCTACACGAGAGACCGGAATCAATCACAATGAAACTTCTTCTCTTCCATTGAGGTCATGTAAACAAATCGGAAGTCCAGTAGGTTTAAGATAAACCTGCTTGCTTGATTTTGTAAATATACTAGTGAATGCGTGCGCTTCGAACTTCAAACCATGATTATTGGAACAAAGTATTCCCGGACTTGCGGTCTGTTTAAGGTAAGTCAGTTACGTAAATTCTGTAATTTAATATGTATTAACATTTTTCCATTCAGTAAATTGCTTATTATAATTCTTTACACATGCCGGCTAAATTAGCGGAACAACAGGTCACGTAGGGTGTTTTAGTAGTCTTCCAAAAGGAGTCGTTATAATTTTAAATCATCCGTTTATTTCAACCAACCGAACCGATATATATATATTTTAGCCAGAAATTTTGACCCAAAAAAATAAACATGCGTTATTAACATTGATGTATAATTTTAGTACCTAAGTTCTTAAAGCAAAATCTTTGATATGGTTTGTTGCAACAGCTATATGCCTCGATCAAGCCACTTCTAGTTAATTTTTATGGTTCTTGATAGATCAATGAGCACCTCCGTAAAATTACCCACCCCCACCAATTATAAGTGTACTATTTAACTTCGAAGAAAGTGTATTAAGTTAACTAGTTTTATCACAGATAATACCTACATAAAAGATAATAGTGTCTCTTATATCTTCATGTTACATCCGTTTTACCAAATAAGACTGATTTACGTACCTAGTACACAGATACACACAGACACAGAGACAATTTGCCTCGAAGACGGAGACGAGACTTTTTTTGAAAAAATAAAAAATCACGCGAGTAACACAGAAGAACTATTATTTAAAAATCAGCTTTTATCAAGCACATTTCCAAATTTTTCCAAAAACTCTTGGTTCTAATATCTCGAACAAGTAATAGAAAATTCAGTTGATTAAAAAAAAATATTTTATGCGGTTTACATTATATAAAATCGTTCCGTTGCCGTTCGGAATCCTTATCCTTAATGATGGGAATACGGTACCTAGAATCACTTTGTTGTCCTCTTGTCTGTCTGTGTATCAAGCCCCACTTAATTGTCTTTACAATCGTGCATTGTAAAGGTAACATCCCCTGAAGATACTCCGGTATCGGAGTGAAACGCACGTTGAGGGTATTTTTGAGGGTTTAAGTGGTGTGGTGCATGTCGCGGGTATTAGGTTCGAGATACGCACTGTACCACATAGATTTGCCTTCTGTGGCGGATTATAGCGAATTAAACTTCTATTTTTTTTTCATTAATAATATATTATCGATTATCTAGGTCAACGTTATTGATTTCTTTATTTGATGATGAAATCCATAGTCGCGCGTGATATATAAAAAAATAAACCATTAAAAATATGCGGTATCCTTATTTTTACTATACCTATTTTTTTTAAAAAACTACAAAGATTCTGATGATGAATTCATCATCAGAATCATCAGTAACAAGCGAAAATCTAGCTTCAAACAAAAGTCATCATGCTCAAAAGCTAACCCCTAATTGACCCGTTGTAATCTTTGCATCGTGTTACTTATTGCTGAGGGTACCCTTTCTATTAATCACATAATAGTCAGATTTTTATTAGGATAATAATACGGTGGGTTCCCACTTCTGAGTTCTGAGCCCTTAAAACCGGATTGAAGCTGGAATCGGTTCTTCTTTTAAAATAAGAACGAAATAGGTGCCTAGTACATAAAACCTATTGAAGTATCGTATACCTAGAATAAGTAATCCTGAAATCATATCTGTAGTTCCTATCACAAAATCATAGCGAATTCGTCTAGCTACTAACTAATTAGCAGCAAGCTAAACTTACGGGTTCTACAATATTGAAACAGAACGTCGCATTTCAGTTTACTATACTCAAATGGATAGTCTTAATTGTTTGGAATGTTGGTTGACAAGGCATATATTTCTTCCATGCATAGTCCCATGTTGAGTCAACTTTTAACAGGAATTAAAATGTGGTTAAAACTGGAATTAACCGCCTAAGGGAGGTTGTAGAGAGAATGAAACCGGATTTTTCTGCTCGGTGTCTAGTTTAGTTATCGCCATGACTGAAACAACAAGCTAGCTCAACGACTTATTCCTAGCTCAGACGCATTGGGCATTAGACATGCTTTCCATGGCATTATCGTTCAAAAAGAAAAGACAGTAAATTTAACGCATCTGCAATTCGGTAATGCTTTGTTGCATAGGTAACATATTAAAATTATTGCTTTATTGGCACAACGAACTATTGATTAGTTTCATCTTCAAACGTAGGTATCTTTAAAGACAGCTAGAGAAAACATTGTTAACCGTCAAGGTAGATAGAACGTTAAGTTAAACGTTTTTCAAAGGCAAATGCAAGTTAATTCATCAATTTGTTTCATTTAACCGTCGTAATTGAAATGGTTGTTGATTAGTCAGTGTAATTATTTTGCTGTAGTCAATGAGAATCTCCCACACACCAATTACACAATTAGACCCAAACTGCTTCCTAATACGACCTATTAGTATTCGTTCTTACGATAAAATAATATATTGGAGACCTAATAAAAATTGGTGTTTCCAGATTTTGTTTTTATATTGGAGTTTCAATTTGATATCTCCGATACGGACTTCGCCGACTATATTAAGATCCAATACAACGGAAACGAATGTGCTAATAGAAACACAAAATGACACGAATATTGAGCTTTTTCACTGGGAGGATTACAGTGTACTTGCAGCGATGCTTATTATTTCATGTGCCATTGGGGTGTTTTATGGTTATTTTGGAGAGAAACAGATGACTGGAGATGACTTCCTCCTCGGTGGTTCCTCTATGGGAACTTTTCCAATGGCTTTAAGCTTAGCGGCAAGGTTTGTTTTACTGATTTTTCTTGCCCATTCATTGTTTACCCAACTTTTAAACTGAGTTGATTGACTTCTATGTTACTTTGAGCGAATTATTTGGGAGTTTGAATTACGATGGGTTTGAGTACTTCACTAGAGCATTAATTTTTTTTCAGTTTTATAACAGCAATAGAGTTACTAGGAAATCCAGCAGAGATGTATATGGCTGGTGGCCAATTTTGGATGATTTGTTTGGCCTTTGTGCTCGTGGTTCCTGTAACCAGTCACCTATATCTGCCAGTGTTCATGAGACTCCGATTGACTTCATGTTACGAGTATCTGGTAAAGTACCTATACATATTACACGACATTAATCAACGAATTATTCACGTGTTATTCTTCATTCATGACTGCATACTGATGCGACATCTTAATCGTACTAATATTATAAATGCGAAAGTGTGTTTGTTTGTTTATTAGTCCTCCAATCACGCCACAACAGAGCACCTGAACAGAGGACCTGAAGAGTGACATGGTTACTTCTTATCCCGGAAAATTTCAAAGTTTTTATCTAAATAAATTAAAAATCTTATTCCTCGCGGACTATGTTGCGAGCATCAGCTAGATTTTCTACACTCTAAATCATTAAAAAATATACTTATTTTATTATTATTTAAGATACGATGGATAAAGTATACCTATTCATTTTTTTTCATATTTATATTCATTTTATTTTTCATTCCAATACAATTATTTTTACATAATGTCAATAAAATAGTTCTTAACAATATTGGGTAATTATATTTGTACCTATAGGTATCTATTCAACGTGTTCATTTTCAGGAAGTTCGCTTTTGCAAATCAATGCGTGTGTATGCGAGCTCTCTCTACATGATGCAAATGATATTGTATACGGCAGTGGCTGTGTACGCGCCAGCGCTCGCGCTATCTGATGGTAACGACTGTTAGATCTTTTCACTGCTTTATGTCTCATATGTCTGATATTAGTAGTAAAAAGATTATATTTTTACCGTTATTGAAAGGTATCTCATAGCCATACATATTTATGACATCTATCATTTCGGCAGTAGATGGATACAGCTTAATATTGTACTAGGTCTAGGACCTATAATACCTATATATTCTTTATAGGTACGTCTTATATAAAATTAAAACAAAGCTTATCAAAAAAATCTAATAAATATTGTATGAAGCTAAAAAAACGTAGTCGAGCAAACCTAATTCGGTTAATGTGAAGAACCTAAAATTATTAATTATTATGAATTGAGTAATTGACTGTTAATCCTACATTGGTTTTTTTCAATAAGAAAAATCTATGGAAGGTTAATACTCAATATTTCAATTATTAGGCAATAGTATACTGTATAGTGCTATTACTTTACATCGCATTGCACCATTTCCAAATTAATTATTCCAAAAAGTGGGTTGAGTTCGTAAAAACATAAGGTATTTAGAAAGATAGTAATGTGCCTATTTACATGCGAGACCGTTGTTATAATATGGTAAAAATGCACTATGATTTTATCTACAAAGAAACATGTAAAAGTGTATGATGCCGTAACGACATAACAACGCAGATAGTAGGCAGTTAGGCACCTATCGCGTAATTAGCGAAATCTTGGATTTTGATATCCGAAAATAAAAACTTTAGACGTTACGAATTAATCAGTAGACAAGTAATGACAATATGTGAAGTAGTCCGACAAATAATAATTGAAAAATGAAAGCAAAATATATCTCAGTACTTAGATACCTAGTAGATACCTAGGTACATTGTGTTTGTTTCTCACTAGGTTTCAAAGGATGATACGCAACACTGACCGAAAAATAGACATGATAATATGTAATTCTAAGCACGACTATAAGTGTACACATACACTGATTTTAAGTTAGCCAATAATCCTTAGCAACGATTCAGGGTCGTACATTCTTGCTGATTTTGTCACATGTAACTATTCTGTGAATGTAACATTTATTTACAGTTTTCATTAGTAGGTGCTTACTAAAGATTGAAAAGTTATAGACATTCACTTGTTTTAGCCAAACTATATAAATCCTAAAATGCTAAAATCCATACTTGCAAACTCCATACTAAAGTTAAATAAATTCATATGCGAAAGTCTGTCTGCCTGACCACATGTCTGTCTGTCTGCTGCGTTTTCACGGTTTTCACGACCCATCTGTTCAACCGATTTTGACGAAGGACTCTCTCGGCGAAGGGCATAGACTACTTTTTATCCCTGAAAATTAAAGAGTTCTCACGCGGATAATGCCGCGGGCATCGTCTCGTTATAATATAAATGTAATGTAATACGCTATGCTATGTGTATAAATGGGTAGATATGATTTCATTGGGGTATTAGAATAGGTAGCGTGTATTATGTAGTAAAGTTGTCAAACCTTACAAACTTTCACCAATTATCAAGCGCCTCCTCAAAACAGGGCACCAGCTCTTTAGCTATAAGTCCCTAGGCTGTAGCCCTATATTCTCTAATGCATTGCTTTTTCATAGCAAACCTTCACTTGATAAAAAATATATGAATAAGGGCCCTCCTCTAATTCGGTGGCTATAAAAAAATGAAAGCCACTGACATTTATTCTTTAACTATTGAAGGTTTACTATGAATTAATGCTTTTTTAATTCATAGCAAATCTTCAATGGATAAAAAAATGTATGTCAGTGGCTTTCATTTTTAGATTGACAGTAGTCACTTAGTAAGAGAATAGGGGGGCTGGTGTATCTTCAGTACTATTCCGCGTGAATAAAATTTCATTACTCTATAAACTATGATTTATAAGTACCTACCTATGTAAAAATTGAATTAACAATCGCTTACCATCTATTTATTTTTATTGTTCACAATAACAGTTACATTTAATGTTGATAAATCGTGGTAATGCATATTATGCAAATAACTTTTATTTCTATAGACCCAAATTGGGTAAGCGAACATTATGTGAATAGGTACCTACATTCAAATGTGCGTAGAAACTAGAGATCTGCTAATTATTATTTTGTAATTACACGCTCCACTCATTTTTAGGGGTTCGTACTAAAACAAGAAACCCTGAGAATTGCACGTTCCCAGTCCGTCTGACTGTCTAATGTATCTTGAATGAACATGAAAGCGTTAGACAATAAAAAATTTGAGCCTCTCGACTCTAGTCTCTACTGATAGGTACCTATTTCCTTGAATAATATTAAGTATATGATTTTAAAAATCATTAGAAGTTTTTTAGACAGTTTAAAAGAAAATTTAGATTATATTCTAAATTTTCTAGATTAGATCAGATCTAGATTTATTCAACTGTCATATAAAACAGTTAGGTACTTACTATAAAAAAAACTTCAAGATCAATTTAAAATCTTATTTACTTATCTACTATTAAGGTATATTTTGAACATAATAATTTAAGTGTATAGCTGTTATCGTTAATGAATATCTGTTATCTATCGGGAGGTGATCTGGCAGGAACTGGGGGGCCTCATCGTTCGCGGGGCCCCCGGCACTGGCCCCGAGTACCCAGTGGGAACGAGGGGCCTGTAGTTATTAGAACCTACATTTTCTCAAGTGCTACCTTTGAAAATATATTTTCCACACACCATAAGCACAGTACATTACCTAGCCTGGGTTGAGTTGATTCTATTATTATTTTTGGACTCCAATCGGCGTTTGTGCTTCTAAGAGGCCTTTGTCAGTTTCTGTGCTTTGGCCGAGAATCAAGTAAAATTGAGTAAGTCTTATTTCGTTATACATAAATAGGTAACGTAACATATTTTTTTCTGCAAACAAGAGTAACTGCTGAGTTTCTTGTCGGTTCTTGTCAGTAGATTTGCTTTTGGAACCCGTCTTGACATTTCATGAGTAGTCCTACGTGAAATAAATAAATAATTTTTTTTCATTTAGGTAAGGCCCTGTCCTGCCCTGGGTGTGATAGGCAGGAGTAAAGTGCAAATGCACTAGCTTTAGCTTTGATCGGTCAAACATTTTGTACTTGAACAAGCATAAAAAAACAAACTGGGGCAAATTATAATTTTATACTTCTTCCTTCTTAAACAAATAATTTGAATAGATACCGTTCAAAATGAATTAACACAATCATACTTCTTAGTGATTATCCATCGATATAAAATGACATACCTACCTATTTGAAATACATGCAAGACATGATGGTGAAACGGGTGATATAGAGCATACGAATTTTTATTATCATTGCATATCATTGCATAAGAATTTATGTATTCTAAAGAGCCCATTGTTCTAAAATTGGGCAGTGGTTACAGTACGGGGCTATGAAATCACTGCAAATAATAATGCGGCTATAAATATCCTTTATAATTAGTATGAATTCGTCGTGCTACCTCCTAATTTTGGTCTATTTTAATTTTTAAGCGTTTCAGGTAGGCCTTTGCGTGCCTATTACTTGATACAATAACTTTGATATTTCAATAATTTCAATAGTTTAATCTAAAGGGGTTTGCCGTTTAAATATTTTGGCCTACCTACTGTTCCGCCATATTTTATTTTCAACATAACGGCCACTTTTACAACCTGTATTTTTTAGTTTTACTCGGAATTTTTCTGGTTTTTATATGTCATACTCATAACTCATAATCTGTTATTGTGTCTAATAAATAAATAAAATAGGGGGAGGCCCTGCACATCTTCAAACGTCGTCTGAAAAACTACTTTTTATGTATGTAATGGAGTAGAATGTAGTATTATTAGATAAATATTAAGTATGTATAAATAGTTATTTATGGTAGATATATGAGTATTTTTAGTATGTATTGTATATAATGTAGTCTATCTTTAATTGCAGGACCAAAATTTGCTTGCCACTCAAACTCTAATCTTTTTATTCAAGTAGACTATGATATAATAATATGTTTCTATGTTTCTTGTGTAGTTGTGTGCAATAAAGAATATTATGTATTATAATAATAATAAGAATATGTATTATGTTTTATAGTAAATAATCTACTATATAAAAATAAGTCGGGTTTTCCTTCCTGACGCTATAACTCCAGAACGCACGAACCGATTTCCACGGTTTTGCATTCGTTGGAAAGGTCTCGGGCTCCGTGAGGTTTAGAGCAAAGAAAATTCAGGAAAAAATTCAACAGAAAAGCGGGAAAGTCTTTTTAGCGGGAAAGCCATCTGGTGGCGAAACGGAGTTCGCCGGGTTTGCTAGTAATTTATAAATAAAAATTGAAGTAGCTTCACTAGCTATGTCCATGATGCAGCTAACTTTGCTATTTTGTTATAAATATATAGGTACCTATACCTAATGACGCAATTTAAAAATTATGGTTTATTAAAACGATATTTTTCTAGTGTGTGATAAAATTATGACTAATATAGGATAGATAGATAGGTAAAACTAATGATTATTATATGTTACTTTTGTAACAACTCACTGTATAAAACTCATTTGAAATAAGTATGAAGTGTTTGTTTCATAAGATTAATGTTCCACGAATTTTGTGCAACTTTACAAAGATCGCGAATATAAATTTCGTAGTTTACCTATGTGCTTAAGTAAATATTTATTTCTAGTGATAGGCACAGAAAAAGGAAGAACACCCAAATTCATTTGTTCTGAATTCTGATTCTGATACCTAGGTATTAATGTAATTTTGTTTTTTTTCTGCGATTTATTTTTATTTTTCAGTTACGGGCTTGAACACATATTTAGCAGTCTCCGTAGTATATATAGTGTGCATTTTCTACGCGTCCCAGGTAAGAATAAACATCATTAAATATGGTCTAAAATTAGACTAAATTTCATAGGTATCACGGACCACGCTGTGGTAACTAATTTCACACAGTCACCTAGTTGTTTATCCAAGATCTTGGTATCACTAGATATCAACTAGTACCCAATCGGAATCAGCAAAATCGCCCAATGATTGTGTCATCAAAAATGCTGACTGTGGCTAAGGATGTAAAGGCGCAGCGCGCACGCAATGCATACATATAATATATTAGTAGGTACTTAGGCAGGGGCGGCCTTAGCCATTGCGAGGCTCTGGGCGGTAGATATTTGCGAGGCCCTCATGGTTTGCCTAATTTATTTGAATTGAAAGTATTTTTATTCATGATGCTTGACGAGAAATGCAAAAGTAGATAAATAAAAAACAAATTAAAAATTATAAAGCAGTTATACAAATTGTACACAATACTCATTACTTTACTTATTCACTCTTTACTAGCACGAGATTCAAATACATATATTAGTACCTAATGACTTTTTCTACTTGGGCTGCAGCGTAAGGGCGCGAGGCCCCTGCAAGAGCGAGGCCCCGGGGTTGCCAACCCCTTAAGGCCGCCGCTGTACCTAGACGTAGGTACTGAAAATGCAAAAGTTTTCTGTGGCAAAGGTCACAGCTCTCAACTGCATGAGGATATCATTCGCGCGACTACAGACTATCTGCTGTTATAAAAGTTATCATCAAGTAGCCTATCAAAAATTCGGCTCTTTGCGATCAAACTAAATGTAGGTACGAGTACCTACTTAAAACACTAAAGCTCATCATTAATAATTATTATTAACTATCGACGTTCCAGCCTGCGACGAAGATGACTATACGGTTACCTCCAAAATTTCAGTGTTAAAGTATTAATTAATTACTATTTTTCAGGGCGGCATGAAGGCGGTGATAATGACGGACTCGTTTCAATCAGTGGTGCTTCTCGGATCACTCGCTGCGGTCCTAGCGCTGGGCGCTGAGCGAGTTGGTGGCATGGACTCGGTTTGGGATTACGCAAGGCGCACCGATAGGCTACATTTTTTTGAGTAATTATGTTTCTTTCTTCCCAGCTCACGCCATGATCCTCTTTTCTTTCACTCTTATATATCTCTTCTTTAGATATAATTCTCACATTGAAGAAAATTGATAGAATAATAGAAGCTAATTTAATATCCATACTAATATTATCAATGCGACAGTGTGTCTGTCTGTCTGTTTGCGACGCTTTAACAGCCCATCTTTTAAACCAATTTTGATGAGGTAGGTGGGCCCGGGGAAGGGGCTTATAGGCCGGAAAATTAGGAGTTCCCGCGCGAATATAAAAATCTATTTCCACACGGACGAAAAACCGCAATCTATTAAAATTTAAAAATATTAATATAAGTAATACCTACCTACTGTCCAGTGGGGCGGATATGTGTATAATGTAAGAAGTATTTTACCTATATCTAATTGACCGAGCGAAGCGAAGGTCTCTGAGTCTACTTGAGTGAATTTGCACTTGTCCGTCCGTCCGTCCGTACGTCCGTCCGTCTGTCAGAGCCTTATAACTTCTGAATTACTGAACGTAATTACTTCAAATTTAAATATTATGTATATAAACCCATGGCCTCCAGCCGAATATGGCTTAAAAAGTTATAAAAATCTTTATTTCAGGGGGGCTCTCATAGAAGCGAATGCGAACGAAAATATTTTTTATAGCGTTACATAAGTTTGCGGTATATCATTTTAAAGATATTATTACGAATAGAGTCCAAAAATATTTTTTTAAATTTTTTCCCCTAATATTGACCAAATGGGGGGCTTTCAAAGTGGTGATTTTCTAACGTTCAAAGTTGACCTCAGAACTATAAATTTTCTGAAATGCTGACCCTGAAACTTGATCAATTATTTGAATTATATCCTGTACTTGAACAACAAATACTAAAATTAGATAAATATTATGAGGAAACGAAATTATTTAATTTTTAATGAGCCTTGATATTTACATCTGAACTTCACAATTATGTCAATAGATGGCGCCGCGAGGTCTCAGTTCGGGCCGAACCACTAGTCTTAGTAAATATTCACACTGCTGACTGCACTGCAGAGATAGGCATAGGTATCTAGGTAGGTAGGTGCTTAACGTATTGCGTTATGAAAAGTGCATTCCATGTCATTAAACCACCGGCGGCGATGTGTTGTCTTAAAACAATGCTAGTGAGAAAATCTTCCGTGATGGACGGCTTGCTCTATGACCTTAGGGCTTGCACAAACCTAGGTGGAGGTACCTACTCACGGCGACAGTTCCCCATGATTATTTTCATCGCGTTGCTACCTACTTTTTTTAAACATTTATGACAACTTTTGATTGCGATCTCACCCGGTTATAAATGATGATCCACTTTGTGGCACGGTTCACGTAAGTGGCCGGCAGAGCAATACCTAACTTACCTTGACTGAAGACTTCTCTCCATATTACCATAACCTTTTGACCATATTCTTGGTGCAGTGTTATGGGCTATGGCGAGCGAAATAATGGTCACCTGATGGTAAGTGATTACCGCCGCCCATGAACATTTTCAGTACCAGAGGAACCGCCAAAACAATGCGTTGCTGGCTTTTGAGATATTTGTTTATCCGCCCTTTAAAGAAATGATAATGATGACAATGGGTCCAATACTAATAAAGAGTACCTAATATCTATTGTACCTATTTACAGCGTCGGCACGACCTAGGCAGTAGGCACCTATACTTAGACCGACTTTTTGCCGCCGATTTAAATTATAGTATATAAATAATTAGTAATAATAATGATTGTCTTACTAACTCTAATCAAATTGCTAGTGCTAGTGCGACGGAAGAAATCTCGGGTTTGAATGGACCGTACGATTATGGCCATTTAAATTGCCTTGAACGTTGCAAATGGTGACTTAATATTATATTTACCACAAGATACAAGGAAATTAACTATAAAATAAAATTTTAAACTAATCCTTAAATATACCTACTAACAAAAGATAAAAATAAAAACCTAATCAAAAAGACCACCCCTGGTTGCCCCTGGACCAAAGGTACCCATCAAACTTGCAGCATTGCCACGCTGAATGGCGATGGATAACCTTTGAACCAGGTAGGAACCAGAACGTGGGTCACAGCCCCTTTCCCTCAAACGTTGCAAATTATTTGATAATAGGCATGATGACTGATTTTGAAAAATGGTCAGATTATGTTCGGAAGTATCTACTATTTCGAAAAAATATCTTATTTCAGAAGAAAAATAAGTTTTGGTAGATAAAATTGGCATTTGAAATTTAAATTTTAAAATTCACGCCAAAACGCTCGGCGGTGTCATGGCGTCGTTTGTGACGTCACTATTGTTCTTGCCAATGTAAACTGTGCAGTGTGCAGTAAACAATAGTGTGATTGTCAAAGCTCGAAAACAAACAATTGTGACGTCATTCGCTTCTTGGCGTTTTAACCAATATGGCGGATTGCTGTATTTTATAGTTTTATTTTATCAAAATAAATAGCAATCTCACTCGAAATAGAAAAATGAATACGTTTTTTATAATCCATGAATCCAATTTCATTAGATAAATTCATAATTTCATTGATTCTTGGTTACTGTCATCATGCCTATTAGGTGATTTAAAAATTCCGTGAGATCTCTTTGATTTTGCGTGAAAATGTAGCGTGTGAATAACCAGGTCTTTTTTTTTTTATCCATTACAAGTTAGCCCTTGACTGCGATCTCACCTGATGGTAAGTGATGATGCAGTCTAAGATGGTAGCGGGCTAACCTGTTAGGGGTATGGCAGTTATATTAAACCCATACCCCTATTCGGTTTCTACACGGCATCGTACCGGAACGCTAAATCGCTTGGCGGCACATCTTTGCCGGTAGGGTGGTAACTAGCCACGGCCAAAGCCTCCCACCAGGCCAGACCAGGGAAAATTCAGAAATTATAAATTCCTAAATTGACCCTGCCGGGGATTGAACCCGGGACCTCCGCATGTTAAGCGACAGCGCTACACACTGCGCCACGGAGGTCGTCAAAAAACTACGTCGTCTTAACTATTAAAGGCTATAATATTATGAGTGACGTGTAACTATTTCTCCTATTTTTTCTATTTTAGCATGAATCCGGACCCAACAGTGCGGCATTCGTTTTGGTCAGTGGTGGTGGGTGGGACATTTTACTGGATCAGCATGTTCTGCGCCAACCAGGCCTCTGTGCAAAAGTATCTCTCCGTAGAGCGCGTGTCCCAGGCCCGTATTGCGCTGTGGGTGTCTGCCATCGGGCTGATATCAGTGTATTCTGTGAATTTCACCACCGGAGCTCTACTCGCCGCGCATTACGCAGGATGCGACCCAATACAGGTAAAGATACTCGTAATGAGACTGACAGAGGTGGACAAACGATATTAAACGAGTAGGTACTAGAAAATAGAAGCACGAGGTACGCACGAGTATGAGGACAGCAAAGGAGTAGGTAAAGGACCATTGTCTAGGAGTTGACGTCTTCAATTAGGTTGCTAAATCGATGTCTTCAATGAATAACTTTCGTACCCGGAGTGGTTTGAAAATAAGCAGACCGTACAAATTACAATAGGCATTTTCGATTAGCATGTTCCATTTTTAGTCACATACAGAAAAAAATATAATTATATGAAATTATAAACCCTGAACCCATTTAAATGAAATTTGAACCCATTTGAATATCTACATGGCCGAATGCATAAGTATCTTTAAAAACCAAGAGGACTACTTTTCGGGGTTATTTTAGCGTTCTGCAGACAGAGATACAGGAAGTATGGACAGACGCCAATAGAACATTAACAACGTAAGAACTAAGAAGTAAATGCCTTTGAAGGTACTTTCCAGATTTTGTAGGAAAAGGTAACCACCATTACAGATTTATTAAAAAAATAAGATTAGGTATTTATAAAAAACATTATAACTCACCGGATTGACCATCTACCACAGGCCGGCGTCATCAACGCCTCCGACCGTCTTCTTCCTCTGTACGTGGTTGGACAACTAGGCGAATATCGTGGAGTTCCCGGGTTTTTCGTCGCCGGCATTTTCGCAGCCAGTCTAGGGTGAGAACATCAATTTTACATAATTTATTTTCTCTCACTCATACTAAATCACTGTAAATATGTTCACTTTACTAAACAGCTCTATCGATGGTGCCGTACCAAACCTATTTAAGTATTTTATTGCAAAAAAGGTACCTACATAAATTTAAAATTACTTTTATTTAAGTACAGTTAGTAATTCACAACAATTCATAGATATTTGATTTCGTTACGAAATATACCGAATCGCTTGAACTCAACTCACAAACTAATTTAAAACCAAGCCTACTTGATTCCATATTTAGGACCTAACTAGAAATGACCAGCCTACATACCGGATTCAATTTAAGGAATGTACCTACTTACTATATACCTCCAAGCTTGACATTTGCATTGTAATTCAACATTATTAAAATTGCGGACGATTGCTCAATTGCATTGATGTAGAATTTTCTCAATTGGTTCTAATTGTAATTTTTTCCAAATTTTCAAAAACTTTCTGAGGTAACATTTTTTATATTGTTGTACATAAATTCCCTCTCTCCTATGAGAGTCGAGGCCTGAGCCCAGCAGTGGGACGTTAATGGGCTGTTGTAGTAGTAGGTAGTAGTAGTACATAAATTAATTGATTATTTGCAACTTTTATCTGCAAAATAAATATTTTTTCGAATTAACTGGAACAAATTAGTTTCGTGTAGAAACGCCTGCCTTACAATCGGCAGAGAAAATCTACACATTATTATAATATAAGTAATTAATTTTCAGAACTGTAGCGTCTGCACTCAACTCTTTAGCAGCTGTCGCGATTCAAGATTTAGCAACAGGACTTCTCGGCATAACTCTACCAGAAGAGAAAGGGGCAGCTGTAAGATCTGTTATTTTTGTTATAATTTTAATAGGTAACCTAACCTAACCTAACCTAACTAGATCCTACCCTAATAGTGATTTACTCCGAACTAAAACCTCTCACATCCTATAGATTTCTTGCAGATTGCGTTCCTATGGCTACCTACTAATTGCAGATTGCCAAAACAGCTATCGCCAGCATCGGCTCATGTACCCTATACTAGACCCACCAAAATTTAAATCGTGCGTTTGATTCGTTAAATATACTTGCCAACCAAGCGGTTTAGACGCACTTCGGTGATGAGTGAAATTTTTACATACCTAAGCAAGTTAAAGGAAATAATATTTATCTACTTAACTAAGTACCTACACATTTACATTATTTCATTACAATATTCACTAAGAATTAAGAATTTTCAGATGATTTCACAGCTTTTTGAAATTTTTCAGGTTGCGAAATGGGTGTGTCTCGGTTGCGGTGCCCTTTCCTTCGCACTTGTGTTTGCAGTTGAGAAACTCGGGCCAGTCCTTCAACTCGCGCTGTCTTTCAACGGGATGACTGGTGGCGTATCTCTCGGACTTTTTAGTCTTGGAATGCTTTTCCCCTGGGCTAACGCTAAGGTATACGTACTTCAAGTAATTGCTTCTTATATAAGCCAAGATACCTATCTTTTACGGTATACCTACGGGATGTTTTCGGCAGCAGTCAATCGTATGTACCTACCTACTTTATCTCAAAAAAATAAAATCGTAAGCAATTTTCCTTATAGGTGGCTTTAGCCTACCTATGTGATGTGGAAAT
The DNA here is from genome assembly GCA_963932025.1 of Erebia epiphron. Classification (NCBI taxonomy): domain Eukaryota; kingdom Metazoa; phylum Arthropoda; class Insecta; order Lepidoptera; family Nymphalidae; genus Erebia; species Erebia epiphron. Next base: position 33,497,982 of record OZ009948.1, on the reverse strand, counting down.
AATAGACTGGAATAATAGACTAAAAAATCTCAAGCGCTTATAATCGGCAGCAGCCGAATGCGCTGCAAGGTTGACTTTAAAACTTTACCTGGCTTACACTATGATGGTACAGCTATACCTTTTTCCGAAAAAGCTAAAAATCTCGGTTTAATATTTGACATTAACCTTTCATGGTCTGCTCATATCAATGAGGTGAGTAGGCGTTTGAACTATTCCATTCACTCTCTTCGCAGACTTCAAAATTTTTTGCCTTTTCGCACTAAAATTATGTTAGCACAATCTCTTCTCCTTCCCCTCATCGACTATGCCGACGTTTGCTATTTGGATGCAACAGAGGAGCTACTCGACAAACTAGATCGGCTTCAGAATTTGTGCATCCGTTTTATTTATGGACTGCGCAAATTCGACCATGTATCTGAATTCCGTCGCAAACTGAAGTGGCTCCCTATTCGCCTTCGCCGGAATGCTCATATTCTAACATTACTTTTTAAAATATTAAAGTTCTCTTCTCCACCTTATTTGCATGAGCATTTTCAGGATGCTCTTCCCCGAACAAGACCTTTGCGCTCCTGTGTGATGAAAAAGGCACTTGAAGTACCCTCATGGAACACCATATTTTACGCTAAGTCGTATGCGGTGGTAGCAGCGCGTCTTTGGAATTCCCTACCAGGGAATATTCGTGAGAGTCCATCCGTGGGTGCATTTAAATCGAGACTGAAGCAGCACTATCTTTCTTCTTTATATGATTAGCTCTTATATTATTATATTATTCTACGTTTATTATTGTTAATTATGTATACTATATGATGTATTATGTATATAATATGTATGTATATTAGTACTTTATTTTGTATGTACGTTATTAATTGTGTATTCCCTGTATATATTACATGTAAGTATATTTTTATGATATTTATCATAAGTCTTAATAAAAAGTTTTATATTTTCTTGTTTATAAATACCTACTCAGCTTTATCTATTTTTCACCATCCTCACATTCTAGGGCTGCTGGAAGAAATCTCTTCAAGAGATAAGTTGTCCTTGTACATGTCCTTTAAATTTTTTATGTTTAGTTTTTAAGTTTGGTACTAAATAGATAAAATAAATAAATAAATAAAACTGTACAATAGAAATATATCAAAGGAAGCGTTGCGCTGGACGTCCAGCAATAGAATAGTGTGTCGTCTGTTGCTACAGCGCAGCTCCCGCGCGCAGGACGTTCCGAATCCAAAAACGTTCCAAAAGCAAGTTCTAATTCCCAACGCGAAGCTTGTGTGCGTTGCCAGCTAGCAAGGAGGTAACGCCACATCGTATCGAAATCGATGTGTATAATATACGCCAACACAAGGTAATACTTAATGTTTTAGGGAGCTATCGCAGGCGGTGTGCTTGGCTTGGTCCTGGTGGTGGTGGCAGGCGGCGGGGCTCAGTTTGCGCAGGTGCCTACTACGCGCTTGCCTACGTCTGTGGACGCCTGCCCGGCATCATTCAATATGACATCCTACCTAAACATAGATCCAACGTAAGTAGTACACCTCAGGGCCTGTTGCCATGGCCGTCCAGTTACTGCAGGAACTGACGATCCTGCAAAGCTGAGTTGTGTGTTCACACGCAATAGTTTTTTGTTTTTTTTCCATGAGATACATTCTTCATCCAGCTAATATAACCGTATGCAACAAACTAGTTTGAATACACTTAGAACTTTTAACACAACGCGTTGACATAAAACCAAATAGCAAAACTCGACCGAAATTATTTCTAAGTAACTAGATCCCAATAACAGGATGCTGGTAAAAACTAAGAACGCTGGTTGAAAAACGTCTATCTATGATTATCTAGTTACCTAAATGGGATCGATCCTACGAAAAACCGAGACGATCCTATGAAACGAGCGAGTGTGTAAAGTAGCTCTAAATTACAAAAACCTGATTTGGTATTTCACTAATGAGGATTTTTAATGGAAACAACCCTAGTTTCTAGACCCGTGGACCGCTCTCCTTAGTCCGCCACTGGATCTAATGTATCTATCCACCTGAATCCATCAACCACAGATCATGACTTGAAGGCGCCTTTTCAACAGACAAACCCACGACGAAGCTGTGTTCTGGTTGTTCCGAGTGTCGTATCTATGGTACTCGAGCATAGGCTGCATTGCCACACTGCTCATCGGGCTGGCTGTCTCCCTCATCACTGGTGTCACGGATCCTGCCGATGTCCCTATTGACCTCATTTCACCGCCTGTCGTCAGTTTCCTCAACTCATTGCCAATTAAACTAAAGGTAGGTAAACATGCTAAAATATTCAAAAATGACTATCGTTACTTCCATTTTGAAGAAGTAGGTAGGACAGATTTTCTTCCTGTGCTGATGTATGACTTTAGTCTGAGGGCGTACGCTACGTTGAACGGAAACGCGCTTGTCGCTGTAATGGCGCGTTCAGCAGCCAAATTTCATGATCGCACTGAAATTCGGTTACGAGACAGACGGGAAGCAGGAGCAGACCATCCGCGTGTTTCACGGCGGTATATCTATATGGGTGCGCTTTGCAATGCTGCATGATCTAAGTAAGTTAACTGTTTCATTAGGTTGCAACTTCAAAGCGATCATGAAGTTCGACGTGTTGGTTGTACATTTGCACGGCTCCAACCCTCACGAGAGGGATCATCGTCACTTGATGCAAATCCAACTTAGCGTATGGCCGGAGCAGAAGAAATAATGATTCAATGACTCAAGGATTACCTCTTGTAATATATAGAAGGCGTTGCGGATTCCAACACGGCTGGGCTCCGAGCGGCGCAGGAGTTCGAGCGTGCGTCCGCCGAGTATGGCCGACGATAAGGACACGCGGCGCAGGCGGCGCCTGTCCGAGCTGGCGGGTGGCGTGTTCTACAGCGATGCGCCCACGCTCACCCGCGGGCACGACAACCACGCGCTCGGGCTTGACTCCGAGAAACCGCCGCCTCAGGAGTACAAGCGCACGAGTTTCAAATTCGACCCTCCGCTTAACCCTAACACTTCGACTTCTACGTGTTGACTGAAACCTTGCTTGTGTTGCTTGCCTATCCAGTAGTTTAGGAAATTAAATCCATCCGCCTTTTTAAAGAGGTTTCGTTTTGCGCATTTATGGCTGGCCGCATATGCCTGTATTAAGTACGTCATCTTAATTCTTCCATCTACATTCTACATGATGGAGGAACTAAGATGTAATACGGTAGGATGTAGGTATCTAAGTGGATTGTATTAGATATATTTATCAATCAATCATGTAAGATCAATAGGTACCTACCTAATGGTAGGTACATAAATAGTTAATAATTTATTTAAGAGATTGAAATTAGCATAACTAACTTTGTAGTACCTAGGTAATATTTATTTTAGGGTTGCGTACCTAAAAGGTAGGAAGGTAACTCTTATGTACTTACTTGTAAATTGTAATGTTAATGACATTCTGAACCAGTGTTCAGAATGCCATTCCTACCGAGAATAATTTAAAAAGAACAAAAAACCCGACTGTTTGGATACGAAAAAGTATAAAACAAGACATGAATTGAAGTATTTCATTATTATCAATTTAAATCGTACAATATTAATAAAATTTATTAAGGCGCAGTCGCACGTCCAATAGCTAACCTTAACGTGCGACTGCATCTTAATAAATTTTATTAATATTATACGATTTAAATTGATAATAATGAAATACTTAAACTTGTTTGTTTGTTGTTCATGTCTTGTTTTATACTTTTTCGTATCCAAACAGTCGGGTTTTTTGTTCTTTTTAAATTACTTTTTTATTTCGAACTTTTTAGTTAAGCATTTACCGTAAACAGGCGACGTTTTATCGACTCGAAGTAGCATCGATTATCTATTCTGTGGTAGCACCAAAGGTACTAATAAGTATTTTGCATAAGAAGTAGTAATAAGCAGCGGATTAATTTACTCTTAATGACGAGCGGTGATCACCATAACCATCATCGAATTTCCATATGTTATAATGCTAATATTGATTTGGTAAAGTTTGTAAATCTGCTATTTTTTCCTTAAAAATGAGCTCATCAATTTTCGAGAGTCCTATCGCATCGACGTCACGAGACCTCGGCAATGAACGTCGGCCACTTACGAAAATGCCCGTAGACAATGCAAAAAAGTATTTTTAAGTATTTTCAAAAACACAACTTGTACGTATTTAGTACGTAGTGTGTGTATTTAACTGCCTCGTTGGTCTAGTAGTTAGCATAGTCGACTGTGGATCACGAGGTCCTGGGTTCGATTCCCGGTCGGGCATAAAAGTTAGGTATTGGGTTTTTCAATTAAGAAATTCTCAGTGCCAGCCCGGAGTTGGAAGTTGGCGGTGTTTCACCCCCGTGCCTCGGAGAGCACGTTAAGCCGTCGGTCCCGGTTATTATCACTAACATGATATAGTCGTTAAAGCCCGCCAACCCGCATTGGAGCAGCGTGGTGGGTCTAAGCTCTAATTCCCGCTCTCCTATGAGAGTGGAGGCCTGTGCCCAGCAGTGGGACGTTAATAGGCTGTAGTGATGTGTGATGATGATGTGTGTATTTACTTATTTAGTATTTAGTTTATAGCTAAGTGGACTCGGAACCAATATTTTAATAAACATTAAAAATGTTAGTCAGAAGTTAAGTACGTTGTCAAATATGCGCTGCATGTGGCATTGATGAATTTATTGATTGATCGATTGAAGGAGTACAAATCATCAAGTTTTTTGAGACTTGTAAATGTCGTCACATTGAGCTTAGGCGTAATACAATGATTTGTTACTACCGTAATATGTGAGAGTACGCCCCCACCTTCACCCTTACGGCCCTTAGGTACCTATCCGCTGCCGGCCGCGTCTTTGTCTGTTGAAGTGTACTGTATTTCTACGATATCTCATAAGATATTCATCTAAATTGAATGGTGTACAGGACAATTTTTGTCTAAATTAAATACTTGAGATGAGTAAGATATTTATTTTGATAAGGAATTATCGATTAATACTATGTTGGTAAAAACACTTTCGTAAGTAAAGCACTGTTTAGACCAAATTTGAAAATCATAAAAATGGTTATTGTGATTCAACCTTAAAAGATAGTTATATGCTAACGCGGGCTTCTTTTTAGGGTTCCGTACCCAAAGGGTAAAAACGGGACCCTATTACTAAGACTCCGCTGTCTGTCTGTCTGTCTGTCTGTCTCCAGGCTGTATCTCATAGACCGTGATAGCTAGAAAGCTGAAATTTTCACAAATGATGTATCTCCGTTGCCGCTATAACAACAAATACTAAAAATTAAAAAAATATATATATTAAGGGGGGGTCCCCATACAATAAACGTGTTTTTTTCGTATTTTTTTACTCAATATTAAAAACGGTAACAGGTAGACGGTTCAAATTTTCACAGAATATTAACTTGTATATTACCTTTCAAAATAAATAATTAAATATCAATAAAGTAAATATTAAAGGGGGGCTCCCATACAACAAACGTAATTTTTTGATATTAACAGTAAACCTCTACAAACAAAGTTAGTTTTGCGGTTCATTAACAAAGGTAATTATACCTACTTCTTGAGTATGGAACCCTCGGTGCGCGAGTCCGACTCGCACTTGGCCGGTTATTTAGAACTTTTTGAGAGGAACGTTTCCACCATACATTGTTGTCGTGTAACTTTAATGATTTAGCCAGCGCACGCCACGTACCTAAGCTCTCAGATGAGATTATTTTTTCCGAATTAACTAACATTATTGCAATTTTCGTAAGGATCTCTAATTTGTGTGGAAATAAAATATAGCCTATTTTACTTGTTAATAATGTAGCTTTCTATAAGACGTGATATAAGTTTTAAAATCGGTTGAGTGGTTTTTGAGATAATCCACCCAGTTTGATAGATATCGATGATATCAGTAGGAACTTTAAACATTTCCTTTGAAACCTCGTAAATCCTAAATTATCATTTAAACGGAAAAATGGTTTGAGGAACCTAGGCTAGGTGTGATTTTAAAAGACCTATCTAACGATACCCCACTTGCTTATAGCCTATCGACCAATATCGACTTTCATTTATTAATTGGCTTCAAGTCGACGCCATTTTGTTTTTCTCAAATTCGGCCTCCGTTGTGACACTCGGAAGACTAAAACAAATCTATTAGTGCAATTAATATCAAAATCGGTTCAGCCGTTTTTTCTGTAATGTGACACAAAGGAATACAACATTTGAAACCTCGTCGAAACGTCGAAACGTCAAATCCTAAATGATCAGGGAAACCTAACTATGATTTTGCAAGACCTTTTCATCGATACCCCACTTGCCATAGTCCATCGACTTTTATTTTTTAATTTGTTACATTATGGCTTCTAGAGGGCGCCATTTTGTTTTTTCTCAAATTCGGCTTCCACAGTGACACTCTAACTAATGATATACTCGGCACAAACTGGTGCAAGAATCATCAAAATCGGTCCACGCGTTTAGGCTGTAGCTGTCCTGCAAGGAACATACAAACATATATAGACTGATGAACACATAACCCTGTGCGTTCCGCAGTCGGGTAAAAACCAGGAAAAAACGGTAAATTTGTAGCACCGGTTCATAATTAAGAGGTCGAAAAATTCTTCCAAATCTTTCCAAAGGTACGGAACCCTCGGTCCGCGAGTCCGACTCGCACTTAACCAATTTTTTATAGGATTGTACATTTTAACAAGGGTAGTAACTTTAAATTGTAAGGCTCTAACGCTCGCACTGCGAAAAACCAACGCGCGAATTTTATCCTCGCGAATTATATTTCGCTCTAAGATTTCGCGTACGGATTTCACCTACTCGCTCCGCACTGCGGATGCGGTGAGCGTCATACACAAAATATTCACGCGCATAAAATAATACCGCACCACGTGAACACACCAGAGATGATTTTTCGCGCGAATTTTTTTCGCGGTGCGAGCGTAACTTTACCTGTAACGTAATACTAATAGGTAGTTATGCCAATTAAATAACTGTAGGTATTTGTACAGTACATACAAGTCATTTTAACCAAGTCAAATTCATTAGTCTTGAGAGAATAGGTACCTACTGATAAGAAATGTGGAAAGAAATATCGTCTCTAGAAAATGCTTTAAAAATCTTAATTTTTCTACATGATGCAATTCAATATTTATGTACCACGATACCACAGTTTACAATCGTAAAACTGTGACGATACGTCTTATTCCTTTCATGTAATAGAACGTTTTTAATAATATTATTTGCGATTCAAGAAAATTATTATGTATTTAAAATTGTCAAAACCGTTAGATTGTAATCTAACGCTTTTTATCTCGATAGATTGTAAACTGTCGCCAGATTGTGAACCGTTCAATGTTCTGAGTGTCAATTTTTGAAATATGCATTGTATTTACGTTTTCTTGTCTCTTTCTTGTAGGTTAGGTTAGGGTTCGACATAAATTGCGGCCGGGCACTTAGGTTTTATCGGGTTAATATACCTAACAGATTACAATCTAACGAAATAATACGTTAAATTGTAATCTTTCGACAGTTTGCAATCTCGCTAGTTAGATTATAATCTAACGGTTTTTACAATTTTACGGTGACATATACAACAGGTACCTATTTATTGTTCCTATAGCTGGTAAAGGTGGTGGCTGTTTTTAGGTAACAATGTTGAAAGTTTTATTATGTTGTAGACACATACCTACTGCCTCGTTTTCGCTAGGGAACAAATGTCTGGCGACACTTGTCGCTGGTGACATCGACCGACGTTGGGCCAGAGTTAGGTAAGTAAAGGTCTAGGCCCTTGGATGAAACACAAGGTCTAGCCCCATTTGAGATGCACGGAGCGCCGCGACACATATCATTCGTGCATCTGTAGTGGGGCTAGACCTTAAAGGGGACGTCGCCAGCTACATCTTGCCCCGCGACCTTTTTCCTGTTATTGCCTGTTGACAGACTTGTAGCGGCACTTTTGTCCCCTAGTGAATACGAGGCTTTATGGAAATAAACGCGGTCTTCTATGCCGGTGTAGTTTACCATTTCTATTGACGATATTGCAGGTATTAAAAATGTACTTTAAAGCTATATGGATTCAAATAAAATTCTTATAAAATCTTTGATTGATGGTATATATTTTCGTGCTAAATATACCTACGCATTAACACATAAGTAAGTAGGTTAGGCAAATCATTACTAATAACAATAATTAGGTACTTTCATGTAAATCACAATAACAATACCTAGTCATTGATTACCTACTTCCTGTTTCATTTTATTTAATATAGTTATATTACAATTTATAATAAAGTAAACTCAAATTTAACATAATAAATATTAAATGCCATACAAATTATGAATAACAATCGATAAAAATAAAAAATATTAGCAGGTCTAAGATCTTAATATGCAGAAACTAGCTAAGTCATTAAACCTAATAATAGCAGAGACGCAACGGATAGGTACAGATCCAGATGACTGATTTTGAAAAATGGTCAGATTATGATCGGAAGTGGTCTACTATTTCGAGAAAATATCTTATTTCAGCAGAAAAATAAGGTTTGGTAGATAAAATTGGCATTTGAAATATAAATTTTAAAATTCACGCCAAAACGTTCGGCGGTGTCATGGCGTCGTCTGTGACGTCACTATTGTTTTTACCAATGTACTCTGTGCAGTGCGCAGTAAACAATAGTGTGATTGTCAAAGCTCGAAAACAAACAATTGTGACGTCATTCACTTTTTGGTGTTTTATCCAATATGGCGGACTTCTGTATTTTATAGTTTTATTTTATCAAAATAAATAGCAATCTCAATCGATATAGAAAAATAAATACGTTTTATATAATCCATGAATCCTATTTCATTAGATAAATTCATAATTTCATTGATTCTTGGTTACTGTCATCATGCCTATTATCCAGAACTTAGGTTTTACTGTAACTATATACCTTGTAAAGAAAACGGTATTAATACATATTTGAAAAACCATTAACATAAATAATATAAAACACATCATTATCCTATCGCATTACGAACTAACATTCCATGATTCCATCACGGACAAAGTGATGGGTCGCTTGAAGAAAAAGATCACTCATTTCAATAATAATTCTGATTGGAAATCTGTTGCATCTCTGACTCGTCTGCGCCAAAAAAGAAGTCCTGCGGCGATTGCTGAATTAAGGTTAGTAGGAAGGTATGTCATCAGTCATCCCTACCACAATCATCGCATACCATGTTTATTGAATAATAACAAAAACAAAATAAGTAATTCTTAGAATAATATGGAAAAAAAGATCAAGCTAAAGATCAGCAAATTCAAGTTCTGACTTATTTTTCTTGAAATCTTAGTAATAAGTAATTGAAAATTGCTTAATTCAGACAGCGGAATTCAGATAGGAAGTAAATATTTTTGAAACATTTAAACATTTTCATTATGTTCACCCCAACGAAAATTCAGCTTAGAAGTACCTACTAAAAAGAAAATGTATTTCTGTGTTGGTACCTATGTATAAAAGTCCATTTCGTATTTATAAGTTTTATGTGCATTAAAAAACATATCATCATTTTCATAAATTTAAATTTAAATGCAGCATGTTCTTATAACAATGATAATAATTAATCTGACTATAGTGCCCCCTAAGATTTCTGTCGTTGTTTCATTAAGAACCTTCAGGTACTGTTTGCGTATGAAGAAATAAACTTTTAAGCACTTTTAAGCAAGCACTTGTGTGTTCTAAACCAGCACATAAGAGTACGCATGCCACTTGAAGAACCGTCATCTCTGCCAGCGCATGTGGCTTGCTGTATGCAGGTTTAGGTAACACAAGCTTTAAAAATATGAGACAATACTCGTGACTCAGCAAATCCAGAGTAACTAAGTAGCGCACTCCAGTGGAGTGGTGTCCAGAATTTTTAATAACTACCTAAACTCAGCTTTATGTTCTAGAGTTCTATAAATACCATTGAAGTATTTATATCTACTAACACAAACAAAAACAAAAAAGGAGGAATTTTTTCATGGGCGCAAAAAGGCATACACCACTAATGTTATCCATACTAATATTATGAATACAAAAGTGTGTCTGTCTGTCCATCCCCATCTTTTTAACTGATTTTGATGAGATTTGGTATGGATGTATGTTGCATCCCGGGAAAGAACCCTACCGGAGCGGACGTGAATTGTAAAATCGTATGTGAAAACCCGTCGCACGCGCCCGTGCTAGTCAGCGCTGCTCATAATATTTTTAATACACACACGCGAGCATGCACCCGTGCGAGTTTTAGTGTGTCTAATGCATGGCGGTAAGAGGCCTCGCTGATTGACGACTTAAGTCGCTCATAACGTAATTTACAATTTTTACATAGCTTACTTGATGGAGCACATTCTATAAAAAGGAGTCTGCCTCAAAAAACTTCTATGATAGCAAATCCTGCTGTTGCTGGCAAACTACCTGTTGATGTATTTCGTGCATAGTAGAAACGGGCAGTGTGGCGCTTACAGTTATTGATGGCATTCCAGGTAATGACACTGGTGTTATCACCGACAAACCACTATTTAAAGGTGGAGGCTGAATAGGTGCTTGGGTAAAACTACTCATGTCAAATGTGGGAACTAGATTTGTTGATGTTTGCTGTATAGAGGCAGATGCTGGGACTAGGGCTTGGTTATAATTTGGCATCATTGGTATATAGGGCTGTGGCTGGTTCATGGGAATACCTGGTAAATTTGGTAAGGGTGCCGGTGGCTGCATATTAGAAACTGAGGGTATACTACCTAAATTGGTTAATGTAGCATCAGCAAGATCTGCAAAGAAAGAACATCCATATTAATTACATTACTTTCTTCATTATTAGTTTTTACTGAGTTATTACTAACAGCTAATCATAACAGCTAATCGGGACCCAACAGCTATGCATGATCTTAACAATTCTCAACTCACATGCCCTTGTCACAAGGGTTTAGTGCAACATGCACATATCCTCAATAAGATAATAAGTATTGTCTGAAATAAATTATGTTATTCTAACTTTTTCCCAGAGAAAACTTGTCTATCATTTTCCTTGAAAGTGTTATGATACGCATGTATAAACTTTTTACAATATAAATTATACAATATGTTATGAAAACACTGCTCATTACTGAATGTGATTTTACATTTTCATGAACAATGATGAGAACTTGCCTTGGTTTGCTTTAATTAAATAGATAAAGCAATTATAAAAATGAAAAAATATACTTACTGCTAGAGTAAGCAGCCATATTAGATACCATAGATTGTGTTTGAGACATTGGTGGTTGAGATAGTCCAGATGGTATGGTCATTTGTCCCATCATACTTGGTTGATTACTACTACCAGGTGAAGTATAACCACCAGGGTTGACCATAGGCACTCCAGATAAAAATTGTGGTTGTGAAGACTGCACTGATGGCAAATCTGTGCTCTGATTTGTGCTAACAAGTGGGGTTGTTTCATTTGATATATTTATATTTTCAACTCCTGATACCAAACTCTGCTGCGGTGTATTTTGTGGTACCTGAAATCAAAGATTTATATGACTACATTTCATTACTTCAGTAAGCCTTTCCTAGGAGCAAAAGCTTACAAAGCTTGGGCTCAGTAACTTCTAAAGAAGGCAATCTTAGTGAGACTTAAAAGATATTGAACAATTATAACAACATCCCACATTTTAGAGAAATATCGGTAGGAAAAGGTATCTGTAGGCTATTAGAATATTATGATCTCGAGCTGCAACATTGAGTGGCATATTTTGCCGCTGTGAGTAGTACACATTTGGAGCAAATAGCCCAAGGGTAATGTAATTTCAAGCTTAATAAATCAAATCAAAAACAGGCTTGATAATTATTGAATAAAATATATTAGATTAGATTATTGCTTGTGACAAATGATACAGGCACATCAGCTAGGTTATTATCAAACTTAACGTAATATGAATAAACCTGTATAGTGTGTACATTATTAACCCAAGTGCCGCATAGTTGTTAAAGCCTGCCAACTCGCAGAGTTTTAAATTTAGTAATGTAATAATATAAGAATTTGCACACTGTCTCTGACAGTAGCTTGTGTACAGGAAATTTCTACTTATACAGCTGTTTTTACCCTGTTTTTACCCACAATTTTGCAAAATAAATGATTTATGATTATTATGATTATAGGAGCAGCATGATGGGTCTAAGCTCTAATTCCCTCTCTCCTACGAGAGAAGAGGCCTGTGCCCAGCGGTAGGACGTTAGTGGTAGTGGATACATTATTACTTAGAGGACTTAGTCCCTCTAACATAAATGCAAATTCTTTACTTAATCTTACCTCAATCACAAATTGAACATAAGCAATTACTGCAGGGCAACCTCGTATCTTTTGCATCAATCATTGATACATCGCAATCACCTCCGATTGGCTGAATTTATGGTATTCTTGCTGTGTCAATGGATTTTGTCCAATAGTGGAGGAGTGTTAACCCATTAGAGGTGATTTCGATGTATCAATGATTGATGCAAAAGATATGCGGTCGCCCTGCAGTATAACGATTAATGATTTAACGACCTACCATTGCTGGTGAAATGTAATTTTGATTTGGTGCAATTTGACTGTTTCTTATAGGAATCCTGTGCAAGTAACCATAGCCAATGCCACATCCGAGACTCCCTTCACCTCCCCAACTGTGGTTTGGTGTGATAACAACTTCACGGCAAGCATCATCATTAATATTATAAACATAAAGTTTCAAAGCTCTGCCCTCATGAGCTTCAATTATAGTAAAAAGATCTTCACTTTCATGCATTATAGAGTCTGCTCCTATTATGTAATCAGAAAATGGCCGTAGACCACCCATTTCCGCAGGTGATGATGGATGAACTTCCTGTAATTTTAATTTCCATATAAATTATGTTGTCATGTATTTTTCTTCAGCTTACACCAAGTACACACAGATCTATGAAGTCTGTGAAGTGAACAGTGAAGTTCGAACATGTTATCTTTAAGGTCTGCTAATCTAAGTGTATTTGATTTGAGAATCAATCAAATATCAAATAAATATTATAAATGCGAAAGTTTGGTGGATGGTTGGTATGGATGAATGTTTGTTACTCAATAACGCCCCAACGGCTGAATGGATCTGGATGAAATTTGGCACAGAGATAGATTATAGTCTGGAATAATACATAGGCTACTTTTTATCCCGGAAAACTAAGGGGTCCCGCGGGAACCAAAAACCTCAATCCACACGGACGTAGTCGCGGGCATCGGCTAGTGAATCAATAAAGCAACTTACCAATATATGCCAAACATTTTCATTTGCACCTTCATATGAACAAAATCGAATACTGACACCAAGAAGACCTTGTCCTCCCCAGTTTTCACTCGGTGTAATCATCACCTCTCTAACTGATTGAGTTTTTGTGCTATAAATAAGCATTTTTATTTGTTTATCAATATTCTGTTTTAAGAGAGTTTTTAGGGTATCATTGTCTTGGTCTAGTCTTGTATTTTCGATTGCTACTATGAAGTCAAAAAATGGTTCGAGATTTGCTTTCTGACCCGGAGAACCTTCTTGGACCTGTAAAACATTGACGTGTTACTACTTAGTACACAACAACATAATATGTAATGCAATAATTCTGATGATAAGATGTAAAATTAACCCGCAAAACGTGGTAACCCTCTGAACCGCCTCCCGGGATTTCAGAACTTTGTGATGAACCCATTGAAATAATTAATTATAGGAACACTTGTAACAATTCTAAGGTATTTTTGAAATTTTATAAAATTTTATAGTCAATTCAACGCACTATGATTTGACAGGTTTTGACGTGGATTTGACTTTGACATGTACATGAACTTCGACGTGGCAATTTGACAGAAATACCATAAATACCTGTCTCAGCGTCAGCGAATTCTCCGAAATTCTCTGTCTATGCAGATCATAGATGCTGATGAATGATGATGTCCTCCTTGGCGTATCCCACAGATTTATGCGTATCCGCCAACGGCGACATCTTGACTTTGCCTACTTTCTGGAGTGTGCGCGGATGTGGCTAGCATAGCCAAACTTGGTCAGGAAAGTCCACCGGCACGACTCACAATAAAGTTGAAAACTGCTATGGTACACATACGTGTACGTCTGCTTCGGCCGAACTTTTTGCAGGTGGCGTTTTGCGTCAAGCTTTAGACGCAACTCTTCAAAAGTTTTGCACCTGTCGTGTATCATTTTACGCCATTTAGGCCTCTGGAGCGCGAACTGTTCCCAGCTGTCTGACGGAACATTGCAAGATGAAAGATTCCTTTTAAGGACATCCTTGGAACTCAGGTATTGACCACCAGGCTTACGTTTACCAGTACTAAGCTCAGAGTAAAAACAGCTCTAGGTAGCCTGGCGTGATCCATGCGGATCAAGTGTCCACTCCATCTAAGTTGCCCTTTCAGAGTTAGTACCTAAATGCCATATCTATGTTTGATCTCCTTAAAACTTCCTAGTTTGGAACTTTGTCCTGCCATTTAACGCGCAAAATTGCTCTTAAACATTTGAGATGAAAGGAGTCTAAACGTTTGATATCTGTTTTATACCGACAGCAAACTTCAGAGACATACAAAAGTATTGGCAGGACGACGGCTTTGTAGACTATTAACTTTGTTTTAAAGCAACCTGCGAGGGGTAACTTTGCAAATAACACCCCCGTTATGTTAAGCGGTTCGTGCGTAGGAGAGGTGAACTCTTTTCGTTATCTGGGGAGTGTTATTCGCAGCGACAACCGGTTAAGCTCCAAAATCAGCTCGCGTATCGCAAAGGCTGCTGCAGCTTTCGGCAAGTTGAATCTGTGAGCTGAATGGACGAGTTTGGAAGTCACACGATTTGTAGATCATAGAGTAAGTATAAAAATACTACAAGTGCTTGAAAGTAGGAAATTAGTATATACGCTAACGCCAAGGAGTGACAGAGCGAGAAAATATTTTCTTGTCCTGCTCGGAGTATCACCTTTTTTTTGCTTGACGGAGTATAAGAGGTGCACTTGCTACTAAAATGATTAAAAAAGCGAGAAGACGTTATATATATTTATTCTGTACCTATAAAATCATTATATTCACAAATTAAACTACTTTTAATCTTTAATAATATCTTTTAATCTGTATACGCTGATAGCAAGTCTATCTTATACTTTGTCTACGTATTTGTGGCATAGTTTTTTTATTTTAGTTTGATGGTTATACTCACATACCCACAGAGGTAGTATAGCCTGCGTGCGTGCGTGCTTCTAAGCAAGAACAGTAGGCACCGGTAGGATCATAGCATCGTTCCGTCAGCAAGCCCTTTAGTCAAAGGAACGCTAGCGCTGAGAGCGCCCATCGCGAACTCGGGACCGTAATTCCGTTTTTAAACTGGAAAAAATGGTTAAATGTGTCATAGAAACATGCAAACATGATTCTCGTTATCATAGACATAATTCCAACATCACATTTCACCGGTCAGTCTTATTTTTTAAACTTTCATTTAAAATAGAAATACGTGTCGCGGGGGTGATAGAGACGTGGGACGCAAGGTAACATAATACCGCCTGCACCGCCCCGCAACCCCGCTACGATAGCCGGCTGTTCACCGAATCGAATAGTGATGTGATACATTTGACTCGGGCGCCGTCACAGATATCGGCGTTCCATGGGATCACAACAGAGAAAATTGATAACAAAATTAAAAAAAAGTTAGCGCCATAGGTTTTGAAATTCGTTATTGTTGATCCGATTTCGTTCAAATTACGTATTCAATTTCGATTTAGGGTTCCATGAGATCATAAATCTTAAAAGTCAGCGCCAGATTGAAATTCTTTGTTTGTTGGGAAAATTTTCTTCAAAATCGATATATTTTGGGGTTCCCTGAGATCACAAAAGAGGAAAATGTACAAAGACAGCGCCTTATTCAAATTTTTTGTTATTAGGTCGATTTCATCGATATTTGGGGTTCCCTGAGATCTTAAAAGAGGGAACTGTTACCAAAATTAAAAAAGGCCAGCGCCATATTGAAATTCTTTGTTATTGGGCCGATTTCGTTCAAAATCAGGGTTCCGTGAGATCACAAAAGAGGTATCTGTTACCAAAATTAAAAAAGGCCAGCACCATATTGAAGTTCTTTGTTATTGGGCCGATTTCGTTCAAAACCGATATTTAGAGTTTCCTGAGATCACAAAAGAGGTATCTGTTAAAAAAATTGAAAAAGGCCAGCGCCATATTTTTTTGTAACATAATTATGGACAGAAACTAAATACAGACAGAAGATAAATATTAACGTATGTTATGAAAGAATGTTTATTAAATTAAAAGAATTTATTTTCGATACTTTTATAGTAAAAGAATCAAAGAATCAAACTTATACTTTCATTTAATAATAGCACATTAAAACACAGGTTTGCCCCTTTTCTTACATATTTTATGCATTCGATATACATCGGATATATATCAATCCATACTAATATTATAAATGCGAATGTGTGTCTGTCTGTCAGTTACGCCCAACTACTTAAGCGATTTTGATTAAATTTGATATCGAGATAGGTTACATACTGGGGAAGGGCATAGGCTACTTTTTATTCTGGAAAATTGAAGAGTTCCCGCGGGAACAAAAAAACAATCCACGCGAATGAAGTCGCGGGCTTCAGACTAACGGACAGACAGAAAGACACACTTTCGCATTTATAATATTAGTATGGATATACGATCGATCATTAAAAAACATATCGGCTTAATCCGCGTGGAATAAGTTTGTTTTAATTCCGACGGAACCGCTTTAATTTTCCGGGATAAATATCACTCTCCACGTCCTCAACTATACCCATTCAAAAAATCACGTCTTGCGTTGCTCTATTGAGACGTGATTGAACAGACCCACAAACAAACACACTTTTACATTAACAATATTAGTATGATAGGGTACAAACATACACAAACAATAGGTACCGTACCGTTCAGATGTATTTGATCGACTTCGCACTTGCAGCGCACTATTTTTTACATGTCTATGAATATTAGTAGCTATAGTTCACTTGCCTACGCCGCGCACAAGGAGTGCGGTGCGATAGTAGTACTCCTATACCTCCTCTACTTACCTCCTTATACTACCTCTATGCACATACCACAGGGTTACCTATACGTAGACTGAGAAAGATGAAGAAGAGACTGCTTTATTCTTACTCTATGTGGTTATACTTAATCTATGGTCTGTGCATATTTGTTTTGTTTGTGAAAACTGACAGATTCAGACGGCTGACAGATTGACCACAGAGTACTTTTAGATTGACCTTTGTGAGTGTTTGTGATTCACAAAATGAATTTGAGTTTTAAAATTAAAGCCAACCACTGAACTGTGAATTTAAAATAACATAATGATAATCTAATTGAAATATATTAAAGATCATAACGCGATTCGCTAATAAATCAGGTGATCGAAAACTAAATGAATAACTCAGCTTACAAAATCTAGGGAAGGTAATAAATTTGCAATTTCTAATTCTTTATATGTGATTTTAAGGAAATAGTCCGTAATCTACTAAAATTTAGGGTTTACCCTAACATTTCACACATCACTACGTATCATTTCAGTTTAACATAAAATGGCAGAATGGAAACACTTAATAACTGAATGGCTTAGTGAATATTCTACCTTGAGAGAAAATGAAATAAAAAGTTTTGCAGCTGAGCATGAGCACAATCATGAGATAGCAACAGCACTATTCAACCTCTTATACCGAGAAGATGATAAGGAAGGGTTTGCTAACACAAACAGCCCAGATGATGATTTTGATCAACAGGTAAAATAAACCTTACAAATTAGATTGGTGGTTGTGTAAGGTCAAGTGGGGTAAGAGAAACATACTTTACTGGTTTGTGAACATTTTGGCCTTCAGCTATCAAAATTATACATTTATTTCGATATTAATTGAAACAAATCTTCGCTTTTGAAATAAACTAAATTTTTTTTGATACAGAACTAGATTGTTCGTATAATTACGGCACAATTTAGCAACAAAGCTAGGTCACTAAAATGTTCCTCTTACCCGAGATTTGGGGTAAGAGGAACACTCGATACTTTTAAGTAATAACTCATGTTTTTAAGTGTTTATATAGCATGTATTAAGTTTTTTTTTTGAGTTGTGGGAATGAAAACATACCTCGTTTAAAATAAGGTCTTATTTAGGCTGACAGCATACAAAAACTAAATTTGGGGTAACAGGAACACATAGGTAAGGTCAGGGGTGCTAAACTTTTTCTGGTATTAAATGAACATATTAAAAACTAGCTTTCCGCCCGCACTTCGTCCGCGTTTTGGTTATATCGCGCTTGGCACAATTTTTCAAAACATGAACCCCCTTTAGTGTCCCGTGATCGGTTAAAATGAAGCCTATGCCCCTAGCCCCGGGTGTGAAGCTACCTACCTTCCAAATTTCCTAAGATTGGTTCAGTGGTTTAGGCGTGAAAACGCAACAGACAGACAGACAGACAGACAGAAAGACAGACTTTCGCATTTATAATATAAGTTGGAATAGTTGGGATAGAAATGTATTCTAAAAACAGATATTATGGTTTTAATAAATTTCTTTACTTAATTACAATTTAAAAAATTAACTCGAAAGAAACAAAACATAAACTTCTAACAATTTTGAACTTTTCTCACTTTGGCCTATACGCGTAATTGTAAACAACAATGTATCACAACAAAAAACTGTCACAAACAATAATTCGAACAACATTTAAATTTGAGTTTTCTGCTTTTTGCGTGTTTTCTTTATCTTCTTTACTCTCATTCTCCATTTCCATATCCCGCATCCGTGTTTTTATATTTGTTTTGTTTTCATCGGTCTGCCTATTTATATCATCAACAATCTCCTCTTCTTCTCCTTCTTCTTCATCATCTTGCTTATAAAGATCTTTGCAATACTGTTCAAAGTCTTCATCATCTTCACTTTCATCCATGATTTTCATCGGTCTTTCTTACGTATTAATGTACCTAAAATAATTTAGGTACATTGTGTGTAACCTAAGCATCATTATTCTTTAATAAAGGTCTTGTGATTTTTCAGATGTTAGAAAATGTGTGCATACAATTATTTAGTTTCTATCGTTCAAAAGAAGCAGAACTTCAAAGATTTACACTGCAATTTGTTCCCACGTTAATCTATCGATACTTAAGTTCAGTCGCTCAAAGTAATACTAAATCATGCCGGTGCATTGAAACCTTACTCATAGGTAGGTTATGCCTAACCTGCATTTTGAATTTTTTAAACTAATTAATGTTTTATGTTAATATTTTACTATATGTTTTACTATATCATCATATTTCAGGTCTATATAACTTTGAAGTTGTTGATGAAAATGGCAAACCAAAAGTGGTTTCCTTCAGATTGCCCTCTTTGGCTCAAGCATCTATATATCATGAGGTAATTAATGTTTAAAAAAATAGGATAATATTCACACAAGAGCTTTATGTGTGCAGATGTAGTATAAAAAAGGAAGGTGGCAGCTATAAATAGCTTTCTATGTTTAGATTTCTTTAACAACTATAGATTTACCAACTTATCATTATATTTATTATATTTTTAATGGTATCTGATGCTCAGGATTTCTTATATCTAGATTAGTGTAGATGCCATTGGCCTTTTTTAGATCCAGTGGAATTATCTTCTCTTGTATTTTTTAAGCTTATGTTGTAATTGAAACTTAACTAAAAAATAAATTAAAAGTATGTGTTATTTTACTCTATTCCACAGCCATTATCCTTAGGATCACAATTTCTTACGGAAAGTGCTCTGAGGCGGTGGGAAGAGTGTAACACAAAGCTGGTGAGCTGGGGCCCACATGCTCAGGTGGAGATGATCAATGCACAAAACCGCCTCAAAGTTATGGCAGCTGTCTTCTTTGTTTACAACCGTCAACTGAGTCTTCTACCAAAGCTTGCGTTGAGGCATTTTTGTATTGCTGCATCAAGGTAAATTTTAACTTTAGTTTTACTATACTTCTCAAATATTGGAAAAATGAATACATTATAACCACAAATCAATACTAATATTATAAATGCGAAAGTGTGTCTGTCTGCGTGCTACGCTTTCCCGGCTCATCTTTTCAACTGATTTTGCTGAGATTTGATATTATCCCGGAAAATTAAGCGAGCTCCATAAAACCTTAATCCACACGGACAAAGTCATCATCTTTTTTTTTAAGATTACTAAATCTCTAATGTAGCTTGTTATTACAATAATAATAATAATTAGTGCCCATTCTTTTTAGCACTATCTCCAAACTGAAGAATTTAAGATAGCAAGGTTTAGACAATTTAGATAAACAATCAAATCTTTCCCCTTTATCATTTAAGTTTAGTCTAATATTATAAATGCGAAAATGTGTTTGTTTATAGGTTTGATCTTCAATCACGACCTAACAGAGCAACGGATCGACGTGATTTTTGCATGGGTATAGTTAAGGACCTGGAGAGTGACATAAGCTACTTTTTATCCAGGAAAATTAAGGAGTTCCTGTGAGAATCAAAACACTTATTCCACGCGGATAAAGTCGCGGGCATCAGCTAGTATTAGTATAAAAGTGTAGAGTAACGAAGTAAGATTGTTAACTTAATATTTTGTTACAAATTACAGAATAGTTACACAAGGATTCCATAAAAAAGGTGCCTCTAGTTCAAAATCAATTCCAAGGATACCAGTGTCATCAAACTTTCTCTTAGAAATGATAGAGGGTGCATATTTTGCCATGTTCAATGAATTTTACACATTAGCTATCCAGGCTATAAAGGATATTGACCAGCGAGCGCAATACGAGCTCCTTCCTGATGTAATGCTAGTCACCAGTGCTGTCATTAACTCAATGAAAAATAATCCGGCTGGTTAGTATCTGATATACAGTTTTGTTTTTTATATTAGCTTCTTGTAACACTTGTATCAGTATGACCTGAGATACTAACACGAAAGGTGAAAAACAAGGTACAATATTTTTGGCGTCAATTGTAAATAAGCACTTTTCTTATCTGTCACAGAAAAAAAACAGAAAGCATTTGCATTTACGCAGCATGTACGATTTGCGGCCTTTGTGGGGCTTAGCAATCTCTTTGAGGCAGCCAAAGCTGTAGAATGGTGGTAAATCCTATTTTGATAGTTATAATTTTATTTCAGGTCAACCATGTGATGGCCCCATGGGTATAAGCGTGGCATTGTCCCCTGCAACCACAACAGTTACTATGTCTAAATCAATGATTACAAATGCATCATTCCGCACTAAAAAGTTACCAGGTGAGAAATGAAATATAATAAGTAAAATAGACTATTGTAATGGAATCCATTGGCCATCTGTAAACTAAATCTACCCTTTCAAAGAGTAGTGGTTACTGGTTGGTTGGTTGGTGTGTGGTTTATGAACTCCATTTCACAGTCTTCATTTATTCTTTCCACAGTTAAAATATGCTCTATTTATTTGGACTCCCGCTAAAGAAATTATGTTAATCAAGCTCAAGTTTCAATCATCACATTTATATCAAACCATAAACCATGCTCTGTTATTTGCAGATACAACAAATAACTAATTTTTATGATGACTTATTGAAAGTTATTTTTAATGTGATCGCTCCCCCATCTCCCATTTTTGTTTGTTTTAGTTAAAGGTATGCTGCATAGTATATATTGGTCCCTCGGTAGTTTGCTCTGTAAATAATTAAACACTTTAATTTGATTATAATTTCTAATTTATAGTGATAAATATGTATAACTAGAGGTCGCCCACGACTTCGTCCGCGTACAATTTGTTGATTTCCTATGAGATTATAAATATTCCCGCTGCAAACAGCGTATCTATAGAGGATTTATATAGCATAAGCAGGTTTTTTAATATTTAAAACTAATAACTTAAATGCTGATTTCCAATCCCCATTTTAACCCCTTAGGGGACTTTATCAAAACCCTTTCTTAGCTGGCGTCTACACCGTAGAAGGAATCTACCTTCCAAATTCCAAGCCTGTACGCTTTATAGTTCCTGATATATCGTGATTAGTAAGTCAGTGAGTCAGTCAGTGAATGAGTGGTATTTCGCTTTTATATATATAGATGTATGTTAATTAATGTACTAACATTAAGTTTAACTTAATAAATACGTAGGTAGTTAGGTACCACCATACATTGAAATAGAACGAGTAATACTAAAATTCTACATCAATGCCACCATATAAAGCTTTATTTTCCCCAAAAAGATGTTCAGTTTTCTCATAATCACTTATTATTTATTCTTGGTACCATGGCATTGGTAAGTACTATGTTGAAGTTTAATATAAATACAATAGTTATGAGATATTTTTTTTATAGATGACATTCCAATCCAAGCCGGTCAGGTTGTGCCAACAGACTCGGCGGACATGCTCACTGCGATCACTGAAGAGGCAGAATCGGAGGCTGCTCCCATACAAAGAGGCGCCGCCGTGCGCAACTCGAAACCGAAACTGAGCGCATTTCCTGTACTCGGCAAAAAGAGTAAAGACTCTAAAGACAAAACGGGGGCCTCTTCTGAAAAAAAAGTTACCGTCAAAGACTCATCGAAGGGCATATGGAACTCCCTCAGTGGCGGCGGAGACATGGTCGATGCACAGCAAAAACCCAATGCAATAGAATCATTCGACGGCAATGGCAGCCTTAAAGATGAAATTTCAATGACTTCGGCCCATAATAGCATAGAAAACTCAGACTCACGGTCGCAGGTGACGACCGACTCCTTGGATATGGAGACCACGCCGCGATTCGCGGGCATGCAAGTTAGTTCGGTGTGAAACACCGTCGTCAATTATAAAATATTGTTGTAAAGTTGAAAAACCGGCCAAGTGCGAGTCGGACTCGCGCACCGAGGGTTCCGTACTCAAGAAGTAGGTATAATTACCTTTGTTAATGAACCGCAAAACTAACTTTGTTTGTAGAGGTTTACTGTTAATATCAAAAAATTACGTTTGTTGTATGGGAGCCCCTCTTTAATATTTACTTTATTGATATTTAATTATTTATTTTGAAAGGTAATATACAAGTTAATATTCTGTGAAAATTTGAACCGTCTACCTGTTACCGTTTTTAATATTGAGCAAAAAAATACGAAAAAAACACGTTTATTGTATGGGGACCCCCTTAATATATATATTTTTTTAATTTTTAGTATTTATTGTTATAGCGGCAACGGAAATACATCATTTGTGAAAATTTCAGCTTTCTAGCTATCACGGTCTATGAGATACAGCCTGGAGACAGACAGACAGACAGACAGCGTTAGTAATAGGGTCCCGTTTTTACCCTTTGGGTACGGAACCCTAAAAATGAACACTTGTAATAATCAAGCATACACGTTTTAAAAATTAAGACGATGCGTCATCGTAACTCCCCGAGTTCAACACAAGATGATTAATCAAAGTAACATTGTTGTTTGTGTAGGCATTATAAATATTTATGCTTCATTTGGTGTGGGTATTCCATGGTTGGGGGAGATCCTTAGCTATTGAAAGGGGCAATGATTAATGATTCCTTATCATTGTTTTTTGTTTACTTATTTAGAGGATGTTTGTTGTATATTTTATTAGTAAGAGACATAAATTGGTGGTGTTAGTTCATTACATTAAGTACGGTAATTGGTAGGTAACTACTGTCTGAGCACATTATTATGAAATAATGAAGACAATACTATAAACATCAGCAATAATAAAATATGTAAACTATAGAGTATGGATGCTATTTATGCATAAGGATCACCCATCTGGGATATTCGGTAATCGTTGATTAAAGACCAAGCGAAAATAATACCTGTGAGTCAGTCCACTGCCTAAACAATATAATATTTATATTTATATGAGGTATAATAGCTTAGTACAACAATCAACAATCATTTTAAGTTCTTGCGATTTACGTGACATTTCTACTTATGTATATGTCACCGTAAGATTGCAAAAACCGTTAGATTTTAATCTAACTACCGAAATTATAAATTGTCGACAGATTACAATTTATCACATTATTTTTCGGTAGATTGTAATCTGTTGTATATTAACCCGATAGAACCCGGTTATTTATGTCGAACCCTAACCTAACCTACAAGAAAGGTACAGGAAAACGTAAATACAATGAACAATTCAAAAATTGACTGAATTGAAAATTGACACTCAGAACATTGAACGGTTCACAATCTGGCGACAGTTTACAATTTCGCTAGTTAGATTACAATCTAACGGTTTTTGCAATCTTAAGGTGACATATACACACCACCAAGGAGATCTAAATCAACTCTCCAGAGGCTAAGAAGAATATTTATGAAAATAGTAAATTAACATTTTTTTTAACAATTTAATTTACTGCGAATGTGTTAACAGTAAATAACTGTAATACTGTTAACAGTAAATTAACAATACCGATGTTTTTGATAGCGATCAAAGAGGTAAAGGCTTCCTAACTTTAATTGTTTCATGGAACCTCGTCGCTGACTTTAAAAAAAACAAAAATACCATTCAAAGGTTTTCCAAAAACTCCATACACAGTTCAGGAATCGAACTTGTACTGTAAATGAGATATTTTTAATCTGAACGCAGTTTTATTTCCTTAAAAATCGATGAAGAGGTTCCTTAGTGAAAATTCCCATAATAGTTCAAATTATCGCCTCACGTACCAAAAATCACCGCTACCAAAAAATTCACCCTGTATGATTTATATTAGGTACATAATTATTGCGGAATGTAGCTTCAATAGATGTTCAATAACTTTGTGTAGAAACGCCGGTCACGATTTTGTTGTGCCAGTTTATTGTTATATCTATCTATACAGTTATTATTGAAATTAATATATTCATGCTCATCCTGAAAAGTATATGGCATTGTTTTATCTTGTACCTACCTCCATACATAACCTTGTATCGCTAGTTGTAACTTTTCAGGTTACATAGTTTTAGGCCCGTATTAGTAAAATGACATTAACTAAGAATCTCAAGTATCGGTCAATCTATGCATGAAACCAGTCTTTAGCACAGATTGAACAATACTTGAGAACCGCTTCTTAGCTGATGTCGGTTTATACGGGCCTTTTTTTATGTACCTTGTTACCGTAGCCCCCTGAATAATCGGCATATAAAACTTGGTAAACGTAAAATATTTGGGTACATATTTAAAAGACGTTAAGAATTGCAATGTGAATTTGTTATGTAGGTACCTATAACGTAGGTCACCACTAAGATAGGATTTGGCCTCCTGAACAAAACTGTTTGCATCTAAACCTAAGCAACTGGCCAACTGCTATCTAGTTATGGCCAGGAAATGCATTGAATTCATCTTTCTTCACACATTTTTAACCAAAAAGAAATATTACGAACCAATTAGAAATCTAAACTTATAGGTATTTGCAAATTGCACTCCACTTTACTTATAATGTCATCCGAGTAATCAATCTTCACGGTGTTATGATAATAACTACGTTATGCTAACAATACATACATATATTATAAGATAAGAAAAATGGAATGCGCAACTTATTGGGTATTATACATTTGTTTTTAATAAAACATAAGCTCCTATCTCATCTATAAGCAAAAGTCCTCCATCCCCAATCCCCATATCATCAGATGTGGCCGATATCACTGAACCCCATTCGTTGACGAAATTCGGTACAGAGATAGGTTAAATTCCTTAATCCGGGAAGGACAATATGCTACTTTTTATACCAGAAAATTAAAGAGTTCCCATTCACCCCATTTTTCAAAAAACTTAAAACGCGAGTACTGAGGTACACACTTTTATAATTACGCTGTTTTTCAACGCAGCTCATATCATCTTTTCTAGGAGCAAGAAAAAAAAACCGGGCTAGTGCGAGTCGGACTCGCGCACGAAGGGTTCCGTACCATTATTAATAAATAATTACCTTTGTTAATGAACCGCAAGACTAACTTTGTTTGTAGAGGTTTATTGTTAATATCAAAAAAACTATGCTATTTAGAGCATTGGCTATAGTTTTCCTGTAAATTATACGTAAATTCCTATTGACCATAATTATTTCAAATTTTTCGATTGGTAAACTCTGGAGATAAGGGGGGGGGGGAACGGTATTTTTTTAGACATTTTCCCCGATAAATCAAAAACTATCATAACTAAAAATAATTAAAAATCTGTTTTAGAATGTACAAAGTAAACCCTTTCATATGATACCCCACACAGTACAGTTATCTCACTTTTAAATTTCAACCCTCAGATTTTCCCCCCTTTTTAAATAAGAACAAAAATAATTTCCAATTTTTTTTAATTCCAGTGTCTTTGGGCCACTAATATACACAACTATTCCAAATTTCATGTCGATAGCTTCGGTAGTTACTGAAATAATCGAGTGTGACGGACGGACAGACAGACGGAGAAAGTCGCACCATAAGGGTTCCATTTTACCATTTTGGTACGGAACCCTAAAAAGGAGGAAATACTAGGAACGCATATTTCTGGATTTTTAAATTTCACTGCAAAGGGGTTTTAATAAATTCTACCCAAGCAAAGCAGGGTCAGCTAGTTAGTGAGCTATAAGATAATATTAATTCACACTTTGCTTAATTACGACGAAGCCGCCAACAATGCTTGTTTACGTTGTCTCCAGTTTTCCCCGGCTCTCACAGTTCGTGTTCAATATTAGCAGAGATTGGTCGTAGTTTAAAAAAAAAACTAATAATGAGATTTTTATTTCTTTTGAGTTTTATCACTCTTATATTGTTATCAACATGTTGGGGTCACGACCTGATTGTAGGCACAAGTTATAATACGCGGCTGATTTGGCAAGAAAAAACTAATTACATGGCTATTCCATTTAAGAAGAGAATAAAGGAAGTGTTCTACTCCGATCCTGGACAACAGCTAATCAGGGTAAGATGTTATATAATTTATGTATGTACTATTCAACTCTTTTTACCCACGATGGAACGGAGACTGTATAATATACTCGCCGGCATATTTAGCGGAACATAAAAAAAAGGTCCATAATTAAAAAAATATGGTTTTTTTTTAAAATCTACTTACTACACTTCTTTTGTTAATTAAAGTTTCATTTGTTTTACTTTAAATGAGATCACATTAAGAACAGATTTTGCGAGTAAAGGCTATTTGTGAAAAATGGTACATTTTTGAACTTTTCATGTAACCGGGAAAAGTGAAATTTAATATTAAAATAACAATTAATTAAATTAGAAAAATGGTGATTAATATCGCGTATTTCCTTCACGTGCTCTTATTAAAGTTTCTACCCGTCTAGGCATACTGAGAATGATGTTATCGATGGTCTCCTGGGATAGTCTCCGCCATTCCTCAACTACGGCGATTCGCAGTTCACCCACGTTGGCAGGAGCTGGAATTCTGGACTTAACTTTTCTTTCCAGCAAGTCACAAACGTGCTCTATTGGGTTCATATCCGGTGATCTCGCCGGCCACTCCATAACAGTGATATTCATATCATTAAGATAAGCTTGAGTTACCCGAGCGGTATGCGGCCGAGCATTATCCTGCATAAAAACAAAATCGTCACCGATATATGGGGCAAACGGTACGACATTTTCTTCTAAAACTTCTCTAATATAGCGGTCTGCACTGAGACTCCCTCTGTCAATCACTACCAAGTCTGTGCGAGCTCCCAAACAAATGCCCGCCCAAACCATTATTGATCCACCACCGTATGCAACTGTAGTTTCAAAATTTGTCTGAATGTATCGTTCTCCTTTGCGTCTGTATATTCTTTGCCTGCCGTCAATTTGATTTAAGAGAATTCTGCACTCATCAATAAACAATACCTTACTCCATTGGTCCGCGTTCCAAAGTCGATGTTCCTGAGCAAAAGTTAACCTGTTTCTTCGATGATTTACCTCGAGCCTTGGAGCCTTGGCGGGCACAAATGAACCCAAACCAGCTTCTTCGAGCCTTCTTCGTACCGTACGCTCACTTACGGTTACACCCCGCACTGCTTCTAATTCATGTCGGGCTTGGACGGCCGTCAAACGGGGGTTCCTACGTACACGAAGCCGAATGAAACGATCATCCCTACTCGAAGTGCGTCTTTTTCTGCCTTGTCCTGCTCTTCTCACATAAGTACCGGTCTCCCTGAACCGTTGGATACTGCGATGGATCGTTGAAACTGGTTGACGAAGATTTCTGGATATCACTCTGTAGGTTTGACCATTTCTTCGCATTTCGAGTGCCCTGGCAATCTCCGTTGGGGCTATAGTCAGGCATAATTCAGTCATCAACTCCAGAAAGATACGCGATTAAAAAAAAACTAACAAAAAACAGTATTTCAATGAAATTTTAAATCAAACTCAGAAGAAAGAAATACATACTCGAAGTTCGCTCCAGATAAGGTGTATTTGAATAAAATTAAAACAATTTCATAAAATGTGATGTTCAGTTGTTTTCTCAATTTGAAATTTTTTTTTTTTTTAAATTAAATGACGTATAAACCAGCCAGCAACCTTATATGATACTGATATCAAACCTTTTTTTTATGTTCCGCTAAATATGCCGGCGAGTGTGTTATGTGTAGTTTGTTAGCATGTTTGTGTGTGAACTTTTTTGTTACCATTTTTCTGGACAACTATTGGACCGTTTATAATGTGTTTTTTGCGTTAGATATGTATAGCTTCTGAGAATGTTCTTAGATTTGTTTTACGGCCATAGTCAACCAAGCTGCAATGCAATCGTGATTTTTATTTTTAAATATGTTACCATTTTTTCTGAAAAACTACTGGGCCGACATAGATGCGGTTTTTTGTTTAAGATGTTATGTACCTACTATACTTTTGAGAAGTTCTAATTATTGTTTCAAAGTTAAAGGCCACAAAGGAGCGCTGCAGTCCGTCAAAGCTTATCATGCCTTGTGTGGTCTTGTGGTAAACCCTTCTATTTTAAATACTGTGTGAAAATTAACTGATAAAAAGTAAAAATAAACTATAATATATGATTTTATGGCAATATGGTCCTTAATAGCCACCGAGTTGGTTGTATGGTCTGTGATAATAGCCCATAGCCACACATTACTACCTTCTACAACTCTTGTTGGACGAACGATGCGCGTACGCTTAGGGACATGAAAAAAATACTCATAAGTACTTCATATTTATTAATAAGTAAACATTTATTATATTTATTAGCAATAAAATAACTAATTTGTAATTTTCAGGGTGTAATCGCAAGAGATTTGGAACACTCCCAGGGAAGCGCTACCATAACGGCGGGTGGACCGGGTTTCAGCTACGTCAACATTCGCCTGAAAAGCGCCCGAGGGAGTGGTCTTAATTACCAGATTGAGATTTATGTGTGAACTCTGCTGTTACCATTTTATACCTACTCTAAAATAAATTCTTACCATAAACTAACAGGAATTTTTAAAAGACGAAAATTGTATGCCATTAAAGATATGGAACTTTAAATGACCTAGTCAATAATAAAGTAGACTCGACTCACCTAACTAATTATTTGCCTCATTTAGCAATAGTACATTAGGTACATCGCGAGACCGGGAAGTACGCGTTTTCTGGTCGAGTGTTAGTTAGACTATATACGAGATCAGAAATGCTCTCCCGGTCAAGGTGTGTAAGTATAGTGCTTTTCTAAAAAATGAAACAAGTGACTTTTCTTTGGATTTCGGCGGAAACAAATTATTTTTAGCTAATTCGGCCTCCGCTCTCAGAAAAGGAGGCGTAGATACAATCTAAATCCATAATATCCTCACTCGAACTCATTTTTTCGTCACTTTTAAATAATAAATTATAACGATTAGGTATGTAGTTAATTTCCGCCTTTCAATATTATAAAGATAAAAATAAATATTATACCTATTTTTAATTATTTTTTTGCGCTGTGAGTGCTGAACGCGTAATACGGTAGAGTTCCAAATTTAAACTATTTAGGCCAAGAACATTACAACAAGTAACAAGATATTCAGGAAGAAAGATTCCAAATTCAAACTTATGATATGTAATGAAAATACATACATTCTTTACTGGCCTAGGCCGGGAAGTTTAACTTTCGAACTCATTTACAGGGTATGAAATGTGCACATTTCATATCATTTTTTAGAAATAGAAGATAAATAAGTAATAATGGCGTAAATCATTTTTGTAAATTACCTAGGTAGGTATATTAAATTAACATATTATTATCGTATTCGCAGAGTTGCCTCGCTTTATCTATGCCTTGGAGACCAAATAATTTTTATTGAATAAGTTGTTATTCTATTGATGTCGGTAAAATACATCTTCATCATCAATTAATGTTGAGTATGATAATTCAGGATTGAAACGCTGCTTCTTGTATTCGAGGAGTTGTTGAAGTCTCTCAATCTTCGCTTTCTGTTCTTCGCGTTCCATCTCATTAATGAGCAGTGGTAGATTGGCTGCACATACCCACAAATAAAACATGCCCACTGGAAAGATTATGTTAGTTTTATAATTAAACATAGACATACCTAATCACTTCTTATTGTTTTGCTATGGCTTTTTGTAGACCTACCCAGTACCCGTGTATTACAAAAAAAAACCGGCCAAGTGCGAGTCGGACTCGCGCACCGAGGGTTCCGTACTCAAGAAGTAGGTATAATTACCTTTGTTAATGAACCGCAAAACTAACTTTGTTTGTAGAGGTTTACTGTTAATATCAAAAAATTACGTTTGTTGTATGGGAGCCCCCCTTTAATATTTACTTTATTGATATTTAATTATTTATTTTGAAAGGTAATATACAAGTTAATATTCTGTGAAAATTTGAACCGTCTACCTGTTACCGTTTTTAATATTGAGCAAAAAATACGAAAAAAACACGTTTATTGTATGGGGACCCCCCTTAATATATATATTTTTTTAATTTTTAGTATTTGTTGTTATAGCGGCAACGGAAATACATCATTTGTGAAAATTTCAGCTTTCTAGCTATCACGGTCTATGAGATACAGCCTGGAGACAGACAGACAGACAGACAGACAGACAGACAGACAGACAGACAGCGGAGTCTTAGTAATAGGGTCCCGTTTTTACCCTTTGGGTACGGAACCCTAAAAAGACGTGTGGCACTCGGAGACTGCCGCGGTAAAACTATTGCATAGCATTTTTTATCAACTTGCTATGACTAGATACTTGTGTTGTTGACTTCAAGTTGTTGAAAATATAAAGGACTATTGAAAACATAATTCTTTAAAATTATTTCGCCTTTATATTTTCAACAACTTGAAGTCAACAACACAAGTAGTCATAGCAACCAAAATCATCTTTTCATAAAAAAATGTCTTTTTATTTTCAACAACTTGAAGTCAACACAAGTAGTCATAGCAACCAAAGTGTTAGGTTTTTTTTCGTTACGGAATTTCTGAATTCGGTCTCCACGCTCAAGGCCCGCGATAGAAGCTATGCAATAGCTTAAAAAATGTTGACATGTAGGTACGGCTTGCAAACCTGACTCTTCCTGCTAAGTACATCGACAAAAGCGTGCCTTCTGCCTTGATAAGCTAACATGGACTATTTTAAGCTATGGAAATTAATCCACTCGCGCTTTACGCTTTTACAACCGTACCTTTACTTATAGGAACCTTTTTAACTAATTTCCGGCTTTCTGCCACGAATTTACTTTACGGCTTGTAAATACTTAAAATAAGTTTGGATGACTTCGATTGGGAGAAAGGAGTTCTTCTCCGGGATGTATTCTTCATCTCTATCTATCGTATAATCTGTGCCTACTTACCGAATTTAAGAATAAGTCATCATCATCACATCATCACTACAGCCTATTAACGTCCCACTGCTGGGCACAGGCCTCCACTCTCATAGGAGAGCGGGAATTAGAGCTTAGACCCACCACGCTGCTCCAATGCGGGTTGGCGGGCTTTAACGACTACTATCATGTTAGTGATAATAGCCGGGACCGACGGCTTAACGTGCTCTCCGAGGCACGGGGGTGAAACACCGCCAACTTCCAACTCCGGGCTGGCACTGAGAATTTCTTAATTGAAAAACCCAATACCTAACTTTTATGCCCGACCGGGAGTCGAACCCAGGACCTCGTGATCCGCAGTCGACTATGCTAACCACTAGACCAACGAGGCAGTTTGAAGAATAAGTACTAGGTACTTACTTGGATTTTCATTATTTCGGAAGTTAGGCATAATAACTTTTGATAAGTGGGTAAAAGATAAGTAGTTAATTGGTTTTTTTTTTGTTTGGTAGGTAATTGGTTCGCAAACAATGTTGTGTTAGACTAAGAGATAGCTGCACTTTTGGTAACTATCGCTAGAAAGGTTGATTTAGTAATAGGTGGGAGCAACGCTCTCCACTGATGAATAATTATTAGCAATTATTATGTCGTCACGTTGATTGCTGTTAAAAATTATGAATTAATTTTTAATTTAATAATAAGTAGATATAATGTTAAGTACCTACTTACAAAGTACGAAACCGCTTGCGACGCTGGCTCCAATAACTAGACCTATATCCATGGTGTTCTGTTTAAGAACCAGCAGCCACGTCGTTACCAGAATTGACAGAGTTATAAGGCGTATCAACTCTATCACAATAAATCCAAGCATCGCGGCATTGTTGCACTACAAATTATTATGTCACCGTAAGATTGCAAAAACCATTAGATTATAATCTAACTATGTCGACAGATTGTGAACCGTTCAATGTTCAGAAATATTCATTGTATTTACGTTTTCTTGTCTCTTTCTTGTAGGTTAGGTTAGGGCTCGACATAAATAAACAGGCAGTTAGGTTTTATCGGATACCTACCTAACAGATTACAATCTAACGGTTTTTGCAATCTTTCGGTGACATATACATAATGTAGGTAGATACATGCGTACACGGTACTACAAGTAAGTACCTACGTATGTATCTAACGCTGAATCCTTCGTATGATTATGATCGAACTTCACTTACAGGTAAGTCTGTTTAATCATTAATTTTATTATCACTAGCTGATGCCCGCGACTTACACCGCATGGATTGTGTTTTTTGGTTCCCGCGAGAACTGTTTAATTTTTCAGGATAAAAAGTAGGCTAGGTATGTGTTATTCCAGACTATAATCTATGTGCCAAATCCTACAACTATACTCTATAATCCAGATCCGTTCAGCCATTCTGGCGTGATTGAGTAACAAACATCCATCTATCCATCCAAACCTTCGCATTTATAATATTAGTAGGTACTAGGTAGGTATATAATAAGTGATATTATACCTACCTAGCTGTATGTATATAATTATTAATTGAGTAGAATGGATTACCAGATAGTTCATATTATAGTCATATTTCTGGATTGGCTGTTGGGTCTGCTAATAATAGCCTCAAGCCTGGTAGGGTTTATTCGTGACCATTACTTCTTATGTATCACTACCGGCAAATACTCATAGCCTTGCCGCCATGCGATTGATTCACGACAGAAAGAATAATTTTAACCTGATTTTATATCTAAAAAAACAAAGACGCGACGATGTTTAGTTTACGAGAGGGTCGTCGAAACAAAATAAATTCAAAGTAACACGGATCTAAATTAACCGAATTCCAAAAAGAGAGGAAGATCTCAAAACGGTGCGCATCTTTTTCTTAGTTTAAAGTCGATAATTCAGCACCACGGATTTTAATTTTCGCTGTTTCCGCTCGGAGCGCTGGCTCTTGATATTTTAAGGATGTACTTTAGCAATTACTTAACTTTGAAAATGAGTAAAAGCCAAAGGAGTTATACGCAGGCCCCTCTTTCCTACTGGGCACTCTGGGCAAGTGCCCATAGATCGAATCGAATTCGATCGATCGTGAAGGGATCGATGGGGGCCAACTATTTACTGCCAGATGCCCTACTTACAGATAACCGATATTCATTAACGATAACTATACACATAGATTACGTTCAAAATATACCTCATAATCATAATCATAATATTTATTTGCTGAATATGGACAATACTTAGTACCTAATTTAATCAGATTTTAAATTGATTTTGAAGTATTTTTTTAAGAAACCGTTTAAAATAACAGTTGAATCAATCTAGAATATTACTTATCGCGTATTTATGCATGTTTTAACTAACAAAATAGACAGAGAACTACGAGTATTTTTTTAAAACAGGCTATGCTTTTTTATAGGGGCCCCATTATTCTAATGTGCCCGGCCTTCAATAGGTTAAAGACCGCCCTGTCTATACGTGGGTGTTACAGCCTGCATTGTCACCACCAGGTGAAATCGCAGTCTAGGCTCAAGAAAATCGGTTAATTCTTATTAAATCAATTGCTTACCACATAAGCTCCATAAATATACAAGATACAAGAAATAATGTAGATGCCTAAAATGACAATGGAATAAGTAATGTATTTTTCAGGATCTGAAACAATAAAATACCTAATTAAATAAGATGAGGAGGGAATTAGGTAAGATCTAAATAGAATCATTAGTAAATGTATGGTGACTCATACATTTACTCTGCATTCAACTCGCGCGCGATCTGTAGTGTAGATAGGTACGAATCAGATATAAAAGTAGGTACCTACAAGGCATCGAATAGTATAGGACTATATAGGAAAATTGAACAGTGATCGCTGCAAGTCTAGTGTTGGAGATTAGGTACTTTAGTACCTACGTGAGCCATGAGAATAAAAGTAAGTATTAAGTAAGCAAGGGTGAAAATGCGGGAAATCACCGTTATTTCCCGTCGTGCCATCGCGTTGCATCGGCCGAGGTGAGCGACACGTCGTTTTCACCCATAATCCGTATACTTACATAAAAGTTTTTTCTGACCGTGTCAAGCCGGTTTCGCGTCGATATATTTGGGAAGACCCGTAAGGACGGGACGCAACGCGACGCGATACGACTCCATAGAAAGAGACTTACAAGTATCTACGCCACAAAGTAGGCCACATCTGTTTGTTATTCTGTCCGTTTGTCTGTTTCTTAAGCATGACTATCCCTTCCAATTCCAATAAGTTTCTTCAGATAGGTAGGTTTTTAATTATAAGAAATACCTAGTTACCTGCTTGAAAATTTTCCAAATATCCATTCACGTAAATGACATTAAAGTTTTTCATCCACAGTGATATCTGTTCTTTAACATTCTGTGGATGTTTGTAAGCTATGCCAAAAATAATTATTCCCACTACAGCTTGAATCTGCAACAAAACTTAAGTCTAAACTATTTTACTATAATATAATATAGTTTCGACTGATTATATTATTAATCACGCGACTATTTTTCTGACGCTACACAAAACTGCAGCGTACAACAAATTTCCTAAAGGTAGGTCTATTATATATTATGCTAATTTTATTGCAAAAAAATCTGGAATCTGAATATGATACTTAGTAGGTAGGTACATTTTTTCATTTGGGTACTTTCTGTACATGTCTTTTTATGTAGGTAATTATAGTCAAAGGATTCAATATAAGTATTTTTATACAGAGTTTGGCCTACCTATTCTTATCTTATAAAAGTAAGTAAGTAACATTTTTATCTTACAACTGAGAAAATTCCTATTAATATGCCACCAAGTCGAAGTGAAAACCAAAAACAGCAGCTGTACACAAGCACCATTTTAAGTGAAATACGAATAGATGGTCATGGGTGAGTAGACCGTATGTGTGTCTAATTCAACGTCCATTAGTTAGTTGCCTATTAGGTATGTGTTTCGCTCAGTCTCTTGCAGCCATGCCTACAATAAAAATTTTAACATGCCTGTGGCTTTGGTTTTTACCCAACTTTTATTACCAAATGCAATATTACTTACCTACCTACTTGGCTAATGAAACTTATTAAAATAGGTAGGTAAGTGGGTAGTTAGAGATACGTATACGCTTGGCTTTCGACATTTGGCAAATAATATGTCGAACAAATTCGGGATAATCTAATATTATATAGCTTGCATCCTATTCCAGAGTAGGTATGGACCGGAAAATCAGACATCATCATCCGGGAAATCACCCACACACAAGGTTTTTTGAAGTGAAACTTCTTTAGAATCGTGATTTGAAAATTCGATTTAACGAAACGAAAAAGAGAAAAACATATTCATAATAGGATGCCTGCGAGAGAATTAGATAGAATACATACAGGTTATATTTATATCTCACTCGTAGGCTACCTACTTTTCTGAAGTTTCACTTCTGCCGTGTGTGACTGAGGGCTACCCATAGAAATCTCGTATGTACATACAACCTGGGGCTACCGTTTTTATGCTCACTAGTAGGCGCCACAGGCGAGTAAGGTCCTTAGTAGTTAGTATAGCTGTAAATTCGGTAAGCAAGCATACTTTTGACAAAAAATACGTTTTTAAATAGTAAGCACCAATGTACTCTGTGGTATAAGAACACAGGAACCAGGAACCAGGGACATACCTATGTACTAACTTCTGAAATAGGACATTATGACATAATATGTATACTAGCTTTCAAAGCGCAGAGCAACTGACATTCATTGACACGTATCTTACATCTTCATTAATTAATCGGGTATTGCTAATTAATACAGACCCGCGTTAAAGGCCCAGTGATATTTGACATTTCGTAGACCTCACTCTACACTAGCGCCTCTAGCGGCGAATTTAAACGCGGTAGCCCCCACTGCACACACACTTTTTTTTAAAAAACCGGCCAAGTGCGAGTCGGACTCGCGCACCGAGGGTTCCGTACAAACCTGTAGTAAGTTTTAAATTATTAAAAATATTTTTATTTTAAATATTTGAGTTGATTGAATGAAAGGTAAATTGCAGTTTACGATTTATGACGTATTAAAAAAAAACTACTTACTAGATCTCGTTCAAACCAATTTTCGGTGGAAGTTTGCAGGGTAATGTACATCATATATTTTTTTTAGTTTTATCATTCTCTTATTTTAGAAGTTACAGGGGGGGGGGGGACACACATTTTACCACTTTGGAAGTGTCTCTCGCGCAAACTATTCAGTTTAGAAAAAAATGATATTACAAACCTCAATATCATTTTTGAAGAGCTATCCACAGATACCCCACACGTATGGGTTAGATGAAAAAAAAAATTTTGAGTTTCAGTTCTAAGTATGGGGAACCCCAAAATTTATTGTTTTTTTTTTCTATTTTTGTAAGAAAATCTTAATGCGGTTCACAGAATACATCTACTTACCAAGTTTCAACAGTATAGTTCTTATAGTTTCGGAAAAAAGTGGCTGTGACATACGGACGGACAGACAGACAGACAGACAGACAGACAGACAGACATGACGAATCTATAAGGGTTCTGTTTTTGCCAAATTTGGCTACGGAACCCTAAAAACCCAAATCCGTGCAGTCCTTTATTCATGTAGGTACTCTGTGCCTTTAATCGCGGACCTCATCTTGTATTTTTATGGAGATAAGTAGGTATTGCAACGGATTTCTAAATATTAACTAACGGACAAACATTTCGACAGTTTTTTTTATAGTAAAGACATTAGGTATTTTACCGTATAATCATAATGAACGATCTTTGCGTGCCGATGCTATTGATCGGGCCCGGCTAATGGCTATTATCATCAAATTATTTATCCAAATTATTCATGGCTTGCAGACAATAATGTTTGTTATAATTTTTTAAACACTAGTTGATATGGATTAGGTATTTTCCGAGATAATAGGTAAGATATAGGAGGTAGATAATAGGTTGATTTGAGCCAATCTTTTTTATCCACTACAAGTTAGCCCATGACTGCGATCTCACCTGATGACAACTCAAGTGATGATGCAGTCTAAGATGGTAGCGGGGTAACCTGTTAATTATGAGGTATTGCAGTTATAATTATTATTAACCCATACCCCTAATCGGTTTCTACACGACAATCGTCAGGAATTTTGCCAGTAGGTACTAACTACCTATATTTATTTAGTAATAGAATTGCACCAGTAATGAAATATTTTCTGGTACTAAAAATGTCAAAATCGCTACGTTTACATTATCTGGACCAGTTAGTTACTTTCCTGTTTGCATTCTCTATTGCCCACAACTACTCTGTAAAATGTCAGGTCCATCCGCCTCACTCACAAAATTCGTTAGCCAAATATCTATCATGGACATCCTTCATTAATAATAATTACATGGTGTTTCCATATCATCATCAATATCCATTGAAGTTTTACTATGAACTAGTAGATTATTAACCAAGGGGATAAAGCAGTGTCTTCTGTCGCGGGTGACAATTTAAATCGCGAGCGTAACGAAGGACTTGAGGTTTACTCCCGAGCGTAGCGAGGGTGTTAAAAACTTAAATCACGAGCGAAGCGAGGGATTTAAGACGAGTCCTGAGTGTAGCGAGGGATTTAAGTTCACCCAAGACTAAGACAGCTTTATCACCGAGGAAAATACTCTACTTTTCGTACCATTTGCGAAAAAATTAACACAATAATAATATGAGATAAGCATTTATTAAAAATAATGACCATTGGTCCAATTATTGATAGAGAGAGTTACATTTTTGTTTGGTACATTTATTGTTGATGAGTTGATTTGAGTATTTCTCTGTTCTTGCCAACGACCTCAATTTACATAGACGGGCCCTGTTAAACAAAGAATGTGGGCGTATTTTCAGCAACGCCATCAACGCCATCAACGCCATCTAGTCCGAAAAGCGGGAACTTGCTTGCAACATCTTGAATGAAAGCTTGAAAACGTATGACTCGGTCATAGATAATATAGGTCATAGCCATAGAAGCCGTAAGGCCAGTTAGTAAAAAAAAATATCATACAGTTTGCCGCGGAAATTAAATGATTGCTTAATGGATAAAAATATTAAATCGGAAGATTAAATAACGTTTTTTTGGAAATGTATAATTGTGAATTGAAACACTTACCTTAAAATAAAAATTATAGTGTCAAACTAATTAAATTTTAGATGTTAACTTTAGAATAACAAATTATCTACAGCGAGCGACCGTGACTACGCTACGATGGGGAATTAGGAGGGGGAATAGGAACGCGCTCTCAAAGTCGGATGCCAGACGTTTTTCTCTGAAAGGGTCCATCTAGTACCTACATATATATCGATGGTTCTTGCGTCTGAGGAACTGTTTAGAACATTAACTTATTTATAAAAAAAAAAAAAAAAAACTTAACGTTTATGTACCTATTTGAAGAAAACAAAAACGCGGCAAATTCCTAGACTAATATTTTTTGTCGGAAAAGCAATAGCATCAAGCTCATACGGCCTTGTCGGTTTTCGTAGTTTTATTTAATAATCATAACTGCATAATAAATGCGTATTCCTTTTTCAAAAAGATGTTTAATGCTTATATATATGTTATTTTTAACCCCCTACGCAAAAAGAGAGGGGTGTTATAAGTTTAACGAGTCTGTTTGTGTATCTAGGTCTGTGGTATCGTAGAGCCCAAACGGATGGACCGATTTTCGTTTAGTTTGTGTCATAGATAATTTTATCCCGAGTGTTCTTAGCCATGTTTACCATGAAAATCTGTTCAGCCGTTTGAAGATCATATAGTTGATGAGAGGATCAGACTACCTTCCATTACCTATATCCTATCGATTAGAAATTTGGTACAGTATTACTTCAATTATACCTACTTTAAAAAAAACCGGGCAAGTGCGAGTCGGACTCGCGCACGAAGGGTTCCGTACCATTATTAATAAATAATTACCTTTGTTAATGAACCGCAAGACTAACTTTGTTTGTAGAGGTTTATTGTTAATATCAAAAAAACTATGCTAGTTAGAGCATTGGCTATAGTTTTCCTGTAAAGTAGGTATACGTAAATTCCTATTGACCATAATTATTTCAAATTTTTCGATTGGTAAACTCCGGAGATAAGGGGGGGGGAACGGTATTTTTTTAGACATTTTCCCCGATAAATCCAAAACTATCATAACTAAAAATAATTAAAAATCTGTTTTAGAATGTACAAAGTAAACCCTTTCATATGATACCCCACACAGTACAGTTATCTCACTTTTAAATTTCAACCCTCAGATTTTCCCCCCTTTTTAAATAAGAACAAAAATAATTTCCAATTTTTTTTAATTCCAGTGTCTTTGGGCCACTAATATACCTACACAATTATTCCAAATTTCATGTCGATAGCTTCGGTAGTTACTGAAATAATCGAGTGTGACGGACGGACAGACGGACAGACGGACAGACGGACAGACAGACGGAGAAAGTCGCACCATAAGGGTTCCATTTTACCATTTTGGTACAGAACCCTAAAAAGACAAAATAATATTATTTAAAAAAACCGACTTCCAAAGCCACTGTAAAGTAAAAAATAATTTTGATTTCTACACACTATGTTGAAGTCGGGCGAGCCTGACGCGTCAACTTTGCCTATCTTTGTTATACCTACTCGCCCGCCTTCAACATAGTGTGCAGAAATCAAAATTATTTTTTATTTTACAGTGGCTTTGGAAGTCGGTTTTTTGGAAAGAATTTTTAATAGAGTTTATTTTTTGTTGCAGGGGAGTTTTAAAATTTTTAATTTATTTTTAATTTATTATTTCATATGAACCTTCAATAGAATTAAGGATATATATGTCAGTGGCTTTTATTTTTCGATAGCCACCGAACTAGGGCTGCTGACCCTGTTACCTTCGGTACGGCCTCACCAAGCCTATCGACGCGGAACGTGGCGTAACTGGCTTGAACCGGCCAGAAAAGCTTTATGTTACGGCATTAACAGTGAAAATGCGGCAAAACAGTTTCCGCGTCGATAGACGTCGCGTCGCGCTGGCCAGGGCCGTCGACGTATTATTTATTATACGACTGCCTGAAAAAAGGAGTATATTGTTTTCAGGGTTCATGTATGTATGTATGTAAGTAAGTATGTATGTATGTGAGTTTGTATATTCCACCATAACTTCTATACGCCTGAACCGATTTTGATAAATGAGGTATCGTTAGAATCCCTAGCTTA
Organism: Erebia epiphron; assembly: GCA_963932025.1. Lineage (NCBI taxonomy): Eukaryota > Metazoa > Arthropoda > Insecta > Lepidoptera > Nymphalidae > Erebia > Erebia epiphron. The sequence goes on along the minus strand of OZ009948.1, from coordinate 33,457,074 downwards.
TTCCGGGTGACATAGGCTAGTAAAATTTAAAAAAAAAATTGATGGGGTGACCATGGTTACCCAATAAAGACTAAAGTTGAAAAAAAAAATTCGAAAATAAGATTAACTATTTAATCATCATCTAGAAAATGATGAGTAGATTCCAAAAATATATAACACTAGTGTTCAATATTGTGATTCACAAAAAAATAATGTGAATAAGTTTCCAAAGGTGACTTGACTGTGGTATCGTTACGTCTTAGTCGGTAGTAGCAGTGGTAGCCGTACTTCCATTCGAGGGGGATTTTTTATCACACGACTGCCCAAAAAGGTGTGTTATGGTTTCAGGGTTCGTGTATGTATGTGTGTCTACGGCAGAGCAGTCGTATTTTTTAATAATTTTAATTATATTCACTTGTTTTACTATTAATATGTAAAACGTTTTCTGACTGGCTCAAGCCGGTACCGCGTTGATAACCTAAAACTTACGAGCCGCAATGATTTAAATAGTTAAATAATATGTTGAACTCATAAGATTTTTGTCGAATAATCCCTAAGGAACTGAAAAATAAAACAACAACGATACAATTAAGTTTCTTTATTTATCTCGCAGTGCTCATTACTTGCTGACAATAATTTTGCAGGACACAAAATATTGAAAACAATTTAATAATAATTATTAAATCTATTCACAATTATTTTGAAAAACAATGTTGGTAGAAAAGATGAATCTAGAATAGCAATGGCACTCGTATTAACAGCATGAAATCCTGTAATGTGCAGATCTACAACCTAAGTGAACGTAAACTTCACAGTTAATTTTAAATTATTATTATAAAAGGAGTAAATTCTTGCAACATAAATAACAAATATTAAGTACCTACTAAATTAGAATAGCAAAATATATCTATTAATAATAATAATTATTACTAATATTTGACAATCAACCAATTATGGTCAATCTTGAACATAGATACATACCTAATATATCGTACTTAAGGATGATTTCCAGTATGAAAATTATTGTACAATAATAATTATGGAAAGAAATCGACTAAGTAATAATTATTTAATTAGTACATGACTATTGTTACATTAATTTGCGTCCTCAAAAAGTGTCGAATCGTCTTATGAGGATGAGGACGTTTACGTGAAAGGTAATTTTGAAAATATTTTCGCTACGTACAGCTCACCAATTTTTGTTGGCGCGGACACGGCGCTGACGAAAATTATCTGAAATATTAGTGTTCGTAATGGTGTTTAAATTAAATAGCTGTAATAAATGCCGCTAAACAAAAACACCCGTTTGTAAAGTTTTGAACACGATTTTTTTTAAATGTGGGACATAAACGGTATCGGTGTATTTTATACTAACATATTAATGAACTAAGAGTAAAAAATTATATTGTGATAATCGACTAAAAGCTATGACCCGTCATGGTGGGCAGCGTGGAACTCGAGTACCCTGAGCAGTTGACTTTTCATAAATTGTAGCTTGTTTTACGTCGTTAGCGACAAAATTGTAACTAAATATACCACATACCTTTTTTGGCATCATTGTAAAATTGTATCTATCATTCATACAAAATATGAAGCGAAAATAAAGAAGCTTCATAAAATTTATTTATAATAATGCCACACTCGCGCACTAGGGCTAACCCAGCGTGGCTGAAGATTTTAACAAATGGAACAGAAATCAAACAACTAACCTAATAAAATTTAGAACCATAAGAGAAGTTTTATTTTATTAGTGATAAACGGCGGCCCATTAGTTTATTTAAGTATTATTTAAATATAACTGACCAGCAATTTGACATTAACCTAAATAGTTGACTGGTAAATGAGCATCAAAACCAATATAGTCAATACTAACACAATGCTCGTTCGAGAGATTGAGATCACAATCGGGCAAACAGTTCTGACGAGCAAAATATTAGAAAAATGTTATACTGAACTCTCACTTTATATCGAAAAAAAAAAGCGAGACTTAATGACTAATTTAAGTATTGTTTATAAATTTTTTACCGCTAAAATTTACAGTGTCAGTAACTACATTAATAAAAATAAGCAAAATAAAATTACAAGTTGGAACATGTTACTCGCATTTAATATTGAGTTGTCATTTGGATCGAGTTTGGCTCCAGGTTATTTGTTTAGCTGTATGTTAGAGATTGAGGTACGCCATTAACAGTCTTTGATTTCAGGACCCCATTTTCATAAGACATCACAGTCTCACGACCATTCTCCATGACCCTGGAATTAAGAAAATATATCCTTTCAAATAAATATATTGCTGGACAACCAGAAAGGTGTGTTGCATTTTGGCAAAAGAGGGAGCACCGCTGTCTCCAGTCACAGCGGCGAGTGCAGTGGCGTTATAAATAGAACCCGGACTAAAATAAAAACTGAGCAGGCACATTTATATCTTATACAATTTTTGTTTACAAGAATCATAGACTACGGGGTGTAAGTGAAACGAAAAATCGCTGTGTTATTAGATTATACAATACAATACAATACGCTTTATTTGTACCACCACAACAAGTAAAGACAACACAAACAAAAATTGGAAATAAAACAAACACAGACAGAAGTAGGATACAAAAGGCGGCCTTATCGCTTAGGTAGCGATCTCTACCAGGCAACCTTAGGAAAAGGAGAAAATAAAGGAAAAAAGACTGCAGGTGGCAGATTATGAACAATAAGTTAAAAACAATAAGCTCCTAAAGTTTGGTAAGTACTTAGTTATTGCATTGCGTTACATTCAAAGATTTTTGTGCAGATTTGAAAAATTGTAAATCTTCCAAATATCTCAGGAAATATCTTCTTCACAACATTTATTTGACGCACATTCTATTTGGAGCACGTAAAGCCGTCGGTCCTGCGCCTGATCTCTCTCCGGTCAGATATTCCGTCACATCGGGTTATGAGAGTGTGTATGTATACCACACACTTGTGCACTATAATATCTCCCGCGCAGATGGTTTATCTCCGGAGACTGACCGCCGTGGCCGAAATTTGGTCGGGAGGACATTACTATTTGGATGACCACCATAAAATCATGAGTTTTTTGAGAAAAAGTGTGAATTGCCCTGCGCATAAGATTTTTGAAAGTCTTTGAATTAAAAATATTTACCTAAAATTATTTTGTGTCTAATAGTTTTAATTAACGCCTTAGCCTTCTTGCACGCGTCACGCTTGAATAGGCAAGCGCTTTCCAACCTAGACCTCATCACTGCTTTGCACTAAGTTTGATTGTCGAAAAGCGCAAGCCTATCACGCAATAAAAAAAAAAGAGTGCGCAGCTTACTTTTTCGTAGTGATCTTTTTGCCGTTGACAATCCTCGTGGTGGTGGTGGTGCTGCGCATGTTGGCGCCGCCCGCGCCGCCGGCCGCGCTGTTGAAGCTGGAGAAGGACGTGAAGCTGTTGCCGTTGCCGGCGTGCGCGAAGATGTCGTCCAGCCCCTGCATGCCGAAGCTGAACGGGCTGAACAGCGACGACGTGAGCGACGTGCCGGGGTGGCCGCGCCGCGCGCCGCGCCCGCCGTGCCCGCCGTGCCCGTTGATATCTGTCACCAGGCCTCGTTACGTGAAAATGATCACAACAATGTAACGATCGCAATCGACTCTGATCGGTTAACATTCTTCCATTATGGGCTAAAATCCATTGTCGCAGCAAGAATACCTTTATGGTATTCAGCCAAACTCAACTATGTGGACTGGCTAAAATGGCAACAATGATTGAAGCAGATATACTCGTATATGTCACCGTAAAATTGCAAAAACCGTCAGATTGCAATCTAACGCTTTTTATCTAGATAGATTGTAAACTGTCGACAGATTGTGTCAATGTTCTGAGTGTCAATTTTTGAAATTTATTTATTTATTTACATCTAATCAGAACGGCAATGCCACTTACACTAACTAGATGATTATTAACAATTAAGAAGGTAATTCAAATAAAAATTAATAAGAAGAAGAAGAACATCAACAATAATGCTATTTTAAACAAGGTTATTCTATGCTCTCAGAGTACCATTATAACAATTCAAAAACCTGGGTTGTCCACTTGTCATTGAATGGATCCCATTGAGCATTCATTGTATTTACGTTTTCTTGTCTCTTTCTTGTAGGTTAGGTTAGGTTGGACATAAACAATGTTATATACCTAACAGATTACAATCTACCGAAAAATAATGCGTTAAATTGTAATCTTTCGACAGTTTACAATCTCGCTAAATAGATTACAATCTAACGGTTTTCACAATTTTAGGGCGTCATATACATAATTGGGGGCTACGCATTAAGTAGGTACACTCGGATACACATATCTGTGCGTGTGGCGGAGGCTGCCTAACTAATTTGTTGGAAGTTTCGAGTCGCGTGCATCATCTAGTAAGAGTTCAAATTTCTTCAATTTCGCCACACACAGGTGTTGTCCAAATAGAAAGGGGTTACTCAACCGTCGCAATTTTGCGCGATTTATTCGTGAACCCGCGATCAAATCTACCGACGAACGTGCGATGATCGTATAGGCCCATAGGGTATCGAGCGTTGCATTATTTTATTGGACGATGCTTGAAGAATCACGAGATAGTCACCTCGGTGATGTATAAGGCAGAGTGAGAATTGACGTGGCTTCGGTTGCCAGTGATTGTTCTTTCGACTTATTGCTTCACAAGAGAATCTGCATAATATGTACCTACATGTAGTGTAAAGGTTTTGCGAAAAAAAATACCGGCCAAGTGCGAGTCGGACTCGCGCACCGAGGGTTCCGTACAAACCTGTAGTAAGTTTAAAATTATTAAAAATATTTTTATTACATGATGTAACTAAAAATTTATGCTTTTCGCAGTTTTTCCTTTATCTGTGCTATAAGACGTTGCTTCGTACCAAATTTCAAGATTCTGAGTTCACGGGAGTACCCTATAGGTTTTGATTCCCTTGCGAGTGTCGAAAATTTGCAGCATAAACGGCTGTATCTTTTAATTGGCTTAGAAGTTTGATTTTTTCACAGCTCCAAGGGACAGTAGACCTGAGTATTTGATATGAATTTCAGCTTGATACCTCCAATCTCCATGCGTTTCTGACAAGAAGGGTCTTGACAGACAGACGGACGGACAACAAAGTGATCCTATAAGGGTTCCGTTTTTCGTTTTGAGGTACGGAACCCTAATAAGTACATTAAGACAACACAATTTGTTCAGGTAAATTTACCAGCAAATAAATCACCAAACGGGGAGCCACCAAAGAACTCTCTGAACACCTCCTCCGGGTCTCGGAACTTGAAGGGGAAACTGTGGTAGCCAAAGTCATAGTCTTCATCGGCCGCGGAATGTCGCCCCCTGCTGTTATTTAGCCCTTCTTTGCCATATTGATCGTAAACACGACGTTTTCTTTCTGTCATAATAAAACAATATAGGTTCCTAAATGTTCTCTGATCAGCCTCAATGCATTAAAAAAAAATGCGAAAAAATAAGCACGGTATACAAAAATAATTTTATACGCCTGAAATGAACGCAGTATGTACCTACCTATATTTAAGCGTAATACCTACAAATTTCCAAAAATTGTGAAAAGATTGTTTCAATTTATTACTGATCTTTAAATAAGTAACTATGGCGTTAAGGCCCGATATACAATCAGGCGGCAACCAACTGTAGGTATAAAACTCGCCACACTACAGCATATATCTGTACGCATATATAGCACTACGCTCTACGCTCGATTTTACAGCCAACTAACCAATTTTGTTACTTGAAATATTTGATTATTATTTATTTACTACATTACATACCTAATATCTATGCCTCCGCGCCACATTATTACAGTAAATACTAGCGGACGCGCCCCTGCTTCGCTCGGGTGAAATTTTTAAAAATTCCTTGGGGGTGAAATATCCAAAAATCCTGTAACACGTGTTTCTTTATATTTAATCGAAAGCCCAAATACCAATTTTCATGAATGTAAACCGAAAAATAAAGAACTTTCATACAAACTTTCCTCCTATATTTCACCCCTTTGCGGGTCGAATTTTCAAAAATAGTAACACACGTACTTCTTCATATTTAACCGAAAGCCCAAATGCCAAGTTTCATGGCTACCTAAAACTTGAAAAATGAAGGACTTTCATACAAGCTTTCAACCACTATTTTACCCCTTTGGGGGTGGAATTACCAAAAACAGTACACACACGTACACACGTACCCACTACAGCCCATTAACGTCCCACTGCTGGGCACAGGCCTCCACTCTCATAGGAGAGAGGGAATTAGAGCTTTGACCCACCACGCTGGTCCAATATGGGTTGGCGGGCTTTAACGACTATTATCATGTTAGTCATAATAACTGGGACCGACGGCTTAACGTGCTCTCCGAGGCACGGGGGTGAAACACCGCCAACTTCCTAATTCCGGGCTAGTGCTGAGAATTTCTAGTCAGAAAAACCCAACACTTATTATGGCCCGACCCGGTACTCGAACCCGGGACCTCGTCAGCCGCAGTCGACTATGCTAACCACTAGACCAACGAGGCAGTCATGTACACACACGTACTTCTTTATTTTTTACCAAAAGCTCAAACCCCAAGTTTCATGGATATAACTTGAAAGATGACGGACTTTCATACAAACTTTCACCCCTATTTCAACCCCTTAGGGGTGGAATTTTGAAAAATCCTTCCTTAGTGAGCGCCTACATCATAGAAGGAACCTACTGTCAAAATTTCAAGTTTCTAACCCCAGCGGTTTAGGCTGTGCGTTGATGGCCAGTCAGGACAAACGATTTTATATATATAGAATAGATAGAAAAAAGATTGACATCCTACCTACTTACTAATATAGATAGATTAGGTATGTATGCGCCCGATCATTCACAAACGCTAGGTACAGTGTTCTTCTATGTACCTATAGTACGCGCGCGAGTTGAATGGAGAGCTAATATTGTACGGTGACACACGATGCATTCAACTCGCGCGCATACTATACATGTCAAATGTAAAACTAAATGGTACGGAACCCTTCGTGTCCGACTCGCACATGACAGGTTTTCATTGTGGTGTATTTTTTTTTATTTGGTGTATTTTTATGTGGTTTACCTACAATAAAAGTGTAATTTCATTCATTATCATTCATACGATTCATGTGATACCTACTGCCCGCTGACAGACAGACGGACAGAGAGCGCAGGCTTAGTAATAGGGTCCCGGTGGCACACTCTGGATACGGTACCCTAAAAAAGAATAATCGTAAAATATAAAAATAGAAAAGTCCGCCGGAGTGACCGCGGCATGGCCAGGGTTGCCAAATTTGGTTTTGAAATCTACCGAACAAGGACGAGACCGTTGATAGGAACAAACACAACTGATAATAATTATTTTACACAATACTAGCAGATGCCCGCGACTTCGTCCGCGTGAAATAAGTTTTTTAAATTCCCACGGGAACTCCCAAATTTTTCGGGTTAATATATAGCCTATGACACTCACAAACTTTACCTCTTTATAATATTAGTATAGATTTATTTTATAAAATTACACATATTATGGCAGTAGGCATTAAAAGTTACAGGTATGCATAATTTAGGCTTCACCATGTCTACGCTTGATTTGAAATCAAAAATCACAAATGACTGACCTTCGCTCACGTTTCGACACGATTCGAAAGAAAGAAATGGAAAACGTCACGATCTGCGCGTGTACGAACCGGCAACGTCACTTATTATATATATTGCGGCAAATCTTATACTTCATTATGTATGAAACTGAATAAACCGAACCACTCATACTTCGGCATTTTTGTTATACTTGCTAAAATACCGAACACCTGGCAACCCTGGGCGCACCACTGGCGACGACGCGCTAAGTAGGTAAGTTGGTAATTCGCGTCGCTGCCAGCGTCGCCGAATCAGAGATCCCGCCCCGCGCCCCCGCGCCCCCGTGGCTCTCGTACACAATTCATATTTGCATTTTTCGATACAGCCCATTAGTAAATAATCAAAGCTGTCTCTAGGCATCCATACTAATATTATAAATGTGAAAGTGTGTCTGTCTGTCTGCCACGCTTTCACGGCCCATCTACTCAACCGATTTTGATGAAATTTCGTAAAAGGTTAGGTTGTATGTATAGGTGTAAGGACATAAGCTAGGTACCTACTTTTTACCCTGGAAAGTTAAAGAGTTCCTGCGGTAATCAAAAAACCGTAATCCACGTGGACGAAATCGCGGGCATCATCTAGTACGGAAATAATTGAAAAACTTATCCGGGTCACACACAGTTTTTCACATAAAATTGTATAATACACGCCATCTAAATACCTGTTTCTTTTATGAAAACCTAAAACCGTTTACCTATACCTACTTCTTTTTTGCGTTTCAAATATTATATAATAAACTAGATGATGCCCGCGACTTCGTCCGCGTGGTTTAAGTTTTTTTTTATTCCCGAGGGAACTACTTAATTTTCCGGGATAAAAAGTAGATTATGTCACTCTCCAGGTCTTCAACTATACCGATGCCAAAAATCACGTCGATCCGTTGCGCCGTTGAAGCGTGATTGAAGGACAAACCAACAAACCAACTGACTTTCGCATTTATAATATTAGTACCTATGATGATAAATGAAATCATACTAATATTATAAATGCGAAAGTCAGTTGGTTTGTTGGTTTGTTAGTTTGTCCTTCAATCACGCCGCAACGGAGCAACGGATCGACGTGATTTTTGGCATGGGTATAGACGAAGACCTGGAGAGTGACATAATCTACTTTTTATCCCACAAAAAATTAAGTAGTTCCCTCGGGAATAACAAAAAACGCGGACGAAGTCGCGGGCATCAGCTAGTATGCTATAAAAGTTCTTATCTGTATGAAATAGAGGTGAAATTTTAAGAAACGGTCGAACGAAAACGTTTCTTACGAAAAGCACCTACCTAGTAGGTAACTATAGTAACATAATCATACTAATAAAATAAATGCGAGTGTTTTTGTTTTTTGGTTTGTTGATTTGTTGGTTTGTCTTTCAATCACGCCGCAACGGAGCAAGGGATCGACGTGATTTTTGGTATTGGTATAGTTGAGGACCTGGAGAGTGACATAGGCTACGTTTTATCCCGGAAAATTAAGGAGTTCCTGCGGGAATCAAAAAAGCTAAAACCACGCGGACGAACTTGCCGGCATTAGCTAGTCTTACTAATCAAATAATATAATAATATAATATATACTTAATAATAATCAAATAAATATTATAAATGCGAAAGTTTGGATGTATGGATGGATGTTTGTTAATCACGCCAGAACGGCTGAACGGATCTGGATGAAACTTGTCACAGAGATAGATTATAGTCTGGAATAACACATAGGCTACTTTTTATCCCGGAAAACTAAGGAGTTCCCGCGGGAACCAAAAACCTCAATCCACGCGGACGAAGTCGCGGGCATCAGCTAGTAATAATATTATAATTATTATGAATGTGAAAGGAATTTTTCAAGAATTGAACTTGAAGAGTTCAACCGATTTAGCTGATATTTGAAATATGAACACATGACCAACTTCACGGGTGAACTCATGGTGGAGAACTCCTCAAATACTCATCGTAACTCCTTCGTGTTTGAGCTCATCGGATTTGTCTTATCGTGTAGGTACTAAAGACCAAGAATGTACTTGGCGTCCAGGGTATCATGATGGAATCGGGAGGTCGTCACAGGACCTCTTCAAATACTCATCTTAACTCCTTCGTGTTTGGGCTCATTGGATTTGTCTTGCCAAGTAGGTACTAAAGACCAAGAATGTACTTGGCGTCCAGGGTATCATGATGGAATCGGGAGGTCGTCACAGGACCTCTTCAAATACTCATCTTAACTCCTTCGTGTTTGGGCTCATTGGATTTGTCTTGCCAAGTAGGTACTAAAGACCTAGAAAGTAGTTGGTGTCCAGGGTCTCATGATGGAATCGGGAGTTGGTCAGAGAAACTCGGTTGATTAAGTACTTTGGTTCAGAAATATTTATGAAACATTTCGTGAACCTCGATCTTTTACGAAAACTGGTTTAGAAATCTCGTAGAAATCGGTATACCTACCTACTTGCTTTGAAAAAAGAAAAAACTCGTCGAATTCAGGTTCTCCTACTTTTTTGAAGTCGGTCAAAAATAGTTGTTAAATTGTACATAGCTTTTCCAAATAAATTTTGGTGTTGTAATTACTTTTATTTCGGTTCCAAATAAAAATATCAATTTTTTCCATCCGCAGTATACAAACACTGCACTCGCGAAATCGTAATAAAATTTTTGACAAAAAGTGATACACCCGTCCGTTCACGAGCGCGTTTCAGCGCAAACTGAGGCGAAAAATCAAGTCCTCGGATATTTTCCTTAGAAAAAGTATGAAAAAAATATGGTGGGACGCATAAATGACTACGTACTTCACTTGGACGCACAATGTGGCATAGTTTAGATAGAGGACTATATATGCCATCATTTTTTTATAAATTACTAATTAAAATATGCAGCGGATACATAAATGAGGGTTCCTGAACAGACCCCATTTTTCGTCATTTTAAGCGATTCATGCGTTCGATATTACGTATTTATGCAGAAAATTTGTATGGAGTGTGCATTTTTTATATGGTCAAACGAACGCTGAATACATGACCTTTAATTTGATACCATGATATCCCCACAGCTAGAATTCCTATTTCTTTAAAGTGTACCTGGAAAAGTATGAAATTTGTATAAGGCGCCTTAAAGCAAGTAGATGGAACTTTCAAGTTAAAATATTTTACAAAATATAATCAATAGGTACCCGCTTTTTGATTCACATGCAAGTCACATATTTTTTTTCAATAGCAAAATATTTTAACCAAATAAGTATTATACACAACACGCGTCATGACATGACTTAAAGTCGATTTAGTACTGATTTATGAAATTTGCGAATAACGAAAAAGGGCATTAGATCTTATGGAGCAGCACAGATGATTAGTATAAATTCACACAATTTTGGTTGGTTAATAGCAATTGAACTGGGTAGCTGCCAAAAAAAATCCACTGTTACAATACTAGTATTTATATTAATAATAATATAACACGATACTATTATATTATTATTGAATATAGTCATTTTATTTCATGCCGTTAATTATTCCAAAACATAATCAACCAACACTAGGTACGATTTACTGAAAACTTTTAATATTTTTAGACAATAATAATTTTAAAAAAGTACTCACATATTATAACAAATTTTAATAGCAAATTACATGGTCTAAAAAGTAAATTCTCAAACATACCTAGCTTAGGGTTTAAATGACAATATTCAAAAAGTAAAACCCCTGTTGAAGTGAAAATCTACCAAAAAAACGGTGGAATGGTGTCTCTCCAAAAAAACCTTTGAAGCTAAAGTGTCGATGGCCATTAACTCCGCTCTTGCTTGAATATCTGTGACTGTGGTGACAGGATCCCCGTGCATCATATAATTTCCGCTTGTTTTCTACCCAACAATAAAATCATTTTGTACAAATCTACCAACTTCTGTTAAACGTGCGAAGTTGCAACTATTATTTCACAAACTTGTGTTGTTAGACAACAGTAACCTAAATCTTTCTAGTTGAAGATCAGTAAAGATTGGATACTATAATTTAAAAGAAATCCCTAGTACAATTTTTACTATGGTGCGATCAGCTGGAGTGCAATTTTTTATTAATTACTATACTTATTCGCCCTGACAGAGTCGACTCTGCGCCGAGCCTCATGCCAGAGTAGCACCACTGACCACATGGCGGAATGGTTTTCTAACAAAATAACCTTCATATTTTAAGAAGTTTAACTACCTAACTACAAAATTTAACTACCTATCGTTGGGTCGTTTAACAAAAATGGCTGTCAACTGGTTCAACAATGCTTAATTAATATTTGAGAGCTTAACCTAGAGGGTTCCACAAAGTTAGCTGACTGCCTGGGCAGTGTAACTTTTGAAGTCTCATGGACTTTACCCGCAGAAGTAGGTATAATAATAAGCAAGTTATTCAGAATAGTTAAATTACCCACATATTTATTTATTTAAATAATAATAAGTAGTGTGTATGTTAAGTTATATACCAAAATCAATATAAACTATGGGACTTCATGATTTAACATATAAGCCAATAAAATTATAAGAGTTATATTTATAAAAGTTATACATAAAATAATAAGGTTGCACATTGCTGTATTCAACCTCTGGACATAGCCATAAGGGTTGCCTTTCAGGTATGCAACCCTAAAAAGTAGCATTCAACTATAGAGGACAGCGGCAAGACCAGAACCGGCGATAGAGATCTGCTACAGTACCCTTATCACAAGATTACATATAGACCAGTCAAACAGTTTGTCGTAGAAGGCTACATTTTCAGTGAGCAGCGGGGCAGAAGCGGATCCGCGGTTGCGATACGCTGGAGCCATACATTTTGTATGAAATGTTTTCGGCGGCGAAGGGGAAACGCGAGGTATTTGCAAGTGCCATTAGCGATCCGCTCGTAATCATTAGCGTTATCCGCTCGTGAAGGGTATGGGCGGTTCGGCGTATTCCGCTTCCGGTCACCTAAACATAACTGCGGAACGATGCGTATTTTTTCCACTTTCGCTACCCGTTGCCCACCGAAAATGTAGCCTTACATGGATCCAAAGGATTCAGGACTCTCAGGTTGGAAGAGAGGATTTGTAGTCACGAATTCAGTACCATTCATTTTAATTATGCAACATATAGACAACCTTGAACTCTTATAAGAATCTGAGTTCATAACATTTTACTTTAATGCCGAAGTGTTTTAATGCATGTGAAAATCTTGTGGTAAGAGTACCAGTATCCCATGCTGACATGATTGTATGATATAATTATTTTAAACAAATGACTCAATTTGTATGACTATTTTATAAATTGTATGTACAACTCTTACCATCTGAGAGGACTTCATAGGCTTCAGATATCTCTTTAAATCGCCTGTTTGATTCATCTGCATTATCAGGATTTTTGTCAGGATGCCATTTCAGCGCCAATTTTCTGTATCTGGAAATAGAAGAAAATAATCTTAAAACAAATATATTGTATTTTACTCTAATAGGAAATAGTTTAATGTAACTGCCATGAACCTAATAGGTTAGCCCGCTACCATTTTAGACTGCATCATCGCTTACTAATACCAGGTGAGATAGCAGAAAACAGTTATGCAACACAGACTTAGGGTTCCTGTTTTACCACTTTGGTGTGGAATTACCGTAGAAAGGCTACTTTTTATCCTGGTTTATCAAATATTGTTTTAAAAATACCTAAATCCACAAGGATGTCTAATATTTCTTTTGATAATTAGTAATTAGTATATGTTACTGAAATCTAAAAGCCTACTAAGAAAGTACTTAATTAAGCTTATAAATTAAACACTTACGCTTTTTTAATTTCACCATCAGTAGCAGTCCGAGATACACCCAGTATTCTGTAGTAGTCCACCATTTCTAATCCCTCTTGGGGTGTAAATTAATCTGAAATATAATCGAAAAGTTTACTTTTAAAGACATTACAATGAAAATTATAAACTAGTCACAGGATTAACTGAATATCAGAAAACAGCCTGAACAACACAGTGGATAGATTTGAAACGGGGAAATGTCCCTCTAGTATCTAGGAGTTTCAATTTTAAATATAGTATTATAAAGTACATAATACAAATGTCGAACTCATCTGTCTACAAGCTAGTGACCCATGCCATACAGACACACCCACAGACAGTAGTGACTAAGATCACTCTTGACTTTGGGAATTGCATCTTGAATATGTAAATACATACAGACTAAGTTGCAAGAACGCAATGCAAGAAGCTCCATATGAACAAGAGGCATATGACTGTAAGTGTATAAAAAATATCTCAGCAGGGCTATGTCCTTGGCTGCGCCTGTGCAGACTGTAATGTTGCAACTTCAGAGCAGGCTCCTTGTTTTCCAATCAATCAAACTAAAACACTATTAAATAATAACTTATCTTCCGATTCTTTCAAAGCTTGCACAGGATATGAAGAAAATATTGTAATAAGGAAATTCAATCTACTGAATGGAGACGAGTATGGGATCCAATCTAATGCAAAATAAATGATTTTTTACTGTGAGATTGTTCATTGTTTATGATTTGGCTATTATTTTAGTATGTTTTTGAACCTGTTATTAGGGCTGTACTATTACAACCCATCAAAATATGTACAGACCTTGCTGGAACTCGATTTTCCCCTTGCTGCCCACGTCTACCAGAGTTCAACTATTTAGTACCGTTGCCTGACTGTCCAGTTTGTATAATGTCATTTTGACAGGTTCGCAGATATTTCTGGCAGTATATACTTACTTACATTTTAGCATTTGATATCTTTGCCTATAGTACTTTAGTTTTGCATGATGGCGATTCAAAACAATTAAAAATTAGTGAGTAACTTTATGTTGTTTTTTTGCCTTTTATATAGTAATATTCAACTCAGTAACACCATTTTTTTCGGTTTTAGTCCTAAAAAGGGGTCCTGAATTTAAAGACTAAATAATACCTACACATACATTAAAAGTCATTTGACAATGTCATTTTATAATTATGCCAAAACTTAGAAACAAAAAAAAGATTAACCTACTTATGCTACCTCTAAATCTATGAACCTTCTTAAGACTATTGGTCCATGGATAAATTATAGTGTTTGGTTAAACGTGAACTAAGTAACAAGTACCGCATACATGAGTGATAGTATTTATTTAATTTTAGACTTAATTATGTACACACTAGGAATTTCTTTTTACATGAGGTTAAATGTGGCTTATTTTTTGAAGGGTCTACAGTGGGAATGCACCTCTTAACTTTCTGAAGGTAGGAAAGCAAGGTGAGGAAACCTCCATACCCACCTGAGTTCTTTATGTTCTCAAAGGGATGAAATGTTAGCAAATCTGTGCTATGGCCTAGGCCCTTCACATTCTGAGAGGAGAATCATGCTCTGTTGTGGTGATGAATTGACATGATGAAGATTTCAGTATAATGGTAGCTATCAAATTGGTACTTAGTTTTGGAAAAAACTAAGGTTGCCTGGTAGAGATCGCTACCTAAGCGATAAGGCCGCCTTTTGTATCCTACTTCTGTCTGTCTTTGTTTTATTTCCAATTTTTGTTTTTGTTATTTTTACTTGTTGTGGTGGTGCAAATAAAGCATATAATAATAATAACTAAACTAGCACCCATTACTAATACCATCCCTGTAGCCCTATTATGTAAAACCAGCAACCTTATAATGATAAAATGATTGCTACAGTGTAAAATCACAATCATCTATGATTGGTTAACACTCTTTCTTCCACGATTGACCGAAATCCATTGTCACAGAAAGAATAAAATACATTGAGCCAACCACAATAATTGAGACTGTAACAATTATTATTGAGGGGTCCAAATACCATTATCAAATGATGGAAAAAATCGTTTATTGCAATTACTTAACATGCTATTTGACTTTAAATGAATCATACTTCTTGTATATAGGATAAGAGAAGGAAAATAATATTTTATGTTAATGTTTTTCTAGTTCTACAAGTTCTGTTGCATGGTTCTCTTATTTCCATTTTAAGTAAGTAGAATCTTCATTTTCATATAAGTCAACTAACTACCTATAAAACTAAAAGATTGGAGTTGCAAACATTTTTGACACATAGTCACTTCCTTATACTGAAATATTTAAAAATAGATTGAATCATCACGAAATTATTACTTATAGAAATTATAAAATAATATTGGACACCCACACATGACACAAGTATGATGCACTGCAGACTGAACTGTGGTATTGAGACACAATAATAAAACACCTGTGATTTCGTAATACCTGCTACCTGTTGAATTAACAAATTTTAAAGGCAGCTATTATTTAAACGCTTTATATACAAACCTTTAGAGCATTGGAATAATATGGAGATCCGTTGAATGAAAAAAAGGATCGCGGATGGCAGAGGTGTTACCCGACCTCTCCTATAGTGACACACAAGTAAACTTGGGAATACACTTTTTGTAACTTGTACAACCACTTTTTATTATTGATTAGTTTAACAATAGTACAATATGTAATTTCAATGATTTCTAGTGCACATGGATGTAGAAATTGGACGATTGGTTTTTTTCAATGACACTAATGATCGTTCAAGTATAGAGAAAAGCACTGTAATCTAATCACTCCTTTGTTGGCAAAATTGACATTATTTTAGGTGGAAAATTCTAGCAAACAAAATCAACAAACGTTTGTCTCAAACTAGGCTTTATTACAATAAGTTATGAATAAGCAAGAAGGAAGTCTTTAAAAACTAGCCTTTTTAGTACTGTTGCCTGTAAGTAAATCGGTTCGGTGAATTTATTTCTTAGCCCCTTGGCAGAGACAAGTTAACTTGGCCCCTGCCATAACCATAAAATCAAAATCTATAGACATTAGACAAAGTACTCTATGGCCCAAATCCTCTATTCTTCTGTAACTTAGTGTATCCATTGAAGGTTTGATATGACAATATTATTTTTATTTCATACAAAACCTTCGATGGATAAAAAATATGTGTCAGTGGCTTTTTTTTTTTTTTGATAGCTAATGAGTTACAGTTTAAGTCGATGATAGCCGTGTGATCTTTCTCTGTCTACGGTGTGATAGCAATCATTACTACGAAGCCAGAGACAAGTTAACCAGAGATACGAAGCTTTAAGTAAAGAATGGAGTGAGGTAGGATAAAGCTAATCCCGCTAATCCCATTCATTGTTTAACCAACTTTAACCGCCGAGCGAAAGTAAGAGATTTCGGCAGTTAAAGTTAGATAGACCGACCTCTCGCTTTAATTTGTTAGTCGAAGTGGGATAGCGTAGGCACGGTAATAATATCGTGGCGTAGGTTTTTGCTTCTTGAGAAATTATAGGTCTCCATCTTTATTGTATGTAGGTTAGGCTTTATGCGCGGCTACAAAACCTAGTTCTAGCTAATTAAAATTCATTGCCAAATAGTATATAACAGATATTTTTATGTTTAACGATCAACAGTTTAAACATAAGTAAGTAGCTAAGTAGTAACTATGTCACTATAAGGCTGAATAGTTACAAGAAATAGTTGTATGTACAATTTCAATTTAATCTAATGACAATCGCCCTGGCGCAGTGGAAAGATCCTACCTATGGAGGTTCCAAGATCGATTCCTGACTGGTCTGGTGGGAGGCTAAAACAAGATAATATACCCTACGGCGAACCAGTGCCGCCAAGCGATTAGCGACCTACATAATATGCTATTCGGTAGTTCGGTACGACTTCGCGTAGAAACCGATTAGTTATTGAGTAGGTATGGGACAACTAGGGACCTAACTCCTATTACTAAATATTTTATAAAGTGTGTGTATCCTGCGCAGTATCCTTTCCAAGTAAGCCTGCTTCCTTCTTAAACTGCATATTGATCTCTTAGCTTAACTAAGCACCAGATATCGCAGTCAAGATACAGGTGTTTTATTTTATTTAAATCCGCGCGGAGATATTTGTGTTCTAAGATGGAATTGAATCAGGAACTCAAGCCAGTGTACGTGGGAGTAGCGGAAGGTCGCCTACTTACATAACAGTTTATTTTTGTATTATTAAGTATCAAATTTTTAAAGAAAAAAGCAACTGCTGATTTTCTTGTCGGCTCTTCTCTGTGGAACTTCTTTCCGAACCGGTGGTAGAGTCTTAACGTATCTTAAGTGATACAAGTTGTCCTATGTGAAATGAATAAATCATTTATCATTTAAATGCATACTCATATTATAAATCTGAAAGTATGTGTGCCTGTCTGCTACGCTTTCACGGCCCATCTGTTTAACCGATTTTGATGAGGTAGGTATGTACCCCGGGATAGTTTGTATGCAAAATTAAAGTTCCCGCGGGAATCAAACACGTTAATCCACGCGGACAAAGTCGCGGGCATCATCTAGATTCTAGTACATCATCAAATCAAATCAAATAAATATTATAAATGTGAAAGTTTGGATGAATGGATGTATGGATGGATGTATAGATGGATGTTTGTTACTCAATCACGCCACAACGGCTGAACGGATCTGGATGAAATTTGGCACAGAGATAGATTATAGTCTGGAATAGCACATAGGCTACTTTTTATCCCGGAAAATTTAAGAGATCCCGCGTGAACCGAAAAACCTCAATCCACGCGGACAAAGTCGCGGGCATTAGCGAGTAAGTATATAAAAGTTAAAGGTGACTTGAGTAAACTGACTGATCGGGCTGAAAGGAATGCAGATAGCTATTATAACGTAGGCATCCCCTAAGAAAGGATTTTCGAAAATTCAACCTCTAAAGAGGTAAAATAGGAGTTTAAAATTTTATTAGGGGTTTGAACGCGGACGAAGTCGCGGCCCGCGGGCATAAGCTCGTAAGTAAATTAGATAGTTGGACCCTATTCTATTCCGTGCCCACGTGGTACAACCGTTGTTCCTCTCGAGACTAGGCATCTTTGATCCACAAAAGGTGAGACAGCGAAAATAAAACGACAGGCTGGTCAGTAAGGAAAATAATAATTTAATCAGTAGAGTAGTTTCAAGTTTGGTACGTTAAGTATGACTCACATTACACCTCATCTTATAAAAGATGTTCATACTCCCACTGTTAGGAACTACATGAGAAAGCATGTTTACGCAAAGATAAAAATAGTTTAGTTACGTTATAAATAGAAAAATAGACAAGTGTCCGTAATTATCTGCCCAAGCAATTTTCTTAATATAGACCACGGATATTAACGTCACAGATTTTGTTGCTTTACATATTTTATCATGTAGCAATATTATACTATATATAGCTCAATTACCACTCACTCACTCACTCATTGACAGAATTGTTTCTCCTAGAAAGAGACAGAAAACGATACAATGATGTACGGGAGATGTGTTCGGGTGCTGGATGAGGGTAAGGAAAACCTATTGACATTTCGGAAAACAAGATGGCGGCCGCCGTGATTCTCGCAACTCTTCTGTTTTCCAACCGATTTCGTTAAAACTCGCAAATATTGAAGAAATTAGTAAACGATCTACAGAAAAAGTGGAAAAAAATGGAAAAACAAGATGGCGGCCGAGCTGTAGTGTTTTGAAATTTTTGATTTTTCGACCCCGAACCGCGGCGCCACAGATCCGAAACGGCGTGGTCGAGCATAATATTTTTTTCTTTTTTCGCCTACAATTATCCTGTATTTTGGCAGAATGGGAGTGGTTTTCAAAAATTCAAGATGGCGGCTGTCGTGGCTGCCGTTCTGTTTGAGGTACGAAAAAACGCAATTTTAAAATTCAAATTTCTCACAGTTGGCAACGTCGGATCGTTTCGACTTCTAGGGGGCGATTGTGTGTACTGACTCGAGGTATGGATTGGGGGAAAAAATTACCCCATTTCTCGGGAAGTTTTCAAGATTTACCCCAAAAATAAAAAAATCGAAATACGTATTTTTTGCAAAGTTCGAGTACGAGCAACCACGTGTCCCACTTGTACGAATGACATTTGGGTATTTTCGTCGCCGAGGTCTGGCAACACTGGAATTTATCAAAGAAAAAGTGATTTTCGACATGGTCTCTTTTCAGGAGCAATCATTTCGGCTGGGTGCGAGCGAGATGAAAAATTTAAACGTCATCAGGAGCGGTATATCCTGTTGTCGGCGCCAATTCGCGTGATCGGCCAATATACATATGTAGCAACTTAAATCGCAGCCAACTATGTTTTGCAGTGTAAACAAGGCGTATGGACTATTGTCTATTATTTAGTCTATTACTCATAGTCTACTTACTTTATGATCATAGGTATAAAACCGAATTTTGAAAATATACGTTGTTACTCCGCTGGAAGAATTCGTTTAATTGTCACCTTTCCACTTACCTACTCAAAGTTTAGAGGTCCCGCCTATCGGGTCCTCGCGTGGCTATTCAAATAATAGCCATAGTTGGCGACCGTGACAGGACTTTTGGAAAGAAGAAATACAACCAGCGAGAGTCACCGTTCCGTTGTTGCCATCGCCGGGACGCTAATCGGACCGCAGCATTAGGCACAACACAAAACGTCTGAAGCCATCGCCGGGACGCCAATCGGACCGCAAGCATCGGGCTCAGGCAGAGGGAACACTTTTCTACGCCGGCGTCAGCGAGGCCGGACCTGTAGTTTACGGGAAAATTATGAAACTAAGTAAAATGTTTATGTGAAACGAGGTGGCAGCCATTTTGTATTCTTTTTGTGTTTTTGAAAATTTCGATCACGATTTTGAGGCAGTTGGCAACATTTGGGAAAGTTGAAATGTATGGATCGATTGTGTATCTCGACCGGCAGTATCGAGGTATCTAAACAGTGTTGCCACATTTGGGGAAGTTTTCGAGATTTTCCCCAAAATCTTCCTCCTGTAAAATTTTGTATGAAAAATTTTTTTTTCACTGATGGCTTCTTATAGAAGTCAGAAAATTTAACTAGAAGAAAAATATGGAGACACCTGCTGATTGAGGATTTCGGAGACGGGTTAAGAGCACGGCCAAGGTATTGAAGATAGGTGGGGGGTGCTCGACCAAATGTCATTCGAAACTTCATCCAATTGACAATGAGCAAAAAAAAATTCAAAATGGCGGATTTAAGATGGCTGCCATACAAATTTATTTGGTGTCTATCTCAGAAAGTATAAAAGATGGAAGTGTGGTTTCTTGGCAAAAGATGATCAGGACCTGAAGGTCTACTTGATGAACAGGAAAAAAATTCAAGATGGCGGATTTTTTTTTTTTCATAGAAAATATATGGCAAATATTGAAGAGACTACAAGTGTAGAACTATGCAAGATTTTGAAACGGAAAGAGCCAGAAAACAATACAATGATGTACGAGAGATGTGTTCGAGTGCGGGATTCGAGTAAGGAAAAATTATGACATTTCGGAAAAACAAGATGGCGGCCGACGTGATCCTTGCAACTCTTTTGTTTCCCAACCGATTTCGTTAAAACTCGCAACTGTTGAAGAAATTAGTAAACAATCAATAAAAAAAGTGGAAAAATTGGAAAAACAAGATGGCGGCCGAGCTGTAGTGATTTGAAATTTTTGATTTTTCCGTTTTTGAGGCAGTTAGCTGAAATAACATATAGAGGTAGGAAAATTAAAATCAATGATCGTTGGTACACCTATCAAATTAATGTCGAAGTGTCCACAGCTACTGCCGTTGTATTTACCTATTTAAATATATTAAAAAAGGCGCTGATCATTCTCGCGTCGCAGTTACCCGAAGATAGTGAAATAGGTTACGCGAGCTGCTTTAGCAGCTCGCGCACAGAGCGAAACACTAGTTAATATATATATAGCTGCTCGTGCTGATTCATTGATTGATCACCTCTCCTGAACAATTTTGTATGAAAAAATTTTTTTCACTGACCATTTCGTGTAGAGGGGAAAAATTCATGAAGAGGAAAAATACGGAGAGAGCTGATAATTGAGGATTTCGAAGACGGATGAAGAGCACAGCCAGGGTATTGAAGATAGGTGGGGGGTGCTGGACCAAATGTCACTCGAAACTTCATCCAATTGACAGTAAGCTGAAAAAAAATTCAAAATGGCGGATTTAAGATGGCCGCCATACAAATTTCGCCGGTGTCTATCTCGGAGAGTATAAAAGATGGATGAGTGGTTTCTTGATAAAAGATTATCAGGACATGAAAATCTACTTGATGAACAGGAAAAAAATTCAAGATGGCGGAATTTATTTTTCCATAGGAAATGTATGGCGAATATTGAACTATGCAAGACTTTGATGCGGTTCCTTTTCAAAATTTGTTTTTAAAGAAGAACTCTCCGTAATTTTTGGGAGAAAAAAATATACTTAAGGAGAGCGATGATGATCAAGGGTTTGAAAGATGGGTGAGGAGCAAGACTTTGATGCGGTTCCTTTTCAAAATTTGTTTTTAAAGAAGAACTCTCCATAATTTTTCAGAGAAAAAAATATATGGAGAGCGATGATGATCGAGGGTTTGAAAGATGGGTGAGGAGCATGGCCAGGGTATTAAAGTTAGGTGGGGGCTCTTCAAACAAAAATACTCGAAACCTCATCCAATTGGCAGTGAGCTTAAAAAAATCCAAAATGGCTGATTCAAGATGCCTTAAAGACCTAAAGTTAGTAACTTACGTTAGTACCTTACGTTAGTACCTTACGTTAGTACCTTACGTTAGCACCTTACGTTAGTAACTTACGTTAGTACCTTACGTAAGTACCTTACGTTAGTACCTTGCGTAAGTACCTTGCGTAAGTACCTTACGTAAGCACATTACGTAAGTACCTTGCGTAAGTACCTTACGTAAATATCTCACGTAAGTACCTTACGTTTATAACTTACGTAAGTACCTGACGATAGTACCATACGTTAGTACCTTACGTTAGTAACTTAAGTTAGTACCTTACGTAAGCACCTTACGTAAGGTACAGCACCTTGCGTAAGTACCTTACGTAAGTATCTTAGGTAAGTACCTTACGTAAGCACCTTGCGTAAGTACATTACGTAAGTATCTTAGGTAAGTACCTTACGTAAGTACCTTGCGTTAGGACTTACGTAAGGTACTTACGTAAGTACCTCACGTAAGTACCTTACTTAAGCACATTACGTAAGTACCTTGCGTAAGTACCTTACGTAAGTACCTTGCGTAAGTACCTTACGTAAGTATCTTACGTAAGTACCTTACGTTAATAACTTACGTAAGTAACTTACGTCAGTAACTTACGTTGGTATCTTACGTTAGTAACTTACGTAAGCACATTACGTAAGTACCTTGCGTAAGTACCTTAAGTTAGTAAGGTACTAACGTAAGGTACTAACGTAAGATACTTACGTAAGGTACTTATGCAAGCATCTTACGTTAGTAACTTACGTTAGTACGTTACGTTTTTTACATTTAAAGGCCCTTTTAGATTCTTAGGGGGTCTCTGTGTGTGAGTGTTTATGTTTTCTTATGAGATTTTTTTTTACGTCTGTCGGACGCTTGCCACGCTGGCGCTTCCACTGTGCTCGCTAGCATATCAGTTTACTTCAGAACACGTAGGCAGTAAACGCTAGGATAGTGTAAGGAGGGTATAATTACCCTAATGGGCAGAATGGAAATTACCCGGATTGGAAAGTAATCACCCACTTACAAAGTTACAGAATGGTAAAATGTACCTATCTAGGGAGATGGAATAAATACAAGTTCTTTGTTCAGGCAAACTTTACTGTTGGTATATATATAATACACCTTATTGTTAAATCTTAATAAGTAACTTAAGGCTACTTAATTAAACACCCCTAGATACACAGATACTTAAGTTAATTGAGGTTTATCGGGGACGCTTGGGGTCCAGATAGATTATTATAAAAACCTTGAATTTACTATTTTAAAGTTTCTTTAAATTGTTTATTTAGCTCAGCGGAAAGGGGTTCACGGAATCTGACTCACTATTTTGAGAACACTGAATTTAAAACCACTATATGTTCGGAAAGGAAAAAAAAGAAAGATTTCCTTACTTGCTGAATGTGAATTTGGGGTCACCTGAATACATGGATCAGGAACGTGGTCTACTTCCAGGGAACGGCCTCGTCAGCTCACCAACCCAAATCCTTGGAATGCATTTATCACCGGAGAAAGCATCGACGAGAATTCCCAATCTCGGAAATATATCGAGGATATCAAAATAAAAAAACCGGGCAAGTGCGAGTCGGACTCGCGCACGAAGGGTTCCGTACCATTATTAATAAATAATTACCTTTGTTAATGAACCGCAAGACTAAATTTGTTTGTAGAGGTTTATTGTTAATATCAAAAAAACTATGCTAGTTAGAGCATTGGCTATAGTTTTCCTGTAAAGTATACGTAAATTCCTATTGACCATAATTATTTCAAATTTTTCGATTGGTAAACTCCGGAGATAAGGGGGGGGGGAACGGTATTTTTTTAGACACTTTCCCCGATAAATCAAAAACTATCATAACTAAAAATAATTAAAAATCTGTTTTAGAATGTACAAAGTAAACCCTTTCATATGATACCCCACACAGTACAGTTATCTCACTTTTAAATTTTAACCCTCAGATTTTCCCCCCTTTTTAAATAAGAACAAAAATAATTTCCAATTTTTTTTAATTCCAGTGTCTTTGGGCCACTAATATACACAACTATTCCAAATTTAATGTCGATAGCTTCGGTAGTTACTGAAATAATCGAGTGTGACGGATGGACAGACAGACGGAGAAAGTCGCACCATAAGGGTTCCATTTTACCATTTTGGTACGGAACCCTAAAAATGAATCGTCTCAGTAGTAATAGTAGCAAAAATAAAATAACAAAAGAAAAAAAATAAACCCTGAAACAAAAGAGAAGCGAGTTTAACAAAAGGCATTTTGACACCATCCACGTGTACAATTATCCACTTCACACAACTTACCGAGGACATCCTGTAAATTGAACATTCCAGGATAGTCCACCCATCCCAACCTTCTTCAAAATAATACGGGATAATATGGGAACTGGAAAGACAAACAAGACTAATTAATTATAATTTTCCTTAGCTACGTACGCCATCTTGAGAAAGATGTCATACGTGAAATCGAATATCGAATTTTCTATCACTCACCAAAATTGATGTGGAAAAATAGGCAATTGTTAAGATGACTAGAACAACAGCATTATTGTTAATTTTCCAGGCGAAGCCATGGAGAAAACTGGGATCCGAGATATCCCGACAAACGGCTATCACATCTTCAGCGTTCGACGGAAATCTGATCTCTGAAAATTCGGTGTTGCCATAGACCCACAGCGAGTGTGGCCGCATTCTGAAATGCTCTACCATAGACTTACGTGAATTCCAATAATTAAAAAACTCGAAAAATATATAATAAAACAATGTTTTAATAATAAAAAAAAATATTAATAGAGAAAAAAAAATAATAATATCATCGTGTTCTTATGACCAAAGACAACAAGCGCCATCTATGGGACTCTCCTGCGCATCGACACACGCACGTTCTGCTCCTTGACACTAGATGTCGCTACAGTACTTTCAACAATATTAAGGAATACAATATAATCCAAGTGATATTAAAATCACTACGTGACAATAGAAGGAGAGAAAGTAAGTAGATAGTGGGCCACACGGTCTACTACGCGGTCCGCTTCAGCGGGCCGCGCATCCACGCGCCATACTAGTTATTAATATATATATAGCTGCTTGTGCTGATTCACTCACTGATTTGATCACCTCTCCTGTAAAATTTTGTATGAAAAAATTTTTTTTTAGTCATCGTTTCGTATAGTAGACAAAAATTCATTCGGAAGAAAATTATGGAGATCTGATGATTGAGGATTTTGAAGACGGATGTAGAGCACAGCCAGGGTATTGAAGATAGGTGGGGGGTGCTCGACCAAATGTCACTCGAAACTTCATCCAATTGACAGTGAGCTGAAAAAAAAATCAAAATGGCGGATTTAAGATGGCCGCCATACAAATTTCGTCGGTGTCTATCTCGGAGAGTATAAAAGATGGAAGAGTGGTTTCTTAGCAAAAGATGATCAGGACATGAAGGTCTACTTGATGAATAGGAAAAAAATTCAAGATGGCGGAATTTATTTTTCCATAGAAAATGTATGGCGAATATTGAAGAGGCTACAGCCTACAAGTGTAGAACTATGCAAGACTTTGATGCGGTTCCTTTTCAAAATTTGTTTTTAAAGAAGAACTCTCCATAATATTTCGTAGAAAAAAATATATGGAGAGCGATGATGATCGAGGGTTTGAAAGATGGGTGAGGAGCATGGCCAGGGTATTAAAGTTAGGTGGGGGCTCTTCAAACAAAAATACTCGAAACTTCATCCAATTGGCAGTGAGCTTAAAATATCCAAAATGGCTGATTCAAGATGCCTTAAAGACCTAAAGTTAGTAACTTTCGTTAGTACCTTACGTTAGTAACTTACGTTAGTACCTGACGTTAGTAACTTACGTTAGTACCTTACGTTAGTAACTTACGTTAGTACCTTACGTTAGTAACTTACGTTAGTATCTTACGTTAGTAACTTACGTTAGTATCTTGCGTTAGTAACTTACGTTAGTAACTTGCGTTAGTAACTTACGTTAGTAACTTACGTTAGTAACTTACGTAAGCACATTACGTAAGTACCTTGCGTAAGTACCTTAAGTTAGTAAGGTACTAACGTAAGGTACTAACGTAAGATACTTACGTAAGGTACTTACGCAAGTATCTTACGTTAGTAACTTGCGTTAGTAACTTACGTTAGTACCTTACGTTAGTACCTTACGTTAGTAACTTACGTTAGTACCTTACGTTAGTACCTTACGTTAGTACCTTACGTTAGTAACTTACGTTAGTAACTTACGTTAGTATCTTACGTTAGTAACTTACGTTAGTACCTTACGTTAGTACCTTACGTTAGTAACTTACGTTAGTACCTTACGTTAGTACCTTACGTTAGTACCTTACATTATTAACTTACGTAAGCACATTGCGTAAGTACCTTGCGTAAGTACCTTACGTAAATATCTCACGTAAGTACCTTACGTTTATAACTTATGTAAGTACCTGACGTTAGTACCACACGTTAGTACCTTACGTTAGTAACTTACGTTAGTACCTTACGTAAGCACCTTACGTAAGTACCTTACGTAAGTACCTTACGTAAGCACCTTGCGTAAGTACCTTACGTAAGTATCTTAGGTAAGTACCTTACGTAAGTACCTTACGTAAGCACCTTGCGTAAGTACCTTACGTAAGTATCTTAGGTAAGTACCTTACGTTAGTACCTTGCGTTAGGACTTACGTAAGGTACTTACGTAAGTACCTCACGTAAGTACCTTACTTAAGCACATTACGTAAGTACCTTACGTAATTACCTTACGTTAACAACTTACGTAAGTAACTTACCTTAGTAACTTACGTCAGTAACTTACGTTGGTATCTTACGTTAGTAACTTACGTTAGTAACTTACGTTAGTAACTTACGTTAGTAACTTACGTTAGTAACTTACGTTAGTAACTTACGTAAGCACATTACGTAAGTACCTTGCGTAAGTACCTTAAGTTAGTAAGGTACTAACGTAAGGTACTAACGTAAGATACTTACGTAAGGTACTTACGCAAGTATCTTACGTTAGTAACTTGCGTTAGTACTTTACGTTAGTAACTTACGTTAGTACGTTACGTTTTTACATTTAAAGGCCCTTTTAGATTCTTAGGGGGTCTCTGTGTGTGAGTGTTTATGTTTTCTTATGAGAATTTTTTTACGTCTGTCGGACGCTTGCCACGCTGGCGCTTCCACTGTGCTCGCTAGCATAACAGTTTACTTCAGAACACGTAGGCAGTAAACGCTAGGATAGAAGGAGAGCAAGTAAGTAAGTAGACAGTGGGCCACACGGTCTACTACGCGGTCCGCTTCAGCGGGCCGCGCATCCACGCGCCATACTAGTTTATTATGTACTTACTTACTAAAATATTTGTATGTGCTATAGAGCTAGGTACGTTTTACCATCCTATGGTATGTCATACTGACATCGATATCTGTTACTCAATCACGCCCCAACGGCTGAACGGATCTGGCTGAAATTTGGCACAGAGATAGATTATAGTCTGGAATAGCACATAGGCTACTTTTTAGCCCGGAAAATTAATGAGTTCCCGCGGGAACCAAAAAACCTCAAACAACGCAGACGTAGTCGCGGGCATCCGCTAGTCGATATATATGTAGGTATATATGGGACCTTTGATAGAAAAGTCGGGCGTCCGACTTTGAGAGCGTTCCAAAAAAACGTTAAGTATTTAATATTTCAATCCATTACGCAATTATTAAATTTCCACGGCAAACAGTATGATATTTTTTTACTAGCTTGTTATAATATGATATTCGTATTCTGATCTTGTTAGTAAAACTTATAAGTAGTTTACGGTGACATAAACTGCCTCGTTGGTCTAGTGGTTATCATGTTCGACTGCGGCTGACGAGGTCCCGGGTTGGGCCATAATTAAGTGTTGGGTTTTTCTAATTAGAAATTCTCAGTACTAGCCCGGAGTTAGCAAGTTGGCGGTGTTTCACCCCCGTGCCTTGGAGAGCACGTTAAGCCGTCGGTCCCGGTTATTATCACTAACATGTTAATAGTCGTTAAAGCCCGCCAACCCGCATATTGGAGCAGCGTGGTGGGTCTAAGCTCTCATTCCCTCTCTCCTATGAGAGAGCAGGCCTGTGCCCAGCAGTGGGACGTTAATGCGACTTATCTGACCTTACCAACGACCTCAATTTACATAGACGGGCCCTGTCAAACAAAGAATGTAGGCGTATTTTTAGCAACGCCATCTAGTCTGAAAAGCGGGAACTTGCTTGTAACATTATGTCCCATCTTGAAGTAAAGATGGTGTTACTAAACATACGCCCACATTCTTTGTTTGACAGGGCCCGTTTAAGTAAATACTTTACATAGACGGGCTCTGTCAAACAAATTGAGGTCGTTGCAAACTGATTTAGTCCACGGCCTTGCAGAGTTGTTTTTCCGAAAATGCAAGCAAGTTGCAA
The DNA here is from genome assembly GCA_963932025.1 of Erebia epiphron. Classification (NCBI taxonomy): domain Eukaryota; kingdom Metazoa; phylum Arthropoda; class Insecta; order Lepidoptera; family Nymphalidae; genus Erebia; species Erebia epiphron. The sequence goes on along the minus strand of OZ009948.1, from coordinate 33,428,510 downwards.
GTTGTTTTTTATTGTGGAATTGGGTAGGTACACTATTCTAGAATAAGAATAAAAGCGGGACTAAATTTATGTAATCAAAGCGTATCTTTATTAAATAGAGTACATACAGAGTAAAATGGTTTAACTTTAAATAAACAATAATTAATTATTTATTGGAAGACTCGTTGAGGCATGCGATTAATTATTTATTGTTATCACATAATTAAGTTCTTAATTTTACAAAATTCTAAAAAAATGTAACACATTTTATTGTAATAAATGATGTATAAATGAATAATTTTGTACTTACAATATAAATGTTTCACCGAATATGGCACACCAGAAAATTAAACATTAGTAATAAAATTAAATCTTAAAGTTATAATACTGTATCTATCACAACATAAAATGTTATTATGGAACAGTATGTCCGGTCGACAATCGAGGGGTTTGTAGCCAAACAAAAAATATCTTGTCGTACTAATAGAGTACATAAGTATAAATAAATATTATGTAGGTATATGTATAAATTTTTATTCTTCAAACCTCTTAGGCAAATTCAATTTTAAATAAAATATCATAATACTTTTTGACTAATAAATAATATCACAAACAATAAATCCTAATAATACTAGATGTATGTAGTTATCGTGTAAGTGTATTGTACGTAAAATGCTTATACTTCTTTTAAAGTTTTCCGTAAAATGTCTAAATATATTGCAGCATGCTTCGGCGCAAACACTAAGGCCGGTCTGAGGCGAACACTCTTCTCTCCGCAAGCACCACCTAAGACACCTGAAATGTTCGAACAAAATTGTAACCAAACACTATTTAATATAGGAATGTAAACCTTTCTCATTCCGAGAGGAGACTCGTAAAAAAATAATTTTATCTACGCTCATGATATCTTAAAATTCTTATTATGAATTAAAAAATATAGTTTATTTACGAATATCTCTGATTTTATATAACATCACCATTGGTCGTTGTTGACGAGATTTACTACAAATTATTTTTGTTTTTGTTGGTCAAGTTATATCCTACGGGAAAATGTAATCTTAAGTGAACTTAAAGCTGTGATTTTTGTTACCTAATTGATACTCTAGGAATAGCAATGAAACGTCCTAATCATTCTACAAAGGACTGTTAAGGAACAACATTAAGAAAATCTTACAACGTTACTAATATTTTTATAGATTCGATTTTGAGATTATTTTAAAACCTGAGTTAAGATAAAGTGTTGTATGAAACTCAACTCAACTAAGACGTATTAAGCAACCGTTTCATGAACTACTATAGCGAAGGTTTAAAAACCTCTCAAGAGGAAAATAACCGACCAAGTGCGGGTTGGACTCGCGCACCGAGGGTAGCGTACGTTGGAAGGATTTAGTTTAATTATTCGATCTCTAAGTTATAAAGACAAGAAAGCGCTACAAATTAACAATTAAAGAAGATAAAAAAATATTTTATATTATGTTATAGTTTACTACTGATTTATAAATAAGCTGCCTTAGCTACAGACATCCTTTATTTTTCCTATAAAGTTTACACACATTTCTGAAAAAATTGCTTTTATTTCGGACCGCAAAACTAAGTTTGTAAAGGCTTATTGTTTGTTAAGGCTCTTTGTGCGCGAGTCTGACTCGCACTTGACCGTTTTTTTTTTAAATATTACTAGCAAACCCGGCGAACTCCGTTTCGCCACCAGATGGCTTTCCCGCTAAAAAGATTTTCCCGCTTTTCTGTTGAAATTTTTCCTGAATTTTCTTTGCTATAAACCTCACGGAGCCCGAGACCTTTCCAACGAATGCAAAACCGTGGAAATCGGTTCGTGCGTTCTGGAGTTATAGCGTCAGGAAGGAAAACCCGACTTATTTTTATATAGTAGATTATACTGTCACTGGGCATTTTACGACAGTTCATAGCGCCTGCAGCCTGCGCCTGTGCCTAGCCACCAAATATCATCTGTTTTGACGCTTTTGGAGGTTGCTAGTGCACTCACCATTTTTCTTTAAATCTGCAACAATTTTGTCCCTGCATTCCGCACTGGTAGAATTAAAGGCCAAGAATGTGCCGCGCCCTCGCACGCTATTGATCGCATGAGGAAACTCATTTTCCAACTTGTGTAGGCCATCCTTAAGAATTTTTCCGGTTTCGTTTACCAGGGACAGTAGATTTTCATTCTTAATTACTTCCAATACTTTTTCTAACAAAATCAATTTGCCTGGGTCTCCCATCCACGTGTTGAATACCCTGTATGGGTGCGCGGGCCTGAAAAGAACATCGTTTTATTAGTATTCTATTAGTAGCTTGCCGTTCGCACGTTTTAACGTTTTGTATAGAGTTGCTGTTTTAATTGGCTGGCAAATTGCTATATCATTTACATAATTATTGGATATTTGACCACATCAAGTCAGCAATTCATTGTTTCACACAGCCGATGTAGTGTTGACACTGTACTATCGTGAAATTTCTTTAACATTATGGCGTCACAAACATGGCGACCAATCGTTGCGCGTTCGTAGTCACGTGGTCTTTTTAAAATTTTACCAATTATTAATGAAATGAAATGAAATGAAATGAAATGAAATGAAAATATACTTTATTGTACACCATTCATAAAACACATGTAAACAAATACAAATTATGAAAGACTACAATAGGCTGCCTTATCGCTGAGAAGCGATCTCTACCAGGCAACCTAAAAAAGGAAATAATAACAGAAAACTTGAATGAGGGTGTACACAAAGTAGGTAATACAATTAAGGGATAAAACACTTAAACACAGGTAGCAAATCTAAAGACTATTATAGTATATAATACACAAATCTGTACACATAAAATACATAAATAATGTACATACATACATATATACATATATACATATAATATATACACACAACTTAAATATATAACGAATATAATAGGTATCAATAATTTAGATATAAGCTTTCTATCTAAGGTATAGAATGTAAGGAATTGGATACACAAAACTAAGGAGGTAAAAAGTGTTTTTTTAAGAGACTCTTAAAAATAGGCAAAGATTTTGCCTGCCTAATATGAAGAGGGAGAGAGTTCCAAAGACGAACAGCTTTAATGGAAAAATACTTGGAGTAGAAAGCAGTGCTATGAGAAGGAATTCTAAGAGTTAGATTATCCTCAGAGCGGAGAGATCGACCCGAGTGAGAATCACCGAGAAACTCAAACCATTCTTTCAGATAAGGAGGAGTGGCTGGATTGAAAAGAACACAGTACAAGAGAGATAAAAGATGAGTATTCCTGCGAAGATGAATTGGGAGCCACTCGAGTTTATTGCGAAATTCAGAAACGTGGTCATATTTACGAAGCCCAAATATGGAACCGTATACAAAGATTTTGAATGCGCTCGAGTTTGTTTAGTTGCTCCACACTTAAGTCTAAGTAACAAGCATCAGCATAATCAAGAATTGGTAAAAGGAGAGATTGTGCAAGCGCAATTTTAGATACGGGTAGAAAGTTACTCAACCTCCGGAGAGAGCCGACAGCAGCAAACACCTTTCTACTTACTTCACTAACCTGGGGAACCCAAGACAGAAACTTGTCAAATACAATGCCTAGGTTTTTAACTGCGTCACTATACTGTAATTGGACCCCATCAAAAACAACATGGGGAAGAGTAGCCCAGTCTATGCGTGATATTAGATTTTGACTACCTATTATAATGACTTGTGTCTTGAATGGATTTACGTTAAGTCCGTAAGACTTACTCCATCGAACAATAGCATCTAAATCTTTATTAACTAAATCAATAGTCCTAGGTAAATCTTGTAATTTAGACTGAGCATACACTTGGAGATCATTAGCATACAGGTGGTAGTGAGAACATATTTGCTGAGTGATTGAACTTATGAAAATCGAAATAGGAGAGGAGACAACACGCCACCTTGCGGTACGTCGGCACTTAGCGAACACCAATCAGAAAAACTTTCTTCGATACATATCCGCTGCCTGCGCCCATGCAAGTAAGTATGAAACCAGTCAACGACCCCAGGAGATATGTTAAGAGAAACTAGAATTGCTAAAAGTAATTCATAATCAACATTGTTGAAAGCATTGCTAAAATCAAGTAAAGTCAGCACTGTTACACGTTGGTTATCCATACATCCATAATTTTGACTAATGCAGTAGTTGTACTATGGCCCAGGACGAAAACCGGATTGAAAAGGATTTAAAAAGTTACATCTCGATAGAAATAGTGTCATTTGTTTATGAACTACACGCTCAAAAACTTTTGAAAGAAATGGTAAAATGGAAATTGGACGATAATCAGCAAAACTGGATGGATTTGATTTTTTTGGAATAGGAGTTATCTGTGCATCCTTCTAAGAAGAAGGAAAAACACCGGTGCAGATAGAATGATTAAATATGGACGCTATTATTAATCGTTATTGTTATTATTATTAATTGTTTATTATTAATTGAAAAAAAAATTAAGAGTTTTTCGCTTCGACGATTTGTACAATTTGTGTTAAAGTTTAAAAAAACATAAAAAAATCTATATATTTTTTTAATTCAACACCCTAATTGGGTATTTGACAACTAGTCAAATCAGCAATTTTTTACCGAACGTCAAAACGCGTGCTCAGTATGGGATTTTATATGAAATATTGAATAGTGACGTCATCAAAGTTCGACGCACTTTTTTACTTTAATCGATAGTTTAAAGTGTTATTCAACATAAAACTAAGAAGGGGCGGGGATATTACGACTTTTAGGGGATCCTCTATGTAATAATCATTAAAAAATAATTTATTTGACCAGTAGTCATATTATACCCAACTAGTATGGCGCGTCAAAGACAATATTATATAAACCAGTATAAGACTGTTCACTTCATACATTCAATCAAAGCTCGCTAAATGCGCATTAAAGTCGCCGGTACCTTGTAGTTCTTCGAACAATCTGAGATGGCGTAACTGTGCAAGCTGTTTGTTAAAATTAGTTTAATGTAAATTTGCTATTTGCTTAAGTGATTTTATCAAATTTTTGTATTTTGATAAGTTTATATAAATAATTAATACAAATTGAACCAAGAAAATACGATATTTCACCGATTTTACTATAATCATATAAAGAGCGAGCCTGGTAGCGCCATCTAACGATAGTATTAACCTAGAATTTTTTTATAAGGGAGTAAGCAATCTATACTTGGTATTATAATTAATCTATGGGCGCGTGGATGCGCGGCCCGCTGAAGCGAACCGCGAAGAAGAGTGGTTAATAATTTAATAAGTCCGTTTGGATTTGTAGTTTTGGTGTGTAATACGTAGTCGTGCCTTTTACCCGCCCGCCCGCTACCATCTTTGACTGCATCATCACTTACCATCAGGTGAGATCGCAGTCAAGGGCTAACTTGTAGTGGAATAATGATTAAAAAGAAATAAAACCGGCCAAGTGCGAGTCGGACTCGCGCACCGAGGGTTCCGTACTCAAGAAGTAGGTATAATTACCTTTGTTATTGAACCGCAAAACTAACTTTGTTTGTAGAGATTTACTGTTAATATCAAAAAATTACGTTTGTTGTATGGGAGCCCCCCTTTAATATTTACTTTATTGATATTTAATTATTTATTTTGAAAGGTAATATACAAGTTAATATTCTGTGAAAATTTGAACCGTCTACCTGTTACCATTTTTAATATTGAGCAAAAAAATACGAAAAAAACACGTTTATTGTATGGGGACCCCCCTTAATATATATATTTTTTTAATTTTTAGTATTTGTTGTTATAGCGGCAACGGAAATACATCATTTGTGAAAATTTCAGCTTTCTAGCTATCACGGTCTATGAGATACAGCCTGGAGACAGACAGACAGACAGACAGACAGCGGAGTCTTAGTAATAGGGTCCCGTTTTTACCTTTTGGGTACGGAACCCTAAAAATCACGTAATTCCCCAACCCAACCCCAACCTATCTTCAATACCCTGCTCTCTAGCTAGCTAGCTCTTCACCCATCTTGCAAACCCTCGACCTCCATATTTTTTCTCCGAATCATTTGTCAGAATGACAGTACGAACATACAAACTTTGAAAAGGTCTTGCATAATTTACAAATCCCAGTCAACATTCCCCATACATTTTCTATGGAAAAATAAATTCCGCCATCTTGAATTTTTTTCCTATTCGTCAAGTAGACCTTCATGTCCTGATCATCTTTGCCAAGAAACCACTCTTCCATCTTTTATACTCTCCGAGATAGACACCGACGAAATTTGTATGGCGGCCATCTTAAATCCGCCATTTTGAAATTTTATCAGCTTACTGTCAATTGGATGAAGTTTCGAGTGACATTTGGTTGAGCATCCCCCACCTATCTTCAATACCCTGGCTGTGCTCTTCATCCGTCTTCGAAATCCTCAATCATCAGCTCTCTCCATATTTTTCCTCTGAATGAATTTTTGTCTTCCATACGAAACGATGAGTAAAAAAAAATGTTTTCATACAAAAAATTACAGGAGAGGTGATCAATGAGTCAGTCAGTCAGCACGAGCAGCTATGTATATATTAATTAGACGACGCATCTAGTCCGTCTTAGACCGGCCATACACGGACTGCTCGAGCAGTTAACCAGTGATCAACATACACGGACCGCTCTTGCAGTCATAGTCAACAGCTTGAAGCTACCATTGATAATTGCTGCCCGAAGCAGTCGCAACTGCTCGAGCAGTTACATGTGTGTACGTAGAAGACTGTAGTTCAGTATTTAGTCGCAGCTTGAAGCAGTCAGCAGGGCGACCGCGTATCTCTGACACCTACAGTGTAACGATCGCAATCACCTCTGATTGGTTAACACTCTTCCACTATTGGACAAATCCATTGACACAGCAAGAATACCATAAAATCAGTCAATCACAACAATTGACACTGTAACAATGATTGATGCAGGAGTTACGCGGTCGCCCTGCAGGATTAACTTTATTGAAAGGACCTAGCTGTCCGTGTATCAGAGGCCTTAAACCGAAGCGGACTTACTTCTCCTCGATTTTGAAATAAAAGCCGCCGGTCAGCATCTTCTTGCTGAAGGTGACGAGGTCGGGCGGCGCGCGTAGGCCGAAGTGCTCGTGGCACCACATGCGGCCCGTGGGCCCGCAGCCCGTTTGCACCTCGTCCACGATCAGCGCCGCCCCGCTCTGCCGATACGATCATCGATATAAATGTAGGTACTAGACGGGCCCTTTCATAGAAAAAAAGCCGGGCGTCTGACTTTGAGAGCGCGTTCCTAACATATCTTTGTCCCCATCGTAGCGCTGTCACGGTCGCTCGTCGTGTATTTAATTCGTTATTAGTTTGACACTGTTTTATTTTTATTTTAAGGTAAGTGTTTCAATTCACAATTATACATTTCCAAAAAAACGTTATTTAATCTTCCTATTTAATATTTTTATGCATAACGCAATCATTTAATTTCCGCGGCAAACTGTATTATATTTTTTTTTACTAACTGGCCTTACGGCTTCTATGACTATGACCTATATTATCTATGACCGAGTCATACGTTTTCAAGCTGTAATTCACGATGGCGCATATTTTGCAAGCAAGTTCCCGCTTTTCAGACTACATGGCGTTAAAATACGCCCACATTATTTGTTTGACAGGGCCCGTCTATGTAACGTATTGACGTCGTTGGATACGTCGATACATTCAAGCTTGCTGCAACATGCAATTGTATGCATACTTGCTGTTTGGACGCAGTGTTGAGCGCTGTTGTCTTAGTGGGAGGTCTCGGGTTCAATTTGGGAATTTATAATTGCTGAATTTTCACTGGTCTGGCCTGGTGGGAGGCTTCATAATTATGCGATTTTTGTTTGCGTATACACTAGCTTCATGTCCTCAGGGTGCGTTTCCACTAGAAATGAGCTACGTTGCTAAGTTACGGATGTGTGTCAAACTCACCAATAGAGGCGCATGATTTTTATAACTTGGCTCTGGTGCAAAGATGTTAAAATTGCTTTACCAAGCAGTTGAAGCGAAAGGAATACGAGCTAAAAATGCGAGCGAAGGATCTACAAGTCGTGTAGAATGTAGCTATAGGAACTAGGAAGTATGGAACATAACTTTCTCCTCACCTTCTGCGTCCTGCTATCGTTCATCATAGCACACCTTACCCGCTCCGTTACAGGTTACACCACTTAGCTTTGGTGAAAATAGACACTTTCTTAGCTTAGCTTTAACCTCGCTCACCGCTTAGCCACATCGCACATATCACGTGGAAAAGCAGCCTAATACTTAATTTAACTTAACAGACTACGGTTAATTTCTGTGGTACTAACACTTTGGCAAATTTTTTGCAGGTTTTGGAAAAATTCAGGTGATGCCTCATGATCCCCGCCTTCTGATTGAATAGGTTCTACGATAACTCCGGCGACTGGACAGCCCTTTTTTTTATACTTCTCTATTACGTCAGCTACTTGCTCCAGACACCTAGAAAAAGACATAATTAAGACATTAGGTACGAATGAACAAATTATTTTGATATTGATAGTAGAGAGGAACAATACAACCTACTTATTCAAGCTATTTATGCAGAGTTTCTGAGCTTCAATTGGATATACACAGGCGCTTTTGAAGCTTAATGAGCCTTCAATATCATAAATTATTTCTCAACAAGATGATGCCCGCGACTTCCTCTACGACCTACGTGGATATAGGTTTATTATTATTAATCCAAGGGAACTCTTTGGGAATTTTTCGGGGTAAAAAGTACCCGATGTCCATCCCTTTGATGTAAGCTATCTCTGTACCAAATTTCATCAAAATCGGTTAAAAAGATGGGCCGTGAAAGCGAAGCAGATAGATAGACAGTAGACACACTATCGCATTTATAATATTATTACGTATGGATTTCTCGTTTGAACTCTCCACCACGAATATGCATTGATATACCTCATGCCTGTTATACTTATAGGTACGTACGAATATAAACGAGGTCACGATTGGGGGACCGCGTAGCGCGTCGAGTCGCTTTATTGCTTAACAAGGGTTATTTGATCTACATCAATAGTTCATTTTATTGGTGTAACAAAATACGGTACTCTGAGCTGGTGTGTTGATATGTTAGCTCTATCAACTTTACTTAGGTACATTCCTTTTTGCTTCCAACAAAGCTGCTTGAATATAGCAGTGGCGTGCAGTCTATTATATGCCTCTATAACCTGCAGCAGTCCTCTTTTAAGAACTTGTTTGCTTACCCAAGTCAAATGGCTAAATGCTTATTTTTGAGCTGCTATTAAACTGGCAATTTACTTAAGTAGTGAATTCCCTGACATCGAACCCTGTGCACGCAACTGTTTGTAGGTCTTTTGTCGTAATTCGGTACGTGTGCAATTTTCGAAAATTTCGATTTCAATCAGACTCCTTCGGCATTACATATGTATAACGGCATATTTAAAAGTGAAGCCGATGCGCGAAGTCTTGATCCTACTGATATCAACTCTAACTAACCGATCTCCATGCTTTATTTTCAGTAGGTAGGTATACCAATTTCAGCCGTATTTAAACGTATATAGCGCATAGATATTATTACAAATGCAAAAGTGTGTTTATTTGTTGGTTTGTCTTTCAATCACGCTGCAACAATATAAAAAATTATAGAGTTCCACGGGAATTTGAAAAAACCACCCGAACGAAGTTGCGGTAACGAAGACGTAGAACGGCAGAGGTGTGGCAGACAATTATCTCCCCTCCAACCTATTGACCAAGTGTGGCGATAGTTGCAAGCGGCAGAGTTGACGCTGGCACCACCACGTCGAAAGTCCACGATGAATAATTATTATGCTTCTGCGTCACGTCTCCACCACTGGCCATTTCTGTATGAGCTGCACCTTAATTTTATAGCTTACTTGTTATCTTGCTCCTTATTTTCTGATTCAAATTGATCGAGCGGATATTTGTATCTAGGGAACGGGGCAACGGGCCAATCAAAAGCGGGACAGTCCAACTTGTGAATTGGTTTCGATCTCGTAGTGGACAAGGCACCGAAGGTACGACCGTGAAACCCACCCTGTAAATCAGAATACGGTTTATGCGCTCACATCATCATACTAATATTATAAATGCGAAAGTGTGTTTGTTTGTTGGTTTATTGGTTTGTCCTTCAATCACGCCGCAACGGAGCAACGGATCGATGTGATTTTTGGCATGGGTATAGTTGAGGACCTGGAGAGTGACTTAGGCTTTTTATCCCGGAAAATTAAGGAGTTCCCGCGGGAATAAAAAAAACTTAAACCACGCGGATGAAGTCGCGGGCATCAGCTAGTTTCACATAATTATACAACTTTGAGTTCATAGGTACCTAGCTATTTATGGTGCTGCCACACTGCAGTTATAAAATGTGTTTAAACATTCTTGAACATTAGTTCCTGAGGTTGGCAGAATAACCTTGCTTACCTTACCTTATACTTTACCTTTTCACTTAAAACCAAAAAACTTTCTCACAAAAAAAAGTGAAGTAGAGTCAAGCTCTGAGAAAACTCAAGAAAAAGTCGAAAAATCGAGTCTCAGATCAGTTTCCGCTCACTTTGAGCAAACAAAAATATTGCATCGAACTGTATAGGTATGTCACCGTAAAATTGTGAAAACCGTTAGATTGTAATCTAACGCTTTTTGTCTCGATAGATTTTAAACTGTCGACGTATTGTGAACCATAACATACCTACTGCTTACAATTTAACGCATAATTTTTCGGTAAATTATAATCTATTAGGTATATTAACCCGATAGAACCTAATTGCTGAACCTAAGCAGTGCACTACCTGAATATTTATGTGAAACCCTAACCTAACCTATCGTACGAACGCGAGTTGAATGCACAGTAAATGTATGTATCATACATTTACTGTGCATTCAACTCTGTACAAGAAAGAGACAAGAAAACGTAAATACAATCAATATTTCAAAAATGAATACTCAGAACATTGAACGGTTCACAATCTTTCGACAGTTTACAATCTCGCGAGATAGAAACCGTTAGATTATAATCTAACGGTTTTTACAATTTTACGGTGACATATACACGGAACCTTAATTTTTGGAGGTCACAATTTGGGCCACTTGGCCCAACAAATCTATCAGAGGTATAATTTCTTACATCATATTCATGTTTCATACCATATTATAAATGCGAAAGTGTATGTAAGTTTGCAAATACTTTCATAATTTAATAGGCAAATAGGTACCTTAAAAGATAAAATGGTCAAGTTGGGAGAGCCAGGCGGCTGATTTGCCATACAAGACGACATTTCTTCGGGTGTGAAGCCCGTTTTTCCTCCACGTTCCTTTAAGCGGTACCACATAAAAACGGTTTTGTATGCATTTTCATTGGAACAGGAACCACACATCATTGTCGTAACAGCGTCAAGGCCACGAGGTGCGACTCCCATTAAAACATCTCTTAACTTTTGAGGCCAATCCACTGCCGGAAATACGCCGAGGGCAGGACGATTGACGAGCGATCTCTGGTGAAGAAAAAAGGAATCATTCGGAGACACAGAATACACAATAATATCGTCAAAAAAAACGGCCAAGTGAGAGTCAGACTCGCACACAAAGGGTTCCGTACCACTCAGCGACTCAGCGCTGAACCAGCGTCGACTCAGAGTTGACCCAGAGGCGACTTAGCGCTGAACCAACGTCGACTCAGAGCTGACCCAGAGGCGACTCAGGTCCTATTATCCAAGGTCACCCCCAAGAAAACTGTAGAGTTCTCCATTTTTAGTGTTTTCCCATTTAACATTATTGATTTATTGATATTCTTTACATTAGGTAAAACAAACTCTAAGGACTTGGTTTACTTTGCATTCAGTAACAAATTATTGACAGTAAACCAGTGATACGTGAGATATTGCATTGTTTACATCGTCAAAATTATCCTTACTTCTATCAACTTTAAAAATAAGCGATGTGTCGTCAGCAAACAATACCTACAATATCACAAACATTGTTGACATGTTTTTTGTATAAATTAGGCCAAGGTTTAATCCATTACATTACAAACCATACTACCGAGTGTTTCATTTCTCTCTCAAGCAAGAAAAGGAATCATATATCGCTACACGCTGAACCAGCGGCGACTCATCGCTGTATGTCGATTCAGAGCTGACCCAGATTCAACTAAAGAAAGATCCGCACTTACGGAGGCAGAGGCGAGGTTCCATTACAACCCTAATATTTATGTAACCCTAATATTTATGTACCTAAACTATATGGATATTACTTACCAGACTATGTTTATCTTCGAAAGCCTTCAGCAATGCTGGATGATTGTATCCGATTGGTATTGATGATATTTGTGTGAATGAGTCCAAAAATGTATTTCCATCGGCATCCACAAAATAATTACCAATACATTTGTCATAATCAGCAAATAACTGTACTGAACCTGCTTGCTGTAATCGTCAAGAATATAATATGTGATGTGGTATCCTTAATAACTGATTATATTATTTGCTAGTTTAAAAAAGTAGGGATGTTATTGAAAGTAAGTTCTTAGTAAGTCAATACCCACCCATAGTTAATCAGATTCCTATAAGCTGGCCCTTGACTGTGATCATTGTGCTGATTTTTTGTAACGTTTTGAAGTACTAAACCAATGTAAGTACTATTATGTATTCTCTGGTAAAACTTCTCTTGTTCTGGTTGGATCGAGTCATTGCCTGACTGGGTCCGAATAGTTCAGAGTAAGTTAAACTGGTTAGAATCAAGTCAGAGAGGTTGAAAATGAAAAAGTAATCACTGGGTCCAATTAAATAAAACTTAAAATTAATTAAATAATTATTTGGAGCACTTTGGATTTTTCCTTTCAAAGTTGTCTTTTATGATTCCACTACAAGTTAGGTCTAGACTGCGATTACACCAGGATGGTATCAAGGTAGTGGATGCAGTCTTAGATGGTAGTAGGCTTACCTGGCAGTGGTAGGCAGTTTTATAAGTTAATAATAATAATAAGTTAGTTTTAATACCTTACTCCATAATGGAACACTAAATAGTAAATATCTTGGTGGCACATTTTTGCATCTGCAAAAGGGTGATAAACAGCCAAGGCTAAAGCCTTCCACCAGAAAATATCTAATTGTGTTTCCATTTCATAACTAATTTAGACCAAAGATCCAAAAGTTCAAATTGAAGTAACGAGTTGTAGTATTTATATTTTTCAAATAAAAAGCTTCTACATTTATTTAGAAACGTAGAAGCTTTTTATTACCATAACCTACTTGTAAACAAGATAGTTCTTGAAGTAATGCTTTTGTTTTTGGGCCAGGAACAGAGGTTTTAATTTCCGGTTTGTATGGCTCGGCTTGAGCTACTGTTGAAAAGCTGAGTTTTAAATCTGAAAATGATATAGCAATTTTACGTAACCCTTTTATACTATTACATAAAGTAAGCAGATTATAGTTCTAACAAATATTAATGTATTAACACCAATGTACTTACATACACAATCTATTTGACCTAATCAAATTTTTTTATTAAAAAAAACTCAAGACCTAAAATATAAAACACCATTTGTTTGTATGGAGATAAATTTAATTTGAATACAATAAAAAAATTGTCTGTAAGGGGTATCTTTCAACTGGCAGCAGCCAATTAATGTGAATAAAACAACAACCTCAATTTACATAGACGGGCCCTGTCAAACAAAGAATATGGACTTATTTTATTAACGCCGTCTAGTTTGAAAAGCGGGACAGCGCTATGGCGGGGACAAGGACAGGGCTATACATGTTAGGGGCGTGCTCTAAAGGTCGGACACCCAATTTTTTTCTATGAAAGGGCCCATCTAGTACCTACATGTATATCAATGGAATAAAAATGAATTTATCAAGAGCAATTTAAGTACAATTATACAATATGGCTACAATCCCCACAGAATTCCAGCCACCACCCTTTTTACCTATTCAGCATGAGTTTGTAGAGCAAAAAATTTGGGAGCAGGCAATCTTTACTTATCATTACAATAGAGGTACCTATGTATGTAATCTGTATATTAAAATATAAATTATTGTAAGTAATATAATTTAAATAGGTGTGTAGGTACATACTAATTAATACTTTATAGATACTTAGTATGGTATCTGAGAATTGTCATATTATTATTTTCTCTTCTTATTATTGTTGTCTTATCAAATTAAAAACAGTGTGAATATTTATTGAAAAATTTTAGGAATCAGTAGCTAATATGAAAATACTCAATACTCATGTAATAACTCAGTAGGCACGTTTAAGTATAATTTATTTGAAAACTCTTCCAGAAGATATAAACTGGAAAGATAAAAAATAACTTACATTTCTCAGCATTGTGTTTGAATCTATTCGAAATAGGTTTTCTGAAAATACGCAACATATTTAAAAGCACCATAAACGCCTCACCAATCACCCACCGACCAACTCTTCTGCTGTGTTTCTTTGAACCTCTCGGTAGAGAGTAGTTTATTCCTTGCTTTGAACACACCGCCTGCACCCTGCAGGCTGCTCTTCTTGTCTCTGCTGCACGTGCACACCGCTGTTAACTTGTCTCTGGACCGCACAGCTGTTAAGTGACAAGTGACAGCCTGACAGGCGACAGCAGTCACTTGCCTCTGCACACGATTACCAGAGAAGATAAACGAAGATTACGAATATTATCGTACTCTGTGCGTTAGGGATTTGCCAAAAGTATCGATACGTAAGTAGTATCGATAATTTCAGTTCGATACCTAGTATTTTTGTAATCGCGATACCTTTGTTCTAGTATATTAGTTTTGAAAAGCGGATTCTTACGAATACGCTCACACCAGTCACTTCTCACCACCGAACAATTATACCTTCTCAAATTAAACCTTTCACTACGAAATCTACATGTACATATTCAAAACTTTGTTGCTAACTTTAGCACAATACTCGCGACCCGCCCCGGCGTCGCACGGGTAGCACTAATAATAATCATAATAGTCCACACCCAATGTAGCCGTAGTGGACAGTAGCCGGCACATCAGGTTTTACATTTTGCACTGCGATATTATTAATCTTTATAATGATATTATATTGTAAGAATACCCCCGGCCCTCACCCCACATGCCACTACCAGCCACAACCGCGACCTTTTCTGTTGCAAGTTAATTGTTGCATGTGAATTAAGTCGGAAAAAATCGTCTGCTCTGAGAGCTTCCATGCGCTGCGTAAATAGTAAAAGTTACATGAAAACAATGTATGGTGGAATTGTTCCTTTCAAAAAGTTCTAAAAAAAGTCCGCGATAGCATGTATTATGTTTCTTCTAAGGTTGTCTCATAGTAACAATTTTTATGATTTTCAAACTTGGTCTTTTTTAATATGTATAGCGAGCAAACAAGCAGACCTGATGGTAAGTGATTACCGCCACCCATGAACATTTGCAGCACCAGAGGAACCGTCAATGCGTTGCTGGCTTTTGAGATATTTGTTTATCCGCCCTTTGAAGAGCCCCATATTATTGACCGAGCGAAGCGAAGGTCTCTGAGTCTACTTGAGTGAATTTGCACTTGTCCGTCCGTTCGTCCGTCCGTCCGTCTGTCAGAGCCTTATGACTTCTGAATTACTGAACGTAATTACTTCAAATTTAAATATAATGCACATAAACCGATGGCCTCCAGCCAAATATGGCTTAAAAAGTAATAAAAATCTTTATTTCAGGGGGCTCTCATAGAAGCGAATATGAAGAAAAAATATTTTTAAAGCGTTACATAGGGTTGCGGTATATCATTTTAAAGATAATTAGGAATAGAGTCCAAAAATATATATTTTTAAATTTTTCCCCTAAAATTGATGAAATGGGGAGCTTTCAAAGTGGAGATTTTCTAACGTCCAAAGTTGACCTCAGAACACTAAATTTTCTGAAATGCTGAGCCTGAAACTTGATCAATTATTTGAATTATATCCTGTATTTGAACAACAAATACTAAAATTATATAAATATCATATGGAAATGAAATTATTTAATTTTTAATGAGCGTTAGTATTTACAACAGAACTTTACAATGATGTCAATAGATGGCGCCGCAAAGTCTCAGTTCGGGGCAAACCACTAGTTAACTTTTAACATTAGACGACACTTTAACTTCACTTAACTTTTAACAAAAGAGCTATAGAGTTATTGGAGATGGTTGAATTTTTGGTACTCCTACTTTTTTACATTGAATGCTGCACACTGGCCGGAATTAAATCGTATACCTAATGGAGAAGATTCATGACGTTTTTATTATTATATTCAACGTAATAGTATTAAAATATAGATCAAAACTAATCAATCACTGAAAGAAATTTTGAAATCCATCAATAAATGACTTAGAAATAGATTATTGAAGTTTACGTATTTTAGTACGGAACGTCTGTGGTTTCCGATTCGCCTCTGACGTTTTCACTCCTATCCGAGATCGCTGCTCCACGAATCATTCAAGTATTCGTTTCAGTCGCGCCAGGGCTCTTGCTTCGTTCGTGTTTATTTACGTACAGACGTTTGTTTTTTTATTTATTTAAGAGTGTGTAGTTTTTATTTCATTATAATGAAAGAAGGCTTATAGTCCCGAATAGCAGAATAACTATTAAAAACATTGGAAAATTGAAGAAAAACAAAATAAAATAAAAAACATTGCCCTTGATTTTCCCATACAAAATGTTCATTGGTTTCATAACGTGATTTTTGGCAAGGGCCAAGGGTATAGTTGCGGACCTGAAGAGGTCTAGGTCATGGGCTACTTTTTACCCCGGAAAATTAAGGAGTTCCCGCGGGAATCAAAAAACTTAAACCACGCGGATGAAGTCGCGGGCATCAGCTAAAAGATAAAGTAAATAACAAATACATTTACATAAAATCTATACTATACCTACTATAATATTGTAAATGCGAAAGTTTGGATTGATGGATGTATGGATGGATGGATGTTTGTTACTCAACCATGCTGGAACGTCTGAACGGATCTGCATGAAATTTGGCACAGAGATAGATTATAGTCTGGAATAACACATAGGCTTTTTATCCCGGAAAATTAAGGAGTTCCCGCGAGAACCAAAACACCTAAATCAACGCGGACGAAGCCGCCGGCACTAGCTAGTATGTAGTTATTTTTCCTGAAAAGTTATTCCGAACCTACTTACGACTCAATAGGTATATCATTCAGAAATAGGCAGCTATTACTAATAGTTTCTTACATCAAAATGATCTCCACACACAAATTTAACGCTTTCAGGTCCAATTAAATCGCGCTTCATTAGTTTGCACCACTTTCCTTGTTTTTATATTAATTGGCACACTAAAAAAATATTTATTGGGATTTTTTAACTGTTGTGCTTTGACACATAGGTACAATACAATATTTGTAGGCATTTTTTTAACTTCTGCCATCGGTAATAAACAAAATACGAACTGAACGGCGCAAGCGACTACACAACAATAAATTTGTACGTTGAGATGACGTCACACGACGGAGCGCCGCGTGTAACAAAATTATTCTTGCAAGCGCATCTTCAAAATCCCATAACTTTTTCATTTGCTGAGGTATTATTGATTCTTTCATATTTTGTCTTAATTTTCATAATAAATTAAAATAATAATTGGAAAATTCTCCATTGCACCACAGATAAACTTTGGCACATTAGACAAAGCGCCATCTATTGACATCATTGTGAAGTTCTGTTAAAAATACTGAAGCTCATTAAAAATAATATATAATATGTATTTATGTCATTAAGTATTGAATTATATTCTATGTTTGTTGATATGTATTTACTTATGTATATATATTATATATTTATGTCATTAGTATGTATATTTGTGTGTTTATGTAAGTTTATGATATAATATCTCATTTCATCTCATATCTTGTTGTACCTATTCTTCCTCCACAACCTTTCTCACTGCCAAGGGTCACTGGTAGAGATCTCTTATAGAGATAAGTGCTTCCTTGTCCACTATTTATCTGTTTTTCTTCGTATTTCTCTTCTTTCTGGTACTAAATAAATGCAAAAAAAGTTAATAGTTTCGTTTCCTTAAAATATTTATCTAATTTTAGTATTTGTTGTTCATGTATAGGATATAATTCAGATAATTGATACAGTTTCAGGCTCAGTCTTTCAGAAAATTGAGAGTTCTGAGGTCAACTTTGGACGTTAGAAAATCTCCACTTTGAAAGCCCACCATTTCGAAAATTAAAAAAAAAATTTTTTTGGAATCTATTCCTAATTATCTTTAAAATGATATACCGCAAGTCGCAACCCTATGTAACGCTAATAAAAATATTTTACTTCACATCGCTGCTATGAGAGCCCCCCTGAAATAACGATTTTTATAACTTTTTAAGCCATATTCGGCTGGAGGCCATTGGTTTAAATATTATATTTATATTTGAAGCAATTACGTTCAGTAATTCAGAAGTAATACGGCTCTGACGGACGGACGGAGGGACAGACGGACAAGTGCAAATTCACTCAAGCAGACTCAGAGAGCTTCGCTTCGCTCGGTCAATAAGCCCAGTAAAATTCAAAAGTTAAAACCAAATAAACTTTTGACCACCAGAGATGGTACCCAGCGCTCGATATTTTTGGAGGTTTGTCTCGTGTCGCATCACTAGCTTACACCCGCCGCCGTCAATGACAAGTGTCAGTAAAATAAAAATTATAAATCGGTGATAAAAATATGTAAACAATTTTCTTGTTGTAGGTAAATGTAATTTGGCCCTTTTTTGTGATTTGGGCTGTGCTGTGATATTAAGAATCTTAGATATTGAATTTAACAGGATTAAATAAATATGATCAAAGTGTTATCTTCAATAAAATCGTTATGGAAATCGCCGAAAAATGTTGAAATCAAACAAAATACCTCATCACTGATACTTATGATTTCTTTAAATATTCTCGAGGATGTTTTACTTTGGAAAAAAATGTGGCTGTCCTTGTTATTCTTTGTCTGTTTTAACTTTATTTTTATGTAAGTCTATAATTATGTAGTCTCGCAACTGTATGTCATCAAAATGAAGAGATGAGGAGATCCGCAGAACAACTAAAGTAACCGACATTGCTCGACGTATTGCGAAGCTGAAGTGGCAGTGGGCGGGGCACATAATTAGAAGAACCGATAGACGTTGGGGTCCCAAAGTGCTGGAGTGGCGACCACGCACGGGAAAGCGTAGCGTTGGCAGACCCCCTACCCGCTGGACAGACGACATCAAGAGAGTCGCATGGAGCCGCTGGATCCAGGCGGCGCAAGACCAAGGCTTGTGGAAATCCTTGAAAGAGGCATGTGTCCAACAGTGGACAGTATATCAGTTGAGGATGATGATATATGTAGTTACGGTTGAGTTACATACTGTTCTAATATAGGTACCTAAGAATTTAATTTTATTCTACTTGTCTGCTTGGTTTTTTCATACAATGTTTTTTTTGTAGGATGTGCTGGTATGGCCAGTTGAATATTTTACAACTTGTCATTGGATTTTCAATTATATTTATGTTTATTGATGCACTTGAGACTTGGTTAAAGTATAAGCATCGTACTACATGTCTGAAACGCTTAGCTTCTCATGACAATGAAAAATTTAAGGCAGCTGTATCTAATATAAACAACTGGATTAGAAGACAATGGATAGGTTTTGTTTATTTACGTAATAATAATCATACCAAAGTAAGTCAGGCTACAAAGCTAATCTTTCAAAGATATTTGACTCAGTAGCTGTACACTGCATTAAGTTAATCTATATTTCAGGCATTTTTGCTTCTTCAAATTATAATGAGCTTGATTTTCTTCATTGGAAGATATACTAGTGGATACACATTGTTGTATTTGTTGTTTACAATGGTGCTTTTCATGCATAAACTAATTCCTCCACTATTAAAAATCTATAAAAAGGTTCAACAAAATGCAGGTAAGTTGATTTAATTAAAATATTACAAATGTTTTTGAAGTGAAAACTTCTTAAGGCATGTTGAGCACGTTTTGGTAATTTATATTGAAGTGTAAAACTTCTAGCACGTTGAGCACTTTTTGGTAGGGGGTAAAAATTTAGATTCGCATGACCTTGACCCACATGCTGGCGAACAGCAACATGCTCACGAACATATAAATATACTACATTCAAAATTAAACTTTAATGCCTTAGTGTTAAGGTTTATATTTTAATAATTTTAATTAAAATTAAAAAAAAAATTGTTTTCACTTCTAACGGCAGTCCCTATGACTGCCAAATTTTTTTTATTCTTACTTATTCCTTGAGAAAATGTACCTAAATAATTTTGAATCTTTACCATTATATAGCAATAAAATGAATAGTTAATTTATTTATAGAATGTGATTTTGAATTGGAGGGCCTCATACCAGATGCATCTGATGTAAACTTAGATTTATTGACTATTGAACCAGATCAGAAGCCATTGTTGGACGATAGACAAAGTTTGGGTAAATGATTTGCATTATCTTTTATACAATGTATTATAATACTAGATGATGTCAGCGACTTCTTCTGCGTGGATTTAGGTTTTTATTTGCACCAAACTATTTGATTTTCCAGAATAAAAAGTAGCCTATGTCCTTCCCTGGTATACAAACAATCCTTTTACCAAATTTCATCAAAATTGGTTGTACAGATGGGTCGTGAAAGTGTAGCAGACAGACACACTTTCACATTTTTAATGTTAGTATAGATTATTATTTTTAGATTCATTATTAGAAATACGTCGAAATGCTATAAAACATAAGAGCAGGCTTCAAGGTCATGTGAATAGTCTGGCAGTGTCACTTACCACATGTGAAAATGCTAAAACGATCCACAGTGGAAGAACTGTGTTGTAAACAATAAAGCCACTGAAAACATGAGTTTCTCGATGGAGTGACCTTCTCCCAACCCTCGACGCATCCAAAAAATCAGCTTATAGTCCAAATCAATTTTGTCCAGAATGACTGCTTGCAGATAGCATAAAATAAACAAAAAAAAAAGATCCATTATTGCTAGTATAAATAAATAAATATTTGACTGAGCGAAACAAAGGTCTCTGAGTCTACTTGAGTGAATTTGCACTTGTCCGTCCATCCGTCTGTCAGAGCCCTATTTCTGAAT
The DNA here is from genome assembly GCA_963932025.1 of Erebia epiphron. Taxonomy (NCBI): domain Eukaryota; kingdom Metazoa; phylum Arthropoda; class Insecta; order Lepidoptera; family Nymphalidae; genus Erebia; species Erebia epiphron. The sequence goes on along the minus strand of OZ009948.1, from coordinate 33,407,436 downwards.
TACTGAACGTAATTACTTAAAATTTAAATATAATATGTAAACCGATGGCCTCCAGCCGAATATGGCTAAAAAGTTATAAAAATCTTTATTTGAGGGGGGCTCTCACAGAAGCAAATGCGAAGTAAAATTTTTTTTATAGCGTTACATAATAGGGTTGCAGTATATCATTTTAAAGATAATTAAGGATAGAGTCCAAAAATATATTTTTTTTTAAAAAATCCCTAAAATTTACGAAATGGGGGGCTTTCAAAGAACACCACCACAGAAATTTTCTGAAATGCTGACCCTGAAACTTGATCAATTATTTGAATTATATCCTGTACTTGAACAAATAACTACTAAAATTAGATAAATATTATAAGGAAACGACATTATTTAATTTTAATGAGCTTCAGTATTTTTAACAGAACTTCACAATGATGTCAATAAATGGCGCTCTGTAAAAGTTTATTCGTTTGTGCTTACAAATAAGAGACGTAAGGACCATTTTACGTAGAATAAAAAAATACTAATCTACTAGTACTGATGACCGCGAGCTCTCAGTTCGGGGCGAACCACTAGTTATACTAGCAACCTAATGGATCTAAAAATTCTTAAATATTTTTTTAAAATAATGGATTGGATTGAGTTTCTGATGCTCAGACTCTCGATTGTTCTTACTGTAGTAGGTGTCTATCCATTCTTTTATATTATAAAATATGCAATTGTGTGTTTATTTGCTGTTTTTGCAACAGTAGGTATAGTTGCCATTTTTAAGTAATAGATTGAGACTTTTTCCTGTACTTACTTGGGTTTTTTTATAACTAAATTTTACAGGAGCTCCTTCCATATAGGGGAAGCCTGCTTTTGTTTGCCAGCTTCTCAATTATTTTATATCTTTTTAGATTATTGGAAACCTGAAGATTTGCCTTTAGAAGATGCCAGTGATAGTTCTGATAACAGTAGTTCTCTAGCTAGAAATTTATCGATAGAAAAAATGCAAACACTTACAAAAGATGTAGAAATTACAGATTCCAGTGAAGATGAATATATACCAGAAGGTGAGCAAAGCAAAAATATTACAATAGTATTATTATTTGAGAACCTTGTCTTGTTGAGAGTATGATCAACTGTAGTATAATATGAAAGGGTTTCTTTTGCTCATTCTAAAAGTCGCGGAATCATCTATTCCGCGACTTCGTCCGCGTGGACCATGTTTTTTCTATTCCCGCGGGAACTCCTTAATTTTCCGGGATATTAAGTAGCTTATATCCTTCCCCGAGATATAACCTATCCTACCAAAAAACCGCCAGTTTTTTAATTCCCGTTGGAACTCTTCAATATTCCGGGATAAAAAGTAGCCTATGTCATTACCCAGCATGATGTAATCTATCTCTGTACCAAATTAAAAATTAAATTAAACGCAATTTTTTTATATATAATAACATTCCGTAGAAGATAAGGAACATACGAAAAAAAACCGGACAAGTGCGAGTCGGACTCGCGCACCGAGGGTTCCCTACAAACCTGTAGTAAGTTTTAAATTATTAAAAATATTTTTATTATATGATGTAACTTAAAAATTCATGCGTAAATTGCGGTTTACGATTTATGACGTATTAAAAAAAACTACTTACTAGATCTCGTTCAAACCAATTTTCGGTGGAAGTTTGCATGGTAATGTACATCATATATTTTTTTTAGTTTTATCATTCTCTTATTTTAGAAGTTACAGGGGGGGGGAACACACATTTTACCACTTTGGAAGTGTCTCTCGCGCAAACTATTCAGTTTAGAAAAAAATGATATTAGAAACCTCAATATCATTTTTAGTTTCAGTTCTAAGTAGCCAAATTTGGCAAAAACGGAACCCTTATAGATTTGTCATGTCTGTCTGTCTGTCCGTCCGTATGTCACAGCCACTTTTTTCCGAAACTATAATAACTATAGGTACTGTTGAAACTTGGTAAGTAGATGTATTCTGTGAACCGATTGTGATTAAGATTTTCTTAGAAAAATAGAAAAAAAAACAATAAATTTTGGGGGTTCCCCATACTTAGAACTGAAACTAAAAAAATTTTTTTTTTTTCATCTAAAAATTAGGAAAATGATCGAGCCATTCTCGAGTTTTGCGCTTAGCAACATTCATTTTTATATATATATAGATTTGAATTTAATCACTTAATTCCAGAACAGCATCCTGAACAATATCGGTCTACGTTAGAGGTGCAACCATCTGGCACATGGACCAATGCTGCATTCAGTGCGCTAGCAAATGTCAGGGGAGCAGTTGTAAATATGGTATACACATCCCAGGATGAAAAGAAGAGAAGGAGAATTTCAAGTGTAGATTCATCCGATGGTTTTGAAATGATTGACAAAAATGAGTTGTAGTAACTATTACAGTAAAGTTGTGATAAAGAAAAAAAAATCAAATATAGGTACATAATATTATGATTTTATTGTAATAAATCAGTTATTATAATGATAGTTGACATATCTTTGTACTTAATTTATACATTGCAAGACATTTTCTCCAACCTAGACATCAACTCCTGATGTTGATTTTTTAGTGCCCTTAGCCGTATACTATTTAATGCATTTCTTGCAACCAGTGCTTCTAACATCGGACGGGAAATCTAGAAATATTAAAGATAGTATTACTTAAAATGATCATTACCAAAGTTTATTACAATAAAACCCTAGAAAAAAGAGAACAACATTGATAAATATTTTTATCTATGCTCATCATATCTTAAAGGCGCCATTATAAATTACCTATTTTTGTTCTTACCTTTTTGTGGGCCAAAAGTTATATTGGGAAAATAATGTGAATTTAAGTGAACTTATTGCTGTGAAACGTTTTACGTACGTCATTGGAAATTCTAGGAACAGCAATGAAACGTAAATTTTAAGACATAGGTAATGAGTTAAGATAAAAAAATGTATGAAACTACATTACTAGTCTACCTTTATTACAATGCAACCATTTCATAAACTACTATTATGAGTCTGGATAATATCTGGAATTACATTGTGATATTTAAAAGAGTTTTGAGTTTTTACTAGCTAGTTAGTTATTGTCTGATATTATGCAAAAATAAAAATATTTGTCACCATTATAGTGTTTTATTTAAATTATTATTTATTTAGGGAATGTCTTTAAAAAATTGAATAGTTAACACATTAAAATCTATTTGTTCAATGGATGTAAATTAAATGGAGCTTAATATGGCTCTAATTTATTGTAACTATATCTTGATTTTTCAAAGACAATTATGTGCAACTCAATACCTAGTGTTTAATAAAACCATCGATACATATGTAGGTACTAGATGGGCCCTTTCATAGAAAAACGTCGGGCGGCCGACTTTGAGAGCGCGTTCCTAACGTGTCTTTGTCCCCATCGTAGCGCGTGACAGCGCTACGATGGGGTCGCTCGTCGTGTAGATAATTTGTTATTATTAAGATAACATCTAAAGTCTTATTAGTTTGGCACTGTACAATTTTTATTCTAAGGTACCTAAGTGATTCAATTCACAATTATACATTTCCAAAAAAACGTTATTTAATATTCCTATTTAAAATTTCTATCCATTACGCAATCATTTAATTTCCGCGGCAAACTGTATGATATTTTTTTTTTACTAACTGGCCTTACGGCTTCTATGGCTATGACCTATATTTCTATCTATGACCGAGTCATACGTTTTCAAGCTTTTATTAAGATACGTTGCAAGCAAGTTCCCGCTTTTCAGACTAGATGGCGTTGATGGCGTTGCTAAAAATACGCCCACATTCTTTGTTTGACAGGGCCCGTCTATGTAAATTGAGGTCGATGAATAAAACCCATTGTCATTGGGATGAAGGCTAAAAAATAAACCCTTAAACATACTTCACTTGTTTTTTCGGAAATAATAATTATTTTTTACCTCTTCAACAAATTATTATTATTTTTTACCTTTTCAACTATATGTCCAATTGCAATAGTCCGTACAGCAGAATTGTGCTGTTTGCTAATAATATCATCAGTTTCAATTTCCCCAGCTTCATTCTTGAATGCTTCATCTTCCTCTTCTTTTAATATTGCTGGTAGCTGTGTCAAAATCTGGTAAGCAAATTATAATACATTGAATAAAACATTTCATCTCAATAACCCACTACATATTATGAATTGGATGACCCACCCCAGCTTTGCACAGGTAGACTTACCTTATGATATTCTTATAGTATATTTATACAATATGATTAAAAATATCGCCTTTTTATGAAGCTACTAGCGATCCGCCCTGGCTTCGCACGGGTAGCACTAATAATCCTAATAGTCTATACTCAATATAGCCAGTGGGCAGTGGGCAGGTTTTAATACATCTGCCACTGCCGTCAGCACTATTTAATTTTTTAATAAACTAGCGAATGCTCGCGACTTCGTTCGCGTGGTATAAGTTTGTTTTCCCACGTGCACTCCTTAATTTTCTGGGATAAAAAGTAGCCTATGTCACTCTCCAGTGTGCTTACCCAAGTAACAATTCGTTGTCGTATAAAAGTCGTGACAACGTTTTTTGTTTACCTTTTAGTCCTAAAGAAAGGTTGTATAAACGTTATTGTAACGTTTACAAAACGCGAAAATGACCCCAGTTATAAGACCATTTGTCGTTTAATGGTCACATAAAGGTCGCGACGATGACCATTTACGTCGTTTAGACGTCCTGTAGACGTTGCAGAATAGAACGTTTTGATTATATAGACGTTACGAGATAACTCTTACATATTCATATTAATTTTGTGAAGTGACTAAAACGTCTTATTAGCGTTATGCGATTGACTATTTTTTGTGGAAGTTGAAAAGAAATCGTACGTGCTCTTGTGAAAAAAATAATTAACTAAAAATTTATGGTTAGAAGGCAATTAAGTAAAACTAATTCTATTAAAAATTAATTATTCTATGTTTGTATTATATTGCGTAGAGTTGATTCCGACTGGAACCTTAATTTTTACGAGAAAGTATATATGAAAATACTATGAATATTTTAATGATTGTGATTTTGTGTTTTATGCATTATATTTAAATAATTTCAAATTATCTCTTCATTCAAAACTTCCGGCCATGATGTTTTAGTTAGTGTCCAACCTCTAAACGACGTTAAAATAACTATATGTCGTGTAAATGTTTTTGTGACGACCATTGAAAACGCCATGTTTTAGACATTAGGGTTCCTCAAGCTAGGGTGTATTTAAAACACTATTTTAGTGTATAATCACATTTTTTTTTCTATTATTATGTGTATAGATATATATTTCCTAACTAAAATTACAATCTATACTAATTTAAGTAATATTATTAGGTGTAGGATAAGTTGTATTAAAGTTGGGTCTAGACTCCTACTCAACTTTAAGTCTTATTAAAGTTGGAGTTTGACTCTTATAGGACTTAATGTCTCGTAATAGTTATATTGCAGTCACAAGAAAACTACTTGGTTGTATAAAAGGCTTAACCACGACGACTAAAAAACAAAGTAATGTTAGTTATATAAATGTTATGAATTAACGTCTACATGACTTTCAGTCATATAAATATCATACGCCGACGTTTAAACAATCATGAATGTCGTATAAGCGTTGTGGCTGTTACCATTACATAACGTCATATAATTTCGTTTTATAGACGTTTACTCGACTATTTATTATAACTTAATAGTCGCACGACTAAAAGGCCGAATCGATGACATCTATAGGACGTTATTGTTGTCTTATTACCATTATAAGACTACTACACAACATGACGTCGTATAACTCTAGATTTATACGACTTTTTTGGAATTTTTTGCTACTTGGGTAGCATGCGCACAGCGAGATTATCTCGCGACGAGACAGAGATGTTGTCGTTGCCGGCAAATTTTTCATTTACCCTAACATGCACAAAATGCGGTATATTACAAGAAAAAAAATAGTCGAAATGTAAAGGTTCGTAGAGAAAAATACCACAGGTAAGAAATGTTACTTTTATCTCTACTTTTGACATAACAAGACAAGTAACCATGTTAGCTTCGGTAGACAGAGAGAGATAACGGGTAGACATAATTTTACTCGTAGTGCGCATGCTAGCCATACTGGTCTTCAACTGCCCGTGCAAAATACCCGTTGCTCTGTTGCGGCGTGATTGAAGGACAAACTCTCTATTTCACTCCTTTGGGGGTAGAATTTTCAAAAACTGTGAAACACGTATTTCTTTATTTTTACCCGGTAGCTCACATACCAAGTTTCATGGCTATTACTTGAGAAATGAAGGAATTTCATACAAACTTCCAACCCCTATTTTTCCCCATCGGGGGTGGAATTTTGAAAAACTGTGAAACACGTACGTACTTCTTTATTTTTAACCTTTAGCCAAAATACCAAGTTTCGTTGATATAACTAGTAAAATACCTTGAGAAATGAAGGCCTTTTTTACCGACTTTCATCCCCTATTTCACCCCTTTGGGGGTCGAATTTTTAAAAATTGTGAAATACATATTTTCTTAATTTTCAACTCTCAGCTCATATACCGAGTTTCATGGCTATAGCTTTCATACAAATTTTCAACCCCTAATTTACTACTTTAGGGGTTGAATTCTGAAAAACTGTAATACACGTAATTCTTTATTTTTGAACGGAAGCCAAAATACCAAGTTTCGTTCCTAGAATATCTTGAGAAATGAAGGACTTTCATGCAAACTCTCATCCCCTATTTCACCCCCTCGGGGGTAGAATTTTAAAAAACTGTGAATTGCCTATTTCTTCATTTTCAACCAGTAAACCAGCTCGTATACCAAGTTTCATGGATATAACTTGAGAAATTACGGGCTTTCATACAAACTTTCACCCCCTATTTCAACCCCTTAGGGGAGGAATTGTGAAAAATCCTTTCTTAGTGAGCGCCTACGTCACAAAAGGAACCTACTGTCAAAATTTCAAGTTTATAACCCCAGCGGTTTAGGCTGTGCGTTGATTAGCTAACGATTTTATATATATACTAGCGGACGCCCGCGACTTCGTTCGCGTTGCTTAAGTTTTTTAATTCCAACAGGCACTCCTTAATTTTCCGGGATAAAATAAATATGTCACTCTCCAGGTCCTCATCTCACCCACCCATGAAAGAAATCACGTCGAACTGTTGCTTTGTTGCCGCGTGATTGAAAGACAAACTCTCTATTTAACGTCCTTGAGGATAAAAATTTTCAAAAACGGTGAAACACGTATTTCTTTATTTCAATCCAGAAGCCCAAATACCAACTTTCATGGCTATAACTTGATAAATTAAGGAGTTTTATACAAACTTTCAACCCCTATTTTACCCTTTTAGGGGTAAAATTTTGACAAACTGTGACGCACGTATTTCTTTATTTTTTACCGAAAGCCAAAATATCCTGTTTCGTTGATATAACTTGAGAAATATCTTTAGAATAGAAGGCCTTTCATACCAACTTTCATCCCCAATTTCACCCCTTTAGGGGTCGAATTTTCAAAAACTATGAAACACGTATTTCTTCATTTTTAACCCGCAGCTCATATACCAAGTTTCATGGCTATAACTTGAAAAACGACGGACTTTCATACAAACTTTCAACCCCTATTTTACCCCTTCGGGGGTAGAATTTCGAAAAACCCTTTCTTAGTGGATACCTAGTCTTCACAAAGAACACATTCTCCAAATTTCATGTATCTAGGACCAGCGGTTTAGGCTGTGCGTTGATATATAAGTCAGTCAGTCAGTCAGGACTTTGAATTTTATATATTATATTGATATATTATATAGATAGTGCTAACGGCATTTTCCCTTGCACGTTACATTATTTCTATGATATCTCATAAGATATTCATTTACAATTGTCTTAATTAAATACTTGAGTTGACTAACATTTTTATTTTGATAAGGATTAATACTATGTCGGTAAAAACAACTTCGCAAGTAAAGCATTGGTTAAGATAAAATTTGAAAATCATAAAAATGGTTATTGTGAGTCAACCTTAAAAGATAGATACATACCTACTCTCGTGGACTTAGTTCACATTATTGCAATTTTCGGAACTCTAATTTTTTTGAAAATATAATATACTTAGCCTATGTTACTCGCTGATAATGTAGCTTTCTATTGGTCAAAGAATTTTTTAAATCGGTTGAGTACAACAACAACAAATCAATATTTACGAGAACGAGTTCCATCATGGCACCAGTGCTGCAGAAACGGCTCGAAGGATTAATAATGTGTATGGCGGTGGTGTCGCAAAAGAAAACACAGTGCGTTTTTGGTACCAACGTTTTCGTTTTAGAAATTTCGACCTGCAGAACAAGCCCCGTGGACGGCCGGAGACCAAAGTTGATAATGAAGAAATGAAGGCTATTGCAGTGGAAGCGGATCCATCGCAAACCACGTCCGAGCTAGCTTCAGGCTGCGGTGCTAGTCATAAAACTGTTTTAATCCACTCGAAGCAAATTGGGAAGATGAAAAAGCTTGAAAAGTGGGGGGTACCTCATGAATTGAGTGCAGCAAACCGACAAACGCGCGTCGACTGCTGCGTTACATTACTGAACCGGCACAATAATGAAGGGATTTTAAATCGAATGACCTGTGATGAAAAGTGGATCCTGTACGATAATCGGAAACGCTCATCGTAATGGCTGAACTCTGGCGAACCAGACAAATCCTGCCCCAAGCGAAAATTGACTCAAAAAAAATTGTTCGTGAGCGTTTGGTGGACTAGTGCCGGTGTCGTTCACTACAGCTTTCTTAAATCTGGCCAGACGATTACGGCGGATGTCTATTGTCAGCAACTGGAAACCATGATGGAAAAGCTAGCTGCTAAACAACCGAGGCTGGTCAATCGCTCTAGGCCACTGCTGCTTCAGGACAACGCTAGACCAACCACTGCACAACAGACGGCTACCAAATTAGAGGAGCTTCAATTGGAATGTCTAAGACATCCACCGTACTCCCCGGACCTTGCTCCTACAGATTACCATTTTTTTCGAAATTTGGATAACTTCTTGCAAGGGAAAAAATTCAACTCCGATGGGGCAGTCCAAAGCGCCTTCAAAGATTTTATTTATTCCCGTCCGAATGGATTTTTTAAGTAAAGGGATCAATGAACTACCTATGAGATGGCAAAAGTGCATAGATATAGCAATGGTAGGTACATACTTTGATTAAATAGATATATTATATTTTAAAAAAATCGACTTTATGTTCCTTCCATAAACAAGTGAATATAATTAAAATTATTAAAAAATACGACTGCTCTGCCGTAGCCCTTAACTATCTAGGTAGTACGGAACGATACCACAGTCATTAATTACCTTTGGAATCTTATCCACATTTTTATTAAATGATATTTTTTTGTGAATCACTGGATATTGAACTATAGTGTTATATATTTTTGAAATCTGCTCATCATTTTCTAGATGATGATTATATAGTTAATCTTATTTTCGATTTTTTTTCAACTTTAGTCTTTAATGCGGGACCATGGTCACCCCATCATTTTTTTTTAAATTTTACTAGCCTATGTCACCCGGAATAAGCTAGGGATTCTAACGATACCTCATTTACCAAAATCGGTTCAGGCGTATAGAAGTTATGGTGGAATATACAAACTCACATACATACATACATACTACATACATGAACCCTGAAAACAATATACTCCTTTTTTCAGGCAGTCGTATAAAAACGGCAATTTCATAGGTAAAGACCTACCTACCTAGTACCTACGATGTTTTGAGATGGTGATAATAAAAAAACCTGGCTGAGTTTGTTGTGGGCTCTTCTCAAACCAGGGCGCGTTTTGAACCCTAATATTAGTTTAGATTACACACTGATCGCAATTGATTCCCTGTTACCCATCTAGGACTTCCACCCATTACAACCTGATAGTCTCCTTTGTAATAAAAAATGTTTGTTAAAATTGGCTCCAATTTGACTGAGTTATGGAGTAATATTGACCAAAACTTTCATCCCCTGTCCTGAACCAAATTCAAATTCGGGGACAAGCTGGAAAAAAAACATGGCACAAACAGGAATTCCATGTGAAATGCCCCCTGCAGACAGTTTAAGTTCGTGTTTGTCAAGGCTAATCTCAATTACTACTGAAAACTACAACTGTGTTGAGGCATTTGCCTCTGGTCAAATAAATGAAGCTCTCAATGACCTTAAACACTGTATTACATCCTTCCTACGTACTAATATAAGCTTTCTACTAATATTATAAATGCGAAAGTGTGTCTGTGTCTGCTACGCTTTCACGGCCCACCTACTCAACCGATTTTGATGAAATTTGGTACAGAGATAGGTTATATCCCGGGGAATGACATAGGCTTTTTATCCCGGAAAATTAAGGAGTACCTGCGGGAATCATCTAGTATTATAAATGTGAAAGTTTAGATTTCGGAAGTTTGGATGTTTGTTAACCCTTCACGCTAAAACTAAATGACTGAACCGATTCTGCTGAAATTTGTAACGGAGATAGCTTATATCCTACATTAACATAATAGGCTATATTTCATCCTGGAAAATTAAGGGAATCAAAAAAAACCTACATTCTCTCGAGGTTGTGGGTGTCTTAATTATGTACTAGTCTAGTCACAAAACATAAATGTTAATTAATTACTAAAAATAAATAAATAATCAAACTAGCTTATCATTTAGACTTCATTCATTCATAGTATTCTTGTAATTTTATTCAAGGTTATGGAAATTTTTAACTTACCTGAAAGTTATTAATGGTAAGGGAGTCATTGTTATTCGTTATTTCTAACTCAATTTCTCTTCTGCTTTGAGTTGAACCTTCATTGATAGATTGAAAACAGGTTATTTGTATCTAAAAATATTTAAAAATTTGTTAAATGTAAAGATCTTGTTTTCAGAAAATCCAGAGATTATACAATTCCAAAATGATCCTGCTGGGGATTGAACCCAGGACATTCCACTTATAAGACCACAGTGCTCACTACTGCGCCAGACAGGTTGACAAAAACAGATATTTGTGTAACTCACACTTATTTTTCTAAACAACAAATAAACACTTATTCATTACATTCTTACTGTCTAGTCACACCCAGAGAACAGTGTTACTGCTTGCGAGACCATACAATTATTTTCCTATTGAGTTAAACTGTGACACATTTATTGGACTGAGCTTAAATGCCCTATGCCTATGAGTCTTAATCTGCCACTGGTTATCCTAATCTAATATATATATAAAAGCGAAATACCACTCATTCACTGACTGACTCAATGACTGACTAATCACGATATCTCAGGAACTATAAAGCGTACAGACTTGAAATTTGGAAAGTAAATTCCTTCTATATTGTAGACGCCAGCTAAGAAAGGGGTTTGAGAAAATCCACCCCTAAGGGGTTAAAATAGGGGTTGGAAGCTTACATAAGGGTTCCAAGTTTTTGAAGCAAGAGACTTGAAAATAGGGATTTAGGTTATTAATTTAAAGTTATAATAAACTGTATAAGCAATTTTAGGAAAATCCACACCAAAAAGGGTGAAATGGGGATGAAAGGTTACATACAATTTTTATGATTTTGAAGTATAGACATGAAAATCAGCATTTTTGAGTTATTATTTTTAAATAATAAAAAACCTGCATCAGCTTTAATTACAATATATCTGTCTCTATAGATAGGCTGTTTTCAGCAGGAAAATTTCATAATCTCATAGGAAAACAGCAATTGTACGCGGACGAGGTCGCCCGCAACCTCTAGTACTTAATATTATTAATGCATAATGTTATTCTTTCAACCACCATGGCTGAACCAATTTGGCTAAAATTTAGAATGGAGCTTAAAATTAAACCATCATTAAAACGCATACTATATTTTATATCCAGGAAAATTAAAGGGTCCCTTTAGGGGAATCAAAAAAACCTTTACAGGTATCATCAATCAATCAAATCATTTATTCAATATAGGTACACTGTAGGTACACTTATTGACGTTAAAAATTACTTAATTATAAAACGTGATGGTGATAATCGGTTACGGTATCTTAAAACTAAAGCTACGTTACATCTTGTAAGTTAGTAAAAAGTGTCTTACAGAAGGAGCCTTTGCTGTTTGATCTGTAAGGAATACAGCAAATATTATGCCAACAAAGCTGGAGTCCATTCTTTGGTACATGGATTGTGTAGCAAGATCTGTAACAAAATAATAATTGGAGTATTTTGAAATTCATCCATTTCATTGGAGTAATTTGAAATCTTGAATTATGTTTCTAAAATATCTTGCTTACCAACATGGGAGGGCCATACTGTAATGTGTGGATGGGAATGGTACCACCCCACAACACGAAGTGGCCGTCCCACTTCTGCCGCCAACTCTTCAGCTCGAAGTGTAGCCTGCACCAGTTGTTCTTCAGATATTTCAACCCTGTCTGGTTTCTTGTCTAGTCGCCGCAATATAACAGAGGATACTATTGATACTAAAGTATTGTCATTGTTTACCTAAAACAGTTAAAAACTAGCTTATCTTACAAAATAATATGATAACTTAATAAGGGCCTCCACTAACAGCTGCATCTAAGTGCGGAAAAATCCAGGAGAAGAAGGGCTTCCACATTATATTTTGTAGGATATGAGTTAGTGCCTATAAAAAGTTGGGGACAGGGTTACCTTAAATTAAACCGTTAATGCTTACACACATTACAAGCTTATGTTGCAATACTAACGTTTTAACGTTAGTTTAGCAACATTGCATTTCATTTTAATGTGCTGTACTTCAGAGCAACCTCCTTTTGATGCTGGCAACTTGGAAGATTAATTTTACAAGTCAATTTGAATTTGCAAGTGAGTTCTATTTGGATGTGCTTAGAGACTGCAAGAAATTCATTCTGGTTGGCTGCATATCTCAACAGAGGGTCCTCCCTATTTTTGTCTTTGTCCAGATCAAGCTGTTTTAATCTATTTACGTTCTTATAGGTTCTTCCTTTGTGATTTTAATGTATTTTCTGTGTAGGAAAATAATATTAAACATGTTATGTCTCGCAACTTGTCATATGACGCAAATCCAAAACTTGTTTTGTTGAGACTGCATTCACACTGCAAGAAACTGTGTAAAATCATGTAACAGATTTTAGGATTTGTTGTATGTTTCCACTTATTCAAAACATATATAGTCCGTGAAACTTATCTGACCCCGTGACAGTATCCCCAGTCTAGATGAAAAAAAAAAAGAGATATGCGCCGAATTGATAACCTCCTCCTTTTTTGGAAGTTGGTTAAAAATAAAAACAAAAACTATACAGGCATAAAAATTAGTTCCCTGACCCCCAGGTCATATAAGTTTGACAGCCTGTTACACAATACACATCAATGTTGTCAACTTGTTTGTCAATGGATTTGTATTGTTTGATATCCACAATTCCACACTGTTATCTACTACTACTGTTACTGTACTGTTAGATACTTTGAAGCTATGGCAAGTATTTCCATGATTGTGGAATACAAAAAGCATCTATACTAATATAATAAACTAGCTGATGCCCGCGACTTCGTCCGCTTGGTTTAAGTTTTTTGTTATTCCCGCCGGAACTCCTTAATTTTCCGGGATAAAACGTAGCCTATGTCACTCTCCAGGTCCTCAACTATACCCATGCCAAAAATCACGTCAACCCGTTGCTCCGTTGCGGCGTGATTGAAGGACAAACCAACAAACCAACAAACAAAGTGACTTTCGCATTTATAATATTAGTATATGATGGGAAAGAAAGAAAGTATGTATGTCTGTCTGCTACTTTTTCCTGGCCCATCTTTTCAACAAATTTTGATGTTGTGTTTAGAGATAGGTCTCATTCCGAGGAAGGACATAGGCTACTTTTTATCCCAGAAAGTTAATGAGTTCCCAAGGGAATCAAAAACCTTAATCGACGAGGAGCTTCTTTCCGCGGACGCGGATCCTTCAATGTGTTGCAAGATTTATACAAAACATTATTCCACCATCATATCTAGGAAAAGATATAGGTGAGGACAACCGTCCTTCTCTATATGCTGGAAGTAAGTACGCCACAGTTTTAGGGGATATCGTAAGGTTCACTAAAGCTACAGGTAGGTTCGGGGGTAGGCTGCCGGGACACCAGTAACCTGTGTCCTAACACGGGGAAATGGGTGGAATGGTTCAATTAATGGACCGATCACCCGCCTGGCGACGGCGGGTGTCCCCTCTATAAGTACATACAAGTACGCCACAGTAATACCTACCTCGCCAATCAACAGTCCCATTATTTCTTCTTTTTCAGTCGAAAGGGCATGTTGAACACATACAAGAGTCACATCTGTAGACAGTAATACTTTTTCTAACATGTCGCTTATCTCGGTAGGTACTTATAGTAGCCGCTATTTTGATTAACGCATATAAATCTCAGCTCTTTCTAGAGAGTTTTATTTTATGTCTTACATAAATTGAATCCCAGTTTTAGTTCTGACTTATTTATTTATATAATTTTTTTCACCACGGTTTTTTTTTTGACTCGTAGTTTTGACCATAGACCATAGACTATGCAATGGAGGTAACAAATACATGGAGCTGAAGTTAAACATACTGAGGTCACGGGTGCCATCCGCCATTTTATGCGTCACAGAACACTTATACTCCGCGTTATGTACTGGTTAGGTAATTGCATAGATATTACACTATATATAGGGTAATTGGTTGTACTTCAGCTGTCAAGTAACTGCGTGTTGTTAAAGATTATTGCTAAATACTTTAGAATTATCAAATAAAAGTTCATATTATCATCAAGTTCATGTTCAGGAACAAAATTCCAATATGCCTATGTGTAGCATCAGGCAGTGTGGCTCTCGGAAGGACAAAACTCGGCCAGGATTAACTTTTCATAGGTTAGTAACTATTTTTGTACTGAAAGTTATTGATTTCTTCGCTATTTTTCCAATAATCTTATTAAAAGTGAACGTGTAAGCATTTTATTACCCATATCGTCTTGTAACTAACGCCGTTAAATAGTAATCACGTTGTATTAAGTACATGCATGTTATGTAAACATGAGACTTAGGGATGTCCATTTTCAATCAAGATCAACTTGTCCATAGTATTATAGTTAAGGTTAAACGTCTTGAATAAATAATGTTAATGAATTACTGCGCATAACAACATCAGATAATTCTCTTAAACACCAAACAGTATATATAATTAAAATTTCTATTTGTCCGCTTAGTGTAAGTTTTTATATATTGTTTACTTATCATACTTCATACTAATATTATAAATGCGAAAGTCACTTTGTTTGTTGGTTTGTTGGTTTGTTGGTTTGTCCTTCAATCACGCCGCAACGGAGCAACGGATTGACGTGATTTTTGGCATGGGTATAGTTGAGGACCTGGACAGTGACATAGGCTACTTTTTATCCCGGAAAATTAAGGAGTTCCCGCGGGAATCAAAAAAACTTAAACTACGCGGACGGAGTCGCGGGCATCAGCTAGTACTAGAATATAATATGAAAAAATTCAAGTTACAACAGATGATGATGTCCACGTCTTCTGCTGTGTTGATTTAGATTTTTGCTTGCCACGGGAACTCCTCTATTTTCCCGGATCCTATCTCTATACCTACCAAATTTCATCAAAAATAGTTAAAAAGATGGGCCACTATAGCGTAGCAAACAGGCAGAGAGACACATTTTCGCATTTATAATATTTTCTATTGTATTAATGTTATACTTCTTATCTTCAGGTTTCCAGCTAATGAAAAGTTAAAGAAACAATGGATTTATTGAGTTAACATCTCTTGAGGATGCTCCGGTGTCAGAGTGAAACGTACGTTGAGATTAATTTCGAAGACTTATGTGGTATGGTGTCGGTGTGAATCTCAAGCTGTACGTTGTACCACATAGATTTG
This sequence comes from Erebia epiphron, assembly GCA_963932025.1. Taxonomy (NCBI): domain Eukaryota; kingdom Metazoa; phylum Arthropoda; class Insecta; order Lepidoptera; family Nymphalidae; genus Erebia; species Erebia epiphron. The sequence goes on along the minus strand of OZ009948.1, from coordinate 33,391,562 downwards.
TATTTTTTTGGTTAAGCATATTAAGCTTCTTATTCCTTGTAAATAGTTGTGTGTTAAACCACAGCACTGATTTTTAATAGTGCTTTTGGATTTCTCACTACTGTCAGGGTTCTTACTATAAATGAAAATCTCGTGCTCGGGATTCAAACGCGGCAATTGCAACATTTTTTCAGTACCAATAGTTTCTTTGCGTAAATTTCGTATAAATAAGAGTTAGATGCAAAAATTGGTGTGGATCGCTAAAAAGTGTCCCATTTTGATAAATTGTTTAATATTAATAAAAAATGTGTACTTACGCATAACACTATTAATACATATTATATACCTACTAACTGTGTTTTATTTCTTTTATTATTTGACAACCTAAATCCAAGCGAATAATACCTACGTGATAAAGTACATATGTGTTTGTAATACTAACAAATACTTGATTATCGTTTCAAACCTTACCGATGTCGATAGTTTTGAAGCACACTCCCTAATGGGCGGCCATCTTTTGCGACATTTTTCTGTAGGTATGCACCCTAGTTTTGTAGGTAGGGCGCCTCCATGTATTTGTTACCTCCATTCTATGCAATGAAGGTATTGTTAATCGGAGGTTAGACGCTCATTCTGGCGTCAGTTCAGTCCATGATTGATGTCAGAATGACGGGAAACTGATTGTATACGCGTAGACTGATGGTCCAATGGTCCGGAATGATGATTAGGTATTTAAATATTTTAATAACTTTTGTCAGTCTGGTCCGACTGACGCCAGACTGAACGTGTGTTTATTAGCTATCAGTCTGATGTCAGTCTCCGCTTAGACAGCGATGGAGTCGTACACCGCAGAAGTGTCACCGCCTGCGCCGAGCCCCCCATCGCCCCTTTCTCAACCATTAGCCCCGGAGAAAGAATTCATCATTACGTTAGAAACCTTACCAATTCTATGGGACAAAAAGAATCCCCAGTATGTTTAAATAAATATAAGAGAAATGAGGCATTAGAAAAACTTTTGGTATCTAATATACCTACAAGAAAATAAAACCACAGGCTACCATAGAAGACATAAAAAAGAAAATAAATACGCTAAGATCTAATTATCACCGTGAATTAAAAAAAAATTGTAAGTTCTAAAAGGTTAGGAGTTGGAGCAGAAGAAGTTTAAATTGTGCTGGACATTTGAATACCTGCATTTTTTATTCAAATACGAGCATAATATATAATATACGCTTAAATCCATACCTAAGGCGTTATGAGTGTTAACGCGTAGAAGTTTTCGGCTGGACTGATGGTCAGTCTGAATGAGCGTGTAATGTGCTTCGTCAGTCTATCTATCTGGTATCAGTCTCATGGTGATCAAGGTCACGGACTGAACTGACGCCAGAATGAGCGTCTAACCTCCGTCTTACCTCCATGGAGTTTTAAACCAACAATTTGTCAAGCTAAATAAAATAATAACACAGCAAAGGAGTGTTCAAACGTAAAGATAATTTATATTTTCATAAAGTGTTTTCTCAACCAGGGATAACTGGTCTCTGTTTGGAGGTTTCTTGAGTATGGTCAACAGAGACAAGTAACATCATATCCATGACTTATTTTATTTACTGACGTGGAAGAACGAACTAAAAAACATAAAATGTCTGGAAAGGGATCGTTTGAGAATAAATTTGAAGATTTTTCGCCCAGTTTAGTACACCAAATCCTCAACGAAACTCGAGATGCAGTAAGTTTACACAATAAATATTTTAACAATCCATACTATTATTATCTGAAAGTGTATAAATGCTAGGGAAGGACGCTACTTTCTGTCTCAGAAAATCAACACGTTGACGCGCGGTACCGCCTCTAGGCAAAGGCGTCAAAATTGATACGACAGTTCCCCGTTCGCTTTCATAAAACCAATACGCCAAATGACGCTCGAAATTCCATACTATCCTAAAGGAACTACAAATTGTACCGTCACCAGAAGTATAATTAATAATTGATTAAGAAGCATATGCTTGAGCACAGGTGATTTATCCTCTGGCAGGTCCACATACTCTTTGTTTAGTGATGCAGATGTGAGGAAAAACCATTTTTGGAATCTGAGGAAAAGTATTAGAAAATGAGTTTGCACCAGAGTTCTGTTCCTGAACCTATTGATTGATAACTGGTGTGTGTACAAATTTCTGTTCCTGAATCTGTTCATTGATAACTGGTGTGTCTGTAAATGATGAAGAATGCACAAATGTGTCCCAAGACACTTTTAGTCAGTCAAACACCTAATGAATCCTAGGAGATCAGACCAACTTATTACAGAGGAATCATGGTGACTAAAATACCTGACTTAACCATGGTATAACCGAGTATAGTATATGCCTAATAAAATAATGTACTTTCATATGATTTATCTTTATACCATGTGTTGTGACAATAAAAGGTATGAAAATGAGTACTGTCTCAGTAGTTTCAACTAGTAAGTTCAGGTAGTAGTACCATGCGTCAATGTGGGAGTTCCCCCAGGAATTAATCATTTTAATTTTTTATTTAAACAAATTATTGTGTTCCATTAATTTATAGATTTCGGAAAAACTATATGCAAGACTTCAAAATTATAAACATGAAAAATTAGCATACATAATAACCGAGCCAAGGAAGAATATATTTCACCAAGATGGTACAGTTTATACAGGTTTTACTGGCTTGGCATTATTATATTTAATGTCTTCATTATGTAAGAATGAAGGATGTGATGAGATGTTACAGGTAGGTAGGTATAGTATGTTTAATTTTTACTAATGAAACATTTTCTTTTATTCCACTACAATTTAGCCCTTGACTACGATCTCACCTGATGGTAAGTGGTGATGCCGTCTAAGATGGTAGCAGGCTAACCTGTTAGGGGTATGGCAGTTATATTAAACCCATACTCCTAGTCGGTTTCTATGCAGCATCATGCTGGAATGCTAAATCAGGTTGCCGGTAGGGTGTTAACTATCCACGGTCGAAGCCTCCCACCAGACCAGACCAGAGAAAATTCAGAAATTATAATTTCCCAAATTGACCCTGCTGGGAATCGAACCTGGGACCTCCCATGTTAAGGCAACAGCACTCAACACTGTGCCAGGGAGGTTGTTAAATCGTCGTTGTCACATTCTGGTTTCGCACAATTAATTAAAATATCCATAGACATACATTTAGAATTTAGATAAAGCTAATTATTTTAAAATGGGTTTTTGTTGGAACTTTTTTTAGATTTATTCAAGAGTAACAGAGCTTTTTAATGAAATAGTCTAAGCACTGTTCACCAATAAAGCTTCAATTTACAATGATTCTTGCTGACCCTTTCATCAGTTTCATTCTAATTTCATCATAAGTACTAATATTGTAAATGCGAAAGTATTTGTTTGTTGGTTTGTCCTTCAATCACGCCGCAACGGAGCAACGGATCTACGTGAGTTGGCATGGGTATAGTTGAGGACCTGGAGAGTGACATAGGCTACCATTTTTTCATGGAAAATTAAGGAGTTCTTGTGAGAATTAAAAAAATTGGCAATCATAGGGACTGTTGATAGAAGTGAAAACGATTTTTTTAACTAAAATTATGAAAATATAAACCTTAACACAAAGGCATTCAAGTTTAATTTCGAATGTAGTATATTTATATGTTCGCGAGCATATCGCTGTTCGCGAGCATGTCGCTGTTCGCGAGCATGTCGGTCACGGACACGCGAATCTACATTTTAACCCTCTACCTACCAAAAAGTGCTCAACGCGCCTAAAGAAGTATTCACTTCAAAAATTAAATAAAAATAAAAATGTAACTTTTAGAAGGCATCACAATATGTTGATCTGAATAATTTGAAAGGAAAACGCATAAGTTTCTTGTGTGGTGATGCGGGTCCATTGGCAATAGCTACTGTAATTTCTTACAAACTTGGGAATAGACGCCCAGACACTTTGCCTCAGTATGGCAATGTAGCACAAAGGTAAATTAAATTCTTGGTTAAAAATATAAGGCGCGGGATATATAGGAGAGGCGCGGCGGAGGTGCGGTGGCGGGGCAGTGTGGCCTTGGAAGTATGAGAGCGGCGTCCAAGCGGCGTCCGAGCCTCGCCGCCTCTGTGTCCCGTCTTCCGCTTGCATAGTTACGTTTTGTATGAAATATGTTAGAAGCGGCGGCGCTCCCGCGCCCGTCGCCTCTTGTGTGTATTCCGTGCCTAATGATTGTAGTACTAGTTTAGTGAAAACTTGCATGCTTACGTTGTTATAAGTTCATCATTAACATTATGTTTCATGAACTCATTGGAGATTCAACCAATTGTCCTATTTATTTTATAAATGTGATAGTTTCGATGTTTGTTAATCCTTCTCACGATTGATTGAAGCAATTTGGCTGTCACCGTAAGATTGCAAAAACCGTTAGATTGTAATCTAACGCTTTTTATCTCGTTATATTGTAAACTGTCGAAAGATTGTGAACTGTTCAATGTTCTGAGTGTCAATTTTTGAAATATTCATTGTATTTACGTTTTTAGGGTTCCGTAGCCAAATTTGGCAAAAACGGAACCCTTATAGATTCGTCATGTCTGTCTGTCTGTCTGTCCGTCCGTATGTCACAGCCACTTTTTTCTGAAACTATAAGAACTATACTGTTGAAACTTGGTAAGTAGATGTATTCTGTGAACCGCATTAAGATTTTCTTACAAAAATAGAAAAAAAAAACAATAAATTTTGGGGGTTCCCCATACTTAGAACTGAAACTCAACAATTTTTTTTCATCTAACCCACACGTGTGACCTATCTTGATATTGAGGTTTGTAATATCATTTTTTTCTAAACTGAATAGTTTGCGCGAGAGACACTTCCTAAGTGGTAAAATGTGTGTCCCCCCCCTGTAACTTCTAAAATAAGAGAATGATAAAACTAAAAAAATATATGATGCACATTACCATGCAAACTTCCACCGAAAATTGGTTTGAACGAGATCTAGTAAGTAGTTTTTTTTAATACGTCATAAATCGTAAATCGCAATTTACCTACCTTTCATTCAATCAAGTCAAATATTTAAAATAAAAATATTTTTAGTAATTTAAAACTTACTACAGGTTTGTACGGAACCCTCGGTGCGCGAGTCCGACTCGCACTTGGCCGGTTTTTTTGTCTCTTTTTTGTCGCAGGCTGGGCACTTAGGTTCTATCGGGTTAATATATTACAATTCACCGAGAAATAATGCGTTATATTGTAATCTTTCGACAGTTTACAATTTCGCGAGTTAGATTATAATCTAACGGTTTTTACTATCTTACGGTGATATATATATTTATACTAGCGGTCCGCCCCGGCTTCGCACGAGTAGCTTCTTCTTCTCGGTCGCACTCTTCATTGCTGAAGGTCGTGTCCGCTCTGCAGTGACCTTGTGACGCTCGACACGATAGCTCTCCACTCCGTCCTGTCCTCGGCTTTTCGCATCGCAGTAGTAAGCGGGAGGAAGACTACCTGGTCAGACCAGCGGCTAGGTGATCGGCCGCGCCGTCTTTTGCCCTCCACCTTTCCTACGACTATAAGCTTGTCCAGATTGCTAGGTTGGCGGCGGGCCATGTGACCAATAGTCCAGAATCTTTTGGTAACAAATGGTCGACAGTCTTGTGCTAATCCGAAGTTGATTCAAGATAGAGACATTTGTTCTTTTAGCGGTCCACGGTATGCGGAGCAATATATGAGTCTCCAATACGACGTATTTTCACTGGCACCCTCGCCTGGGAAGTGGGAACTACGTTTAGAACTAACAATTAAGTTGAGACCTTGATCTTTTAGGCTTTTAGCAGTCTGTCTACAGCAGTTAGATATTAAAATGTTTAAAAAAAATGTTTGTAAGTTTTCACTTCACTTCTTTTGTGAATGGCTTTACTCGTGCACTAGGCACAAATATTTTGCCAATGTCGCGTTGAAGGAGAGTACACACTACTGGAGAAACCTGTGAACTTGTCTCGCATTTGCTAGCGTTCAGCCTGAGTTAGTGGTTAGTTCTACAACAACACAAATAGAAAATATTAAATAAATTAATTATAATAGGTAGGTACAATTATTATCTTAATATTATTACTTACTAATAACAAATGGTACATAAAAATAATTATTATATTAAAAATACGTTTCCAGCACACTATATTATATATACTGTGCAGGAAAGGTGAACTAGATCAAACTCTTTGCAAGCGACAATTAAACTTTAATTTTGTTGTAATCTATAAATTTGCTTAATAATTTTGCGAAGGGGCCAAAACAAGAGATAATAAAGATTTAATGTTAGTAGGACGAGGGTTGTAAGTTTTCTTGTACCTATTTATTATGTTTGTCTTGACAAATATGACATAAAAGACAGTCTGAATTAATAGACGAATAGAGGTTTAACGTTTTAATACACGAAATTATGTCCACATCACTGGCAAACATAATATGGCATCGAAATATTATGGAAATACCGATCAAAGAGAATATAACCACTATGATACCGATGTAAACACAGTAAATTATGTCAGCCGTCAGGCTGTTGACAGATTTTCTCTTGGTCGCAACTTTTTCTAACGTTATCTTCTTTTTTCTTTTTCTTGGCATTTGTAGAAAAATATGGTGACCTCCATGACAGATTTTCTACTACTGCAGACGGTGTGCAGATTTAATTTAAAATCGGTTTAGTAGTTTAGGAGTCCATCGCGGACAAACAACGTGACACGTGATTTATATATAATATATAAATAAGATATAAGATAAGATAAGATAAGATTACCTATATACTTAATACCTAGACTAATATTATAAACGCGAAAGTTTGTAAGTATATGTTTGTTACTCTTTCCGCCAGAACGGCTCAACGGATCTTGCTGAAATTTGGCACAGGGATTTGGCATTATAGTCTAGAATAACACATAGGATACTTTTATCTGGGAAAATTTAAGAGTTTCCACGGAAACCAAAAAATCCTCAATCCACGCGGACTAAGTCGCGGGCATCAGCTAGTTGGTCATAATATACAGTATACTGTGAAACTGGCCAGGCTAAGTAACATTATTTTATTATTATTTTAGACTTATGAATCTTATTTCATTGTTAAATGATTCACCAGATGAACTACTATATGGTAAAGTAGGATACCTTTATGCAGTACTCTTTGTCAACAAACATGTCAATGGAATTGGAAAGGACCTTATTCCTGCTGATCATATTGAAAAGGTAAGTAAATATTTAAGCTTAATTTTTATGAGCCCGTAATAATAAACCGATCCTACCTGTGGCCCTTACCTTGATAACTTCTCAAGATAAGGATAGCATCTCGGTATCGTCGCTTATATAAACTCTTATCAACAGAATCTCAAACGTTAGCGGTTTCAAGATCAGCTTCACAAAATACGTCATTGATCCCCTGATCCTGTCCTTATGCTTACAATGTTTCGGTTTGCAACAATTGCAATTGAGTCCAAATTATTGAGATTTGAGACCAAAGATTCGTCTATAGAAGAACGTCATCTCAGCCGAGAACCGCGTCTCGAAACCATCTTAAGATTTGTTTATTAAATAAGTTAGCATCATAAGACCGATACTTGAAAACCCTCTTCGCTGTTGTCAGTTTATCAATATAAGCCCAAGTTTCTTTGATGCATAGAGATACTCGTAGTAACACACTACCAATCACCGAAACAATGAACATAGTGTTTGTTATCTATGTCTCAATATATCACGTAATATGGTGCAAACTGCAAATCGGTTTCTGCCATTAAAACCTTATACCTATCTCGTAATTATAAACAGTATTTACTTAACAGCTCGCTTTAATTTACAGATAATTGCTTCTATCCTCAAGTCAGGCAAAGAGTTTGCCCAAAGAATGAATACTGAGAGTCCACTTTTGTGGCAATGGCATGACAAAATATATCTGGGAGCAGCACATGGTGTAGCTGGGATTTTGTATATGCTATTGCAGGTTCTGCTATTCTTTATTCTTTAAGACTTACCGTTTATTCGAAAACTGAGAAGACTATGATGACCAGTCTTAGGGCGGTTTCAGGCCAGCGTATTTTTTTTGCGTTAAGCTCGTTTCTGCTAACGAGCTTACTCGCGCACCCCATTTTGCGCTTCAAAATATGAAAATACCGTACGCGCGTACACGCGCTTATTCCGACGTGTTTGCTCGTCAGTCAGTAGTTTACGAGCTTATAAGCGCGTCAAGCTCGTAATATTATAAGAGATAGCTGCACTTTTTGTAACCATCGCCTGAAAAGCTGATTCAGTATTAGGTGGGTGTAGGGCTATCCACTTATGTCAAAAGTGAACGTTTGCCCGCGTATGGATGGGCCTTTCGCTAGATATGGCCGGTCAAAGACGTGTTATCGTTACCAAAAATGAACCATAATTAGAAAAGCTGATTCTTGTACAGTATTAAAGTATACGCAATGCCTATGTAAACAGTACAAGAACTGACGCTATACATCGGGCCTTTCACTAGATATCACCTCTCAAAGACGTTATGAACATACATACTGTAAAAAAATATTAGCCGTCTCGTTGATTGCTGTTAAATAAATTCTTACGCCTTCATAATTTTTAATAGCAATCAACGTGACGACAATAATTGCTGATATTTTAGGGTTCTCTAATAGGGTAATCTAATAGATTTCATCATGAAACAGGGAATCTGCGATTTCATAATACCCATGCTTTCAGGCTCGCGCATACATTGCCGCGAAGGAAGTACGAGATTATATCAAACCTTCAGTGGATTGGCTGCTAAACCAAAAATTTCCAAGTGGCAACTTCCCATCCTCTTTAGAAAGTGCGTCTGGTGATAGATTAGTGCAATGGTGCCACGGCGCACCCGGATTTATGCCATTGTGTTTATTGGCTTATCAGGTACTTAATTCAGGATATTTTTTGGATATTGTTTTCTATTATCAATTATATTATTATTATTCCCTATATGTATTATTGGAACGAAGTTCCTCATCACGCGTTACGAAAGGGGGCTAGACGGAAAAAATTAAGACCAAAAGTTGTAACGACACTTTTTGGTTGCTATGACTACTTGTGTTGTTGAAAATAAAAAGGCGAAATAATTTTAAAGAATTATGTTTTCAATAGTTACATAGGCTAGTTATTAGTTCCTTTCGATTCCACTAATTAGTGAAGAAATTGTAATAAAATTTACATAGAGAAACACGCGCACGCCGCTGGCTTACAACTACAGCAAAAAGTGTCGTTACAACTTTTGGTACTTCGTTCCATCGGGTGTCCCTTGACACCTCTCAAGTTTTTTTTAATTTTACTCTCACGCTCGCATACAAAATAGATACATATAAGGCTGCTTTAATTTTACCTTCTAACATTACTCAAGGGGTACACCTATCAGTAATCGTTTAGAAAAATCTAAGCTGATTTCAATGTACTTACCTACTTTATCACTTAAGTAGGTACTTCAATGTACTATTTCAGGTATTTATGGAAGAAAAATATCTTAAAACTGCCATAGAGTGTGGAGATGTGGTCTGGCAAAGAGGCATTTGTACAAAAGGCTATAGCCTATGTCACGGAGTGAGTGGTAATGCGTACGCATTTCTACAACTTTATCAAGCCACGAAGGTAACTATTATCACTAAACGTATCACCTGCATTCTAAAAAGCATTTCTTACCTATGTTGAAAGAGCACGTCTTCATAAGTTTATATATGCCACCGTTAAATAACAAAAACCGTCAGATTGCAATCTAACGCTTTTTAACTCGATAGATTGTGAACTGTCGACCGATTGTGTACTGTTTAAAGTTCTAGAGTGTCAATTTTTTAAATATTGGTCTTTCTTATAGGTTAGATTAGGGTTCGACATAATTAATCAGGTAATCACTACCTTATGTTCTATCGGGTTAATATACCTAGCAGATTACAATCTACCGAAATATACCTAATGCATTAAATCGTAATCTTTCGACAGTTTACAATCTCGCTAGACAGATTACAATCTAACGGTTTTCACAATCTTACGGTGACATATATAACTAATGACTAAGAGAGTCGTTTGTCCCGCCATGTGTACGTTGTGATATTAGATTTAATATCAATTCGACGCGTGGTATGGTGTGTGCCCAGCCACATCTTAATATCATCAGCCTATAGACGTTCACTATTGAACATAGGCCTTCCCTACTGAGTGTCCCACACTCGGCCCTCAGGCTTCCTCATTCAGCTTCTTACCGCCACCCTCTTTACATAGTCAGTCCAATGTATTTTCAGAATCCACAGCACCTATACAGAGCCTGTTGCTTCATGGAGTGGTGTATCTCTGAGCGTCCCGGAACAGAGTTGCACAGCCCGGATAGACCAGCGTCATTATTCGAGGGCTTGCTAGGACGTATATACTTGGCCGATGATATAATGCATCCCTTACAGTCAAAATTTCCAGCATTTTGTTTGTAAAAAATGGTTTTGTATTTTGAATATATTTGAGGGAATATCAAAATACACTAATGAAAATTGGGTCAGTATTATTTCTAAACTATCGAAAGGAAAAAAACCTATATAATTTGTTTACTTAGATTGTGTAAAACTAAATTACCAGGACTATATTGGTGAAATTACTCTCGTGAAAGTACATTACAATTACAGTATAAATCCAGAGAAGGGGGGCAAGCCTGGAATCGCAACTATGCATTCTACAAATTATAACATTTGCAGTCAATTAAGGGTTTGAAAAAAATGTATAATCAATTTCAAGAATAATCGAAAAGAAAAATGTATGAAAGTCGACCTATGCATGTCCGCCTTAATCCATACTAATATTATAAATGTGAAAGTGTGACTGCTACGTTTTCACGGCCCATCTGTTTAACCAATTTTATGAAATTTGGTATAGGGATAGTTTGTATCCCGGAAAATAAAAGAGTTCCCGTGGGAATCAAAAACTCCAATCCACGCGGACGAAGTCGCGGGCATCATAGTATATTATATATATAAAATGTATATGAATTCTACTTTATAAATAACACCCAAACGTACAAATTTCGTTCAATATTTATTAAAAAAATTACAATTCTGAGCTGTTGCATAAATAAATTAGCAGAGGAAGCTAACATAATATGAAGACAACTTGACCATAATATTATTATGGTCAAGTTGTCTTAATAATTATTGCAAGACTTTAAAATATGTCCCACCAAAATAAAAGTTGCAATCACCTTAAGGTAGCAACGAAAAGTGGAACCCAATGATCCCCTGATGATCGGGTTCTATCGGGTTAATATACCTAATAGATTACAGTTTACCGAAAAATAATAATAATTACCAGTATGTTACGGTTCACAATCTGTCGACAGTTTACAATCTAAACGTTAGATTACAATCTTACGGTGACATATTATGCATTTACTTTACTGATTTGTGTATAACAAATGCACCAATCCTATCAATATTATAATAAAGTCAAAAGGGTGTTTATTTGTCATTCAATCACGCCGCAACAGAACGACGTGGTTATTTGTATGGATGTAGTTAGGTAAACTGATTGATAAGTAATGTATATTCATCATTCAATATCACACTACATAGGCTACTTGTATGATAAATTGAAATATGAATTCATCATTCAAAATTTATGCAGATTAACCCGAGGCCTTGAATAGGGATGCAGATGCCTATATCAAAAATAAATTATTTCTAACTGATTATTATTAAATAGAGGGCCTTCCAAAAGACCTAAAATTCACATCCTCGGTTAGTTTTAAGTTTGATAACCATTTTAAAATATAGATTAAAGAAAAAAGTACGTAGAAATTTGATGACGTCACAACTGTGAATTTCATACAACTTCCATACAAGAAGTGCGTTTTTAAGTTTTCTAATTTGATTGAGTTGTCACCATCCCTATTAAAGTTTTGTTTCGCAAGGTTTCCGCTTGGAGCGCTAGTTGAAAGTGTTTGGGCTAACTTAAACTTCAACCCAAGGTAGTTAAGGAACGTCGACCTTAGGGTGTTGCGACGCTCGATTTTATGGGCTGGGTCTCATGCTCCTATAATCCTTACAGAATGTTCAGTTTTTACCAAGCTTAAAAGAAAAAACTGTTGATTCGTCTTATAAAACTAAATTATAACTGTACAAATATATTAGTAGGTATATTGGTCTGATATAAAATGGTTAAGTTATTATATTTAATTAATTATTTTGTGTAGATTATAATATTTTTTGTACATTGTGTCTTAAAATATACTCTTAAAATAAGATTAATAAAATCTAAATTTCTAACATCAATATACTAAATGAAAGTATTTTGCATATTTTTTTACTCTTTTCACATCATTACGTTGGCAACAATCACCACGCTGCCTATACTACAACAAAAAAATAGTTCACTATTGTACCACTGTACTTTCACATTATAATAATTGATTATTACTAATGGGCCCGGCAGACGTTGTCCTGCCCTATCTTCCTCGCAATTTTTCCATCTTTTCTCACCGTTTAAACCTTCCCTGGACTACGACAAACATTTCAAAACCAAAATCGGCCCAGCCGTTCTCGGGTTTTAGCGATACAAACGAACAACAATTGATTTTTATATATATAGATTTAAAGGTATAGTATACAAGTATACCCTAGAGCATTTACGAACATCAAGCCGTTTACCGTTTAGTTGTTTCACGAACCGAACATAGAGCACAACGCTCGAAGAAACTTGATTTTACAAACCAAGAAGCGATATTTTTAACAGACTTTCAAAAAAGGTTCTCAATTTGGTGCGTATCTTTTTTTTTTATGTAAGTACATCCATTCTCACCGATTTCTCCGTGGTTTTTGAAACGATTTGAAATAATTTTTTGTGTGTTAGAGGAAGCCCGCGAGGTGGTTCCATATAAAATTATGACTCCAAATCCTCAATCCTGATGCTGCAAGGTACAGAACTCCTCAACCATAGGGACTTAGGAAGTTTTGGTGGTGAATTGATACAATATCAATTCACCGTCAAAACAAACATATCAACCAAGGCATCAAACATGGGCTTCATCATTTAAGTTTGAACTAATGAGCACACTTAAAATGCTAAAAATAAAAATTCTTTTCAAAAAACGTGGGGCGAGCATAACAAAGATAGGCAAAGTTGACGCGTCAGGATCGCTCGAATATAGGTCTGCGGGGCGACCGCGTATCTTTTGCATCAATCATTGATACACCGCAATCACCTCCGTTTGGCTGAATTTATGGTATTCTTGCTGCGTCTATGGATTTCGTCCAATAGTGGAAGAGTGTTAACCAATCACAGGTGATTGCGATGTATCAATGATTGATGCAAAAGATACGCGGTCACCCTGCTGGTCCCACTACAGACTACAGAGGCACGAAGCCGCGCTTAGGTTAGCTAAGAGAAGAAAATAGCAATTCACGGCCTGGTTTACTTAAAACGTCATCGGCTGGCGCCTCGTCCTTTAAAAATCACTCGGTAAGTCCTCGGCTTTGCCTCATCCCTCCAATATTCAGCCGTAAATTGCTTTATTTCCAGAGGGCCGTAATGTCCTATTATTATAAGTAAAGAAAAAATTACAGACAATAAACTAGATAGGAAACAGGTGCGATTGTGTAAGAATTGCCGATCAAATCGTCAACTTTTTGACAATCGAGGGGCTGGCTTGTGGTGATGACATTCGATGCTACAATATGATCAATGCTGAAGGATTCGGCCTTTGACGAGTCTTGCATGTCAATGCTTAGGAAGGGCAGGAGCGCGGGCGAGAGCTACAGGCGCCGTGCAGTCAGCCGGTCGGTTCGTCAGAGTAGCGCGGCTCCCGCCTCGGCGCGCGAGTGCGGCAAAGGCGGCGCCGGCAGCCAAACGTCGCGCGCCGCGTCGTACATCTCGACGGAGGCGAGCGTGGTGCGCGCGCGGTAGAAGGCGCGCTCGCCCGCGCACTCGCTGTCGCCGCCGGCCACCACTAGCATGTCGTCAGCCGCGCCCGCCGCGCAGCCCGCTCGCGCCTCTTTCAGACTGGCGACCTCCTCCCACGAGTCCTGCCACACACAGATGACATTGTCACCAGTTTATTGAAGTGAAAACTTCTTTAGCCGCGTTGAGCATTTTTTGGGGAAATCTTATGGGTTCGCGTCACCGACATGCTAATGGTTATTGTATATCTATATCTATAGCACGTACTGCTCTGATACCACACTAGCGCATGCGCTGCGGCCTGTGTACGTGACGAATAGTCGAATACATATATACATGCGTATACACATCGTATATACCAGACCGTGTGCTGTGCGCGTTAGAAGCTTTTTGGATGGGTGAAATCTTGTAAGTTCGCGTCACCGACATGCGTAACAGCAGTATATCTGTAGCTATACAGGTGACGTATTGTGCAACATTACTGCTGTGTATATGTACGGTCCACAGTCCAACCGTACATTTTGCTCCATCAGCATTAACCTACTTTTCATACTCTTCATTATACATTCAAACTAACAATCAATCAGTGAGCAAATCATCATCGCGACCAGCACGCGTGCCACTCAATATCATTAACATTTAGCATTTATCATTTAATTATAATTTAGTATCATACCAATCTATATATATAAATTCAAAGTCCTGACTGACTGATTGACTGACTTATATATTAACGCACAGCCTAAACCGCTGGTCCTAGAGACATGAAATTTGGAGAGTGTGTTCTTTGTGATGACTAGGTATCCACTAAGAAAGGGTTTTTCGAAATTCCACCCCCAAAGGGGTGAAATAGGGGATGAAAGTTGTTATAAAAGGCCTTCCTTTCTCAAGATATTTTTCAAGTTATATCAATGAAACTTGGTATTTTGGCTTTCGTTAAAAAATAAAGAAGTACGTCTGTCACACTTTTTCAAAATTCTACCCCCAAAGGGGTAAAAAAATAGGGGTTGAAAGTTAAAGTCCTTCATTTCTCAAGTTATAGCCATAAAACTTAGTAAGTATATGAGCTGCGGGTTGAAAATAAAGAAATACGTGTGTCACAGTTCTTCAAAATTTTACCCCTAAAGGGGTAAGATAGGGGTTAAAGTTTGTATAAAACTCCTTCATTTTTCAAGTTATAGCCATGAAAGTTGGTATTTGGGCTTCTGGTTTAAAATAAAAAAATACGTGTTTCACAATTTTTGAAAATTTTATCCTCAAGGACGTTAAATAGAGAGTTTGTCTTTCAATCACGGCGCAACAGAGCAACAGTTCGACGTGATTTCTTTCATGGGTGGGTGAGATGTGGACCTGGAGAGTGACATATTTATTTTATCCCGGAAAATTAAGGAGTGCCTGTGGGAATTAAAAAACTTAAGCAACGCGAACGAAGTCGCGGGCGTCCGCTTGTCGATTCTATCACTTAACAGACCAAACATTTGGTCCTTCGAGCCGGATTTGAACGAGCGACCTATGGATCTATACAAATAAAATTGAATGGATTTAGTTTTCACTTCTATCGGCAGTCCCTATGACTGCCAATTTTTTTGTTTTTAATATTGTATATCGATATCGATCGAGCAGTCCGCTCGCTCAGCTTACATCATCGAAGCTGTATCTCTCGACGGAGGCGAGCACGGTGCGGCGCGGCGCGTTGCCGCCGATGACGTAGAGGTGCGCGCCCAGCACCACGGCGGCGGCCTGGCTGCGCGCGTGCCGCATGGGCGCCAGCGCGCGCCACGAGCGCGCCGCGGGCGAGTAGCACAGCAGGTCGCGCGTGTGCCGCCACGTGTGTGTGCAGCCGCCCACCACGTATATTAGACCTGCCAAAGTTACATCTATCAACTACTCGTGGTAACAATTAAAAAGTTTAAGCGGTTTTATTGTGATGTGCCGGATCGTTAAAAATGTATATCCGCGTATACGGATCCGAAATTCGAATACGGATATTTGGTGTCAAGATCCGCGAAACGGATACGGAAACTGAATCGGTGTCGATGCGAGTGACCTTGAAATTCACTACGATAATTAATGTCCGAATGTAATTTAATAGTTTTTCATTGATACCTAATCACCTATATATAGAATTTTATTTATGTATTGAAAATTAATAAGGTAAAAGATCCGTCAAAAAGTAACGGATACGGATCTTTCTTCTCACTTGGATATCCGCAGATACGGATACTCATATCCGGCACATCACTAGACTGAAAACACTAATTAGTAGTTGGTAACCCTGTTCGAATAGGTGTAAAGTATAAGATAGATAGATAGATAAATTCTATATTGCTACACAAGACATAAAAATACATAGAAAAGAAAACAAAACAAAACGTTGTCTTATCCACTAGAAGTGATCTCCTCCAGACATTAATTAAGAACCTTTAATATAGGAGCGAGATAGTGCAACACTATAGACAGCTATACAATATACTACATAAACTTTACATACAAATAATAGGTACATAAATAATTTTATAAATACATATAAACTTAAACATATACCTACAAACCTACATACACAATACTTAAATATTCTATAGCATACTATGTAGTATGTACTAGATAAGTAATAATAATCCTTTAAAGTTTAAAGTTTAAAGGATTATTGACCGAGCGAAGCGAAGGTCTCTGAGTCTGCTTGAGTGAATTTGCACTTGTCCGTCCTAGGGTTGCCAACCATACTATAATACTATTATTATTGGTATTGTACTGTATTATTGTACGGGTCTGCGTACTATATACTGTTAAAGAAGCACATAGTACGCAAAAATATTCCATAAAATACTATTTTTGTGAAGTGTACTATATTTTTTTATAGCTTAGTCCGAAAAATACTATATTTCGCTTAAGAAATGTTAGCTATCCGTTTGTCTGTCAGAGCCTTATAACTTCTGAATTACTGAACGTAATTACTTCAAATTTAAATATAATATGTAAACCGATGGCCTCCCGCCAAATATGGCTTAAAAAGTTATAAAAATCTTTATTTCAGGGGGGCTCTCATAGAAGCGAATGCGAAGTAAAAGATTTTTTATAGCGTTACATATGGTTGCGGTATATCATTTTAAAGATAATTAGGAATAGAGTCTAAAAATATTTTTGTTTAAATTTTTCCCCTAAAATTGACGAAATGGGGGGCTTTCAAAGTGGTGATTTTCTAACGTCCAAAGTTGACCTCAGAACTCTCAATTTTCTGAAAGGCTAAGACTGAAACTTGATCAATTATTTGAATTATATCCTGTACTTGAACAACAAATACTAAAATTAGATAAATATTATAAGTAAACGAAATTATTTAATTTTTAATGAGATTTAGTATTTTTAACAGAACCTCACAATGATGTCAATAGATGGCGCGAGATAAATATTATATGGAAACGAAATTGTTTAATTTTTAATGGGCTTCAGCATTCAGTCAGTTTAACAGAACTTCACAATGATGTCAATAGATGGGGCTCTGTAAAAGTTTATTCGTTTTATGGATACCGCGAGGTCTCAGTTCGGGGCGAACCACTAGTTATTACTTATCTAGTATGCTATAGAATATTTAAGTATTGTGTATGTAGGTTTGTAGGTATATATTTAAGTTTATATGTATAGTTTAAACGATTCTTGAATATAATAGGTCTTTACCTATGAAATTGCCGTTTTGTATGGAATAAATAAATAAATAAATAAATATTCCTTTATTTAGCCAAAAAATTACAACTAAAAAATTAAACATTACATGTACCACAGTTCTCATGGAACCAAGGTGCCAACCAAGATTTAAGCCAACATTGGTTCCATGAGACCCGGGCACTCACTCCTTAAAACAAACTTAAAATCTATAATTATTGGCTAAATGAGGCGCTGCCCCAGCTTGATGCTGCAGTTAGTCGACTGCAGCGCTGGTTTTCAGGCATGACCCCTATAGTGAGGTCACGGGCTAACCGGAAGCGCAATATATTATATATATATCATATTATATATTTTTAAAACAATGCTATTTTAATATATAATAGGAACTAGAACTATACATTGGAATTGGTGTAATATTTGCACATTATAAACTAACTACGATTTATGTATTAAACTGTATAATAAAACTAAAATTAAATGAAACCTAACGTCTTAAATACTACTAATTAGTTACTTGTACTTTGTAATATTGTTGTTACAATGTTTTATTTACAAAAGTTTGGAAATATGGAGCTAGAGATGAGAATTGGAGCTGAAAAGTGAGCAATTGGGGAGAATACAAATAATATACAGTTCTGCAAAATTTGGACATAAATTAAATTATTAAATGATTCCTATTTTAGTTTTTGATTTTCTAATAAAAAATCTCTAGTTATTTTTTTGAAGGAGTACAAAGATTTTGCTAGACGGGCTGGGGGAGGCAGGTCGTTCCAAATTTTGCAAGCTGCAAACTTAAAAGTCCCCTTGAAAGAGGCTGACCTATGGTGTGGCCATGCGATCTTAGGAGCTGACCTAGACACGTATTTACTTTTCTCCCGGGCCCATTTTATCCTTGAGCGTAAGTAGCCAGGTTTTCCTGTAGTAACAACACCGAAAAGTAAGGTAGCCAGGTGAAGCTTTCGCCTAGCTTCCATATTCAACATGTTGGCGTTGTTTAAATGCGGACTCACATGAGAACGAGGCGCAATAAAGAAGCAGAAGCGGGCGCAGGCGTTTTGGACCCTTTGGATGAGTTTGGCTGACCTACTGAGCAGACACGGTCCATATGCAGCATCTGCGTAGTTTAATTTCGATAGTATTAAAGTCTCACATAAACGAATTCTAACGTCAACGCTAAGATAAGGACGCATTTTGTAAAGAAGTTTCAACCGATAAAGACAACTTTTAACAACATTCCTAACGTGACTTTCGAAACGCAAATTTGCATCGAAAATTACGCCTAGATTACGCGCCTCAAACACTCTTTCCACAACGTCGCCTCGTATGTTAATCGCTGGCTTAAAAGCCTCAACCTGACCTATCTTGTGTTTGGTTCCTAATATCATGAGCTTCGTTTTTCTAGGATTAAGATTAAGCGAGTTTAGTTCTGACCAGCTGGCAATATTTTCTAAATCATAGCATACTTTTGTTACCGCCTCTTCTGTATCCTGCGGCCGAAATGAATAATAGAGCTGCACATCATCCGCATAGCAGTGGTATTTGCAGTGAGTAATGCAGCGGGTCATATCCGCCGTGTAGAGTGCAAAAAGGATTGGGCTTAGGATCGATCCTTGTGGTACACCCCTTTGGACGGGTAGGGACGTGGAGACTAACTGCTTGCCATCGGTCTGATTTATTTGAACGTATTGTTCGCGATTATCGAAGTAGCTACTGAACCATTTTATGGTGCCGTTAGAGAAACCAATACGATAATTTGGATAAAAGTAGTGAGGTATCGATAGAGTTGAATGCTCTGGAAAAATCAAGCAGTACCAACAAAGTAGCCATACCTTCATCTTGTGCTGTGATCACGTTGTCAATTACATCTATAATTGCTGTTGTAGTGCTGTGATTTCCCCGAAAGCCCGACTGCAGCGTGGGTAAGACACTAGTCTCCTCCAGAAATTTGGTCATTTGTCTACTAACCACTTTTTCTAGAATTTTAGACAGGCAAGGAAGGATGCTGATTGGTCTAAGATCTTTGAAAGATGTAGGACTATCAATCTTCGGAAGAGGCTTAACTATTGCTGTTTTCCACGAGTTAGGAAAGGTTGAAGACAAAATAGAGTGATTTATTATATTCGTTAAGCATTTAAGACTCTGCGGTAGAGTCATCTTTAACATATCTAGCGAAATTTGATCAGACCCAACGGCATTTGACCTTAACTCTTTGATAATCTTAATGACTTCATCTTCATTGGTTGTGTTCAGGCTGAACGAGTGTGGGCCAAACCTATGGAACTCAAAGTAGGTATAGGTAGACATTGTAGCTGTACTGTTGAAAGGGACATCAAGAAAGTGTCTGTTTATGAGCTCAGGGTTACAGAGAGAGGCTGGTATCTCTTGGTCTTTCTTCTTACCCACTACTAAGAACTTTTTAAAGTTACTCCACATTAACTTAGAATTTTTTATATTCGTATTTATATAATATTTATAATACGCGCATTTTTCGGCCTCCATAGCTTCGTATACTAATTTCTTAAAATCTTTGTAATATATTTTATGAGCCTCCTGCTTAGTTGCTTTATAGCGCTTATGGCTTTCATTTCTTAATCTCATCATAGTTTTAACGGTGAATGTTAACCAAGGACAATACTCATCTCTAATTAAAATTTTTTTTTGGTGGGGCATGCAAGTCAAATACATTTACTACAGAGGTATTGAATGCTGTAACCATACTATCCACATCACTCATGCCATTTATGAGAATAAGTGAAAGTACTTATTTTTCAAACTTTTTTTTACTGTTATTCGAAGTAATCACCCATGCAATCGACGCATCTTTGCCAACGCATTGGCAGTTTATTGATGCCCTTCTTGTAAAAATCAGCTGGACGGGAGGCAACAAACTCTTCAAAGGCATTTTGTACTGCCTCTCGGGAATTGAATTTTTTACCCACTAAATTTTTTTATAAATTTTGGAAAAAGTAATAGTCGGTAGGTGCAAGGTCTGGTGAGCATGGCGGATGAGGAAGAGCTTCCAACCCCAGCTCTTGCAGCTTGGAGACTGTCTGTTGCACAGTATGGGGTCGCGCGTTGTCGTGAAGGAGTAGTGGGGACGACCGATTGACCAAAGCTGGTTGCAGATGTGCAAGCTTCTCCATCATTCTCTCCAGTTCTTCACAGTACACATCTGCAGTAATGCTCATGCAGCTTTGTAAAAAGCTGTGATGAATCACACCCGCACTAGACCACCAAACAGTGACCATCACCTTTTTAGGGGTCATTTTTGGTTTAGGGCATTGCTTTGGTGCTGAACCAGGATCTAACCAACTTGCTGAGCGCTTTCGATTGTCGAACAGAATCCATTTTTCGTCGCACGTAACAATTCGTTTCAAAATTCCTTCATTTCTTTGCCTGTTGAGCAGCGCAAGGCAGGTCTCGACGCGTACGTTGCGCTGGCAATCGTTAAGGTCGTGGGGAACCCATCTATCAAGCTTTTTTACCTGGCCAATTTGTCGGAAATGGATCAATATTGTTTCGATGCTTACATCAAAAGCTGCTGCTAGCTCAGCTGTAGATTGAGTTTCGTCAGCCACAATCGCCTTTAATTCATTATTGTTGACCAAAATCTCCCGACGAAAATTTCCAGAACGGAACCGGGAAAACCAATAACGGGTTGTGCGTTCGTTTGTACAGTTATCTCCGTAAACGTTTTAGATGTTACGTGCCGTTTGTGTCGCGTTGGTGCCACGACGGAACTCATATTCCATAATTACACGAATTTTTAAAGTATCCATTATGACGAAAAATGTTGAAATGTAATGAAAATACAACGCTAATCAAAAAACAAAAGACTGAGTTTGTAAAAAGAATGTCATGGTTTTAAAACAAAATTAATTTGAATTTAGAATACAGAGCCATTACAAACTTTTTTTTATTTGAAATGACCAGTACTGAAGAAAGGCAATTTCATAGGTAAAGACCTAATATTTACAGATTTCGATTGTCTAATGTCATTCGGTGACATTAGACAATCGAATAACCGTCTTTACTGTAAAGGAATTCCCGTACGCCTCAACACTGCGCCAGGGAGGTGGTCCCTACCCTGTTACCCACCTTCGAAATACACGACCCCCATTCCGAAGCGCGGCTCGGGCATCTCGCCGGTGAGCGTCCACTCGTCGTTGGCGGGGTCGTACAGCTCGACGGACGCGCCCATGTCGGAGCCCACCCAGCCGCCGAACGCGTACAGGCTGCCGTGCCACGCCGTCAGACCGAACTCGCAGCGCGCTTCCTTCATCGGCGCTATGTTCGACCATTTGTCCGTCTGGAAAATATCCATACTTCCATACTTATCCATACTAATGTATATGTCACCGTAAGATTGCAAGACCGTTGGATTGTAATCCAACTAGCGATATTGTAAACTGTCGACAGATTGTGAACCGTTCAATGTTCGAGGTGTCAACTTTTGAAATATTCATTGAATTTACGTTTTATGGTCCCTTTCTTGTAGGTTAGGTTAGGGTTTGACATAAACAAACAGGTACCTGATTGTTTATGTCAAACCATAATTAAGTATTGAGGCCATAATTAAGTATTGAGTTTTTCTAACTAGAAATTCTCGGTACTAGCGCGGAGTTAGGAAGTTGGAGGTGTTTCACCCCCGTGCCTCGGAGAGCACGTTAAGCCGTCGGTCCCGGTTATTATCACTAACATGTTAATAGTCGTTAAAGCCCGCCAACACGCATTGGAGCAGCGTGGTGGGTCTAAGCTCTAATTCCCGCTCTCCTACGAGAGTGGTGGCCTGTGCCCAGCAGTGGGACGTTAATGGGCTGTAGTGGTGGTGGTGGGTGGATACTAATATTATAAATGCGAAAGTGTGTCTGTCTGTTTGTCTATCTGTCTGTCTGTTACGCTTTCACGGCCCATCTGTTCAACAGATTTTGATGAAATTTGGTACAGGGATAGGTTGTGTTCCGGGAAGGACATAGGCTACTTGTTATCCCGGCAAATTCAAGAGTTCCCGCGGGAAAAAAAACTCTCTTCAACCGATTTTGATGAAATTAGATGTAGGAATGGGTTGTATCCAGGGGAAAGCCATAGGCTACTTTTTATCCCGGAAAATGAAAAAGTTCCCGTATGAATCATTAAATCTTAATCCACGCGGACGAAGTCGCTTGCATCATCTAGTTCAGAAATAAATAGTACGTACCTGTGGATCATACACTTCCCCATTAGCCAATATCTGACTGCCTTGTTCTCCGCCCACTGCGTACACCCGCCCGCTCAGCATAGCAACTCCTGGTTGAATTCTTGCTATACCCATTGGCGCTAGCTCCTCCCATTCTCTAAAAAAAATAACAATTTCAAGAGTAAGTTACTGAAAATTGGAGGGAGAACATTGACTAATTTAACAACAAACCCATTAATTTCGAAGCGTATCGCCATTTTACATTTAGGCTATTGACCTTCCCGTGTAACACAAACCTCACGTGCTTGGACCGGCGGTACTGATTTTTTCTAACTATGTTTTCCCTGGCGATAGACGTATTGACTAGAGATGTTGTTCGATTCCGATTCCGAAAGTTCGGATTTTCTAGAAACTTCGTAATGTTTTTCGTGTAAAGTTGAAATAAACTTCTATCAAGTCAAATTATTTCGGATTTTCCACTTTGCAATCTTCAGAGAAAAGGGAGGAGAATGGTAGAGTTTTTGTCACTTTTCACCATAACTCTAAAACTAAGAAATAAAAAAATGTTTTAGAATGTGCAAATGAGGTTCTTTAATAATATGATGATACCCCACTCAATATAGTAACCCAAATTTTAAAATTATGACCCGCCCCGTTTCTTGCTGATTTCTCAAAAACTGTTCAGGCTAAAAACTTCGTTCGACTTCTATCAACTCAAATTATTTCAGATTTTGCACTTTACGATCTTCGGATATAAGGGGGGCGGGGGGACGTAGATGGCGTTTTGCTCATTTTTCACCATTAGTGAACTAAGACTTAAATATTAAAAAAATTAAATAAAATAAACAAAGTAAACCCTTTCTTATGATACCCACCCACTCAATCTAATCCCCTCTTTTCAGCCCCCTTGTGTAATAGTAATAATATTATATTTTGAATTCTTTAATTAGCAATAAGGTTGCGTAAGCATTATTTAAGACTACTCCCAAGTCTTTGGCTAGTAGTTACTAAAATGTGCAAAATTGACCGGAGGGACAAAGTCCCTGCATAAGGGTTGCATACTTACCTGTTAGGCACGCAACCCTTAAAAGGCACACAAAAATGTTTGTGAGCACTGAAATCCATACTAATATTATAAATGCGAAAGTGTATCTGTCTGTCTGTCTGTTACGCTGTCACAGCCCATCTGTTCAACCCATTTTGATGAAATTTGGTATAGGGATAGTTTGTACCCAGGGACCTGAAGGACATAGGCTACTTTTTATCCCGGAAAATTAAAGATTTCCCGCGGCAGTAAAAAAACCTTAATCCACGCGGACGAAGTCACGGGCATCATCTAGTACCAAATATAATAACAACAGTTAGGAAGTCTACTGAATTAAAAATCAGACTTTACCTACTCGTACTGAAAAGTGGGTGAACTGACCGTTTATGCAAGTCGAATTTGAGTACGGAAGAGAGGATGTTGTCGGCGGCGTGCGGCGGATGCGGCGCGGCGTCGTGGCACGAGCCGCCCGCCACCACGAGCACGCGCCGCGCGCGCGCCCGGGGCTCCGCCGACAGGGCCACGAGCGCGCCGCGACCTGACTTCTGCAAAAATATTTTTGTGAAAACTTCTGTAGCCATGTTGAGCACTTTTTGGTAGGGGGTAAACTTGTGGATACGCGTCACCGATACCGTCACCGACATGCTCGCGTTGTTACGAAGACAAAAGATATTAAATATAAATATACTACATTCGTAATTTAACTTTAATCCCTTAGTTTTAAGGTTTATATTTTAAATATACATTTTTTAACTCTTCAAGTTTACCCTTGACTGTGATCTTACATGGATGGTGAGCACAGTGTAAGTATAAGTTCCTATACACTGTTCGTTTTTTTCCACTCTGTATAGTATACAGAGTGGAAAAAAACGAACGGGACATGGAGGAAAAGTACAAAAATTATTGAAGATATTAAATTTCACTGAAAGGAAACTTTAGAATACTGGCAATTTGCAACAAAATTTATAATTTTTTGAAACTGCTGTTGTGTTATTACCTATGAGAGACTTACTACATTATAACATTTAATATTATAAAAACGCTTAACTAAGGACTAATCGCCATACGAAAAAAGAAAAATGAAAAAATCACAACACCATTTTTTTGTCACTAAGTGATGATGCACTCTGATGGTATGACAGCTATATTAAACCGTAACGCTAAATTCCTTGCCGGTAAGGTGCTAACTAGCCACAGCCTAGCTTCACCGGACCAGAGACTTTAGAAATTCTCAAATTTCCCGTCGGGGATCAAAGGACCCAGGACCTCCCTCTTATAAGACTACAGCGCAGGAGAGGTCTTACCCGACTTCAAGGCAAGGATAAATAGGAATCTCAGGTTTGCCAACCTGGTGCTGTTTTCATCAATACTAATATTATAAATGCAAAAGTTTTAATGGATGGATTGCTACTCAATCACACCACAACGGCAGAATGGATCTGAACGAAATTTGCCACAGACATAGATTACAGTCTGGAATAGCACATAGGCTACTTTATATCCCGGAAAATTAAAGAGTTCCTGCGGGAGCCAAAAAACCTCAATCCACGTGGATGAAGTCGCGCGCATCTGCTTGTTAGGCTAGTATATTATAACATGAAATATGATTTGCTCAACACATTTGCCATACATTATTAAGACTATGATGAAATAGAGAGAAATTTACCATATCAACTCTTACTGTTTTCAATGCCACTGCTATAGAAGGATCCTGAACAGTTTTGATGGCATCATCCAGTACTTGGGGAGAGATAAGGGGCAACCGCACATGACTTAGAACTTCAAAACAATGCCGTCTTCTTGACGATGGATCATGTTCAAGCCATTTTAAAGCTGGATAGAGTACCTAAACACATAAGTATACTCATTAATGTCAAAGAAAAATTATATAAAAACCAAAATTTTTAAATTTAAGACATTTAATTTAATACATTGTGGGCTGTGGGCTGTGGCTAATCTAAATAATATATTAAAGTAAACGGTGACTGACTGATTGATCTATCAATGCAAAGCTCAAACCACTGGACCTTTGCCTTAATTGTAGCATTGATCATTTCATAAAGGGTAGTACAATAATAACTCTTGTAAGTTATAATTCATGAAAGTTAGGGAGGTGTTGAACAAAGCAACCTGTAATTTTACTGGTTGACTTTAGCTCTATTCTGTACAATCCATTGGATTTTACTAACCTGAGCTTCATTGTCCACCTTAAGTTGCTCTGAAGACAATAGTGTGAGTAATTGCTGCAGGGGCAATTCTAACAATTCTTCACCATTTGCAACCAAATTCCAGTGAGCTTGAGCATGTGCCAAGGCCTCTTCTGCGAGCTCAGTACAGTTGTGGTTTTCTGCAAACCTTTAATAAAAAGGGAACATGAAATCCTAGATAGTGCTAGAAATTCAATTATCTTATAAAAGATGATACCTCTGATGACCTGTGTGGATTAAGGTAATTTTTTTAAGAAAAGCTTTTAATGCTCTGGGATAAATAGATACTCATGTCTGTCTCATGGATACAAGCTACTTTCTATACCAGATTTGATCAAAATCAGTTAAGGGTATGAACTGTGAAAAGGAGGCAGGCAGACACACATTTCATTGCGAAAGTGTATCTATCTGCCATGCTTTAACGGCCCATCTTTTCAATTATCGTATAGAGGTATGTTACAACCCGGGGTAGGATCTAGGCTATTTTTTAGCCTGGAAAATTAAGTAGTTTCCCCAGGAATTAAAAAAGTAATCTTTGCAAACAAAGTCTAATCATAATCTAGTACTTACAGTTTAAATATTTTTTATTTCAGGGAATTTCACAAAACCATGGTAATAATAATAGACACCAACTTATAAATCAAACAATAAATTTTAAAAGGTCTCATCATGACTTTGTGTAAGGATCAATAAAATAAATAAAATAATAAAACATCACCTAAATATGCCGAGTGCATTAGAAGGGTGCAATTCTCTCTTTAAAAATTCTCCACAACCAATCACCAGTTCCCTCAGTTGGAACATATCGGCTGCTATCATCAAATGTTGTACTGTGGCTTTATCAATCATGATTTCACCTGTACATAAATAGGAGAGTATCACTGCAAAAGAGATCTTTATGGCATAATCAACTAAGAAGGAACAGTACCTATTTATGTACCTATTATTTATTATAAAATTTATTTTATTCATAAAATTAACAGTTAACATTATTAATTAAAAATACTTTGCTAGTATGGAGACTTACCAGTGTAAATAAAGTCTATTATCAAAGGAAGAATTCCAGGGGGAACACTTGGTAATACCACTCTACCTTTCTGGCTCTCTTCTAAGCCCACACTAAACATTGCATCAAAATATTCACAGCTGGCCGCCAGTACTACTCTGTGCGCCTGTATTGCACCAATATGTTAATAATAAAAA
Source organism: Erebia epiphron (assembly GCA_963932025.1). Classification (NCBI taxonomy): domain Eukaryota; kingdom Metazoa; phylum Arthropoda; class Insecta; order Lepidoptera; family Nymphalidae; genus Erebia; species Erebia epiphron. The sequence goes on along the minus strand of OZ009948.1, from coordinate 33,364,393 downwards.
ATTATGCGGTTTATTATAGTTAGTAGGTACATATTTTGTTTACTTTCCAATGCATGCAATTACCTGGACTTTAGTTTTTCCAGATATCAGATCAATGTCACAAAATCGACCATCTCTTCTAAAATGATTAAGATTAACAGACACTTTATTGGCGTACTCGCAACATTTGTAAGGCCTGGAGCCTTCTTTATTAAGAACATTTTCAAAAAGGCTCGAAGACATTGTTGTCGTTAAAGTGTATCCAAAGGTTTCATATTATTTAAATTAAAGATAGAGAAGTCATAAGCATGGAAATTAAAGATTACTCTCGTCTCTCGGCTCTCATACTATCTATGTAGGATTTATCTTCTTCTTCTTATTTTGGTATATGGCTTTTATTAGTGCCAAACCAGCACAATGCACTTTGCCAATTTCAGGTGGAGTGGAAGATCCACAAAGGAGTATAAGTAAAGAAAAAAAAAACAGATTGAAGCTAAGAAGAGTATGCAATAACTGGATTTAATTAGTCACATTAATTATCTACAAGTCTAAAACATTAAGAACACATAATACAAGGAGGGTTTAGGCAGGGATATATATAAAGTAAATTATAGCTATTTACACTTTTATTTTGTTAGTATTAATATATTTACAAACAAATTTAACATATCGGCTAAAGACTAGCCTAAGGAAACACTCAACATTTATGGGACGGGGAATGTCAGGAGGGAGAACGTCATAGAGTTTATGAAGGAGTTTTGGGCAGGAGAAAAGGATGTGAGAGACCGATCCTTCATCAAGACCACACTCCACATGTAGGATTTATGTTGACACAACACATTAAAAACAAATTGAAAGACAAACAAATAACAATTGCTGTCATCTCTGGCTGTCATGTTTGTCTTTTTATCTATAGCTTGAGACCATAACTAATTGTCTGATGTCTCTGCTTGAGACACAGAACACCAGCACTCAGCAGAACCATAAACTATGAAAATCTTTGATTAGGTATATAGAGAAGGATATGTTGCATTTTACTCAATTATAATTATACGATGCATTTTGTTAATAAAACCTGTAAAACTATGTTTTGATTTTTCTTACTTACTGAAAGCTACGTTCTTTGTTTCAACCGGTAGCTCCCGTACCAAAGGACTTGACCAGGGCAACTATGGGAACTTGCCTAGGTGTCAAAAATCAAAGATTTTTTTATAATTGCAATTGTTATATTTTATAATTTTCAGATAAAACCGTTTCAGAAGTCTGAAGGCTCACAAAAATGAAAAATAAAAAAAAAGAACTGTCTTTATTTTTTTTTGCTTTCCAACGCTAGATGGCGCTAGACATTGTGGTTAGCCAGTCTAAACAATTATTTTCAACTATTCGACCACGTTGTTCAGGAAAAAATTAAGCTTTGCATTACTTTGGCAGGGATGAGGATAATACTGGAATAATAAATCTATATTTGCAAGAATTACATGTAATTCTTTTAATAAATCACGTTACATTATGCTGCTGCTTTCCCACACTAGATAATGCTAGACGTTTTGGCTAGCGAGTTCAACTATTCGACCACAGATGGCAGACAGATGCAATGTCAAAGGGCGTTCCTTTAAACGCAGTGGTTATGTAAAAATGCTTTATCCGATCAATTACATGTTTCATTGAGGCTTGTAAACAAATAAAAATAATTACAAAAATACATTTCCTTTTTAGAATATAGTGACAGAGATACATAAATGGTATTCATGTAGGATTACAAGATTATTATTAGGCATGGATAAAATGGAACGTCAAAATGGAGTAGTGCCTAAAAATGCTTTATCCGGTCAATTACACGTTTCATTGAGGAGAAAACGTAAATACAATGAATATTTCAAAAATTGACACTCAGAACATTGACCGGTTCACAATCGTTCGACAGTTTACAATCTATCGAGATAAAAAGTGTTAGATTACAATCTAACGGTTTTTGCAATCTTACGGTGACATAAACAAATAAAAAATAATTACAAAACATACATTTCCTTTTTAGAATATAGTGACAGGGATACATAAATGGTATTCATGTAGGATAACAAGATTATTATTAGGCATGGATAAAATGGAACGTCAAAATGGACTACCTACCTACCAAGTACCAACTAATGGGATTATCAAACAGTTTTGTTTCTAAGGTTCACATTCAACTGATAATATAAATCTATACTAATATTATTATAAATGGATGTTTGTTACTCAATCCCGCGCCAACGGCTAAACGGATCTGGCTGAAATTTGGCACAGAGATAGATTATAGCCTGGAATAGCACAAAGGCTACTTTTTATCCCGGAAAATTAAAGAGTTCCCGCGGGAACCAAAAAACCTCAGACCACGCAGACGAAGTCGCGGGCATTCGCTAGTTCATTATAAAATACGAATACTAGTGTTTTTCAAAAATTATGTTAAATTATTTAATAAGTATATTTGTGATAATTTTATATCGAGTATTTAAGTATCGATAATACCAGCCCTAATGCTCGCTAAGCTCCGCCTCAATTTAAATATGATAGGGCACATCCTCTAGTTTATATTATAACATCAAAGATGAAAATAATTATGCCTTATGCCGAGGTACATTGTAAGTACTAAGTACATAATATATTTTATCTCATGTTTTTAGTATGGCTATACATTTTTTTTTCTCACTCTTTCCACACAATCACAATATAATATGCAACATATACATTTTTTTATTACTATATGCATAGTTATTCCATAGCCGTCTCTTTCTCCTGTAGCAGGAGATATAGACCTATTACACTGCACTTTTCATAGTGACCCTTATTCTGATCTGTGTAGTGTAATAAAATTTAGGTCCCTAAATCAGTTCTTATGGCTTTGTATTAAGCGACGCCAAAACTAGCGACCACGCCCACCCTTACACTCAGGACCCTGTGGAAAGTGCAGTGTAATAGGCCTACTAGAGACGGCTATGGTTATTCTTTAATTTTAATAGCCATTGGCCGCTCAAGCAATGTAATCAACTTGAGCTTTCAATGGGAAAAAATTAGCTGAAGGCTCTTTGGAGAAAAAGTAAAAAATGTAATATTTATTGGTGTTTACTTTAAATTTGAAGCTGCCAGATTCCGAGATTTTTTTAAAATCAAACTTTACACTTATAATTTTAAATAACATTGCAAATGTATGCGTGAAATTACCTAATAAGATGATATCTATTTTTTGATAAAATAATAGAAAAAAGTGTAGAGTGCCATACAAAATATTATTAGGAAATAAACCCATTTGCAAAAAAAACGGGCGGTTTAAATTATTTCCCCGTCTTCATAAAATACAATCGGAAAGATGTTTTTATCATATTTTGTGTATGTTAGGTACATGATACTGGCACATTAGTTAAGTGTCACAGTGTATAAAAAAGTTTGTTCCAAATTCAAATTTATGATTTAGGCGGAGTTTCACAAAATTTGCGGTTTTTTGCGTATTGTGACGGGAGTCGTTTAAAAGTTTCTATTAACTCTAGATAACTTTTAGAAATTGATAACAAATCTTGATAACATTATTTAGCGTTCTCTTAAAAGGTTGATAGAAGGATAATAGCCAGCGAAATTGATAGCGCTGGTTGAGGAATGTTGTAGTCAATGTTATGTGGCCCAGAGATTAAATGTAAGTAGTTCGACTGTCCAGAGGACATGGCAATGATATCAAGAGACTGGGTTTATCAGCAGAAGACCCGGTAATGGAAGAAAATCATATACAGAAGCTTGAGATGACTGCTTCCTGTTGGATCAGCCGTTGAGAAATCGCATATCTTCCTATGTCGACCTCAAAAAGACCCTCCAGGAAGTGAGAGATGTGCAGACCAGCCTATGGATGGTCAGGAGAAGGCTGCCAATATACGCAGTCGCCGCCCGGCCCGTGGCCCTAACTACACCGGGAGCACAGAATTTCTAGATTAAGGTTCACTCGAAATTGTGCGACATGGACTCTATAGGACTGGGGTAGAGTTTTGTTCTCCAATGAAGCCATAATATCTCTACATGGAGAGGATAGACGTCGCCAAGTACTACAAAGCCCACAGGAACGTTATACGGAAGTTTACCTTGAACAAATAACGCCTTGCGGTGGGGGCTCACTTATGCTTTGGGCAGCGATTAATGTGTTGAACCGTACGGAGTTACTCTTTATAGAAAACGGCACACTGAATGTACATCGGTACATTTCAGAAGTTCTTATTCCTCGCCTAAAACCTGCAACAACTGTTCTTGGAGAAAATTCTATTTTTATGGATAATAACTCTCGCGCTCACCGTTCTGGCGATGTGGAAGCGTATATTCATGAGGTCGGGATTTGTCGTTTGGTTTGGCCAGCTCGAAGTCTCGACCTCGAACCCATAGAGTAAATCTGAGATATTCTAAAACGACGAGTATGATCGGTGTACTGGGTACCCTGCTCGGCAAAACATCAGGGAACTAAGGAATGTAATTGCTGCAATATGGCAGCGTATTCCACGAGAAACAATTAAAAACATCATCGATAGCCTGCCCAGACGAATACAAGCTATCAGGTTAGCAAGAGGGGGCCCCACTCGATACTAAACTTTTACTTTTTACCCGACTGCGGAACGCACAGGGTTATGTGTTCATCAGTCTATATATGTTTGTATGTTCCTTGCAGGACAGCTACAGCCTAAACGCGTGGACCGATTTTGATGATTCTTGCACCAGTTTGTGCCGAATATATCATTAGAGTGTCACTGTGGAAGCCAAATTTGAGAAAAAACAAAATGGCGCCCTCTTGAAGCCATAATGTAACAAATTTAAAAATAAAAGTCGATGGACTATGGCAAGTGGGGTATCGATGAAAAGGTCTTGCAAAATCATAGTTAGGTTTCCTTGATCATTTTCTCATTTTAACGATCATTTAGGATTTACGAGGTTTCAAAGGTTGTATTCCTTTGTGTCAAATTACAGAAAAAATGGCTGAACCGATTTTGATAGTAATTGTACTAATCGATTTGTTTTAGTCTTCCGAGTGTCACAACGGAGGCCGAATTTGAGAAAAACAAAATGGCGTCGACTGGAAACCATTTGATAAATGAAAGTCGACAGGCTATATGCAAGTGGGGTATTGTTAGATAGGTCTTTTAAAATCACACCTAGGTTCCTTAAACGATTTTTCCGTTTAAATGATAATTTAGGATTTACGAGGTTTCAAAGGAAATGTTTAAGTTCCTAACTCATATATCATCTATATCTATCAAACTAGGTGGATTATCTCAAAAACCACTCAACAGATTTTAAAACTTATATCATTTATAGAAAGTTACATTATTAACAAGTAAAATAAGCTATATTTTATTTTCAAACAAATTAGAGATCCTTACGAAAATTGTAATAGTGTTAGTTAAGTCGGAAAAAATCATCTCATCTGAGAGCTTACGTGGCGTGCGCTGCCTAAATCTTTAAAGTTACACGACTACAATGTATGGTGGAAACGTTCCTCTCAAAAAGTCCAAAAAGAAGTCCGCGATAGCATATAACTATCTTTTAAGGTTGACTCACAATAACCATTTTTATGATTTTCAAATTTGGTCTAAACAGTGTTTTACTTGCGAAGGTGTTTATACCAACATAGTATTAATCGATAATTCTTTATCAAAATAAATATCTTACTCATCTCAAGTATTTAATTTAGACAAAAATTGTCCTTTACACCATTCAATTTAGATGACTATCTTATGAGATATCGTAGAAATACAGTAACCTTCAACAGAAAATGACGCGGCCGGCAGCGGATAGGTAAGGGTGAAGGTGGGGCGTACTCTCACATATTACGGTAATAACATATCATTGTAATACCTAAGCTTAATGTGACGACATAACAAGTCTCAAAAAACTTGATGAGTTGTACTCTTTCAATCGATCAATCAGTAAATTCATCAATACCACATGCAGCGCATATTCGACTAACATAACTTCCGACTAACATTTTTAATGTCTATTAAAATATTGGTTTCGAGTCCACTTAGCTATAAACTAAATACTAAATAAATAAATATGCCCACTACGTACTAAATACGTACAAATTGTGTTTTTGAAAATACTTAAAAATACTTTTTTGCATTGTCTACAGGCATTTTCGTAAGTGGCCGACGTTCATTGCCGAGGTCTCGTGACCGCGTCGATTCGATAGGACTCTCGAAAATAAATGAGCTCATTTTTAGGAAAAATAGCAGATTTTACAAACTTTACCAAATTAATATTAGCATTATAACATATGCAAATTTGATGATGGCTATGGTGATCACCACTCGTCATTACGAATAAATTAATCTGCTGCTTATTACTACTTCTCATAAAAAATACTTATTAGTACCTTTGGTGCTACCACAGAATAGGTAATAGGTGCTAGTTCGGGCAGATAAATCGCCTGTTTACGATAAATACTTAACAAAAAAGTTTGAAATAAAAAAGTGATTTATAAAAACAAAAAACCCGACTGCTTGGATGCCAAAATGTATAAAACAAGACATGAATTGAAGTATTTCATTATTATAAATTTAAATCGTATAATATTAATAAAATTTATCAAGGCGCAGTCGCACGTTCAATAGCTAACTTTAACGTGCGACTGCGCCTTAATAAATTTTATTAATATTATACGATTTAAATTGATAATAATGAAATACTTCAATTCATGTCTTGTTTTATACATTTTGGCATCCAAGCAGTCGGGTTTTTTGTTTTTATAAATCACTTTTTTATTGCTTTTACGTTAAAAAAAAAAAACAAAAATCTTCAGTCTGTTTTTCATTCAATGAACACCAACACCGCTGACTGTTTGGGCTCCATTTTTCATTAATTCAATCGAAATTAACAGAAACTACTTTTTGATTATTAATTTAAAAGATTCTGAGGATACAATAGTTACTCAGAATAATCAAATATCTGAAGGAGCCAATTAAACAGGTGATTTTTCTAGGTGCCCGTTTTTTTTGCAAAAGAGTGTAGGTATATACGCTTTCTCTGTACTTTCAATTTCAGTCCAGTTGATTTCTTATCTCAGGTTTAATTCTTTTGCCGGTATAGTGGTAACTAGCTAAGTGCAGAAACCGAGAAAATTCACAAAATAAGTATAAATTTCGAAATTGACTCTGCCTGGGATCGAACCCGTGTCCTCCCACTTGTGAGACAACAATGTTGTCTCACGATTACCCAAGGGTGAGGTCGTCGAAAAATCCACGCGGACTAGGTCGCGAGCATCCCCTAGTTGTCCATAAAATTCTGTGCTCCTAACATACCATCCTAGTTTTCAACGGTAACGATACAATATAATGTTTGTACGGGCGTTATTAAGATAAAGGTAGTAAATGGCTTTGATTATGTATAGAGAGATAAAAAGGTAAATGGGTAATACCCATTTACCTTTACCATACACTATAAAATATTTTCTATACCCATTGGGTACCTATAGAAAATTTATAGTCTATGGTTAATCTCAACAGTCCAAATATGGAGGGTAAAGGTAAGGAGTGTTATCTCTGTATATAAAAAGTGTCCGCCGAAATGCACCACATTGAGGACGCCACATTAGCATCAAGGTAAATTAAAAAAATATGATAGAGAAGGTTTGAGAAATAAACAAGGAAAGAAAACACTCATCATAATTTTGTACAACGTAAGTTGTTAAAATTTTCGATAATTAATTATTTTAGTCGAGTTTGCTACACCAGCGCCACTGTGGAAGGTTTTTGAACTGTTATTTTCAGCAACCACTGGACACTTTTTCAACTTCTCTCCACTACTTACCTCTACCCTCCATAAGTCCAAACTAATGTCACAGAATCACAGACAAAGTCTAAAAGGTCCACAAGGTCTAAGAACATACGTTATTACTTAAATAATAACTTATTTCCTACCAGTCGTTCAACAAAGGCATCTAGACAAAGAAAAGCTGCGGGGTGACAGGGGCGTGACGAATGAAACTTTATATCAGAATTTTTATGGTACAAATTTCTATCACTCTTACATCTAGGACTGCTAAAACTGTCATGGTATGATGGTAGTAAGATCTGACATTTGTGTAAGCGTCGACCCACTGTATGAAATGAATAAATATTATGCTATGTTAATACGATCCAAACAGAATCTACTTTTTTTATGTTCCATATTTAAAATAGTTAATTTGCACGCAATCCTTGGTTGAATGTTGGCTCTATAGGACTGGGGTAGAGTTTTGTTCTCCAATGAAGCCATAATATCTCTACATGGAGAGGATAGACGTCGCCAAGTACTACAAAGCCCACAGGAACGTTATACGGAAGTTTACCTTGAACAAATAACGCCTTGCGGTGGGGGCTCACTTATGCTTTGGGCAGCGATTAATGTGTTGAACCGTACGGAGTTACTCTTTATAGAAAACGGCACACTGAATGTACATCGGTACATTTCAGAAGTTCTTATTCCTCGCCTAAAACCTGCAACAACTGTTCTTGGAGAAAATTCTATTTTTATGGATAATAACTCTCGCGCTCACCGTTCTGGCGATGTGGAAGCGTATATTCATGAGGTCGGGATTTGTCGTTTGGTTTGGCCAGCTCGAAGTCTCGACCTCGAACCCATAGAGTAAATCTGAGATATTCTAAAACGACGAGTATGATCGGTGTACTGGGTACCCTGCTCGGCAAAACATCAGGGAACTAAGGAATGTAATTGCTGCAATATGGCAGCGTATTCCACGAGAAACAATTAAAAACATCATCGATAGCCTGCCCAGACGAATACAAGCTATCAGGTTAGCAAGAGGGGGCCCCACTCGATACTAAACTTTTACTTTTTACCCGACTGCGGAACGCACAGGGTTATGTGTTCATCAGTCTATATATGTTTGTATGTTCCTTGCAGGACAGCTACAGCCTAAACGCGTGGACCGATTTTGATGATTCTTGCACCAGTTTGTGCCGAATATATCATTAGAGTGTCACTGTGGAAGCCAAATTTGAGAAAAAACAAAATGGCGCCCTCTTGAAGCCATAATGTAACAAATTTAAAAATAAAAGTCGATGGACTATGGCAAGTGGGGTATCGATGAAAAGGTCTTGCAAAATCATAGTTAGGTTTCCTTGATCATTTTCTCATTTTAACGATCATTTAGGATTTACGAGGTTTCAAAGGTTGTATTCCTTTGTGTCAAATTACAGAAAAAATGGCTGAACCGATTTTGATAGTAATTGTACTAATCGATTTGTTTTAGTCTTCCGAGTGTCACAACGGAGGCCGAATTTGAGAAAAACAAAATGGCGTCGACTGGAAACCATTTGATAAATGAAAGTCGACAGGCTATATGCAAGTGGGGTATTGTTAGATAGGTCTTTTAAAATCACACCTAGGTTCCTTAAACGATTTTTCCGTTTAAATGATAATTTAGGATTTACGAGGTTTCAAAGGAAATGTTTAAGTTCCTAACTCATATATCATCTATATCTATCAAACTAGGTGGATTATCTCAAAAACCACTCAACAGATTTTAAAACTTATATCATTTATAGAAAGTTACATTATTAACAAGTAAAATAAGCTATATTTTATTTTCAAACAAATTAGAGATCCTTACGAAAATTGTAATAGTGTTAGTTAAGTCGGAAAAAATCATCTCATCTGAGAGCTTACGTGGCGTGCGCTGCCTAAATCTTTAAAGTTACACGACTACAATGTATGGTGGAAACGTTCCTCTCAAAAAGTCCAAAAAGAAGTCCGCGATAGCATATAACTATCTTTTAAGGTTGACTCACAATAACCATTTTTATGATTTTCAAATTTGGTCTAAACAGTGTTTTACTTGCGAAGGTGTTTATACCAACATAGTATTAATCGATAATTCTTTATCAAAATAAATATCTTACTCATCTCAAGTATTTAATTTAGACAAAAATTGTCCTTTACACCATTCAATTTAGATGACTATCTTATGAGATATCGTAGAAATACAGTAACCTTCAACAGAAAATGACGCGGCCGGCAGCGGATAGGTAAGGGTGAAGGTGGGGCGTACTCTCACATATTACGGTAATAACATATCATTGTAATACCTAAGCTTAATGTGACGACATAACAAGTCTCAAAAAACTTGATGAGTTGTACTCTTTCAATCGATCAATCAGTAAATTCATCAATACCACATGCAGCGCATATTCGACTAACATAACTTCCGACTAACATTTTTAATGTCTATTAAAATATTGGTTTCGAGTCCACTTAGCTATAAACTAAATACTAAATAAATAAATATGCCCACTACGTACTAAATACGTACAAATTGTGTTTTTGAAAATACTTAAAAATACTTTTTTGCATTGTCTACAGGCATTTTCGTAAGTGGCCGACGTTCATTGCCGAGGTCTCGTGACCGCGTCGATTCGATAGGACTCTCGAAAATAAATGAGCTCATTTTTAGGAAAAATAGCAGATTTTACAAACTTTACCAAATTAATATTAGCATTATAACATATGCAAATTTGATGATGGCTATGGTGATCACCACTCGTCATTACGAATAAATTAATCTGCTGCTTATTACTACTTCTCATAAAAAATACTTATTAGTACCTTTGGTGCTACCACAGAATAGGTAATAGGTGCTAGTTCGGGCAGATAAATCGCCTGTTTACGATAAATACTTAACAAAAAAGTTTGAAATAAAAAAGTGATTTATAAAAACAAAAAACCCGACTGCTTGGATGCCAAAATGTATAAAACAAGACATGAATTGAAGTATTTCATTATTATAAATTTAAATCGTATAATATTAATAAAATTTATCAAGGCGCAGTCGCACGTTCAATAGCTAACTTTAACGTGCGACTGCGCCTTAATAAATTTTATTAATATTATACGATTTAAATTGATAATAATGAAATACTTCAATTCATGTCTTGTTTTATACATTTTGGCATCCAAGCAGTCGGGTTTTTTGTTTTTATAAATCACTTTTTTATTGCTTTTACGTTAAAAAAAAAAAACAAAAATCTTCAGTCTGTTTTTCATTCAATGAACACCAACACCGCTGACTGTTTGGGCTCCATTTTTCATTAATTCAATCGAAATTAACAGAAACTACTTTTTGATTATTAATTTAAAAGATTCTGAGGATACAATAGTTACTCAGAATAATCAAATATCTGAAGGAGCCAATTAAACAGGTGATTTTTCTAGGTGCCCGTTTTTTTTGCAAAAGAGTGTAGGTATATACGCTTTCTCTGTACTTTCAATTTCAGTCCAGTTGATTTCTTATCTCAGGTTTAATTCTTTTGCCGGTATAGTGGTAACTAGCTAAGTGCAGAAACCGAGAAAATTCACAAAATAAGTATAAATTTCGAAATTGACTCTGCCTGGGATCGAACCCGTGTCCTCCCACTTGTGAGACAACAATGTTGTCTCACGATTACCCAAGGGTGAGGTCGTCGAAAAATCCACGCGGACTAGGTCGCGAGCATCCCCTAGTTGTCCATAAAATTCTGTGCTCCTAACATACCATCCTAGTTTTCAACGGTAACGATACAATATAATGTTTGTACGGGCGTTATTAAGATAAAGGTAGTAAATGGCTTTGATTATGTATAGAGAGATAAAAAGGTAAATGGGTAATACCCATTTACCTTTACCATACACTATAAAATATTTTCTATACCCATTGGGTACCTATAGAAAATTTATAGTCTATGGTTAATCTCAACAGTCCAAATATGGAGGGTAAAGGTAAGGAGTGTTATCTCTGTATATAAAAAGTGTCCGCCGAAATGCACCACATTGAGGACGCCACATTAGCATCAAGGTAAATTAAAAAAATATGATAGAGAAGGTTTGAGAAATAAACAAGGAAAGAAAACACTCATCATAATTTTGTACAACGTAAGTTGTTAAAATTTTCGATAATTAATTATTTTAGTCGAGTTTGCTACACCAGCGCCACTGTGGAAGGTTTTTGAACTGTTATTTTCAGCAACCACTGGACACTTTTTCAACTTCTCTCCACTACTTACCTCTACCCTCCATAAGTCCAAACTAATGTCACAGAATCACAGACAAAGTCTAAAAGGTCCACAAGGTCTAAGAACATACGTTATTACTTAAATAATAACTTATTTCCTACCAGTCGTTCAACAAAGGCATCTAGACAAAGAAAAGCTGCGGGGTGACAGGGGCGTGACGAATGAAACTTTATATCAGAATTTTTATGGTACAAATTTCTATCACTCTTACATCTAGGACTGCTAAAACTGTCATGGTATGATGGTAGTAAGATCTGACATTTGTGTAAGCGTCGACCCACTGTATGAAATGAATAAATATTATGCTATGTTAATACGATCCAAACAGAATCTACTTTTTTTATGTTCCATATTTAAAATAGTTAATTTGCACGCAATCCTTGGTTGAATGTAAGTATGCGCCAATGTGTTAATGTTACCGTGATGTTACCCATCGTCACCTTACAGCTCAATGTTTATGGTTCTTAGTGTATTTTTTTTTAGTTCATTCTTGTTAAAGTTGAAATTTGAAAAATAAAGTTGGTACCTATTGCGGTTTGCCGCGAAACGTTTAGAATTTTTGTTGTAATTATTACTTTTTTTTATCCACTACAAGTTAGCCCTTGACTGCGATCTCGCCTGATGGTAAGTGATGATGCAGCCTAAGATGGTAGCGGGCTAACCTGTTAGGGGCATGGCAGTTATTTTAAACCCATACCCCTATTCGGTTTCTACACGGCATCGTACCGGAACGCTAAATCGCTTGGCCGCACGTCTTTGCCAGTAGGGTCTAGCCACGGCCGAAGCCTCCCACCAGGCTAGACCAGGGAAAAGTCAGAAATTATAAATTCCCAAATTGACCCTGCCGGGGATCGAACCCGGGACCTCTGCACGTTAAGACAACAGCGCTACACACTGCGCCACGGAGGTCGTCAAAATGTGTATGTTATATTAAACGTCGTTAAATTATGTATGTTAAATTAATCCATTTCGATTTTCGATGCACAATACGTAATACAAGGTATACCTACTTAGGGTAAACTGAATGTGATTATTTATTTGTTATTATCATCAAGTGAAAATAAAGATCTTACTTCTAATATGAAAATGTAATAGAAAGGCAAAGAATGAATAATTAAAAATCGTTATTAATTTTATTTCTCGCAATCGAAGTGAAAAGTAGAGTGTTTACCACGAGACTAAAAAAAAGCCATTCTACACGATTCTATAGCATACCTCGCTACGATCGGTAAGCTAAACATCTCGTACGAAATGGCTCATTTTAGTCCCTTGATGAACAACATCTACTATTATTAGTTGACAAGCCGTAAGTTCAATGAAACGTATAAATGATCGCAAAGCATTTTTAAATAACCACTGCGTTTAAAGGAATGTAACGCCCTCTGGCATTGCATCTGTCTGCTATCTGTGGTCGAATAGTTGAAAAGACTCTTAGCGAGTCTAGAGCCAAAATGTTTAACGCCATCTAGTGTGGGAAAGCAGACTGCTGCTTTCCCACACTAGTTGGCACAATGTAGCGTTATTTATTAAAAGAATTACATAATTCTTGGAAATATAGTTTTATTATTCCAGTATTATCCTCATCCATGCCCAAATAATGCAAAGTTTAATAATTATTTTCCTGAGAAACGTGGTGAGCAATACTTGAAAATATTTTTTTAGACTCGCTAACGACTTTAACTAGCTGCATCTAGTGTTGGGAAGCAGTTATTTGGTGAAACTTTTTTATTTATTTTCTCAGTTTTCTGAGCTTTCAGACTCCTGAAACTTTTTAATCTGAAAACAATAAAATATAACAATTACAATAATAAAGAAATCATTGCTGCACATTGATATTTGATATCTAGACAAGCTCCCATAGTTTCACTGGCCATTTCCTATAAGATGCTAAATTGACTAAAAATTTATAGACCTAAAAGATGTTAAATTGACTTATTACAACGCATGCGCCATCTTGCCAAGCAATGGTGAACGATGGCGGCAAATTAATCAATGTCTTTTTAAACCTCTCTTATATTTTTTAGCTCAAATGAAGAGAAATATATGGTTAAATAATAAATTTAAAATTGTTTCTTATTAATTATTAATAAAAACAATATATTAATTATTTAAATTAAATAAAGTATGGAAATTGTTGTGAAAGTAGGCGTGGCATGTGCCCGGTGGGGCATTGGTGGCGACAGAGTGGGAGGGGTGGTAGGGATAATGGAAGGGTGGGTGCGCCTTCTTCGTATTTCTGCGCGCTAGTCTAGAATAGTTTGCGTTTTGCTGCCGAACAGGCAACAGGTCTTTCCGAAAGAAATAGTTCAGAAACTTTCAGAAGTTTGCGGCACCCATGTCGCTTTTACACCGGGTGAGGTTTTTTTTACTTTGTTTTTTTTAAATGCATGTTTCAAATACTTTCCCTATTAAAACAGATTTTTTTAAATTTGCCATATACCTAGAAAAAAACTTGGAAAATGACCTACCCGTCTTAATTTTTAGCTCTGTAATTAATAAGATTTTTTATCCTTCCCTACCCTTCGAATAAAAATAACGTTGTTATATTCGTGATATTTATTTTAAATATACGAGTACATAACGAAATAATTTATCTTGAAACTGTTCTTTCCAAAATCCTTAATACCTACTTGTATGTCCAAAGTACCCTCTTTCACAAATTACTTCCTAAAACTTCGTTGCTTTTAAAAACTACATAAGGTTTTATTACGGGACAGATTTTATTCGAAAACTGTAAAGTATTTTGTTAAAAGCAAAAATTCTATAACGGTAGTTGAGATGGGGACCCAAATTACTCACTGATTGCGAGACTTTCCAAACGCATAGTTCAACTACCTGTATGTATGGGAGATGGCAGCTTGGTTTTGCGTAGTGGCCCATGATACTTGATTTACTTTTTGGCTAAATTAGTTGTATTTGGCAGGAGAACAGTCCCGGCGGCGGCGGTTCACAGGAGAACCGTCGCTCGTTGGCCGAGATCCTGAACATCGATGCCTCGCAATTCTCCGGGGAAGCGGCAGCGCATTCAGAAAATTTATCTAATGTGAGTACTTTTGATTTTTTTTTGCTAATTATCACGTCCAACTGTCCAATGCGAAAGTTTAATTCCTAAAAGTTGTAATATTTTTTGTGTAGTTTATTTTTTCTTGATGATACACACACTGCCCAGGTATAAATTTATATCTAACCGACATTTGCAAGTCTCAATTATTTTTATTGAGTAATTTTTGAGGTATTTTAAATATGGGTAATTTAATTATTTATTTTTACTATAACTGTCTACTTTGAGGGTAGTAGAAGGTGAAGAAATCTTGGTTATAATGCATACCTACATAAAATTAATGTGTAATATTGAAAGTTAACCAATTGTTTGCTTGCGATTGGCGCCCAACGTGTGCTACCCCATATTGGGTGCCAAATTGAATTTGACTATTATTTGAGTGTTACTTAACAAAAGGGTCCACAAAGCCATTTAAATACGCGTTTTATTCCAATAAAATACAATAATTTTAAATGCATCACCACGAAAACAACTGTTTTCAATGTCGCATCTTAACCACATACCCGCCCGGTGTAACATAACCTACCCACCATACCTACCCACTTGCCTTAAAGCGTTTCCAGATAGAGGTTAGGGTCGATATGCTCAGTACTTCTGTAGGGCTTTATTGTCCGTTCATAATGTTCGTACGACATCCGTTTAGATGCCAGTTAATGTTGGGGGGAGGCTGCCAGCTCACTATAAATGGGCTGGCCGTGCCAAGATGCAGCCGCGGTCACGCGGCAGCTTGCATTAGCTGCGGATTTCAGAATTCTTTAACATTCATTCATTTCAAACTATCTACTATCCTATCTATAGGTCTATTGAACCTAGACTTCACGTAGACAAAAATTTACATTTTTATTCAGTTATAGTAAGTTATTTTCTGTCGTTGTAATGTTTATCTTCTTATGTTTAAATTTCTCCGTTTAGTTGCGTTTTTGGTGCTCTCATAAGCCTCTTTATCTGCGAATAAAGCATTCTTAACTTTTTAATTTGTTCGGTTTCTTGATATTTCGAAAACTACTTACCGCCAAAAGCTTTGGACTGCGCACGTTGTATTGTCTGTATATTTTAACGAAGCTCTTAAAATATGTCCTCAACTTTATGAAATCGCAATACAAATGCCTTCCAGTGTTGTGGGTTGTTAGTTTATATTTTCAGCATTGCAAACTTCTGCCAAGTGTCCATATAACGTTTCTTTTATAATCTCTTTACTAAATCAAATTTTGGCGCAACTGTATGCGTTTCTGCGAACGCTAGGGCAATTATTTTAAAATTTATTACCTGCAAAATTGCTGTACCACTAGTGAGCTTGGAGATTTTAAATCCAAGTCTTGCTAAAGTCTTTAGACTAGTGGTTTTCCAAATTCCCTTTCATGAGATACGGGCTTACAACTCTTAACTACATTCTTGCTTAGTTGGCTAATACCTTTACTACCAACCATTTCCGCAGTTTCACATAAAATTGTTCTTAAATATCTATAAAATTAATGCAAACTTTAGATACTTTTGGTTTCCATTTCTGACTTGCGATCCAATAAGTTTATTATTTCTTATAAGTACCTATCTAAATAAGATGACATTACCATATAAATATTTAACGCTCAAATCATTGTGAAATTATATGGCTATACGCTTTTGATTACAAAAAATAATCTTCTGTTAGACCAGTAAGATGTTACACGTTCAGACGCTATTTCCGAGTATTTATTTAATCGAAGTTTCATCAGACGAACGTACTTCTAATTGCAGGCGGATCACGACCTAATTCATCGCCTCCGTTCTGCGCTATTTCTGACTTGTACGATTGATTTTAATCTATAATGTAATTTTGGTAACTGTAGTTTCCAAGCAGAGGGTAGTTTTGGTCCATAATTATTGTTGTACATTGGCCCCTACGCCGAATTGGAATATATATCGTTGTCCGCAGTAATCCACAGCCCCCTTGCCATAAATATGAGCTCATAAATTCGCCTCGAGACATATTTCGCGACCAGATACTATTGCAATTTCGGAAAATAGCTTTTATTTTTAAAGGAAATGTATCTGTCAATAGTTATAAGCTCTGCAAATTATGATGCCTTTTTTAATCGACTTCCAAAAAAGGAGGAGGTTCTCAATTCGGCGAATTCTGACTCCAAATCCTCAATCCTGATGCAGTAGGTGTACCGAACTGCATGAAATCCCAAAAACTAGTGAGTTAGGAAATTTTGATGGTGAATTCATATAGCAGGTATCAAGTCACGTGTATACGGAGTCCCAACTCCTCAATGCTGTAGGGTACAGAACTCTTTAAAAATAGCTATTTAAGATTTTTTTATGATGAATTAATATTGTAGGTGTCAGGCAACGACTTCATACTTAAACCCAAGTCCCAACTCCTCAACTCAACTCTGATGCTGCATGGTACTGCACTCCTAAGCCGTAGGGATTAAGAGTACACTAAAAAGTTAAAAATAAAAATTCTTTCCAAAAAACCGACTTCCAAAGCCCTGTAAAGTAAAAAATAATTTTGATTTCTACACACTACGTTGAAGTAACAAAGAAAGGCAAAGTTGATGCGAAGGCTCGCCCGACTTCACCATAGTGTGTAGAAATCAAAATTATTTTTTACTTTACAGTGGCTTTGGAAGTCTGTTTTTTGGAAATATTTTTTATTGGTATTTTGTGATCAGTTTTAATGATATCTAGCCCTTCTCATGTGCGCTACATTATTATGTTAGCGCTATGTGTAAGTTGGGCTCTATAATCGTTTACGCCATAGCCTATTTCCCCATACCTACCCTCAGTTCGATTGTTTATACAATTTATTTATTTATTTATTTTTATTATTCTTGTACAAAATATTGTCTTAAATCTAATTTTAAAAAAGTGGACAAAGGTAAAGCTTATCTCTAAAAAGAAATCTCTTCCAGCCTTCCTTGAAAGTGAGTACAATGATGATTAAGTGGCTCCTGAATTCTAAATTTCTTACGTAGACTTCTTCAGAGATCTCTCCTACTTCAAATTTAATATTTATTTGGAAAAATCTGGATTCAGAGGATGCTTCTTCGAAATGTTGTAAAAAGCGTGTCCCAAGCTGGAGAACGTACCTTAAAACTAACTCAGGCTTATGCAATTTTTTTTGTAGACGCTAGACAGTGTCCTCTATATCATCCATCAAGAAAAAGAAGATAAAAGAGGTGAGATCCATCTTTAAAAAAATCTTAAACCTCAAATTTCTCACTACCATGACTGTCCCACTGCCTAAGTTGTTGGGAACATTATTTTTTTTCTCAAAAACTATCGATTAAAAAAAAATTAAAAAAAATATATATTGTTAATAAATAATAAACCTATAAAATTGAATGTAACATGTAACAAAATAACGAAAAATGAAAAAATTACGAGATACTAAAGTCTGTCCCACGACTTTTTCCTAATTTACGTGACCCGATGCAAACACTATGATAACAATGATAACATATGTACTGCATCCATCATGATAGCATTAATACGTAAGGCTTTTGTGTTTGAAGAACTTATTGTAACAGGTTAAGCGCATGACTAAGCGTTTTGAAGGTATTGGGAAATAATGTTGTTATTCTGCACTTTGTCAACTTTCCTATCTAATTCATAAAAAAATCACCACTTTTAAAATACACGTTAGATTTTCTTGTTATTTTTTCTTATGATGTCAAACGTGTTTTTAATTCACATAAATAGCCTGCAAAATTTAAAATAAATCTGTTAATTTTTAAATAATTTAAAAGTCGCGAAATTATCATTACCATGATTCTAATTACCACAATTACCATGACCATTTTGAATTATTTTAAAACTAAATCAAAGATATTTCTGAAATTTCTTTATTTTTAGGAAAAGTTTTAATTATTATAAGCTTAAATAATTATTTGCAATATATTTAGACGTTAAAAAAATTAAAATGAATGAAATTTAAAAAAGTTTATAAAAATGGCAACAAGACACAAATATAAGCATTTTATAATAAAATGAAAAATATTTTGAGCATAGTATTTATAAATAACTGGCAAATAATATACAATAAACTAAAAATAATTGAAAAACATAAAATTTAGGCTGAAATAACTATGTAAATACAATAAATTCAGTAAAATATCAATAAAAATTAGAAAATTATAGATTAAAAATATAATTCTTAATTTTATAAATATTAAAAATATTTTAAAATTTGCTCTAAAGTAATACCTAGTGAATGCAAAAAATTGCATCAAAATCCATTCAGTAGTTTTTGATAAAACATCAAAAGAGTAAATAGAATAAATGGAACGTCAACAGCAGTCCATTTGGTGCATGTCATGAATCTGTTTTGACTTTTGAGATAAAATGTGGTGAAAAAACCAGACAGGGACTTAATTAAGTAGTTAATATGTATCCTAGCCATCAACTGATGACGTCCACTGCTGGACATAACCCTTTTATAAGGACTTCTGAGCCTTGACCTTGCGCTGAATCTAGCGGATTCCTGCGACTCGCTACATGTCATCCATCCATGTTGTGAGGGAGCAGTCCAGCACCTTGGGACCCCAATTTATTGGTTCTTCGAACTATCGAAGTCGAAAAATACATCTCCAAGCTTTTTGAACGCTGCCCAGTCCCAGTCGAGTCGAATTCAGCTGGAAACTTATTTTTCAAAATTTGACCTACATAGTTGAACCGCGTGTCCAAGGTATACAAACTATTACAAAAGGGTCTCAATGATTTCTAGGTGGACTGATACGTGAGTATTAGGCATGATTTTGTCTTTCTGATGTTAATTTTTCAGCCCTCCTCGTTGCGGTTGGATTAGGTATCATAGTCTGGTCCAGTATTATGCACTGACAGGATTGCATTGGGAACTCTGCATCAATTTTAAAAGATTCTAGTTTCCAACGCTAAGCAACGTAGCCTGGGTCCTACTCGGTCTTCCGTATCTTCAGCAGCGTATGGACCTTGTTCGGGTCATTCAGAATTCGACTTGTAAGTGAGATTTATAATTTCCTCTCGAGAACAATTATTTATAATAGGCATGGCTCAACGGCAAGATGAGGCAAGCAAGAATAAAATTCTTCAATTGAAAAATTGATAATTTTGAAGAACCCTACCCTAAACGTATAAGAATGGATACATGAAATTGAGCTCTAATTCAATGCTGTTATGGTTTATTTTACTTTGAAGCCGAACTTAGACGATTTGATCGGCAATCATTACATGATTGGACCGCTAAACACGCACACTCTTGTACGTCTGGCATTATGGCCGGCCAATTTACCGGTTTTTGACTATATTTTGTCAATTTTGAGTGATCAGGTCAATTTAGCTGCCTATGGGACTTCTAACTATATCTTCATCAAGATTTTATACCTCATCATAGCACTTTTCCCTTCTCCCAAGATCTTAGATTTACTATGATGAAGGATACTATCACACTCAGTTTTCAGTCGCGTCAGGTAGCTATGTTGGAGAGACAGAACTCTCGGGACCATTACTGATCTCGTATTCCGATGGATGGTATCTTTTATACGCCTGGTATGAACGTTTCATAATTATTACGTTTGTGTTTGGATGTGCCAATTAATCTTTTGCTAGGTAATTGTAAAGACTGCAGTTCAAGTTGAAAGTTTTAGGGGGTTTAAACGAGAAGGTCGGGGGCCTGAAGGGCTTGAAGGCTGTAGGAAAGGACGAGGCTGGTGACCCAGCCTCGTCCTTTCGTTCAGCCAGCCAGAATTTTATGGTGAATATTCTTGGTCAAATCATCTTTCTCTTATTGACCCAGGTAAATTTACTCTTTGTCCACTTATTAAGCTTCTTCTTCAAGAATTCAGCTAATTGTCATTATAGGAGGTTAGTTTTGCACGCCTCAGCCCATAAAAATAAATTCTCGTTTTATAAAGATACTATAACTCAGCGAGGATCATGATCTGAATGAATTTGTGGGATAGTTACTTCCTAGAATGAGTGCAAAGATCTAAGATCCTCGATTTCGTCCTATGGATTTCTAGAATTTCTCATCACCATGTCTATATTAAATTACCATAACCTTAATCCTAATCACCATACACCATAACTCATTACCAAATCATATTTTATCACTACCATGCACACCATAATTACCAAACACGCTATTTCTCCAAGAAAACTAGGTTCTGATACAGGCCTTCCTCATCACTGTGTTACATGAAGGTACCCCTTTGTCAAAGCATACTTAAAAAATCAAAAACTCAAAAAAAAAAAAATTTTTTTTTCGCCACCCGATTTTTACCTCATTTCAGAGAAGTGCCCATGAAGTATAAGAATTGCAAGCAAGATTGCTGTAATCTCGAGACTTGTAGCAAGTTTACTTGGCAGGCGTCTGCCGCGGCTGTTATTGGCAGGGACAGCGATTAAATAATATTTGTGTAGGCTCGCGAGTCGCGCCACGCTCATGCCAGCCGCCGAACCTAATCGGTATCGCGGGACTGCGTCCCGGAAAAACTGCTCTCCATTTCCTTTGATTTGAGAATATTTTAAATTTTTATTTACGAAAATGCAAATAATTTTCGGTAATCTGCTTTATATATGTCACCGTAAGATTGTAAAAACCGTAAGATTGTAATCTAACGCTTTTGTTTCGATCGATTGTAA
Organism: Erebia epiphron; assembly: GCA_963932025.1. Lineage (NCBI taxonomy): Eukaryota > Metazoa > Arthropoda > Insecta > Lepidoptera > Nymphalidae > Erebia > Erebia epiphron. Next base: position 33,342,697 of record OZ009948.1, on the reverse strand, counting down.
ACAGTCGAAAGATTGTGAACTGTTCAATGTTTTAAGTGACAATTTTTGAAATATTCATTGTATTTACGTTTTCTTGTCTCTTTCTTGTAGGTTAGGTTAGGGTTCGACATAAATAATCAAGTACACTTAGGGCACTTAGGTTCTATCGGATTACCTAATAAACCTAACAGATTACATCTACCGAAAAAGTTTCTCAAGTTATATCCATGAAACTTGGGACATGAGCTATAGGTAAAAAATAAAAAAATACGTGTACGTGTACAGTTTTTGAAAATTCTACCCCCGAAGGGGTAAAATAGGGGTTGAAAGTTCGTATGAAAGTCCTTCATTTCTCAAGTTATAGCCATGAAACTTAGCATTTGGGCTTCAAGTTAGTTAAGCAAAAGAACGTGTTTCACCATTTTTGAAAATTCGACCCCCAAAGGGGTTAAATAGGGGATGAATGTCTTTCATTTATCAAGATATTTTTCAAGTTATAACAACGAAACTTGGTATTTTGGCTGTTATAATAGAAAGAAGTACCTAAGTGTGTAACAGGTTTTCAAAATTCTACCTCCAAACTGCCTCCAGCGGCTACTAGGCTTAAGTGTCGTCAGCAAACTGATATATCTCACACTGCTTTATTGTATTAGAAAGGCTATTTACGTAGGTCAGATAGTGCAGGGGGCCCAATACCGAGCCTTGCGCTGTGCCTTGCTTTAGGTACCTGTACCTACCGGGAAACTATCAGTGTTACAAACCCTCACCCGATATGCTCTGACCTGGAGATAATTTTCGTTACCATGCTAGTTATTCAAAAAAAATTCAAGATTCAAATGATTTTTATTCAAATAGTCTTTTTACAAGTGCTTATGAATAGTCAAATCAATCTACCACTGGTTCGGAATGCCGTTATACATACTATCTGTGAAATCTGAAAGTAATTGTGTGGTGTTCCTATGCGTGGTCGGAACCCGTACTGGTTATTCAGTAGGTCTTAGGATATTATTATTTTCATAATATTTGTGAATTTGTCCGCTTATATATTTTTCGACTATTTTATTTAATAGTAGGTAGAATGGTTATTATCGGTCTGTAATTGTCATACTCGGTCCTACTCCTTTTCTTTTGAATGGGTCGAACGATCCCAGTTTTGAGAAGGGGAGGGTATTTACCCGTTATGACGCTACCGTTATTTAAGTTGTGAATTCGAGGATTAAACGGTGTTGGTTGGTCATCAGGGTCAGGAGTGGCACTGGGAACCGCCGCGCAGTCCGGAGGCGGCGCAGAGCCCCGGGGCGCTGGTGCCGGCCGCGTGCTTCCCGCCGCGCGCTGACCCCGCCGCTTTCACCAGCTTCAGGTCAGTTGACTTTCCGTCTATTGGTTACTCAATCAAGCAATCAATATTAATTTTTTCAAGAATTGGGTATTTGACTACTAGTCAAATAAATTTTTTTTATTGTTTTAAATAATAGAGGATAGATCCCAAAAGTCGTAATATTCACGTCCCCTTTTAGTTTTATGTTGAACAACTATTTTAAATTGTCGATTAAATTAAAAAAGTGCGTCTAACTTTGATGTCACAATTCAATATTATAAATAAAATCCCATACTGGAACACGCGTTTAGAAGTTTGAAAAGAGTTGCTGATATTTCAGAATTCAGAATAATAGCAGGTTAATATGTAGATTAAAAAAAGTACACTAATGTAAGTAATAATGTCCGTCTTTTTGTTGCAGTGAGCTGGCTCGCCCCGGCAGCTGGGCCAGCGGACCCTACGAAGGGATCGCGGAACTTGTGGAGTCTTTCGTAAGTATACCCTTCATTATCTATAAATTGTTTAGTTGCTCTTACATTATTAAGATTAAGCTTATATTGACAGAAATTGGCAAGTCTTTAGGATTTTTCAAATTTTATTCCCTAGTCTTTCAGATTATTCAAATAGTTTTGCTATAGAGCTAGGGCAACCTGATATTTTAATCTGACTATCTAATTTAATATTTCCTTCACTATTTAAAAAAGAAACTGGATAAATTTGTTTATCTCGACAAATTAAGGGCCTATATAATACAATCAGGCCGCAACCAACCGTAGGTATAAAACTCGCCACACTACAGCATATATCTATATCTGAACGCATATATAGCAATACGCTCTACGCTCTATTTAATAGCCTACTACCAATTTTGTTAATTGAAATATTTGATTATTATTTATTTACTACATTACATATCTAATATCTATTTCTCCGCGCCACATTATTGCAGTAAATACTAACGGACGCGCCCCTGCTTCGCTCGGGTGAAATTTTTAAATATTCCTTGGGGGTGTGATTTCCAAAAATTCTGAAACACTTGTTTCTTTATATTTAACTAGCAGATACCCGCGGCTTCGCCCACGTAAATTTTTGTTTTCCCTATTCTCACGGGAACCATGGATTTTTCCGGGATGAAAAGTAGCTTATGTGTTAACCCAAGATGCAATTTATCGCCATTCCAAATTTGAGCCAAATCGGTTCAGTAGTTGCGGCGTGGAGGAGTATCGAAGCTTGATAAAATACGAACTTTGGAGCCCCGTTTCACCCCTTAAGGGGGGATTTTGAAAAATCCTTTCTTAGTGCTCCCCTAGACCTCATAATGAACCTGTGTGCCGAATTTGAAGTCTCTAGACCCAGCGGTTTGGGCTGTGCGTTGATATGTCAGTGAGAGCGTGAGTCAGTATCTTCTTTGATATACCATGAAATTTTCCGGGATGAAAAGTAGCCTATGTATCAATCCAGGATAAAATCTATCTCCTTTCCGAATTTCAGTCATATCAGGTCAGTAAGTGCAGCGTAAAGTAGTATTTTTCACGCGTGAATATCAATTTTTCAGTTTTCCTGCATAAACCATGGATTTTTCCGGGATGAAAAGTAGCTTTTTTATTAACCCAGGATATCATCTATGTCCATTCCAAATTTCAGCTAAATCGGTCTTGTACTTCCGGCGTGAAGATTTTTTTCCGCGTGAATTTCGGTTTTTAACTAATCCCACGGGATCCATGGATTTTCCCGGGATGAAAAGTAGCTTATGTGTTAACCCAAGATGCAATTTATCTCCATTCCAAATTTGAGCCAAATCGGTTCAGTAGTTGCGGCGTGAAGGAGTATTGAAGCTTGGTAAAATACGAACTTTGGAGCCCCGTTTCACCCCTTTAGGTGGGGAATTTTGAAAAATCCTTTCTTAGTGCACCCCTAGACCTCATAAGGAACCTGTGTACCAAATTTGAAGTCTCTAGACCCAGCGGTTTGGGCTGTGCGTTGATATGTCAGTCAGTCAGTCAGTCAGTCAGTCAGTGTCTTCTTTTATATATTTAGATCAAAAGCCCAAATACCAATTTTCATGGATGTAAACCTAAAAATAAAGAACTTTCATACAAACTTTCCTCCCTTATTTCACCCCTTTGGGGGTGGAATTCTCAAAAAAACACGTACTTCTTTATTTTTTACCAAAAGCTCAAACACCAAGTTTCATGGATATAACTTGAAAGATGACAGACTTTCATACAAACTTTCACCCCCTATTTCAATCCCTTAGGGGTGGAACTTTGAAAAATCCTTCCTTAGTGAACGCCTACATCATAGAAGGAACTTATTGGAACCTACTGTCAAAATTTAAAGTTTCTAACCCCAGCGGTTTAGGCTGTGCGTTGATAGCCAGTCAGGACAAACTATTTTATATACTTATTATCAATCAAATAAATATTATAAATGCGAAAGTTTGGATGGATGTATTTATGGATGTATGGGCGAATACGTCCGCGTGGATTGAGGTTTTTTGGTTCCCGCGGGAACTCCTTACTTTGGGATAAAAAGTAGCCGATGTGCTATTCCAGACTATATAATCTATCCCTGTGCCAAATTTCAGCCAGATCCGTGCAGCCGTTGGCGCTTGATTGAGTAACAAACCTGAAATTAAGATTTTTATTACTTTTTAGCCATATTCGGCTGGAGGCCATCGGTTTACATATTCTAATTAAATTTGAAGTAATTAAGTTCAGTAATTCAGAAGTTATAAGGGTCTGACAGACAGACGGACGGACGGACGCACGTGCAAATTCACTCGAGTAGACACAGAGACCTTCGCTTCGCTCGCTCAATTATTTTTTGTTATTATTAAATAGAGGATCTCCCAAAAGTCGTTTAATATCCACATCCCCTGTTAGTTTTATGTTGATTAACCATTTTAAACTATCGATTGAAGTAAAAAAGTGCATTATGACGTCACTATTCAATATTTCATACAAAATCCCATACTAAGTAGTTTTAAATACGTTTGAAAAAAAAACTGCTGATTTGACTTGTTGTCAAATTCCCAATTTCTGAAAATTATGCTTATTCCTCTTTGTAGGTCGTAGGGTTCTTGTCCGGAGCAATGTCTGATTGTGGGCTCTGCACCAGTGTACATAAGGGTGTTGTTTCAGAAGGCGCTGGCGGCGCCACCCCCGCGCCGCAGCGCCGCGCCCGCGCACATCCATTTCATACAGATGCGCCTCAGCTGCGAGCACGCCGTGAGTCACCACCCTTTTTTTTAAAAATTTTGTAATTTTTAGGGTTCCGTACCAAAATGGTAAAATGGAACCCTTATGGTGCGACTTTCTCCGTCTGTCTGTCCGTCTGTCTGTCTGTCCGTCTGTCTGTCTGTCCGTCTGTCTGTCTGTCCGTCTGTCTGTCTGTCCGTCTGTCCGTCTGTCCGTCTGTCCGTCTGTCCGTCTGTCCGTCTGTCCGTCTGTCCGTCTGTCCGTCTGTCCGTCTGTCCGTCTGTCCGTCTGTCCGTCCGTCACACTCTATTATTTCAGTAACTACCGAAGCTATCGACATGAAATTTGGAATAGTTGTGTATATTAGTGGCCCAAAGACACTGGAATTAAAAAAAATTGGAAATTATTTTTGTTCTTATTTAAAAAGGGGGGAAAATCTGAGGGTTGAAATTTAAAAGTGAGATAACTGTACTGTGTGGGGTATTATATGAAAGGGTTTACTTTGTACATTCTAAAACAGATTTTTAATTATTTATAGTTATGATAGTTTTTGATTTATCGGGGAAAATGTCTAAAAAATACCGTTCCCCCCCCCTTATCTCCGGAGTTTATCAATCGAAAAATTTGAAATAATTATGGTCAATAGGAATTTACGTATATTTTACAGGAAAACTATAGCCAATGCTCTAACTAGCATAGTTTTTTTGATATTAACAATAAACCTCTACAAACAAAGTTAGTCTTGCGGTTCATTAACAAAGGTAATTATTTATTAATAATGGTACGGAACCCTTCGTGCGCGAGTCCGACTCGCACTTGCCCGGTTTTTATTGTTGGTATTATTACATACTCGTATATCAATAATTATAATTTTTATTAGTGTTTCTCACACTATCCTCTCCACCCACCCACTACAGGCCATTAACGTCCCACTGCTGGGCACAGGCCTCCACTCTCATAGGAGAGAGGGAATTAGAGCTTAGACCCACCACGCTGCTCCAATGTGGGTTGGCGGGCTTTAACGACTATTATCATGTTAGTGATAATAACCGGGACCGACGACTTAACGTGCTCTCCGAGGCACGGGGGTGAAACACCGCCAACTTCCTAACTCCGGGTTAGTGCTGAGAATTTTTAGTAAGAAAAACCCAACACTTCTTATGGCCCGACCCGGGACTCGAACCCGGGACCTCGTCAGCCGTAGTCAAACATGCTTACCACTAGACCAACGAGGCAGTCACACAGTGACACAGTCCTCACACTATAGGAAGTTTCAATCCATACTAATAGTATAAATGCTGCTACGCTTTCAAGACCTACCTGGAACACCTCTGACCTGTATGACCTCTTTAAATCAAACTATTCTGCTGGACTCCCAGATTGTTTCTTCAAAGGACTTGACCAGGGCAACTATGGGAACTTGCCTAGGTGTCAAAAATCAATGTGCATCAAAGTTTTTTTTTTTTTATCCACTACAAGTTAGCCCTTGACTGCGATCTCACCTGATGGTAAGTGATGATGCAGTCTAAGATGGTCGCGGGCTATTATTGCAATTGTTATATTTTATAATTTTCAGATAAAACCGTTTCAGAAGTCTGAAGGCTCACAAAAAAAAAAATAAAAAAAAAAAAATTCAAATCGGTTTAGAAACCACGGAGATATGCACCGACATACATTAAAAAAAAAAAAAAAAAGATACGCGCCGAATTGAGAACCTCCTCCTTTTTTGGAAGTCGGTTAAAAATAAAGAACTGTCTTTATTTTTTTTTGCTTTCCAACGCTAGATGGCGCTAGACGTTGTGGTTAATTATTTTCAACTATTCGACCACGTTGTTCAGGAAAAAATTAAGCTTTGCATTATTTTGGCAGGGATGAGGATAATACTGGAATAATAAAACTATATTTTCAAGAATTACATGTAATTCTTTTAATAAATCACGTTACATTATACTGCTGCTTTCCCACACTAGATGACGCTAGACGTTTTGGCTAGCGAGTTCAACTATTCGACCACAGGCAGACAGATGCAATGTCGAAGGGCGTTCCTTTAAACGCAGTGGTTATTTAAAAATGCTTTATCCGATCAATTGGGTACACGTTTCATGAGGCTTGTAAACAAATAAAAATAATTACAAAACATACCTACATTTCCTTTTTAGATTATAGTGACAGAGATACATAAATGGTATTGATGTAGGATTACAAGATTATTATTAAGCATGGATAAAATGGAACGTCAAAATGGAGTAGTGCCTAAAAATGCTATAGCCGATCAATTACACGTTTCATTGAGGCTTGTAAATGTCACCGTAAGATTGTAAAAACCGTTCGATTATAATCTAACTCGCGAAATTGTAAACACAACGCGAGATTACAATATAACGCATTATTTTTCGGGAGATTGTAATCTGTTAGATATATTAACCCGATGGAACCTAATGGGCACTACCTGATTATTTATGTCAAACCCTAACCTAACCTACAAGAAAGAGACAAGAAAACGTAAATACAATGAATATTTCAAAAATTGACACTCGGAACATTGACCGGTTCACAATCGTTCGACAGTTTACGATCTAACGAGATAAAAAGCGTTAGATTACAATCTAACGGTTTTTGCAATCTTACGGTGACATATATGCACTAGGGATTTGTTTTGATCCAAAATATACAATAGTGCCTCTTTTCCCAGTTGGAGTCGTCCTGGCCGTCTGAGGGCGCGCTTTCGCAGTCGCAGGAGGACGGCCGTGCCTTGTCTCGTCGCGCGTCTTTTTGTGAGTTACATTTATTTCCTCTATTTATTTAGGGGTTTTGTCAATACTGTCCATATTCCGTTCAATTTAAATTAAAAATTCCTGTTGATATTCAAAGTTGTTTATATTAAAAAATAGATGGCGCTGTACTTCGATGACTTGCGTTTGGTGTGCTTGCGTTATTACTTGCCACCTAGTAAAAGTCGCCCACATGTCTATTTAAGTATTTATATATGTAAACTAGAGGTCGCCCGCGACTTCGTCCGCGTACAATTGTTGATTTCCTATGAGATTATGAAATTTTCCCGCTGCAAACAGCCTATCTATAGAGGCTTTATATAGCTTATGCAGGTTTTTTTATTATTTAAAATTGATAACTTAAATGCTGATTTTCATGTCTAAACTTCAAAGTCATAGTCAAGCCACCCTTTTGGGGTGGATTTTCGTAAAATTGCTTATACAGGTTATTATTATTTAAAGCTAATAACCTAAAGCGCGATACACATTGAGCCCGCCGGGCCGCCGACAAAGCCCGGCGACACAACCCGGCGGCCTCTATGAAAATAATCATGTCGGCAACATACGCCCGCGCGTGATACCCGCCGACATGTTGGCGGCTTGGGTACGCCTGCGTTCAGTTGCCCGGCCTATATACCTAGTGTACCTATTATCTATGTGCCCGGCGACGCTCTACCTGTAGTGATGTGCTTGTATTTTTAATTATCTTACGTTAATTAATCTTGTATCATGAGAAGGAGGTATTGTGGAATCCAAAACACCCAGATTATAAAAGTCGACCACAGCGTTTCGACTCCAAATGTATGTCATTTTGTACAATCAAGTCATCTGCTTTCAAATCTCTTAATCTGTCATGATTGCTATAACTATTGCGACTCAGTAAACTAGGTCTAACCCAACAGCTTCGTTCACTTTGGAGCGATCCAGCTGCTATCAACAGATCACTGCCATCGTCCATTTTTAAGATTATTTCTATTTACTGAATTATCGAAGATACACCACCAAACTTATATGACACAACCACACAACCTTTATCGACACACGGCAATCACTGACTGCCAAATAAATTTCTCATCTCAAGCCGCCGACATGCCGCCGACCAAATTTTCCGACTTGTAATAAGTGAAGCCGCCAACTAGACCGCCGACAAAAAGTTGCCGACATATGTCGGCGGCCCGGCTGGCTCAATGTGTATTGCGCTTAAATCCCAATTTTCATGTCTCTAACTTCAAAAACCAAACTTCCAACCCCTATTTTAACCCCTTAGGGGTGGATTTTCTCAAAACCCTTTCTTACGTCTGGCGTCTACACTATAGAAGGAATCTACCTTCCAAATTTCAAGTCTGTACGCTTTATAGTTCCTGAGATATCGTGATTAGTCAGTGAGTGAGTGGTATTTCGCTTTTATCTAAATAGAGAAGATAAAGAAGATAAATAGTTTTTCAGTAACATTCGAAAGTGAATTACCTATTATTCATTTACTAGTAAATAGCAACGCTCCAAAACACTGAAAATCCACGTCTCCTGTTAATGTTTAAAAGAGGAATTTGAATTTTTCTTTGCAAACTCAATACATCGCATTTAACCCTGTCCCCATTATCGGAAGTTAATTGGAAGAGAATAATCTAAGTAGTATGAAGTACGTTAGCCTTTGTACATTGTATTTTTTATGTGCAATAGGACTTAACAAAGATCAGTCTGTTGTCCCCATTGATGATGATAACAATGATAAAGTTGCATGGAAGCAACCGGCTTCACATCAAGCACCCCATGAGTCACTTAATACCCACTTGTTAAATAAGCATAACGTATGCACTATATTATTTACAAAGTTTTGTCTATAAAAAGTGCTACAGCAGTTTCTTGCCGGCTCTCTTGGGTAGAATCTGCTTTCCGAACCGGTGGTAGATTATTGCGACTTATCAATAAGTGGCACAAGTTGTCCTACGTGAAATAAAACTTTTCCTTGTCCAGGCGGCGCCCCGGAGCGCGGTCGCGGCTCGCTGCTGACGTGGAGCGGCGTGCTGCCGCCGCGCTGCACGGACGCGAACCCGGCGGGCGGCTTTTCGCCGAAGGTGTTCATGGGCGGCCTGCCCTGGGACATCGGCGAGGAAGCGCTCATGCATGCGCTCAGGGACTTCCAGCCAGTGCGGTGAGTGGCCATGCCTTACCTTTGACTAAGGTACCAACTGCCTCCAAAATGGAGGTACCTTTGACTTTTACTAACTGGCTCCAAAATGGAGGCCAATTCCACGGGTAGTTCTTTGACTGATTGAGTTTTCCTTTAATTGAGACGACAACTTTGCATTTTGCAAAATACCTACTGCCTTAATATTTTTTTACATTACATCCATACTATAATATTATAAATGCGAAATTGTGTCTGTCTGTCTGTCTTTCTGCTACGCTTTAACGGCCCAACTACTTACTCAACCGATTTTGATGAAATTTGGTACAGAGAATGGGTTACATCCCAGGGAAGGACATAGGCTTACTTTTTATCCCGGAAAATTGAAAATTTCCTGCGGAAATCAAAAAACATAAATCCACGCGGACGAAGTCGCGGGAATTATCTAGTAGGGAATATTTGTAAAATTTCAACTTGCAGGCCAAAGGTTTGGGCTGGATGTTAGCTGATGGAGTCTGGATTTCGTTTATGGATAAGATTGATTAAATAGCTAGTTGTTTTTCTCGAAAATCTTGTTGCAATTCCTCATAGTTAATTCAACAACTTGCGATTGTGAGTTGTCTTTTCACTAGCTTGTCAGATTAATTTCACTCGGTCGATATGGATTTTAAAGAACGTGAATGGGGTATTTGACAACTACATATTTTTCAGTGAATATTATAGAGGACCTGCCGAAAGACGAAATATCAACGTCACCTGTTAATTTTGTTTGAAAACAATTTCAAATTAATATAAAAAAGTTCGTTGACTCTGTTATGACGAACTTTTCAGTATTTCATATAAAATCCAGTACTAATCGCGCGTAAAAAAGTACCCGATTTTACTAGTTGTCGAATAAACCTATAATTGTGACTTTAATCTCCTATAGTCCCACAAACTTGTCCGACCCGGTGACGGCGTCGCTCGTAAATAATAATTGTGTATATGCAATTCACACACGGCAGAAGTGAAACTTTAGAAAAGTAGCCTACGAGAGAATGAGATAAATATACTTGTATTCTATCTCATTCTCTCGCAGGCTACATCCTATTATGAATGCGAACTCTTTTTGGTGTCGCTTTTTCGTTTCATCGAATTTTCAAATCACAACGATTCTGAAGAAGTTTCACTTCAATAATTAAAACTTAACAGGCATACAAATGAGTTCAAATTTTGTCCACCGGGTCAGATAAGTTTGACGGAGTGTAAACTCGTGTGCATAATATGTAACATTGCAATACTGAACGTATGTGTGGTGTGCGCAGCGTGGAGTGGCCGGGGCGCGACGCGGCGCCGCGCGGCTTCGCGTACGTGACACTCCAGAGCGAGCAGCACGTGCGCGCGCTGCTATGCGCGTCGCGCCGCGTCTGCGGCAAGTGGATCTACCGCGTCGCGTCGCGCACCATGCGCACCAAGGACGTGAGTACACACTCCATACTCTTACCCCAACTTTTTTATTTTTAACTGTCTTTACAATTACGACTCTGGGTTCCAGCCCCTCTAAGCCTGATTCCATACCCGATTGTAAGGAACATCTCTGAAATGACCAAAAGTTAATCCCCCCTTAATATTTTTTTTGGATTGTGCGTTTCTTCAGATAAAGGTAGGTACCTATTTTTTTGCGTGTTTTGACGTGACCTCTAATGGAGTGTTTGCTTGTCTAGGTGGAGGTAATCCCGTGGGCGGTGGCGGACTCTAACTGGGTGGGGAGCGGGTCAGACTCGGTGCGGCTGGAGCCGTCACGCACGGTGTTCGTGGGCGCGCTGCACGGCATCCTCTCAGCGTCTGCGCTCGCGCTCATCATGAATGATCTGTTCTCGGGCGTTGTGCACGCAGGTCAGTACAACTCTCACTGTAGTATTTCAGATCATGTGGTAAGTATAGATATAGTACCTAGCGAATGCCCGCGGCTTCGTCTGCGTAGTTTGATGTTTTTTGGTTCCCGCGGGAACTCTTTAATTTTCCGGGATAAAAAGTAGCCTATGTGCTATTCCAGACTATAATCTATCTCTGTGCCAAATTTCAGCCAGATCCGTTCAGCCGTTGGGGCGTGATTGAGTAACAAACATCCATACATCCATATACCTACATAATTTCCTCCTAAAATAACGTACTACACGGAGAATTTTTTATAGGAATTCAGTCTAGTGAACGGTGAAGTAGAGGGTGTACGGTACACCCTCTACTCTTGTTCACTAGACTGAATTCCTATAAAAATGCCTTATTCCCTTTTTCCTACCGATTTATTGTTTTTTAAATTTTTTTTTTTTAATTGGTGTACAATAAAGTATAGTTTCATTCATTTAAAAAAAGTTATCAATTCGTCACGTATGCATTACGTATGTACTTATGTAATATTATTGGAACTGCAAAATATTCACATTGATAATCTAAAAGGGCTTCCAAACAAATATAGAAAATTGTATAGGTACCTACAGGTATTTATTTTTGTCCAAGCATTTCTCCGAAATTTGCAAGGAAGGAAGAAGCTTACATTATTTGCTTCAATCGAAGTTTTGCCAACCAAGTTCTTGTCCTCATTAGTCATTTAGATTGCGATGCTATCGAAAACACTGTGCATATTATAACATAATAAGTAATAACGATAATCTATCTGCAGGTATCGACACGGATAAGAACAAGTACCCGATCGGTTCGGGGCGCGTCACGTTCAGCAGCGTGCGCTCGTACGTGCGCGCCGTGTCCGCAGGACACGTGGAGATACGCACCGACAAGTTCACCAAGAAGGTACGCGCGCACGCACACACACGCACTAACCCACACACACACACACACACACACGCACGCACACACACGCACGCACGCACAGTCGCGCACGCACTAACCCACACACGAGAATTGCCACTTTTATTAATTGTTATGAATCGTCTATCTCTATCTATGTCCACAGTAACACTTCCACCACTACAGCCCATTAACGTCCCACAGCTGAGCCCAGGCCTCCACTCTCATAGGAGAGAGGGAAATACAGCTTAGATCCACCACGCTGCTCCAATGCGGGTTGGCGAGCTTTAACGACTATTATCTTGTTAGTGATAATAACCGGGACCGAAGGCTTAACGTTTCCAAGGCACGGGAGTGAAATACCGCTAACTTCCTAACTTCGGGCTAGTACTGAGTATTTCTAATCAGAAAAAACCAACACTTAATTATGGCCCGACCCGGGACTCTAACCTGGGACCTCGTCAGCCACAGTCGAACATGATAACCACTAAACCAACGAGACAGTACTTACACTTGGTTTTACTTTTAACAGGAAAGTATGTATTGTACCTAATAACGCTCATAAAACACACTTTATAAAATTAAAGCAAAGCTAGTGGTCAAAGGCGTTCCGGGTGCGATTCCCAGGGAGACGCAGGTTCAAATCCTGCCGGTTCCGCAACTTTTGATATATTTCAGTAATCCTGTACATGTAGGTAAGTACATGAGGTATGGCTGCTTGTTGGCCACAGCAAGCTGCCATCTTCCCAGGGTGTATTACTGCACTGCACTGCGCTGCACACCACTGCCTAACCAGAGTATCTGCATGAGCGCACTTGTGATTTCAGGTCACAAAAAGGTATTTAAAGAGGTATTCAGCAATTGACAGATGATAACTTTTGTTTTCAGATCCAGGTGGATCCATATCTAGAGGACTCTATGTGCTCTGTTTGCAATCTGCGGCAGGGGCCCTACTTCTGCCGGGAGCCCGTCTGCTTTCGGTGAGAGTATTTCCCTAAACAAAAATTATTTCCAAAAAACCCGACTTCTAACACCGAGCCTGATTGATGCGTTAACTTTGCCTTGTTATACCCGCCCGATGTGTAGAAATCAAAATTATTTTTTACTTTACAGTGGCTTTGTAAGTCGGTTTATTTATTTAACTTTTTAGTGTCGGGGTTGAGGATTCGCAATATTTGCGACGACATGCGACGTGATTGAAGGACAAACCAACTCATTCATAATATTAGTATGGTAAATGTAACAATGTTTTGTGAACGTTTCAGCTACTTCTGCCGCTCGTGCTGGGCATCGCAGCACGCGTCAGAGAACCACAAGCCGCTCATGCGCAACTGCAAAAGCGTGAGCTTCAGCAACGGCAACGGCAGCAACAACGGCAACGGCAACAACTACAGCAACGGCAGCAACTACGGCAACGGCAGCAACTACGGCAACGGCAGCAACTACAGGAACGGCCGCAACTACAGCAACGGCAGCAGCAACAGCAACGGCAACGGCAGCAACGGCCAGCGGCAGCTTGCCGGTGAGCTGTGCAATGGCGGCTTCGCGCAGACTCACGGTGAGCTTACTATTTTCATTTTCTACTAGAGGTCTCGGCTGTTTTATTTTTTACCACATCGTTATAGTGTTTATATAAACAACACTAGCTGATGCCCGCGACATTGTCCGCATGAATTGAGGTTTTGGTTCCCGAGGGAACTTTAGTTTTGCAGACTATAATCCATCTCTGTGCCTTTAAAAAAGTTGTGGCGTGATTGAGTAACAAATATCCATCCATCCCAAGCTTTCGCATCTAAATTTAACGCATACGCTTATATCGTGTTTATTTATATTTCAATTTTATGCTGCCAGACACGTAGCGTAGGATATCGGATTATCAGGTATGAGTATTTGTGGTTCTGAAACAGAGTTAATATAGTAGCGATATTGTCCAATTTTCCGGGACAAAACGTAGCCTATGTCCTTCCCCGGTATGTAACCTGTCCCTGTACCAAATTTCATCAAAATCAGTTCAGTAGTTGTGCCGTGAAAGCGTAATAAACAAACGGACAGACAGACACACTTTCGCATTTATAATGTTAGTACAGATTGATATATCCGATGTATATCGAATACATAAAATGTGTATGTAAAGGTGCAAATCTGCGTTTTTGTGAAATTATAAAATAAAAGTAGTAAGTTTGATTCTATCACTATTTGAGTCGGTGCAGCAGTCAGCTATCATAGCGGGGTTGCGGGGCGGTGCGGGCGGTATTTTGTTGCCTTGCGTCCCACTCCTCCGCGACCATCGATATATATGTAGGTACTAGATGGGCCCTTTCATAGAAAAAGGTTGGGCGACCGACTATGAGAACGCGTTCCTATCCTGTCTTTGTCCCCATCGTAGCGCTGTCACGGTCGCTCGTTGTGTAGATAATTTGTTATTTAACATCTAGTCTTATTAGTTTGGCACTGTACAATTTTTATTTTAAGGTAAGTGTGTCAAGTCACAATTATACATTTCCAAAAAAACGTTATTTAATCTTCCTATTTAATATTTTTATCCATTGCGCAATCATTTAATTTCCGCGGCAAACTGTATATTTTTTTTTTTTACTAACTGGCCTTACGGCTTCTATGGCTATGGCCTATATTATCTATGACGGAGTCATACGTTTTCAAGCTTTCATTCAAATGTTGCAAGCAAGTTCTCGCTTTTCAGACTAGATGGCGTTGATGGCGTTGCTAAAAATACGCCCACATTCTTTGTTTGACAGGGCCCGTCTATGTAAATTGAGGTCGTTGTCCGCGACACGTAATTTCTATTATACTCAAAAGTTACAAAAATTGACTTACTGAAATGTGCTGCTAGAATTCTGTTTATTTTGATAGCGAGTATCATGTTTACATGTTTTTATAGCACATTTTACCATTTATTTCAGTTTAAAAACAGAATTTCGGCCACGAGTTCGCAATGGGCGCTCTCAGCGCTTGTGATCGTTTGACTAAAGCGCTTGCTGACGGAACGATGCTATGATCCTACTCGTGCCTACTGTTCCTAGTTAGAAACACGTGCTTTAGTACGTTCTTACTGTGTTTTGAAAGTTTTCTCCTGGCTAATGAGAGTGTTTGTTGCAGCGACCCCCTCCCCGTCCACGAGCGGGGAGTCCTCGCAGTGCGTAGACTCCCCCCTGGCGCTGGACTGGGCGTCCTAGATGCCGCGCGCCGCCCCGACCCGCCGCGAGAACTGACAACCCGACACCGTGCAACCTTTACGTTCAGAACTCCCTCGAAGCTCGCAAAACTTTTTGATAACCTGTTACCTGACGATTCCCCGTGAAATTACGCGATTCACTTCCCGAAAAACTTCTAGAACTTCCCTGAGGGCTCTATACAAGCTCCCAAATCTTTTAGATCTACTTCCCGAAAAACTGCTGTTTGACAACATGGCTCCTTCTATTGGAGAAGTATTGAAACCTAAAGCGTGATAAATTTACGAAGAATAAATTTTCTCTAAGCTCTCGTGTAGGGTCTGTCGTCGGTCCGAGCCTGTAGTGGTTGTCGAGCCGCTATTAAGTTGGAATTTATAATTGTGCGATTAATTAAACAGACATCGGCTGAAGTAACCATCTTGGATGCTGACTGCTAAAGTACCATCTTAAGACCGATATGTTCTTAGCTGATGTCTGATTTGATTTATCCTTATTAGTTTTTGTATATTTGATTTTTTATACGATTCGTATATTATTTATTCCAATTTACCTATTTATATTCAAGATTTATCCATTTTTTTTACATTAAAAGTTGATTATTTCGGTTATGCAATGAATGCTATTTATAATTGTTCGATTAATTGACTTACGCCCGTAATTATAAACAGACATCGGCTGAAGTACCCATCTTGGATGCTGACTGCTATATAAAGTACCATCTTAAGACCGATATTATTTTCTTAGCTGATGTCTGTTTATTATATGGGCTTCATTTTTAGAACCTTTAGTGGAAGTATTTAAGTAATATATTGTTTATCTTTTTTATACTAAATGTTAATTGAATAATCAAATGTAGGAGATAATTTTCCCTGATTTTCCCCGAAAATTTCCACTCGAGGCTCTAATAATATTGACTGATTTTTTAGTTTAAGATTATGAATTGTATATAAGTATTTAATTTGCAAATCAAAGCCACATTTTTAAGCGCCGTAGGCTGAAGTCCAACTTGTGCCTAATTATTTGAGAAATTTTAACCAATTTTAAGATGCCTTTAGAACTAGACTGTCCATTGTTAACACATCCATGTAATCACAGTGAAGTTTATAGTATTTTAGGAATGTCTACAATATTGTAAAACGCAGTATCAAATGCTGTTTTTAACTAGCCTATTAATTGATTTAAGAATATAATACCAATCAATGTTAATAATTAAATTATTTTTAAATAAATTATATTCAATATAAAATTGCGATTTCATTTAATATTCATCCGTCCTACGTTTATCATTATAAAATGATCCTATCTTGATAAAATGATATGGTGAGGCCAGACGAGTGTAATTTTGTGAGTTGAGAGTTATTTAATTTAGGTCGCATAATTTCAGCTGCATTCTGTGCCCAAGTCATAGAATTCAACAGAAATTACGCGAAATTACTCTTCTGGTCTTGCACATAATGACGAACTATCACAACAAAAATAGGTTTCAAATAGCATGCAAAGGGGTCCCACCATAAGGAATTTTTTCTTTGGTTCAGCTGATAAGCGTTTGTTCTAGGGCTTTCGAATACCGGTTTTTTTCAATACTTACCGGTATTAATACCGGAAAGATTTTTCCCAATACCGAGTCCCGGGGGGAAAAACTTAAAATTAGGTAGATTGTTTTGAACTTAAAACTAGTCTTTTCTGAAGGAAACTGCACCATAAAAATAAGTTTTCTATAAAAAATATTTTTTCACCACATTAACTCCAAAAGAGCACTTTTTCTGCTTAAATTCAGTGAAGAAATGCCATTTTTTTACTTATAAAAATACTTAGTTTAGTCAAAAGACAAATTAATTAAAAATTCAATAGTTATTTTTTAAAAGGAAATAAATCATAATAAAACAATTGCATTGGATAAAAAACAGATTTCTGAACGTTTCGTGAGTCAATGAAATAGAAATGCCAAGCCACAGGGTTCTAAATTCAAACACTAATTTTTCCCTCTGAGTGATCAAAAATGACTTTTCTTCACTGGTTTTAAGCAATAAAGGTGCTCTTATTGAGCTAATGTGCTAAGATACAAGTATTAAACTTAGCCAAATATTGGACGTGGATCCTACTGGACTCCAGAGTTCTATTCGATCCACTGGTGGATCCAAAAAGTGGATTCAAGTGGACAGTGCCATAAAAACAGTGGCATGTACCAAGAAATATATGCAATAGTCACTGTTTCGTTTATAGTGTCACCAATACCGGTATCCCGGTATTAGACATTTCAATACCGGTATTGAAAACGGTTGAAAAAAGTCCGGGATCCCGGTATTGGAAGCCCTAGTTAGGTCCAATTTACACATGTTCAATCTACTACGTTTAAGGGCGCATTTGCAAATCCCTTAAAATATTGGAGTTTTCAGTACATTTTGTGACTAAGTCAAGCAATATAAGATGGAACTAAAAATTACTATACATAGATTGATCCCATATCTCCAATTTTTGGTAATAACTTTGTAAAAAATCTTTATTTTTAATACAATAAAAATGATTTTCCCCTCACCTCTTCACTCAAGATTGACGATTTAGGGGTGACTTTAGGCACATTTTTTACGAACAAAATAGTTGAGCGAAATATTTTACGTAATCGACTGTGCTGATACCTACCTATATCGATAAGGTACATATGGTACCTACATAACATAATTTTATTATTTGATAGAATTTAGAAATTTAATACAATCTCTATTCCCCGAGCGTTGTAGTGACCTGAAGGTATACTTCGAAGGCTATTACTAGAACTCCTAGACGCGTAGAGCTAGGTATATCGAATTTGGGCTCGTTTTGTTAGTTATGATGAGATCTTACCTCAAGACTTGGTGGAGTGACCTGAAGGTATATTTTGACATCCATTACTGGAACTCCTAGACGCGAAGAGTTAGGTGTATCGAATTTGGGCTCGTTTTGTTAGTTATGATGAGATCTTACCTCAAGACATGGTGGAACGTGGCCTGAAGGTATACTTCGACGCCCACTGCTGGAACTCCTAGACGCGTAGAGCTAGGTGTATCGAATTTGGGCTAGTTTTGTTAGTTATGATGAGATCTTACCTCAAGACTTGGTGGAGTGACCTGAAGGTATACTTCGACAACCACTACTGGAACTCCTTGACGCGTAGAGCTATCAGCTAGGTGTATCGAATTTGGGCTCGTTTTGTTAGTTATGATGAGATCTTACCTCAAGACTTGGTGAAGTGACTTGAAGGTATACTTCGACATCCATCACTGGAACTCCTAGACGCGAAGAGTTAGGTGTATCTAATTTGGGCTCGTTTTGTTAGTTATGATGAGATCTTACCTCAAGACTTGGTGGAGTGGCCTGAAGGTATACTTCGATATCCATTACTGGAACTCCTAGACGCGTAGAGCTAGGTGTATCGAATTTGGGCTCGTTTTGTTAGTTATGATAAGATCTTACCTCAAGACTTGGTGGAGTGATCTGAAGGTAAACTTCGACAACCTCTACTGAAACTCCTACAAACTACTCGAAACAAGTTGATTCAATGCAGCTTATCAGTGCATGTGTGTGCGTGGGAATGAAGCATGTGTAGTAGTGCGATTTCATACCTAACCGTTTCGGAAATGCGTTCTTAAACGCACGTTATGTCCAGAGAAGGAGCAACGTACACGCGTACGAACAACGTACGTACGAATAACAACACTCATACGAGTATATACTTAAAAATATTAATCACCGCGTTGTTAGGAAGCAGTGACGGATTAACCCTTAATCAAGTTAAGCAATTGCCTAGGGCATCACGTCTGAGGGGGCACCAGAAGAAGCACAAAAAAAACCATCCTTAGGGCAATACGTCTCACTCTCACGTCACCAAAAACCACACCAAAAAAAGTTTCTAGGACTTATTTGAAAATTGGCGCGTTTTAAGTTGACATAGAGTCCGACCTAGAGTCATAACCCCACTCCCACTCGCTGCCCGCTTGTGCATTCGACAATTCGAATGCCCCGGAATTGCGATCAGTCAATCACAAACCAGAACCACTCCTTCCCCGCGGGCCCCAAGCCTGGCGCCTCTGCAAATCTGTTTCAATCAAATGTTTTGGTTTTTGAGATAATCATTCACTCAAAAACAATTCATTCAAGTTCTGTTCATAACATTGTGTTCGCTTAGGTACCTACGTAAAGTTTTATTTTGTTTTGTTTTGATAATGTCCAAAGTCAAAATATCTAAAGTATTTTGTTTCATTTATGTAATTACTTTTGGTTATGTAAATTTACTCAAACCAATCGAAGCTGAAGGTTTCTGCAAGCTCCGAAATAGTTTTTTCTAGTTAAGTAAATTAGTCTGAGAGGTCAATGACACGCACGTCAAATGATACCTACTAAAAAACGACTACCGATATCTAAAATAATACATGATGATATTAAGATTGAATCAGCTTTCCCTAATGTGGAGTCCACAACAGCCCTGCGTATATTTTTATCGCTTATGATTACAAATTGCTCAGCGGAACGTTCTTTTTCAAAATTAAAAATATTAAAAATTAAAAAGGACAAAAATGATACAAGAAAGGCTCGATAATTTATCGATATTGTACATAGAGTCCGTTATGTTAAAAACGTTAGACGTTCATACTATCTTGCGTGAATTCAATGCTAGGAAAAGCCGCATGGCGCATTTCAATAGGTACATAAATAAATTATGCTTTGGTCATTATGGTTGTCGCACCTACTCCACTTCTAAAGTACGTTACATCTCATCAACTTATTTTACAAAAAACTAGTGTTTTAGGCGGTAAAGGTTTAAAGACCGATTCTAGTTGACATACGGATAGGGGGGCCCACAGGCATGGATTGCTTAGGGCATCAAGTAGTCTTAATCCGTCACTGTTACGAAGACAAAAGGTCTATCCATACTTAATATTATAAATGCGAAAGTGTGTCTGTCTGTCTGTCTGTCTGTCTGCTACGCTTTCACGGCCCAACTACCGATTTTGTTGAAATTTGGACTTTTTATCCCGGAAAATTGAAGAGTTCTCGCGGGAATCAAAATACATCAATCCACGCGGATTCAATTTAAACGACCAATTCTTGTTTAGATATATGTACATAGTATACCAGTATGGCGCGTGGATGCGCGGCCCGCTGAAGCTGACCGCGTACGGCATCGTACCGGAACGCTAAATCGCTTGGCGGTACGTCTTTGCCGTGTAGAAACCGATTAGGGGTATGGGTTTAATATAACTGCCGTACCCCTAACAGGTTAGCCCGCTACCATCTTAGACTGCGTCATCACTTACCATCAGATGAGATCGCAGTCAAGGGCTAACTTGTAGTGGAATAAAAAAAAAACGTAATTCCCCAACCCAACCACCTATCTTTAATACCCTGCTCTCTAGCTAGCTAGCTCTTCACCCATCTTGCAAACCTTCGATCTCCATATGTTTTCTCCGAATCATTTGTCAGAATGACAGTACGAAGATACAAACTTTGAAAAGGTCTTGCATAATTTCCAACTCCTAGTCAACATTCGCCATACATTTTCTATGGAAAAATAAATTCCGCCATCTTGAATTTTTTTCCTGTTCATCAAGTAAACCTTCATGTCCTGATCACATTTTGCCATGAAACCACTCTTTCATCTTTTATACTCTCCGAGATAGACACCGACGAAATTTGTATGGCGGCCATCTTAAACCCCCATTTTGATTTTTTTTAGCTCACTGTCAATTGGATGAAGTTTCGAATGACATTTGGTCGAGCACCCCCCACCTATCTTCAATACCCTGGCTGTGCTCTTCATCCGTCTTCGAAATCCTCAATCATCAGCTCTCTCCGTATTATTCCCCTGAATGAATGTTGGTCTTCTATACGAAACGATGAGTAAAAAAAAATTTTTTCATACAAAATTTTACAGGAGAGGTGATCAATCAGTGAATCAGCACAAGCAGCTATATATATATTAACTAGTAGGGCGCGTGGGTGCGTGGCCCGCTAAAGCGGACCACGTAGTAGACCGCGCGGCCCACTGTCTACTTACTTGCTCTCCTTCTATCCTAGGGTTTACTGCCTACGTGTTCTGAAGTAAAGAACACACTGCTATGCTAGTGGGCACAGTGGAAGCGCCAGCGTGCCAAGCATCCAACAGACGTAAAAAATTCTCATCAGAAAACAAAAAACAGAGACCCCCTAAGAATCCAAAGGTTTTTTTACACTTAAAATGTAAAAACAACTTTCCAGACATGCATAAAGTGTTGAAGTAAAAACACAAAGAAACCTTCCTTAGTTGATTAATATCAATATCATACCGCTGACGATCAGGTACCTTTGGGTGCCATTTCCTAACGGCAAACCGACAATTCTTCCATACAGAACAAATCTTGTAAAAAAGCCATATCACAGTCATGCATATTTCCTACTTCCACTCTTCCATCTAGTATACTTTCTGAAACAGACACCTATGAAATTTTGGCCGTGCTCCTCATCCATCTTTCAAACCTTCGATCATCATCACTCTCCATAAGAATATTTTTTTCTCCGAAAAATTATGGAGAGTTCTTCTTTAAAACAAATTTTGAAAAGGAACCGCATCAAAGTCTTGAATTCAAAGTTCTACACTAAATTGTAGCCTCTTCAATATTCGCCATACATTTTCTATGGGAAAATAAATTCCGCCATCTTGAATTTTTTCCTGCTCATCAAGAAGCGCCAGCGTGCCAAGCGTCCGACAGACGTAAAAAAATTCTCATCAGAAAACAAAAAACAGAGACCCCCTAAGAATCCAAAGGTTTTTTTACACTTAAAATGTAAAAACAACTTTCCAGACATGCATAAAGTGTTGAAGTAAAAACACAAAGAAACCTTCCTTAGTTGATTAATATCAATATCATACCGCTGACGATCAGGTACCTTTGGGTGCCATTTCCTAACGGCAAACCGACAATTCTTCCATACAGAACAAATCTTGTAAAAAAGCCATATCACAGTCATGCATATTTCCTACTTCCACTCTTCCATCTAGTATACTTTCTGAAACAGACACCTATGAAATTTTGGCCGTGCTCCTCATCCATCTTTCAAACCTTCGATCATCATCACTCTCCATAAGAATATTTTTTTCTCCGAAAAATTATGGAGAGTTCTTCTTTAAAACAAATTTTGAAAAGGAACCGCATCAAAGTCTTGAATTCAAAGTTCTACACTAAATTGTAGCCTCTTCAATATTCGCCATACATTTTCTATGGGAAAATAAATTTTTCCTGCTCATCAAGAAGCGCCAGCGTGCCAAGCGTCCGACAGACGTAAAAAAATTCTCATCAGAAAACAAAAAACAGAGACCCCCTAAGAATCCAAAGGTTTTTTTACACTTAAAATGTAAAAACAACTTTCCAGACATGCATAAAGTGTTGAAGTAAAAACACAAAGAAACCTTCCTTAGTTGATTAATATCAATATCATACCGCTGACGATCAGGTACCTTTGGGTGCCATTTCCTAACGGCAAACCGACAATTCTTCCATACAGAACAAATCTTGTAAAAAACCATATCAAAGTCATGCATATTTCCTACTTCCACTCTTCCATCTAGTATACTTTCTGAAACAGACACCTATGAAATTTTGGCCGTGCTCCTCATCCATCTTTCAAACCTTCGATCATCATCACTCTCCATAAGAATATTTTTTCTCCGAAAAATTATGGAGAGTTCTTCTTTAAAACAAATTTTGAAAAGGAACCGCATCAAAGTCTTGAATTCAAAGTTCTACACTAAATTGTAGCCTCTTCAATATTCGCCATACATTTTCTATGGGAAAATAAATTCCGCCATCTTGAATTTTTTCCTGCTCATCAAGAAGCGCTAGCGTGCCAAGCGTCCGACAGACGTAAAAAAATTCTCATCAGAAAACAAAAAACAGAGACCCCCTAAGAATCCAAAGGTTTTTTTTACACTTAAAATGTAAAAACAACTTTCCAGACATGTATAAAGTGTTGAAGTAAAAACACAAATAAACCTTCCTTAGTTGATTAATATCAATATCATACCGCTGACGATCAGGTACCTTTGGGTGCCATTTCCTAACGGCAAACCGACAATTCTTCCATACAGAACAAATCTTGTAAAATACCATATCAAAGTCATGCATATTTCCTACTTCCACTCTTCCATCTAGTATACTTTCTGAAACAGACACCTATGAAATTTTGGCCGTGCTCCTCATCCATCTTCCAAACCTTCGATCATCATCACTCTCCATAAGAATATTTTTTTCTCCGAAAAATTATGGAGAGTTCTTCTTTAAAACAAATTTTGAAAAGGAACCGCATCAAAGTCTTGAATTCAAAGTTCTACACTAAATTGTAGCCTCTTCAATATTCGCCATACATTTTCTATGGAAAAATAAATTCCGCCATCTTGAATTGTTTTCCTGCTCATCAAGTAGACCTTCATGTCCTGATTATCTTTTGCTAAGAAACCACTCTCTTATACTCTCCGAGATAGACACCGACGAAATTTGTATGGCGGCCATCTTAAATCCGCCATTTTGATTTTTTTTAGCTCACTGTCAATTGGATGAAGTTTCGAATGACATTTGGTCGAGCACCCCCCACCTATCTTCAATACCCTGGCTGTGCTCTTCATCCGTCTTCGAAATCCTCAATCATCAGCTCTCTCCGTATTATTCCCCTGAATGAATGTTGGTCTTCTATACGAAACGATGAGTAAAAAAAAATTTTTTCATACAAAATTTTACAGGACAGGTGATCAATCAGTGAATCAGCACAAGCAGCTATATATATATTAACTAGTAGGGCGCGTGGGTGCGTGGCCCGCTAAAGCGGACCACGTAGTAGACCGCGTGGCCCACTGTCTACTTACTTGCTCTTCTTCTATCCTAGGGTTTACTGCCTACGTGTTCTGAAGTAAACAACACACTGCTATGCTAGCGAGCACAGTGGAAGCACCAGCTACCAAGCGTCCGACAGACGTAAAAAAAAACTCATAAGAAAACAAAAAACAGAGACCCCCCTAAGAATCTAAAAGGGCCTTTAAGTGTAAAATAAACTTTCCAGACATGCATACAGTGTTGAAGTAAAAACACAAAGAAACCTTCCTTAGTTGATTAATATCGATATCATACCGCTGACGATCGGGTACCTTTGGGTGCCATTGAACTTCGCCATCTTGGCTTTCCTAACGGCAAACCGACAATTCTTCCATACAGAACAAATCTTGTAAAAAAACCATATCAAAGTCATGCATATTTCCTACTTCCACTCTTCCATCTGAAATCCATCCAGAAAAAAATATTCTTATGGAGAGTGATGATGATCGAAGGTTTGAAAGATGGATGAGGAGCACGGCCAAAATTTCATAGGTGTCTGTTTCAGAAAGTATACTAGATGGAAGAGTGGAAGTAGGAAATATGCATGACTGTGATATGGCTTTTTACAAGATTTGTTCTGTATGGAAGAATTGTCGGTTTGCCGTTAGGAAATGGCACCCAAAGGTACCTGATCGTCAGCGGTATGATATCGATATTAATCAACTAAGGAAGGTTTCTTTGTGTTTTTACTTCAACACTGTATGCATGTCTGGAAAGTTTATTTTACACTTAAAGGCCCTTTTAGATTCTTAGGGGGGTCTCTGTTTTTTGTTTTCTTATGAGTTTTTTTTTACGTCTGTCGGACGCTTGGTAGCTGGTGCTTCCACTGTGCTCGCTAGCATAGCAGTGTGTTGTTTACTTCAGAACACGTAGGCAGTAAACCCTAGGATAGAAGAAGAGCAAGTAAGTAGACAGTGGGCCACGCGGTCTACTACGTGGTCCGCTTTAGCGGGCCACGCACCCACGCGCCCTACTAGTTAATATATATATATAGCTGCTTGTGCTGATTCACTGATTGAGCACCTGTCCTGTAAAATTTTGTATGAAAAAATTTTTTTTTACTCATCGTTTCGTATAGAAGACCAACATTCATTCAGGGGAATAATACGGAGAGAGCTGATGATTGAGGATTTCGAAGACGGATGAAGAGCACAGCCAGGGTATTGAAGATAGGTGGGGGGTGCTCGACCAAATGTCATTCGAAACTTCATCCAATTGACAGTGAGCTAAAAAAAATCAAAATGGCGGATTTAAGATGGCCGCCATACAAATTTCGTCGGTGTCTATCTCGGAGAGTATAAGAGAGTGGTTTCTTAGCAAAAGATAATCAGGACATGAAGGTCTACTTGATGAGCAGGAAAACAATTCAAGATGGCGGAATTTATTTTTCCATAGAAAATGTATGGCGAATATTGAAGAGGCTACAATTTAGTGTAGAACTTTGAATTCAAGACTTTGATGCGGTTCCTTTTCAAAATTTGTTTTAAAGAAGAACTCTCCATAATTTTTCGGAGAAAAAAATATTCTTATGGAGAGTGATGATGATCGAAGGTTTGAAAGATGGATGAGGAGCACGGCCAAAATTTCATAGGTGTCTGTTTCAGAAAGTATACTAGATGGAAGAGTGGAAGTAGGAAATATGCATGACTTTGATATGGTTTTTTACAAGATTTGTTCTGTATGGAAGAATTGTCGGTTTGCCGTTAGGAAATGGCACCCAAAGGTACCTGATCGTCAGCGGTATGATATTGATATTAATCAACTAAGGAAGGTTTCTTTGTGTTTTTACTTCAACACTTTATGCATGTCTGGAAAGTTGTTTTTACATTTTAAGTGTAAAAAAACCTTTGGATTCTTAGGGGGTCTCAGTTTCTTGTTTTCTTATGAGTTTTTTTTTACGTCTGTCGGACGCTTGGTAGCTGGTGCTTCCACTGTGCTCACTAGCATAGCAGTGTGTTGTTTACTTCAGAACACGTAGGCAGTAAACCCTAGGATAGAAGAAGAGCAAGTAAGTAGACAGTGGGCCACGCGGTCTACTACGTGGTCCGCTTTAGCGGGCCACGCACCCACGCGCCCTACTAGTTAATATATATATAGCTGCTTGTGCTGATTCACTGATTGATCACCTGTCCTGTAAAATTTTGTATGAAAAAATTTTTTTTTACTCATCGTTTCGTATAGAAGACCAACATTCATTCAGGGGAATAATACGGAGAGAGCTGATGATTGAGGATTTCGAAGACGGATGAAGAGCACAGCCAGGGTATTGAAGATAGGTGGGGGGTGCTCGACCAAATGTCATTCGAAACTTCATCCAATTGACAGTGAGCTAAAAAAAATAAAAATGGCGGATTTAAGATGGCCGCCATACAAATTTCGTCGGTGTCTATCTCGGAGAGTATAAGAGAGTGGTTTCTTAGCAAAAGATAATCAGGACATGAAGGTCTACTTGATGAGCAGGAAAACAATTCAAGATGGCGGAATTTATTTTTCCATAGAAAATGTATGGCGAATATTGAAGAGGCTACAATTTAGTGTAGAACTTTGAATTCAAGACTTTGATGCGGTTCCTTTTCAAAATTTGTTTTAAAGAAGAACTCTCCATAATTTTTCGAAGAAAAAAATATTCTTATGGAGAGTGATGATGATCGAAGGTTTGAAAGATGGATGAGGAGCACGGCCAAAATTTCATAGGTGTCTGTTTCAGAAAGTATACTAGATGGAAGAGTGGAAGTAGGAAATATGCATGACTTTGATATGGTTTTTTACAAGATTTGTTCTGTATGGAAGAATTGTCGGTTTGCCGTTAGGAAATGGCACCCAAAGGTACCTGATCGTCAGCGGTATGATATTGATATTAATCAACTAAGAAAGGTTTCTTTGTGTTTTTACTTCAACACTTTATGCATGTCTGGAAAGTTGTTTTTACATTTTAAGTGTAAAAAAACCTTTGGATTCTTAGGGGGTCTCTGTTTTTGGTTTTCTGATGAGAATTTTTTTACGTCTGTCGGACGCTTGGCACGCTGGCGCTTCTTGATGAGCAGGAAAAATTTATTTTCCCATAGAAAATGTATGGCGAATATTGAAGAGGCTACAATTTAGTGTAGAACTTTGAATTCAAGACTTTGATGCGGTTCCTTTTCAAAATTTGTTTTAATAATAATAATAATAATAATTCTTTATTTAACAGATAAAAATCCAATATAAAATAATAATAATAATAAAAACATAAAAGTACTTATAAAACTAGAAAACTTATTTCTAGCTTCACTTCTTATTTGCGTCCCGGTGAACACGCCGCCAGTGGTCAAACATCAGTCCTGACATATGCTCACCGATGATCTCAAGTATGACGTTATTCGACTGTCGCAATCTGCTCCAGAAGGAGGCTATGCGATTCCGAACAATCGCGAAGAAGTCAGGAACCCCCGCCTCGGCGAACATGCCCGACGCGCTGCAGTATCTCGGCAATCTCATTAGGATGCGGTATGCATCATTATACTGCACCCTAATGGTGCTCATTGTCGATCGCTTGTATTTCGTCCATAATTGACATGTATAAAAACATTGACAATATGAACGAAATAGTGTTAGCTTGACGTCTTTACTGCATTTGGAGAACCTGCGAGCAAGCATGTTACACCGAACCGAGAGGGCTCTTCTCTCTCTCTCAATGTCTAAGTCATCCTTGAGGTCACCGGTGAGAACATGGCCTAAATATTTGAATTGCTGCACTTCCCGAACTGCAGAACCATTCAGATAAACCGGAGGCACCCTCTCCGGACCCTTTCCGGCTCTAAATATCATCATTTCCGATTTCGTTACGTTGTATTTCAACCCATGGTCGTTAGCATAACGACCGCAGATTGAAAGAAGTTTTCTTAGCCCACTTACCGATGGGCTCAGGAGCACCATGTCGTCTGCATAGCTAAGGTTGTTGATACATACGTTTCCAATATGGCAGCCAATTCTAGTGCCCCTGAGCTCCCGTATAAGGTCGTTGATGTAGACATTAAAAAGGTCCGGAGAGGTAAGCCCACCTTGGCGTACGCCGCATTCTAGTCTATACCCACTAGAAGTCGCGTCACCCCACCTTACATGGTTAATTTGGCCGCCGTACCAGTATCTCAACAGACCCACTATTTCATTCGGGACCTGAGCCGCTTGCAGTTTGTTCCAGAGGACATCATAGTTCACTAGATCAAATGCGCGACTCAGGTCCAGAAAACATGCATACACGGATGTGTCACGTCGGGTGTAGTGTTGTACTGTATGTTTAAGACTAAAGATAGCAGAGTCTGTCGAGAGACCGGGACGGAAGCCAAACTGCGCATCGTCAATTCTTATATTTCTCTGCAGTTCGGGTTGCAGCAATCTTTCCAGGACTTTTCCTAGTACAGTACCTAAGGAGATAGGCCGATAATTGTTTGTATCACTTAAGTCACCAGTCTTATTTTTTACTATAGGAACAACTGTAGTTCTCATCAAATCGGTAGGTAGATATGAATATTTCATACACATATTAAATAATTTACATAGCATTGAGTACAGAGCATCTCCCGCGCATACGATATGCTCTATACTCAAATTGTCGTGACCTGGTGACTTACCGCGTTTGATTTCTTTAATTGCATTTTTTAGATCGTCTACTGTGAACTGTATAACATTATTTAAATTATAATTCAAGGGCAAAACTTTTATATCGTCGTTTAGTGAATCTATTTTTAAAGGGTCTAGTTTAAATTTTTTGGCAAAAAGATCGGCTATCTCCCCAGGTTCCTGTATGTTTTCGACTTTCACTGGCAAGCTTTGTTTGAAATTAAAATTTTTAGTCGCGTTCCAAAATTTTATAAAGTTTTTGTCTTTTCTATGTGTTGCTAGAATGTCTAATTTAATCGCCTCTGCATTTCTCTGGCACCAATTTAATTTATTCTTGAACTTTTTTCGACTCTCGACCATATTATCATATATTATTCCTGAGGAAGGCTTACCTGCTAACAACCAACTACTATAATAAACTTGTGCATTCTTATGACTTTCGTTAACATGATAATTCCACCCAACTATAGGCTTACGTTTATCGTGTCCACCCGAACGCACATTGGAAGTGATAATAGCACCCGTCTGAAGTATATTAATTATACTTGTGTATATATCGTTAATATATTTACAGTGTTCGGTTACACGGTCACATGGTTCCTTATTTGTACATTTAAAACAATAAAAATCATTTAACTGCTCTAATTTAGAATTACAATAATTAAAATAAATATCAATCTGACTAGCATCACGTTTATTCCACCGGATCCTCTCGAATGAATTCGGATCGTAAGTCTTGTCATCTCTCATGCAACCGTAGGTAGCTGGACTCAATTGTATGTCACCTAAGTTGCAAGCTACACGTAAAGGTAAGTGATCAGACGAGTAAACGCCGTACATCACCTCCACTGATACTATTGTGCTCCAGGCAGACTTCGTTGTGACACAGTGATCCAGCCATCTACGACTGCCATGACTATCACTTATAAAAGTATAGGTATCAGAGTTACTATTAAGTAACTCACAATCTGCACACATTAGTTCTTGTTCCGTACAGAACGATAAAAGTTCGATACCGAACCTTGTATTAGGGTGGGCATTGAAATCCCCTAAAATATACACTTTCGTCAGATTATTTACTTCTATGATTGCGCTTATGTTGGCTAAACAGTCAGTAAAGTATGGCAGATTTTCTTCACAGTCAGTCGGCATGTACACCGTAAAAACAGCAAAATCGCAAATACCGATACTAACACGAATTGCGGCAATTCTGTCGCTCGAGCACTCGATCACTGACACGTTATGAAACTTAGACTTACGCCACAGTAACGCTACTCCACCATAAGGTCTTCCACGCAGGACACCTGCTGACGTGTCCACCGAAGACTTTAAAGAAGAACTCTCCATAATTTTTCGGAGAAAAAAATATTCTTATGGAGAGTGATGATGATCGAAGGTTTGAAAGATGGATGAGGAGCACGGCCAAAATTTCATAGGTGTCTGTTTCAGAAAGTATACTAGATGGAAGAGTGGAAGTAGGAAATATGCATGACTGTGATATGGCTTTTTTACAAGATTTGTTCTGTATGGAAGAATTGTCGGTTTGCCGTTAGGAAATGGCACCCAAAGGTACCTGATCGTCAGCGGTATGATATTGATATTAATCAACTAAGGAAGGTTTCTTTGTGTTTTTACTTCAACACTTTATGCATGTCTGGAAAGTTGTTTTTACATTTTAAGTGTAAAAAAACCTTTGGATTCTTAGGGGGTCTCTGTTTTTTGTTTTCTGATGAGAATTTTTTACGTCTGTTGGATGCTTGGCACGCTGGCGCTTCCACTGTGCCCGCTAGCATAGCAGTGTGTTCTTTACTTCAGAACACGTAGGCAGTAAACCCTAGGATAGAAGGAGAGCAAGTAAGTAGACAGTGGGCCGCGCGGTCTACTACGTGGTCCGCTTTAGCGGGCCACGCACCCACGCGCCCTACTAGTTAATATATATATAGCTGCTTGTGCTGATTCACTGATTGATCACCTCTCCTGTAAAATTTTGTATGAAAAAATTTTTTTTTACTCATCGTTTCGTATAGAAGACCAACATTCATTCAGGGGAATAATACGGAGAGAGCTGATGATTGAGGATTTCGAAGACGGATGAAGAGCACAGCCAGGGTATTGAAGATAGGTGGGGGGTGCTCGACCAAATGTCATTCGAAACTTCATCCAATTGACAGTGAGCTAAAAAAAATCAAAATGGGGGTTTAAGATGGCCGCCATACAAATTTCGTCGGTGTCTATCTCGGAGAGTATAAAAGATGAAAGAGTGGTTTCATGGCAAAATGTGATCAGGACATGAAGGTTTACTTGATGAACAGGAAAAAAATTCAAGATGGCGGAATTTATTTTTCCATAGAAAATGTATGGCGAATGTTGACTAGGAGTTGGAAATTATGCAAGACCTTTTCAAAGTTTGTATCTTCGTACTGTCATTCTGACAAATGATTCGGAGAAAACATATGGAGATCGAAGGTTTGCAAGATGGGTGAAGAGCTAGCTAGCTAGAGAGCAGGGTATTAAAGATAGGTGGTTGGGTTGGGGAATTACGTTTTTTTTTATTCCACTACAAGTTAGCCCTTGACTGCGATCTCATCTGATGGTAAGTGATGACGCAGTCTAAGATGGTAGCGGGCTAACCTGTTAGGGGTACGGCAGTTATATTAAACCCATACCCCTAATCGGTTTCTACACGGCAAAGACGTACCGCCAAGCGATTTAGCGTTCCGGTACGATGCCGTACGCGGTCAGCTTCAGCGGGCCGCGCATCCACGCGCCTTACTAGTATACTATGTACATATATCTAAACAAGAATTGGTCGTTAAAATTGAATCCGCGTGGATTGGTATGTGTTTGCCCTGAGAGGTTGTGTGTTTGTTTGTTTGTTTGTGCACTTTTATGTTACCATTTTTCTCAAAAAGTACAGGGCCGATTGAGACGCGGTTTTTTGCATTAGATACTTAAAGCTTGTGAGAAGGTTCTAAGATATATTTTAGGACCATAGACAACCAAGCTTAGCTGTAGTCTATGATTTTAATATTTCAACATGTTACCATTTTTCACAAAAAGTACTGGGCCGAATGAGATGCGGTTTTTTGCATTAGATGTGTATAGCTTGTGAGAAGGTTCTTAGATATATTTTAGGACCATAGACAACAAAGCTGAGCTGTAGTCTATGATCTTAATTTTTCAACAACTGTTACCATTTTTCACAAAAAGTACTGGGCCGATTGAGATGCGGTTTATTGCATTTAGGACTTCGTGCGATTAAAAAACAGGAAACTGGTACCAAAATTAAAAAAAATCAGCGCCATTTTGAAATTTTTTGTTAATTGACCGATTTCGTTCAAAATCGATATTTAGGACTTCGTGGGATTACAAAACAGGAAACTAGAACCAAAATTTAAAAAAAATCAGCGCCATTTTGAAATTCTTTGTTAGTTGACCGATTTCATTCAAAATCGATATTTAGGGCTTCCTGGGATCACAAAACAGGAAACTGGTGCCAAAATTTTAAAAAATCAGCGCCATTTTGAAAATCTTTGTTATTTAACCGATTTTGTTCAAAATCGATATTTAGGGCTCCCTTGGGTCACAAAACAGGAAACTGTTACCAAAATTTTAGAAAATCAGCGCCATTTTGAAATTCTTTGTTAATTGACCAATTTCGTTCAAAATCGATATTTAGGACTCCCTGGGGTTACGAAACAGGAAACTTTTACCATCAGCGCCATTTTTATTTATTTCGTTATCACCATAATAAATGAATTCAGTGTAGCACCACAACCCGTGAGCTGCTTTAGCAGCTCGCGCACAGGGCGAAATACTAGTTAGATATATATAGCTTGAAAGAAGGTTCTTAGACATATTTTAGGACCATAGACAACTAAGCTGAGCTGTAGTCTATCATTTTAATTTTTCAATATGTTAAAAATTTTCACAAAAAGTACTGGGCCGATTGAGATGCGGTTTTTTGCATTAGATATGTTTAGCTTGTGAAAAGGTTCTTAGATATATTTTAGGACCATAGACAACCAAGCTGAGCTGTAGTCTATGATTTTAATATTTCAATATGCTACCATTTTTCACAAAAGTACTGGGCCGATTGAGATGCGATTTATTGCATTAGATATGTATAAGCTTGAGAGAAGGTTCTTAGATATATTTTAGGACCATAGACAACCAAGCTGAGCTGTAGTCTATGATTTTAATATTTCGATATGTTACCATTTTTCACAAAAAGTACTGGGTCGATTGAAATGCGGTTTTTTTCATTAGATGTGTATAGCTTGTGAGAAAGTTCTTAGATATATTTTAGGACCATAGACAACAAAGCTGAGCTGTAGTCTATGATTTTATTTTTTCAATATGTTACCATTTTTCTCAAAAACTACTGTGCTGATTTAGATGCGGGCTTTTTGTTTTAGATATATTTAGCTTGTACCTAGATGCTGCCCAGGGTATCATGATGGAGCCAGGAGGTGGTCATAGGAACTCCTTAAGTTCTCATCGTAAACTATTTTGATTTGTCGTGACAAGCGCTTTGTACTTAGATGCTGTCCAGGGTCTCATGATGAAGTCAGGAGGCGATCATGCGAACTCCTTAAATTCTCATCGTATACCCGTCGCGTTTGGACTCTTTAGATTTGTCTTGATAAGAACTTTGTACATAGATGCTGCCCTGGGTCTCATGATGGAGCCAGGAGGTGGTCATAGGAACTCATCGTAAACCCGTCATATTTGGACTCTTTTGATTTGTCGTGACAAGCGCGCCTCGGAAAGAGAAGGGTTTGGCCATAGTCCACCACGCTGGTCAAAAAAACTACTAAGCCGTCAAATATGCAGTTTTGTGTTTTAGATATTATGTAATATATACGTTTGCTAAGTTCTAATTGTTGTTTCAAAGTTATACAGGTCAAAGGTATAATGGAGCTCTGCAGTTCGTCGTGGGTTCTTTTAAAATTTTTAATTTTATTACTTGTTAGAAAATGTCGTTTTATCTGTGTTTTCAGGAAATGAAAAACTACTACGAATCCCTTTTAAAACCCTTATTCTTAAATATAATGTAATATTTTATTTGAATAAATATATAAATATATATATATTTATTCAATATATATATATTTATATATTTTATTTAAATAGAATTTCCAAAAAACACGCTTTATCAAAAAAAAATATACAGATATTTCTTAATTTAACCTAAATGAACGAATGAATGATTGAAATATTCTTTATTGTACACCAAATAAAAAATACATTTAAACAATAACAATAAAAATACTAAAAGAAAAATCGGTACAAATGGCGGCCTTATCGCTTTGAAGCGATCTCTTCCAGGCAACCACGCTTTATAGGAATTAAGCCTAGTGAGTCGAGGGTGTACGTAGATATGTTCAGGAGGAAATAATAATAATGTAATTATTTATGCTAATATAATAAATATATGTATATTATATATAATATACTATAAAATACAGTATAATACATTTAAATAATAAATATCAATAAATAATAAAATACTATTTAATATATATTATGCCAAAAAAGGGAGTAAAATAAAATAAAAGCCAGAAGACGCAAAGTAAATCAGATGAAGGATTTTATAAGATGTGAGGTAATTTAATAATTCAGGGAGGAAGGAAGTGCGCTTTGATGAGTCTTTTAAAAACTGCAAGAGATTGCGCACGCCTAATATGTAACGGTAAGGAGTTCCATAGCCTAGCAGCTTCAACGGAAAAGGATTTCGAAGAAAAAGAGGTATTATGGGAAGGGATTTTTAAAACTAGGTTATCATTAGAGCGAAGAGAGCGACCATGAGTGTCACTCAGAAACTCAAAACGCTCCTTGAGATAAAAAGGAGTAGCAGGATTGAATAGTACACAGTATAAAAGAGAAAGAATGTGAGTATCCCTGCGAAGGCGAATCGGAAGCCACTTGAGTTTTTTGCGAAATTCAGAAACATGGTCATATTTCCTGAGTCCAAATATAAACCGTATACAAAGATTTTGAATGCGCTCAAGTTTATTAAGCAACTCCTCATTTAGATTGAGATAGCAAGAATCAGCATAATCGAGAATGGGCAAGAGAAGAGACTGTGCTAGCGTTATTTTGGTTGGTATGGGTAGAAAATTTGACAATCTACGAAGAGACCCGACAGACGCAAACACCTTCCTACTCACCTCACTCACTTGCGGAGCCCAAGATAAAAAATTTTCAAAAATGATACCTAGATTTTTAACCCTGTCACTGTAAGGTACACAAGTACCGTCAAAAATAATACTAGGTAATGTAGAAAAATCTATTCGCGTGACCAACTTTTGACTGCCTATTATTATACATTGAGTTTTTGCTGGATTTACCTTCAGGCCATACGACTTGCTCCACTGCACAATAGAATCTAGATCATTATTTACCAAATCTATCGCCTCAGGTAGATCCACCAATTTAGCCTGAACATACAATTGGAGATCGTCAGCATACAGGTGGTAGTGAGAAGATAACTGGAGAGTAATAGAACTAATGAAAATTGAAAATAGGAGAGGAGACAACACGCCACCTTGTGGAACACCAGCATTGATCGTGCACCAGTTAGATAACGAATCATCAACTCGCGTCCGCTGCCGGCGACCAAACAAGTAACTATGAAACCAGTCAATCACTTCAGGAGATATGTTAAGAGAAGCTAAAATGGCTAATGAGACATCAAAATCAACATTGTTGAATGCATTGCTAAAATCAAGTAAGGTCAACACTGTTACACGTTGATTATCCATACCGAGACGAATATCCTCAGTAATGTTGACTAAAGCTGTAGTCGTGCTACGACCTGTCCGGAAACCGGATTGAAATGGATTAAACAGGCTCCATCTAGATAGGAAAAGGCTCAATTGCTGGTGAACAATGCGTTCAAAGACTTTTGATAGGAATGGAAGAATGGAAATGGGTCGGAAGTCCGATAGTCCAGAAGGGTTAGCTTTTTTGGGAATAGGAGTAATTTGAGCCTCTTTCCAGGAAGAAGTAGAAATTGAGAAATTAAAGATGGTTTTAATAACAGGAGCCACTATATCGATGACAGGGATGATCATTTTACGACTAATACCGTCTGTACCAACAGCATCAGAGTTGACCTCACGAACACTTTTCTTAACATCACTATCAGTGATATGAATAAAAATAAAAGCAGGATCATCAGAAGTGGGTAAAGCTGAAATTTGACTCTTAGTCCGGGACTTTGTGGCATCATCAATGGCACAAGAAGAAGAGAAATGCTGATTAAGTTGGTTCAGATCAATATTTAAGGAGCTCTTATCCTGACGTGCTTTCCCAACTCCAAGAGATTTAAGAAACTTCCATACTCGACCAGAATCATCTTCTTCAAGTATGGATTTGTGGATATGGCGTCGTTGTTTATCCCTACACAACCTGTTGCAACGATTCCGAATATTTTTATATTTTTCCCTATTCTCATCAGAGTTATTAGATTTATATTTAGCTTTTGCAGTGTTTTTTTTATGCTGCAATTTTTTTATCTCCTCAGAAAGCCAGGGAGCAGGAAGGTGCTTGAGCCGAACTGGCCGAATTGGAGCATGTACATCATAGAGTTGCGTTAGAAGTGAATTGAAGCTTTCCACCATATCATCGACGCTAACTCCCGTAAGGATATCGGTCCAGTCTATCATCGCCGCGTCATCTCTTAACCGATCTAAATCCATACCACCAAAATTACGCAGCAGAAGAATTTTCTTTTTAGCTTTAGGAGGTCGTAACTTATATGATAGATAAACCAAATCGTGATATGAAAAAGCATCAGCAGCGCATTGACCATGTTTTGCAACATGATCAATAGAGGAAACAAGAATCAGGTCAAGAAGAGATGGAGAACAATTAGGAAAAGAGTGTGTGGCAAAAAGGGGGAGTAAATGTAAGTTCGCTGCATCAACTATTGATTTCAGACGAACAGAGCGGAAGTCATCCTTTAAGAGGCAGGTGTTGAAATCACCCATAATGATAGAGTGCTGATACAGTGGGATATGCTGATCCAGAAGGCTTTCAAACATAGGGAAATAATCAATAGTTAGGCTAGGATTATAAAATACTCCAAGTAGGAGCTTACTACTAGAAAAAAGGACCTCAACAAGCAAATATTCAGCTCCCGGAGCAGCCTGGACATTTGACATACTAATCGTTTTAAACGGCAAGTGAGATCGGAGGTATATGGCAACACCTCCGCCAACACGAGCAGTACGATCATTCCTAATTAATTGAAAGCCAGGAAGAGCATAACATGTGGAGGACAAACATGGCTTAAGCCAGGTTTCGGAGACTAAAATAGCGTGTAAGTTTTTGCAGTCAAAAGAGGAGAGCAAATCTGGATAATGTGCAGGAATACTCTGGGCATTAATATGGACAACATTGAAATTCTTCAGTACATCTGAGAAGTGAGAATCTATAGTTTGATTGAGAGAAGGGAGACTGAAGAAACTGCCACTACTATTCAATCCATCAGAGGATGATAAAGAAAAAAATGATTTGTCTAGGCTAATATCTTGAAATGACATAAAATAAAATATAATAATATACGAATAAATATAAAATAATGAAATTAAATCTAAATACAAACAAATCGTACCGCCAGCAACAGAAAGTCAAATCACAATAACTTAATACAAAGCAACAGTAACATTAATAGCATAAAATATAACATGTGACAGAGAGAATTGACATTAACCCAAGAGAAAAATATTAAATAATAATTATTCTAAAGTACATTAACCTGTTTTATATTATTATGCCTATTTTTAATGTAGTATGTAACAAACTCAAGGAGTCCTAGATTTAATACTAATAATTCAAAGACACAGCAATTGGTATCATGGAGGTAGGAAATTACGAGTATTACCACTGCCGACATACCAAAGTTACCCACCACTGCCGACGTATCAAAGTTACCCACCACTGCTGACTTATCAAAGTTACCTACCACGACTTAATACTTTAGCAAAGGACAATATTGAAAACACTGGAATCTAAAACTAAATTAAAAATAACTAAACAAGTCTATAGATGTCAGTTAGGAAATCTCATCTGTCTCTCTGTCACTTTCCAATTTGAATTGACGATGTTTATGTACAGAGATAGAAGCTCAAAAACCTGCTACGACTGGGTAAATTAATAATTTATAGCAAACAAGGAATATGTAACTATTTTTTAACCACTCGTCTAGAAGAACGATGAATAGGCAACCTAGTGTCTGGACTTTTAGTAGTCAATCCAGGGGTCTGACTAGGCGATTTCGCAGCGGCTGCCGATGACGCCGACCCTGTGGGAATGCTCTCTAGCTCACTTAGTGTCTCCACTCGATGCCGGCTCCCGTCCGAGACCATTATATGAATACATCCATCCCGCGTCCAACAGTTCGTTACTCCAAACCGCTTCCGAGCTTCCAAGAATGTAGCATGCCTAGGCCTTGTCAAAAACTCTGACTGAGTGATGCCAGTGCCTTTGAATTTAGTTTTCGCAAACCATACCTTGTCACGGACTGTAACTTCAGCGAACTTTATTACAATAGGCCTGGGCTTGTCATCCGAAGTGCGGCCAAGGCGATAACTCGACTTAATGCTCGAGCTGGAAAAGTTTGGGAGGTCCAAATGATCAGTGACCACCTTGGTAACACACGCAGTGAGGTCCTCTGACTTCACCTCGGGCACACCATGTAGCAGCAACATCTTGCGTCTTCTCCGCATCTCCTGGCGATCCATTTCAAGCCTTAAGAATTCCAGCTGCTGCTGCAGGGTGTTCAAAGCAGTCACAATAAAAGTTTTAAAATACTGAAAGTCAGCTGCAACAGATGATGTGGTCACAGGGGTCTTGGCGGCGGAGTTCTTCTGCAGATCCTGCTGGAATTCATCCATCTTCGTGTGGAACATCTCGGACATAGCAGTAAACGACTGTTTAAGTGATTCCATACTGGTAGTTGTGCTAGTGATTGTCACGAATTAAAAAGTTATGTTCTAAAGTGAATTTCACAAGGAAAACTTTTGCTGGTAGGTATTGTCACTCACATATACATACTTAACATTCAAAAGCAAAAATATGTAACAAATTCCAATAATTTAAAATAAAAAACTCAGACCAATTTTAAAATATGTGTTAACTTTTTCACGCCTACCCTCCGAAAAAAAAAAAAAAAAAATGATGAGATCTTACCACAGAACTTGGTGAAGTGACCTGAAGGTATACTTCGATATCCACTCCTGGAACTCCTAGACGCGTAGAGCTAGGTGTATCAAATTTGGGCTCGTTTTGCAAAACTAACAAAACAAGCGCAAATTCAATTTACCTAGCTCTACGCGTCTAGGAGTTCCAGTAGTGGATGTCGAAGTATACCTTCAGGTCACTCCACCAAGTTCTGTGGTAAGATCTCATCATTACTAACAAAACGAGCCCAAATTCGATTAACCTAGATCTACGCGTCTAGGAGTTCCAGTAGTGGATGTCGAAGTATACCTTCAGGTCACTCCACCAAGTTTTGTGGTAAAATCTCATCATAACTAACAAAACGAGCCCAAATTCGATACACCTAGCTCTACGCGTCTAGAAGTTCCAGTAGTGGTCGTCGAAGCATACCTTCAGGTCACTCCACCAAGTTCTGTGGTAAGATCTCATCATAACTAACAAAACGAGCTCAAATTCGATTTACCTAGCTCTACGCGTCTAGGAGTTCCAGTAGTGGATGCCGAAGTATACCTTTAGGTCACTCCACCAAGTTTTGTGGTAAGATCTCATCATAACTAACAAAACCAGCCCAAATTCGATACACCTAGCTCTACGCATCTAGGAGTTCCAGTAGTGGATGTCGAAGTATACCTTCAGGTCACTCCACCAAGTTATGTGGTAAGATCTCATCACAACTAACAAAACAAGCCCAAATTCGATTTACCTAGCTCTACGCGTCTAGGAGTTCCAGTAGTGGATGTCGAAGTATACCTTCAGGTCACTCCACCAAGTTCTGTGGTAAGATCTCATCATTACTAACAAAACGAGCCCAAATTCGATTTACCTAGCTCTACGCGTCTAGGAGTTCCAGTAGTGGTCATCGAAGTATACCTTCAGGTCACTCTACCTAGTCTTGCGGTAAGATCTCATCATAACTAACAAATTGAGTCCAAATTCGATACGCCTAGCTCTACGCGTCTAGGAGTTCCAGTAGTGGTCGTTGAAGTATACCTTCAGGTCACTCTACCAAGTCTTGAGGTAAGGTCTCATCATACCTAACAAATTGAGTCCAAATTCGATACACCTAGCTCTACGCATCTAGAAAATCCAGTAGAAGTCGTCGAAGTATACTTTCAGATCACTACCACGCTCGGGGAATAGAGACTCAGCAATAAATTTCTAAATGCTAGCAAATAATAAAATTGTATTGTGTTGGTAGTAGGTACCATATCTTACCTTTTCAAAATATCAGCACAGGTGATAACTATAAATATAAATTTGGTTCGCTCAACTAGGTACTCTAGGTAGGTATTTCGTGTATGTACAGCGATCTTTTCATAGTAGCGCAGGGTCATAGTACAAAGGCAGGGACCACTCACGACGGCGGTCAAACGCAGACTAATGATAATTTGAAATCAAACCAGAGACCGAGTAAAAAAAAAAAAAGTAAAATCAAAATAACCCTTATGTTCACTCTGTTAAGATTTACAAAATATGTGAAAAAAATACAAGCAAGTTTTATTTCATTTCATATACTATTTGTCCTATTTTTAATATTTTTATTACCAAAATTTGTAGGTGAACATATCTACTAATAGATGGTATTTTTTAATGACAAAAAAACGGCATATTTACAGTAAAAAATGTACCTAAATTCACCCCTAAATCGTCAAGTTTGAGTGGAGAGGTGAGGGAAAATCATTTTTATAGTATTGAAAATAAAGATTTTTTACAATGTTATTACCAAAAATTGGAGATATGGGATCAATCTTTGTATAGCAATTTTTAGTTCCATCCTATTTTGTTTGACTTAGTCACAAAATGTACTGAAAACTCCAATATTTTAAGGGATTTGCTAATGCGTTCTTAATTAAAAAGAAGATCTTGTTTTTTAGTTTTTATTATGGTTTGTTTGATTTGGCTGAATATTATGTTTTATGTTATATTGTTTAATAAAAAGAGACTTTAAGATTCCAAAGTATTACATTATTTTATATTCATCATAGCATATTTTGTTTTTTTTTTATCACCAGCAGAGGGTATTATATAGACATCCGGTACTCGCTTTCAGGGGAGGGGAGGGTGGGGGAGGGTGGGGAGGGGGGAGAGGGTACCCCCCCTCTTTGTTCCCCCCACCGGAAATGCATAGTTTTTTTTTTATGAATTTTTAAAAATCTCATTTTGAGGTTATGTTTTCATACATTTACAACGCGTGCAGGGGTGGGGAGGGGGTGGATGGGTGGGGAGGGGGGGGGGGGAGGGTGCCCCCCATCTTTTTTCCCCCCACCGGAAATGCATATTTTTTTTTTAATGAATTTTTAAATATCTCATTTTGAGGTTATATTTTCATACATTTACAAAGAACCTAAGTGTATAAAAATATTTATGTTCTAACCCAACCTAATTTAACTTCCATTTAATAGAACCTAAGTGCCCGGCCTGCGGCCGGGCACCAGTTATATTTATGTTCTAACCTAACCTAACCTACCTTTAGGTTTTACTCGCGTATGATGACTCAAGATATGTGGGGACTTGGTTCTATGACTGTTATGATGTAAATAAAACAATTATTGAAATAATTGTTTTATTTCAACACTGCCAACACGATTCACTCGTTATTTTGATTTTGACATTATCACTAGACCAAAATTGATAGAGCAGCTTAATTTTTGTGGTGTAAATGTATGAAAACATAACCTCAAAATGAGATTTTTAAAAATTCATAAAAAAAAAACTATGCCTTTCCGGTGGGGGGGAACAAAGAGGGGGGGCACCCTCTCCCCCCTCCCCACCCCTCCCCACCCCTGCACGCGTTGTAAATGTA
Source organism: Erebia epiphron (assembly GCA_963932025.1). Lineage (NCBI taxonomy): Eukaryota > Metazoa > Arthropoda > Insecta > Lepidoptera > Nymphalidae > Erebia > Erebia epiphron. The sequence goes on along the minus strand of OZ009948.1, from coordinate 33,300,818 downwards.
TGAAAACATAACCTCAAAATGAGATTTTTAAAAATTCATTAAAAAAAAACTATGCCTTTCCGGTGGGGGGAACAAAGAGGGGGGGCACACTCTCCCCCCTCCCCACCCTCCCCACCCCTCCCCACCCCTGAAAGCGAGTACCGGATGTCTATAGCCAACCCCCAGCAGATACCAAACAGGTCTTCAACTCAACGCTGTGTGTTTTAGAAAACACATAATAGGACTGTTTTGCATTCCAACAAAACAGGACACAGGTATTATGTGTTGAATAAAACACACAGCGTTGCAGCAATCCTCTTGCTGGAGAGCTAAAGACTATGACATTTGCATTGACAACAGATTGTCAGGCATCCTCCGTGGTTAGAAGAGGATGCACGCTGGTCAAAGAGAGGGACAGGTATAAAACCATGGATAATTTGGTGAGTTTTAACCATAGATAACCTATTTTAAGGCAGATTTACATCAGCTTTCTTCAACTCAACGCTGTGTGTTTTATTCAACACATAATACCTGTTTTGTTGGAATGCAAAACAGTCCTATTATCAAGTTTTCTCAAATTTAAAAAGTAGTTTATTGTACTTCTTGATATTCTCCATGCTCTTATTTAATGCCATCAAAATATACTCAATAAAATAATGAGAAATCGTGTTTAAATTTTTGATGACACTGAAATGTCATCAAAAATGTACTGAGCAATTCGTTCACCGATATGAAATAACTAGCCACCGAAATGAAAAAACCTATCCACCGAAATTTAAATCCACCGAAAATGAAGTCAAGCAGGCTTTTACATATTGAATATTACTTCCTACTGAGCAAAGACTTACCTACCTCAACCTTACACTTTAGGTAGGTACCGGAATTGCTGCATGTCTTAGCATCTTTAAAAAGTTTGGTAGGTATACTTATTATGTGTTTTTCTAAAACACACAGCGTTGAGTTTAAGAAAGCTGATGTAAATCTGCCTTAAAATAGGTTATCTATGGTTAAAACTCACCAAATTGTCCATGGTTTTATACCTGTCCCTCTCTTTCACCAGCGTGCATCCTCTTCTAACCACGGAGGATGCCTGACAATCTGTTGTCAATGTCATAGCGTTTGTAAATTTTGCCGGTAAAACATCGGAAAATTTTTTCTAAGTGTTTTAAGGTGTTGAAATACTTTAAATTAGCACACAGTGATCAGTGAACTAGTGTTAAAAGATGGACCCGGATGAGCATCTGTATACAGGCGTTGGAGGTGAGCAACGTTCGAATGTGGACGCTTCCGACGAGGGTCAGCATTCGAACAATAAGAGGAGAGCTGATAGCTCGTCATCCTCTAGTTCGTCCTCGGAGGACGAGCAGGGTATATCATCACCTCCGCCCAACAAAATGCGTAAAGCACGTGAGTATAAACAGGTTCAGACATGTTCGGACCCGCGGGTGGAGACTCTCATTCAACAAGTAGGATTCATTTCTTCATACTTAACTAACTTACCTCTATTGCCGACTAACCCTAATCAACCAATACTCACTCAGCAGGTGATTGATTCGACGCCATCCACATCCGATTTTAAAAAAAACCGACATCAGCTTGTAAACTTTCCTTAGGTGTTCTCGGTACAGAGTTTGATGAGAAAACACTTATTCCAGAGGCTGATAAGGAACGATTACAAGAACTAGCTAACCTTCAAAAATTCGATACTCCTGCTTGGAAGGGTATCAGATACAAAAAAGCTTTACAATCTTGTATTGCTAGTCCTGGGTTTGTAGGTCTTAAACTGAATGACGAGTTGTGTCATTTTAATAAGAGTAAAGATTATTTAGCCTCCACTGAGCAGTTATTAGCTGGATTGTCTAACAATATTTTGGAACAACGACAACTATTAAAGTCAGGCTTACAAGAGTTGCTTGACTGGGCGTCGGCCAATTCAAATAATTTAAGTACTAACACATTATTTGAAAAGATTTCTAATATTTTTGGTCCAGGGTCCCCATCTTATAAGAATTCTGAGACCGCAATGCAAGTTGCGTGCGGTAAGAGGGCAGAGTGCATTGAGGTGAGAAGGGACCGAGTCTTAAAAGAGATTGGAAACCCCAATTTAAAAGCTACTCTACAAACGGTTCCACCAAGTCAAGAATATCTTTTTAGCAGAGAGGCTTTGCAGCCTATCGTAGCTTCTTTAGGTGGATCCCAGATGTGGCTTAACACTCCAGCTTACATTAAGGAGAGAAAAGCTCCTAGTACATCTCATGTTCAGAACAAAAAGCATTATGGCTTTTACAAAGCACAGAACAAAGAGGACAAGACTGAGAAGAAACAAAACCCTAAGTTTAAAAAGAATCAGCCCTTTCGTAGGAATGACACAAGAAAGAATACACCACCCAAAGGCAATACCTCAGGTAAACAATGACAATCAAGCCAAGACTTTCAGGGGGGTGGTTTAAGGGACCATGCGCACCATTGGAAACAGCAGGGGGCCAACAAGTACATTATGAGTTTAATAACTGGTGCACGAATTCCATTTACAAGGAAACCTCCCCTTCAGTATCCGGACAACCGCATGTTGAAAAAATTTGCTACCAAAGTAACAAAGGAGATGACGGAGATGATCTCCAATTTAAAACGACAGGAGATATTGGAGAAACCACCCATACTCGATCCAGGATTCCTGTGTCGAATGTTCCTAGTAAAGAAATCAGATGGAGGATCCCGCCCAATTTTCGACCTCAGGGGTCTCAACTCATACGTAACAGTGAAACATTTCCTTTTAATTTCACAGACAGATGTAGCAAATTTTTTGCAGTTAGACGATTGGTTAGTGAAAATTGACATTCATCAGGCCTATTTTCATTTACCAATCGCAGAAGCACACAGGAGGTTTCTCAGAGTCATTTACAACAACGAAGTGCTTCAATTGACAGCCCTACCATTTGGCCTGTCATCGGCTCCAAAGATGTTTGCCACAGTTACAAATTGGATTGCGGAAATCCTACGAGCACAAGGCTTCCGGATAATCGTATATCTGGACGATTTCTTCCTCGTCAACCAGGATCGTACAATATTAATTTCTCAGGTTGCGGAAACGTTGAGAATACTGGAGACCCTAGGTTGGCACATAAATTATCACAAGTCTGCTCTGGAACCCTCTCAGGAGGTAGAGTACCTTGGCCTGATATGGAACACTCAGCAAAACTTAATAAAGCTTCCTTCCAAGAAGATAATAAAGATAAGACAGATCATTACCAAGATGTTGAGAAATGGAAGCAGTTCTCTGCGAGAAGCTCAGAGTTTATTAGGTTTGTTGAACTTTGCAAATTACGCTGTATCAGGGGGTCGACTGCATTGTCGCAGAACCCAGCTGTTTTTAAAGAAATTCAGGCAAAACAGGCCAAGAGAAAGAAGAGATCTTCCTCTACTGATTCACCAGGATCTCAGATGGTGGTTAGGAACTGTAGGAAACAGCTCAACACCAATAGTCAAGAAAAGTGTGACCCACTTCTTGACTACAGATGCAGCAGACACAGGGTGGGGGGCCCAGTTAAACAGCACTTACCTGTCAGGAGAGTGGGCTCCATTCCAGAAACCTTGGCATTCAAATATAAAGGAGATGTATGCTGTATTTGCAGCCATAAACAGTCAGCGGATGACTCTACAGAGGGCGCACATACTAATTCAGTCCGACAACAGGACTCTTGTTGCGTACCTCAGAAACGAGGGGGGGACACATTCTCTTGCGCTACTAGGACTGACGACCAGACTCCTAAAACTTGCAGAACAGTTGCAGTTAACGCTCTCAGCCACTTATCTCCCGGGAAATCTAAACGCGATTGCGGATCGCCTATCAAGGCGTCGCAAAGTACCAGAGTGGCATCTTCTGCCCCAGGCCACGGAGGCTATATTCCAAGTGTGGGGCGTCCCAGACGTCGATTTGTTCGCGTCAAGAGAAACGGCTGTCGTTCCAAAGTACGTGACACTAGATTCCAGGGATTGCTCCGCAATTTTCTGCGATGCATTCAGCCGACAATGGGACTATCAGCTGGGCTGGGCATTCCCCCCACCCAGCTTAATACCAAGAGTGCTAGCTCACTTGAACAGTGCAAAAGGAGCTTACATTCTAATAACACCAGAATGGACCAAATGCTTTTGGTTGCCAGACCTGCGAGCGAGAGCAATAGCAGAGCCACTTCCGATAAAGAACCTGCGGAAGGTTTTAATAGATTGGAGCTCAGGCCATTGCCCGGCACAAGTGGACAAATTGACTCTTCTCGCCTGGAAAATTGGGGGTGGGCCAGCCAAGTTGCCCACTGGTCCATAGAAGAACAGAACTTGTTAAAAAGTAGCTGGCGGACATCTACTTTAACAACATACAGTGCCCCGATTAAGAGATGGTTATCCTGGTGTGATACCAATAAAATTAACCCAAGAGCACCTGAGGGCCAGCAAGTTGCTAGATTTTTGGCAAAATTGTTTTTAGAAGATAAGCTAGCTTATAGAACAGTTCTCTTGCATAAGTCAGCTATTTCAACTTACTGTGCAACATCAGAGGTAGATATCTCCAAAAATTTTTTTATTCATCAGGTTCTAAAAGCCATCTCACTTGCAAGGCCAGCAGTGCAAAAGCTACCAATATGGGACACTGCAATTTTATTTGATTGGTTAAAGGCTTTAACGAGTTCAGACTCTCTATTTGAAATAGCTAGGCGAACAGCCTTAATACTCTTGCTGGCCTCAGGTCGTAGGATCCATGATCTCACTTTATTGGAAAATAACCCTGATAATCTAATTATTACAGAGGAAGGGATTAGTCTCTGGCCAAGGTTTGGTTCAAAGACCGATTCGAAGACACACAGACAGTCAGGTTGGATGTTGCGGAAACATCCAGACCATCGTGTTTGCCCTGTCCAACACATTATTAACTTTTTAAAGATGTCTGAAGTTCGAAGAAACTCAGATAGGTCAGTGACAAGTCTATTTATCTCTCTAACAGGAAAGTTGAAACCTGCTTCCAAAACAATGATTGCAGGATGGATACGAAGCATTTTTAAAGAAGCTAATATTGATGCCCCGCCGGGCAGTGTTAGGTCAGCAGTGGCTTCTAGAAGCTGGTTAGAGGATAGGCCGGTTCAAGAAATACTGGACAGGGGAAACTGGAAGAGTGTTAAAACTTTCCAGAAATTTTATTGTAGACCAGTAAACAGACTTAATAATTCTAATGGTGATCTATTATGGTTTAATTTCTCTAGTATTAATTAAAAAGAAGATCTTGTTTTTTAGTTTTTATTATGGTTTATTTGATTTGGAAGAATATTATGTTTTATGTTATATTGTTTAATAAGAAGAGACTTTAAGATGCCAAAGTATTACATTATTTTATATTCATCATAGCATTTGTTTTTTGTTGTTTTTTATCACCAGCAGATACCAAACAGGTCTTCAACTCAACGCTGTGTGTTTTAGAAAAACACATAATAGGACTGTTTTGCATTCCAACAAAACAGGTATTATGTGTTGAATAAAACACACAGCGTTGCAGCAATCCTCTTGCTGGAGAGCTAAAGACTATGACATTGACAACAGATTGTCAGGCATCCTCCGTGGTTAGAAGAGGATGCACGCTGGTGAAAGAGAGGGACAGGTATAAAACCATGGACAATTTGGTGAGTTTTAACCATAGATAACCTATTTTAAGGCAGATTTACATCAGCTTTCTTCAACTCAACGCTGTGTGTTTTATTCAACACATAATACCTGTTTTGTTGGAATGCAAAACAGTCCTATTATCAAGTTTGAGTAGTAATATTAACCTAGTTTACAATAAATCGCACAAAAGTACTTACCCTATAGTTCTAGGATTACCCATTAGAAAAATGTAGGTATTCAAAGATTATGAAATCTTGGATTTTCACCGAAATGAAATAATAATTAACCGAAATGATAAAAACATCCACCGAAATGAATTACAATGAATGAGTGAGTGAGTATTTTTTCATGTCATTTCATTTCGAATCAACAGAAATGAAAACACCGAAATTAAAATCAAGGAAAAGAATTAGCATTACGAGAAAACTATTTATTATAGGATGTAATCTGAATACTACACAATTAAACGTAGTACTAATAGCCTATTCATGAATACTTAAATAAATTTACTAGCATAATGCAAGACAAGTTATACCTATACACGGAAATGAAAAGAAATGTGTTCCATGCAACGACCTCAATTATTTACATCTCTAGACTCTTTGTAATTTGTATTTACATAGACGGGCCCTGTCAAACAATTAACAAAGAATGTGGGCGTATTTTTATTAGCAACGCCATCAACGCAATCTAGTCTGAAAAGCGGGAACTTGCTTGCAACATCTGGAATGAAAGCTTGAAAACGTATGACTCGGTCATAGATAATAATATAAACTGGCTTTACGGCTCTGGATTCCAGCTCTTCTGAGCCTTTTGACAAAGGATGAAATAGATGAACACAGATTCTTTGATTATGTTTATCTGCTGTGTTTATCAGATTGGCGAACAAACTATGGAGGTAGGAAATTAGTACTACCTTCTCGAATCACGAACATAATAAAGTTTTAATTTTTTGTCTCGAATGGAGGGGCCTTATTCTTTCAAATGTACTCTAATTTGGTACGAAGCAACGTCTTATAGCACAGATAAAGGAAAAATTGCCAAAAGCATAAAATTTTAGTTACATCATATAATAAAAATATTTTTATGCAAATTTTTGACACTCGCAAGGGAATCATAAACTACATAATGCCCATTTTTAAAATAACTAGTCAAACTTCACGTGACCAGTAACGTGACGTTCCGTAAACGTAATTTTGTCGCCTAAAATCTTGTTGCCTGAAAATCTCCCTCCCTTTTTCGACCTATCAGTTATCACTAGAAAGTAGGAACTACTTCTTCTTCTTTTCTTGGTTTATGGCTTTCAGCAGTGCCAAGGCAGCACAATGCACTTCGCCAATGTCGAGTAACTTGATGGAGGCACAAAGGAGATTGGCCGGTTACAGAGAGCCAAAATTACTGAAAACGCTCTGTAATAGAAGGTATAAATATATTTGTTAGTAAACTACTCTTTGAGGAACAGTACGGTCTACGACCCTTTCTACGACCCACCGACCAAACCATAGCCGTCTCTATCCTTGAGATAGAGACGGCTATGACCAAACATTAAACAAACAACATAGACAATCTACCATCCTTTCTATTTTTTAATCTATGCTCTACATCCTGTTGTCAACCAATACCTTCCTAACGTCTTCCTAACTTCATGATTTATGTTATTACTCTTTGTCTACGCTATTTATTCCTTCTTAGTGACTCTGTGTTAAAGTGCAATTCGGTGGTGCTATTGGTCTTTTTTTTCTGGTCGGTGCTATTGGTAGTTAGAAAGTAAAGAGCGCATGCGTCTCCAAATCAAATTTTATTTTCGCCTTTCGGCCATATTGTTATGACGCATACAAGATCATAGGTCTCCGCCAGTGACGAGTCTTCTCGCAGTTGACGTGGCTACTACGTACCGTCCCGTTCGCCCACTCCGGACGCAGCATATACGGTGACGAGGAATACGTAACTGGTGAGTGCTCGTACTGAAGACATCTTGCGGTCTGTCACGGTCGCTTACATTTGGGTTCTCAGATGTGGATACTAAATACGTTACAGTTATTAAATGTAATCTCCAAACTAAACAAAAATATGTTGCGTGTGAGCTAATAAACGCAATAGGAAAATTTCCTAGCTATGACGCGATGATTCCTTTTTAGAATGTCTCAGTATCAAGTGTATCTGTATCCAAAGCTGATAATAACTAGTATCGGCGCATAATTTTACAAGTTTTAAGTGTGCCAGAAGTTCAAGGAATACACAGAATGGTGACCTTGAATCTTTTAGGTAAGCGAAGTGGGCATGGACGGAATGGTCGAGGAGAACGGCACGTCCGGCGCAGCAGGCGTCGCGGACCCGCTGTCGGGCGCGGGCTCCAGCAGCGCCCCGCACGTCGTCGTCACCAGCATCGTGCAACTCACGCTGCCCACTCAGGCGCCTTCGGCACAGGTGTTTATTTTGAATTCACTTTATAAACATGTCACATGTAATCTGATAAGGAAAAATGAAAATAGTTAACAATATAATAGCTCTACTTATAGCTTTATAGTTGTGATACATTCAATATTGAACAGTTTACTCAGGTAAAGTTTTTACCACATGTTTTGTTTACAGGTGCAATCTGTTATACAACCTAATCAACAGTCTGTTATCCAAACAGCATCTAATATTCAGCCAGTGCAATTATCCAAAGGAAATGTTATATTGGTTAGTAAACCAAGCTCTGTTATACACACTACCCAAGGAACTTTGCAGACATTACAGGTTTGATATTCTTTTTTATTTTTTATCACAAATCTAAATGCAATTTTTGAATTGGAATTCTATGTGTTTTCATATGCAAATGTTGGTTTAGTTTAGTATGAAAGAATACAAACAATATTAGTCAGTAATTATCAATTAAAATTAGTGCAATCATTTAATATTATGAGTGATCAAGGCGATAATAACTGATAGGTAACTCTTATGTATGAAGATATGTAATGTGCAAGTGATTTATTTATTAGTGCCTGAATTTGTTTTTGCTGATCTATAATACACTATTAATCATATGCCTGATAGGGAAACTAAAAACGCCAATAAGCTCAGGACTCCTTCGCTCCTCCTCAAAAAAGTCTGGAGGTCATTTATGGGAATGGGCGTACTCTTCTATAATAAAACTCCACAATCCATTTTGGACTTGGCTTTACACAAGTTTAAAAAGTCTATTAAAAGTATGCTCCTTATAAAAGCTTATTATACTGTTAAAGTTTATGTAAACTATAAAAGAGCAGCATGGATTTAACTTGCTCCAGCTATGCTTGGGACTGCAGTTACTTGTTTCCTTATAATGACTGTAATTTTTGATTAAAAAGAGTAACCACCAAGTTTCTTGCTCGGTGGTTATGCTTGTCTATTATTAAGTATGTATGTGTGCATATGTAGCTACATATTTGGTATTAATAGAAATTGCTGCAGGAATCGAAAAACCTTAATCTACTTGAGCAATGCTGCAGGAAATAGAAAGAAATAGAAATTAAAAAAGCAGGGATCATTTAGTTCAAAATAAATTAGTTTAATTGACTTGTGAAGTTTTAGTTTCTTGTTAATTTGTTTGTATGCATTTAACTCTATTGACAGATCTAAAAATAAAGATATCCATAAAGAAGAAATATTTGCAATATTTCCTGAAGTAAGGCTAGGAAATAAGTACTGTACTCTCAGACCTGTCAATCTTGCTAAATTTATTTTAGTAATATTTACAACACCATAAAATTTATTTATCATCAATAATATAAGAGTTTATTGATAGTGATTGAGCATCTAGATTGAAAGAAATTGAGTTAATAATGTTTCTTTTTTGTAGATTAAACCTGAACCAAACACCATACTGAGCGCACAAGGTCAATCCTGCAGTGACGATAGTTGTAGTGATGATGAAAGCCCGAAGAGAAAATACAGAGAGATGTTAACCCGTCGCCCTTCTTACAGAAAAATTCTGAATGATCTTGGTGGTGCAGAAATTGCTGGTATGTAAACTACCAACTTCATTGTCACAATTATTTATGTGTATACCTACTGCATTTAAACCTAAGAAATTAAACAACATTTGTATTACGTTAATTTATGTATCTGTTGTTGGTCGTAAACAAGGTAAAATATTTTAATAGGTTAAATCAATAAGAAAAGACATAACCTGATGGTCTCTGTATACAAATTGTTGATTTTTTGGCAGTTATTCGTACCTACTGACACACATCTGCATTGTTTCTCTCCAAACAATGTATTATAGGGCTAGCATCTAGGAACTTCAATGTTCGATGTGAACATGAGCGTTCGATGGCTACGATGTGACAATTGCAATCACCTCTGCAGCTTAATTACTGCTTCAATCATTAAATCACTGCATTTAATGTCAAATTGAGTCTTGACATCATAGTTCATTGAAACTATTAATAAACTATGTGGCGACAAAATATGACACTCACTACTAGTTTAATACTTAATAAAAACTTACTGGTTAAGCCCTAGGTGAGTGACAGAAGCGACGCGATACGACGCCATAGAAAATGTCAAAATTGTCTACGCAACAACGTAGGCCTCGTGAATGATCACGCGTCGTATGGAGTCGCGTTGTTGCGTTTGTCACTCACGTAAGGACAACGGTTAACACACAGCACAGTTGCAGCAAAAATATCAAAAATTCAGCCAATCAAAATATGTTAGAATCTCATCTTAAGTACAAAAATATGGTTTACTTCAATATTTTTACTAATTTATTTGATACTATGTTTTGTATCAAATATAGCATCAAATACAACAATTTTATTATTCCCTATTATTAAATCGCATTATATTATGGCGAATGCAAATAAATACTTACTTGATGAGGTCAGATATTTTTTCGAGGAAGTAGGTTATAGTTTAAAAAAGTATATGGTCCTGATAATACTTCCAGAAAATCGCATGGGAACTAAAGGATTGGAAAGTGAAGTTACGCTGTCGCCTTTATCGTTCACGCCAGGTTAGTTTGATGCTGTAGCTGACACTGTTTTTGTGTGCAACATATTGTGTCACTAACCTGTTTAAGCCGTTACACTCAAATTGGTGCCTATTTGGTTCTAATGAGCCTCTAAACTTAATTGTCAGGTCTGTAAATATTGCAATCCTTTTCATGATTTAGCTGATTCTGCTGAACTAATTTGACAGGTCTGAAGCTGCTGCTGTCCTTATCCGCAGGGAACATTATGTTTAGAGATGTTTGTTTGACTTAGTGTAAAACAGAATTAGCCACAATGATTCACACTGAAAATATAGCCTAAGTTTTAGATATGTAAAATGTTATCAAAAAATCTATAAACCAACTAGCTGATGCTAGCTAGCACATGACTTCGTGATTGAGGTTTTTTTGGTCTTCGTCCGTGTGAACTAATAGGTGGGCCGTGAAAGCGTAGCGAACAGACAGACACAATTTCGCATTTATAATATTATTATGGATTATAAATGCGAAAGTTTGGATGGATGGATGTTTATTACTCAATCGGATATAAAGCCAAAACGGCTGAACGGATCTAGACGAAATTTGGCTCAGAGATAGATTATAATAGCCTGGAATAATACATAGGCAACTTTTTATCCCGGAAAAGTAAAGAGTTCCCGCGGGAACCAAGAAACCTCAATCCTCGCAGACGAATTCGCGGACATCAGCTTGTAGATTATTATAGATTTGTGTAAAATCAAAAAGACACCATTATTTATTTAGGAGGATACAATTTTCTTGGTTAATAACATTAGCTTATAATAATTTCATTACTATTTTTATTTCACTATTATACATCTCTGTATAACATGGATCTGGGCTTCATTTGTAGTTTTACATGTCTAACTAAAATGTCGACACTACATCCATATTTTTAGCTTATATTAATCATATTATAATATTTTTATATACACAATAATATGTACGTATTAACGTGTATTATGTGTCTTTTAACAATTAAAATATATATTTAAACAATAAGTATATATACTTATTCATCAGATTGTGTAAAAAAAAATATATATATATACGCGCCGAATTGAGAACCTCCTCCTTTTTTGGAAGTCGGTTAAAAACAGGTAAAGATACCTAGACGTCTTATAATTATGAATTTATGATATTTTATTTGAATGCTTGGTTTTTTTATGTGAAGTAAATTTTAAAATTAGCTCACAGCGATACGATTTTTATTCTTTGTGCGACGACTGGATGACGTAACCGAATGCCTAAGTAAGCGCGGTGACGTCATCTTAGTGTGAGTGTTCCTACCTACTGTGAATATTACGCCGCAAACAATCAATATACTTACTTATAATAAAACTGTAACAGGTCCAATTCTTTTTGAAAATTTTTTTTCGAGGGCACTCATTATTCGATACTGAAGCCAAATCTGTAATTTTTTCATTTTTGTCTGTCTGTCTGTCTGTATCTTTGCCGCGCATCACGCCGAAACTACTGAATGAATTCAAACGAAACTTGGCACGATTTGAGCCCATACTACGAGGTAGGACATAGGATACTTTTTATCCCGAAATTCTACCCCCGAAGGGGTGAAATAGGGGTTGAAAGTTTGTATGAAAGTCCTTAATTTCTCAAGTTATAGCCATGAAACTTGATATATGAGCTGCGGGTTGAAAATGAAAACATATGTGTTTCACAGTTTTTCAAAATTCCACCCCCGAAGGGGTGAAATAGGGGTTGAGAGTTTGTATGAAAATCCTTAATTTCTCAAGATATTCTCGAGTTATATAAACGATACTGGGTATTTTGGCTTTCGTTAAAAAATAAAGAATTACGTGATTCTTTATTTTTTAACGAAAGCCAAAATACCCAGTATCGTTTATATAACTCGAGAATATCTTGAGAAATTAAGGATTTTCATACAAACTCTCAACCCCTATTTCACCCCTTCGGGGGTGGAATTTTGAAAAACTGTGAAACACATATGTTTTCATTTTCAACCCGCAGCTCATATATCAAGTTTCATGGCTATAACTTGAGAAATTAAGGACTTTCATACAAACACAGTTTTTCAGAATTTGACCCCTAAAGTGGTAAAATAGGGGTTGAAAATTGGTATGAAAGCTATAGCCATGAAACTTAGTATATGAGCTGCGAATTGAAAACTCAGAAATGTGTATTTCACAGTTTTTGAAAATTCGACCCCCAAAGGGGTGAAATAGGGGATGAAAGTTGGTATGAAAGGCCTTACTTTCTCAAGATATTTTAAACGAATCTTGGTATTTTGGCTTTAGGTAAAAAATAATGAAGTACGTATGTCACAGTTTTTAACATTATCACCCCCGAAGGGGTAAAATAGGGGTCGGAAATTTGTATGGAAGTCCTTCATTTCCCAAGTTATAGCCATGAAACTTGGTATGTGTGCTACCGATTAAAAACAAAGAAATATGTGTTTCACAGTTTTTGAAAATTCTACCCCCAAAGGGGTGAAATAGAGAGTTGGTCCTTCAATCACGCCGCAACAGAGCAACGGGTATTTTGCACGGGTAGTTAAGGACCTGAAGAGTGGTATAGGCTACTTTTTATACCGGAAAATTAAGGAGTACTTACCTGTGAGGAAAAAAACTTAAACCACGCGGACGAAGTCGCGGGCATCTGCTAGTATAGTAATATAATGTATTTTTCATCCCACCATCTCGGAAAGAGTATTTTTAATCTTCGATATCTGAATGCAAAAGCCGTTATTATCCTCTTGAGGATAAAGTAAATTGAATTTAGAACATCGTCTGCACGTTAGTAAATATCACTCGTCTATGAAGTTTGTGAATTCAAAATTTAAAACCTATTTACTTCTACCTCTATGGTGCCGAATTTCCATACAACCTTTTTTAATTTGTTAAAAACTCACACTCGTAACCTTCTTGGTGTACTTTTTTAATTTGCTTTGCGCGCACCACTTTCACGTCATGTCATTTCCTCGCTCGGAGGTGGGATGAAAAGTTACGTGTTGCACTCGAGTGAAAAGATTTTTCACCTCGTGCTCTTTTGATTCCCTCGCTGACGCTCAGGATTCTAATTTTTGAACCACTCGCTGCGCTCGTGATTCAATTTTAGAATCCTTCGCTTGCTCGGTCATCAAAATTGAGCACGCGGTTAAAAAACAACTTTTCACTCTTGTATAACAAATAACTATTATAGCATACAAAGCATACAAACAAGATGATTTTAGTTTGTTTTGTGTAAACATTTATAACTTACCAATTGACATACAAAAATTTAACTTTACAATAATACATTGATTTTTAGAAAGGCTTAAAAACTATAATATTCATATTATAGTTTTATTTCTTGCCGGCTCTTCTCAGTAGAATCAGTTTACCGAACTACTTTATGGGTTCCTCTTGACGTACGGAACCCTAAGAAAGTGGACGGCCACACAACAAAAACTGCTGCTGTCAACCAAAACCAAAATACGTATGAGAAACGTCACAGGCGTGTTTCACGGCGCTCGCGGGCTAGCGCGGTTCAGGTGTAGAGCGTTTCTATAGGCTTAAAAGATAGAACTAAAGAAAGCTATGTTATTGTTTTGACGATTGTTATTGGCTGAATTTGTGCTACTTTTGCCAAAACAATGTATTTCGGTTATGATCCGGTAATAGCCCATAAGGCCCACTTCGGTTAAGGATTTTCTTGTCCCGTTATTCCTCCTGCTCTCGATTTACTTATATTGAACTAGCTGATGCCCGCGACTTCGTACGCGTGGATCGAGGTTTTGTGGTTCCCGCGGGAACTCTTTAATTTTCCGGGATTAAAAGTAGCCTATGTACTATTCCAGACTATAATCTATCTCTATGCCAAATTTCAGCCAGATCCGTTAACCTGTTGGGGCGTGATTGAGTAACAAACATCCATACATCCATCCAAACTTTCGCATTTATAATATTAGTAAGAAATAAGATGTGTTTAGAAGGTATGCTAACTTTTAATAATTTAGGGGAGCCTTAACCTTATCTAATTAGGCGATAAGTTTAAGTATTACCCATTTGCAGTGTTTTTATGAATCATGGTTAGTATGGTTATTAATCCGGAACAACTAACCAAGTTCTAGTTAGATAGACAATGTGGTCAATTTTGTATTAACACAATCTCTAAACTTTCTCTGAGCTTTAAATCTAGTTTTGTTCCTTTCCGCAGGGAGTATTATGAAAGGGTTAGTAATATTTTTAACGCTGTCATTTTAGTTTAGAGATTGTGCACTACATAATCAGCCCCAGTATTATTCCAGATGTAATTTGTAGGTAATCTTAGGGCACAACTATTTATTTTAAAGTGATTGCGATACTCTGTAGCTGTCGAAAACCAACAGACGTAAAATTTCATTATACTTATATAAATAAAAGAACAACTACTGCTAACTTAAAATTTCTTAAATCATTATCAATTAATTGATGAACATCGTACCCGCAAATTGTGGCCTAACCCTGTTTAATTGCGAAATGCATATCGCAGACAAACTGACATTTGTTATGTAGAGACACAATGAAGGGGTTGTTAGCAGTGTTAGATTTAAAGAACATATTTGTTTTTTTGTTGGATTAACAAAAAAAATTATATTCGATTCAGTGATCCCGGCTGGGGCGCTGCAGACGGACGGCGGGCTGCACACTCTGGCGGTGTCGGGCGCGGGGAGCGGCGGTGCCATCGTGCATTACGCCAATCAAGACGGACAATTCTACGTGCCGGGTAACTATCTATTACGAATATTTTACATTTTACCGAACCGTTGAAAGATAACCGTACTCTTAGACGAAACGAGCAAATCCTACTATAATTACAGGTCCAATTCTAGAAGACCAAACGAAGAAACGTGAGTTAAGACTACTTAAAAATCGAGAAGCTGCCAGAGAATGTCGACGTAAGAAGAAAGAATATATCAAATGTCTTGAAAATAGAGTTGCAGTGTTAGAAAATCAAAACAAAGCTCTTATAGATGAACTAAAATCTCTGAAGGAACTGTATTGTCAGCAAAAAACAGAATGAGGCCCAGCCGGCTAACCAGGTGTGCCGCTGCCCTGCCGGTAAGAGCTTAGAGGCACACAAAAGAATCATACTTTACTGTATACAGAGTACTTGGTTTCGTCCAGGTTGGAGTGCAGAGCTGGATTGCTGAAAAGTCACAATTGATTTGACTTTAAATGGATCCTTTGGTAGAAAATTTTACCATACTTTTATACATATACTTTTATTCCAATAACGATTCTCCACCACTATCAGCACCTCATAGTATCGAATATAGATACATATTATCCAAATGTAAAATGTCTTGATATGTTACCATTGGAAATAATTTATTTACAGAAGTAAAATAAAATAGAAGAATTGTAAATGGAAAGAATGTTACATTCTGCTCAGTACTATTAATTATTATAACGTCGTTATTTAAAACCATAATAATATTAGATTATAACTTTGCAAATTCAATCATAAAATATCATGTCCAGTTAACGAAATCAGAAATCGTAATTTATTTACATATCAAATGAATTTTAATTTTTGATTATTATAATACCTACTTTTGATTAGTAACCATTTACGTGTTTTGACATACAATACTTATTTGCTATAGACCCTGAAGTAGCCAGCCTGATAAACTGGACTTGTGTGCCATGTATAAAAAAAAACCTTTTCACCTTAAAATTTTATTTTTATAGCCTGGAGGATTTATGTGAATTTTTTTATTTCACGTTACGGTACACACGAAATAACTAAAATATTAATACATTTATCTCATACTGTGATTGATGAGAAAAGAGTGATAGATTTTACCGAATCTAATTGTATAAAAGAATTGTCGTAGGTTTCTTAGTAATGTATTCACCATGCTTCATGGTGTGTTTTATGGATAAGCCAAAGTTAATGATTAGATATGTGTGCAATAATATTATTGCTATGTACAGATTTAGTAAAGTACTATTTCAGCCCTTTATGAAAAGTTTATTGAGACGGATTTGACGTGTACATTATGTATAGATAGAATAGATTGTATGTATAGTGTATTTTAAAAGTTTCAATTATTTTGTACATATACATAATATTATGTATTTGTGAACGGAAGCTGATGTTGCATATCACCTAAATTAATTCTCAATTATGCTCTATCTATGAAATAATCCATAGATATACATTACCGTTTTAGACAGCATTGCGATTCACGAAAAATGTAAAGATTAATATGTGTTATTTTGTAAAAGGGTAAAATTAATTGATTCTTAGATATAAAATTAAGATTTTTTATATAAATCATTTGCCATGATTGATGTGTAGAGTAGATAATGTTATAATAGTTATTATTGTTTTATTTTCATTTACTTCAAAGTTGTTGTTAACTGACAATAGTTTTTATTGTGTTAAAACATGTCTGCCATGGCAAAGTGATATAAGATTAATGTAAGACATTGTGGAAAGTGCCTTTCAATTTAAAATGAATAAAGTTTATACCAACATAGCTTCTTATGTTAACTTATGCTATTTATAAATATTAATAATATTAACTGTTTTGATGTATTATTACGTTGTTTATTTTTATTTACCATATGATGATATTTTTTTAATTTTAATCTATATGTCGTGACTTGCGTGCCCAGGATCGAACCCGCGAACTAGTACAGGTCAGTGTTCAGGTGTCATAACCACTAGGCTATCACCGCATCAGCGGAAAATGTTAGTTCCACTGATTGCCGCGAGACTTCTATCGTGACGCGGACTACATCCGTAAGATTTAGGTCTACGAAGACTGCGTCGCCATCAGTAATAATAATAAAATTATTCTGTACTAGATGATGCCCGCGACTTCGTCCGCGTGGATTGATGTTTTATGATTCCCGAGGGAAATCTTCAATTTTCCGGGATAAAAAGTAGCCTATGTCCTTCCCCGGGATGTAACCTATCTCTGTACCAAATTTCATCAAAATCGGTTGAGTAGTTGGGCCGTGAAAGCGTAGCAGACAGACAGACATACTTTCGCATTTATAATATTAGTATGGATATATGTCACCGTAAGATTCCAAAAACCGTTAGATTGTAACCTAACTAGCGAAATTGTATACTGTCGACAGATTACAATTTAAAGCATTATTTTTCGGTAGATTGTAATCTGTTACTTGTTAGGTATATTAACCCGATAAAACCTAAGTGCCCGGCCTGCGGCCTACCTGTTTATTTATGTCAAACCCTAACCTAACTTAAGCCGGGTCCGCTGCGCCTTGTTATCGTGTTTTGCTAACACAAGCGTGTTATTATAACCAAGGTCATGCTATTTGGGGGCGTGGCCTAACTGTTTTGAAAGTGTTTTTGTTTGCCGCCTCGGATGGAAAACATCCCCGCGTTCGCCTGCGGGGGGGCCGGGGGGAACTTAAATTCATTTCGTATCTGTGCTCGCCAGAGGCACAACTCGTCAAATCTCTTTGTTTTTCGGTTTAGATAAGCGGTATGATCTTACTCTATGATCCTCGCTACGTCAAAGTTTTTAGCTATATAGACAAAGTACTCTGTGGTTTTTAGGATGGTGTTTTTATGATTGTACGTACTTGATCAATAAATTTAAAAAAAAATATGTTACTAACAAAAATAATCTAAACCTACTCGAAAATCGCAGTGGACGGCCTGTTATAAAATTATGTTTCACTAACGTGTTAGCAAAACAATATTTTGTTCGTAACAAGGCGCAGCGGACCCGGCTTTACAAGAAAAAGACAAGAAAACGTAAATACAATGAGTACCTATTTCAAAAATTGTCACTCAGAACATTGAACGGTTCACAATATGTCGACAGTTTACAATTTCGCTAGTTAGATTACAATCTAACGGTTTTTGCAATCTTACGGTGACATATATATATCTACTATCTATTCAAATATTATAAATGCGAACGTATGGATGTATGTTTGTTACTCAATCACGCTGAGCAACTGATCGGATCTGGATGAAATTTGGCACAGAAATAGATTTAGTCTGAAATACTACTTTTTATCACGGAATATTAAGAGTTCCCGCGGGAACCAAAAAACCCCAATCCATGCGGACGAAGTCGCGTGCATCAGCTAGTCTTAGATAAATATTATGACGAATCCAGTAGTGGGAGTCTCCAAGCGGGGGTACGGGGCTCGAGGCATGGATCCGAGCTCTACGGTAATCGCAGTTTACGCTACGCCTTTATTAGAATATACGAATATCACCTTAAATATTCGTTGAACCTTTAGAAATGTGCTTTGAAATTTTATTATTTGATATTTGAAATTATGAAATAAATCATACGTTATGTACAGCTTTTGAGATAGGGGTGTTTTGTGGTATTTAGTGACTGCGCCATTCACATTATTGTGAAGTTTTTGAAAAATACTTTTAATTTCATTTCTTTATTATTATACATATATTTTATCTATTAGCTCAATTAAATTGGCAGAAACGGTTAGGCTTGTCTACTTTGCCTACTTTCACAGTGATTTAACTCAATACCCAAGTGAATCGATTCATTTGCACATTCTAATTTTTTTTGTTTCTTTTTAAGCTACATTTTAGTTTCTTACTTTTGACCATAGATTAATTATAAAATATTGTCTTTATTGTCTTTGCTTTTGACTTGGGTGAAATTTTAATTTTCCAAATTTCTACTGTTCCTCCCTTAGCTGCGAAGATTGCAAAGTGAAAATCTGAAATAATTTGAGTTGATAGAAGCTAATTTTAACTTTAAAAATATAACGAAGTTTCTAGCCAGGATAGTTTTTGAGAAAACAGCAAGAAATGAGGGGTCAAAATTTTAAAGTGGGGTTATCCTATGAAAGAGCTTCATTTGCACATTCAAAAACATTTATTTATTTATTTTTTAGTTTCGTACTTTTTGACTTATGGTGAAAAAATGACCGAATTTCTACCGTTCCGCCACCCTTAGCTCCGAAGATTACAAATGAAAAATCTGAAATAATTTGAGTTGACAGAACTCAATTATTTCAGATTTTTTCCGACTGCGGAACTCACAGGACCACAGAGGTAGTATACCTCTATGCACAGGACTCACTCACAAGACGTGTTCAACGGACGGCGACGGGACGAAAGCGCGGCGTGAACGTCACACAGCGAGCGCGATGCTGGCGTCTGCGCGCTGAGCCACAGAATAATATAATAGTACTGACGTACAGAAGTCTCACTCCTTTGATGTTGACTACTTGCCGACGTTTTAATAGCCTACATAATTATTATTAAAAAGATAAATCACGCACGCAAGCTAAATTAAACTTTATCGCCGCGCGCGAGTGTCCGTATTGCTTTGCATCTTTTCCCTTTCCTACGTCACGGACGACATTGCGAGCTTGTCTAGGGCTGTCAGCAAACAGTACAACAATACAGTAGGTTTTTCGAATTGGTAAGTAAGGTACCTACTCTGACTATGATCGACTGTGTTTACTGTGTGTCGCTACACAGTGAGTTCTTCACTACGCACGCAACTTGCAAGGTCATTCGTCGCGGCGAAGCAGTGCGGCGAAACATAATATTTCGCTCGGAGAGGTAGGTACACTTCGATCACGGAAATATATATAAATATATATTCCGTGCCCTTACTCTAAATCAGCAAGGTGTAATAAGAATTAGGGAGTAAGGGCCTAACTAGGGCGAGCGTATTCCCTGCGACTCGTTTGTACTTCCTACAGCTCGTGCCTCGATTCAAAAAAAATACTTGAAAAGAGGCTCATTTAAGTTTGACATGAATTGTACCTGTTCCGTGATAGAAGTACTATTGACTACTTATTATTGTATTGACTACTTGCTGACTTGCTTGCTAGCTTTAATAGCCTAAATAATGATTATTAAATAGATAAAACACGCAAGCAAATAATTAATATGCTAAACACTTTACTTAAACTATTAAACAAATATTTTCAAAAAACTATTTACGAAAACAGCGTTAAATTCACTAGCACGTCGCTCGCTTATTATAACGCGCCAGCCCCGACTGCGTAAGCATTCCGGGAATGAGCGCGATCGTCGGTATTTTCGTTGCGCAAGTACCAAGAGTGACACAGGCCTGGCTGAGCGCCCCGCCGGGTCAGGTGTAATATCACGCCGAGTCCGGCGTCGTCGATCCGGCCGGCCAAGTGCGAGTCGGATTCACACGAAGGGTTGCGTACCATCGTACAACATTTAACATTTTACATTATTTCATTGATCGACACCGTAGATTAAACATCATTTTATATGCGAAAGTGTGCCTCTTTTAAATATTGATTTATTTATAAGTTACTAGCTGATACCCGCGACTTCGTCCGCGTGGATTGAGGAGTTTTAGTACCCGCGGGAACTCTTTAATTTTCCGGGATAAAAAGTACCCTATTATTTAATCCGGACTTCTAACTTTACGTCTGCAAAATTTCAAAGCAATCGGTTCAGTAGTTACGGCGTGAAAGCGGAACAAACATACAAACAAACTCACTTTCCCATTTATAATATTAGTAAGGATTTGGGAACAGGACTGTAACGCAATAAAGACTATTTATTTATTTTTTCCGAAAACTGTCGAATAGCCAATATTCTGAGATAAAAAGTATCCTACCAGTAGGTAGGTTACATCCCTTCATTATTGATGTACCTAACCATCAATATTTCATCAAAATCGGTTGAAAAGATGGGCTGTTAAAGCGTAGCAGACAGACAGACACACTTTCGCATTGATAATATTACTAGATGATGCCCGCGACTTCATCCGCGTGGATTGATATTTTTTGATTCTCGCGGGAACTTTTTAATTTCCCGGGATAAAAAGTAGCCTATGTCCTTCCCCTGGATACAAACTATCCCCACACCTTTCATCAAAATTGGTTAAAAAGATGGCCCGTGAAAGCATAGCAGATAGACCGACAGAAACACACTGTCTGTGAGAAACACAGAGAGACAGAGATCCTGGAAAAGAAAGTATATAAATATTAAATACTACAGGACTTATAAAATCGATACTGTTATTTCTAGGGCTTCGGGTAGGGTATTAGCCAATACTGGGATACCAGACTTTTTTCACTAGTTTTCAATACCAGTATTGAAATGTATGTATGTATGAGTATTAATACCAGGAGCCCGGTATTGGTGACAGTATAAACGTAACAGTGAATATTTTCATAAATATTTGGTACATGCCACTATTTATTTTTCAGCTAAGTTTAAAACTCGTATTATTTAAAGCACTCAAACAGTGGATAAAAGTCGTTTTTGCTCACTCTTTTGTGTGTATGTTGGGAAAGTGCGTCATAAATATACTTTTATATATTGGAAGTTCTAAATTCAATGGTTGCTCAATGTTTCGTGAGACAATGAAATAGAAATATTAATCCACAGTGTTCTAAATCCTAAAATACTTTTTCTTGCTCAAAAGCAGAAAAGGCGCTTTTTTTAGGTTATTGTGATGAAAAAGTATTTTTTATGGAAAAACTGTTAGTTATTGTGCTGATTCCTTAAGAAAATACAGGTTTTTAAGTAAAAAAATCTACCCTAGTAATTAACTAAAACTTTCGAATACCAGTTTTTTTTTAAATACAAATTGAAAAAAACTGGTAATCAAAAGTTTTAGTTATTTCATACAAAATAAATAGTATTATCATTGATGAAAACAACAACTGTTTTATTTTAAGAATTGAACAATTTTATGAATTTATTACATTTTGTTTTATGCTTGTATCTTGACAATGTATGTGAACTTTAGTGCAACTTAATAAGAAAGTCATGTACAAAGCAGGTTCATTTTAGGCTTTATTCTTCAAGATATATAACTAAGGACTGCAGTTTTAAATTTTTCAGAGATTGAAAATTAAACCTAGCAGTAGGTATATTTACTTCAATTAATATTTAATAATTAGAACCAGTAGCAAATATGCTGACAGGATTTCAATTTGCTGTTATACTGTGCCTAATCATCAAAGTTTTGAGACAGTAAGAAATTTGCTGCAAGATTTTCATTCTTTTCACAGGCAAAATAAGCTTGTATTACCATATGCTCAGGAAAGCCAAGTGCTTTTAATCGTTCTATAGCTTCTTTATCTTGAGGTGAAACTTGGATGACATTTTGAGGTGGTTGTGCAATTTGACTGTCTGCAGCAACTTCTTCAGGAGCAACTCCCGCTGCTGGTGCACTCACAGGTTCATTGAGCATTCTGACAAAAGCTTGTTGGTGCTGGCTTATAGCTTGCAACAGGGCCGGGTTAGTTTGTCCAATTTGTTGTAACACAGTGTTCAATAAATTTGGATTTTGCTGAATCACTGCACGCATTTGTTGGAATTGTGGTTGATCACGTAGGAAACCTAATGGATCTTCATCAGAACTTTCTTCAGCTTCCTGTTCTTGAAGCAACTCTTCAGGAATTCCTGTGATGAGATACTCAACTGCCCTTTCTCGGTTGTTAAAGGAAGCGCGCAGAGCCTGTTCCACTTGTTGCCTGCTGTAGCCCATATCCATAATGCTTTGCACGGTCGACTCAAAGTCAAGGTCGGTAGAAGTAACAGACGGTACAACGGCGCGCTCGGGTTCTGCAGTAGCAGGTTTTGGCGTTTCCTCAGCGGCTTTGCTTTTGGCGTCACCACTTTCGGTTGACGCACTTTCTCCAGCTTCTGGCGCAGAAGTCGATGACGCTTGCTGATTATCAGTTGATTTAGGTTTCGTTACCATGATAACGATAAATTTCTTTTCATCTATGTTGTAGGTACACAACTTATTGTCGTCAAGAAGAATTTTACCTGCATAAATAAGTTTCTGATAGTCTGCCGCATAATCTTTACCTTTTTCTACTTCAATTTTCAGTTTCAATGCTTTGACCGTCTCATCTGGGTCTATGTCTATTTGAAATGTTTGTTGCTGTAAAGTTTTCAATGTAACTAACATCTTGGTTTTTATCGGCACAATATAAATTGTATTATTTCCACAAATAGCTGATCTGACTCGACAAAATTTTACTGGTCTGTCTGTGTCTCTGTGATATCCACTATTCAGTAAACATAACCTCTTTTTAACAAAATCATAGACTAGCCACAGATCAGTAACGGAGCACAGAGTATTCAAATTATTTTTGATACTATAAACTTACTCTGAGATTAGTGATGTTTTGTCATAGACAATTAACCTCTAGAATCAAGGCCAGCGTGTTACCGAAAGGGATAGGTAATAAAGTACCTACCTACTTTGCCTACAATATTTAGGGTTGCCATGATAAAAAGTTTCTCCCAATATGGTACACATTTCAGTCCAAAAAAATACTAGATAAAGTAAAATGAACTTTACTACACCCATAACTACTAATATGTATGCGAAATAGTGTTTGTCTGCTACGTTTTCATCGCCCATCTGTTCAATCGATTTTGACCATATCCTATGGAAGGACAAAGACGTGCAAATCTTTATATACCAGAAAATCAGAAAGTCCCCAAGAGACTTCAATAACCTAAATCAAAGAGAACGAAGTCGCGGGCATTATCTAATACATATTTACGGCTCGAAATCTAATCGTTTCAATCGTTATAGATTATAATATTATTACGTCTTACATAAGGAGTGTAGAAGGAAGGAGTGTCATCTCATAAGAGAGAAAAAGTTGAAAGTGTAGTGACTAGTGTCCAGTGGTTGCTATAAATAATAGTTCAAAAAACTCCCACAATGGCGTTGGTGTAGACAAAGGGTATGGTATGAATGTAGCAATTGTTGAAGAAGTGAAGTATGCCGAGTTAAAAAATTTATTATAATTTTATTGTAATCGTCCACTAAAGTAGTTATTTATTAAAAATTTCAACAACTTACGTTGTAAAAAATAATGATTAATGTTTTCTTTCCTTGTTTATTTCTCAAACCTACTATAATAATATTTGGCGCACCCTGATGATAGGTGGCGCCCCCAATTTAATTCATTTCGAAAAACACTTCTTATATTCAGAGATAACACTCCTCTCCTCTACCCTCCATAGTCTTACTGAATAAGCTGACTGCTGAGATCTATAGAGCGTACTTTGACTTGGCTCATACTTTACTTAGATTTAAAACGAGTTGGACTGATGTGAGTACCTAACTTTGATTATGTATCTATGTGAGTAACATATATCTGTCTCGTTCTAACCATGTCTTATGTTTAAGCAAAGTCAAAGTTCTGTAGATCTCAGCATTATAGTCTCAAATAAGGAGGGTAGAATAAAGTCTCAACCAATGAGGGATACCGTTTTTATGCTCACTAGTTGGCGCCACTTGCGAGTAAGGTCCTGAAGTATAGCTGTATATTCGGTAAACAAGCATATTTCTGAAAAAAGAACTCTTTTTTAAATAGTAAACATACAGGAACCAGGGAAAATGTACTAACCTATGAATTAAGTGTTCGAAAGAATCCGCTTAATTTTGCACCTATTTTTCTTAGCTACGCTTTCAAAGCACAGAGCACTGGCATTCTTTGGCACGTATCTTACATCTTCCATAATTAATCGGTTATTGCTAAATATTCATAACATTAATTAAATAATTAGACCCGCGATAAAAGCCCAGTGATATTTGACATTTCGGGGACCTCACACTACACTAGCGCTCCTAGCGGCGAATTTAAACGCAGTCATTTAATCACCTCCGATTGGCTGAATTTATGGTATTCTTGCTGCGTCAATGGATTTCGTCCAATAGTGCAAGAGTGTTAACCAATCAGAGGTGATTGCGATGTATCAATGATTGATGCAAAAGTTACGCGGTCGCCCTGCCACTTTACACACACACTGCAGGTAGGGATCCGCAAATTTTTAAAAGTATCGATACCTACTCGATGACAAGTATCGAATGAAAAGTATCGATACCGATAAAAGTATCGAATTAAAAGTATCGATACTACTTGGTATCGAGAAGGTATCGCGTAGTATTTTTATGAAATTTGAAGTAACAAAAAACAACAATTATTAGTAATGATTTATTTAGCGATTTTGTTACTGCTAATGTCCGGAAACCGATTACGTTAACCTAGGAAATTTTGACCTTAACGGTTTCGATACGTTAGAATTCGAGTTTTTACTTTATTTAGATGATTTAAGAACTCTAGGTACCTAGGAATATCAACATCCAACATTAATGGTCCCTCCATTGTTTAATCGCTAAATCATAGAGCAGAATTAATTATTTCATGAAATAATCAACTATAATATTATTGAATGATTATAGTTTTCATAAAAATGATCACCAAATTATTTAAAGATATTATGATCAAACGTCTAATGTAGGGTGTCCCTAAAAATGGAGTTGTATAAAGGAAAGGCTACGCTACAAGCCTCTGGCTTCGCGCTTTACAAAAACACTTTATGGGTAGGGCAGAAAAGACTTCGTGGGGAGGGGTTATGCTGATATAAACTTAGATTTTAAACTTGACGAGGGAGACAACGCTATTCGTCGAAAATAGAAGTATTAGAAATGATTTAAGTAAACCTGTGATGGACAAAAGTATCGAGTAATTGGGAAAGTATCGATACTTAGTAAAATACTAGCATAAAGGTATCGAGTACAAAAATACTAGGTATCGAAACGAAAGTATCGATACTACTCAGGTACCTATCGATACTTTTTGCGGACCCCTATCTGCACTGACACAACATTGAGTATTATAATATTTTGAATTACAACAAAATTGTTATTATGTGTTGAAAGAAAAATACACAGCGTCGCTATGAAGATCATTTTGTGTGGTGTGTACTTTCCCTTAATCTTTCTGTGTGTACTCACCCTTAATCCTGCTATATTGTATATTGGTACTTTACCTGCCTGTCACCTGTAAGGGCGCCTATCTCTCTTAAGTTGGCAAGCCCTTCTTACTGTCATAGTGTCTTCACCAGGAAGACATTCCTGCGACGCTGTGTATTTTTCTTTCAACACATAATAACAATTTTGTTGTAATTCAAAATATTATATTATGTGTTTGCTAAAAATACACAGCGTCGCTATGAAGACTTGTTTGTTTTCTACTGGTGACAAACACAAAACGCTATGTGAAAAAATAATTATTTATTAATACACAAAATTAATATAGGACCTAATTAGAAGTA
This sequence comes from Erebia epiphron, assembly GCA_963932025.1. Lineage (NCBI taxonomy): Eukaryota > Metazoa > Arthropoda > Insecta > Lepidoptera > Nymphalidae > Erebia > Erebia epiphron. The sequence continues at coordinate 33,274,150 of OZ009948.1, read as the reverse complement.
ATTAACCAGTTCACTCATAAATCAAACATAAAAGAAAACATTCAATTCTTTAACAAAAATCAACACATAATTAAACAATAAGGCAAAAATAATTAATCATTCTGGTTTAAAATTATTAAAAAGTAATTGACCTCCTTTAGTCTTTCTTTGTATTTCTTTACAATAGAATCTTTGGAATGTATTCTCACTCTTCCAGTTTCCTCTGGCTAATATCTCATCTATTGGGTGGTTGTCTACCCAACCTGCCGATGCCACTGCAGATCTAAATGATCCAGGAGTTGCTGCCACTCCTGCTTCCCTTAAAACTGATTTTAACCATCCACCAATCACTGTTCTAGAGGCTGGTCGTGGTTTACCAATTATTGTTATGAATAAGTGGTTCAGCCCTTCTTCCTGGCCCCTCCTGTCTGCTGTGAGCGCTATCAGGTGCTTGACCCATCTAACTGGGCAAACCTGTGGATCTGGGTGTTGTAATAATAACCATCCTGATTGTCTGTGTCTTACTGAATCTGTCTTTGAGCCAAACACAGGCCATAGAATTATTCTATCATCTGAGACACATATCTGAGATTCTGATATCCTTAATAGTGTCAGATCATGCACTCGTCTACCAGATGCCAAAAGAAGGATAGCTGCGGTTCTACGTGATACCTCAAAGAGCGTAACTTTGTCATTTGGTCTAGACAACCAATCAAAAACAATTTGAGCATCCCACACAGGTGGATTTGGTTTAACTGGGCGTGCTGTAGCTATAGCCTTAAGAATTTGCTTTATAAGTAACTGATCTCCACTTTGCTCCAAATTTATTTTACAAAATGTGAATATTGCAGACTTATGAATTAAGATAGTATTATAAGCAAGGTGCAATTGTAAATGCAGATAGGCAAGAAATCTAGCTATCTCTTGTAACTGTGGCTTCTGACTATGCACTTTATTCTCATCACACCATCTCAACCATCTTCTGATAGCTGGATAATAGGTTTGTATGGTTGACTGTCTCCAACTGGTATTTAACAACTGCCTTTCTCTTTCTGACCAGCTGCAGATCTGTTGCCCCCACCTCCAATTAACCAAGCCTGAAGGGTCAGTTGGTCTACTTGTGCCGGAGGCTGGCTTGTCGCAGTGTCGATCAGACATTCCGAAAGTCTCTCTATAATCACTGGTGGTTCCAAGGCCCGTGATTTCAGATCCGCTAACCAAAAAGTCTTTTCCCATAGTGGTGCTATGAGGATATAATGACCTCTCGCACTGTTTAGTTGGGCTAAAACTCGAGGAATAAGATTGGGAGGAGGAAATATCCACCCGAGGCAATAGTTCCACTCTCGACTGAAGGCGTTTGAGAATAGCGCCGAGCGATCTCTGCAGTCTAGAGAGACGTAGTTGTTGACCACGGCTGTTTTTGCCGACGCGAATAAGTCGACGTCTGGTTTTCCCCAACGATGAAATAATCGGTTTGTTGCCGTGGGCAATAGGTGCCACTCTGATAGCCTTTGCCCCCTCGATAGGCGATCGGCTGTGCAGTTGTACCTCCCCGGGAGGTAATGAGCCGACAAGATTATGTTCTTCTCTTCTGTCAGCCTCAACAACTTGCGTGTCAGACTGAGTAAACTCAGGGAGTGTGTCCCTCCTTCGTTCCGAATGTATGAGACCAGTGTCCGGTTGTCCGACTGGACTAGAACATGAGCATTGTTCAATGTATGAAACCGATTCCGAATCGATACATATACTGCGAACAGCTCTTTCCAGTTCGAGTGCCATTTCCTCTGTTCTTCCGTCCAGATGCCCGACATCAGAGTTTCGTTTAACTGGGCTCCCCAACCTGCATCCGCTGCATCGGTTGTTAGAAAGTGAGTGTATGGACGTTGATGTAGAAGGGATTTGGTTTTGATTGTGTGAATCCACCATTTGAGATCGCCCATCACTTGGGGTGGTAGTTTTTTCTTCAGTCTGTGGTTCCGTTTGAATCTTTTCAGAAATATTTGCAGGTACCGACAATGGAGGCGACCTCTTGGAACCACAAAATTGGCGAAATTTAACTGACCTAGCAACCTTTCTACCTGTTTTAAAGCGCACTGCCTCTTGTTTAGTATACTCAGAACAGATACTCTTATTTTCTTCATTTTCTCTGTGGACAAGGAAATTTTGTTTGCCTTGGTATCCCAAGTTATCCCTAGATACTCTAATCGCTGTATTGGTTTCAACACAGACTTTGGATAATTTATTTGCCATCCCAGAGATTCCAAGATCTTCACGACTTCCGCAGTCTGAGAAATCAACTTGGACTGGTCCTGATGGACCAAGAGGAAATCGTCCAGATAGACTAGCACACGAATTCCCCTTGAACGAAGGATCTCCGCAATCCAATTCGTTAGAGCTGCAAATGTTCGAGGTGCCGATGCTAGGCCAAAAGGTAGGGATGACATTTGCAGTAACTCGCCTTGGTAAACCAATCTGAGGTAACAGCGATGGGATTTTGCAATGGGTACGTGAAAATATGCATTCGAAATATCTATCTTGACCATCCAGTCTTGAGCCTGTAGGAATTCTGGTACAGATGCATGAGATATTAGGCGGAAATGTTTGGGTTGAACATATTTGTTTATCCCTCTCAGGTCGAACACAGGCCGGAGGCCGCCACTGCTCTTTCGAACTAGAAACATCTTTGATAGGAAGCTTGGCGTTAATTGATCTGGCTTCTCCAATACCTGTTGTGCTTTTAAATCTTCTATGATTTGTGTCAACTCCTTGGTAACATTGGTACAGTATCTGTCCATCAAATTCCTGTTTGGATATATCAGAGGAGGTTTTTTCATGAAGGGTATGCGAGCCCCAGAAATGATTTTCTTTATAAAATTGTTTGCCCCTAGAGCCTCCCATGCTGGTAGGAAATCTCTTAGGTGCCCCCCCCTGAATTTTATATGTCTGTCATTTTCTATCTTTTGGTCGAAAGGAATTGTTTTTATTATTATTAGGTCTTGTTTCTTTTTTCAAATTCTTATGAAAAGACTTATTCTTCCCAGGTTGAACTGATGAGCCACGATATCCCTTATTCACATACCTTGATGTGGTGGTGGTGGTGGTGGTGGTAGGTTCTCGTTCTGACTTATTTTTCTTATTAAAAGTTTTACCTTCCTTGAGATATGCTGGCATATTCAGCCAAGACCCGGAACCCCCTAGGGATTGAATAACAGGCATTAATGCTGTAGGATCAAATAGGTGATCAGCACTCGGAGGTACATTCTTCAAAGTGGATTGTAAGTTCTTATTAGGGACCTCTCCTATTAGTCTGTCTCTCCTGACCTCAATGCATTCCGCTCTCTTTCCACACACTACCTGTAAGATCTGATCCATCTTCTTATGACTTTGTGACTCCGGCCCAAACAAATTCACTATCTTCTTATATAAATTGTCCGGGTTTAATTCTCTTGTTGAATTACTATTAGCCCAATTGACAATTTCTTGGAGATCATTCCGAACCAACTCCTTATACTCTAACAGTCCATTAGTAAGACCTGCCAACACTCTCTCTGTGTTCATCAGATAATCTTTCCCTCTATTAAGGTGGCAGAGCTCGTCATTTACCCTTAAGTCTGTAAATCCTGGTCAAGCTAATAATGTTTGAAGACTTTTGTTATATTTAACATCTTTCCATTCATTTGTGTTAAATCGTTGCAGTCTACATAGAGCCTGAACACGTTCAGCCGGCGCATTTTTTATTATCTTTGCCGCATCTACTACTGTTTCATTTTGTCCTAAGTCTAACTGGCCAGCACTAGGGTTAACTAGAAACTCCGCCGAGGAGCATGATGGCATCTGCAAATCAGCATTCGCCGATACCCCAGGCTTCGCTGGCACATTATACGGCATGTAACACTGCATGTAATTAGCTAATTGACTTACATGGTCCAACAGGAAATCTATCCTCGGATCCGAGTTCTCCTTACCTCGTCTTGTCCTCTTGTTAGGAGGACGCGAACATTCTCGTTCCGACTCGGAATCGGACTCCCCGCTGCTCTCACCTGGCGATGAGCTGCGACTTCTTTTCTCTCCGTGAGGACGAGAATTCTGACCACTATCATCCATTGCACTTTGTGAACCTCTATCACTGTTTCGACTCATTTTGCCCTGATGGCCACAAATTCTCACTTTCGTACACGAAATAATAAATCTATATGTATGCGAAAACTTTCAAAACACTACTTTTTCCGAAAGGCGAAAAGTTTTCGACCGTTAACGCAGGAATCACCGACCAGAAAAAAAAGCAGGAATTCACAAAACGCTATGACAGTAAGAAGGGCTCTTGCCAACTTAAGAGAGATAGGCGCCCTTACAGGTGACAGGCAGGTAAAGTACCAATATACAATATAGCAGGATTAAGGGTGAGTACACACAGAAAGATTAAGGGAAAGTACACACCACACAAAATGATCTTCATAGCGACGCTGTGTATTTTTAGCAAACACATAATGACCATGTTTTTCATAAAACAATTGCAACCATCTTTGCAACTGCAACCTTCACCCTAAGTTCTTTGAATGTAACACGTCAAGTGTCAACACTCAACAGTAAATATCACAGAGTACATTGAATTTAAGGGTAGTAAATATGACAACGTCGCTATTCCGGTTACACTTTATAAATTGTATAACTTTCACCCCCTGATTAATATGGAAGTATGGATTGACTCTGCTGAGATCGAAGTTGGACCCGGGAAGTCCCACTTATAGGACACCACCTACAACGTTCAGTACCAAAGAAAATATACTCTCTTACGAGAGTTCAGTACTGTGCCACTGCCACGGTGTGGTACACTGTTAATTCTCGTGCTCTCATATTAAAAATACAGTTGATAAACTTGACAAAATCGATTTTAATAGGAAATTACATAAAAATTTACAATATCAATGTCTCACAATTGTTAAACCATTTTTTGGGCACATACTTAATCCCATTCTGTAGTTGGTTGATAACATTGAAAACAGCTAGATCAACAATTGAAAAACTATCTTGGTGAATCCATTCTTTGGATTGCGGAAATAATTTAGAAATAAGAAGTGTTCTACTTTTTTCTGATGCTGTTTCAAGTTGATAAGCACAGTCCAACAATGCATCAACCTCGTGATTACAATAGTCATATGGTGCTATATTGTCATACATAAGACACAAATATCTCATTACATTCACTGCACCAAGTATTGGAAAGGCCAAAGATGATAATTTCAACTCTGGAGTAGTTGATTCTGAAACAGAAACAAAAGGTCTTTGAGTGATCAATGAAGAGATATTATACTATGTAGGTATACATATAAAAAGTAATTTTTATTCATTTAAATAATTACACTCTATTCTATCAAATAAATAGTTACCATTTATTAGAATATAATGTATTTAGACAAGGCCAAAGCATAAGCCAAATGGCATTTAGACCAGGCCAGGCCAGAGAAAATTCAGAAATTACAAATTATTTTCAAATTCACCCTGCCTGCATCAAACCCAGAACCTCCCAAATAAAAGTAAGTCTGGAAACTCACATTGTGTTAAATAATAAATAGGTACCTAGTTCATCACAAGTCTAATTTAAATTTAACATTAAAAAACATTGAATACACTTTTTTTTTTACTTTTTAATTTGAAGAAATATGTTTTTTTTCTGATAGCCTTGTTTTAGTTTCTTTTAACACCAGTTTATACAGTTGACATTGCTTAGTTTGTTGGCTTTGATTCAAAAATAAAATTGATCTAGTCATAAGAAAATATTGAGAGTTGAGGCCTGTGGGATGTTGATGGGCTGTAGTGGCTAAACACCTACTTAGTTACCTATTTGCACTCAAAACTCTTAGAAGCTGTTATGACATACTTACCACATTTGAAAATCAACCTCAGATTAACCTTGGCACCCTGATTCAGTCTATATAAATGTTGATACTTTCTAAAAAAAGCCTCTATTTTGGGTATTTTCTCATTAGGCACAGATGAATGAACATGCCATGTAACATTCAGCAATGGGATGTCCTTCAAAAATTTATTTAGAAACCAAGGAAGTACATTAGGCCTAAGAACAACAACAACCTCTTCTATACTTAACTGGAAAAAGAAAAAAAAACATGTGTTTACTTATATATACTAATAGACCGTGATAAAATTGTAACTAGACCACAGACACAGGCAGTATTATTTTGACATTATTGACACACTCGTTTCAGAATGATTATAATCCTTACATTAGGGACGTCATGGTATCCAATTTCTTGAAACAATATAAAAATAATACTGCTTTAAGAGATGGTAGGAAGTTTGAATATCAATTTGATTTGAGCCCAATTTTTATTTTCAGTTATTGCCTGTCTGTCTGTTACGTTATCATACTGAAACTGCCAACAGATTTAAATGAAACGGCATACTTATAGCTAGTACTCTGGGATAACATGTAGGGCATCTTTATCCTGAAAAGCAACAGGGTTACTTCAAGCTTTTTATCACAAACACACAATTTTCACAGCATCATTGTGTATTTATAAACCCCAGATATCAATACTTGATAGCATGAATAGGTTATTGACACAAAATCCCTTCAATTTGCACTACCTTCCAATCAATGGTCTAGTTAAAAGCAAAATAACTTACAATGTCAAGGGCTACCGTCTTTGTTGTTTTCTCCTCAATATTAACATGACAGAGAGAACTTATGTTTTTTATTCTTTCATACAGATTATCCAATTTTTCAAGCAATTTGTCCTGCCTGTCTTCTAATTCAATAAGTTGCGTATTAGGCATCTTCTACAAAATTGATAACAAAATAATTAACAATATTCATCAATTAATTCAAAATGGACCACAATGATCAACAGAAAACCCTGTTGATGTCATCAGATATTTTGCATTACTCATATAGGAACCTAGCCGATGCCAAAAAATTCATCCATGTGGAATACATAATATGCTTTTTAGGGTTCCGTACCCAAAGGGTAAAAACGGGACCCTATTACTAAGACTCCGCTGTCTGTCTGTCTGTCTCCAGGCTGTATCTCATAGACCGTGATAGCTAGAAAGCTGAAATTTTCACAAATGATGTATTTCCGTTGCCGCTATAACAACAAATACTAAAAATTAAAAAAATATATATATGGGGTACAATAAACGTGTTTTTTTCGTATTTTTTTGCTCAATATTAAAAACGGTAACAGGTAGACGGTTCAAATTTTCACAGAATATTAACTTGTATATTACCTTTCAAAATAAATAATTAAATATCAATAAAGTAAATATTAAAGGGGGGCTCCCATACAACAAACGTAATTTTTTTATATTAACAGTAAACCTCTACAAACAAAGTTAGTTTTGCGGTTCATTAACAAAGGTAATTATACCTACTTCTTGAGTACGGAACCCTCAGTGCGCGAGTCCGACTCGCACTTGGCCGGTTTTTTAATTTCTTAAATTTCTGGGACAGCCATGTCCATGAGCTCCCTTAATGTGATTTCGATGCTTAAGTTGATAAAGTTCAGAGATAGAGTGCATTCTGAAGATGGAGATAAAATATTTTTGTCCCAAAAAATTAAGGATTTTTCAAGGGCATAAAAAAACTACTTTAAACAAAAAATCTACTAAAAGTTAGCCCTTGACTGCGATCTCACGTGATGGTAAGTGATGATGCAGTCTAAGATGGTAGTGGGATAACATGTTAGGGGCATGGCAGTTATATTAAACCCATACACCTAATCGGGGTCTACACAGCATAGTACCGGAACACTAAATCGCTTGGCCGCACAGTGCCAGTAGTGTGGTACTGGGGTAACTAGCCATGGCTGAAGCCTCCCACCAGCCCAGACCAGGGAAAATGCAAAAATTATAAATTCCCAAATTGACCCCATAAACAAGGGGGAAACACTCACACAGACAAGTTGTAGGCATCAACTAGTACATATTAAAACCCTTGATGACACCACAGTCTACATAGATATGGCCTTTCCTATTAGTTGGCAGAGGGGTCTGGACAGCAACACTGGAGAGACAGGTACGTGGGGGAAGAAATTGGCAGAATTTCCAGTAAAATATTAGAAGTGAAACTTCTTTAGAATTATCAGTTAGAATTATTGTTGATTTGAAAATTCGATGAAACAAAAAAAAGAGACGAACATATTCATAATAGGACGAGAGAATGAGATAGAATACAAGACAAGTTATATTTATCTCATTCGCAGGCCTTAGCCTGCGAGAGAGATATAACTTGTTATACTTAATACAAGTTAAAATATTATAAATGAGAAAGTCAGTTTGTTTGTTGGTTTGTCCTCCAATCACGCCGCAACGGAGCAACGGATTGACGTGATTTTTGCCATGGGTATACTTGAGGACCTGGAGAGTGACATAGGCTACTTTTTATCCCGGAAAATTAAGGAGTTCTCGCGGGAATCAAAAAACTTAAACCACGCCGACGAAGTCGCGGGCATCAGCTAGTATCTAATTATTGTGAACAAAATGAAAATAAACCTTAAAAAACTTGATAACCTGGTCACAAATATTTATTCTCACTTCTTCTTTTAAACACTCTTCAATGGGATTCCGTATATGGTACATGCATTTAGGCAACAATAATGGTTGCTCCTGAGGGACTATATTTTTCATAGGATACATTTTTTGGTATCTCGAAAGCAAAGAGAATATAATCACTATTCACTAAACTAGCGGCACGCTATGATGGCCGGTTTGACACCCGGTTTAATAAATAAATTTTGAGTCCTAAACCTAAAACTACATTCGATAAAATTTATGAATCTCTGCACATCACTATCGTCAATAAAGTAATACAATTATTTCCTTCAAAGTCGTTAGTCGTTATCAATTAATACGGAACTTCATGAGCGGACAAACGTCAAACCGGCCATCATAGCGTGCCGCTAGTTTACGTTTTCTCGAAAGCAGAGTTATAATTTATCTAAACAAACCACAGACAAACTTACTCTGAAGACAGTGTTGCCACTAGCGATGTGTGACTCGAGTTACTTGACTCGAGTAACTCGAGTCAAATCGTAAACAAGTCAACTCGAGCTCAGTTTTTAACAACCCGAGTCAACTCGTATCTCTGGTCATCTGGTTAACTTGTCTCTGGTACTCACGTCGTGAATTCGCAGCTCGCGTGGTCGGGTCGCGACTGGCGTTGCATGACGCATCACCTCGATAGTCTCGAGTCGAGCTGCGGCCTGCGCCGAGTTGCCAAGCATCTCCGATAACCGAGTCGCGTTCCCGCGCGCGCCTTGTTAACTCGGAGCTCGCTTTGCAGTGTTCGGATTAATTCGTAATTTAATTTTAGTTTTGTTTGATTGACAAGCACATAGAGCTTGTCAATCAAAACAAAACTAAAATTAACAACCTTACTATTATAAGTATCAAAGTTTCCCATAGGGAATAAGTGTTATGTTAATTTGATCATTTAAAAAAATTTTAATTATAAAACCCAAGACTGTAATATTGATAAGTTTTAAGATTTATACACGTTCTAGTTAAACTAAATAGGTAATTATTATTTAAAGATTGAAAAATGGTGCCATTAATACCTCTAAGTGTACTACTTCAATAATTAAATATTTTAGTAACAAATACCTGCTATATTCCGTTTATAACATACCTATCCACCTGTAATCCTGGAAGCCTGAACTGAATCATAATTCTTAATTATTACGCCGCTACGCAACATTGGTTGTTGTTGTAACGAGTCGACTCGGTGTCTTTATAGCTGCTACGGCTATAAAGACACCGAGTCGACTCGTCGCTCCCATTCATGCCACACCGCACACGGCACACGCTTGCCGCGCCTTGCCTTAAGGCTTGGACTCACAGAACAACTTATACTCAGCTTGGACTCGAGCCGCGACGCCCGACGGGAGACAGTCAACGAGTCGAGTCAACTCGGGTTGCGACTCGAGTTAGTGGCCTTACGAACTCGAGCAACTCGAGTCAAAAAAAATACAACTCGACACATCGCTAGTTGCCACCCTCTGGTTTAGCTTTAGATTTCCCCTAACTCCTCATGAAATTCCACTAAAATAACCACTTTTCAAAATGTTTTTCCAGAATTTTTTTTTCTAAGAATAAAACACAAATGAATGACTTTTATTCAACTTTTTTATTATATTAAAAAAATTATACTAAAAAAAAAACTACTAAATCAATACCATCTGAACCATTTAAAGGTATATAATCTTTGATTAGGTATATAGAGAAGGATGTGTTACATTTTACTCAATTAACGATGCATTTTGTTAATAAAACATGTACTACTATGTTTTGACTATTCTTACTTACTGAAAGCTACGTTTTTAGAATGAGACAGGTGTATTATGTTATTGCGTGAACGTGTCAGGCAATTGTCATATGATGCTATTGAAGCCAATTTTTTTGTACCTATATATGGCGTTTGTATTGCTTCCGGTGTTTTGGTTGTGGCTAATTACCTGTTTTGTGAATATTTTCATAATATTTTTTTGCTTAGTTTTGTGCAGTTTTGTGTAATCAACAATGGTGAAGTGCTCAGTTGTGGGGTGTCGTGATAATAGTATTGTAAAACGCCCAGGAATTTCATTTCATAAGTGAGTAACATAGTTGTTTTTCTTTTTCTTTTTGTGGCGAGTATTTTAAGTTACATATTTCAACTAATTATAGCTTAGTTTCTTCTTTACTGAATGCAAAACACGTCAATTTTTGCGCTATCCCCGAAAATTTGGATTATTTCATTAGTTTTTGTTTGAGTGTTTATATAGTGTGGGGATTGTATTGTTTACAAATAAATTGAGTATCGATAAAATTAAAATTTCATATCACTATTACTGTTTCTCACTCAGAGGGGTAGAGAGATGAAATTGAACAGTCAGCTTCTACTTATAATATTGCCAAACTCATTTTAGGCTGTAGCGATGATAACCTTGTGATTAAGACACCCGATCTCCGGGATGGTGTCTCGTATTCGAAAATTACAGTGTCTATTCAAGTTGTTTTTGGTCCCTTCATTGCAGTTATTGTGTATCATTTTAACTAATTACTATTTTTGACTGCCTCGTTGGTCTAGTCTAGTGGTTAGCATAGTCGACTGCGGATCACGAGGTCCTGGGTTCGATTCCCGGTCGGGCATAAAAGTTAGGAATTGGGTTTTTCAATTAAGAAATTCTCAGTGCCAACCCGGAGTTTCATACAAAATTTCACCCCCTATTTCACCCCCGTAGGAGTGGAATTTTGAAAAATCTTTCCTTAGTGAGCGCCTACGTCACAAAAGGAACCTACTGTCAAAATTTCAAGTTGCTAACCCCAGCGGTTTAGGCTGTGCATTGATCCCTTAACGATTAAGTATAGGTACTTTCACTCCACTCTTCCATTTAGTATAGGTACTTTCTGAAATAAACACCTCCATATATTTTTCTCCGAAAAATTATGGAGAGTTCTTCTTTAAAAACAAATTTTCAAATGGAACCGCACCCGCCCGCGTAGACCGCGCGGCCCACTGTCTACTTACTTGCTCTCCTTCTATCCTAGTGTTTACTGCCTACGTGTTCTGAAGTAAACAACACACTGCTATGCTAGCGAGCACAGTGGAAGCGCCAGAGTGCCACGCGTTCGACAGACGTAAAAAAAATTCTCATAAGAAAACATAAATTGCTAATGGCGTTCCTAAGTTACCCGCGCTAGTGTAAGTTATAGTGTGTACTTATTGTTCATGCATTCCAAGGAACAAACTTTGTCCGTATTAATTTATTTCTTTTTGTTGCCGTGCATGCTGTGCTTTATGTATAGTCGTGTACTAAATGTAGAAGCCTTATGTATTTTGTATTATTGTTTTTATAGACTATTATGTAGACCTAATTACTCGCTGCTTTAATGCTTCTTCTGCCAGCACCATTTAAAACTCTTGGTGCATTTTTATGTAATAATGTTTTTTGTTTGCTATGTAATTAGTTGATTTCTAGTTATTACAGTACTGCTTTGTAGATATTAAGCTAGTTTTACGCTCTTGATTTTTCTATTTTAGCTTCTTAATTAATTGCGTTGTAAAGCGATCACTCACACACTGCTGGCGGGTGTAAATGGACCAGGAAAACTCGTTTTTTCAAAATATTATAGTTTGTATTAATTATATTTATTCAAGTAAGTGTATTATTATTATATTTAATAGTTATTCATACATATTATTATTATGTTTTCAGACAACACTTGTGGAAGTGAACCAGATAATTTCAAAGATTTTTCCGATTCTTCGCTCTCAGATGACAGTTACTATAGTGTTTCGCAGCCGCTTAGTACTCTCTTAGATGCTACATTTTCCGCTCATCCAAAAAACTTTAACGTTGTGCACATTAATGCGCAGAGCATCCCTTCCCATTTCCCTGATCTCCTTTCCAGTTTTGATAGCAAAAATGTCCATGCTATACTTGTGTCCGAAACATTCCTAAAACCTAGCTTACCTTCAAGCTCTTATTATTTGCCTGGCTTCCACCTTATTCGGAATGATCGGACAGGCAAGGGGGGCGGAGGGGTGGCAATCTATCTCCGCAGCCATATACCTTTTAGTGTTCTTGATAAATCTCCGTCAATTTACTCAGAATCATCAGAACACCTTTTTATAGAGGTTCTGTTCGGGCATTTAAAGCTACTGTTAGGCGTTGTATATAGTCCCTCCCTACATATTGACTATTTTGATAAGTTTGAAAGCCTGTTGGAGCAATTCTCTACTTGTGTCGACCATACAATAATCATGGGAGACTTCAACACCTGTCTTATCAAAGATAACCTTCGGGCAAGAAAGCTTAAGAATATAGTTAGTAGTTCCAACCTCCACATACTACCAACGAATGCTACCCATTTCTCTCCCCATTGTACTCCGTCGTTGCTAGATTTAATGATAGTTTCCTCTCTTCATCACGTAGACAATCATGGTCAATTTCCAGCCGAAGCATTCTCATACCATGATCTTATTTTTGCGTCTTACAAAATCCGGCCTCCGAAGGCTAAGCCAACAGTAGTGATGCGACGCAGTTTCAGGAATTTTAACAATCGCTTATTTATGTCTGATTTAAACAAAATTGATTGGACTGCTGTGTTCAGCGCTAGCACTGTGGATGACAAGGTAAGTATCTTTAATTCTCTCCTAACTGAACTGTTTGATGTACACGCTCCCTTGAGACCTGTCAAACTTAAACACCTCCCGGCGCCATGGCTAACTCTAGAGATAAAAGTTCTGATGAACAAACGTAATGCGGCTAAAAACAAGTATAAATTATGTCCCACGGATGCTAACCTTTCTAAATATAAACATTTACGCAAACGGTGCAATAAAGTTTGTCGCGATGCCCAGCGTAATTTCATTTCTAATTCCGTCGAAAACTCTGATACTGCAAAAACATGGAGATTTTTAAACTCGCAGGGCATTGGCCGTCAACAAAAAAGGGTTCACCGTATCCCGGACCTTGAGACTTTAAATCGGCACTTTACGACTGTTAATACGCTGGATGGCCAAAGGAAACAAGTGACGCTTACTCATCTAAGATCTTTGCCTGTGCCTGGTTATCCCTCTTTTGAGTTCAGTGAGGTGACGCCAGAGGAAACAAAGAAACACGTCTTGGCCATTAAGTCAGATGCAGTGGGTTGGGACGGAATTAGTCATAGGATGATCCTTCTAGTCCTTGATAAAATTACTCCTGTCGTGTGTAACCTGTTTAATTCTTCTTTATCCTCCTCTACTTTTCCTTCTGGGTGGCGGAAAGCTTTCGTCATTCCAATTCCTAAAACTTCTAATCCTATATCTCCCGCATATTTCCGGCCTATATCTATTCTTCCATTTCTGTCCAAGGTCCTCGAACGTGTGGTCAAACAACTAAACCTCTTCCTTACTAAAAATAATGTTCTATCCCCGTACCAATCTGGCTTTAGACCAGGTCACAGCACAGTCACGGCGCATATCAAAGTCTGCGACGACATTCGTCAAGCCATGGATAACAAATTAGTCACTGTTCTTATACTGTTAGACTTTAGCAACGCGTTTAACAATGTTGACTTCGAATTACTCCTTGCGGTTTTAGGCTCCCTGAATGTCTCATCTGGAGCTGTTGATTGGTTCCGGTCTTGTCTATGCGGTCGACAACAATCTGTTAAAACTGATGGCAACTGTTCTTCGCCCCTCTCTCTCTCTGCAGGAGTTCCACAGGGCGGTGTCCTTTCCCCTCTCCTCTTTTCTATTTTTATTAATACTGTCGCTACGGTTATTTCCTCTTCTCCTCTCTATTTTTACGCCGATGATGTACAAATTTATACTTCCGATACTACTGTCCGTATCTCTACTACCATAAGCACCCTTAATTCCGATTTGACCAAAATTTGCGAGTGGTGTAAATCCTATGGTCTTTCAGTGAACCCTAATAAATCTCAAGTTATCGTCGTTGGCAATCCCAAAATACTCTCTAAACTAGATAACATACCTGCTGTTTATTTTGATGGGGTAGCATTGCCATTCAGTAATAAGGTAAAAAATCTTGGTCTAATTATTGACAATTCCTTTTGCTGGGGACCACAGGTAGGAGAGGTGGGGCGAAGAATCTTCGCCACTATCGGGTACCTAAGGCGGTGGAAGAATCTCTTGCCGATCAGAACCAAGATCACGTTAGCCAATACACTCTTGCTGCCATTGTTAGACTACGCTGACTCGTGTTATCCAGATCTGTCGCAAGAACTTCTCGATAAGCTTGAGAGACTTCAAAATATGGTAATCCGCTTCATTTTTGGCTTGCGGAAATACGACCACATTTCTGAGTACCGTGCTAAGCTTAATTGGTTGCCAATCAGAAGGCGCAGGGACATGCACTCATTGACCCTTCTATACCGTGTCCGGGCCCGTATTCTCTAACTCAGTGACCATCAAAAATGAAAGCCACTGACATATATGTAATATCCATTGAAGGTTTACTATGAAATAAAAAGTAACATTTCATGGTAAACCTTCAATGGATATTACATATATGTCAGTGGCTTTCATTTTTGATAGTCACTGAGTTAGAGAATACGGGCCCTGTTCTACCCCCAAACTCCGACTTACCTGAAAGAACGTTTTAGCTACCTTGGTAAGGATAGCCAGTTCTTTCTTCGTTCCTGCACCGACAATAAGTTTAAGATGCCGTCCAGCCGTACGAAATTCTATGATGACTCTTTCACGAGGAGTTGTGTCAAGTTGTGGAATTCTCTCCCCGTTGACATACGTCAGGCAAAATCCTTACATATCTTCAAACGTTGTCTGAAAAGCTACTATCTATCTATGTAATGGAGTAGAGTGTAGTATATTATATTATATTATGTATAAATAGTTATTTATGGTAGATATGTATATATGTGTATTATTAGTATGTAGTGTTTATGTAGTCTATCACATTATATAAAACTAAATTACTTGCCACACAGCCCGTGATTTCGCCAATTCAATCACCAAAGGTTGTCTGGGAGAGATCGCTTTAGCGATAAGACCGCCTTTGCACGCTTCACTACGATTAAGCTTCTTTTTTTTGTAATTATATGTTTCTATATTTCTTGTGTGCAATAAAGAATACAATAATAATAATAATAAAATAGAGACCCCTTAAATATCTAAAAGGGCCTTTTAATGTAAATAAGCTTTCCAGACATGCAAACAGTGTAAGAGACCGTTGAAGTAAAAACACAAAGAAACCTTCCTTAGTTGATTAATATCAATATCATACCACTGACGATCGGGTTCCTTTGGGTGCCATTGTACTTCACCATCTTGGCTTTCCTAACAGCAAACCGACAATTCTTCCATACAGAACAAATCTTGTAAAAAATCCGCATCAAAGTCTTGCATAGTTCTACACTTGTAAGCCTCTTCAATACTACATTTTCTATGGAAAAATAAATTCCACCATCTTGAATTTTTTCCTGTTCATCAAGTAGACCTTTGTGTCTTGATCATCTTTTGCCGAAAAACCACTCTTCCATCTTTTATACTCTCCGAGATGGACACCGACGAAATTTGTATAGCGGCGATCTTAAATCCGCCATTTTGAATTTTTTTTCAGCACACTGTCAATTGGATGAAGTTTCGAGTGACATTTGGTCGAGCACACCCCACCTATCTTGAATACCCTGGCTGTGCTCTTCATCCGTCTTCGCAATCCTCAATCATCAGCTCTCTCCGTATTTTTCCTCCGAATGAATTTTTGTCTTCTATACGAAACGATGTGTAAAAAAATTTTTTTCATACAAAAAACCTCAATTCACGCGGACGGGGTCGCGGGCATCAGCTTGTTCATTATAAAATACGAATACTAGTGTTTTTCAAAAATTATGTTTAATTATTTATTAATTATATTTTGTTAATTTTATATCGAGTATATAAGTATCGACATAATCAAAGGTATCGATAATTTCAGCCCTAATGCCCGCATTAAGCTCCGCCCATGCGCAATTCTAAGGATAAAGGAAGCTTCAATTTAAATATGTTAGGGCACATCCTTCTCTATATACCTAATCAAAGGCCAGTACTCTGTGATGTGCAAGGCAAGCAAGAAGGCAAGAAACAAGTCCTAAGTATACAATAACACAAAGCAATAACAAGGTACACGCTGTTTGAGACGCTGCTATCTATCTAATCTAATCTATCTAATCTAATCTAATCTAATATATATATAAAATCGTTAAGGGATAAACGCACAGCCTAAACCGCTGGGGTTAGAAACTTGAAATTTTGACAGTAGGTTCCTTTTGTGACGTAGGCGCTCACTAAGAAAGGATTTTTCGAAATTCCACCCCTAAGGGGGTGAAATAGGGGGTGAAAGTTTGTATGAAAGTCCGTCATTTCTCAAGTTATATCTATGAAACTTGGCATACGAGCTACTGGTTGAAAATAAAGAAATATGTTTTCCACAGTTTTTAAAAATTCTACCCCCGAAGGGGTGAAATAGGGGATGAGAGTTTGCATGAAAGTCCTTTATTACTCAAGATATTCTCAAGTTATGTAAACGAAACTTGGTATTTTGGATTTCGTTCAAAAATAAAGAATTACGTGTATCACAGTTTTTCAAAATTCAACCCCTAAAGTGGTGAAATAGGGGTTGAAATTTTTTATGAAAGCAATAGCCATGAAACTTGGTACATGAGCTGCGAGTTGAAAATTAAGAAATACGTATTTCACAGTTTTTGAAAATTTAACCCCAAAGGGGTGAAATGGGGGATGAAAGTTGGTATAAAAGGCCTTCATTCCTCAAGGTATTTTACAAGTTATATCAACGAAACTTGGTATTTTGGCTAATGGTAAAAAATAAAGAATTACGTGTGTCACAGTTTTTCAAAATTCAACCCCTAAAGTGGTAAAATAGGGGTTGAAAATTTTTATGGATGCTATAGCCATGAAACTTGGTATATGAGCTGCGAGTTGAAAATGAAGAAATACGTATTTCACAGTTTTTGGAAATTCAGCTCCCAAAGGGGTGAAATGGGGGATGAAAGTTGGTATCAAAGGCCTTCATTTCTCAAGGTATTTTACAAGTTGTATCAACAAAGCTTGGTATTTTGGCTAACAGTAAAAAATAAAGAATTACGTGTGTCACAGTTTTTCAAAATTCTACCCCTAAAGGGGTAAAATAGGGGTTGGAAGTTTGTACGAAAGTCCTTCATTTTTCAAGTTATAGCCAAGAAACTTGGTATGTGAGCTACCGGTTAAAAATAAAGAAGTACGCGTTTCACAGTTTTTCAAAATTCTACCCCAAAGGGGTAAAATAGGGGTTGAAAGTTTGTATGAAAGTTCTTCATTTCTCAAGTTATGGCCATGAAACTTGGTATATGAGCTGCGGGTTGAAAATGACGAAATACATATTTCACAGTTTTTCAAAATTCGACCCCCAAAGGGGTGAAATAGGGGATGAAAGTTGGTATAAAAGGCCTTCATTTCTCAAGATATTTTACACGTTATTTCAACGTAACTTTGTATTTTGGCTTTCGGTAAAAAATAAAGAAGTACATGTATCACAGTTTTTCAAAATTTCACCTCTAAAGGGGTAAAATAGGGGTTGGAAATTTGTATGAAAGTCCTTCATTTCTCAAGTTATAGCCAAGAAACTTGGTACGTGATCTACTGGTTAAAAATAAAGAAATACGTGTTTCACAATTTTTCAAAATTCTACCTCCAAAGGGGTAAAATAGGGGTTTAAAGTTTGTATGAAAGTCCTTCATTTCTCAAGCTATACCCATGAAACTAAGTATATGAGTTGCGAGTTAAAAATGAAGAAATACATATATTTCACAGTTTTTGAAAATTCAATCTCCAAAGGGGTGAAATGGCGGATGAAAGTTGGTATCAAAGGCCTTCATTTCTCAAGGTATTTTACAAGTTATATCAACAAAACTTGGGATTTTGGCTAAAGATAAAAAATAAAGAATTACGTGTGTCACAGTTTTTCAAAATTCCACCCCTAAAGGGGTAAAATAGGCGTTGGAAGTTGGTATGAAAGTCCTTCATTTTTCAAGTTATAGCCAAGAAACTTGGTATGTGAGCTACCGGTTAAAAATAAAGAAGTACGTGTTTCACAGTTTTTCAAAATTCCACCCCCAAAGGGGTAAAATAGGGGTTGAAAGTTTGTATGAAAGTTCTTCATTTCTCAAGTTATGGCCATGAAACTTGGTATATGAGCTGCGGGTTGAAAATGACGAAATACATGTTTCACAGTTTTTGAAAATTCGACCCCTAAAGGGGTGAAATAGATGATGAAATTTGGTATAAAAGGCCTCATTTCTCAAGGTATTTTACAAGTTATATCAACGAAACTTGGTATTTTGGCTAATGGTAAAAAATAAAGAATTACGTGTGTCACAGTTTTTCAAAATTCTACCCCCAAACGGGTAAAATAGGGGTTTTAAGTTGGTGTAAAAGGCCGCCGTTTTTCAAGTTATAGCCATGAAACTTGACGTTTGGGCAACGGGTTTAAATTATGAAATACATAATTCACAGTTTTTGAAAATTCTTTCCCAAAGGACGTTAAATAGTCCTTCAATCATGCTGCAACAGAGCAACGGATGTTTTTTGTGCACAGGTTCTTTTTATCCCGGAAAATTAAGGGATACCTGTGGGAGTTATAAAATTTATGCCACGCGTACGAAATCGCGGGCGTCCGCTAGTTGCATATAAAAATGTCACAGTCAAATTGTAAAAACCGTTAGATTATAATCTAACTAGCGAGATTGTAAACTGTCAAAAGATTAGAATGTTTTTTACGCAAACACGCATTATTTTTCGGTAGATTGTAATCTGTTAGGTATAGGAAACCCGATAAAACCTACCTGATTATATGAGTCGAACCATAACCTAACCTACAAGAAAGAGATAAGAAAACGTAAAAAACACAAATCACAATCTTTCGACAGCTTATAATCTATCGAGATAGAAATATTACAATCTAACGGTTTTTACAATATTACGGTGACATTATGGAGTGTAGATGTGAGAAGTAACATCTCAGGGAAAAAAGTTAAAAAGTTTCCAGTGGTTGCTATAAATATCAGTTCAAAAATCTTTCACAGTGGCACTGGTGTAGCCATAGAGTAAGAATTAAGCATAGAGAAGGCATTGTAATAATAATACCACAAGAGAGCGAAATGAGTATATACGCTAATGCCAAGGAGTGACAGAGCGCGAAAATCTCTTTTCTTGTCCTGCTCAGCGTATTACTTTTTTTATTGGCCACATAAGCTAATACAGGGCAAATAATCCTGTGTCGTATTTGTTATTCGCCCATATTCGTACGAAATCAGAATTGAACAAAATGGTAACTGTGCTCGTAGCTTAGGAAAAAAGTGATTTATCAAAGACGATGGTGTATTTCTGTGTGTTAGGCTGCAAAAGCCGAAGTGAACGTAAATACGAAAACATAACCTAATACGTAAGTTTACAATTTTGACCTTATTTTGACCTGATTGTTAAAGATAAAAACAGGTTATATTTGTAAAGACTTGCATGAATGCTACAAACTATAGAAATAACTAAAAATAATTACTTATTTACCATTATAAAAATATCGCAATAAGATTATCGCTATCGCATACTTATACGTTATACGCCAGTTCTATATCTCTGTCTCTTTTTACGGGTGTAGCAAAGTGTATGGTATGAATATAGCAATTATTGTAGATTGAAATAAAGTATGCCGAGTAAAAAAAAATATTACCGTTATTATTGAAAATTTCAACAACTTACGTTGTACTAAATAATGATGA